>CM031234.1:70250848-71593348 GCA_018340775.1 Taxus wallichiana var. yunnanensis | reverse complement strand
TTAAAGTGGAAGATCAGACCATTGGAGGAGAATAAATCCTTGGTTTCAAGCACTGAGTCTCCAAGAATGACCAGAGGAGTGGATTTGGAGGTAGAGAGAGGTTTAGAAAATGAGGAGGCACAATAAGCGGCATAGGATTTCTTCTTGAAATAGGATCAATGAGTGGGAAAACAGAGGGGAAAGACCCTTTTATTCCATTAGAGAGTTCACTATGAAGAGAGGGAGCTAGAGAGGCTGGAAAACCCTTTGAAACATGGATTGCCACTATCTTAATCCCCACTAATACCAACATTTACCATAGAAGTAGAGCCGATTGGAAGAAAGAAAAAGATTCACTACGGGTGTGATGCTTCCATCACCATTTACAAAATCCTTACAAGGGTTCGGGAGAAAATTTTAGGGCTTGACATAGTCGTTATTTCATCTCTATTTTGTTATTCCCTAATGTCAAAGTACCCTACCTCTCCAAATTATTTTATTATAAGAAGTAATGTCTATATTACTCATTGTATAACATATGTGGATAAGTCAGATGGAATAACTACAATTCTATAATAGATTCTCATAATCTACCTTTACTATACATAAAAGGCCTTTCTAAAGCAAGTAAAATAAATAGAGTAAAAAAGTAAAATAGGAAATATTTTATGAGCATATTTATTTCATTAAAAATTAGAGAAACCAAAATACCATGAAGTGAACTCAAATTCTATTAGAAAGAAAAATTATTTTCACAAATAATACTTTACTTTCCATCATCTCTCTCTCTCTCTCATGAATTTTTTTCACTCAATAATTATTAAGAAGGTTTACAAGATGCATATGCTTTGATAAGATTTATACCCACAATTATAAGTTGTCGACATAAGTTAGCGATATTTTTAAAAATTCAATGCACGATACCCAAATAGAAATTTATTTCATAACCAAAACTAGATTTCATTTACAAATACATACTGATAATGTTTAAGTTCTTATTGCATCATTTTCACTCATCTCACAATGCGAGAAGCAAGTTTTTGTTGATCTTAAAATTCCAAATAAGTAACTTGAGTTCTAATACAAATTTTGTAAGCAATTCATTCACCATATTTTCTCTCCTTTTCAGATCAATATTTAGAAGTATGATTTTCATTCCTTTATGAAAATAATAATAAATATAACTAATATTCTCTTCATACATACACACAATCTCATTCCTTGAGACAAGGGTTGCACAGGATAAAAATAAACTTTTACTATAGACACCTAAAATTTGATTACACATTTTTATTGCTATACTTGTACTAACTATCCTCTTTCCTATCATTTATGTAATAACTAGTGATTTCTCGCTAATTAACTAACATTTCCATTTTTTTTGTCAATTAACAACAATTTGTTAATTAACTAGTCTTTATCGCATTCTAGATGCCAATTAACGACACTTCGTTAGTTATAATCCTCTTCAAATTAATTAATTAACTATTATGACTTAATTAATCATTTTTAACAATGTATTTAATCAATAAACCCTTTTATTGGCTAAATACCTCTTTCAAATGCTTCAAATCATATCAAATTCCTCCTAAATCACTTCCAAATAGCCTAAAAATCTTATTACGGCATATTAATTAATCCTAGCTGATTAATTAAACCATCTCCAACTCTCATGAGTTTCTAATCAATTGTGACTTCCTCCAATCAATCTTAATAATTCTAAATCTACTTTATCCTTTATCTCATATTCATTGGGATTAAAGCTTCTCCCAAATTGGAAAGCTATATAAAGGACCCTCCTACATCCTTTAACACCTACACCATACTTTTGCTAGTATTTCATATAAGACATATGATCAATAACTTTCTCCATTATTTGTAATAGCTAATTCATCTTGTACAGCCATTTGACCATTGTTGAGTAGAAAGGAAGATACAATCTTGGCCTTACAGCCATTTCTTTGTGAGATCCTTCCCTCTCTTTGGTAATCAAACACATAAATTTGATTTCTCATGATCTAAAGAGGTTCATCTTGTAGAGTAATCATACATTTTAGTAGGAATGGTTATGAATTACATGATTTCATTCATGTTCTTACATTTATTAGCTAGTTTCCATTAAGCTTTAATCATGATGTAATTAGTAAATTAACTCTGTTTAGTTTCTTTTGATATAGATTATTTAATTTAGTATGAACACATCTTGCACGCCGGTGGGACTTACTCCATAGTCCTTTTGTATTAGTTTCAATATTCTTGAGATTAATTTCATTTTTGGTTCACTAACCCTCTTTTAACAATTACGATAAATATGGAGTTTCTTAATTGGTTTGGTTAAATTTTATTTGTTTTAATGCTCTTTGCGGGAATGAAGGGGTGAGGTGCTACCAAATTTGGATCAAATTGGATTTTTTTAGCTTTTTGATATTTTATCAAATCCAATTATTTGATTATACATAGGTATTTTACACTAGCGTGAAGTACCCTTGTGTTACCGTTGTTAGGATTACATAAGAATTTAGTGTCTTGTGTTAGCATTGTTAGGCTTGCACTCTGATTTATAGGATTTATCTAGTGTCTTTCCACCTATGTTAGTGTAACACTATATTTGTTTTGTGTCTCGGACCTATCCTTTTTTGAGTACCCTTGCGTTTTTGTCATTATACTTGTGCTAATGTGCATTGGCTTGTGCTACAATTCATATTCCCGCACCACTATTGTTAGGCTTACGCTAGCTTGATGTGTTAAATTTTGGATTAAATTTCAAAGTTTCCAGTTCTGAATTTTTGTTATTTTGTTATTTTATAGGTTTTCCTAACTTTTTAATATAGGTTTTAACATTTATAATCATATTTCTAACATGTTGATAATATTTAATGAACAATTACGTTTCAATACTTTTCTTAAGTTATAATATAGATTACTGTATGCTCCTCTTTCGATTAGGGTGGTCTTGAGAGTTAAAAGAAACTTTAGTTTTCATTTTTATAACATTTGGTCAATTAGAAACTTATTCTTTTTTTTTTGACTTAAAGGAATGAACATTTTATCAAACAATGTTTAAATTTAATTTGATCTAAATTTTCTCATTTCATTTATCGAGTTGAATCAAATCATTGTGCATGATCTTCTCTTGAATCCTTGGAAAACCTTGAGAATCAAAAACAACTTTGGTTCACTTTATTTTTGAAAAAAACTAAATCTTTTGTGTGCAAGACCTAATGCTTGTCAAAGACTTGGGATCTAATCAAAATGTAAATACAAGTTTATTACAGGTTGTCAAAAGGTGTACAAAACCACATGCTTAATACAATATAAAAAACATCCCACATATTCAACAAATTGTATTTGCAGGTTTTGGTTAAGAACTATGGCTCGTCCTCTTTAAAGTGGGGGAAGTGTCTTGGAATAATCCATAAAATACATTATGAGGATTACCATAGTAACCACAAAGTATTCCAAACCTTGAGATAATTGGTGGATGAAATGGGAAGTGCCCTATTACCCACTTGACTAGTTGAAAACCCTTGTGATAAAAATGTCATGTTGCCCATATGAGGCCCCGTTCATTAATTTGATTGTGCGGTAATGGTCTATTGTCTAGTTTACAAGAAATATGTATCTCTTCTAGGAAAGAATTGACAAGTTTGTGAAAAAAAAGCATATGAAACCATTTTGCATTGGGGCCAACTTGAATTTATCCATCATGTTCTAAAAATATCTCACAAAGCAAGAACTTATTTAGATTCAAAACCTTGTTAGTTGAACAAAGGGATATTTCATGGAAGTTTTGCTAGGTTTTATTCATCACAAAACTTACAAGGCATTAATTTTTATTAGTTTCTACCTTGTGCTAAGATAAGGAGAAACTCACGGTAAAGTTAGGCTAAGTGTTTTACATCACCACTTGGTCTAATCCTTTGATTTGTAGTTGCCCATTTGGAAAAAAGAAAGCATACATATGTGGATATTGATAGAAATAATTATGTCCAGCACTTTTATATTCTACTCACATGACTAGGTTGCAATGTCGAATGTGTGTGTTGAAAGTATGAATGGTACGTTTTCATTTTTTAGTTAGAGTGTCTTATCATTGACTTCCTTTAAGTTGTTACGCTTCCCGCATTATATCAATACATTTTTGATACTTACATCTTGTTTCCTTTGTGAAATTTGATCTAAGTCTCTAAGTTGTATTGTTACATTGCTCGCATAAATAAAAACTTATTGATAGACTTATGTTTGATCCCAACATTGCCTTGAGTTTTGGAAAGTGTCATTTTTATGCTACTCGCATTGTAGTAACATCATTTTGATACTAAAATCTTGTTTTTTCTACAAAGCTTGATTAACGTGTCCAAATAGTGTTGTTGTGTTGCTCACATTTGTAGCCTCCATTTTCAAAGACTTGGACTTTGTTTGTATCTAAACTTGTTTTAGTATACCTTATTTGGAGATCATGTCAACACATTTTTAGTATTTAGGTCTTGTTTATTCTAAAACTTGACCTAAGTGTTGATATTGTGTTGTCATTATTTACACAAAACCTATTTTTGAAAACGTAGGGAGTAATTATTCTTGTGATTGGATCATAGTCTTGTACTTGATTTTTTTCCTAGATACTTCTTGTTATACGATACCATATCAGTGTGTCACTATTTATTCTTTGGTGTCCTTGGCTCATATTTATTTGATCTTTTGGATTCATTTCCATTCATTATTTGATATTCTTTATGAAAATTTGATGTCATTACGCTTCTTGGTTTTACATAGGGTTCATTTTAATCAACCTTAGTAATACCTTTCTCATTATGCCTTCTATGACAAGGATGGGGCATCAAAGGTTAGGGTCAAACCATTTTTTTGAATGATAGGTTAAATTCTCTTTTTGAAGACAATAACATGGTTGACCATAGTGGAAATTAGGGAATTATCCTTAGAATGAATTTATATTTGATCGTGCCCACATGGATAACTTCTTATTCAAAAATAAGGATAAATTCCTTATGCACATCGTAGAATTATAGGCTAGATTACCACCTACATTTGACCTAGCCATCCTCACAAAAATGGTTCATGAAGAAGAATACGTAGACCATCCTCTTCATAATGTTGATGAAATCCTAAACCTAGACCATGCTTTTACTTCTAAGAAACAAAATTATGAAGAATTTCCTTCTCGAAATGATGGAGGATATCACATCCACATAGTAAAAAATCATTTTGAGGATCATGAAGAACATTCTAATAAAGAACAATATCCTCCTTGTAAGAATCACAAAGAGATGCCAAGCAACAAGGTTACCTCGGAAAAAAATCTCTTAGTTACCAATTGGAAATCTTGGATTCACAAGTTAATAAGGAATGTATGAAGACTCCTAGAACATAAAAACCTAGAGCTTTGTATCATGATTTCTATACCAAAAATCTCCATTAGGAAAAACATAAATATTTGTATGAGGAGTTATACAAAGACAATAAATTCAAAGAAACAGATAGACTTAACTACTTATATAGGCCAACACCACCTATGCAAGGAAAATCTTCTATCAAGAGTGGTTATCCATGAATAACACCCTTACTGATTTATAAGAAGGTAATGTAGACAATAGTAAAAAGTATCAGTTTGAGGAGCTATGTCCATATCCCTTCGACATGGCTATGTTACAAGTACCTTTCCCTCGTCACTTTGATTATCCCAAGTTTGAAAAATAAAAGGAAAAAGGTGATCCAAGAGATCAAATTAAATAATTTTACATGACATGTCAAGAGGTCACTTTTAGTGATAATTATCTCATTTGCCTTTTCCCACGGAGTCTATGGGGTCAAACACTTGAATGGTTTTTACATATACCTAAAGGGTCCATTTCTACATGGATGGAATTAGTAGAACACTTTGTGCGTCACTTCTCCTTTAACATGGAAAATGATGTTACCATGATATATTTGTGTGATGCAAAACACTGAAATAATAAAAGCTTCGTAAGTTTTTACAAAGGTGGCAAGGGCTAGCTAGTTGCTTCCCTTTCTCCATACTAGAGAAATAGTTGGTCAGCATATTTTTACCTAAATTACACCCCAAGATTAATTTCCACTTGCAGATGTATTGTAGAAACATATTTGAAGAGGTAATAGAAAAATTATTCAAATTGAAAAAGCGTTTTTAGAAAAAGGGACTTTAAAATCCTTCTTAGGAAATAATCATATTTAAGTACTAACAAAAAAGCAAATTTCATTCCAAAAAAGAATAATAATGTTATAGGTGATGATATAAAAGATTCTAAACTAGTACATGATTTTCAAAACCATACTCCTTTGAAACTTTCTAAGGGACCTCCAACCCTTGAGTACAAACGTCACGCTTTCACCCCTCTATCTGACTCTATGTCATCGATATTAAAATAGTTAGAGGCAGTCAACATGGTTAAATACCCAAAAAATATACCCTATGGAGATGATGTACCTAAGCCATCATGGTTTAGAGAAAATGAATATTATGGGTTTCATCATGTCAAGGGTCACAAAATGATAAGTGTTTGAAGTTGAAACACTTCATCCAAGACTTAATTGATAGTGGTGACATGGAAATGGATTCCTCTACCATTAGTAAATATAAAATTTCAAACTTTGGAATCTACAAATAACCTTTCCCCAAGCATAACAAAGGAAAGGAAAATTCGGATCAAGGACATTTGTCCCAAAATTAAAAATGCCAACTATTTTGTAAAAACAAATAATCCTTTTGATTGCCTAATTGGTTATTTTAATCCACCTTTTGAGCATATTAAAACCATTTAGATTAAAACAAAGGAGTGCATCTTGTCAATTTGACATGCTCGCCTTGCTATCTTTGAACCTCCTCAATCTACCCCCCATGATAGTCAATATGACATTTTAGATGAAATTGAGAAAACTACTGCTAAGATTTCAATCTTAGATATTCTAAAAATCTCTAATTTTCACAATGAAATCATTTTCAAAACATTACAAGGGTCAAGAGTGTCAATTCATATTGACCCTACACGCTTCTAAGCCATGGTCACATAGATTGCTTCAATAGAGCACATAAATTTTGGTCATGAAGAGATTCTTGAAGAGGATTCTACCCATAACTTACCCTTACACATTGAGGTCATTATAAATTGTAAGAAGATAAAAAATGGTGCTTTTGGATGGTGGATTAGGCTTAAACATTTATACTTTGAAAATGGTTTGATAACTAGGTCACACTGAGGCTGATCTAGAAACTAAGATCATTACCATCAATGTGTATGATAATGAAGAATGAAAGTTAGGTGGCATGATCACTTTTTTACTGGGATTAGGGCCTAGTAATCACAATACTAAGTTACATGTTTTATACTTAGAACATCCTTGTAACATACTTTGCGGCCGTGCATGGATTCACATCATGTAGTTCATACCTTCTATGCATCATCAGTGTTTGAAGTTATGTCATGAAGGAAAAATCATCACTATCTCAGGGAATCTTAAACCCTTTTCTCATTATAGAGCATTATAACATTATTTTCCTACCACTTATGATATCCCATATACGAATATTTTTGTTATAATTCAATCAAAGGCTCTCGCTTCATGAGTTGATCTAGAAACCTTGTCTACTAATGATAATGGTGCATCAACATCAATATTTCCCTTTTCTACATGGGAGATGAAGACCCTTTCAAACCAGATGTAGAGAGGATGATCTCCAATCGGCTCTTCTAGTTTCAAATCTTCCCATATCACTTAGATCGCGTGGTATGCCTTGCTACAAGTACCAACAAATCCGAGAAAGCATTGTAACATCAAAATTTTTACCCCTAGTGTTCTATTAGTAGATGATAAGATGATTGAAAATATTTAATCCCGACCTTTAGATGATGAGATGGCCCCATGCCATCAATCACCCAAATATGTTATCCTAAATAAAATTATGTATGCTATGGGATACAAAGGATATGGTTTTGGTATAAATGAACATGGTATGTGGGAATCTCTTGTGATACAACATCGCAAGGTTTGTAAGTATGATATTAGTGTCTAACTATATGGGTTTAATCCTTTAGAGGTTGAAGCAACCTATTCTAAATAAGAAAAAGTTCATTTGAATATGAAAGTGAAACAAATTTCTGATGTAGTCTTTACAAATACTTTTCCTCCATGAACCTATTTTCTGACACAACTATCTTGACTATAACCCTGTCATATCCCCTACCGTTCCAACATTAGACCTTGTATACCTAGAACTTGTTAACTAGGACAAAAAATAATACATACCAATGTACTTATTTGAAAATGATGAAGCTATTGGTGAATTTATGGGTCTTTATGATGGTATTCTAGTTAGTGATGATAAGAAAGGATTATTCATTAACCTTGATGCATGTGTGTATTTTGGGGAGGAGGCTGAGTTCTGCGGTCACCAAAGTAAAAATAAAATCAATTGAAATATTTCCATAGAGAAGCCTTGTAAAAAAATGCATCTAATTCCTCTAGTGAAAACCTTTTTGAGGCACTTTGGTAGACAAACAAAAAAGAAAAATTAGTGGACAAAGAAGTTGACCAGCCTAAGGGTGAAAATATCGTTGAGACACCCTTAGAAGAAGAAGATATCAATCTCCCCCTAATCCTACATGCATGGAGGAAGAATCCAAGTTTCTTATGGAGGAGACCATAGATGTAAATATTGGTACAAAGGAAATACCTAGAATGGTCAAGTTGGGAGCTTCACTCTCAACCCAAGAACAAAAGACCTTTGTGCTGATTTTGTGTGAATTTTCATATATATTTTCTTAGTCCTATGCAGACATGCTAGGGTTAGATCTGGCATTAGTAGTGCATAACCTAGTTGTGCATAAAGAGGAAAAGACCATAAAATAAAAGCTTAGAAAGATGCATCCTCGCATCGCCTTATTGGTAAAAGAAGAGCTAGAGAAATTATTGGCAATAGGCTTCATCAGGCCTATTGATTATTTAGAGTGGATTTCAAATATAGTCCCTATATAGAAGAAACCAATCAATGTTATAATCTATACAAATTTTAGAGATATAAATAAATCTTTTCCTAAGGACAACTTCCCTCTTCCTAACATTGACATGATTTTTGACTCAATAACTGGTTATGAAATTATATCACTCATGGATGGATTTTTAGGGTATAATCAAATTAAAATTGTTGATGAATATCAACAAAATATCCATGGGGGAATTCTACTATCAAGTCATGTGCTTCAGGATCAATAATGTAGATGTAACATATCAACGAGATATGACTGTTATCTTTCACGATATGCTTAATGACATAATGGAAGACTATGTGAATGCCATATTAAGTAAATATAGGGCTAGAGAAGATCACCTGGCTATCTTATGATGCATCTTTCAGTGTCTTAGATATTATAAGGTTTAAATCAACCCAAAGAAGTGTGTCTTTGGTGTGTTATCGGGAAATTGCTAGGATTCATTGTGTCATAGAGAGGAATTGAAGTAAACCCTACAAAGGTCTCTGCTATAATAGAAATTCCTTGTCTTAAAAATATCGGAAAAACTATGAAATTTAAAAGGGAAGATTCAAGCAATCCAAAGATTCATCTCCCAACTCATAGATAAGTGTCATTTATTTACACATATTCTAAAGAAATATGTTAACTTTTATTGGGGTCTAAACCAATAGTGAGTGTTTTATTTTCTTAAAGAATATCTATCCAAACCCCCTATTCTAATGTCACCTACTACAAGAAAACCACTGATACTAGACATTTATGCTACTCGATTTGCAATTGGCACACTGTTGGACCAATATGATATAGAGAAAAAGGAAAAATATGTTTACTACCTTAGTCATATGTTGATTACTTACAAGCGAAAATACCCTTGAGATTGAGAAGGATTACTTGGACATCAATTTTTATTTCAAAAACTTTGTCATTATTTGTTGAATAATAAGACCATGGTCATATCAAAAGTCGACCCATTGAAATACATGTAATCAAAACCTACACTTACAAGAACAATGGCCAATTGGATTATCCTTCTTAGTGAATTTTATTTGATTACATCCATCAGAAATTAGTTAAAGGGTAGGTGTTGGTAGATCAACTAGTTAAAGCCCCTTTGCTAGGTACTAAACCATTGAGTCTGAAACTTCTAGATGCTTCTACAATGTACCTTGAGGATTCCACTATGTGGAAGATGTATTTTATGAATCATTTACTTTCCATGGTTTAGGAGGAGTTATTCTTATTACTGCATCGGAGACTGATTCCACAAGCATTTAGACTTGGTTTCCCATGCACCAACAACATAACATACTATGAAGCTCTCATTTTAGGGATGAAAATAGCTATATGCTAGGATATCAGGCATATGAATTTAATTGGTGATTCCATGTTAATCATCAAACAAACTACTGATGAATACAAGGTCAAGGACAATAAGCTCATTCCTTATAATAAATCGGTTGATAAATTGAAATAATTATTTGTACTAATCAAATTAAAGTAGATCCCTAGAGGAAATAATAAAATAGAGCATGTTATGGCTACAGTTGGTTCTTTTCTATGCATACCACATGGGAACAATGATGTGCCTTTATTTTTCAAGAAGTTAATTACACCAATATATGACATGTCAGAATCCTATTTGGTATGTGAAGTTATTCATCCCCATTCCCCTTGGTACTTTGACATTTATAATTTACCTTCATGATGGAACCTTCCCTCCAGACATTTCCCATTCTAAGAAATGAAACCTTATCTAGTGCATATCTCGCTACACCTTACTTGGGGGAACTCTCTATCATAGAGGCTATGACATGAATATGTTACATTGTCTTAACTCATATGAATCTATCTTTATAGTTAAGGAGGTGCACAAAGGCATTTGTGGAGCCCATACAAGTGGGATAGTCCTAGCTAAAAAGATACTGAAAGTAGGATATTATTGGCCTACCATGGAGATTGATTGTTACAAGTATGTAAATAAATGTTTTCTATGTCAAAAATATGGCAACTTGATACATGCCCTAACACAATCATTGTAACCTATTACCACACCATGGCATTTTTCAAAGTGGGCACTCAATCTCATCGGTAAGCTTACCCCTACATCATCTGATGGCCATATGTTCATTATTATTTTAACTGATAATTCACGAAGTGGGTAGAGGATGTTCCTCTCACCTATGTCACTAGTGTACAGATATCCAAATTCATAATGAACCACATCATTTTCTGGTATGGCATCCCCTCTACCATTATAGTTGATAATGGTAAGTCATTCAAGAACAAAATTGTGAAGGTGTTGTGTCAACGCTTTCAAATCCAAATCAAGTATTCAACCCCTATTACCCTCAAGGTAATGGACGAATTAAGCCTCAAATAAAAACCTTGTTCATATTATGGAGAATATGGTGAATAAAACTTATTGTCATTGGTATTTGTATATTTATCTTGCCCTTTTGTCTTATAAAACATCCATCCACACCCCTACTAGTGCTACTCTATATTCCCTAGTTTTCAGCATAGAATATGTATTACCGCTTGAGATCAAGTTCCCTATTTGTTCATAGAGCTAAGAGATTGCTTAGATAAATAAGAGGAATACATAGTGACATTTCTAGTAGATCTAGAGCTACTAGATAAGAAGAAACTTCATGCCTTTGATAACCTCAAAGTGTATCAGAATTAAGTGCATCGAGGTTATAAAAAATAATGATACCTCACCAATTTGAGGTAGGAGACCTTGTTCTAAAGAAAATAAATTCAATACCACCAAGGATCATGAAAATAAAGGTAATTTTGAGCCTAACTGGTTAGGGCCATATGTTTTGGTTGCTAAATTTGGTTCAGGTACATACAAGCTTGCTAAATCTAATGGTGATGAACTTAGGGAACCCATGAATGCTATACATCTCAAGAATTTATATTCTTAATCATGGGGTCCCTCAAATATCTGAAAATCAACAATATATATATATATATATATATATAATTAGAAAAAGTAAATAGAAATCAATGTGTCCAAGTGTGAAAACCACGTAATTATGGAACTTTGGACAAGTCCTTTAGTGAAAATTGGTTTTTGGCACCATTGGAGGGTCCATTGTTCGAAAACATCTCATATCTAGGATTACCATGGATTTTTCCTAGGCTAGCCTTTTCCTGTGTCTGAGATACTTTTGAGCGTATCCCTCTTTGCCTTGATCAAGTTGATCCTACTTTTGTACATGAAAATTTTTCCTTTTTACATTCCCATCTAATGTTGGGGAAACTTTGCATCATCACTTCTTGAACATAATCATGGAATTATTCCCTTGAACATCCCATATATTGCTAGGGTCATCCACGTTTCTTTGTTTCCTTGCACATAGCTTTGGAAAACTTCTCAAAAATCACAAAACATTTGTATAAATTTTGAAAATCCCAAAACATTCAAATATGTTTAGTTAGAAAAATCAAAACATTCAAATATGTCTCATATAAAAATCAAAAAAAATATAATATTGTCTCGAGATAATACCAAAAATAGTGCAAAACATTTCAAAATTGTCCCACAAAAAAAAATTAGTAGTTTTCTTACTTTAGTTGTTTATTTGTACATAGTTTTGTTGGTTTCCTTTTCATATTGTATGCTTTAATTGGATTCATTTTCTTACTTAGATTAAGTGTTACTTTAATCTATTGTGGAGTTCATTGGGTTCATTTTTATCTTACATGCTTGTATATAGTTGTGTTGTTTTTATTAGATTTGATTAACTTGTGCTTGTCTTACTTGGTTGTATAGTTTGATGAAATTTCATCATTGGTATCATCTATGATCACATCTAAACATCATCACATATAAATAAATTCTAAGCTACATCATCATACAAATGAAAATCAAACATGTATGCTAAGATAACATCATATAATATCATGAATTGGGGAAATAGGGATTATCTTTATCCCTCTAATCATAGGCCATAGTAAAAACATGGGATACATATGGTATCTCATAAAATAAAATATGTGATTAAATAAAAAATTCCATAATCCTATATCCATATCAAAATCAATTTCGTGTACAAAATGTGGCTCGATATACATCAAATCTAATATAGGCCATCATGGGAATGAATAAAAAAATTGCCTTCATCTCGAAGCACAGTAAAAAAATACATATACATCCAAAAAAATTGTTCCTTCATCACGAGGCATACATAAAAAATAGTACATAAATAAAGAGTCATGGATGAATATCACCAATGCTAGGTCTCCCTCACCTATGACTCAGAATTTCCTACCTCTAGCTAGGTGGAAATAATTTTACTAATCTCATGAACCTAGATGGCATGTGGGATCTCAATATAGATCTGTAGCCTACAATCAGGCTGTAAGGGCCTTCCTCTACTCCTTTGGAATGTCCCGATGGTATAGAGCTCTATCTTGAGTTGCCTCACCAAGAAATTGGAAATTCATATACTAAGTCTCCAACTCCATATATCTCAGCTACATGATAAAGAGCATCATGCTCTCCTGTAATATGGGCTATTTCCATGCCCAACTTTTCCTAAGTTTCCCCATGTAGCTATAGATTGATCTCTTTCAGCTTTGTCTTGGTACCACTCTAGGATTAACTGTATATATAAATATTATACCATAATGCATGTTATATCACCCCGCCTCATAGCCATGGCCCTCTGTACCTATAACATATAAATTGATGGCTCATATGATCTTGGAATGAGCCTATGTCTAGGTTCCAGATCTACAATCCTCTCTATAGTGATCTAGGTGGTGATCCCCATCCATCCCATCCATCCCCACCAGATGCAAGGTGAGGACTCACTACTCGGGAAGTAAAGGTGGAACTTGTATCACGAGAACCTGATGTGCCTACACCCGTACACCTTCTATAATCACCTATTGTACTAACTATTGTACCATGTATATAAAGTTGTGGTTGTTGTTACGAATGCATCTCGTGGGGTGTGGTAGTATATGCTGCTATAGAGGAACCCATGGAGGAGGACCCTATGGCTGCAATGGAACTTATACCATTGGAACCTGTTGCTACACTAGCCCCTTCTCCTAATCCTACCTCAACCTCAAATAATCCCAATTTGGCTCCATATCTCAAATCCATGTCTATGTAAACCCCGTGTTTCTACTCTTGCTACACCAACATCTACGGCTACCTATGGTATGGTAATCCACATGGGAAACATTATGGTATACCAGGAACCATAATATAGAGTGGTCCTTGGGTCTACAATTTGTGGTCGTGTTACCCATGGATGTGAAGCAATACCTCTGAAGTTATCACATGATCACCACCGCCTAATCCGAGGCCCAAACTCAAAATTCTCTCATGCTCTGCATGCGTACCACATATCGTCACCTAGAATGCCTTGTATGTGGACCAAATTTTATTGTACTCTATCAACCTTGTACCACTCAAAGGATGTGATTGTATTTTTGATGATGAAGTGATCTACCTCTATATTGCTAAGCTCAGAGGTATCCTCTCTCCATTGAAATAATATATAGGGTCACCAAGTGATCATATGAAGCTGTAGGTCATCAAATGCTCACATGTAGTATGCAGTATCCCCCATGTAGTATTCATTTCTATATTTTTCTAAAAATCTACAAATTTCTTCTAAAAACTTGTCTAATGCTTATTTTTTTGCTAGTGCAAGCCTTTCTACACTAGGGCAAACCATTCAACACTAACGCAAACATGCACTAACTGAATCCTTTCTACTCTAACTTGTTCATTCTTGTAATAGCACAAACTTACACTAGTGTAACCCTATGCACACTAACTTATTCATTTACTTGCTAGCACAACCCTAACTAGAAGCAAAACCAATTTATATACTAACTTACTTGTTTTGACACTAATGCAATCCGTTTGTGCTAGTGCAAGCCTAGTTACACTAATGCATCCAAAGGATTGTGCTAGTGTCATCCTCTATTTTTCCCTTGCAATAAATGTTAATAAATAAACTCAAAATTAAAAAATATTTTTTTACATACTGTTGTTGCAAATCGAAGCACCCCTAGATGTTGATAAGATTTCTAGTTTGATCATCCCATGCATCCAGTGTGATTGCACAACATTGAATCCTTTCCCCAAGTGTGGGACTTGTAAAATGGGAAAGGAATCTCTAGATTAGAGGCTGGTTCCTCAACTCCTCTGGTTAGATTTATCACTTACAAGTTGCAGAGGTTCAAATTTCCTAATTCTACTCTAAATTCCAAAGGGACAAGGATAGAAAATGCAAAAAGGAACTAAAACTAATGCTAATAGGTGATGCACCAAAGGAGTGGTGAGCATTTCTCACTTCTATAGATTGACACAATTCATAAAATGCAACAAAAAAACATGCACAAATTGATAAGCTGTAATGAAGAATCAGAAATTAGTCAAACAACACCAAAGCAGAGGATGGAAAATTAATCACGGGCTGTATTGTTATTTTAACATCAAAATCACTTGCATTAAAAAAACTGAGAGGCAAAAATGAGTTGTAGTTCTTAGAAAAGGTCTGATATTCCAAAAATCCCTTCCAAGGTGAGAAAGGGGACTGCATACACAAAAATGTTCCACACTTTGAAAATGAGCCAAAACTGGCTTTTACGGTCAAGAGAGATGAGCCGGAGAGAGAAACGTGGGAAAACATGGAAGGGATTCAACCATTGACCAAGACACATTCAAAAAAACATGGACATCCTTACAAACCCATCCCCTAACATTTTTAGCCATGATGGGAGAGAATTGAGCCATTCTTCATTAAAAATGGTGTTTGAAACGTCATTTCTATCCATGACCACGTTCCAAAGGTGTTTTCCTATTTTCTCTCTCCAAAATCCATCAAAATGAAAAAAGAACCTGAAATCTTGTAGATAATTTCACCATATTTCCATTGATATAAAGAACATGAAAAACCGAGA
The DNA here is from genome assembly GCA_018340775.1 of Taxus wallichiana var. yunnanensis. Classification (NCBI taxonomy): domain Eukaryota; kingdom Viridiplantae; phylum Streptophyta; class Pinopsida; order Cupressales; family Taxaceae; genus Taxus; species Taxus wallichiana. The sequence goes on along the minus strand of CM031234.1, from coordinate 71,577,428 downwards.
GCTCTGGATCGAAAGATACGGCCATTTGAAGTTTTAGGGCAAAACAGGGCCATATCGGGTTGTGAGCGAAAATTTAATTTTTTTACCTTTTTGGTCATTTGGAAAACTTTCCAAAATTTCCCACACCCTCCTTTTAAGTTGCCACATGGCACATTTCTATTGGGTGTGGGCCCATCCTGCTTCATTTTCCTTTTTTTCGCCTTTAGAAAATTTTCCCAAAATTTCCGCCGGCCGTGAGCCGAGGACACGTGGCACACGATGATTCGATGTGGGGTTTTCCTTCCTGAATTTTCCACGGACCACTTGATCATTTCTGACCTAGAAACATGTCAAAACCCCATTGGATGTGGGTTTGACCCTCCAAAATTTCCTTGCGGGATTTTCTCAAATTTTGGCGTGACTGGACACGTGGCGCATTTTTATTGGCTCACAATAAGGGGGCGGGATTTCCTCTCTAAATTTTCCTTTACTTTCCCTTTGGGAAAATTTTCCAAATTCTCCACTTACTCTGCCACTCTAGGACATGTGGCAACATTTCATTAGCTGTGGGCCTTTCACAAGCATCCTCACTTTGCAAGAAACACATTGGGAAAAATCCCAATTTCCTCCCGCACTCCGCCATCCCAAGCTCCGGTGACACGTGGCATTCGCTGATTCGTCAATGGGGGCGGTGGGCCAAAACTTACCTTTTGAAATCTTGGTGAAGAACTTTGCCAAAATTCTAAATTCTCTTCCACCCTCCAAAATCCCATGCCATAGGACATGTGGTGCATTTTATTGGCCGCGGGATTTTCCTCCAAAATTTCCATGCGCCAACACTTAGCCAATTTTTTCAATTTTCCCCCCTAGACACGTGGCAACATTTGATTCATCGGCGAGCTTGCGGGAAAAATATTTGCTTTTGAAATTTCACCAAAACACTTGGTAAAAACACAAGTCTTCCTCCAACCCCCACCACCTCCTTGGACACGTGGTGACATCTCATTGGCCGTGGGCCTTGAAAGGGAAAATTTCCCACAAAAATTCCGCCGAGCCATAACTTCAAAAATACATGAAGTTAGGAGGAAAACTTTACCTTTCTAGAAAGATAAGAAAGAGCTCTATCCAATGGTGCCATTTACAGAAGGTTTTGAGTGCTTGAAAAGAAAAAAATTATTTCTGAGGCACAAGAGAGGGAAGGATGAAAGGAGTTAGCCACAAAAATGGGTAGGGGGCACATTTTGGATAACAATTTTGGCGACTCAGAGGGGTCATCTTCCTGTTGGATGAAATTACCAGTTGCCTGAAGCAATCCATTGGGCATGGAGTTATTGAATTATTTTTCTGATACCCTAACTGACTAGAACACTGCAAGGAGGAAGATGGAATATCACCGATGGAGCAAGCCCTACAACACATCTCCAGAACAACAAGCTTATGCCAAAGAACTTAGGGAAAACAAACTAACCTATAGCAAACAATGTGTACAAGCACTTGGAGCAATGAAAACCTAAGCTAATATTTACAAGGTGGATATTTTCCCTTTAATAGCAATTCTTTAGATGGATTCCATTGACTGGAATCAGAGTTTCCTCGCCATCCAATGAAGATAATTGGAAAGCATTTTTTTCCTTACACTTTGTGACCATGTATGGTCCACTCCAAATGGCATCAAATTTTTAATGCTTTCCCATTTTTACTCTATCTCGCATCCCATTTTAACACTAGATCTCCAACTTGGAAAGAGCTATCCTTGGCCTTTCTATCAAAGGTCTTCTTTATCAAAGCCTGATCCTTCTCCATTACTTGGGATGCCTGATCTCTAATTTCTTGGAGCTCCATCAATTCTACATATCTGACTTCCATGGGCTCAAATTCCAACAACTCCAACTGTTTCATGAGTTCCAATGTTGGCAACTCAAGTGACATGGGAAAAACTGCCTCTCTCCCATAAACAAGCTTGAATGGAGAGTTACCTATAGATCTCTTGGGAGTTATCCTATCAGCCCATAAAGCTGATTTCAATTTAGTATGCCAAGACCTCTAATTTTCATCAAGAGTCCTTCTAATGATCCTCAACAAGTTCTTGTTTGTAGACTTAGCCTAGCCATTACCCTGAGGGTAATAGTTTGATGAAGTACTTAGGTAGATCTCGTTCTTGACATCCCACTTAGTCACCTTGGATCCAATGAATGCCAATGCATTATCTGATATTATTGTAGCTGGTATGCCAAATCTGGTTACTATTCCCTCATAGAAGTCTAGGATACTAGATTCATTTTCCTCTTTGAGTGCTACTGCTTCAGTCCACTTAGTGAAGTAATCTGTGGCTGTTAAAATCCACTTGTTCCCTTGGCTTGAATTGGGATTAATGACTCCAATGAAGTCTAAACCCCATTGCATGAATGGGTGGTCAATTGAAATTGGATGCAATGGGAGGGCAGCTATCCTCTCTTTACCTGTGAAGAATGCATAATTCTTGCACCTCTTGATCCATGCATAGCAATCACTAAAAATCTTGGGCCAATAATAGCCAGCCCTCATGATCTTTAGAGCTGTCACTCTTGGTGCAAAATTACCACTAGCTGGTCCACCATGGAACTCTTCCAACACCCTATGAATCTGATTTGTACCAATGCATCTCGGTTGTACTCCATTCACATCTCTTTTGGAAAAAACACCATCAACAAGGGGATATGGGATAGCACCTGTAATCTGAAGTGTCTTCTTTGGGTCTTGTTCATCTCTAGAGGGCATAGGCCTGTGCTTAGGAAGTGCATTATACTTTGGGTCTAGCAAGGAGTGGGGACACCATTATTTTCCTCTTGAGTGCTTCCTTGCTCATGGCTGTCTTGCAACGCCAAAACAGTCTCTTTCTCATTGCATGCTTCCTTTTGTTTGCTCAAAATCAGCTGCTCACACAATCCTTTTCCTCTGACCAACTTGGTGACCTTGATCTCTATGTCATATTCCATGACACGAGTAATCCAACCTACTCTCTTTTCATTCAAGTCTTTATTGAGGAGGAAGTCTTTAACTCCCGCATGAGAAACCAACAATTGAACCTTGTTGTTTGAGAATAAATGCTTGAACTTCTTCAAGCTTCTAATTACTGGAAGGACATGTTTCTCAATGAAATAATATCTCACCTCATAGTCCTCCGGGCTTTGGTGAAGAAAGCAATTGGCTTCTCATCACTGTCTTTGTTCTGCTATACCAAAATTGTAGAAATAGTGTCATCCCCCCCAAATGCATAGAGGATGAAATCCTTGGAGAAATCCTGGTTGATGAGAGTTGGTGCTTGAGAGATGGCTTCTTTGATTGCTTCAAAAATTTCTTTTCCCTCAGTTGTCCATTTGAAAGCCATGCTTTTATTTAACATCTTGGTGATAGGTTTGATAAGGGCTACAAAATCTGGGACAAACCTCTGAATAAAATTTATTCTCCCCAAGAAACTTTGAAGGGCCTTCTTGTGGCTTGGCAATGGTAGTGCTCTTATGGCTTCAACTTTTTCTAGATCAATTGCTAATCCTTCTTTGGAGAAAATGTGACCAAGGAGATTTCCTTCATGGGCTAAGAAAATACATTTTTTAGGATTCAAGGAGACTCCAAATCTTCTGCACCTTTGGAACACTTGTCTCAAATGAGAGAGGTGGTCTGTTGTATTTTTTGAAAAAATAGTGATATCATCAAGATATATCAGCACTATGTTGTTAATCAAACCTTTGAACACCATGTCCATTAATTTTTGGAAGGTAGCTCCAGCGTTGGATAGCCCAAATGGAATTTCCTGTATGCATAAGTTCCCCATTTGGTTGTAAAGGCTATCTTGAACTGATCTTCTTCCTTCACCATAATCTGATTGTACCCTGAATAGCCATCAAGTAGTGAAAACCTTTCGGAGCTAGCAACAACTTGTAAAATCTGCTCCATAGAAGGAAGTGGATAATGATCCTTGAGAGATGCTCTATTCAAATCTCTGAAGTCAACACACAATCTGATTTCCCCACTCTTCTTTCTCATTTGGAACTAAGTTGGCAACCCAACTAGAATGCTTGATAGGGAATATGATTCTTGATTCTATCAACTTATTCAATTCTTTTCTCATGAGAGGCTCCATGTGGGGTTGATGGCCTTTGTTTTTGCCTCGATGGGATTAGTACTTGGGTTCAACTCAATGGTGTGTTGAGCTAACTCAGGATTGAAACCTTTCAAATATTCATAGCTCCATGCAAACACATCAGGGAATTCTTGACAAAGTGTATGAACTCATACCTTTCTTGCTCGGTTGTCATCTTGCCAATTTGGAGTGATTTGCCTCTTTCTCTTGAGATGTACACGAAATCTTCTCCCTTCACTTGGATGTTTGATTTCTCCTTCCTAAACTGATCATTAGGATTGAAAATGGACTCCAAAGTAATAAGTCCCTTTGGTAGTTTTTTGGTTCTCAACTGCACCACTTGGTCACCATACTGCTGCTCCAACTTTTCCTGATTTTTGGCTGAGAATTCAGCCTCTTCTTGCAAGAAATGAATGATTTGCTGATCATTTTCAAACACTTTCCAACTTACATTTTTATCCGGCACTGAAGGCCTCACAATCACATGGATGTTTGGTTGTACCTTATCTTTTTGAATGCTTTCAACAACGTCAAAGTCTGCCCCAACTGCTGCAAGCCTATCAGCAGCTTGGTTCTCTTTCCTAGGAATGGATTTTATGCTAAAGCCCTCAAAATATTCAATGAGGTCCCATACCCTATTCTTATAGCACTTGAGTAGATCATTCTTGATAGCATGCTGACCCTTAACTTGGTTGACAATCAACTCACTGTCACCAAAGACTTACAAGTTCTTATTCCTCTCTTGATTGACCAGTGCAGTCTTTGCACCAACGCTTCATATTTAGCAGTGTTATTAAAGCACGCAAACTAAAATCTAAAAGTTGAATAATACTTAACTCCTTGAGGTGAAACTAGTATTGCTCCCCCCTACAACTTTTCTACTTCTTGACCCATCAAAAAACAATTTCCATACCTCATTTTCATCCTTGTGGTCTGGCTTGGTGATGCTAGGAATAGGCTGATTTTCTTCATGCATGCAATAGACTCCTAACTCAGATTCTTCTATTTCTTGATAAGGATCAAAAGCATGCACCTTGTTTGCCCATTCATCAAGAGTTAGATCTAGGATACTTTTAACCTTGGTGTCAACTTCATCAGTGCTTGGGTGATCTTCTTGATCAAACACTGAACAATTGACATTAATCTGACTTGGAGTGTAAGGCTCAATGTGAAATATTACAATAGGTTCAGACCTGATTGTGGCTTTAGTTCCATATCTGGTTCTGAACAACATGTGTGACCAATCAGCAGATAAGTAACCTCCAATCTTAGCTATGAAATCCCTTGACAAACATAGGGCAAAGAGTGGTGGAAGGTCTATTACTGATACATCTTGCAAAACAACCATGTTGGGACATGCATGCAAAGTAAGACTCAAGTTTTTTATCACTCCAACTATTGTTACTACTGTCCCATCCAATTGCACTACCCCTTTGGATATGGTTTCATACTAAATTCCCAACTGATCAGCTAGTTTGCTTGGGCATTACTGAACTACTTGCTCCGGAATCAATCATGCAATTGTGTACTAGTTGGTTCCCAATTATCAATGAAACATAGAATGGAGGGGGATTCAAAATTTTACCTTGCTGTCCTCCATGGTTCCCCTTAGACTGGGTAGAATTTGTGAGCACCTTCTCTTGCATTTGGATTTGCTGATTTGAAGTTGACCAGTCCTTCATGGCAGCTTGTAGCAAATCTCTTTGGCCTGGGATGGATAGTGATTCCCACATTGATATGTTTACATTTGTCTTCTTCATCTGATCAATGATATTGAATGGAGATGAAGCATCTCTTTGCTATCCCTTGGCTTGCACATTCATTCCTTGTGTATGGGCAGCAACAACTAGCATTTGAGTTGGCCTAGGAACTGTTTTAGGCAGTCCTTGTGTATTTGGAGCTGGATTTTGTTTGCCAATATTCTGTGGGGTGATGGAAGATTATGGATTGCTTGGGGCTAATGGTTGTTCTTCACCCAAATTTCTCCTCTTTGACCTTGTGTTGGCTGCAACACTTTGGGAAACTATTTGGTTCATGCCACAAAAATCTTCTACCTACCAATTTACAAGTGTGGTATTGTTTGGAACCGATGCCACTAGAATGCTCCTTGTTGCTGGTCATTTCTTTGACTACCTTCACCCTCCACACTAGTTTTTGTCACCATTAATGCTTGATTCAAGGCAATTGTTGAAACACATGGATTGGTTATGAGGTTCATTACATGGGAAAAACCAATCATACTCTTGAGCTATATTGTTTTGTCTTGGCACTAATGCTTTAGAGGCGAGATGTAGCATTGGGATTATAGGGCTGAAATGGTCTGGTTGGGGAGGCCTTTCTTGATCTAGATTTATATCTAGATTGGGTGGTCTTTGGGGTTGATATGGCTGCCTATTAGGCTGAGCTTGGGGCTGGAAAGAAGGTATAAAACCTTGGGATTACTACCTATTGAGTGTAACTAGCTCATTTCCTAGATTTTGCAGCTGCTTCATGACTTCTTGAAGCTCACTTGAGGCATTAGAAGATGAAGTAGAAGCTTCATTCGAATTCTGATTTCTAGGAGTGGGAATAGGAGCTAAATTAGGCGTTTGATTAGTATTTGGGCTCTCTAAACTTGGAAACAATGGCATTGGAGGTCTAGGAGCCAGCTTGCCAGCTTGAATCAAACAATTTTCAGCTCTAATGGAAATGCTATAAGCAATGGGAATAGTTGTGCCTCCCATGGATTGAATTAACATAGAAATATCAGAATTTAAAGCTTTAAGGTAATAAAGGAAAGAACCTTCTGTTGTTGGCTTGACTGCCACTGGAATTCTCTCCCAAGTCCTTTGAAATCTGAAATTAAAATCAGTCAGCTGCTCATTGGGAGCTCTCTTGATGGTTATCAGCTGCTCCAAAAGGGAAAAGTTGTCTCCCTTCTCTCCAAACTACTCATGGAGGGCTATGCATAGCTGGTTCCAATTTTGAATAGAACCTGAGGCAAGACTCCTGAACCATTGCAAATCTTTCCCTTTGAATGAAGATGCCAGCAGTTTGACAGCAACTTGCATCTCATTGATCTCATGGATTGCATAAATGTTAGCAATATCCTTCACATGATCACCGGGGAGTGGTCGATTCTCTCCAGTGAAGTAGGGGATGTTCTTGAATGCTGAAAATGGAATTAGATTTTGTGCATTGAGATCAAGTGGGCTCTTGCTGCCATGAAATTTACATAGGGGTTGTTTTGTGCCATTCTAATTGGCCTTAGAACCCTGGTTGATTGAATGAAAGGCCTATCGGGTGAGGAGTGGAAAGAGTTCTATTTGGTGGAGATGGAGACCTTTGAATCCTCCTCCCTCTTTACCTTCTTCTTAGAGATAGATGCAAATACTCAAACAACACTTCTTCTTCTCCATCTCTTGACCTTGTACTAATTATTCTCATGAGTTTTCGTGTCTATATTGCTAAAACCAGTGATTCTTTTTTTCCTTGTAGTCGCGGATGTGTAATTTATAGCTCTTTTAAGCAAGAAACTTGCAAAAAATGCACATCAATTTTGTTGCAATGAATAAGAAGACCTCTAAGGTCCAACCGGCGTGCCAAAACTATTGTTGCAAATCAGCAACACCCTTGGATGTTGATCATATTTCTAGTTTGATCATCCTATGCATCTAGTGTGATTGTACAACATTGAATCCTTTCCCCAAGTGTGGGACTTGTAAAATGGGAAAGGAATATCTAGATTAGAGGCTGGTTCCTCAACTCCTCTGGTTAGATTTATCACTTACAAGTTGCATAGGTTCAAATTTCCTAATTTTACTCTAAATTCCAAAGGGACAAGGATAGAAAATGCAAAAAGGAACTAAAACTAATGCTAATAGGTGATGCACCAAAGGAGTGGTGAGCATTTCTCACTTTTGCAGATTGACACAATTCATAAAATGCATCAAAACAACATGCACAAACTGATAACTATAATGAAGAATCGAAATTAGCCAAACAACACCAATGAGAGGATAAAAAATTAATCACGGGGCCTATAATGTTATTTTAACATCAAAATCACTTACATTACAACACCCGAGAGGAAAATAAGAGTTGCGGTTCTTAGAAAAGGTCTGATATTCCACCAAAATCCATTCCAAGGTGATAAAGGGGACTCGTAATACACAAAAATGTTCCACACTTCGAAAATGAGCCAAAATTGGTTTTTATAGTGCAAGGGACGAGCCTAGGAGAGAGAAACACGGAAAACATGGAAGGGATTCAACCATTGACCAAAACACATTCAAAACAGCATGGGAATCCTTACAGGACCCATCCCCTAACATTTTTAGTGATGTTGGGAGAAAATGCGAGCCATTCTTCATTAAAAACGGTGGTTGAAACGTCATTTCTGTCCATGACCATGTTCCGAGGTGTTTTTTGATTTTATCTCTCCAAACTCCGTAAAATTGAAACACCAACCCTAGAATCTTGTAGATAATTTCACCAGCTTTCCATTGATATAAATAATGTGAAAATTTGAGCTCTGGATTGAAAGATATGGCCATTTGAAGTTTTAGGGCAAAACAGGGCCAAATCGGGTTGCGGGTGAAAATTTGAATTTTTACCTTTTTGGTCATTTGGAAAATTTTCCAAAATTTCCCCATGCTCTACCTTTCTAGGTGCCACATGGCATGTTTCTATTGGGTGCGGGCCCATCCTACTTCATTTTCCTTTGTTTTCGCCTTTGGAAAATTTTCCCAAAATTCCCCATCGGGCCGGTGAGCTGAGGACACGTGGCACACGATGATTGGACGCGGGCCTGTCCTTCCTAAATTTTCCGTGGACCACTTGATCATTTCCAACCTGGACACATGTCAAAACCCCATTGGATGTGGGTTTGACCCTCCAAAATTTCCTTGCGGGCTTTTCTCGAATTTTGGCTCGACTGACATGTGGCGCATTTTTATTGGCTCATGATAAGGGGGCGGTTTTCCTCTCTCGAATTTTCCTTTATTTTTCCTTTCGGAAAATTTCCCAAATTCTCCCCTTGCTCCACCACTCTAGGACACGTGGAAAAATTTCATTGGCTACCGGCCTTTTTGCAAGCATCCTCACCTTTGCACAAACACATTGGGAAAAATCCCAATTTCCTCCCATGCTCCGCCATCCCAAGCTCCGATTACATGTGGCATTTGCTGATTCGTCGATGGGGGTAGCGGGCCAAAACTTACCTTTTGAAATATTGGTGAAGAAATTCACCAAAATTCTAACTTCTCTTCCACCCTCCAAAACTCCCATGCCATAGGACACGTGGCACGTTTTTATTGGCCGCGGGATTTCCCTCCAAAATTTCCATGCGCCAACACTTAGCCAAATTTTTCAATTTTCCCCCCTGGACACGTGGCAACATTTGATTCGTCGGCGGGCCTGTGGGAAAAAATCTTCCTTTTGAAATTTCACCAAAACACTTGGTAAAAACACAAGTCTTCCTCCGACCCCCGCCACTTCCTTGGACACGTGGCGGCATCTCATTGGCTGCGGGCCTTGAAAGGGAAAATTTCCCACAAAAACTCCACTGAGCCATAACTTCAAAAATACATGGAGTTAGGAGGAAAACTTTACCTTTCTAGAAAGCTGAGAAAGAGCTCTATCCAATGGTGCCATTTTCAGAAGGTTTTGAGTGCCTGAAAAGAAAAAAATTATGTCTAAGGCACAAGAGAGGGAAGGATGAAAGGAGTTAGCCAAAAATGAGTAGGGGCACATTTTGGATAACACATACCAAGTGCATTGTCCGTGGGAGGCTTCATGTACTCTTGAACTCAACCTCCATGGTGTTTTTGCCTCTAAATTAAAGCCATCTCTCTCCAAGGTGAGAGAAAAATATCACCAAATCTCAAAAGGGTATAGTAATAATAACTTGTTACGATGTATTTTTTCCCTCCCGACTTTCTATTTATAGTTGTTTTGACCTAATTCTTTATCTTTCTCACCCCTAAATGGCTAAATGACCACCTTGATTATTCTATATTATTCCCTCTACGTCCTATCACTTGTCGCGATGACTATTTTTATTAAATAGTCATTTCTCACCCATTCCCTCTACGTTGGGCATATTTTTGCTTCTTGGTGACCCTTTCTACTACATGGGGCATATTTTTCTTCCAAAACAAAAATCCAATAAATTTGTAAATAATCAAAAAATCCAAAAAAATTGTAAAATTCATTTTTTTAAAATTTAGTAAAATGTATGGATGCAAATGAAGCTTTTATCGGATGCATTCTCCTCAAACATCAAAATTGTTCATACAAAGCATATTTCTTTGGTCCTCGCATGTTCTTGCAAAATATAATCACAGATCATTTCAATCTATCTCCATTAATAAAGTTATTTTGTTTACTTTGTTTCTACTCCCTTGCATAACGAGTTACTTGGTACTATTTCATAGTGCATGATTTCTTTTTCATAGGACCCTTGTGTCCTTCGTATATTCACCTCACATGTATATTTTCTTGGGGTTCCATTTTTAACCCTTTTCCTTAACTCAAACATTTAGGAATTCAATCTTGATAACAAAAACATTAGTGTAACTTTCTTGAATGTTGTTTGTACTTGTTTCCTGTCAAGTTAACTTGTTTACTTTCTCATATTGCATTAAACTATGTTTGTTGCATTGTGTTAGTATTTTAGCAATGAAAAATGTTATTGTTATAGTTTTTCATGTTATTTTACACTTTTGTTATATGTGTATATTTTAATAAGAGTCGATGATATATATTATATGAGAAAAGTGATGAAAAAAGTTGTTTATTAAATTAGATGGATGAAAAATCTATTTCCATATTATTCACTATCATGTCTTATCACTATCAATTTTTCTTCCAAAACACCTGGGAAATAGGGATCATTTTTATTCCTCCTCCCCCACCGTGTTTCTTCTATATGTTTCCTTCAAATTTTTATCATCGATCAACCTCTTCTATCACCCCAATGACACTTAGGGGAATCATTCATTCTACTATTTTTTCTTCAAACTTTACTTAGTTATACTTTTCTACTATCTTTGAACTTTCATCTCTTATGCCACCCCAAAATGTAGACACCTAAAATCTGCTTACGCAATTTTATTGCTAAAATTGTACTAACTATCCTCTTTCCTATCATTTCCATTATAATTATTGATTTAAAACTAATTAAATAATGTTTCCCTCTATTTTGGTCAGTTATTGACACTTTGTTAATTAGTTATCTTTTATCACATTTTGGATGCCAATTAACGACACTTTGTTAGTTATAATCCTCTTCCAATTGATTAATTAAATATTATGAGTTAATTAAGACTTTTCAACAATGTATTTAATCAAAAACACTTTTATTGGCTAAATACCTCTTTCAAATTCTTCAAATCATGTAAAATTACTCTTAAATCACTTCCAAATAGCCTAAAAGTGTATTTTATCCTATTAATTAATCCTAGATGATTAAATAAACCATCTCCAACTACCATGAGTTGCTAATCACTTGTCAGTTCATCTAATCAAGCTTAACAAGTCTAAATATACTTTATCATTTATCCCACATTCATTAGGATTCAAACTTCTCCTAAGTTGGAAAGTTATATAAAGGACCCTTCTACATAATTTCAAACCTAGACCATACTTTTGCTAGTATTTAATATAATACATATGATCAATAGTTGCATCCAATATTTGTAATAGCTAATTCATCTTGTGCATCAATTCTACCATTTTTGAGTAGAAAGGAAGATCCAAACTTGGCCTTGTATCCATTTCTAGGTGAGATCATTCCCTCTCTTCATAATCAGACACAAAAATTAATTACTCATGATCTAAATAGGCTCATGTTGTAGAGTAATCATACATTTTAATAAGAATGGTTAGCAATTAGATGATTTCCTTCATGTTATTGCATTTAGTATCTATTTTTCATCAATATTTAATCATTATGTACTCAGTAAATTAACTTTTTTAGAGGCTACTTGGTGTTAGATTCTTTTTATATAGCTTAGTTAATTTAGTATGAACACATTTACCACTCTAATATTAACCCTTACTATAATCCCTATTTTCCAAAATGCAAGATTCATATATAAGTGGGCTTCCATAATGCAATAATATACCCATTTTCTCATTTTGTAATTACAACATCGACACATTTTTAATATGATTATCAAACAAGAATAAACTCAAACTAAACTTGTTCCCTTTTTGACATAATAGGAATATAATAATTTATCAATGGAAGAGTGATAACAAGGAAGTCCTCACTACATTACAAATCCAATTTACATTTTCCTTTTTCTTAAAATTTAGTAAGAACCCATCAAAATAATAAAAGACAAGAGGAAACGCCTTCCCAGAAAAAAGGGGAAAAACATGTGAAAAATTGAAAATTTAATATTAGAATTACAAACATTAAACTAAAAAATGTACTCTTCATTCTTACAATTACATAGGAAGTATTACACCCATTTACATAGGAGATATTGTTCCTATATTTAAGGAGATAATCTCCATAAATATCTTCACACACAACTCCTAAAACAACTCCAGGTTATTTTACATGAGATTTGTTTTCTCACAAAAACTAATATTGTTAATGAGTTGTTTACTCAACAACTCATAACAATATTTACTCACCCTCTCATAATTACATTTACCGTAATGTAATTAAATATTACAAATAACATTATATTCTATTTTCACACTACAATATAAATATTCCTAACATTCACCCCCTTAGTGTGAACATGGGGCAAGAGCACTTGAAGACATGAGTATGAAAAATTTATGTAGTTTCTACTAGATCTTGCTACACATGATCACCTCTCTGGCTCACTAGATGATAATGATCACCTCTCTGCGTGAATCTATTCACCAATTGATCATCTTCGAATGAAGTATGACAGTCGAAAAGGACCGTATATGATGATCAAAGGATCGTATATAGTTTATTCCCTCCTATAAAAAAAGTCTTACAGTCTTGCTTCTTCCACACCATATAGACATCTCAGGAATGATTGTTAGAATCACATAGAAACACATCATTAAAAAATGAACCACACATGCTAAATATAAATTTCCACCAAATCAATTTGTGGCCCCATCGTTGGTGACTGACGAGAGGCACTAAAATTCCTCCTTCCTCCTGTTCCTCCTTCCTCCAAAAAGTGAACTATTTACCATAAGAATTCCTCATCACTAGGACAAGAAAGTTCTTCATCATTAGAGTATTCATCCCAATCAGTTTCTTCTTCAACCAAAAGAGATTTTTGATCTATTTTGTCATCAAGTAGATCTTTTTCCCTCTTTTTACAGTTCAAGGCTACATGTCCCGATTCATTACAGTAATAACATTTCATTTTACCTTTAGAAGGGAAAGGTTTTGGTTTGAACTTTCCTTTCTTAGATGAAGTACTTGCTTTATTCTATACATACATTACTTCTTCATATTCTTCATAATTACTCTGATCAAGTAATGTGGAGATTACTCCTTCTAAGCTAATTGTTACCTTTCTTAAAGTAAACACAATATTTGAATAAATTTTAGGCATACTATTTAGGAGTATTGCTTTAGCATCATCATCTTTTACTGACTCTTTAATTCTAGCTAGTTGATTTAGCAAAGAGCGGAACTTACTTATATGATCTGCCATTTTTGAGTTCTCTTCCATTTTCAACCCGTACAAGCATTGCTTTAGTGTAGTCTTTGTTGTTTCATCTTCAGAACCAAATAATTTGTTAAGAGACTCCCAAATTTCTTTTGCAGATTTTGTGAAATCCACATGATGTAGATAGGCTTTTGATAAGCCCTAGGACCAATGGTACCCAAATCTCTCTGATCTTTTGCATTCCATTTAGCTAGATCATTTGCATTCATTGGTGGAATTGCATTAGCTTTAACTACATCCCATAAGTCCTTTTCTATTAAATGCAATTGCATATGTAGTTGTCATGTATGGAAATATTTCCCTTCAAAATTTTCAATCAGATTTAATTTCTCCATTATTTTGTACAATACTAATCAAAAATACATAATTGAATCAAGTAATTTAAAACTTTATATAGAATACCTTTGAACCTCCAAGCAAGCCAAGACTCTGTATTAACAATTCAACATTATTGGAAATTGGAGAAATTTTTAGTAGAAGAACCGATGTGTCTGAATTTGATAATGAAGTCATAAAATCATGCACTTTAGGCATTATTTAGCTTGGTGTCACACTACTATTACTAAGTTTCTTAAGTAAAGAAAGAAATAATTAATACCACCTTTTGTTCATCTTGTTTTACCTTTTTATTTCATCATTACCATATATTATCATATACATGCCTAGTTATTTTGTTAGTGTCCCATCATTTTAACTTGAACCAGGTGATCAAGCATGTATTAGGGAACCTAGGGGTGCCTTGGTCCCACATGGGGCACAAAAATCCTTATTTTATTGTCATGCCTATTTTTGGGATCTTTCTAGCCATTTTTCATACTTATTGTTTTCCTCATTAGCCATGTTAGGATTACTTACAAAATTATATCAAGAGAACCCTATAAATATAAATTTATGAGACGTAATGAGGGTCCTAGCCACTTAATACTATCTCTCCATCTAGATTTGCATCCATTTCATCACTTTCATCCACATAATTCAATGCATTAAGGCTAGGATATTTACATCAATAAACACAAAAAAGGGGATGGATTTTATTCTATTTCATGCACACATGTCGGTACATTTTATATAGTTATTATTGCTTACTAATTCACAAAGTGTGATTGACACAAGATCACCTGGGCATGAAATGTGCACACACACACACACACACCAAAATTACATTTGGGTCCGAAATGTAGTGAAAACTTAGTTTAGTAAGCCCATTGTCGTGGCAGCTCGGGTCAGTCTGATCCATTCATTTTACATATTTTATTTTTAGGGTTTTGATACTTATTTCTATTTCGCAGGTAATTCCTTCATCCTATATTATTTTATGCATTTGGCGCATCTCAATATATCTAGTGAGATAGACATGGAATATTTTAAAGTATCTTACGACACTGAAAGAACTAGATTATGAGATTTTACAGAACTAGGGTGCCTATTCTGTAGACCAGGGAACCCAGGGCACCCCCGTACCCT
The DNA here is from genome assembly GCA_018340775.1 of Taxus wallichiana var. yunnanensis. NCBI lineage: Eukaryota > Viridiplantae > Streptophyta > Pinopsida > Cupressales > Taxaceae > Taxus > Taxus wallichiana. The sequence goes on along the minus strand of CM031234.1, from coordinate 71,562,206 downwards.
CATGGGCACTATAGTACATTTAGATCCTTTAGATATGGTATTTACGGAACCTATGTTCATTCTAACCTTCTTTTGGAATCCACAATCAGACCTGTGACACCTTGCAATAGTCTTCAACAATCAACTAAGTCCTTTTCTTTTACATCTTTGCATACTTAGGGTTTTATTTCATCTAGCATAATTATTTAAGGTTATTCCATATTGTTTTAGCATATTTTTAAGTGTTTTAGTCCTCATATATTTGATTAGCTATTGTTACATTTTACCATAGTTTAGTTTAATTTTAGTTAATCATTTTGATGACCCTAACCATATACGAGCTTAGACTCCTCTTTCTTATTTAACTAGGGTTTCTTTTTTTCCCTTTCCCATGGCTCAATCTCATGAGGAATTTACTAAATCTCACCTTAAAGCCATCAATGATCACCTTGTTGTGCACCCCTAGGATCTAGACTTACTTCGTATGTGACTCATGAGGAAGATAATAACTTGCGAAACTCAATCCTTTTGTGGCTATACCAACTGTTGTGGCCACTTAACTATCTGCTTCTACTCTTCCACCTATCTCTACTATTCAAGTTTTTGTCCCCACTCCTACTAATCATTTTATGCATTCTTTATTTTCTCATGAAAGGAAAGTCTCCTCTATTGGGAATCAAGATTTAACCTCTTTGTATCATGATTTTCAACCTCAAATTCATTAATTGCAACAAGATACTACATCTCCATCTCTAGCTTCTACCTTGTTATTGCATACTCAATTTGCACATGTCATCTCTACTTATCTGATTATTCCCAATTTTTTTATCCCTAAGCTTCCCATTTTCATTGGGCATGGTGACTCATAGGAGCATCTTCATGCTTTTCATGTTTTTGTCTAGATTTTTTTGATGATCATACTCTCTAAGCTAAAATATTTCCTCGTAGTATCTATGAATATGCCATGCATTGGTTCTATGATTTACCTATCCACTTATTTACTTCATTCATCCATCTATCCAATGCCTTTCTTAAACATTTTCCCATCAACATAGGCTCTAATATTTCTTACGGTCAACTAGCTCAACTTAAACAACGATGCAATGAACAATTTGCTAGCTTCGTTTCACGAGTATAAGAATAATATCACTAAATTGAAAAATGTAATTGTCAATTTTGAGCTACAAGATCTATTTATCTAGAGTATTTTACCACCTCTACAAGAAAGTGTTCTCTTTGAGGCCTTTTCTTCATTTGATCAATTTTTTCATACTCTTAAGCTTCATGGGTCTAAAATTTTATTTGTCAGAAACCTTAAGTATCAAGAAAACCTCTATCCTCCTCTCATTTTCACAATAAAAAAAAATTCAAGCCATCTACATATAATACAATCAACATTAAAATCATCATTAACGATATTACCCCCTCTAAATAAGTTTAGTCACAACATCCTAGGCACATGTTTAATAACCTTCCAATGGCTCCACATCTTATATTGAATAAAATCCTTGATAGAAACCTTATTACCCTTCCTCCACCACTTGAGTTAGACACATTATGACCCAAAGGATGAAACTACAATGAAAAATTCCATTTTGATTATTATCATTGTGTGGTAAATTCTAAAAATAGATTCCTGAAACTCCAAACAATTATCCAAGACCTAATTGACAATGATAAGCTCGAATTCCCATAATCTACTATCTCTTCTCCCACTAATGATAAGGGTAAATTCAAAATATTTAATAATGAGTCCCAAAAACATGACAAAAAGATTGCAGATCCTTCTGCTAATCATGCATATCATGTTGTGTCACCTCCATAATCAAGAGTGCTTTATTTCTTAGTTGTTAACACTGAATCCGTGTCACCCGCCATTTATTTTTACAATTTCAATTATCATGTTGCATTTACATCTAATCATTTACACATAGACACATCTATCAGCTTGACCACCATCAATAATACTAAGTTTGATCCATTTTGGCCCATTATTGCCTTATTCTCTATCACTCCTTTAGGCTATTTGTTACCCTCCATCATAAATTGACTATCTATTTCACAAACCCTTTGGTTTTTTTAAAATATATGTCATGGTCAGTCCTCTTACCATGCTTATCCCTTTCCTTGTTGGAAATATAGTTGAGCAATGTGAATTTCTTTTAGGCCTTAATTGGATTAATCACTCTCAATCTATCATATATATGACACACTTGTGACTCAAACTCATTCACAATTCCCAAGTTATTTTTATTAATGGTGTCCCCCCATCTCCTACACCGTCACCATATCCTTATAAAAATGTGTCATCTGGCTCTTATAACATGTCTCATTCGATGTTATTAATAACACAATTTACTCCTAGTTTTCTTACTTGAGTATCGTCTACATGACCAACTCATTCTACTAGTCCTACACATCAGCATAGGCCTATTCCTAGGACAGTTATGACCTCTCAATGTCGATAATTGCCTCACTTTATTCCATGTGGATCTTCATCACCTTCATGTATGACATTAAAAGATCTCAATCACTCATGTATTTTAGTACACTTTGTAATATTCATCTTATACTCATCCCTCACACGCACATAGACTTCATTCACCAACATAACATTTATCTTACATGCAACCACTTTTACATCATGGTCATACACTTTCATCCTCCTAGCCATTAGCTGAATGAACTTCAACCTACACTCTCATTAGTTAGTTTATACATTTATATGTGTTTCGGGGCTAGAACATCCACTACCCCACTCAATCATGAATCTATCATCTTTTCATTCTCACATAGGCATACCATATCACATGTCATAGCACCATCATTACCTGATGATGCACTCTTGTGCTTTGGTTCACACTTGACTGTTGAGGGATTACCATTACACTGAACCCCACACACTACACCTTAGGCATTATACATTACATTCCATCATACATTGTGCATCATACACCATTCATTCTATGCTTATTATACATTATACTAGTCCTCATCTACACATTACATTCATTACAATATCTATGCACTTAGTCACATTATACACTATGCATTTTCATATCATACATTTTCTATATACTATACTAGTCATCATTACCTATGAGTCTAGTTTTACATTTCATCCCTACATTCTACATTATACTAGTCCTTACCCTACACACCACATACATTATTATGCTATCTACACATACCTTATACATAGTTTCCTCATACACTGTGCATTTATCCATCACCTTTATTATACATAATACGCTAGGTTACATTACATATGAGTCTAGCTTTACATTTTATCATTCCACATTCCATTTCTATCTACGCCTATTTTCACATTTTACACATTACATAGTATACATTATACACACCCTACACACCCTACATTACATTATTTACACCGTGCATTTATACATTCTACCTATCCTATAGTCATTTTATCATTACTACATACACTACATTGTTCTATGTGTTGCGCTCATCACCCTAGTACATAGTTTAGTTCCTCATCCATACTTGACCTGTCGGGGTTTTACAAATAAAATGGACCTTACACTCACCATGTGACACTTCATCATGAAACATTTCCCACCTAGTGACATATGTTTTAGGCTAAATCATCACCTATTCTATTATCTTGTAGTGGGATACACCTTAGGTTACATCACCACTCCCTCCTTTCATCTTCTATTAATATATGTTTAGGGATAAATCATCACTCATCCTTTCATCATATAGTAATATAAACTTAGGGATAAATAATCACTCATTTATTCAACAATTTGTGATATACACCTAGTCTAGAGTATTCACGTGCATCTCCCCACATGCCACATCTCATCATCATTACACATACATACGTATCATAACACGCTAGACACAACAACACTTCTCAACCATTTTGCAATGACACACTCTCGTTTATGGTTCATTATGAACTACTGATGGGGTAAATAAAATGAACCTTATTGCATACACTTCCATACACTTAGGGTGCACATTTATCCTACCATTCCATCTTGCATTCCATTCCATCCATCCATAACATGTTGCATCGTCTTGGGGTAATTTAATTTAACTTTCTAGTTTTTACATGATTAGTTTACTACACATGTTAGGATGATTTGTTATATGTCATTATCTATAACATACACACATGTGCATTTATGCCTTTGTTTAGTGTGATCACAGATACAAGACTTTTACACGCAGCATGGATGCTCACCTTCTACCCTTCATATACTAGTTGTTGGGGGAATCCACATTCATCTTATCCAGGTGCTATTATTTCATTTTGTACTTAGCATCTTACATTTACTTGATCATACACACTTTGACATATTGGATATTTATCTAACATGATAACAATTGTTCTATGTGCAATACTTGTTTTGTAGGATTGCATGTTTCCATGACTACTTGTTTGTTTGTCTATACTTGTCTTCCATTATTTTCCATTGTTTGTAGGCTTTGCCCTATGTTTATGTACACACTTTTTTGTTGTTTTCGGCCATCAAATCATTGCATGTCTTGAAAAATCATGAGATATGTCCCATGTTTGTAACCTAATTTGTGCATTCTACTTCTTTTCTTGCGTGTTTACACTAATTTGTTTGGTAGTTACTACATTGTCTACGTATTTTACACTTATCTTATTACATGCATGTATTTTTGACTAACTCTTGTTTTGGCTAGTCATCCCCTTTTGTGCATGCCTTGGTTTCTAATAAGTAATTTCCCTTTCCCCAACAGGGTAGAGTTCTATAGGTCGAGTGCATTAGGTCCTCTTTTGGGGCTGCATTCTCCTTTCATTAATGTCACATGCACCCCTAAAGAGGAGGGAATAATTGATGGTTTTACATACTAACACAATGTATTTACACCAGTTCAGTACAACGCACTTTCTGCCCTTGGAATTGTGGGTTTACATACAGTGAGTGAGTTCATACCAGTCTACAAACTCCATACACAACAAATTTTACAAGACATGGTTTCCTTAGTATTTCTAGGAAGTAGTGATAGGATTGGGGGTTACAACAAGTGTGCCTCTCTACACTACTTGGGCCAGTTGGCATTGGATCACCGAAAAAACTAGGACGCTACAAAGATATCTTTACCCATATTTTAGAAGAAGTGGTCAAATGTTGGAGGATATAGAGCATTTCCTCCATACACTTATTCATCCAGGGTGGCATGAGATCACCCAAAAAAATCACAATAGTATAGGATATCCTTCTACACCCTTTCTCTCAACATGGATCAGGTGCACATGTTCCATTTACACTTTCCTTTTAGCATACTTTACATTTACATAATTTACACATTTCTATACATATGTGTATTTTATACAATATTTTAACATACATACATATTTGACTACTTGATCATTTTCTCTTTGTAGATCCAGTCATATGAGAAACAAACAATCAAATTGGGGGAAACAACAATGATGATGATGATGATGATGATGACAATGCAATGATGACACATTGTGATGGCACATGCCTTCCTAACCATGTAGGTACATTACACACCACAAAAACTACAGATGTGTTATGCCCTAGTTTCTCCCTCATCATTTTTATATGTGCATTTTTCATCTATAGTTTCCACACTCATCCATCTTTTTTATCATTCCACTCTTTTTCTGGTCCTTCGGCATGTTTTCTACAACACACGACATGGATATCGGGATGCATCTTTATCTAATTTATGTTACCAAGATTTCCACTCAAAAATATAAAGTCGAGAAAAATGTAGTCACAAAATCATGCACTTTAGGCATTATTTAGCTTGGTATTATACTATTATTTAGAAGGTTCTTAAGTGAAGAAAGTACTAATTAATCCTACCTTTTGGCCATCTTATTTTACCTTTTTATTTAATCATTCCCACGTATTTTTATATACATGCCCAGATATTTTGTCACTCTCCCATAATTTTAGCCTAAACCGATGCACCCAAGCTCGTATTGGGGTGCCTTGGGTTCCCAATATTTGTTTTAATTTCCCACCTATTTTTGGGCTCTTTCTAGCCATTTTTCATACTTATATTTTCTTAGTCATCCATGTCGGGATTAATTATGAAATTAGATCAAGAGAACCCTATAAATAAAAAGTTATGAGACCATAATGAGGGTCATAATGTAACTTACTACTATCAATCCATATAGATTTTCATCCATTGCATCAATTAAATCCACATAGTTCCATGCATCAAGACTAGGATATATGCATCAACAAACACATCATAAGCGAGAGAGATTATATTATATTTCATACACACATGCTAGTACATTTTCTATATTTATTATTGTTTGTTACTTCAAAGAGTGGACTGGCACAAGAGCACCAAGTGAACAACATGCACACACACACTAGACTATGTTTGGGTCCAAAATGTAGTGTAACGCTCAGATTAGTAAGTCCACTATTGTGGCAACTGAGGTTAGTCCGACCCATTCATTTTGCATATTTTATTTTTAGGGTTTTGATACTTCTTTTTTATTTTGTAGGTCATTCCTTCATCCTATATTATTTGATGTATTCGGTGTAGCTCATTAGATCTAGTATGACAAACAAGGAATATTTCAGAGTATCTTGTGACACTGAAAGAACCATATTATGAGATTTTACATGAACCAAGGCACCTATTATATAGACCAGGGTGCCTCGGGGCACCCTAGTATCCTCATGAGTGTTGCGGTCCATTCAGATCTGGCCTTTATGGAGCCTCTTTACATTTGTTCCTGATTTTAGAATCCGCAATCAAATGCATGACACCTTTTAACAGTCTTGAATAATCAACTAAGTCATTTTATTTTACATATTTTCATACTTAGGGTTTCATTTCATATAGCATAATTATTTAAGGTTATTCCATATTGTTTTAGTATATTTTACATTGTTTTAGGTCTCCGATATTAGATTAACTATTGCTATACTTTCCCATAGTTTATTTTAATTTTAGTTAATTAGATAATCGCATAATGAAATCCCTATTTCCTCAAAACTATGAACTCGAGTTATGCTGAAATTTCTTCTCAGTAGTTTCCTTACCAATACATGGTTCAACATAAAAAAATTATAGAAAAATGCAGATCTGAAAATGAAAACTACAAGCTATTGTTTGAGATGGATTTTATCAAGAAAATAATGAAATTTGTCGCATCGGACTTGCTCTCAGTACCAAATGAAAAATTAATATTATAATTGTAAAAATTAAACTAAAAATGTACTCTTACTTTTTTCAATTACATAGGAAGTATTACACCCATTTATATAGGAGAGGTTGTTCATATATTTAAGGAGAGATAATCTCCATAAATATCTCCACACACAACTCCTAAAAAAACTCCATGTTATTTTATGTGAGATTTTGTTTTCTCACAAAACTAATATTGTTAATGAGTTGTTTACTCAACAACTCATAACAATATTTACTCATCCACTCATAATTAAATTTACCATAATGGAATTAACTATTAAAACTCATATTATATTCTATGTTCACACTACAATATGAATATTCCTAACAAACTTATGATTGAATACACCATGTCTCAAAATTCATAACAAATATAAGAAAGGATCTAGTATCATGTTCCACATTTGAATATATTATATCCAACACAATAGATATTTTTTTTTCCCACCCAGCTGATTTGAGTCCTTAAATGCTATCTCCATATGTGGATGAAATTGTAGCCTCCCTCTAAGCCCACAGGAGAGAGAGGATTCATGCCTCTAATATGCACAATATAGGGAGGGAGACAAGGTTTTCACACCCCAAAAATCACCAAACTATAAACCAAAAAAACAACAAGAAAATACAAGATTCTCATAAGGGGGAAGAGGAAAATATTTTCCATTTGATCATATTTTCAATTCCAAAATAATTCATCACTTGTAAGAAGTCTTCAAAACCCGTCTCCTAATTTCTTACGTAACCCAAAACAAAACTAATAATATCCATGATTCTCAAGATTTATTACCTATTACCAACACTTTAAAATCCATTTCAAGTTATATGGATTGAGAAAACAAATGAAATACAAGATCATACATCCATTAACCAACACACAAGAAAATTCCTAAGACTAAAACAATCATACCAATCCATAATTTTCAAAAACAACATAAAGCTAGAAAGAGGTGTGAGGCCTACCTCATAACTCAAGAAAATGAAATTCCAAGTGAAATATAATCTCTCCAACCTCTTAGCTCCAGGTCTAATCTCTCTAAAACTCTAAGTGTAAAAATGAGGTGAGAAGTCCTTACTCCCTTTGAAATGGAGGAATAAGAAGGAGAAACAAAAATATTCACACAAATGAGAGGGTGACATGTGTCACCCATATCCTTATAAAACAAACACCCTAAGTATCCATCATACATAAGACAAAATACTTAACCTAGGAATATCTCATAAAATTAAAATTAAAATCTCCTCCAAATTCTCAAGTGGTTCTTTAATGTAGGACATAGTATTGTTGGTGTTAGGGTGTCTTAGTGTGTATAGGATAGAGCATAATTTTTTCATTTATACTAATTTATGTCATCAAAATGTTTCAATCATCAATAATCATGAAGGTTGATTGGTAGTGTCTAGTTTTAGTGTAATGAAGTGCTGCATTGGTGAAGTCGCATGGTGTCTAGGTGAATTTGCATGGTTTAGTGCACAATTCAACTTATATGGACTAATGAGTGAGCTCCATAGGTTATATGAAGGTGTTATATGTTCTATCAAATGTAAATTTAGGTGGTAAAGGTGTTAGTGAGCTTGAATTATGGAGAATAGGTGAGATTACATGGGACATAAGTTGGCACACGCCATTATAGGCCTAGTCCTAGACCTAGTGCAAACAGATGGTATGGTAACATAAGGTATGAATAAGAGAAGATCTTTATGAGAATTTGAGGATATTTTTACATAATATAACATGTGTGGAAGGTGTAAAAGGTCATTGTTTGGATTTATAATTCATATTCATGGTCCTTAGAAGAAAGTCTTAGAAGACAAGGGAAGAAAGCATGGGAAAACCAAGTAGCATGGTGAGTTTCAGAGGTAAGAAAGTATGAATGAGAATTATAAGTCATGGAGGAGGTCATTCTAGAGGTGTGTGCAATGTTTCAGGTCAGAATTCAAAGGAGGAAACATGAAAACTTGTTTTGGATCTATAGAGATCTAAAAATGTCATTTCTAGCTCGATAGTAAACTTCAAGTACTCACCCACAAGTGTGTACTCTACATGGGGATCAATTATTTTTTTGGATATTAGTGAATGGAGGTAAAAATATTTTCCAAGTGGAATGGGTTCATTTGGTTGTTAAACTTTTATGAACCATTGTTAAGAAGCTAAGTGGGTAAAAATCCACTTAAAACCCTAGTGTGAGAGAGTGGTGGAGAAAATATGAAGGGTTTGGTATCCAAATGGTGTGAGAAGGCTAGTATTTAGGTTAAGCATATAGATAATTCTCCATATCTCATTTTGGTAGTATTAGAATGTTCCAAGTGTGATGAGAAGATACAATAGCACATCTATTTTGTGAGGATTTACATATACAAGCATGTGTTGCAGGTGTATTGGTGAAATACCTGTTTTGGGAGAAATTATGAGATATGTTATAAGGTTACATGAAGATATTTTGATATGTTCTATGCAAGAAAGTTTTCTCACAAATGTGCCTACCACTAATGGCCTAAAGAGGAATAATCAAGCCATGGAGGTCTGAAAATGTTTTGATATAAATGAATGGTGTAGCTATGAAATACGAGTATGGATATTTTCTATAGGTATAGAAATATGTTTTTGAGATCATGGTTTGATCTGAAGTGGTGTATTTTGGATTAATCATTAATGGCTTAAACTTCCATATTATGCTTGTCAAGAAGGCTTGTGGAACATGTATGCAAGTGTGAAATTATAAGTGTGACATATGCATATGATGCTTGAAGATGTTTTTATTTACCTAGTGAAGTGTTCCATGCAACGATTGAGTATGCAAGTGGAGTGTGAGTTGTTGGATCTTGATAAGATCAACACTGATTCTTGATACCTATATACATATTTGAGAAGTTTTAGAGGAAGTTTTTTGGAGTGTTATGCCATATTTGGTGGTATTCCATGGTGTTGGTGAGTTAGTTGGGACCTTATTGCCTATATTTATGTGATTGAGAAGTCTTGACAACTTGATTTGAGGTTAGAACATGATCACTTATGAGGAGTTAATAATTGGGTTCTTAGACTTAATTTGTGGAGCAAGTGTAATGGTGTATTTAACATTAAAGATGGAGGTTGTAGAGGTAATTTTACATAGATAATCTATTTTGGGGTGCTTTTGATGTGTCTATATTTTTGGATCATTGGAGGAGTTGATATGTGCCCTTAAAGCTCAAGATATGACCATTAAAGATGTAGACCTAACTCTTAGGCCTAGTTGACAAAGTTTGTATTTGTAAGGCTTATGTTGACCTAAAGGGTCATGTAATATCATTTGATTATTTTTGTAACGAGTCTTAATATGTTTTAGATAAAAAAATTGCATGGTCATATGGTCTTTTTCTGACCTATATGGTATTGTGGCATGTAGCTTGTATATAGGAATGAGTGTATGCATTGTTTATAGTTGATTTAGAGATGACTATTTGAGCAAGCAAGAGGAAGTGTGTGAAGAGGCCAGAGGAATATAGAGTATAGTAGAGAAGAGGAATGATAAGTTGAGAAGATCGGAGGAAGAAACTACTAGGTCACTTAACCAAATTTTCACTAGAAGGTGTTTATGTGAAGTGAAAGAGAAGGTATGTTTTGAGAATTGTATGATAATGAGTGATGCTTAATCATATATAAGGTTTGAAGGACCATATGAAAAGTGTAAAAATAGTATTATGATGATGTAACAGGAAGAGAGAGAGAAATCTAGGTCATATGATCTAAACAATACATATGAGTGAATACATGAGCTAAAAAGGAGAGAGAGGGAAGTTTTAGAGGGTTTTGAGTGAAGAGGACTGAAAAAGTGATCACAATTAGTTCATTGAAAATAAGTACATTAAGTGATCTTTATATCCGGTGGTCAAGTGGGTGTTTGGTCATCTTGGGGGGTTGTATCCTCCTTTTAGAGTGGTTACTATACTAAATAGGGGTTTGTGCCTCACTAAAGTTATAGGGGTTGGTTCTCCTTGTGAAGTGGGTACTTCACTAAATAAATATATTGTGTTGTGTTATACACATAAGATTTCTTTGTGTTGAGAAATATATGTAGAGGTTCAGTGGGATTTCTTCCCCTTGAGGGTTTTCCAAATATATCTTTTGTCATTTTATCATATGTATGCTTGAATGTTCATGGTATAATCATCTTAATGATTAAAGGTTTATAATTTTGCATGGTTAATTTAATGAACAGTTTAAAGGACTGATTCACTCCCTCTCTCATTCATTATGCTTCTAACTCTTAAAACAAGCTCATTAATTAGGATGTGGAAAAGAGAGGCTCAAATGAGAGGGAAAATCCCATTTGAACCTTGAAAAGGTCCTCCTACCCATAAGTAGGGTCCAAGGGGTCCATTTTAGTGTAAATGAGACCCCCAATAAGTAAAAACCTCTTACAAATTCCACTTTTAGCCCAAATTCGGGTTTGGGAAAAGTGGCACATTTTTTGAGGTGGTGGGGCCCACCTAACCCATGCTTAGGTGGTCCCACACCTCCTTAAACATGATTAACTAAAAAAATCATCACTAATACAAGTAGGAATCATTAAACCTTTAAAATGGATTTAAACAAGAGATTAAAATAATCAATACAAAAATGAAACCAAGAAGACCAAAAACCAAGGTTTCTTAGCCAAAAGACACAACTCATGAAGGGTGATGGATTTATTATTTCCATTAAATTTATATGAAAGAAAGAAAAAAATAATCAAACAAGAGCTGATGATTTGGCCCAAAAGGTTGGTTTTGCAATCTTAGAGGTATAAACCCCGAGTCCCATGTTCTCATGTGGTGAACCTATAACCTACACAATAAATTCATAGTTCATCAAACCTACTCGATATAATAAACCAAGGGAAAAATTACTACATACATAAAAATAATCAAATAAATGATGAGCTTCATCATCAAAATTAAATAAGAATTTAATATCCATAATTCAATAAATAGCCAAACAACATACATAGATAGTATACCAAGATATAATCCATCTAAATATCATCTCAATAACATCCATAACAATGTCACTAAAACAAGAAATAATGGTAAAAACAAGAATTGGAGCCATGTGCCTCTTACATAGCCTATCAAAGTTAGATTAATTTATTCAAGATAAAGAGATGAAAAATATATTGATTTCAATAACTATGATTTTTTCATCATATTAGCACTTGTTTAACTCATCCTTGGTCGGAAGATATACAAGGCATATGATACTTGATTTCTTGACCTTATGATTACCACCTAATTTTAGTTATGATATTATGGATATTATTGATCTAATATTTACACGAATTATATTTTGGATGGTTGTAAAATCAATTAACCATTACGAAAACTATCCAAAATATAATTTGTGTAAATATTATATCAATAATATCCAATACAAAGACAACTAAAATCATGTGGTAATCATAACAACAAGATAAATTGACATCATATTCCTCATATATTTTCCTACCAAGGATGAGTTAGAAACAAGTGTTAATATGATGAAAAAATCATAATTATTAAAATCAAATAGTCCTAAGAATATCAATTCAAATATCCCAATCATGAATAAAACACGGAGTCAACATCATCCAAATGGATTTAAATTGGTGGGAACTATAACAACATAAAGTGTATTTAATTACCAAGATAATAAATTGAATTGTAACTCAAAATGTAATGAAAGTTATATAAATAAATATCCAACACAAAATGCCAAAAGAGATGGGAAATATGGAAGGAATACACCTTTTTTTTTATAGAGGGAATGTTCTCCCATTCTTTGAATTGAAGATTCTAAATTTTATAAAATCTAATAAAAAATTGGGGGTGTTCAATCCCTAATTATTTCCAAGGAGTGGTAGATTTATTAGTTGTACTAACCCAAAACAAAAATTCTGAAGAGAAGAACATAAAAATGAGGATATGAAGCACCCACTAAGGAAGAAGACCATGTATCAAACTCATCTAACAAATTTTATATCTTACCATTAAGTGCAAGAGGATAATAAATTATTCCTATGAATAACTGATCCACTTCAATACCTTCCACAAACCAATGGAGCATACCACTTCAAATGGATATAAAGCCCAATTTTTTTAATCACAATACATAGTAGAAAAGATAATAAATCCCCATACTCTTCCCATATTCCACACAACCGAGTAGAATCGAGTAGAGATGATGCATGTTGAAATATGAGTGGAGAAAGGAGACCCATGCCCCCAATATGTCAAAATATAGAAGTGAAACTTAGTATTGTGGAGAAATAAAGAATGAAATAATTCATTCCCCCTTAAATACGTGCCAAAATAAGTTAGTATGATTATAAAACCATGAAAATAATGTACCAATGATGAAAAATGATATTGTTGAAATGTATAAATAAATTTCCCATGGGAGAAATAATATAATAGGGTTACTATGAGAGTGAGGGAGCATGAGGATCAAGAAGGAATAAGTGCACATCAAGAAGTTGCACTTGAACCTAGACATGAATTAGCTCTAATATGAAAGATAGAGTTTAACCACAAGAATTGTGCATGCACAAGAAACATGTCTACTCATACTCGTAGATCAAAGTAAAAAGGTACAAATAGTAGTGTTATGGAATTCCCAATGCAAGAACCATCATACCTATGTAAGGGAGAAGAGCGAAGCATCCGTAAATGAAATGTAACTCTTTTATGATGCATCTTGACACATATGAAAAGTCTATGACATAATATCTCATATAAATATTAATGAAACCTAATGAATTATGATCTCACCTAAGTGATATGACTCACCTAGTGAGGTGGAAATTTACCTAATTAATTAATATAAGATGAAAATACCACTCACACAAACACTCTACGTCATCATAACTTAGGATGAGGCAAGGAAAGTTAAAAATACACAAATAAACGGGTCCTGAAAATTATGCACGATGAGGTACCCATGTACAATAAATATCTCAAGTAATGGAGGAAAATCCAGTCTTGAAAGTAATTAAGGAAAACCTAAGGAAATCCCTAAAAACAAAGAAAGATGGATTAAATGGGTCCCAAAAACTAAAGGACTAATAAGGTACCCATGTACAAAATGTAATATTTCTACAAGAAGAAAATGAGGAGGAGAATAAATACTATCCATCCTCCTAAAAAGATAAACTTGTCAGAAGTCACCTTGTATCAAGTGAAGAAGAAGTATATCCCTAAAGTGATAAGGTTTTTTTTCCATCCAAGGAATGATACTCCACATGTGAGGTAGAAGTTCTAACTACTCCATTAAAGTATGGTGCATCCAAAACGACAAATAAGTAAGCTATAATTTCCTCTTCTTTGTATAAAAGATTGCCCAATGTCAAATGAGTTCTCAATCAAAGTGTTTTCTCCTGAAAAGTCTATGGTGTACCAGATGTTAGACACATAAGAGACCGAGAGAGGGGGTGAATCAAGATATTAAAAATTTAAACCATTTAACCATATTACAACCATAAGTGTGTTTAGTTAAGCATTGAATAAACCATACACAATAACAAGAGAAAGAGAGTAAAAATAATGCCAAATATATGTGGGGAACCCTCAAGGGAAGAAAACCCATGGAAACTTTTATGATATTACACACAACAAAGAATCAAGTGAATATTACACATCACAAAATATTTCTTTAGTAAGGCCCCAACCCCACAAGGAACTGTTAGTGCAAATCAGCAGCACCCCTGGATGTTTATTAGATTTCTAGTTTGATCATTCTAAGCATCTAGTGTGATTGCACAACATTAAAACCTCTCTCTAAGTGTGGGACTTGTAAAATGAGAGAGGAATCTCCAGAGAAAGTTGGTTCTTGCTCCTAAACTACCTGCCACAATCTACTCTAATGTAGGGGAAACTAACTATGCTAATCTAAATTTCCAAGGGACCAAGGAGAGAGAGTGCATAAAATGAAATCCTACAATAAATCGGTGATACACCGTAAAAGGAGTGGTGAACACTTCTCATTCATGAAAATAGACACAAATCATAAATTCAACATAAAACATCATACACAGGCTGATAAGATGTAATCAGAGGTCTGAAATGAAATAAGAAACACAAACAAAGGATCGAAACCCATTCACAGAGCCTACATTGTCATTTCCACTTTGTCAAAATCCTGCATTACAACATCAAAGAGGAAGAAAACCTATTACGCTTTTAGAAGAGGTCTGATACTTCCAAAAATCACTTGTTGAGGGTGAAAGAAGAAGCTTGCTATCCAAAGAAATGTTTTTCTCCAAAGAAATGAGCCAAATCTGGCTTTTACAATGCATGGGTCGAGCCTAGGAGAGAGAAAACGTGTAAAAACATGGGAGCCATTCCTCATTGAATGAAGATGCATTAAAACAGCATGGGCATCCTTACAGACCCATGCCCTGACATTTTTGGCCATACTGAAGGAGAATGTGACCCATTTTGCATTAAAATTGGTTGTTGAAACGTCATTTCTGGCCATTACCACGTGCCAGAGATGTTTCTTGATTTTATCTCTCCAAACTGAACTAAAATGCAAGATTGACCCTGAATCATGTAGATAATTTCACCAGATTTCCATTGATATAAATAACGTGAAAATCCAAGCTCTGGATCGAAAGTTATGGCCATTTGAAGATTTAGGGCAAAAACAGGCCCAAAACGGATCGACGGGCAAAAAGTTTGAATTTTTTACCCATTTGGTCTTTGGAAAATTTTCCAAAATTTCCCCACGCTTTGCCACTCGGATAACATGTGTCAGCTCTGATTCATCCATGGGATCATCCTTTGAAAATTTCTTTTGGGACCTTCCTTAAAGTTTTTTGCCACTTGGACGCGTGGCACTATTTTATTGGCTTGGGCACGAGGCGCACTTTGTGCTTGAAAATTTGGCATCTTTCACTTTGGGAAAATTTCCCATTTTCCCCCTACGCTCCACCACTTGGATGACACGTGTCAAGATTCCATTCGATGGCGGGGTAGTGGGCCAAAACTGTTGTCTTTGAAAACTTTGACCGAAACTTGGAAAATTTTCTAAGTCCTCTTTTCCCCGCCACTTCTTGGGACACATTCTCCCGCATCGACTGATTCACACTTCCTTGTCCCTGCTCTCATATTTTTACCTATTCACGTCCCTCACATACTTTTGTCCCAGCTATCCCAGATGATAATCTCCTACTTCATCCGATTCGGTCTTCTTTGTCCCTGCTCTCATCTTTTTCACCTTTTCACGTCCTCACGCATCCCTCACGTACTTTTGTCCCAACTGTCTCGGACAAAAATCTCCTGCTTTGGCCGATTCGGGCTTCCTTGTCCCTGCTCTCGGCTTTTTCACCTTTTCACATCCTACGCATCCCTCGCGTACTTTTGTCCCAACTATCCTGGACTTCCTGGGACAAATATCTCCGAACCGTCCGAAATGGACTATCTGTCAAAAAATCGGCCAATTCACGTCTCGCACGTACTTTTGTCCCAACTGTCCCAAAACCACGTGAAACAAAGACTTAGATGATTTTTCTTGCTTTCAGCCGATTAAGATTTTCACGTCCCTCACGTCCCGACGTCCCAACTATCCCGTGGACCGCCTGGGACAAAAATGTCTGACTTAGCTAATTTTCTTGCTTTTTCGGCCTCAAGCTTGGTACGAAAAACCTCAGTACGACCCGAACTGGTATGACCCAAACCCTTCAGACCCGAAATGCTTCAAAATAGTCCTGCAACCTTATTTTCTACATTTTTTCCATTTTTCTAACTCGTTGGGATTTCTTCTTGGATGGGAGAGTTAGAAAAGAGCCGAGGGGACCCCGAAAAACATGATTTTGGGACTTGAATCAATCTACTTGCTCGGGACTGAATAATTTGATTCATGTTATCAAAATTACCTTGAGGGTGAATTTTGGATAGTAATTTTGGCAACTCAGTGGGGTCATCTGCCTGCTGGATGAAGAAGATCAGTGGCCTTTTAGCAATCCATTGGGCATGGAGTCATGAGTTGTCTGTTTGGAACCCCAACTGACTAGAACACTGCAAGGAGGAATATGGAATATCACCTGATGGAGCAAGGCTTGCATACACATCTCCAGGAATAGCAAGCTTGTGCTAAAGCACTTAGGGAAAGCAAAACAACCTACTACAAAACAATGTGCACAAGCACTTGGAGGAATGAAAACCTAAGTTAATATTTACAAGGTGGAGAATTTCCCTTTAGTAGCAATGCTTTAGATAGATTCCATTAACTAGAATCTGTAGTTCTTTGCCATCCAATGAAGACAATTGGAAGGCATTGTTGTCCTTACACTTTGTGACCATGTATGGGCCACTCCAAATGGCATCAAATTTTGAATGCCTTCCCGGTTTTCCTCTATCTGCATCCCATTTTAACACTAGATCTCCAACTTGGAAAGATCTACTCTTGGCCTTCCTATCAAAGGTCTTCTTGATCAAAGCTTGATCCTTCTCCATTGCTTGGGATGCCTGATCTTTGATCTCTTGGAGCTCCATCAATTCTGCATATCTCACCTCCATGGGCCCAAACTCTAGCAACTCTAACTACTTCATGAGTTCCAATGTTGGTAACTCAAGTGACATGGGAAAGATTGCCTCTCTTCCATAAACAAGCCTGAATGGAGAGTTACATGTGGATCTCTTAGGAGTTATCCTATTAGCCCATAAGGCTGATTTTAGTTTGGTATGCCAAGACCTCTGATTCTAATCAAGAATCCTCCTAATGATCCTCAACAAGTTCTTGTTTGTAGATTCAGCCTGGCCATTACCCTGAGGGTAGTAGTTTGATGAAGTACTTAGGTAGATCCCATTCTTGACAGCCCACTCAGTCACCTTGGATCCAATGAATGCTAATGCATTATCTGAGATTATTGTAGCAGGTATGCCAAATCTGGTTACTATCCCCTCATAGAAGTCTAAGATGCTAGACTCATTTTCTTCCTTGAGTGCTACTACTTCAGTCCATTTGGTGAAGTAGTCTGTGGCTGTCAAAATCCACTTATGCCCTTGGCTTGAATTGGGATTAATGACTCCAATGAAGTCTAAACCCCATTGCATGAATGGCTAGTCAACTGAAATTGGATGCAATGGGAGGGTAGAAAGCCTCTCTTTACCTATGAAGAATGCACAATTCTTGCACCTTTTGATCCACGCGAAGCAATCACTGAAAATATTGGGCCAATAATAACCAACCTTCATGATTTTTAGGGCTGTCACTCTTGGTGTAAAATGACCACCAGCTGGTCCACCATGGAACTCTTCCAACACCCTATGAATTTGATTTGTGTTAATGCATCTAAGCAGCATTCCATTCACATCGTTTTTAACAAAACACCATCTACTATGGCATATGGGATAGCTGTAATCTGAAGTGTCTTCTTTGGGTTTTGTTAATCTCTGGAGGGCATAGGGCCGTGCTTAGGAAGTGCATTATACCTTGGGTCCAGCAAGGAGTGGGGACAACATTATCCTCTTCTTGAGTGCTACCTTACACATGGCTCTCTTGAACTATCAAAATAGCCTCTTCTTCATTGCATACTCCCTTTTGCTTGCCCGAATCAGCTGCTCACACAATCATTTTCCTCTCGACCAGCTTGGTAACCTTGATCTCCATGTCATACTCCATGACACAAGTGATCCAACCTACCCTTTTCTCATTCAAATCCTTGTTGAGGAGGAATTCCTTTACTCCCGTATGAGAGACCAACAAGCTGAACCTTGTTGTTTGATACTTGATGCTTGAATTTCTCACCTCATAGTCATATAGGCTTTGGATGAAGAAATAAATTGGTTGTTTGTCATTGTCCTTGTTCATTGTACCAAAATGGTAGAAATGGTATCATTACCCCAAATGCATAGAGGATGAAATCCTTGGAGAAATATGGGTTGATGAGAGTTGGTGCTTGAGAGATGGCTTCTTTGATTGCTTCAAAACCTTCCTTGCCTTCTACTGTCCACTTGAAAGCCATGCTTTTCTTTAAAATTTTGGTGATAGGTTTGACAAGGGCTGCAAAATCTAGGATAAACCTCCGAACAAAGTTTATCCTCCTTAAGAAACTCTAAAGGGCCGTCTTGTGGCTTGGAAATGGTAGTGCTCTTATGGCTTCAACCCTCTCTGGATCAATTGCTAATCCTTCTTTGGAGACAATATGGCCAAGGAGCTTTCCTTCATGTGCTAGGAAGATACACTTCTTAGGATTCAAAGACACTCCAAATCTCCTAGCACCTTTGGAAGACTTGTCTCAAATGAGAGAGGTGGTCTGCTGCATTATTTGAAAAAATAGTGATATCATCAAGATATATCAGCACCATGTTGTTGATCAAACCTTTGAACGCCATGTCCATTGCTCTTTGGAAGGTAGCTCCAGCGTTGGATAGCCCAAATGGCATTTTCCTGTATGCATAAGTTCCCCATTTGGTTGTGAAGGCTGTCTTGAACTGATCTTCTTCCTTCACCATAATCTGATTATACCCTGAATAGCCATCAAGTAGTGAAAACCTCTCAGAGCCAGCAACAACTTGTAAAATCTGCTCCATGGAAGGAAGTGGATAATGATCCTTAAGAGATGCTCTATTCAAATCTCTGAAGTCAACACACAATCTGATTTCCCCACTCTTCTTTACAATTGGAACCAAGTTGGCAACCTAACTAGAATGCTTGATAGGGAATATGATTCTTGATTCTATCAACTTATTCAATTCTTTTCTCATGAGAGGCTCCATGTGGGGGTTGACTGGCCTTTGTTTCTACCTGATGGGCTTAGTATTTGGATCCAATTCAATGGTGTGTTGAGCTAACTTGGGATTGAAACCTTTCAAATCTTCGTAGCCCTAAGCAAACACATCAGGGAACTTTTGACACAAATTGTATGAACTCATAATTTTCTTGTTCAGTTGTCATCTTTCCAATTTGCAATGGTTTGTTCTCTTCCACCAAGATGGATACTGAATCTTCTCTCTTGACCTGAATGTTTTCTTTCTCTTTCCTAAACTGACCATTGGGATTGAAAATGGAATCCAAAGTTATAAGTCCCTTGGGCAGCTTGTTAGTTCTCAGCTGTACCACTTGGTCACCATACTGTTGTTCCAATTTTTCTTGATTTTTAGCTGAGAACTTAGCTTCTTCTTGCAAGAAATGGATGATTTGTTGGTCATTCTCAAACACTTGCCAACTTACATTGTTATCCGGCACTGAAGGCCTCACAATCACATGGATGTTTGGCTGTACCTTTTCCTTTTGAATGCTTTCCACAATATCAAAGGCTGCCCCAACTGCTGCAAGCCTGTCAGCAGCTTGGTTCTCTTTCCTAGGAATGGATTTGATGCCAAAACCCTCAAAATATTCAATGAGGTCCCACACTCTATTCTTGTAGCACTTGAGTAGATCATTCTTGGTAGCATGTTGCCCTTTGACCGATATACAATCAATTCACTATCACCAAAGACTTGCAAGTTCTTTATTCCTATATTTATTGCCCAATGCATCTCTTGCACCAAGGCTTCATATTCAACAAAGTTATTAGAGCATGCAAACTGAAATCTAAAAGCTGAATAGTGCTTTACTCCTTGAGGTGAAACTAGCATGGCTCCCCCTCCGGCACCTTGTCTACTCCTCGATCCATCAAAAAACAACTGCCATACCTCATTGTCATCCTTGTGGTCTAGCTTGGTGATGCTAGGAATGGGATGATATTTTTCATGTATGCAATAGACTCCTAGCTCAGATTCTTCTACTTCTTGATAAGGATCAAAATCATGCACCTGTTTTCCCATTCATCAAGAGTTAGATCCGTGGATGCTTCCAACCTTGGTGTCGACTTCATCAATTCTTGGGTGATCTTCTTGATCAAATGCCGAGCAGTTGGCATTGATCGACTTGGAGTGTAGGGCTCAATGTGGAATTTTGCAATAGGTTCGGACTGATTGTAGCTTTGGTTCCATACCTCATTCGAATAGCATGTGTGACCAATCAGCGCAGACAAATATCCTCCAATATTGGCTGTGAAATCTCTTTACAAACATAGGGTAAAGAGTGGTGGAAGGTCTATAACTGATACATCTTGTAAAACAACAACATTTGGACATGCATGCAAGGTAAGACTCAAGTTTCTAATCACCCCAACTGTCATTACTGCTGTCCCATCCAACTACACTACCCCTTTGGATATGGTTTCATATTGAAGTCCTAGCTAATTAGCTATTTGCTTGGGCATCACTGAGCTACTTGCCCCGAAATAAATCATGCAATTGTGCACCAATTGGTTTCCAATGATTAATGAGACATAAAAAGGGGGGGGCTTCAACATTTTACCTTGCTGTCCTCCATGATTCCCTTCAGGCTGAGCAGCATTTGTGAGCACCTTCTCTTTCATTTAGACTTGCCGATTTGAAGTTGGCCCCTTCATGGCAGCTTGTAGAAAATCTCTTTGGCCTGGGATAGATAGGGATTCCCACATTGATATATTTACGTTTGTCTTCTTCATCTGATCAATGATACTAAATGGTGATGAAGGATCTCTTTGTTGTCCCTTGGTTTGCATATTCATCCCTTGCATGTGGGCAGCAACAACTGGTATTTGAGTTGGTTTAGGAGCTGGTTTGGGTGCTCCTTGCATGTTTGGGACTACATTTTGTTTGCCAAAAGCTTGTGGAGTGGTAGAAGGTTGTGGATTACTTGGATCCAATGGCTGTCCTTCACCCAAATTTCTCCTTTTTGACCTTGTGTTGGCTGCAACACTTTGAGAGGGTACTTGATTCATACCACAGAAATCTTCAGCCTGCCAATTGACAAGAGTAGTTTCATTCGTAGATGTTCCTTGCTGAGGTGCTTCTTGCTTGTTGATCCTCTTCGTGGCTGGATTCTTGTGACCCACCAATGGTTTGCACCATAAGAGCCTAATTTAATGCACCATTAAAGCACATTGATTGGTTATGTGGCTGACCGCATGGGAAACACCAATCATATTCTTGGGCCATGTTATTTTGCACCGGTACCAAAGCTCTAGATGTGGATGCAACATTGGGGTTATCGGGCTGAAATGGTCTGTTGGCAGGAGGCCTTGCTTGATTCTGATTTGTAGCTAGATTGGGTGGTCTTTGAGGCTGATATGGCTCTGTTAGGCTGAGCTTGAGGCTGATAAGAAGGTCTAAAACTTTGGGCTTGCTACCTTTTGAGTGTAACCAGCTCATTACCTAGATTTTGCAATTGCTTCATGACTTCTTGAAGCTCATTTGGGGCACTTGGAGATGAAGTAGAAGCTTCATTTGAACTCTGATTTCTAGGGGTGGGAGAAGGAGCTAAGACAGGTGCTTGACTAGTACTTGGGCTCTCTAAACTTGGATATAATGGCATTGGAGGCCTAGGAGCTAGCTTTCCAGCTTGAATTAAACAATTTTCAGCTCTAATGGAAATGCTATAAGCAACAGGGATAGTTGTGCCTCCCATGGATTGAATCAACATAGAAATATCAGAATTTAAGGCTTTAAGGTAATATAGAAAATCACCTTCTATTGCTTGGCCTTACTACCACTGGAATCCTCTCCCAAGTCCTTTGAAATCTGAAGTTGAAGTCGGTCAGCTGCTCATTGCGAGCTCTCTTGATGGTTGTCAGTTGTTCCAAAAGGGACAAGTTATCTCCCTTCTCTCCAAACTGCTCATGGAGGGCTATACATAGCTGGTTCCAATTTTGGATAGAACCTGAGGCAAGGCTCCTGAACCATTGTAAAGCTTTCCCCTTGAATGAGGATGCCAACAATTCGACAAAGAACTTGCATCTCATTGATTTCATGAATTGCAAAAAGGTTGGCAATGTATTTAACATGATCACCAGGAGTAGTCTGGTTCTCTCAAGTGAAGTATGGAATATTCTTCAATGCTGCGCCTAGGATTGGATGTTGTGCATTGAGAGCAAGTGGGCTGCTGCCAGTGAAATTGACATACGGATTCAATGGTTGCACCATTCGATTAGCTTTGAGAACCCTTGTTGATTGGATGAAAGGCCTACTAGGTGGAGGTGTTGACAAGGTTCTATTAGGTTGAGATGGATATCTTTGAGCTCTTCTTCCCCTTCTTTCTCTTCCTGGAGATAGGTCTCGATGAACAAACAATCCTTCCTCCCTAGTTCTTGAACTGGTCTATATTCTTCTCATAAATTTGCCAGGCTTGGACTGCTGAAACAAATGGATTATGCTTCTTTTGGAGTCGCGAGATGTGTGATTTTAAGCTCCTTCAAAGTTGGAACTTACAAAAAGTGCACATCAATCTTGTTGAAATAAAAGTGAAGACCTCTAACTCCCACCGGCATGCCAAAACTATTAGTGCAATCAGCAACCTTCTGGATGTTGATCAAATTTCTAGTTTGATCATTCTAAGCATCCAGTGTGATTGCACAACATTGAAACCTCTCTCCAAGTGTGGGACTTGTAAAATGAGAGAGGAATCTCTAGAGAAAGCTGGTTCTTGCTCCTAAACTACCTACCACAATCTACTCTAATGCAGGGGAAACTAACTATGCTAATCTAAATTTCCAAGGGACCAGGGAGAGAGAATGCATAAAATGAAAGCCTACACTAAAGCGGTGATACACCAGAAAAGGAGTGGTGAACACTTCTCGTTTATGAAAATAGACACAGATCATAAAATGCAACATAAAACATCATGCATAGGTTGATAAGATGTAATCGAGGTCTGAAATGAAGCAAGCAACACAAAGGATCAAACCCATTCACAGAGCTCGCATTATCATTTCCACTATAAAAATCCCTACATTACAACATAAAAGAGGCAAAAACCTATTACAATTTTAGAATAGGTCTGATACTTCCAAAACTCACTTGTTGAGGGTGAAAGAAGAAGCTTGCTATCCAAAGAAATGTTTTTCTCCAAAGAAATGAGCCAAATCGGCTTTTACAATGCATGGGTTGAGCCTAGGAGAGAGAATACATGTAAAAATGTGGGAGCCATTCCTCATTGAATGAAGATGAATTAAAACAGATATAGGCGTCCTTACACCCATGCCCGACATTTTTGGCCATACTCAAGGAGAATGCGACCCATTTTGCATTAAAACCGGTTGTTGAAACGTCATTTCGCCATTACCACATGCTAGATACGTTTCTTGATTTTATCTCTCCAAAATGAACCAAAATGTAAGATTGACCCCTGAATAATGTAAAAAATTTCACCAGCTTTCCATTGATATAAAGAACATGAAAATCCAAGCTCTGGATCGAAATTTATGGCCATTTGAAGATTTAGGGCAAAAACAGGCCCAAAACGGATCGGCGGGCAAAACGTTTGAATTTTTTACCCGTTTGGTCTTTTAGAAAATTTTCCAAAATTTCCCCACACTCCACCACTCAGTGACACATGTCGATTTGATTCGCCCATGGGCTCATCCTTTGAAAATTTCTTTCGGGCCCTTCCTTAAAGTTTTTTGCCACTTGGATGCGTGGCACTATTTTATTTGCTCGGGCTTGAGGGGCACACTTTGCCCTTCAAAAATTTGGCATTTTTCACTTTGGGAAAATTTCCCATTTCCCCCCACACTCCACCACTTGGATGACACGTGTCAAGATTCCATTCGATGGTGGGGGCAGCGGGCCAAAACTGTTGTCTTTGAAAACTTTGACCGAAACTTGGAAAATTTTCTAAGTCCTTCTCTTTTCCCCGCCACTTCCTGGGACACATTCTCCCGCATTGGCCGATTCGTGCTTCCTTGTCCCTACTCTCATCTTTTTCACCTTTTCACGTCCCATGCGTCCCTCGCATACTTTTGTCCCAGTGTCCCGATGAAAATCTCCTACTTCGGCCGATTCGGGCTTCCTTGTTCTCGCTCTCATCTTTTTCACCTTATCACATCCTACGCATCCCTCGCATACTTTTGTCCCAACTGTCCCAGATGAAAATCTCCTGCTTCGTGATTCAGGGCTTCCTTGTCCCTGCTCTCAGATTTTTCACCTTTTCACATCCCACGCGTCCCTCGTGTACTTTTTGTCCCAACTGTCCCGGACTTCCTGGGACAAATATCTCCAAACCGCCCGAAATGGACTGTCTGTCGGTAAATCGGCCGATTCACGTCCCATGCATACTTTTGTCCTTGCTGTCCCAAAACCGCATGGAACAAAGACTTAGATGATTTTTCTTGCTTTTGGCGATTCAGCTTTTCACGTCCCTCGCGTCCCGATGTCCCAACTGTCCCGCGGACCGCCTGGGAAAAAAATGTCTGACTTAGCTGATTTTCTTGCTTTTTTAGCCCCAAGCTTGGTATGATGAACCTCAGTACGACCCGAACTAGTACGACCCGAACCCTTCAGACCCGAAATGCTTTAAAACAGTCCTGCAACCTTATTTTCTACATTTTTTCCATTTTTTCTAACTCGTTGGGATTTCTTCTTGGATGGGAGAGTTAGAAAAGGGCCAAGGGGACCCCGAAAAACATGATTTTGGGCCTTGAATCAATCTACTTGCTCGGAACGAATAATTTGATGTATGTTATCAAAATTACCTTGAGGGTGAATTTTGGATAACAGAACACCAATCCCTAAACCATTATTGATATTACAAAAAAAATACTTGCATGAATATTACACATCACACAATATTTTTATGAGTCTATTATTAATGATATGCTGCGTAAAACTTAGGTGATGATGATCACAAGATTCAGCTCCAAACACCTTCAAACCAATGCTCAAACCCTAGGTCTTCAAATGTGCATAAACTAGAACTTTCTTCACTTATCAAAGCTTTACTATATTAAACACATTATTTCCATAAATATTTAACCTATCACATATTTTATCATCTCTGATATCACAAAATATCACACCAAGGTCACACATCTCGTACACACTCCACTAGCTAAACAAAACATCCAAAACAATGTTTTTATAACCTTTTTTAATTAAAATTCAAACCAAATAATTTTCCATCCCTTTTCAAGACCAATAAAACTTAAAATAATCCGATAAAAATAATCACAACAGTCACATATGACACATATAGGTTGGCTTAGCCAAAACCCTTCATCCATGCACAAAAATCCTCAAATCCCCATCATTGGGATGAAAAAATATCTTAATCCCACAATTATTTTTAGTAAATCTCTAAAATTCACAAAACATGTTTAAAATTAAATTTAAACATCATACATGGTCTCAATTATCATTTAGTAAAAAAAAATTAGTTTAATGGGACCACTGGCTCATTACCTTCACCAAAAGCTATTATCAACAACCTTGATTTTATCTTTGGGTCTCAACCTCACCGAAGAACACATAAAATTTGGAATATAAATAATATATGGAAATTTAAAGATATTTATAAATATTATAAACATATTATATCACATGAATCATCAACTGCTCAAATCACATCCACTTTTATCTTCACCAAAACAAGCTTCCCAAAAACTAGTTTTCCAAACTTAGCTGATACACACCATTTATGATACATTAAAGACATAAAAATGGATTCAATAGGTGAAAAATTAACCCCTCTTCACATTACATGTTATATTAAACATCAAGTCAACCATTTTATGCTCCAAACAACTCTATACTTCAAGTAAGAACAAGACCGTGCTAAAATAACAACTACAATGTTTTTTACAAATTGACCTTAATGAGTAACCAAAACGTCTCATAATGAGACAATCCATTCCTAATTGAAATATATATGAATTATATTTCTAAAAATATAATATATCCTTCCAACTCTAAGTGGAAGGCCTTCAAACATTCACATCTCTACAAACTACTTTTTGGGCTTTCTTGGACTTTGATACTAACAGTTAGCCCAACATGCTCCAACATAACAAAAACCACTTCCATGATTTACCAAAACATAGAAAACAACTATACATGATTAATAAGCCATAAAAATATTTAAAAATCTTTATAAGATTAGAATCATCATGTTACCTCATGTAGCTACTTCCACCCTATTGGATTGAGCATCCTCCAAACTTAAGTCTCAAATACCAACTCATAAATTATTCATACCTTTTCCAATCATAAATTTTTATATACCATTGGAAATTTATCTGAACCATCTTCACAAAAAAACTTTAATGGAGTCCTAACTCCCCATATAGATACTACAATATTGATTTTATTGATAGCTTCTCCAAACTCGCCCAAAACCATTCTTCATAAAATAGAGAAAAATTTAACTTTTTAAATATCACCATGATCTGAAACCTTAATTAACATCAATAAAAAATTAGGGATAAAATTAATGTCAATTTAATCATTACCTCATTTGGAAAACTTCTCCTCAAACTACAACTCTTCATAAACTTACATTTTTAGGTGGGGCCCACATATCACCACATGCTTTATCATACATTTATAGAAATATGGAAGATTCCTCTACAAAATCCAATCATCATTTTTGAGGAACCAATCAAAACTTGGCTGGTACAAGCACTTTTCTGCAAGCTTCTCCTAACTAGGGTTTAGTTAGGGTTTCAAACCACTTTAGCTTCTTAACGATCATTCATAAAAATGTGATGATAAAAAAACTCATTATTTTTGTGAAAGTTTCATAATTGACCTTATAAGTTACGCCAAAGATGTCAAGTCTATGTGAAAATCACACAGCTTCATAAAGAGCATCGAAAGGTCCAATTTTGCATGAATATCACACTGCAACTTACGTGGTTTCACCAAAACTTGTGTATCTTCAAATTTCTCTCGGAACTTTAACTTGAAACTTATCATGAAGAATCATGAAAAAATCCTATAACTGTCCATAATCACAACATAGTCTCAATATCTTTGAAACTCTCTATCTAATCTCATTTGCATGTGTTTACTTGCTTGTTTCTCACTTGTTGCTTCCCAAGGACCCTATAATGCATCATAACTCTGAAAAGGACCTAAAACTCACCATACATTTCAAGTAAACTATAACCATACTACTACCATTTCCCTCCATGACTGATTTTTTCCAAATCTCACACCTCTACCTCATTATTTATGTTTTAGGGGTAAAAAAACCTAAAATGACCTTACTCAATGATGAAACCACATGACTTGACATTTTTGACCTCATGCGACTCAAGGACACATGTAACACATCTCTATGAATAGGTGTTACCTTATGAAAACATCCAACTACCTAAAGAGATCTCATATAGTGACTCATCTTACTAGACCATACATGAGGACCTCCTAGAACACCACCAAACTTGACAAAACTAATCAATAGTCATGCATGACATATGAATAAAATCATATGGGGACTCATAATACATCATGAAACCCATTTCCATCAATGGGGTTGACATCAATGACACCAGAACCACACAATGGCCAACAATCTTCCCCTTTGTCATTGATGGTTACCATCATTCAGAAACATTGATGGCAACCAAAAGGAAAACACATACATGACCACAATACCATGTTTTCTATTCTTCTCTCTCCCTTTTCAATATATTAAAAATTACAATTCTATAATTTCATGAAAAAGAAAACACAAGATAAGACCAATTACCACAATTCTCAAAATTGACTTACTTTCACAAATTTCTCCCCCTAGGACTGTATTATTCATCATATGACTCCTTCGTAAGCATAAGAAGATCATATGGACATGAAAAAGGCTACCCATGAACATAATAATCCTCCTCTTAGGATTTATTATTGCTCATTCATTATTCTTTAGGTATTAATCATGCTCACGAGCACAAAACTGTCATTAACCCTATAATTTCCACCTTTAGAACCATGAGACTTGAATCACAACTTCAGTGCTAATTTGACATATTTAACCATGATCTAGAATCTCACACTCATCATGAAACCACTTTTTATGTCTCCTCTGGACTTATAACACCCAACATTAACTGAAAAGCATAAATTTTGATTCTTACTGTGATTTCATGTGTTGAAGATGGCTTGAACCTTATTTCTTCTTCCATGAACAATATTCTTAGTTTTTTTCATCATTATTGCACCTGATCGCACTTCTTTGAAATAAAGAGAACTCCCCATACCTTGAAAGAACAACACATAACTTTTTTCATTCTTGATATTTTATATCAAACATATTGTACCTCTATTCATAAACCGTACTGCTTCTTAGAACTTTTGGACACTTTGGATAACATCTTAGCTCTGACTAAGAGTGAACAAATCCTACATTAATTTAGTAGAAATGAATTTTCACACTCAAATATACCTGGATTCGAAATAATATATTCATTAGACTTCACAAACCTATCATTGTCTATTGATTCTCAAAACCTTTCTATAAGACATCATGAGCATACACAACTCCTTAAGCTCTTACACTTGTAGAAAATCTTCACTTTACTACATGATTACCTTGAGTCATGAAGAATTATCTTGAAACTATCAGATTTCACATATAAATCGTAGTACAAGGATCTTCTTAAACCACTATTCACACTTGGAATACCATTGATATCTTGAAGAGAGCATTTTCTCAATCATGAAATGATATAAGAGTACTACCCACTCATAGTTTCAACTTGTGGACAACTATTTACACCTATGTATGATCACTTTACCTATAAATACATGTCATCGCCTAATTTTTCTAGACCTTTTGATGTTATATGTTCTTGATGAGACCATTAATAGCTTTCATGCTTTTATAGACAAATATAGACACATGCCTTACCTTTTCATCTTTCCTTGTCCATATAAACCTCAACATACCCCTACATGACGATTGTAAGAATATTGAAAAAATATTAAACCCATATTGCATCATTCAGTTAATGAACACCAACCATTGCAGCTGACTTGTAGTAATCCATTTCTCCAAATTTGACATATTATATCCCTAACACAATATTAGGATCAATGATAACACTTTCCCAAACTCATATAAAATTATCCTAACTCGTAGCTAGTCACTTTCAACACACAAATCCTTGTGAACACATTTCCGTGGACCTCTCACTTTAAGATGTATGACTTGTAGTAAAACATTAATTCAAGGATCATGTAGAATACATTTTTCATACCTATGTACTTTTGACTTCTAACATCATCCCATAATTTTCTTTGATAATCATCTAGAGACCTCATTTATCTTGTGTTCAAATGTGAGACACATGTCATTTCCTCAAATACACTCTTAGACCTCTAAGTTTTTTACCACCATCAATTAGACCTTTCCATGATTGATCAGGTATACACTTTTATTTCATAATTTGTAGCTTCACTTTAGCACTCAAATCCGTCTTAGAGAGCTAAAATTGCTCCCCTAGCCTTTGAAAATGCTTCACAGACTTGTATCTTGGTCAATCCTAGCTTAGGTATATCCTTCAAAGCACTTGACACTCATATTCATCATATTTCACACCAAAATTTTATGGAAGATTAAGGATAGTTCCCTTGATTGATTATGACCATACCCACTTGTAGACTCACATTTTTCTCTTTCACAATACTTCTTTAGTAGTCTTCTAGGTAAACATAGTTTTTGGAGCAAAGAATTGAACTTTTTTACATTAAAAGTTGTGTTTCAAGGAAAAACCTCAACTTATAACCCTAAAACATCATTCTAGAGACTTATGTCAACATTTTATTCCCTGAGTTGATCTAAAAAACCTTGCATACACCCCTTATGGCTGAAGACACACTTCTTACAATCATTTAAATTCTGAATTTCATGACACTAATACATAACCATGATGACACACACACACACACACATTATTGGTATCTTATTATACTTCTTTATATCTCATCTTATGAATGAATCCAACATTTGAGACAACTCCAAAGTAATCATGCCCTTGTAGTAGTGATAAACAACTTCTTTCTTCAATGTGAAAATTTAGATCAATATGAGAAAGATCATAGAGAAAAACATATGTTTAAAATTTTATACTTGATATTGTAATTATCATTTTGACAAATTTATCTTATAAATCATCTACTCAAATTACTTCAATGACACAAAATTCATGATTTGCAACAATTTAAGCATATCTATCTAGATAAAACTGACACAAAAACCTCATTTCTATACAAGAAGTGTCACCCTTTAATTTCACAATTTGCAATACCAGAATTTGTAAATTTTTAAGGGCTTCATAAATTCCTTGATCATCTTATCTTGAAAAAACTTCATGATGCATGATTCTAGACATGACACGACCCCTATAACAACTATGACAAACTCAAGTTATGCATCTACTAATAAGGTTTTGACATATTGAGCATATTCAAGTCTATTAAATAACTTTATCATAAAAAAACCTTTGATATGAAACCATACTTGGAATAAAATATATCTTCTCCTTAAATATAATCCTCTTTGAAATATTACCATACCAACTCAAATTACAACTATGAATTCAACATGATGAAATTTCTTTACATTTTTGAGATATAACATCATGACTATCACTAAACATATGTCTTAGATACTTCTTATAGACGCTATAATTAAGCATATAACAAATTACACAACCTTTCTTCTATTCATAAATCCAAATATACTTAGAAGTACAAAAGCATTGACCTAATAACAACAAACATAGATCCTTGACAAGAATATATGACAATGTCATAATTTCTCTACTTAAAGACACAATCATTCCTTTGAAAAAATGACTCTTATAGGTCTTAAGGTTATTTATCCCAAAACCTTGAACTATGAAAAACCATGAGCAAGAGAATGGAATATTCATGGCATACTTGAACCATAACCCATCTCATCAATCCTTACTAAGAAATATGAAGAAAAATACAACCTCATAGACTTCAAGGATGACAATATAGGCTTATGACAATACCAATTTAGAGACATATTACATGTTATAACATATGAAAATTCAGATTGATATGCATCCTTTTCATTATGCATTATAATTTTCAAGAGGACGTAAGACCTTGACCCACACACATAAAAAAAACTTAGACACCTTACAATGAAAAGAACCAAAAACTCATGGACATGTCATTTTACATAACCTATAAATCATAGTGTCCTAAAGACCTAACTTCTTTAACTTGTCTTGCATAGGATATTGAAAGGAATTCAAATGCATATGATCTTATTTAACAAGTGTAAATATGCTTCTTTGACTTGATTTGGGATTGAGAACTTTGTTTACCATATTTGTAGCATGAGAATATTCTTTGATATGATTCATACACTACATGGTAGGATGATAATTATTCATCTTGAGCTCCTTGACTTGAGCAACCCCCTTATTTTTATTTAGATCAAACCTCGCAATAAACCTCTTCTTGTTTTTGTTAGTTTTTTTGCTATATGACTTGATTGGCGACAATTACAGAAAAAAAGACTTTTATTTCTTCTTTTATTAAACACACTAAGAATCCATCCAAAATATTCGGCCCTATGACCATACTCACAACATGAAAAACATTCACCTTTGAAGAGAGCTACACCATTCCTAGAAGACCTCCTCTTCCAATCTCTAGCTCTATGACCAAAATCATGAAAAACATAGAAATATCCATTAAATGATGAACCATACCTCATAGCATTAGGTTTTCTAATGGAGTTAGACATTATTGGATTAGCATTCTTAGTCACATTCTCAACTTACTTAGAACTTGGACCTGCTTCATCATCAGGTTTTCCTCAAACCCTAGCCATGTTTTGTTGTTTATGTCTCTTTGACCTTTTAAACACTCATAAAGATCTTTAGATATTTTCTCAAGATTCTTATAAATCCTCAACCTACTAGACAATTTCTCCAAGTTTGATTCTAGGGCCTTCAACTTTTTATAACTATAATATTAAGTGATCATAAGATTTAGTTTATAGTTAAATAATATACAATAACTTATATTCTTATTATTTAAATATAAACTATATATTAGGTTGTTAGTTATTTATTAACTAATATTAATCAGGGAGGTGTACCTCGTCACTTAAGAACTTCATAATCATTCGGGTTATTTAAATATTACTATAGGTCATATTCATAATTCAATTAATGGATTCAGGTAAACACATGGAGTAGAAGTGAGAAGGGAGTTTATTGGACTGATATAAAAATTTTCTCATATAGTGTAAATTATTCTACCATGGTTTTTTACCCCATTGGGGTTTTTCAAGTTGACTCTCATGTTATTGTGTTATTTAATTTTATGTGCATTCACTAATTTATTTATATGTATTCATTAATGTTTATTAACTAAATTTAATATATGTTTCCTCCCCTCATCACATCATGGTACTAGAGTGGGATTCAATAATTTAATTTAATTCAAAAGTTACAATGGTTGGGAAGTTAGGTAGTTAGCTGGTTAGTATCCTATTTAACACCCCCCACCACCATTCTCTCTCCAAATTAATGAATGTGGTGTGCATAGGTGGAAATATCTTTGAATGTTTTAACCTTTAAGTGAAAATCAAAACTTGGGAGAATTACCAAGGCCTGGAAAATAGAGGTAAGGTTTAAATAGTTATGTGAAATATTTTATATATTTCTATAGTTTTGAAATTATAAAAAACAAATTAAATACAAGATGTTAAAAAGAGATGGAAAAATCAAAGTGAAACCTAGTTCACAGAGGAGACAAGAGTCCATGAAAATAGGGGTTTCAAATTTTCTTATTGGTTGAAACAAACCTCTTAACCCCTGGTGATGTAAATTTTTTATATTATTTTCACTTTGAATTTTGAAAAATTATCTCATGTCCTTCGGACCCCCTTTAAAGGTTGCACCTATAGTTTATAGTTAATATAAACTATATTTTTATATACTATAGTTTAAAAACTTCCTTTGTTATAAGCTATTTTTTTATTAAAAAAAAAAATAAAATATAAAATTATATAGTCCTAAATAATATAGTTTATATATTCTATATAAATCTATATTCTATAGTTTATATTATATCATAAACTATATAAAACCTATATTTATGTGCCCCTAATCTTGTTTTATTTGTGTAAGGGGGAGACACCCTTCCTATCACCCCCATCTCTCTATGTGCTAAGTGGTGCACTTTGCATAACCCTCAAACAACCCTATCAACAACCTCCATGTTCCCTATGGTTCCCTATACCATCAACCACCTATCTCGTCCCCGTGGCCGTAGCAGAGGGTCAATTATTTATTTTATTATTTTTGTTATGTATTTGTTTAGTCCCACATTGGGATAGGCATGGGGGAACTAAGGATTTAAAATAATTTATGATGAAGGTTAGTGGTGTGACTTTCGTAACAATACCACTCTATTTTGTTTGAATCCCTTAAAGGCTCAGATTGCCTAGGTGGCTCACCTTCCAGGTCATATGGACTCTACGTTCTATTTAGAGGCTCGACTGTGGGTGCTTTTTGAGCTTGATGAGTCGGTTTCTATGGCTCAACAATGGAAAATAAATAAGGCTTGGTTATTAATATGGTTTAGAATAATTTTATTGATAAGTTTTAATTCAAATTACAAATTGAAATGAGACATAATATATCATTAGTAACAATGATTAAAATTAACTCGGTAATAAACTCGTCGAGTTAGTTTAACCAACTCTACCGATTTTATATAAATTCAAACCAATATATGAGCAAGAGCTCCCAAAATTTTTTTATGTATAAACCATTTTTTTTGAAAATATACAAACTATTATTGTTTTGTTTTTTCAAAAATATTAAATTAATCGTAAAAGTTATTTTTGTGAAAATTAGTCATTTTATAAGAAAACTAATTGTCATCATTGTCATTTTATGGGAAAACTAATCTTTTTTTACATTTAGATTTATTTTCGATATCATACTTATACATTTGTGGATAGACTATCTAATTGATAGGACCTCTTTTATTTGTGTTAAATGATCATTTTTGTTATTACGAGGATTAAACAATGACGAGGGATTTGTATTAAACTCTTTTTACTCATTAATTATTTATTTCTATTTACTCAAAAATGGGGTCTAATCAGTTTTTAATTGATAAATCTCAGATGTTGAATGGGAATAATTATAGCATTTGGAAGATTCAATTGAAGGCAAAATTCATGGCTCACAAATTATGGGCAGTTGTTAATGGAACTGAGAGGGCTCAATGGAAGATAAGAAACTTGATAAATGTCATTGCGTATCAATATAAAGTACAAGAGGTGATGTCCATCATTTTGCAAAGCATACGACGTGATTTTATGTTTCATGTCAAGAATCAAGAAATTCAGAGTGAGGCACGGACTCAATTAGAATCAATGCATGAAGGTATGTGTATATCAAAAATCAGTACATTGATTTTAGAGATTATGACAAATCCCATGAAGGGAGATGAAAAAGTGATAAATTATTTAGCAAAAATTAAAAATATTAAGTCTCAGTTAGATGGATGTAGTTGTAACTTAATTTAGGATAAATTAATTTATTTCATTATTCAATTGAATATTCATGAAAAATTTAGAAATTTCATATCAATTTTGAACTCAAACTAAGCACTAAATTCAATATTTACAAACCCTTAATGCTTTGATTATTCAGGAAGAGCGGGTTATGAATAATTTTGATTTAAAAGATAATGCCACACATGCACTTCTTGATTAGAAATAAAAATGATGGACATCTTGATTCAACGAGAATCAAAATCAACTTTTAAAGCTCCTAGTAAAAACAAGAAACTAGGAAACTAAAAGATAGTTTTGATGGTAAATGTCATAAATGTGGGAAATTTGGCCATAATAAAGAGGATTTTAAATAAAAAAGTTGAATTTTAAAAATAAAAAATGGGATTAATTAGATCAAAATCAAGATAATGAGAATAATCATAGTGATAATATAATAACTTTATAATTTACTTCTATTGCCTCTAAATGAAAAGTATATGATTTATTTGAATATACTTTTGAAAAAGGAGTTTTTTTCATTTATAATTAGCTCAGATGGGTTAGTAAAAACAAAATATAAGTAACTATAAATGAAAATGGCTTATATGTTCTTTAAACTTTTTGCTTCGGGTTTGATAGTTTATTCAAAAATCGAACTATTGTTCATTTTTTGGCATGAAAAAATGATCATATATGACATGTATAGGCTTAAATTTACCATTTTCAAATGTATTGAAAGGTGCTTACATGATCATTATTTGAAGCAAAATCCATGGGAAGTGTCCACAGTTAGTGGATCATGTTTTCAGTGAATTCTATGATTATTCTTGTATAACTTGATTATCTGTTCAAGATATGTTATTTATCAAGTTTTATCTCATTTGTAAAGGCTTACAATAAGATAATGAAGATATATATGTTTTTTATAAAACATTTCTTAGTATGTGAAACTAAAATATTATTATATGCATATCAAACGACACTTGGGGATGCCCTTGCATTTGTATTGGAGACGTCCAATATTGATTGCATTCAATATATATTATACATGAATAGTATGTTGAATAATTTTTTCCACATATTTTTAACATGGTTAGTTGTTAAGCATATTTTCATATTAGTTATTATAAAACTAATGATTAAATTTTTTTCAGATAGTCAAAAGTGAAATCAATAATGATTTATATGCTTATTATGATGTCTATATGGATATTATGACTCTAACCATGCTAATGTTGTCTTTGGATAGAATATACATCTAGATTTTTTTCAAGTTTTTGGTGCAAGTTCCATTACATGGAAAAAAAAAAACCAAGAGTCTCCATTTCTTCTATTATGGGAGAGAAGTACAATGGAAGCAACATATAAGCCATGTGGCTAAAATAGTTGTTGAAAGAAATGCACATGGAAGATAAAGGAAGTATTCTTCTTCTATTTTTTTTTAGAGTGGTATTAATCTTGATAAATAATCCAGCTTCAACATTAGATAATGAATCATATTGAAGTTCATATTCATGTTATCTGAGATCTCCAGCTTCTAAAGATCAAGATTACGATTATGTTTACGAGCCATTGTGTGTTGTAAAATACTGCAAGTGTGTGCAATACTTGGCCTTTTAGAGTTTCCATTGAGGGGGAGTGTGTATGCAAAGTGTCACCTCCTAAAGTCTAGATGGTTATCAACTCATTATCTAATATACTTCTTCTCTTGTATAAAGCATTGTAAAAATATATTTTATGATCTATGTAAACTGATAGAGTTTACAGAAAATATAGTCCAGTGTCTACATCTATTTGTAAAGTAGGTCCTTGTGTTATAAAATTATCCTAGAGATGTGGTTTAAGAAAATTTTCCATGAGAAACAGTGGGATTCAATCTCACAAATCATGCTTAGCCTGAATCATACTTTTAATTTATGGATTCCAAATCCTTTTGTACTAAAAGGTAAGTTGAGCACGATGAAGGTGTTATAATTCCTTCAAAAATACATATGCTAGCCTAAAAATTTAGGGTTTATGTATTTGTAAATACTATTGTAGCTCACCGGGGCTTCTAGGAGACTCAACCTTAAGACTCTTGCAGCAGGGAAAGAGCCTCTTGATCTTGACATTGCACGTGACCTGCTAAACATAATTAGTGCCAGTCCCCGGGAAGCACAGATGGATAACCCTTCCAAGAGACTGGAGGCCTTAGAGGCTGAGATAAAAATGCTGAAGGATGAGGTCAAAAACCTAGCTAAGCAAAAAGGTAAGAAAAGCATGGAGGGGGAAGGGAGCATTAACAATAGTCAGATTGAAGACATATACAAAAAGCTAACCTCCTTAGACTCCCGCCTTGGGAAGGCTAAGACTAGGCATGATTACAACATTGCCGCCTTTAGGGCCATTGAAGAATTCATCGTGGGCATGCCAAAAGTGTTTCCAACCTCGGCGTGTCCCTACTGCACTTTGGGGCGAAAAAGAGAGCAAAAGAACCATCGAGGAGCTCGATAAGACGGATGCTGCCCACATGACCGCTTTGGGTATGTTTCATGCTTGGAAAAAAGTCAAGATCAGTGTTGATCAAGCAGCCAAGAAGTAGTCCTGCATGCTTCTACTGCTCTCTTTTGTTATTCTTACTGTTTCTTGGCTGTCGGGTTACTGTTTTTTTGCTGTTGTTTTGCTGTTAAGTCTCGCTTGTGTAGCTGTTTCTGGGCTACGTGGAATTTCATTGTATTACCTGGACTTGGTTAGTCCTGCTATGTTTCTCACTCTTATTCCGGCTTAAAGGCCTTATTTTGTATTCAAGGGTATAGTCCCTTTCAAAAAACTATTTGCCATTATTAAAAAAAAAATACTATTGTACCAAAATTTAATGTTGGCATATGGATTCCCACTTAATATTAAGGGGGTGTTAGATCTATAATATTTAGTTTATGATTAAATAATATAGAATAAATTATATTCTTATTATTTAAATATAAACTATATATATTAGGTTATTATTTATTAATCAACTAATATTAATCGGGGAGGTGTACCTCATCACTTAAGAAGGTCATAACCCTTCGGGTTATTTAAATATGACTATAGGTCATATTCATAATTCAATTAATGGATTTGGGTAAATACATGGAGTAGAAATGAGGAGGGAGTTTACTGGACTGGATGTAAAAAGTTTCTCATATAGTGGAAATTATTCTACTATGGTTTTTTACCCCATTGGGGTTTTCCATGTTAAATCTCATGTTATTGTGTTATTTAATTTTATGTGCATTCATTCATTTATTTATATGTATTCATTAACATTTAAAAAAAAACTTGAATATATGTTTATCCCCTTGTCTTGTAACAACTTTTCTTCACACTTGAAACAAGCTTCCTCTTTCCCCTTTAGGGCATTAGACAAAATTTTAATTTGAGATTTCAAACCCTTGCTGACTTGATAATGATATTTTTCCATTTCTTTGACCTGATTTTCATATTCCTTAATACATGAATGATCTATTTCATTCCTTCTCCTCAATATATCCTTAATATCTAGAAACTTACCCATAGCTTGTGCTTCAAAGGATCTCTTTCAATTTGCTAAAATTGCTTCACAAGGACCTGATATGATACCAATTATTGGAAGCACAAGATATTGAGAGGGTGGGGGTGAATCAGTCTATTAAAACTTACAACCATTTCCATTCATTATTCATTACCAATCAAATAACCATTCAACCATTCTACAACCATATGTGTGTTTATTTAAGAATTCAATACACCATACACAATAAAAAGAATAAGAGAGTACACACGAAAAATATATATATGTGGGAAACCTCAAGGGGAAGAAAACCCATGGAAACTTTTCTAATATTATGCACAATAAAGACTCAAGTGAATATTACACATCACAAGATATTTTTTTAGTCCCGCACCAACCCCACATGGAGCACCAACCCCTAAACCCTTGTTGATAATACAAAAAACAAGATATTTGCATGAATATGAAACATGGAATGATATTTTGATGAGAATATCATTGATGATATTCTGAAATAACTCAACTGATGGTGATCACAAGATTCAACTCCAAACACCTTCAAACCCTTTCTCAAACCCTAGGTCTTCAAACATGCACAAACTAGCACTTTCTTCACTTCTCAAATACTCACTCTCTTGCAAACATTCTTTC
The DNA here is from genome assembly GCA_018340775.1 of Taxus wallichiana var. yunnanensis. Taxonomy (NCBI): domain Eukaryota; kingdom Viridiplantae; phylum Streptophyta; class Pinopsida; order Cupressales; family Taxaceae; genus Taxus; species Taxus wallichiana. Next base: position 71,522,574 of record CM031234.1, on the reverse strand, counting down.
CATAAATATTAAAATTTTCATACACTTGATTATATCTCATATCATTCACATACACCTGTAAAAAAATGACACCTATGTCACACATCTTGCACATATTCCACTAGCTCCAAAAAACACCCAAAATAATGATTTTATAAGCTTCTTCTTAATTCAAATTCAAACCAAATAATTTTCCATCATTTTTTAGGAAAAATAAAACTTAAAAACCCTGATAAAAATCATCACAATAGTCACATATGACCCATATAGGTCGGCCTAGCCAAAACCCTTCATCCATGCACCAAAAATCCTCAAATCCCCATCATTGGGATGAGAAAAATATCCTAGTTCCAAAAACATTATTATTAAAGCTTCCAAAGTAACCAAAAATTTTAAAATTAAATTTTAACATCATTCAAGGTTTCAATTATCATGGACCAATCAAATTATTTCATTTAATGGGCCCACTGGCTCATTACCTTCACCAAACAACTACTATCAACAACCTGATTTCATCTTTGGGCCTCAAAATCACCCAAGAACACCTAAACTATGGCATGTTACCACTATATGGAAATTTAAATACTTGTATAATAATCATAAACAAGTTAGAGCTCATGATAAATTAACCCGCTCTCACAAAAACAAACTACCCAAAATATGTTTTCCAAACTTAGCAAATAAACACCCTTTATGATACATTAAAGAACTAAAAATAGATTCAATAGGTGAAAAATTCACCCCTATTTACATTACAGGTGATATAAAGAATCAACACAACCATTTGATGCTCTAAACTACTCAACACTTCAACAAGAGCAACATTGTCCTAAAATAACATCTAAAAAATTCTTCACAAATTGACGTTAATGACTGACCAAAACACCTAATAATGATACAATTCATACCTCATTGTAAATATATCTGAATTAACTTTCCATAAAATATAATAACTCCTTCCAAATCCAAGTGGAAGGCCTTCAAACAGTCCCATCTCGAAAACTAATTTTTGACCTTTCTTGGGTGTGAAACTAACAACTAGCCCAACATGCTCCAACATACATAAAACCACTTCCAAGATTTACAAAAACATGTAATAAACCTATAAATGATTAATAAGCCATAAAAACATTCACAAATATTTATAATATCATAATCATCACTTTACCTCATGTAGCTACTTGCATCCTATTAGATTGAACATTCTCCAAAATTGAACCTCAAAGAAAAATAATAAATTTTTCATACCTTGTCTAATAATAAACTTTGATATACCATTGGAAAGGTATCTGAACCAAATTAGTAAGAAAAATTTAATGGAGTCCTAACACCCCCTCTAGATCTTGCAATCTCAATTTTATTGACATCTACTCCAAATGGCCCCAAATTCTAGTCTTCAAAAATAGGGCACAACTTGCAATTTTTCACTATCACCATGACCTAAAACGTTCATTAACATAAAGAAAAAATCTGGGTATAAAATTAATGTCAATTTAATCATCACCCCATTTGAAAAACTTTTCGTCAAATGAAACTTTTCGTAAACTTGCATTTTTCCATGGGGCCCACATATCACTACATACTCTATCATAAATTTATGGTAATATGAAAAATTCATATGTAACATGAAATCATATTTTTAATGAAGAATAAAAAAATTAGTACAAGAAATTTTATGTAAGCTTCTCCAAGCTAGGGCTTGGTTAGGGTTTCAAACCAATTTAGCTTCTTAACAATTGTTCATAAAAGTGTGATGATAAAACTGCCTCATTATTAGTGTGAAAGTTTCATAACTGAACTTAAAATATACCCTAAATATATCATGTCCCCATGCAAAGAACACAATTCACAAAGAGAATAAGAAGTTCAACATTTTTTAAAAGTTACACTACAACTTACCCAATTTCACCAAAACTTGCATATCTTCAAATTTCTTCAAAGCACTTTAACTCGAAACTTTTCATGAAGCATCATGAAAATATCATCTAATTTTCCATAATCACCACATATCCCAAATACCTCTATAATCCTCTATCCAATCTCATTTGTGTGTTCTTACCTTCATGTTTCTCACTTGTTACTTCGCAAGGACCCTGTAAATGCATCATACCTCTACAAAATGACCTAAAAACACCATACATCTCAAATAAATTTCCACCATGCTTCTCCCATGTTCCACTATGATTTATTTGGTCTAAGTTTCACACCTATAGCTCATTTTGTATGTTCCATACATAGAAACAAGCGTAAAATTATTTGGCTCAATGCTGAAACCACATGACCTTACCTTGCCAACCTCATGTAGACTAAATGACATATGCAACACATCTCTATGACCATGTGTGACCTTATGAAAAAATCCAATGATCTCAAGAGATCTCATGTAATGACTCGGCTTAATAGACCATGCACCAGACCTCCTAAAACTCTACCAAACTTGACACAACCACTTAATATTCATACATACCATATGAATAACATCATATGAGGACTCATACTACATCATGAAACCATTTTCCAGCAATAGTTCTGACATCAATCATAACACTAACACATAATGGCCAACACCATAAGTAGGTGGATCAAGAAATAACTCATCAAGAAGTAGTACATGATAAGTAGATGGTGGAGGTGGGTCCCCATCGCTCTAGAAATAAAATATGATAGAATATAATTCATCATCACCATAAGTGTGATCGATATTATAAATATCATAAACTATAGGTGAGTGAGATTAATAATATGAAGGAGGAGAAAAGTGAGAAAATGAGTAAAGATGAGTGTGATAATCAATCGAAATGATAGTGTCACTGTGTGTAACTCTCTACCATAAATATAATCAAGAGTAAAATCATCTTGCATGACCTGACTATGGTGAGTAATCTGATAAATTGAATGGATATTAGTTATAAGCGAAGGAATACTAAGCACATTGTTGAATGTTCCATCATTCACTTCAACAAACCCTTTCCCAAAACATTGGTGTAGAAGTTTTGTCACCCACCGACAAAGACATATCACATGACTCTAATGAAGTAAACTCTATGTATGATGAGGCCATATAATGAGATGCACCTAAATCAATAACCCATGTAGGAGTAAGTGAAAAAAGCTGTAGCTAAAGATCTTCCCTATAGTTTCTCCTTAGTTGATTTTTTTATTTTTTATTTTTCTTTCTCTTTCACTTTCCCCTTTTCATTTTCTTTTTCCTTAGAACATTCGTGAGTTGATGAATATGGTTTGAGATACTTGTGAACTCCTATGTTGTTCTTCTGAATAATAATTGTGATGAGGTAAATATTATTCTTCAAACATTTTTATTCATTATGTATAGCAGTGCATTACCTACATTCGATCCATACTTTCGGAGGTTTAGAACTATAATATGGAGTGGAAGAGTTATATTTGGTAGTGGATTGGTCCTTTTTGTTCTCATGATTCTTGTTTTTATGTTTCTTTTCTTTTGAATAATTTGATTTGTCATGACTCAAAATGAGAGCATAGGATTTTTTGTATTTTAGAGTACCCATTTAAATTAGATTATCTCATTACCTGTTCAAATCGTAAATTCATCAAAGGATGGCATACTTCAACTTACACTAAGTTCCCTTTTTGTAAAATGAAATGTAGAGACAAAAACGGCCTAGTCGAGACCAAGTCTAGTGAGGACAGAAATAATGAGTTGTGAGTCCTTTTTTTCAATTCCACAATATTTCAGTTGTAATCTTAGAGATTTAAGTTTGATGAAGAAGTTATAGAGAGTGTTAAAACTCTTAGGGATGAGATTAATCACCTCATTTTCTAATTCATGCCCTCTCATTTCACACTATTTCCCCAAAAAAATTCTAAGGCATCCTAACATTCCTTGGGTGTTTTTTTCCGAGTTAGCATGAAAGGACACTTCTAGAGACATAGAAAGACACAAACACCAAGGGCTTTATCACATTTTTCAAACCATTTTTATTTTTCTACAACATCTATTGGTTCATCTTGTAAACCCATTATTATCTAGTAAAGTTATTTGTTCTGTAAGACATGTAACATAGAATCTTTTTCATTCACGATAGTTGAAGGGAGTTAGCAAGGGAACCTCATTAAGATCCCTATTAGAAAAGAATGAGTATAAAAATATGGCTGAAAGAAAGAAACCACATATAATAAAAACCCCTTGATTGTGACACTTTATAAGTAGTGCATTTATTACTCCTAAGTGTTTGTGTGACATGAGCAAATTGGTTACTCACTTTGTAATTGGAAAATATAACGCAAGCATGGATACCACAATAAACTCATTTGTGTGCAACAAAAACATGATAACAATCAAAAATTAAGCAAGAAGGTAAAGTGAAGTAAATGGGATCTCTTGCCACAAGGTTATAACAGATATGCGCTCACTAACCCGCAAGTGAAGATGAGCACTTACAATGAAGAGAGAAAAAAGAAGGGGCTTGAAAAATCCCAATAACCCTATTTTAAAGCAAAAAAAAGATAATATATTTTCCTTTTAAAATTAAATATTTAATTAATTTAAGAAAAAAATAATTATATTTAATTAATCTAAATTGAAAAACAAGGTAAAATGACCTTTGGAGTGAGTAACCAACTCAGCTCAATGAGTTGGTTAGTTATTGCTATAGAACTAGGTGAAGTCCAAGTCACTAGTGATATGGTGAGCTAGAGTTAGGTTGAGTGCTAAGATACTTTGTGAAAGGATGGAAAACCAATTCGATGAGCTGCTATGGGTGGATGAGGTGGGAGTTGGGTTCACATAAAGCTATGTGGAGTTGGTTAGGGGAGTGACATATAGAGATGGGAGCATCCACATGTCAAGTTAGAGGGGAACACGTCTCGAATTGAGCCACATGTTGAGTCAAGAAAGAACCAGAAGAGATGAGGGAGAGATCCTCCATGTAGTAGGTTAAAATGGAAAATGATCAAGGTTTGGTGAGTTGGTTTCAAGAGCAAAGGTGGATAAATCCATGGGGAAGGGGTGAGATGAAAAAATATAGATAACAACCCACAACAAGGCGAGAGGGATATTCAAGATGAGTTGAATGAAAAGTGGGGAGAATAACCAAAGAGGATTAGTTTCAAACACATGAGGGTTGAGAAAGAAAAGGTTCCATGGATGTGATGCAGAACGTTAGATATTGATGCAACGCAGGGGGACAATGATAATAAAATCCAAATCAGGTGAGGAAAACACGAGCAATGATCAATCCACAAAGTAGGGCTGATGAGCTAAGGAAAAGGTGGAAGATTTGAAAATAGGGACACACCAACGTAGAAAACATGAAAACGGGAAAAAATCTTGGAAATACCACAAGCGAGGTCCGGAAAGACTAGAAAGAGTGAAGTGAGAGAAATATGTTCAATATAGAGTAGTAGTGCCAAGCCAAACATGATGAGTAAGAAGCGGGGAAAAAACATGAGCAAGTCATGAAGGTAACAAAGGATTAATGTGAGTGAGCTAGAAGTATGGTGATCTCATTGGTCTAGTTCAACTCCCATCTTGGGAAGTTGGTACTAAGTTTGGCCTAGAAAGGAGTTAAACACAACTTCCAATGGCTTAAAAACTACACTTTAAACCTTATTTTTTTCCCAAACCTGCACATAAGGACCTATAAAATGCACAGACCAACACACCATCTAAGCAAAAAGGACCTAAAAATGAAAGTAAATCACAAGGTAAAATATTAAATAACTTGCACGTGTATTTAACAAAATCACAAATAGGAGAATAGTAAGCAACAACTACAACAAGTAACACAATTCTAACCCATAAGCTCTAATACCATGTGAGAGTGAGGAAGCATGAGGATCAAGAAGGAATATATCCACATAAATAAGTTACACTCAAAATAATACATCAAGTATCTCTAAGATGAAAGTAAAAATTTAAGCATAAGAGTTGTTCATGTATAAGAAAACAAGTCTACTCATACTCATAGATCAAAATGAAAAGGTACAAATAAGAGTGTTGTGTAACTCCTAATGCAAGACCCATCATACCTCCATAATGGAGAAGAGGAGTTACAATATATAATATAATTGGAATGTATCTCCCTTTGGAAAATTTTAAACCCCAAGTAAATAAATAATTAAAACATACTATAAATTTAAAAATCAGGTAAATGGTGAATCTATTTATAACAAAAATTGTTTGATTTTATATTCATGTTTTGGTTGTCATTAATGGCACGATTATATGCTTTGAATTCGTGAAGAAAAAAAATGCAAATTATCGTATGAAGAAAATGCAAATATCGTGTGGTAAATGGCAACATTTTTTTATAATATCAATTGAAAACATATATTATGTTTTCAGCTGATAGTATATGATGTCGGAAAAATAGATATGTAATTTTTTGAAACATCATTTTTGAAAATAACAGTTAAAATGACCGACTGACAAGAAATATGTGCTCACAAAATATGGCACAAAAAAATAAAAATAAAAATAGTGATTTTTGTGAAAAAAATATAGATTTCACTAATTGTATATGGGGATATATTTTTTGAATTTTTTTAATGTTAGCAGTTAAAATGATCATCTCAATGAGAAATATGTTCTCCCAAAATATGGCATAAGCAAAAACATACCGGACTCTTTTTTTAATTATTATTCATCTAGTAGTTTTTTTGTATGCTACTATATGGTAGAAGTTTTTATGCTACTAGATGAAAACATATATTATGTTATCGAATGGTAGCATAAAATATGCTACCTTTCAGTAGCATTTGTTTATACTACCGCTCAACAACGTAATATATGTTTTTGACCGGTAGCATAAAAAAATGATACTAATTGACAACATAAAGGTGAATATCATGAATTTCTATTTCACGTGAATGGTGAATTGACCCCTAAAATTAACCTTACCTAAAAAAATTGTGACCAGTCCTAATTCCTACCCTAAAAATTCATCAATTTCAAATTTTAAAAACCGGAATATTCATGAACTAATGAATATTTGCCACTAAAGTTTTCCTAAGTTGGAATTTTCATTTAAGTAGAATCTTACTAAAGATCAAGTGGATGTTTAGTTAAATTTTGGATTTGTTAAAGATCAAGATCAAGGCTTAGTTAAAGATCAAATCAAGAGATTGAATGCTTCATGCAAGGTAAGGGGATGCCTAAAACTCTCCATAATGGTTATGCAAGAGGGGATTTTCCCTATCCATTCAATGAAATTTCTCAATTAATCATGGCATATATTACCCTTGAAGGGCGATATAAAGTGATTTATGGGTATCATTTTCCTATGTTGAATCATGTTAGGAATAATGAGACCCTTTAATTTCCCCAATTTTTTGTACCTCTCTTTGGCTAAATTGATTTCTCAGGTTGGGAAAGGAACTTTCACCCTTCCTTTACATCAAGGCCTCATCAAAGCCATGCTCAAGTTGGGTACCCCCTCATTGGAAAAAGTAAAAATTTGGGGATTCTGCTAAATCAAATAAATATTGTTTTAGGGGGAAAATAAAGATTTTGGAAGCTGATGTGGATACTGCTAGCATGGAGGATACATGGAAGTTGTTGGCTAAAAGAACCAGATCCCATCTGGCCAAAGAAATTTTTAAGAAGCAATACCGGGAGAGTGGGGCTTTAGATCCTTATGATAATTTTGAAGTTATCTTAGATTCAAGGGAGCAGTAGGAAGAGGACACAGTAATTCTGACTCAGGTGGAAAATAGGAAGAGGAATCTTTCCAAGAAGAAATTAGTGATGAGAAGGAAATCGGGAAAGACCCAGAAACCTCCCAGGGAAAAATATCAAAAATACGAAGGACACTATTGAAAGTCTTCATGCTCTCAAAACTACCCAGAAGAAATTTTTTAATGCTCAGAATACCGTGATCAAATCTAATGTTTTCATGCATGAGTTTGAGAACCGCAAGTTAGAAACCGATATCGACCGTCATAAGATAAACATGGTGACCGTTGATCTGAGGGAGCTGCAGGAAAAAGTTGAGAAGCTTACTTTTATTGTTCTTAGTGAATAATTAAAAAATGCAAATGAAAGATGCCTGGCCATGGAGAATGATATGTTAAAGATGAAGGGGATTATTCTTCGATTAGAGATGTTCACATCTTCAATGTAAAAATTACTATTCACCATCTTAAACTACTTGCTAAGATGATCCACTCCATGGAAATAATGAAGAACAAATAAAAATATGGGTTAGGACCTAAAGTGGAGATAGCTGAACCAAATTACCAGTTCTGGAAATCAACTATTGCTAGCTTGGTTAAGGAATGGAATGGATGCATGCACACGGTGGGTGAACTGATCAATGAATGATGGTGGTTTCCTTTTTAGATGATGGTTATCTTTTTATTTGTCTTTTTTTTTGTTCCATGTCTTCTTTTTTAGCTATTTTACTTCGAGCTTATAGGTTCTTGTTTCTTGTGATGGTTTTTTGTGTGGGTCTATGGCACTTTGGGGGATTTAATGGTCATGCCCTTGGCCCTTATCTTTATATATTGCATAATTTGTATAGGGTAGGGTCCCCTCAACCCTCTTTTAACAATAATAAAAAAATTAGATTTATAGCTCCATGTTGAGTTGTTGATCAACTGTGAAATCATTGTAACCTTAATAGGACAATTTTTCCAAGTTAGTTCTTTGGTTTTCAGTGGGTTTTTTCTCCTTGAAGGGTTTTTCACATTACACAATGTGTTCATATGTGTTTTCTCCTCTCTCTCTCTCTCTCTCTCTCTCTCTCTCTCTCTCTCTCCCATGTTTCAATGTTCATGCTTTATCATGGCTAATATTGTATAATTTTGTATGTTTGAAGAACTACATTTTTTTTCATAAGTTTGAATGAACACTGATTCACCCCCCCTCATTTTATGAAATTTCCAACAAAATCCATTCAAATTGAAGGTAAGGGAAACATGAAAATCACTTCAAGTAAAGGTAATATTGAAATTAATGATGTGCATTTTTCTTCAAATTTGATCGGTGTTTGACAACTACTTGGATGATATTTTAAAATGCTTTTTGAAAATGGAGTTAAATTTTTGGTAAGAAATATGAAAATAAACCTATTATAAAATCCTACATGGAAAATAATAGGATGTTTCCAATAAGGATCAATTTGATTAAATGAGGTACTTGTCTCTTTACCATTGAGGATGTTAACATGTTGTGACATTCAATATATGGTCATATCAATCTCAAAATTTTGTATATTATTGACACAAATGATATGGTAAGAGGTCTTCCCAAGATAGATTCAAAGAAGGATGTTGCATGCAAGTCATGTATTATTGGGAAATATCATAGGGACTCATTCCATATCGAAAACGGAGAGAGAAAACTTTTAGAGTTAATTCATTCAAATTTGTTTTGACCACTATTGTAGAAATATTGGTAAGAATTTGTATTTCATTTCTTTCATTGATGATGCTACAAGGTTTATGTGGGTTTTTCTATTAAAAGAGAAGAGTGGATATTTTTCAATTTTTAGAAATTTTAAATTTTTGTTAAAAATTAAAGTGGACATTCCATCAAAACCCTAAGAACAAATAGAGGTGGAGAATTTTGTTCTAATTAATTTTATGAGTTTTGTTCTTCACAAGGCATTAATAGGTAGTTAAAAATCCTTACACACCACAAAAAAATGGTGTGGCTGAAAGAAATAATAGGTCCATCATGGAATTAGCAAGTAATGTGTTGTAAAATAATCACATGGAAATATTTTTTTGGGCTAAAGCAGTAAATACTACAATTTACATCATAAATAGGAGTCCTAAAATGGCAATCAAAGACAAGACACCTTATGAGGCTTGGTATGGTTCAAAACTATATGTAGCTCATTTAATAGGTTTTTTATTTTTTATTTTTATTTATGTTCTTGGTCAAAATATAGAAAAATTTGATCCTAATAATATATCTCATATTTTCATTGGCTATAGTGATGAAAGCAAAGCATATAAGTTGTATAATCCTACTAGTAAAACTTTAGTTGTTTTAAGGGATTGTAATTTTTTTGAGAATGAGATGTATGTTGATCTTGATCATGTATATAATAGGGTCATAAGTGAAGGGGAAGCCCCTTGAATAATATTTTGAGGACTTACAAAGTCCTACACAAGTTTTTAATGCTACAAGAAATGATACTAGCTCTTTATAAGAGACTAGTCAAGTAAGTTTGAGTGGTTGTTGAATCCACATCTAGAAAATTAAATGTTGGATCAGAATTATGAGAGAAGTATTAAAATGATGCAATATCAACAAGGTAATTTATTTTATGATGCATATGATGAAAATACTATGTTTACATTGTCTTCTATGGCTAGTGAACCTAGAAGTTTTGAAGAAGCTAGTCAAAGGAAAGATGAGTTGATGTCATGAAACTTGAGATGGATTCCATTGAGAGGAATGATACTTGAAAACCTATTAAAAATCCTAATGATAATGATTCAGGTTGGTACCAAGTGGTTCTATAAGACTAAAGTAAACAATGATGGTACAATTGATAAGCTAAAATCTAGACTTGTTGCAAAAGGATTTGCACAAAAATTTGGTGTTGATTATGAAGAGACTTATGCTCCTATTGCAAGGAAAGATACTATAAGACTAATTTTTTCAGATGATTCTCATAAATTTTCGAAAATAAATAAAATGGATGTAAAGAGTTCATTCCTAAATGGAGTGATTGAAGAATAAGTATATGTTGGGAAGACACAAGGTTTTGAGGTAAAGGGTAAATAATTTTGGGTATACATGTTGAAGAAGGATATTTATGGGCTCAAGAAATATAAAATATCTTGATAATAAAAAAATAGATAATTGGTTTTTAGAACAAGGCTTTGTAAGAAGTCAAAATGAGCCAAATAATTACATAAAAGCATTTAGTTCTAATGTTTTGTATGTTTGCCTCTATGTAGATAATTTGATCTTCACATGTAGCTCTATGGAGATGTTGTATAGATTAAAGAAAGATATGAAATTAGAATTTGAGATGAGATATATTAGAATTATGAAGTAAATTATTAGCTTTTAGGTCCACCAAAAAAATAAGAATGATTTATTTTTCAAGAAAAGTATGTCCAAGATATTTTGTTGAGGTTTAATATACAATATTATAAGGTTATAGAAACTTTAATTACATGTGGAGAAAAATTAATAAGATAGAATGGCATCCCTATATCCGATGAAAATATTTTTCAAAATAATGGTGGGATGTTTGATATATCTAACTATGACTAGACCCAATATCGCTTATGGTGTTTCATTAGTCTCTAGATTCATGGGAAAGCCTTCACTCAAACACATACAAGATGTGAAAATATTTTTAGATATATGAAAGCTACTTATGATCATGGTATTCAATTCAAAATAGAAATTTCATTATGTATTTTTGGATACTCAGATTCAAATTTGGGAGGTTCTCTTGATGATAGGAAGTCTACTTTAGGTTATTGCTTCACATTGGGAAGTGGTTTGGTTTCTTGGACTTCAAAGAAACAAGTTATTGTTGCATTATCCTCTATTGAAGTTGAATATGCATTCCTTACATAAGATTTCACACATGGAATGTGGTTGAGGAGAATCTAAATTATTTTTAAATAGGATCAAATTGAGCCTATAAAAATGGTGTGATAACATTAGGTAAATACAATTGTCCAAGGATCCATTTTTCCATGCTAGAACCAAACACATTGAGCTCAAGCATAACTTTATCAAATACTTGGTCAATGATAAATATTTTTCATTTAATAAGTGATAATAGAGGATAAAATTTATGATATAATCATCAAGTGGTTTTTAATCACACACATGGAATATTCAAGCATATAATTGGAATTTATGTCATTTTCATCTAAAGGGAATGTTGGGAATGATCTGCCAATTTTGGTTTTTGAAATTTTGCTAAATTTAGATAATTTATATTTATAAGAAATAATCTATAAATAGACTTTTAGGATTTTTTAGGACTTATTTATTTCATTCATTTTGTTTTACTCAAGTAGGACGAAATAAATTGTTTTTATTCATTATCTAAAAAATAGCTAAAAAGCTAAAAATAGACTATCAACAATTAATTTTTCAAATAAGTACAAATTCTTGTGTAGTCATTCTGAAAGAGGTGAGAAAAAATTATAAGTTAATTTGACTACAAGTATGTTATCTTTTGACATTACATATACTTTAGGTACCTTGAGGTCCATTCTCTAGGAGAAATCTATAATTAGAATTTGAATGCATGCCTACTTTGCATAGTTCTATTCCGAGGAATGCTTATTGCAAGTTGACTTTGTGCATAGATTACATAAGCATATTTTGTAGTTAACTAAAGTAAAAAATTATTTAAGTAGTATTTTAATAGTATTAGTTAGTATATTCTTAATTTAACTTAATTTCTAAGTTGAGTTGAAATTGGAAAATTTGGCCTTTTTTATTAATAAAATCATGGCCCAAAGCATGGTTCTATAGAACTCCATTGTTGTTGAAATTTGTGAGAGTGTTTTTTAATTAATTTTTTAATGTATTCATTATTAATAATCAGAAATATTAAAAAGATAATTTTGAATATCAATGGTGCATACAAAGGCATATTTTACTATCAAATACACAAGTAATTACACTATCTTAATCATTAGTTTTCCGGGTCTTGTTTGGATGATATAAAGCTTCTTTCTAGATTATATCAGAGGTTGATCAAAACTTAAAGTTTAAATTTTTATTTTCCTTTCACATCCATTCAACCTTTTTCAAAAATAGGTATTATAGCCAAGGATATATTTTATGAGATACGAGCCTAGAACTTTTGGGCATATTTTCCTTCTATTTCATTGATATAATCTAATATTAAGACAAGGTTGTCAATATTTAATGTCTCGATCTTGATAATTTTTTATGTTGATTAGAAACACATTATTTATATTTTTGGTTATGGTAGAATCATTATATCATTTTCATCAAGGACATAAATATCATGTAGGTGAACCTCACACATTTCCTCATTTTTTATTATCCTATGAAGAGAAATGTGGAGTAAGGTAGTTTCACCTCAACAAGAAGGACTAATTTAGCACCATATGCATGCTATAACTGGATTTACCCACTAGTAATACATATTCTTGTAATATATTCTCATATTGCGGGATAAAGTTTTAAATTCTAGTAGGTGTGTTATTATAAATGGTCATTTGGATAATTTTTTTATGGATTTTATTAGTTTATTCATATTGTTCATTATATTATCAAGGGGTGATAGCTTATTATTGATTTTAAATTTATCATAAATATTTTACATTTATTTGTATTTTAAATTCCGACCAATGTTAAAGATGATTATGCAGAATTCCAAATTGAAAATTTATTTTTAATGGATCAATTTGCTAATAGTGATATTGTTCATATTGATGACATGCATAACTTTGAAACACTTGGTGAAATACTCAATAGTAATAATGATGAAAATATGTCCATCTTGGGAGTGAGGAATTTTATTGATTAATTTGATCCCCATATACTAAATGGATAAGGAGTCTCAATTACTTGAAGATCATCCCATAGAGAGTGAATTAGGTCATCATGAAATTTTCATGGCTTGGATTTCTAGAAAATGGATTGTGCATAAACTTCTAGAATATACTAAAATTAACCCATACATAGGATTTTTTTGGATATGGTATAGATTCCATTGTGTTCGTTGTAAATTCCCCATGCACTTACCCAAGGATAGAAAAAACCTCATCTTCACTAATATATTTAATTATGGTTCCTTAAAAGTTACCATAATAGAGAATGTCATTTTCAATGATGTACTTGAGATATTTATTTAATATTTTTAGCCTTTCATGATGGTCAAAATCTAAAGGGTAGGTTTGATGTTGGATAAATTATATGATGTTTGTATACCATAAATTATGGGTAAAAAGAAAGCATCCAAATGGAAAACAAGGGATGAATATAGATAAGGTTGCGTAGAAGGGGTTTTATGGATCTTGATGGTGTAATGGTATTTTGTATATCTAGATGAGGTTGAAATTGGGAATCATATGAAGATAATAAATTGGCTAATAAATTGTGTTCTTGGTAAATTAATTTGATAGTAAAAGAGATAAATTGTCATGCCAACTTTTTAACCTTTCATTATTATCATTAATGGTATTACTTATTCATTAATAGGTGTCACTGACCTATCGATAGACAAGTTGGGATTCACCCATGACATGGAGATATGTGATGTAGAAATTGGTCTTCATACCAAGGATAAGGGATTTGTATTCATACATGTTTTTGTTTACATGAAATGTAAGTTGAAAGGAGAATATAAGTGTCTTACATGATGGATATGTGAGAAATCAATTCCTTATGTCCATAAATGCCTTTTTTATCCATAAAAATGGATAGTAAAAGTTTCCTCATAAAGTTAAATAGTTATTTATTCTTCTTCTTCATTTTTAACATTCTTTTTTGTGGGTTTAGTCTTATGTTTATAATCATCACTCATTAGGGACTTCACACATAGGTTAGTAGTGAACCTATAATAATAATCCTTAATCATAAGGTATTGATTTATTCCCTTGATGAGAAATATGTCCTCATTGGGTTAAACATATTGAATAGGTTGGATGGAAATTACGGAATTATTGGTGAGCTAATCCGCAATGACTTAACATTTCATAGTATTTTGTGTGATATTATGTAGATCAAACTCCATTTTGATTGTCATCCAAATACCAATGTGATAAATACAGAGGATATAATGTGATAAGAAATGGAAAAAGGGGTTATTATGAATAATAACATAGGTATATTGATAAATTATGTAGTGTAGAAGTTAAATGGTTACAACGCATATGGCTAGGAAAGATCATTCTATAACTGTACATCAAGTTTTCCAATCAAGAAGAAATCAAATAATTTATTATATATCATTTCCCCTACTTATTTCATCTTCTTGGGCCAATATTTTTCCCTTAGTGTTTATGGTGATTTTCAATTAGTTTGTATAGTGCTGAAATACCAAAAACATAAAATAAAATAGGGTTTATCGATACCTACACCAAAAACACAATGTCAAGATGAGTGAATATGCAAAAAAAGTAAGAGGATCCTTCTTTCACTAAGATAGAAGATATATATATAAAGACAACCAGATAAGACAAATATTAGATAAAGATTTCATGAGTTTTTAGAAAAAGATGATCTCGAGAATCTAAAGGGCTTCTTTGAAGGGTGTCAACTCACATTATAAAATCAAGTGATATGATAATAAGATAAGATAAATTAAAAATATTTAGAACTCAAGAGGGATAGATAGGTCCTTATGTATGTGATAGGTAGCCTAGGAAAAGGTGGGTGAGCTTGAAGTCTAAGAAATAGTCAAACCAAGCTTATTCTGATGCATCGCGTATGTCACATATGATTTCAAGTTGATCCTCAATGTATTCAACTTATGATGCGAGTTCAATGGAACACGAGACAAGTTTGTGTGTGATATCGAACTGTTCCCACATGAAAGGCTCTTTGGATGATCGGGATATCCTATATGTTTTTGATGGGGTGTGAAACACTTGGAAAAATTATATACAAAGAATATATCTTGCAAGATAATGGATCAAACCAAAATAGATTGATAAATATTTGATATATGTTAAAATGACTAAATTGACAGAGATTGAAGAAAATCAAGAATTGATGGTGCTCATATAAACAAAGTATTATTTTGATAAAAAAATCTTGATAAAATAGATTATAATTGATGTAAAATGAATCTTGAAAATTCTAAGAGAGACTAGGAGGATTCTATAAATAGATAAGATTTAGAAAACAAATGTTTTAATAAATATAAAAGGTTAATGAGAAGTAAAGGGGTTAAAAACTGATCGAAGGTGATCAAGAATTGATGATGATCACTGTTAAAATTATAGATATTATTAAATTTGATCAAATGATTAAATGAGGGACTGGATGTAAAGTGGATATGAAGGATGATATATATGACTATTTATAGACTACAAATGATGTAAGATATAACTGAAAATGATAAAGAGAAGTGTACTAACATTATTGAAGGCTTTATATGATGACAAATATCCAAATTAAGAACCAATGATTTTACAAGATTCTTCAAGGAATGATAGTAAAGTGTGGGTGTCTGGAATCATAGTGATGTTGTTTAGAGGCTCATAAATCTAGTGACACTCTAGTATGTATGTGTAACCTATCTGTCTCTCTAACATATCTAAATG
Organism: Taxus wallichiana var. yunnanensis; assembly: GCA_018340775.1. Lineage (NCBI taxonomy): Eukaryota > Viridiplantae > Streptophyta > Pinopsida > Cupressales > Taxaceae > Taxus > Taxus wallichiana. The sequence goes on along the minus strand of CM031234.1, from coordinate 71,506,377 downwards.
TGCAAATGGGTAGGAGGGTGATTTAAATAGGATCAACGGTGTTTGCAATGATCACTGGTGATCACAGATCACAATTAAATTATCTAGATATGTTACAAATCAAGTAAGTTAAATATGGAAAACTGTTAAAACCAATTTTCATCCGGGATCAAGGTTGTTTGATGAAGGGTGGGAGGTTATGAATTCAGGTAGGAAAAGGTTAGGGGGTTTGGGGGTAGGATAAATTAGGCTACGTTTGTTTTAGGTGGTTAGGGGATGGTAAATAAGATTTTATGATGGTAAATGAGTTGGTATGATGGTAAATTATAATGTACTTAGGATATGAATAATAATGTGAATATTGATGGTGTGATTATTGTGTGTTGAGTAACCTAGGGGTGAAAAAGTAGTGTCTACATTTACCCCTTTTTTAAATTTGTCTTTAGGTACAGTGCTACGAGATAATAACTAGTGCAAAGATGCCCCAATTTTTTGATAAGGATATTGTTCACCCTCAATAAAATGGCCTACTCTTTTGTTCATTGGATTAAAGAGAGTTAGATTGATTGGATATATTTTCTTAAAATGATTCTCTAGGGATTTGATTATAGTCCGAAATGACCATGCCGAAGTAGTTTACATGGATGGTAGTGGTATTGGAAACACTTAGTAGGGGAAATTATATGGCCTTAGGAGGGCGATGTTAATGTGGGAATCCTATACATGTATGCTTCAAGAAGACCACTACATACGGAGGATCCATTAAGAGCACTCTTGCGAGGATGTGTGAAGATGAACAACCAAAAGGTTAAATGAAAACATCAATAATGTGTAAAATATTTGATTTATGGTAAAAAACGTTTTGACAAGGCATTGGGCATCAAAGCTAAGACATATAAGGTTTTGATGGTTTCGTAGTGTGTTTGAAAGAGGTTGAGGTGACCAAAATAGATAAGATGGGTAAAATGGGATTGGATTGGTGGCAATTATGGATCACCAATTTTTAGGGATATGAGGTTTGTGGCGATTAAAGATCATCGGAAATCCTAAAAATGGAAAATATATAAGACCAGTTGGGTGCATAAATGGCTCATTATTTATGTGTTAACTTGCGATTTGAGAGTTCTTATTGGTTGATTTTAACTACTTTTAAGAGATAGAGGTGAGTGAAAGTGACAGTTGACCAAGAGAGGGGTAATTAGTTTGAAATTTTTTGTACTTTTTTTTGTGTTTTTTGTGATTTGGACAAGATTAAGTATGGAATGCCCAATCATCAGTGATCATATGATTGGCAATGATTGGGTGGATCATCGTTGATTTGCATTTAAAAAATCATCATTGATTAGCAATCTATGGTGATCGATTGATTTTTTGATAAAAAAATCTATGTAATGTAATTTTTGTTTGTTTTTATAGTGAGAGACACCATATACCTCTGTGAAAGAGTCCTAGAGATGCTAGAGAGGGTCTAAGGATATGTGATAGATACAGAGTGGGATCATTTGAATATTGTTGGGTTGGGAGGATTCTACCACTACCAAGAGGGTTCCTATAGATTTTGAGTTGATTGTTACATTATTGGACCGATGAGAGCCAAGTACGGGACATTTTGGTTATGTACTAGCAAAATGATTGTTACTTTGGAGGATGTATATAGGATTTTAAGACCACCTATCCAAGGTGATTAGATAGTTCCTATCACCCGAGAGGCCCATCTAGATACTATGAGATGGCTATATTGAGATGATTCCTTGATATTTAATACACAACATGGGGCCTTCACATCAAAATTTATTATGATGCATATGTGTCGTGAGTCTGGTTGATGTTAGTGGTCATGTTGGATAATTCATGTTATGCACTTCCATACTCGGGAGGAAACATATTTCCATGGAAACTAGTACGTGTCTTAGTTGAGATAATAGAGCACCATAAATTGTATGCCTGGGGGTGTGCATTGTTATCTTAGGTGTATCATGAGCTATGTATGTTTTTATAGGTCGAGGTTTAATTCAGATGTGGGAGTTCTATTGAATTGTTTGGATTATAAGCACATAGCTTTAGTGATGCCAATAGGACTTCCTTGGACAACAAGGGACCCAATAGAATATGTGGTGGGATTTATGAGATGTAGATATGACTAGATGCATGATGATAGGGTAGAGAGGGATAAAACATATTATATTAATCATCTATGTGGTTTATTTTTGGATGACATAGTTTAGACGATGTATGTGATATTTCCTTTGTGGCCTAGTATTGATGTGGAGTTGTTGGGGTTGAGGTGGATACAATGGATTTGGGGTAGGAGAGTAGATATGATTTAGGTTTTTATTTCCCTAAGGTGCGGAGTTAGTTCGGACTTCCACAAGATACTAAGTGAGCCAATTGTATATTAGCAAGAATATTCTAGGAGGGACCTACGCCATCGGTGATAGATGAATTTGAGATGGAAGATGAGGGAGATCCAAAGGGCATATATTTTGATGATTTTAGTCTCATAGAGGGATTTAGTGAGTAGTGGATGTAGCGGTGGGAGGATCGAGGAAATAGAGTGGGCCGGAGATAGAGGGATGGGGAGGTATATGAGGAGGGTAAAGGTGCCAAGGAGTTAGTAAGATTATAGAAATAATTTGATGCACTATAGTTGGAGAGGGATAGGTTGATAGCAGAGTGGGACACCACTCATCGGGAGAGAAACACTATAGTAGGAGTTGGATCAAACAAAATTAGAGTGTGATACTTTCTAGTCACATAGGGACATGTATTTCCGTAAGTGAGAGGCATTGTGGGTGAAGTATGGAGAGGTGGGGATAACTTCGGAGGCCGTGAGGAGTGTATCATAGGGATTAGGGCCAAGTGTAGAGTAGGTGGTAGTACCTATAGGAGGAGTACCCATAAAGTGGAGGATGGATGGGACCTCCTTTTTTTTATTCTTGTTGAGAACTATCATGTGTTGGGGAAGGAGATGTGCTACTATGAGCGACTCATGATAGAGAACCTACATGTTATACCATATTATGTTGTGCATAAAGACAACAAGCACATTTCAAGTCAACTAGATACTTGATAGAAATGGAATTTTTGCACAACCTCAAAGAGATTTGGGTCCCGATAGAAGAGAAAAAGGAGGCCAAGGTGGAGATAGGGTATTGCATTTTGAGTTTACCACATAAAATGTATATTTTGTATGATTCAAATGTATATGATTTTGTATATGAGACATTTTGAGGAATTTTGTATAGACTTATGATATATATATATATATATATATATATATATATATATATATGATTTTACGATGAGATTTTAGGATGTTGGATAGATTATATGTATTGTTATTGATATGTGTATATGTTAAATGTTGGATGTGATGTGACTCAAATGTAGTGATCTTGATGTTTTTTTCAAAATGTATTTTATCATGGTTAAGAATACATGTCAAATATTTATTTTTGAACTAGATTCGATATATATGATGTGATGGTAAATTTGATGAAAATGACAATGCACTTGAGGCATTGTATACAAACCTTAACATAGAACTAATAATAATTACTCACATGTAGGATCATAGATATATGTGGAAATGGGATTATTTACCTTATTTCAACATGGGAAGGGTTCATATGTAGTTTTTACGAGGGGATTAGGTTATCCTTTGATGGATTATAGGAGTATGTCCTAACTTTATTCTTATTGCACAAAATGATCGATGTGGAATTGTTATTTTGATGAGAAATATGATCGATGCAGAAGCTTTCCTAGGATGCTTTTAATTATTTTGACTTTTATACGGAGATTGATTGATGTGAGAATGCTTTTTCTAATGACTATGGGTAGTCATCCTTTGAGTGAGTTGTCCGTAATTTTTTATTTTGATTTCAGATAGTCATCCTTCAAGGGATATGTCTATATTTTGATATACTTTTTTATTAAAAGTTGTTCTTTGAGGGATCAATATGTATATTGAGTAGTGTGCATCCATACATATAATTTTGAATTTTTCTTAAGTGGCATAGTAGACCATTTGAGGAGGGAAAAATGTGTGTATAAACTGTTATCTAAATTATGCTTCTAGAAGGATTCCCGTGTTTTAGAAACCCATTCGGAGTCCAATCTTTGCCAACAAAAAAGACTTTGCCAAATAAAAAAGAAAGCAGCAGGATCGCAGACGATGCCAAGTGTCCAACCGGTGAAACTTCAAGAGTCAAAGGAGGGAGTAAATTCTTAGAATCCCGCAGGGTTTCCACGTGGAGCTAACTACAAAGGTCCCACCCGAAAAGGGGTTTTGACATTATATGCAGCGGGGTCCTTTACTTTCCCAAAGAAATGAAATGACATGCTCACGTAAAAATGCCAAGTGTCGCACATTGCATAACCAAAATCCTAAAGAGAAGCATAAATCTCAAGGATGTGAGGGCCTCCCACATGGATCTTGCAATAAATGGAATCCAGATTCGAAGCAAGTCACAAAAAGGTGATAAGCCATGTATCATGTATGAGTGATTATTAGACTTATCTATAATATTTAATGCTCAAGACTTTTTAAAAGACCCGAGATAAAGGGTCATTTGGTTGTTCACTTCAGTAGTGAGTTAATGCATACCCCCATGTGAAGAGTGCCAACCTATGAAGACTCAAGTTATTCATTAGCATTCAAAGGGTTGTTCTAGTACAATGAAAAAATATGCGCCCAGTTGAATCATGATCTTGGGAACCAATGCACAAGAGATCAAGATCTAGTTATATAATAAAGAGTTGAAGGGATGTTCCTCAAAAGATGAGTCCATCTCAAAGGATTTAGTTGCAGGATAGTTAAAGATGCATTAAATAGGCATGGCTCTCACTCTTTAGAAAGGGAAGATAATGGGAAAGTGTGAGAAAGATCTCAAAAAATTGTTCATGTCACTTCACTCCATTTATCATAATTAAAATTAGTTGGAAAGGAGTAAAGGATGGCTTCATATCTCCTCCTCCTCCTCCTATATATATTTTAATCAAGATAGATAAAAAAATATATCTATCACTCAATCATATTTCTTCCCTGTTTCAAGTTCCTCTCAGTAAAAGACAGGGGCCTAGACATCTAGCCTTCTTCTTGGGTTTTTGTAATAGTAATATTTCCTCTTTTCTAATGCAATACTATGCACAATTCTTGGAGTAATATATATGCCATGTGGTGTATTTTTTTCATCCTTTGCATATCTTTGTTGTCTCTGATCGCCTTTATTTTCACGTAGAAACTATGCATCTCTCCAATGTTATTACTATATTTGAAGATTTTCTTAAGCGGTTTGAGGTGGTGTTCTGTGTGATCTTCTCTATCCTATGGTGTATTTTTTCCACCCTTTCTAGTCATTCACCATTTCCCTTTTTTATATATTTGTGTTCTCAATCGATCTCTTAGAAGGATCATTCAACGCATCACCCTATTAAATTTCTTGTTTTATTTTTCTTTTCTAACCCTCATCTCACACTAGCAGAGAAGAACCAACTTCTTTAAAATATGGAGGTCTCCTTAGGGTGCACATCCCACTAACCTAAGGTTTCCCATGACTCTAATGGTCCAATCCACCAAGGATGATCATCAATGCCAGCTTTTCTGGCATGCCCAGTGGGATGACTCAGAGCGGTATTTTATCATGGCATCAACTCGGTATGCTCCTAATAAATTTCAATCTTCAATGAAGTTAGTCGTAAAGCACATTCAGTGACTCCACATGGTCTAAACAAATCATTACAAAGGCTCACAGAACTCCATCTCATCCATTTCCACTCATCTTTCTTTCCATGTCTTCTGTTTCTCTTCATCCTATGGATTTGTGTAATCATGACTTCATTACCACCAAGGGATCATCCCCTTTTCCATCTCCAAGCCACCCATTCCACCCTTCCCTTTCTTCGAGTAGTTATACCCCGTCACTAGCAAGAAATGGCTCCAAATCCAAAAGAAAAGGATCATATGGTGAGAAGTGATATGAACTCAGGAGGTTTGTATCACGATTGAGTAATAGAGTAGTCAGAAACATTGCCTCTATTTTTCCTTCCCAAAAAGCATATCCCCTAGAAAAATTCTTGTCAATGGGATTCATATTATAAGATGAAGCCACATATGATGGAGAATTTGCAAACTCAAAACCATCATACAAAATCATAAATCTTTGATAGAGGAGGAAGAAGATAAGCTCGATTGCTTATCGATTTGGGGGGATGCCTCAATAAAGAAGGTCCTATTGAAATAAAAAGCTTCACCACTTCATCAACCCCGCAAAAATGCAGCCTTCCACTCATATCAGCTCCCCTGGGACTATTCTAAAGGATCTAGAAAAAAGTATTATTGAGATCCTTTTGCTTTTAATCAAAGAGCCTGGATTTTCTAGAAAAGCCACTAAAAAGGAGGGAAAGGATAGGGATGACACCCTTCAGAGAAGCCTACAAGAAATACCCTTTACAAAATATGCAATCCATAAGAATGGGAAAGAACAGAGATTTAGACTGACTTCTCGCGAGTATGGTCCTCCTCAAGACCAAGGAAAACTTCAATACTAGTCATGCTCACTTCAGGGCATGAGGATAATTTTCAAGACCTCGAGGGTCAGCTACAACACCTCTAACCAAAATATGAACATCTCAAGGAGGTATTCATTCTGTTCACTGATACCATGGGTGGAAGAGTGAAAGGTAATTTTTCACTCTTATTACAGGCCATACCTATAGCTAAATTAATTATATGGCCATGCTTTATAAGAAAAGGAAGCTATTTTTCCCTACCTGTTTTGGGTTTTGTTTAGCTTTTACCAGTCCAATTAGATTAGGAGTAGGAGTAGATTGCTTTTAGAAAAATAAGTGCTTGTGCACACTCTGCATGACTCATTTGAGGCATGTATGTTTTGTATTTTTATAGGCCCACACTTATATTACTCCATTAAGAGGCACCAGATTCCATAAGAAGACTCTAGCTCACTAGGGAATTCACAGTTATCTGAGGTAGTTACAAGCTTCACTTCGAACAAATACAAAGCAACTAAAATTAGTTAGGGGATTATGTTGGCTGTTTTTTCAATTTTCTACTCTCACAAAAATAAATTACAAAGTTTTTATTATGAGAGTAGGAAGGTGTAAGGATCAGCCAACAACTACGGAGGCTCTACAACATCCAAAAGTGCTATGAGCCCAGGTTTGGAGTGGCTTTATGGAATAGTTCCAGACCAAAATGATAGCAGGAGATTTTTGGTCCTTTCCATTTAGAAGGCTAATGGTCCTAGTGAGTCACTAGAATTTTATCTAAATTAGAAAACCAGGAGGATTCCCGCATTTTCAAAACCCATTTGGATTCAAATCTTCACCAATGAAAAGACTTAACCAAATCACAAAGAAAGCAAGGGCTTGTGGACGATGCCAAGTGTCCAACCAGAGCAAATTGAAGAGTCAAAGGAGGGAGTAAAGTCTCAGAAGCCCGCAGGGTTTCCACGTGGAGCTAACTACACATGTTCCACTAGAGAAAGGTTTTTGACATTATATGTAGTGGGGTCCTTTACTTTCCTAAAGAAACATAATGACCTCTCACGTATGATGCCAAGTGTTAGCACAATGCATCCCCAAAACCCTTAAGAGAAGCATAAATCTCAAGGATGCAAGGGCTTCCCATGTGGATCTTTCCACAAATGGACTTCAGGTTTGAATTACGTCATAAAAGGTGACAAGACATGTATCACATATGAGTTATTATGAGACTTATCTCGCAAGATTTAAATGCTTGGGACTTTTTCAAAAGACCCAAGGTAAAGGTTTATTTGGCTTATCAATTCAATAGATATTTAATGTGTATTCCCATGTGAAGAGTGTCAACTCGCGTAGAATGAAAAGTACGCGTTGCTTGAATCATGAGCCCAAGAACTAATGAACAAGAGATTGGAATATCTTATTATGTAATACAGATCCAAAGGGATGTTCCTCAAAATGCGAGTCCATCTCAAAGGATTCGGCTGTAGGATAGTTAAAGAAGCATTAAATAAGCATGACTCTCACTTTAGAAATGGTAGATAATGGGAAAGTGTGAGAAAGATCTCAAAAAATTTGTTCCTATCACTTTGCTCCATTTATCATTATTAAAATTAGTTGAAAAGGAGTAAAGGATGGCTTATTATCTCCTCCTCCTCCTCATATATATATTGTAATCAAGATAGATAAAAAAATAAATCTATCAGTCACACCTTCTTCTCTATCTCAAGTCCCTCTTTTGTATAAGACAGAGGCATGGAGCTCTAGCCTTCTTCTTGGGTTTTTGTAACAATAATATTTCCTCTTTTATAATGTAATACTATGCACAATTCTTGGAGTAATATATATGCCATGTGGTGCATTTTTTTCGTCCTTTGCATATCTTTGTTGTCTCTGATCACCTTTATTTTCACGTAGAAAATGTTCATCTCTCCAATATTGTTACTATCTTTGAAGTTGTGCTTGATTAGTTTGAGGTAGAGTTCTATGTGATCTTCTCTAAGTTGTGGTGCATTTATTCCACCCTTTTTAGTCATTCACCATTTCCCTTTTTCATACAGTTGCGTTCTTGATTGATCTCTTAGAAGTCTCATTCGGTGCATCACCCCCATTAAATTTTTTGTTTCGTTCCACTTTTTTAACCCTCATCTCACACTGCAGAGAAGAACCATCTTCTTTAAAATTTTGATGTCTCCTTAAGGCACATGTCCCACTAACCTAAGGTTTCCCATGACTCGGTGGTCCAATCCACCAAGGATGATCATCAACATAAACTAAACATGTGTGCCCCTAGCGTGTTTTTAGTTGCTAGATAAAGGGAAGAGGGATTAATGATTGTGGGGTTCTTTCTTATGCATAGGATCTTATCCATGTGGAAAATATGATGAGAAAATTTGTGGTGCTCATATTTAAGGTCGTAAATATAGGATATTGATTGAAGACCACATAATTCCATATCATAATAATAGTATATGATAGGTTAGTTATGGAATATGATCTTTGATGTGACTAGTGTCATGAAAGTAGTTGTGTTTATAATAAAGGCCGAAAGTGCAAGGAAATCAAAGGTTCTTTTTCAATTTTACCATCAAAGGAGGCCAAGTGATAAGATTTTGACCCATAGTTGTGAATGATGACAATGGATGGATCTAATTCAAAGAAAACTTTACACGTTTACTTCTCTCTAGAGTAGTGGCATTTTGATTCTCTCTAAGGACAAGATCACAGATGTTGAATTCATTTTCCTTGGAATTTTTATTATATGTGCTTTTGATCATTCTTGGTAGACATGATGATGTTAAAGGGTTGTTAGGTGGTGCTCATCTAATAATTCAAGTGTTGATAAGTGATCTTAATGATAATGCTCATCAAAGATGAAATTTATGAGAGACATGTGGAGGGATGAAATTTGAATTTCAAGGAGTAGAACTGACTTGTATACATATATTAAGAGAAATTCATAGCACATGTAGGGGTAAAAATGCTAGCCCAATAATCCCAAAGAGCAAATGGAATTTAGAGATTGCAATTTCTACCTACTTGATCAACATTTTTCATGAGGATGTTGTTGAGTGTTTTATTAGAGGTTTCTTATTGACCATTTATTTGTGGATAGTAAGGGGATAAAAATATAAAATTTATGTTATAGGTTTCACAAATATTTTGAATCTTTTTATTTTTGAAATACTTTCCATTATCTATGATAATTTTGTGATGAATGTCAAAACAACATATAATTTGATGGTGGATGAAGTCAATGAATTTATCAACCTTAGTAGAGATGAGGAGAATAACTTCCACCTATGTTCTAAAATATTTAGTAGTGCTAATGATGGAATTATGTTGTTGTTATGGATGAGGGTTGATGAGGCCAATGAGGTCAAGTACCTATTTTTAAAATGGACTTAAATCTGAGCGGGTTGTAGGGATTGACTTGGAATGTGAGTAATCTTGGAGTGTTGTTGACATTTAATGCATTTCTTGAAAAATAACAATAATTTTGATTAATGGTAGGCCAATAGTATCCCATCTATAGGATTCATTTTGTAGTATCCAAATTTCTTAAGTTTACACCACATATGTAGTCACGGACTTATTGGATAGCTTTAATGGATTCAAGAGATTTTAGGAATTAAAGGAGTACATCAAAATCATGCTTATAAAATATGATACCTATGATGACATAGTGGTTAACACATTGTAGAAAATATCTCTTAGTATTTTTAGATAGATTAGATGGGATTTTTATTGAGAAATATAGTCATAGATTTGAATATACCAGATGCCTATTTGAATTTCTTCAATAAGATTAATAGAAGGGAGTTCATTTATATGATATGTTTGATCAAGTATATAAATAACAATGAAAAATGTAGAATTTTCAGTTGATAAGGGGAGAAGCGATGTAAGAGAAGCCATCATGTTTGCAATTTTTTTGGATGAATGGGGAACTCTTTGGATTTTGTATTGATCGAAGGCTTCTATGAGGGATTCAACAATATGTTTATATTTTTATAAAATTTAATTTTTTATATTAATAAGTTAATTTTATTTTATTGATGATAAGTTGAGAGTCTCCATAGATGTCAAGGATTTGAATATTGAGCATGATGATGGTTTGGAGACCATGGTGAGGGGTTCATACTGCCCTATTGTTTGTGCAATTAAAATTTAGTTTAAAGCATAGAGGGATAAGAGTTCCTCAAAGAGGTATAATAATGATAGATACACCTCCCCCATAGCAAAACTTATAACCATTGAATAAAAGTGTCATTATGAGAGGAGTGTATTCTTGATTAATAGTGTTAATGGATTCATTAGTAATTTTTCATAAGGTGGTTGATTACAAGCGAGGGATCTTTTTGAGTTGGTCTCGTGATGACTTGTCCCTTGATAGATTTCTTAGAAATGAATTCTAGGTCAAATTAAGTCATAATCATGAGCCACCGAGTGATGTGATCATTGTGATACAATTTAGAATGCATAAATTTGTGAGGATTAAAACTAGGGATGACGCAAGTCTTATAATTAAGGAAATAGTAGTGAATCTTAGAAGTTACAAAGTATAAAGAACAACACAAATTTTATGCTTTGGTGTAACAAGTTTCATATTCACGAAGAGTATGGATTATGTAATATATTTCCTTCTCTCTACCCCACTCATCTTGATGTGCTAACATAGCACTGAGGGCATGGTTAGTGGCAGATATATAGATAAAATAGTCCCCCTTGTTTGTAGGTGTGAGCATGGGTGGTGATAGGAGGTATTGTTTGATGTTCTTGAAGGAATTTTTATAGTTGTGATTCCATTTGAAATGGAAATCCTTTCAAAGGAGATGATGAAATTTTTAAAAGTGATATGAAAACTAAGAGATAAAGTGGTGATCTTGTTGGATTCTACCTTGGAGACTAAGAAGTTGTTTGATATTAGAAGGTGGAGAAATATTGATGATGGATTTGATTTTGGTAGGGTTTAATTCAATACCCCTTATAGATATGATAAACCCTAAAATCTTCCAAGTGATAACTCCAAATACGCATTATGGGGGTTAAGTAGGAGGAAGTATTGAATAAGATGGGGAAAAATGACATCGAGGAAAAGTAGATGGCCTCTTACATGTTTGGCTTTTCCTAATATATCATTAACATAATATTCTACATTTTTATAAATGAGGTCATGGAAGATATAATTCATGGTACGTTGATAGTTGGCCCCTACGTTCTTCAATTTAAAGGGCATGACTCGGTAGAGAAATCTCCCCTAAGGTGTAATGAAATTTTTCTTATGTTGATCTTATGGTGCGATGACAATATGATTATATCCAAAATAACTATCCATAAGGGATATCAGTTCATGGCCTGTCATGAGGTCGACAAGATGATCAATGTTAAGGAAAGGGAAGTTGTCTTTAGTATAAATGAGATTAAGATATCGAAGTTTGTGTAGATACATAAAATTTTCAGAGAATTTGGTTACGTGTACATATTATAGACCCATTATGGGTAATCGATAGGTAAGATGAAATTAGCATAGAGAAGATGTTGTAACTCTTCTTTTATGAGCAGGGCTATACGATGACACATCCTACGTAGTTTTTTCTTGATGGGTTTGGTGTAAAGAATCATGATGATTTTATGGAAAATGATGTTATCGTCAATATCTAGTGTTTCATTGTATGAACATATGAAGTCTTGACTATGTTTGGATAGAAAGGTGATAAAGTCCTTTAATTATTTCAAATTTAAAGACTAGCCAACTTTTATTATGTGAGGTTATTGTGAATTCCCTATGTTTACGTCAATATTGTATTTTTTAAGGAGTGTAGATGTGTCAGGTGGAAAATCCTTTTGTAGATAATGGTCTTCAACCCCCATATATGATAAAATGGATTCATTGTTGTGTCATTGAATGATTTCGATGGTAGGGAAATATTCCTCTACCATTTTGGGTAAAACAAGCTAAAAGGTTTTAGTGTCATCATTAGTTTGATAAGTGATCAGACCTAAAGTGATTGTATTAATTAAAAAAAGTTAGGTGGGATGGACATAGTGTTGTATATGTCCATGGAATTATTAGGTACAAATTATGATGATGGTTATATTTCTTCTCTGGATTTGGATGTGGTGGTTATAAAAGTATCTCGATGAAGTTTTGTTAAAACCTAATCTAAATCTCTCATGAGGTTCTAATAATGGTCAAAGACCAATTCATATATTACTTGTTCATAATTCCCTAAGAAAAAAACCTTCTCCGCATGACGATGAGGATACATTTGTGCAAAGGATTAATTTTATTAAAACAATAAGTTAGATATGAAGGGTTTAACATAATATTGATTGTCATGGTGTGATAAAGGATTATCAATCCCTCCATAAATGAGGTTTGTTATCATATGGGGAGGACCAAAGGGAATTATATCTCGATGTTTGGTTTGTACGTAAGTTTTTATTCGGTATCCCATATATTTTAGCTATAGGAAGTGAGTTGAAAGCTATAAGAGGGTACTCCCACAATGATAGAGGTTGCATATCATCTTTGAAGGAGATGTCATCTGTAGTTTAGATGATGGGATGGAAGAGCTAGTAGAACCATCATCAGAAGATCCCAAGTTTTTCTTAGGAATGAATGCATCAATAGGTTGGTAGGTTATGTGACATGATTTGAAAGGATTTAGGTAGAAAAGAACAATAAAGGTTTTACCTTCATGTTTGTATTTTAGAAAGGAATGTAATGTTGATGGGATGCATCATATAGCATGCATCCAAGGTCATCCTAATAGAATTTTTTACTGGAACTCTCCTTCTACAATATAGAAGAGTTTGTGAAGTATTTTAATATCAACTTTGATGGGTAACATAACCATTCCTAAAATAGGGGTGATGGTGTTTTTGAAGGCACATAACATGGTAGGTGATCGCATGATGATGATATCTCAGTAACTAAAGATGTTTGAAGGCATGAGAAGATATTATGTTAATGCTAGCATCATTTTCAATCACGAACCTCTTGATGAGAGTATATTTTATCTAGGTAGTGAAAAAGAGTGGTATATCATGGTCTTCAAGATGTAAGGATGGAATTTCAAAACATAAAACATGATAGCGGTAGTCATTTTAAGAGTGATGAAAATGAAGGAAAATGGTTGAGGGTCATCTCGATGGTACTGAAATAGATTGTAAAGCCTTAATCATTTCTTATTGGTGTTGTGAAGAGGTTTGAATGAGCTTGTAGAGAGACATTTTTACGGGATCTTGGTATAGTTATTTGATGATGGTGTTTTGCATATATGTGGAAGGTTAGGTGTGTGGAGTGGTGAGGATGGATACTTTAGCCTTAGAAGATTATAAATTAAGTGATTTAGGATCAATATAGATAGATACTTTGGTTATTTTTGGTCCGATGCCTTAGGGTCTTACGCACAAGATTTTGTAGTTATAGGATTAACATCAATCTCATGGAATGAGGTTTTATTAAAAGAAGGATTGCTTATGTTAGATGTGGATATGATGTTGGATAATGGTTTAGAATGGGTGGTTTCATAGATTTGGAATGTTTGTTTGATTTGATTTGTACATTCTAGATTTACGTGAAGAAGTGTTTTGCCAAAGGCTTCAAATCACAACATGAAGGATATTACATTCCTCAAGAGAGTTTTATGATGTCCAATGGTATACATAGACTCGCTTCAAAATTGTACCATGAGATTTTCTACCCTTAGGATTCATATGGATTAATAGGCGGTAATATTATGATGGATAACTAGATAAGATGTTTGAGGGTTCTATTATAGTATCATGACATAGATATCTGATGATGAAGAAGATGAAGGGATATATGTATTGTGTGATGACTCGGAGGTTTGGGATGATGGGGTCATCTTTTTTGTGACACATTTAGGTGTTGGTCAAATAACTATAGTGGATTCTATAACAATGACTAGGAATTTAGATGAGATATGAGCCCCTAAGATGGAAGGTGAATACTATATATTTTGTGATAAGGTTATTTAATGATTATGTGGTATAGTTCCTATTTTTCTAGATGAATGGTTTGTAGATTGTGTGAAGGGTTTATTAAGATTATGGATGTTGTGTTAAGTGACGTGGTATTCAAAGGATATTTTCAAGATTTATATGAAAGGTCTCATTTCTAGAGATTTCAAAGAGGTAATAGGTGATTTTGAAGAGGGTGTGCTAGATGTAGGAGGACCCGTGATCTTGGTAGTGGAAAGGTTGGTATAGTCAAATTATTCAGTTGGTGGTTATGTGGTAAAAACCTAAATGTTTAATGCACACGTAAGATATATTTTATTGTGTTGATAATATAGTGAGAGTTCATGTTGTTATATTGGGGTTGAAGTTTAGGCAGGGATGATTCGGAAAAGGTTGTTTAAAAACATCCAAGTTTTGATTAGGAGGCATGTTTGGATTATCAAGATTTAATTCACCTTTGAAAATGATATCTTTAAGAATGTTTCAAAAAAAGATGCCTTTTGATGTCATGGCCTTAGATTTAATGGTATTTACAATAATCGTTATCTTGATACCATGAGGGTTTATATGTAGATGTGTCAATAGGTTAGATAGGGGAATCTTGATAATGCATGTACCTATAAGCTTGTCAAAAACTACACTATAAGACTACCTAATAGGTGTGTAGTTACATTGAGCTTGGGTCCATTTGAAGTTTGAACAAACTTTGGAGGGTGATTTTATAATAACCATTTTTTTAACATTTGGATTTATCGCTACTAGAAGAAGGTTTAAAAAATACTTGAGTTTAGGTTTCTTTGATTGGATTTTCACTTTACCATCTTCAAAGTCATGAAGTTCTAATTTGTGGGCCATGGTAAAGGATTCACCAAATGTTTGAAGGACTGGATTTGAAGTGTTAACGACATATATTTAGTGCGAGGATCAAGTAAATAATTCAATCAAATTGGTTTATGGGAGAGAAAAGGATAGTTTATTAGTAATCCCCACCACCTAGTGATGAAATCTACAACATAATCATCTTCCAACTATTTAATAACATATATATCGATTATATAAACCTTACGGGTGATATTGATGGAGAAATTCTCTAACAAAACCACACAGGTTATATAAAAGAGAAGAGTGAATATTGTGGAATGTTGTTATATAAGTCAAGGGAAGCCCCTGTTAAGGACATGGGAAATGTCCTTAACATAAGGTCTTGGTCATGTGTGATGAGATAACATGCATTAAAAAAATCCCTAATGTAATGTTTTGGGTCCTCCTTACTATAGAATTTAACGAACTTTTAGAGTTCCCAATGTGGGGGATATGATTAGAAAGTTATTGATGGATAAATGGGTCCATTACAAATTTGTGCATATGACAGGGTGCTTTTAGGACCCATGGTGGCATCTTCAAGACTTACAATCCTATTCATGAGTGCTTGTAAAGGATCATTTTGTGATTTTTTTGAGGGTTTGAACATGAAGAGCTAGGTTGATTATAGATATGTGGGTTTAATTATTGGTATAGATGACACAGTAATGAGACATTATGATGAATAGGGGTGCTTATGGGAATGTTAAAGGGAGGATCGAGATCAAGGGTTTTGAGGTTGAATTTATTAATAAGGAATATGAATGGAAGTGTTGATAAGAGGTTGGGATGGATCGATATATAATGAGCAGGATGGTCCTATATTCCCCTTCACCTCACTAATATTAATTTAATTAATTCAATTAAATTAATGCATTATCCTCACTATATTTATTAGTTAAATATATTATTTGAATAATATCCACACATGTAGTTCACTTAGACACCTCACCAAGCCAACTAACCTAACCTATTCTTATCAAGTTCCCATAACTAACTAAGACTTACCCAAACCCTAAAAATCAATGCCTACATTCCCTCTAACCACATTCCCGCATGCTCACAAGAAGCTCCCAGTCTAATCCATGTGAGATAACGACACAAGATCCAAGGAAATTAGGAGGATCTCCCTAGTTTAGTAAACCTAGGAAATCCCACCTTAACCGACATCGGTTACCCCTAACCGTCATCGGTTAATCCGACCACCGCCATCGATTACCCCTTTTAACCCCAAAACAACCTTATTCTCAAGGTTAAGTTGGAAGCAAGTTGGAAAACTTTGGGAGAAAGTTGATGAACAAGAACACATCTCAGAGAGATAACACATCTTCAGAGAGCCAATTCCAATGAAAAATCACATCCAAGGAGGGAGATTGAGCATCTTCTCCTGCACAACCATCCTAGCCATGATCTGATCTATCCAAGCAAAGAGGAGTGTACATGCAGCCCATGTAAAATATTTTCTTCAGTTGGTGATCACTTGTAACCTTCAAACTCATCATCAACCTCCATCCCTCACACACAGACATTCAAGAATGAAATCCAAGTAAGTACAACATCATACTTTCCTGGTTATTTCATTTCTTCATCATTTTATCATCCATTGTTTATCTTGCTCCCTATTGACCTTCTCCATATTTTCACCTTTGTATACCCATTAAAACCTCACAAAATCCTACTCCAATCACCCAATACCTCATCCCAACCAACCAAAGTCTTTTGTGCAATCACAAAGGAGACCCCAACCTGTTCTGTGACATTTCCAGATCTCGATAAGAATCGCATCGCATTGCTTACACTAACCGCCATCGGTCACCCCTGACCAACACCGGTCTCTATGTTTTCCCACACAACTCTTAATAGAGACCTACCCACCTAATTTTATCTCACCCTCTTTCACCTGTGATCTACCCGAGACCTCTGCCAAACCTACAGAACCCAGAACCAATCATTTGACCTTTGGATTCTATTCTAGCTTAGCCTATTAGATTAGATCTATTTCTTATTGTGTTTTTAAGTGAGATACCTAAATCATTTTAAAATAACAATAGGATTTATTTTGTTTACAACATTGAATTGTTTAAAATAGTGGATTGACAGCCATCTAGGAAGTATCACACTTCCCGATCTAGCACATGCTAGGCAGTTCACTACCCATATTGTTTAATTCCTTCTAGTGGTCTTGTTTTCATTACAGGTAGTTCCTCCTAGCCAAAAGGAAGCTCTCATGATCAGCTATGGATTTGGAAGTCATACGCGCACAACAACCCATCAACCAACATTTGAATAGGTATTCCTCCTATGCCCGTTACCCTATCTGTTTCATCAATGCTTCTAAGAAATGATCTAAGAAAAAGGTGAAACATTTTGGCATGCCTGGTGGGACCCATCCGGGGTTCCTTGCATTTCATTCATTCCTAGGAAAAAAATTGTGTGTTTGTTTCCCTTCTAAAAAGCATACACACTAATTTTCTTCTTTGGTAATCCACCTCTCCTTTCTATTTGCTCTAAAGGAAACTTTTCTTTTGGTGTAATTAAAAAGAATCATTTCTTCATGTTTTCTGCATTGTAGTGAAAGAGCATCCCTCTTCCTCTTCATCTTATTATGTCATCCAATTTCACATTTTCAATTTGGGTTTAAAAACAAGTGCATTCCATTCTGATTTATTGCATTAGCTCACATTAATTGAGGGCAACCTATATGCTGGAAGTCATGACCAACTGATGGTTGATAAACAAATCATAGAAAAGCACTTCTATCCTTTTCTCTTTCTCTGAGTCTTACCAAACCACACAAAAATTCAAAATACATACATTCTTAAACAACATCTTACCTGGAAGAAGCTATAGGTGATCACATGATCACGACACAATGGGAACCTAGCTCACTTCTCTCGAGTCATACTTTAGAGCGAAGCCCGCCCCCACCATAACATACCTGAAACCTCACCTTTTAGATCTCCTTCTTCGTAGGAAGCCATCCTCACCAAAAAAATCTATTTCACAATTCATGTGTCAGTCCCTAAATAGCATAAGCTACAAAAACATAATAGAAAAGGCACTCCTAGGATCACATTTTCTTAGTGTTTTTGCTTGGCTTGCATTTTGAGGTGAGAGATCACGTTCATCACTTTTTCTTGTTCATCCTTGCACACTCCTCATCATAGCTTAGTGTATTCCGGCTTCACTTGAGTGTGCCTGGGCCATATCATCATCATTCCTAGAATTCTGGGTCTGATTCTACATCATATTTTAATTCACAACCACTTTCTTTCATCATTGTTTCAATTTCACAAGAATCTATCATAATTACCTTACTACCGCCATCGGTTATACCCAACCGACGTCGGTTCCAAGTCCTTTTGTTAACCTACTCAAAAGGACATTTTTACTTCACTTTCTTCCACTTTTCACAGTCTCTGTCACTCATCATTCTCATTGACATTTTAAACATCCTCAGATTTGGCATACCTGTCAGATTTTACCTTCTGCCTCGTTGTTTACTCACTGTCTATTTTCTATAGTGACCGGCACCGGTTATCCCTTACTGGTGTTGGTTTTCCCTAACCGACATCGGTTATCCTGTTTCACATTCCAGCCATCATTTGGTCCTTTATCCACTTTTTATCACCAGATTCACCTATTCCTGTTGTTCTCTGTATCATTTATAGAAAAGTAGCCCTACCTGATCAGTACTGGTTCACATGGTGCTAACCCAAAGACAAGAAAATGCCCTCGTATTCCACGCCAGTAGTCAACCACTCCCACCTAGTCCTTCACCACCTTCTATTTTATCACCAGCCATGGATCCCATCCAACCTACTACTATCGCTACCAGAGATGAGGAGTTTGCATGACTCCTTGACTAGAACCCTACCGCCTTACAGTTTTACCTTTCCCACTCATCCACTCGAGATGCCTCAGGTTAGTTGATATACGACATGCCCATATCTATCCCCCCGACTCTCACACCCACTTCCACATCGGCCCCATCTAGTTCCATGCTTCCCGCATCCACCTTACCCCCAGTTGTTTCGTAGTTAGGTTTTATACCCGCTATGACTACCACATCTGTTACCTCTATGGCACCCATTACATCCACCGTACCCTTGATGACTACCCCAAACACAACCTCATCCACCCCTAATGTCTCATACATACCTATAGCTACATTCCCACCTCCAGTGTCGGTGACCCCTACCCCATTTCAAAACGTGGTTCTTTCCATTCCACAATCATTAGCCCCTATTACCACTAGGTTACCACAACCCTTCCACCCCCATATACATACTACCAACAACCTCCTATTTCATCCATTATTCATTTCGGTACGTACCCCCTATTTCACTACCTTCTTCTCCACCACCCTACGTGGTATCCCCATACACTAGAGTGCCACCCCTATTATATGCCCAAAACCAACCTCCTCATGCTACAGGAGGCATCCAATCATCACAACCCACTAATGACCTAATTAAATTGATGTTGGACAAGATGCAGACATTGAGGCATCGGTTTCTAGCTCCCACAACACTCTCACCTATGATGAGATTTGCAACAAGCCTATTCACCCATCCATTCCTATCCATTCATACCCTGTGCATTGGGAAATGCCTAAATTCAATCGCTTCAATAGCAAAGAAGACCCCAATAACATTTGTGGTCATTCAAACATGGGTGTTATCTGATCACTCATGATGATGCCTTGCTTTTGAGAAATTTTCCCATGTCCCTCACTAGACCTACATTAGATTGGTATAGTGGGTTACCTAAACACTCTATATTCTCATTCAATCAGGTAGCCCAAGCCTTCTTGGATCATTTCTCTATCAATATCATCAAGAAGGTTACCATGACCATCTATATTCCACACGTCAGTATGAGGATGAATCCATCGCAGATTTTTTTCACTCGCAGGTGCAACTTGATCATCAATCAACTTACCTTCCAACTGCCACAAATCCGAACTCATCGAGCTCTTCACATGAGCTTGTGCTAGACATATCTCCCCGACTCTTGCAGTCCAAACCTTTCAAACATTTGACGAGGCATTCACTATGGCATGAAAGTTAGAGATTCGGGCCATCGAAGAGAAGAAAATTCAATTACGTAAATAAGAATTTGGCATTCAAGTCGAATGATACCTCTTCCTCTTCCAAACCACAAACCACTTATTCAAAAGCTAAGGGCACCGCTAACGCAGTGGTACTCAAGGCCGGCCTAGCTCATCCATCGAATCAAGCTACACCCTCATCTAATCTCTCACCTGTCCAGGCTTTTCAATTCAGACGAGAGCAATGAAAATATACCCCAATTGGGGAACCTTACTCTTCTATCTTAGAAAATCTTATCAAAGCTAGAGCCATCACCCTTCCACCCATAAAACCACACACTGGTTTTGACCCTACTCACCCCATGCCCGCATGGTATAAAGAACATGATTTCTGTAATTATCATCGAGTAAAGGGTCATAGTGATGGAAACGCATCACTTTCAAGAATATTGTCCAAGAAATGCTTGAGAAAGGTGAGTTAACTATGGATAATCCCAATGCCACCCCAACCAAAATCTACAAATCTTCAAAAACCATTTCCCAATCATGCCCCTTCATCCAATCAAACCGGTGAGACATCAACTCACGATACCCATACCCATGAGGTTCATGCTATCTTTAATGAGGTACCTATCACCTCTCAATTACCTCACATCCCTTCCATAGAGGAAATCCTAGCCCAAAATCCTCCTTCCACATTGGAACCTACCTCCCCTGTTCCTTCACCAACAGAGGAACACCTTTCATCTCCTTCATCACCTACGGAGGGGTCTTCCGCTAACATTGAGACCATCTCACCCCTGGCTTCTCCACTTAGAGAACCTTTACCTACAATACCTCCTCCACCCATAGAGGAGCTCCCATTACCTCCTCCACCCATAGAGGAGCACCCATTACCTCCTCCACCCATATCGAGCACCCATCCATTCCTCCACTTATAGAGGAGCTCCCATCATCTCCTCCACCCATCATAGACCTGGTTGAGATACCTTTTCCTCTCGGTGAGCATTCTCCATCTACTACCCAAAATCCAATAGACCTACTTTCAGGCTCTCTTACCCACGGAAGCTAAAGCTGGCCAATTCCCATCTCTAAGATGCATTTTATGGGAATTCCTATTAGGTCCTCACCAACTCCACCCATAGATGTGCGATTCTCATGTTTAGCCGATCACTTAGATTATGTGGATAGGGCTTTACTATGGGGGCGCCTCTTACTCCCTGTCTCAACACAGATGTAGAGATCCCTCGCTGATACCTCCACTATCTACCCAAACACATTTCACCCATCAAACCAAATACAACCACTGTTGTCGCAACCCCTCCCACGATACCTATTAGCACTCAAACCACACCCTTACCCATAACCCGACCTACATCTAAACCCAAACCCACACCCACAACATTTGCCTCAACTAAACCTATTACCACTTTAGGGGTCACCCCGACCACCAACCTTACTCATCCACCAATTAAACTGGATTTAGCTACATCCTCCAAATCAAACCACACCTACTCCGACACCCAAACCAAAGAAACAAACTCATCGACCTCATACCCCACCACACCAATCACACCCACACTTGTCCCATCCCCTTTTAAAACTCAAACTCCCCCAACATGGTCAAGCACCCTTCACCCATCCATAAACCAATAACACAACAACCCATTCCTTCCTCACAAACCTCTAACCTACCCAGGCACAACATGACTTACACCCACACCTGCAGCCTCTTTACCACCAATACCTCCAATACCTTCAGCTATTTCTTCACTACCCACTACACTTCAGTCATTGTCCCTCACACCCCAAGTACGACCCATGTCATCTACCTTCATAACACCCCCATTATCCCCATGGGTAACTCACCCTCTTCCTCCATCTACTTTTCCTTCTAGACCTCATACACCCACATCACCTTTACCCAAGAAGGTGCAACCCAAAAAACAAAACCCCACTACCCCACAATAAGGTAGTCAAAACAACCACACACCCTCCTACCCATCCATCTACTATACCCTACCCAAACAAACACGACCGATACCTAAAACCACATCAACACCTAAAACCATAACTCGACCCATTCCTACTCTTCCAAAAATAGTTCCTCGACAATCAACCACACCTACACCCAAACCCACATTCACTTCCCATTGTGATCCACTAGCAGGGTCCTATGCCAAAATTTTAACCAACCTCCTCGAGACTTCACATCACATTACCACCACCACTACAGCCTTTACAACCCCCTCAAACCCAAGCCAAAAGGGTTTGATGATACTAAAATTTGTGCATACCATCATGTGCTAGGGCATGATGTGGAGAGCTATAAGGCCTTTAAAACCATCCTTATCCAATTGTGTCCACCAGAAACCAACTTTGATGATGATGACCTTCTCGATGAGGATCCTACTTCACCAACACCCATCCCCACACTGCCCACTCAACAACCACAACCTCCACCCTCACAACTTCTAGAGCCACACCCAAGATTTGAAATTAATATGGTTCACATCAGAGAACTTGCCACGCCACCACCCAAATGTCATTGCGCCTAGCTGACCTCATAGGTTTTTCTCCTCCGGTAGGTTTTTTCCATCATGTCATTATACCACTCACCCTACACCTTCTCCATTTTCCAACTTCCTCAAATCAACATGATACATGTCACTACATGTGTGCAAAAAGGGAAAAGAAAAGGCAACTGACCCACCAACCAATCCTATACCCAACATACCATCTACACCCATACCTAAAATAACTATCCGCGGCCCCACGTACCCCATTTCTAATGGCATCACACATCACACCATGCTCAAATAATTACACCAATCTCCTCTCAAAATGTCCTTATATGACCTCATCCAAACCTCGAATCCCATCATCAAGCCCTCATGGAGGTTCTTCAATCTATTGAGGTTTTACCCAATGACCCTACACCCGTAGCCTCCATTATCACACCTCATCATGTAGCCTCTCTCACCAAATTACCACCTTCATCCTCACCTCACCTTGTTCACCAAGTGGCCTCCCTTAGCTTCTCAGAGGAAGAGATCACACCATACCAAAACGATGACCTGGACCCAACCCTCTTCATCTCTGTCCACATTGATGACATACGGGTACATCATGTGATGATTGATGGAGGTGCTAGCATTAACATCATTTCATCCCATGCATTTCTCAAATGTGCATACCTAACAATTACATGCATAAACATCTGGTCATGTTGCGTTCATTCAATGATGCTATCACTTCCACACTAGGCACTATCATCTTCACATTTGTGGGCCCCCACACTATTCCTCAGAATTGTTTTATGTTTTGGAGGGGGAATTCCAATATAAATTGTTGCTTGGTAGACCCTAGATCCATGTCATGGGTTGCGTTCCTTCCACTTTGCATCGTTGTGTAAAGTTTGAACATGAAGGACACACTTATACCATTCCAACTGACCCATCACCTTTCAAAACATGCAACATGCTATACCGACCCAATGATGTGCTCATACCTATCAAGCCATCTACCTCCGCAACCAATACCGCTTCACCTACACCTCCACCTACCAGTACAACCACTACTTCTACCGCACATACTACCTCCATTCCTACCACTGCTATAACCTCCATGGCTGACCAATTAGCTTCCCAATCCATTAACTCCACCTCCACATCGACCTCTGACACATTATCCATACCAGCTACCTACATACCAACTACTTGATCCTTGGAAGGTGTTTTTCAACGCCTCACTCTGGGGGAGTACCACCTATATAGTGTCAACACATTCCTTACTCCACACAAGTATGGAAGCCTTCACCAACACCCTCGCTATGATCACCGTATATAGAGAACACCTCCTTTATGGTCCTCCTCATCTTCGTACTAGTCTCACCTATGGGGGACTTGATACTACCACTTACACACCTGAACCACCATCACAACCCCACCCATTTTCCACTAACTTCCAATCACTTACCAATCACCATTTCACCCACACCTTCCTGCACCACTGTGCATGGAAGGGTTTTGGTTTTGGATTTTACGAGCAAGGCCGCCATACCATTATTCCATGTACCACCCATAAACATAATGACCGTAGTGGTATCGGCTTCCCCGAAACCTCCTACCAAATAGGCCCACATTGAACTCATTGAAAGACCCTAGCCCCCTCCACCTTCATCTTTATCACTACCTTCACCCGCTCCACCTTCATCACCACCTTCACCGACGGAGTCGATGGATCCCGAATCTATCCCTCCTAACTTTTTTTTTTCATAAACACCATTTCCTTGGGGCCTTTGACTTATCAATGCAGAAGGCGAGGCCCCTTCCACTCTTCCATTCCTATATCCTGAGATGATCGATGATGACACACCTACAATTAACATCATTCAATGTCAGGATGATGAATCCATACTCACCTACCTTGGTGCAGAAGACTCATATATTCATCGGTCGTTACCATCTGAGATGCAAACCATGTTGAATGAATCAACTATCGAGATCAACATTCATACTCAAGATGACCCACACATCCTAAAGATCAAACAATATTTAGATGCTTGCTTGAATAGGAAGCCATCACTTCTTTTCTCTCGAGATCATAACCACGCTTTCACTTGGTCTTACACAGACATGCCTGGTATTGACCCCACCATAGTGGTCCACAATATCATAACCATTCCCGATGCCAAACCTATCAAACAAAAGCTGAGGAAAATGCACCCTCGCATTTCTCTTCTCATCAAAGAAGAACTTCAACACTTCTTTCCATTTCCTTCATCTTACCCATTGATTATCCTCATTGGATTTCTAACATTGTCCCTATTACTAAAGCAACAGGGGGACTCCACATTTGCATGACTTCCGTGACCTCAACCTCACCTACCCGAAAGATGACTTTCCCTTTTCTCTAGTATTGATCAACTAGTTGACCTTACTACTGGTCACGAGATGCTCTCACTCATGGATGGCTTCTCAGGTTATAACCAAATTTTTCTTGCCCCAGAAGATCAGCACAAGACCATTCATTACCCCTTGGGGAACCTTTTGCTATCGAAGTCATGCCTTTTGGCCTTAAAAATGCTGGTGCTACATATCAACGTGCTATGACTTACATCTTCCATGATATCATGCATCACATATTGGAAGATTACATGGATGATCTCTTGGCCAAATATAAACATCATGTCGAGCACCTCACCATCCTCAAAACCATCTTTGACCACCTCATTAAATATTGTGTCCACCTTTAACCTAAAAAGTGCGTCTTCGTAGTTCTCTCAGGAAAGCTCTTGGGATTTATTGTTTCCCTCCGTGGTATAGAAGTTGACCCTACTAAAGTCAAGGCCATTCTGGAAATGCCTCCACCCACTAACCTTACACAACTCCATAGCCTGCAAGGTAAATTATAGTCCATTCACCATTTCATCTCACAATTATCTGATTGGTGTCAACCATTTCATCATCTAGCTTAGGAAGGATGTCTCCTTTAAATGGGATGATGACTATCACAAAGCTTTTGAGGCCCTAAAACAATACCTTCTCCAACCACCCATACTCATTCCACCTAAAGATGATCAACCTTTTTACCTATACATATCAGCTACCGATCATTCCTTGGGAGCCATGCTCACTCATCGCGATGAACAACACAGGAGCAAGTGGTTTATTACATAAGCCATACTCTTTTGGACTATGAAACCCGATACAACCATCCAGAAAATATTTTCTTAGCCTTAGTTTTTGTTGCCACCAAACTCCACCATTACCTACTCAACCACAAAACTTATGTCATGACCAACACCGATCCCTTACACTTCATGTACGCCAAACCTTATCAAAATCAGCGCACCACATGATGGCTTATGCTTTTAGCTGATCTTGACCTTGAATTCATTCACCAAAAGTCCATCAAGGGCCAAGCTATAGCTGACCAACTGGCTGATGCACCTATTTCTGGGATCAACCCTCTAATTTTGACTTTCTCGATGAGTCAATTGCTACTACTTTTCCCTTGATGAACCCCCTTACCAAATGACACTTTTTTTCGATGGTTCCAAGTGTCAGCATGGGGGGGGGCCGGTGTTATCCTCATTCCTCTGATGGGGGAACCCATGCCTTTGTCTTTCAAACTAGACTTTGAATGCACTAACAATATTGTCGAGTACGAAGCACTCATACTAGGTCTCCAAGCCGCATATGCCCTAGATGTCAAATCAATCAACATCTTTGGTGATTCACAATTGGTCATAAACCAAGTCAATGGTATGTACCAATGTCATAACGAGATACTTCAAAAGTATAAACATCATGTAGACATACTTTTTACCACCTTTGATCGTTACACCCTTCAAACCATCCCACGTTCAACCAATAAATTTATAGATACCATGGCCTACTTAGCTTCCCAAATACCCACTTCCCTACTACGATTCCAAAATATTTGTCACCATACAATGCCTCCATTCACCTTATTATTTACCTCATGATGTTTACTCAATTGGAAATGACACCCCTGACCCGAGTGACCTTTGGTATAAACAATACTCCGACTACCTTTCTCTCTCCATCTTACCTCCTGATCTCACCCGTAATGGACAACGTGCCTTCCTTAAAAAGGTCTCCCATTTTATCATTCTAGGGGACTCTCTATAAACTGTGGGCTTTGATGGTATTCTCTTACGATGCCTCACAAGTTCTAAAATTCCTTATACCATTAAGGAGGTTCATGATGGCATATGTGGAGGTCACTTTAGTGGCCTTGTTGTTGCTAAGCGCATTCTTCGTTTGGGCTATTACTAGCCAACCCTTAACCATGATTGTTGCCACTATGTCAAACATTGTGTGAAATGCCAACAACATTCCAACCTTCATCATACACCCAGTCATGCCTTACATAGTCGCTCATGACCTGTGGCCCTTCTCTCAATGGGGTTTGGATCTTATTGGAGAAATCAATCCTCATTCTTCCCAACACCATCAATGGATCATAACTGCTACCAAATACTACACAAAATGGGTGGAGGCCATACCACTCATCTCCACAAAAGCCGAGAAGATATGTGAGTTCATTAACCATCACATCATTTATCACTTTGGTGTTCCTCATCACCTCATCACTAAAATGGAAAACAATTCAAAAACAAAACATTGTGAAAAATTTGCGACGCCTTTTAGCATTCAACTTAGTTTCTCATCACCTTATTACCCACAAACCAATGGCCAAGCCAATCCACTAATAAAACCCTCAACAAAATTCTCATGAAAGTGGTTGATGATACTGGAAAGGATTGGCATACGCACATTCCTTTTTCCCTATGGGCATACCACACTAGTATTCACACTTCCACTACGGCCACACCCTTTTCACTAGTCTACGGTACAAAGGTTGTTCTGCCTCTCAAGTCTAGATCCCCTCACTCCACATTTCTCTCCATGACATGCTTATTGATGATGAATTTCATCAGGACCACTTAACACAACTAGAGTTATTAGATGAATGTCATCTTAACGCTCTGATCACCTTCAAGTTTACCAACAACGTATCAAACGTGCTTATGACAAACGTGTTCATGAACAAACCTTCCAAGTCGGTGACCTTGTCTTGAAAGAAAATCAACACGTAACCAAAGTAGAAAAAGTAAATGGGGAAAATTCACTCCTAATTGGCTTGGACCATACATCATAACTCATACCTATGGATCAGGTGCCTATCGTTTATCCTCACTTGATGGTAAACCCAAACCTAAGCCCCTTAATGCATTGCATCTTTGACCATTCTATTGTTGACTCATTGTCCTACCTCACCCTTTGTCTCTTTACAGGCTCATCCCTTGAGTGCTATCCACTCCATACACCTCCCTAACAATTAAACAAGAATCATGTGAGTACCCGTCACTTGTTATCTTCTCTTGAATATGTGTACCACAGCACTGCACATAGCATGATTCTCATGGATACTTTTCATCTACCTTTAGATGAGATCCCATGGTCATTCCACCTTGCCTTTTGAACAAGAGTCCTATCCTCCACCTTGGTCTTGTCCATGATTTCAAAACCTCACATGGGACCAAACTCCTTGAGTCAAACTTCTAATAAAAGATGACTCCCTCAAAAGGACATCTTCCTCTCGAAAAAATTCTACTATAAATAGATTTGCTCCTCGAAGGACAACTATGTAAAACTAAAAAAAAAAAAAGAGAAAACAAGAAGCTTCCCACATTGATCGATCAGCTTCACGAAGACCTCAAGGAGTACCATATTATTTATCCCATATAGACTTCCCGCATCAATCATTCTATCACAACAAAAAAACTTTTTAGTCATGGACTTTCCCATTGTGACCTCGAGACCTCTTACCCAAAAGCCCTATCACTCAAAACATATACAATTAATTACCTTTCACCCACCTTACCATTTCCACTCTCATTTCTCAATTGCCTCAAGGGACATCTTGAATTTAGACATTTGGTGATCATGTGACTACCTTCATCGTAGAATAGTTAATCATGCAATGTATTTTGGGTCTTGTGTTCATCACCCCCTCCAAGGTATGATCTACTCGGTATGATCCTACCCAATCAGGTGGCTTTATTGCCCCCTCTTATCTTTTCACCATCTTTGTTTATGTTTTGATTACCTTATACAGGACTTGGTACTCGACACTTACCTTTGGGGTAATCCTCCCCTTTTTTCCATAATCACCTTCACCTACATCATTTTACCTATAATCTACCCACACCTATTAAACCTAAACCCACAACATGCCCACAAACCTACCAACTCATTTTCATATTCTTCCCTAGCTCATGGGAGAACTACATCAGCCTGAGGTCCCTTTTCATCTGGGACTATGTAGGTAGCACTCTAGGGCATGGGGCCCTTGGAGGTTAGCTCAACCATTCTCTACCCTAAACCAATTCATCAACCATGCCTAACTCACCATTTACATCACATTTCACTTAGTTCCCCTTTTATAACAAAATTGGAAATTAAGCCACATACATAACAAGTTGCTTACTACAACATACATTTATTACACCTACCATCTCTCTATCATCACTATGCATAGATTATACAACATTTCACATATGACCCATAGTATCATTCATTGCCAAAATAATGAATCATAACTAAACCTACTTTCAACTCAACCATGCCTATAACCTGACTCAACCATGCCTATAACCTAACTCAACCATGCCTATAACCTAACTCAATCCATGCCTATAACCTAACTCAACCATGCCTATAACTTGACTCAATCCATGCCTAAAACATGACTCAATCCATGCCTATAACCTAACTCAACCATGCCTATAACCTGACTTGATCCATGCCTAAACCAACCTAACTCCATCATGCCTAACTCACCTAATTTCCATTCATATCAAAATAACAACTCAAAATCTCATCAACATATCAACAAGTCAAATCATAACATGTATCTCATCATATAAATAAATGTGTATCTCTGATATACATGGCTATCTCATCATGTCCATCATCTCAAAATTGTCGACACGCAGGATGATATATAATACAAAATGTCATCAACACGTAGGCCGGTATATGCTCTCATATATACAAAAAGAATGAATCCTCACTATCTTTGGCACGTAGGCCACCTCGATCCAAAAATACAAAAATATTCAGCACGCAGGCTAGTATATGCTCTCAATATACAAAAATCACTTGTACATCCTCATTGTCTTTGGCATGCAGGCTGGTATGTGATCCAAAAATACAAAAATCTTTGCACGCAGGTTTCATATCTATCAACAATAATCACTCATATACATCAAAAATCGGGTGGCCGCATATCAATCATCTCACCGATGTCCTCCATCTCTATGTCACCTGCACCCTTGGCCTTCTGTGCTCCTACTAACACATCAACTCACTCTGGTCACCATGTGCACTAGTGGCTCTCCTTGATCAGGCCTCAGAGCTCGCTGCCCTCTGTGCTCTCCACACTATGTGTGTGGGATCTCATCCTCTCACTGGACGCCTGTTGTGCCCTGTACTCTCGTAAGAGAGGAAGTCTATCCCAGCTGCCATGAGCTGGTCCTGATAATATCTTACCTCACCTAGGGAATCTCAGTAACCTGGATATAGGCATGGTCTATGGTGGTCCCATAGGTCTCGGCCCATGTACCTACCCTACACTAGCCTGTGAACTAGGACCAACTCCCTACGCCTGTGGTGGTGCCCCCTGTCCTTGTGCTCGTGGTGGTTGGTCCTATAAGGACCTAATATGGCTCTCGTAAGGCCCCACTATGTGTCGGATGGGCCAATGGCCCTGTAACTCTGCCACTTGAGCCGCAGTAAGGCTGCCACTTGACCATCTTTGTCTCCATCTCCTCCATCACCTCCACCATCTCCCTCTCCCTGCAAAGGCCTGAGCACTGCCACTCGTAGCTTTGCTACTCTACCTCTACCTCTTACCCCTCTATTTGTTTGTAGTATACCTATCTACATGATCAACATTGCTACTACCCTGTAGGGCATCTCTTTGCACTATAAATGGTAGCTTAAGCCAGAGGCTGCCCGGTCTAGGTGGTGGTATGGCTTGTAATCGAGCCACCCACCAGACTACCTATACCTATATGTGCATCCTACATCATCAATTTGTTAATCCACTAGCTGATCCTCCTCTCTATAGGCACTCAAGGCTATGGTAGAGGTAAGGGCCTCTCCACATTATCTCTCTGATATTGTGCGAAGGGTGGAGGAATATCCTATACAAGCCCGAACTACCATCAGACCTTGTCTACCGGGATCATCTCATCCTCCCCAAACGATGTCGACCCTATATCCACCTCTCTAGTTGGAGCTCAAATAGTTCCTCATGAATGTTCCTATATGAGGGGAATACCACATATGGCCTCCAAATAATGTCCACTCCAAATAACCCCTCCAACAACCGCCAAAAATGGTCCACATCATATGTCGGCCTATTCGACCTCTTCTCTCTCTCTACAACCGGCACCCATCTCCTATATCCCAACCACACACATCTCGGTGGGAATGCATCTATCGAGACATACCTATAGGTTGAACACAGACTATGTGCTCATAGGCCCAATAGTGTAGTATAAATGTACAACAAAGGTTGAACTTACGCAATCACCCGTACGCCCACAACTCTCTCAGATAGCTACACCAAGAATGTTGGTGCCTGTGTGAAGCATGTCTTATGCACCATCATATAGTGGAGCACCCCCATCAATGATCTATGAAAGTATCCACCCTTTACATCAAGTAGTGCATAGCAGAAGACACCGCTCCATCAATAAAACAACTAGCCTCATCTCATCCGGATGGGCTAGGTACATCTCTCCATAGCTCAAACTGGCACTATGGAATCTCAGCTCTACCGCCCCCTCGCCAAATACTTCCCCGATCAACTCCTCTAAGGCCTCAAAGGAGATAGAGTACACCTAGGCTCCCAATATGGGTAACCACAAAATCTAAAACACGTCCTCAAGGGTGATGGTCATCTCACCCATCGGAAGGTAGAACGTGTTGGTCGTAGAGTTCCATCTATCAATGAGTGTGACCATCAAACTGGGCTAGTGACCAGCATGTTTGAAATGCCGAATACCACTCAAGCCCACTACCTCCATGTGCTACAAATCCAAAGGGGTCACTAAGCCGTGTAATGTCACCGGTAGCAGCGGAACCCTGTCTTGCATATGTAACTGCGATCTCACCTACATCTAATCCAAGAATGACATTAATCTACATTTACCATGACCATATTCACCAATTATCATTACCCTCCACCCTATTTTTACCCTAGCCATCTCAACCACCTAAGCTACATAATTTTTTTCCCTTGTGCCAAAAACTTTGACTCGTGCCGGTTCATCTAACCGACTCATCACCCTTTTAATCGCATCGGTCACCTATTAGTGACTCGATACCGATTCCTCTTTCTTACGACCACGCACACATAATCGGTATTAGTCACCTATTTGGTGACTAATCCTAGTTTCACAATTGATGCTAGCCAATCTTGAATGACGTCGATCACTGTTGTGCAAAAAATTTGTGACTTCCCAAACTCCCCTTTTTAAAACCCCTTCCTTCCCCTTTTACCCCACCTATAATGACCTAAGCTCCCCTTAGATCCTTCCTCACCTCACCTATACAATTTTCCACCCTCCCTACCATCTTTTTGGCCTCGTTATTCCCCCATACCCACATTTAACTTTTGTCCACCCATAAAATACAAACCCCGCATCACCCTACAACTACCAACTATCAAAACCTCTACACTAGCTAATAACACTATAGAGTTAAGCACTTACCTTGTCACGCTACCACCATCTTGGTGGTATGTCTTGCCACTATGTCGGTGGTCCGCCCGATCCCTCTCTAGCCTCTCTCATCCCCGACGCCTACCTCGACCTCTCCGACCAATCACGCCTCTCACCGTGATCCCGTGGACTCCGCTACTAACCCACCCAATCCTCGTTAAATCACAACACCACCACCGTCCCATTCCATCCGAACACTTTTCTTATTTTTTCTCTTTTTTGTCATTTTATCCATTCGACCAATAACAAATGAATAAGAAAACCATGTGTATTTTTTGTTTTTATACAAAACAAGACCTAACCGATGTTGGTTCCCTTAGACTAGCATCGGTCTCATGCTCTACCTCACCATCATCAATTTTCCTTTACTGATGTTGGTTATCCATGACCACCATCGCAAAACCTCACCTACCCATCTACATTTACCATGACCATATTCACCAATTATCATTACCCTCCACCCTATTTTTACCCTACCCATCTCAACCACCTAAGCTTCATAATTTTTTTCCCCTTGTGCCCAAAAACCGATCGTGCCGGTTCATCTAACCGACTCTGGTCACCCTTTAACTAGCATTGGTCACCTATTAGTGATCGATACTGTTCCTCTTTATCGACCACGGTTACACATAACCGGTATTGGTCACCTATTTGGTGACTAATCCTAGTTCTTGTCAATTGACGCTAAGCCAATCTTGAATGACGCTTCGGTCACTATCGTTGCAAAAAATTTGTGACTTCCCAAACCCCCTTTTTAAAAACCCCCTTCCTTCCTTTTTACCCCACCTATAATGACCTAAGCTCCCCTTAGACCCCGCCTCACCTCACCTATACAATTTTCCACCCTCCCTACCATCTTTTTGGCTTGTTATTCCCCCATACCCACATTTAACTTTTGTCCACCCATAAAATACAAACCCCCACATCACCCTACAACTACCAACTATCAAAACCTCTACACTAGCTAATTAACACTATAGAGTTAGGCACTTACCTTGTCACGCTACCACCATCTTGGTGGTATGTCTCACCACTATGTCGGTGGTCCACCCGATCCCTCTCTAGCCTTTGTCATCCCCGACAGTCCTACCCTCACCCTCCGACCAATCACGCCTCTCACCCCGATCCCGTGGACCTCTACTAACCCACCTAATCCTCGTTAAATCACAACACCACTCACCGTCCCATTCCGTTCGAACACTTTTCTTACTTTTTTATCTTATCCCTTCGACCAATAACTAATGAATAAGAAAACCATGTGTATTTTTTGTTTTTATACAAAACATGACCTAACCGATGTTGGTTACCTTAGACTAGCATCGGTATCATGCTCCCCTCACCATCATTAGTTTTCCTTGACTGATGTTGGTTATCCATGACCACCATCACCAACCTCACCTACCCATTGCCCCTACCTTGCCCTTACTCATGTTGTGACCTAGATATTTGGACCTATACCGTAGCTAGTGACCTTTGACCTCATGTGTTTGATATACCTTGTGGCACTATTACCTGTGTTGTTGACCTAATGACCTTACCTAGCCTATTACCATGACCGTTTATCCTAACCCTACCTTTGATGTACCATAACATACCTAAATGTTCCTGCACCTAACCTACATTTTGTTTCCTGACCATATCCTATACCTTGATACCCGATTCACTTCAACCTTGTTCGATAAACCTATCGACCGTAGATGATGTAGAGTTTACTTGCTCTTCAACTCGATAGTGTGGTCAGTAGTTTATATGTGTGCATGCATTTGACTCACTCACTACATGTGACCCTGACCCATTACCTAGTTTCTTGAGTAGACCTTTCACCCCTTTCCCCTATCCCACTTACATTTTCCTTACATTTAGCTTTTATCAACCACTCACAGCTTCAGCCTGCTACCTCGTCAGTTCCTGCTTTGAGGGGGATCACCTTCACCAACACATGGGGCAACCACATCTTATTTTTGTTAGCGTCGCTTACTAATACAAGCTACGCAAAAAAAGGGAAAACGTAGACACTAAAATTAGGTCACACTCCCTTTTGTCCCTCAACAAATAAGCACCCTTTGTTACATTTACCTAGCCATGACCCCCTTCACTCCACTAATATTAATTTAATTAATTTAATTCATTATCCTCACTATATTTATTATTTAAATATCTTATTTGAATAATATCCACACATGAAGTTCACTTAGACACGTCACCAAGCCAACTCAACCTAAAACTTATTCTTAAGAAGTTCCCATAACTAACTAAGACTTACCCAAACCCTAAAAATCAATGCCTACATTCCCTCTAACGCATTCCCGCATGCTCACAAGAAGCTCCCGCCTAATCTGGGGATAATGACATGAGATCCAAGGAAATTGGGAGGATATCCCTAGTCTAGTAAACCTAGGAAATCCCACCTTGACCGACGTCAGTTATCCCTAACCATCACCGGTTAATTCAAATCACCATCAAGCACCCTTTTAACCCCAAAACAACCTTGTTTTCGTGGTTGGAAGTTGGAAGTGAGTTGGAAAAATTTGGGAGAAAATTGATGAACAAGAACACATCTCAGAGAGATAACACATCTTTAGAGAGCCAATTCCAATGAAAACTCACATCCAAGGAGGGAGATTGAGCATCTTCTCCTGCACAACCATCCTAGCCATGATCTGATCTATCCAAGAAAAGAGGAGTGTACATGCAGCCCATGCAAAAGATTTTCTTCAGTTGGTGATCACTTGTAACCTTAAAACTCATTATCAACACCTCCATCCCTCACACACATTTAGGAACAAAATCCAAGTAAATACAACATCATACTTTCCTAGTTATTTCATTTCTTCATCATTTTACCATGCATTGTTTATTTTTCTCCTTATTCACCTTCTCCATATTTTCACCTCCATATACCCATTGAAACCTCACAAAATCCTACTCAGTCCACCCAATACCTCTTCCCAACTAACCAAAGTCTTTTTGTAATCACAAAGGATATCCCATCCTATTCTCGTGACATTTCCGCATCTAATAAGAACCGGCATTGGTTACACATAACCATCGTCAATCACCCCCCACCGACACTAGTATCTCGTATTTTCCCACACAGCTCTTAATATAGACCTACCCACCTAATTTTATCTCACCCTCTTTCACCTGTG
The DNA here is from genome assembly GCA_018340775.1 of Taxus wallichiana var. yunnanensis. NCBI lineage: Eukaryota > Viridiplantae > Streptophyta > Pinopsida > Cupressales > Taxaceae > Taxus > Taxus wallichiana. The sequence goes on along the minus strand of CM031234.1, from coordinate 71,470,511 downwards.
ATCTACCCGAGACCTCTATCAAACCTGTAGAACCCATAACCAATCATTTGACCTTTGGATTCTATTCTAGCTTAGCCTGTTAGATTAGATCTATTTCTTATTGTGTTTTTAAGTGAGATACCTAAATCATTTTAAAATAACAATAGGATTTATTTTGTTTACAGCATTGAATTGTTTAAAACAGTGGACTAACAGCCATCTAGGAAGTATCACACTTCCTAGATCTAGAACATCCTAGCGCTTCACTTCCCATATGGTTTAACTCCTTCTCGGTGGTCTTTTTTTCATTACAGGTAGTTCCTCCTAGCCAAAAGGAATCTCTCACGATCAGCTATGGATTCTCAAGTCATATGCATGTAACAACTCATCAACCGACATTTGAATAGTTATTCCTCCTACTCTGTTACCCTATATGTTTCGTCAACGCTTCTAAGAAATAATATAAGAAAAAGGTGAAACAATGAGAAGTAGATGGTTGTTATGAGAAGGGGTAAGTGATAGTGATGAAACTCGTATTAACAAGGGGTATAGATGTGGGGATAGACATGAATAGATTCTAGATTGAAGATGTAGGTTATTATGATGGGATGATTTTAGATGTAATAAGAGGGGTAGTATTAAGAGTAATAACAACCAATCTTACATGATGTGGAGGAGAAGCATTGAGGCTGCATGACTATATATAAAAGGAGACATTGTAGTGTTGGTTTGTGAGGATGATGAGCTTGATGAAGGATCTGATGATGGATATGGTTTTTGGTTGGACGTGTCTTGTGAAGAGATAACATTAAGATCAAAGGTAGTGATATAAGCTTACGAATTAGTGAATGATGTTCTCGATTCACCATTAGTGGATTAGGGATGAATGTTTTGAATAACATGATAATGATTGTGGTAAATGATTCAGAATGGTCAAGGTCATAATAGAAATGGCAATTCATTATTCTAGATCTCGGTTGTTGGAGTAAGACACCATGAGAGGTAAGGTAAGTGTTAAGGGCCATCAAGTTAGAATACAAACTTTCTATAAAGACCGAATCACCACTATTGAAAAAGCTGTGGGTTGGGTGGATCTAGAATCTCAAATGTGGATACTGGGTAATAGAAGAATTTGGAGGTCCTTTATTGGTCTCTAAAGTTTTTTATAATTGGTTCATCATGTTTGGGACATCTTGAATGTGAGACTCAAAAGTGTTTAGATTTTTTTGAAAAGGGTTTGACATATTGTTGGTGTTTTGAAGACAATATTGTTGTATGGTTAAAACCATAGACTAATCAAAAATCACAAGAAGAAAAATAAAAATGGTTTCTTAAAACAAATAAATAAAAATATAAAAAAATATTTTAATTATCTTGATTAATTAAGAAAAAGTGTGAAACGAAATATGGCTAGAAGGGCACTAAGAAAAGGTCAGGTTAAGGATGAATTTAGGATATTTTAAGGTCAAAGTCCTCGATATAACCAAAGCTACATGAGGAACATATATGTGTTGGTGTCAAGATACAAGTAATAATATTGGGGCCTACCCACTCACTTTACAAATCCTACAATGATAAGGGCTTTGGGTGATTAGTCTATAGACCACCCACCATTTTATTTATACTCGGCTAGAACACTAAGTTAGATTATGCTCCTAGTGATCAAAACCAAGTAGGTCTAGATGGGAAGGATTGTTTAAATGTAAATTTGATGTGATATGTGGTTTATTTGTGTGTGAAGGGAGTTTTGTGAATGTAATTATTTCAACTCCTAATTAGACTAGATGAGAAAGCAGAATGAAGGTTCGTTATTAAGACCCAAAGGAAATTTTTACTTTGATGAAAACAAACCAAACAAAATAAAATGCTGAAAGGAAAAAATGAAAGGAAGAGACGTAGATATGATCTATATTCATTTCTTATTTTAGTTTTTAATTTTAATTTTCATGCATTTTTGAAACATAAATGGTGTGACACTCCAAGCTAAAATGTTAGATAATATTGCCAAGAAAATAAAAAAGATCTAAAATCTAATAAAAAAGTGACTAAAGGTCTCCTCGGGCATGCCCGAATGTTTATGGTGATTTTTAGTTAGTTGTTATACTTCTGAAATACAAAAACAAGAAATAAAACAAGGTTTACAAATACCTACACTAGAAAATGCAATGTCGGGATGAGTGAATACATGAACAATGTAAGAGACTCCTCCTTTCACCAAGTGAGAAGACCTTTATGCAAATACAAATAGACAAGACAAATATTAAATAAAGATTAAATGATTTTTCCAAAAAGCTAATCCCATGAATCTAAAGAGCTTTCTTAAAGGGTTTCAACTCATGTATTACAATCAAGTGATATGAAAATAAGATAAGAAAAATTATAATGGTTTATAACTTAAGAGGGATAAAAAGGTCCTAACATGCATGGTAGGAAGCACAAGAAAATGTTTTGGTGAGATCGAAGTCCATAAAATAGTCCAATAAGGCTTTTTCTATTGTGTCCTCTATTTAACGTGTGATTTAAAGTTTCTCCTAAATGTTTTCAACTTCTAGTGTGAGGGAAATGGAGCACATGCTAATTTAATGTGCAATATCAAACTTATTGGAATAATAATGGACTAAGAGGGGGTGAATCATTCCTACAATATTTTTTCTTCATTTACCATTGTTACAAAGTCCATCAAATATCCACTAACCATATACATTCCACATTAACTTATTAAGTGTGCATAATACATTCAAATGAACATGAAATATGAGAGAGAACACATAGACACAATTTGTAAGTGGGAAACCCTTAAGTCGAAGAAAATCCGCTGAATTTTTTTGATATTACAAAAAAAAAAATCAAGTGAATATTACATGTCACAAGAGATTTCTTTATTAAGGCACCAACCCCATAAGAAGCACGAACCCCTAAACCCTTGTTGATGTTACAAAAACAAGAGACTCCTATGAATATGAATCATCATAAGAGATTTTATAGAAGTATGGCCACTAAAAATATGTTGATACCACAATTGATTGTGATCCCAAAATTCAGCTCCAAATTCCTTCAAACCCTCATTTAAACATGCCTCCTTCAACTTTGTCTCTTTTGGTATTCCATGGAGTAACTTGGACTCAAACCCTTAAAAATTATATGTATCTTTCCTCAACTTGTAACACACTTTCTCAACTCTCAAATCATTCCCTTATACTTATTACAAAATTCTACTTGGGTCGACTTTTCCTCTAAGAGCACTAGTTCAAAATTAATTCAAACACACTAAAATATGATTCTCTTATTTAAAAATCAAAGAAAGTATGTTTCCCTCATTTTTTCAACCAATAAAACTTAAAAAAATATAAGCACACTCATAAAAACATTCATAATTGACCCATGTAGGTCAGTCATGCCCAAATGCACTGAACAAGATCAAAATGAACTCAAAACCCCATTACTTGGATGGCTAAAAACCAAAAACACCATAACCATGATTATTAAACCCTCCCTAAATAATAATAAATGCCAAATATAACATAAAATCACAATCCATGGTCATACATTATCTTTCACCAATCAAGTTTATCATAACAATACTAAGAAGACTCATATCCTTCACCAAAAAAATATTTCCAGAACTAATCTTCACCTTTAGGCCTCAAGAGCACTAAATAACAACTAAAATATGTAATTTAATCACATGTAAATTTATATCACATTCATGTTTTCTAGAGCTCATGAAACATCCATATGTGCAAATGACACCAACTTCCCTCTTCACCAAACTAAGCTTCCCAAATAGTAGTTTTAGGAACTTAACTAGTTTGCACCCTTTTCTGTAGCTTTCAAGACCTCCAAATTCCTTAAATGGTAACATAATTCATACATATTCACTCTCCGAATGGTATCAAGCATTATCCAATCCAAAACATACACTATCTACCTCAATCTTCTAGCAAGAGCAATCCTGTCTTAAAAACAAAACAACCTTCTTCTCCATAAACTGAGTTGTATGACCTATCATAATAAATCATCATGAAAAAACCATATGCCACTATAAATAACTCTAAATTATCTTTCCATAACACTACATTTCCTTCTAACTCTAAGTGGAAGACGTTCAACTAGGTCCATCTCTAAAACTACTCCTTAAAGATTTTTGGACTCAAGAACTAAGCTTGAGCTCAAATTACTCCACCTCAAAAATTACTTCCAAGATTAACCAAATCATGTAACACCCTTATAATTTTTTTATAATCACTCATCAACCTTAAAAATCATGAATAACTTAGAACTATCACCTTACCTCATGAAGATAAACAAGACCTTACTTGATTGTGCATCCTCCGAATGGAACCTTAAAGAATAGGTCATAACTTCTTCATATGTTATCAAGAAAACAATTTTTATATATCATTGGAAATATCTATAAACCAGGATCACAACAAAACTTGAAGAAAGTCCTAAATCCACCTACAGATCTTGTAATTTTTTTATTTATAAGATGCTCTAAACTACGCCAAAAACTAGTCCTCATAAATAGCACAAAATTTTCCATTTATGACATCAAATATGATCATAAAATATCATGGAAATATATTAAAATTCTAGGGATAAGAACAATTTCAATTTATACAGACCTTAGTTGACAACTATTCCTTCAACTGGACTTCTTGATAAATAAGTATCTCCAGTGGGGCCCATATACAAATCACAAGTTTTATCTTATCTTTCTAAAAATATGGAATATTCCTCTACAACATAAAATCATCACATTTTTAAAACCAATAAATAATGGTTCAATAAACACATTTTTCTCCAAGTCGCATGAGCTAGGGTTTAGCTAGGGTTTCAAAGTAACTTATCTTCTTAACGATCGTTCATAAAAACTTGATAATCAAACCACCTCATTATTTTTGGAAAATTTTAATAACTGACCTAAAAATATATTCCAAATATCCCATTTCCCCAAGTAAATAACAAAACCCACAATGAGCATCTAAAATTCAATTAATGCCTCAAAAACACATTCTAGAATACCCAGTTTTACAAAAAATGATGTAACTTTCAAAATATTATCTATAATGACCTGAAAATTTCCATGAAGTGTCATGGAAATATCCTCTAACTAACAATAATAACCATTTAGATCAAATATATCTTAAAATATCCAACCTATATCATTTATCTATGCTTACATAGCTTATTCCCATATTCTTGCTTCCCAATGACCTCATACATGCACTAAACCTTTGATAAATAACTTTAAAATAACAAAAATCCTCATGTAAACTATTGAAATGGTGATACCATGCTTTGATAGGTCTGGTCAGCTACAAAAATCATACCCTCATACCATTTTGCATGCTCCAGAGCTAGGAATAGGCTTGGAATATCCTGAATCAACCATGACATCACACAAAATGACCTTGCTGACAACATGTAGATAATTAGACACCTGTAAAAATAATTAGTACCATGATTGACCTCAGTAAAATCTTCAATCAACTTGGGAGGACTCATACTATGACTATGCAAGCTAAAACTATGCCAAGACAACATGACAACTCACCAAATCTTGACCCTACTAATCAAACTTCATGGTTGACATATGACTAACACCTCATGGAGATTCACATGACCTCATGACACCCTTTTCCATAAATGGACTTGAAATTAATGAAAACATAGGCACAAAATGGTCACAAATCTCCCTCTTTTCATTGATGACAATGACCTTCGAAACATTGATGGTAACCAACAAGACCAACACACCTACTAGACCTCATTTCCATGTTTTTTATGCTTATATCCTCCTTTTACATCTATGAAAAAGGATAAAATGATGACTATGTATGGAAAAATGACAAATCATGACTAAACACAATGGAAACAATGCAAAAATATAACTTACTTGACACAGTGACTCCCCCTTTTATTGTACTTGGTCTTCTTTGACATCACTAGTAGCATATGAATATTTAAAGGACCTGATATGAAATTTAACACAACTTCACTTAAGTTTATGCTCTCCAATTTTGTGTTCATTCACACTTGACATAACCTTTCTATGACTTATTCAAGCTCAAAAATACCATTTTTCCTCCAAATCCAACATGACTAACTACAGGACTACTTATCCTTAAACAACAATTTCAATGCAAAATTAACCAACTTCTCCATGTTATATAAGCCCATATACATTATGATACAACTTCTTATGAATCCCTTTGGATTTACACTACCCATCTCTAGAAGAAAGTAAAAAAATTAGGCTTCTTACCTCTAGTGAATGATTTACGGATGCACAAGAATCTTGTCACAATCCCCGAGTCAAGATTTCAATGTCTTGATCCTCTTTGCATGCTACCAACATGATCTTAGACAAGAAAGTATCATAGAAAAATTTCATACCTAATAAGGAACATCTTAATATCCCCATTTTTTGATGAGAAAACCATTCTTGTAGGTATCTTATTTTCTTTTTCCTTAGTCACTTGATCTTGAGATGACACAATGACCTTGTTTTGCATAAGACTTATCAATGTCCTTATACACATCAATGTCAATTTTTATTCACTCGATATTCTAGAAACCCGTAACCCATGATTTAAGGACAATCTAGCTTTCCATGTCTTGACATAGTTCTTTTAACAACTCAAACACGTATACAGCCTTCACATTCTATGTTCCTTAACATCATAAACCTTATACAACTCTACATTTCTATTACTCAATACACATTGAATCATGCATAAAAGTAATACTTATCCTTTTATATAAGATTAAAACATTCAATAATTTCAAATAGAGGTAGACACTACTAAGATTAACATCCTTTGATATGTAAACCATGATTTGACCATACAATACTCCTTCCGAGCTCATTTTTTCACTTCATTTTGGAATTTTAACAAGATTTCATAGTTAAAATTAAGCCATATGCATTCTTGCAAAAATTTCGAGTCTCCAATCCACTAGAAAATATCATTGCAATATCTCATTCCTATAACTTCATAGATTTTATGTCTTTTCATAGTCACTAAACATTATAGATCTTTCGAAACCTTGGAACAAATTTTCTTGTCCTTTTTTTATGTAGTATTCGAAAAGACGCTAATAAACCTTTTCTAAAACACCTCTATCTTTACTCCTTGAGATAATGAGAGAAAAGTATCCCCCACAATTTTTGCAACCAAACCCTTAGAATTTTTATATATTTATTCATCATACTTACCTTTTAGTCCTATAACATACTTCATGTCCTCAACTCATTGTAGTAGCTCAAAATAGTATGCATATGCACTTTTGAATTATTGTGGATTCTTTATGAATGAACTCATGAATCATATTATTTCTGAATGCCATGATGGTATTATGTAATTTTTAACCTTGACTTATAGCTCTAAGTAGCCTTCATGAAACAAAATAAGTTTTAACGTCTTATAGAACCCATGTAGCTTACCATTATAAAGAAAATACATCATACAATACTCCTTATATCCTTTTTATATCTCTAGATAATCTTAACATTACTTGAGAAAACTTCATGCTCCCTTATATAATAAAATCAACCTTGAATACTCATGCATGTGTCATTTTTATCCTCATAAACTTGGGTGAATAATCATAACCCTAAATTTCATGGTGTTGATGACATCTAGGAAATATGAAAAAGTATTTCACATACCCTTTTAAATATTGAACCATCTGGTTGGATCATATAAATAGTCTTTTTACTAATCTTGAAGTATAGAGTTCTCTTTGAGTCATGACTCAAAACTTCATGGATTTGAATCTCTTTAAGAGTATGAAACTTATTGACTATAAGAAACACTCACTCCTTGATATAAAAGTGACAACAAAAACCAAGCCACTTTAATTCAACAATATTATCTTCACTTTCCATTATTCCTTGTATTTAACTCAACACTTTTATATTGACTCATGGAGACTCGAAACACGCTTTCTAGATGTATTGTGACAATCATAGGTTTCTTCAAGTAGTAATAACTTCTATTCGTGATATAGAATAGATACTTCACATATTCCATAATTCACATAATTAGAATAGTCTTTTACATGAACTTAGATAATACGTTTTAGACTTATACACTCATATCACAACCTTGACATCGCATGATCACTTTAGACCTGTAATGTACTATACCTTAAACAAGAGACCATAGACCCTTGTGATGGTAGAGAATAACTTGACACACTATTAGAGACCTCAAATACCTAATACCAAGGTAAGAAAGACTTGGAAAACCTCTTAACACAGATAGAATTTCAGATGCACTAATAGGGGCACTCATATTTCACAAACTCCTAATTTATTGATAGTCAACTTAACACCTTGCAAACTGAGTAATATTCAATTTTGAGGGATATTTAGATCATCATGATGTAATTATCATTGAATATGCCATAAAATCAAATTTCAAGAGACTTGATATGTTAGGTTTCACTCAACCAAATCTCTTAGTTCAAATCATATCGCACCATTGAATTTTTAGAGACTTCACAAGGACAGATACTCTTAGCAAGGTTCATAACTTCCATTAAAACATACTTCACATACGACTCATGACATGAAAAATACCAAACTAGAAAATGAAATCACATGACTGAATTTTTCACACTTGGATTCTTTTATACAACATATTTGAAGTCCTTATAGACCCGCATAAAAGACATGACAACACATAGACACTTGACATATAAATTTCAAGACTTGAACAAACATGACTCACTCATAATAACCTTTTTCATGAAAGCATCAAAATCAAACTCAACTTTACTATGACTAACAACACCCTAGTAACATACAAGAAATTTAAACTCATGAATAGATCATTTTACATACCTTATGGCTCTTGAAGTATCCTAGACTCCTAGAATTATTAACCTCTCATGTAGTAATGTAGTAAGACACATATGATCTTCTTAAACCTTTTTCATTTCAACCAAAAATAACTTACCTCCTATATATGACTTGGATTTGATGGACTTGTATACCATTTTGATACAACTAGAACCCTCTTCAACAAACCTCATTAGATTAGGCTTCAAGGTATGCAGCTCAAAATTATAATTTGATCGATTAACTTCTCTTGCTTGATCAGCCATCTTCTTCATCTTTTGATCTAATATGACATATGTGGATTCATTCATAAAACTAATTTTATTCATGAATACTCTTCTATTTTTATTTTGAAACCTATTATTACCCTTTGAAGATTCACCTTGATGACAAGAACTAGAAATGTGTCCCTATTTGTGACATTTGAAACACACAATCCCATTCTTCTTTCCTCTTGACTCATACACTCTTATATTCCAACCACAATCCTTAGCCTTGTGACCATATTGCCAAAAAAGTAGAATTCACCTTTGAAAATAATTTTAACTCTCTTAGATAACCTTCTTTTGCAATCTCTAGCCCTATCACCAAAATCATTACAAGAGTAGCAATATACATTGAAATAAGTAACATACCATATAGCATTAGGTTATCTAATAGGGTTATAACTTATCAAATCAGTTTTCTTTATCACCTTCCTTCTTGCTTGAGAGATTGGATTAACTTTACCATCATTCTCCTTTTTGTCTCCATTGAAACCTAGTTTTGTCATATCATTTGCATCTCCTTGTCTCTCTAAAATACCATCAAGAAATTCGGTACTCTTTTATAAATTATCATACGTCCTTAACCTATGATATACACTCACCAAATCATAGTCTAGGGTTATAAATTTCTCTTCATACCTAGAACAAGTTTATTCTATGACTTTTATGGCCTCATAATTACTCTCCACTAGGGATCCCAAACCCTTGATAGCTTGACCAAAGTTTAACTTCATGAAATTTATCCGGTATTGTAGACTATTAATAAAAGACTCTGCAACCTCATATTTTCATCGTTAATGTAGCCTCAACATCTTAATACTTTCCCATTGCTTGTGCTCCAATAGAATCTTCTTCAAGTGATAAAACTCACTTTTCAAGGAACTACTTAGATACAAATGTTTGGAAGCGTAATAGAATTAGAGGGGGTGGATCATTCCTACAATATTTTTACTTTCTTTACCATTGTTACAACGTATATCAAACATCCATTTAACCATATACATTCCACATTAGCTTATTAATTGTGAATCATACATTCTAATGAACATGAAACATGAGATGTAAGTGGTAAAACCTCAAGGGAAGAAAACCCACTAAATAATTTGATGATAATACACACAAAAAGACTTAAGTGAATATTTGGTGTCCCCAATATTCTACATAGAAATTTTTAGATACACCTTCAAAAAATTTATTTTTTTCCTTGTGAAGATTTTTCGTCATGTTGTTTGTTGTCAATCAATAAGACTTAGTTGTTTAGTTTATTTCCGAACTCATTTGGATTGTAGGATTTCTCTATATTTCTTCATAAGTTTATAAAAGGTTACTTATAAGAAGTTGGAAAAATACCCATCTACCCAAAATTTCTCAAAAATCATTTAAACAGAGTATTCATCCTATTAAGCATTCAGGTTTTTCAAGTTACTCTACTTCGTGATTCATAGTAAGTTAACATCCTAAACCTGATTTCCACTATCTATGTTTTCTGGTTTACATAATTACTTTAATTATTAAAATAAATAATTAAAAAAACTCACAAACCTGATTAATACCCATGCCTTCTTTCTCGCTAAACCGATGCAACTTTACTCCTTATAAGAACCAAATGTGAAGTCACCCCTAATGAGCAATGGGAGAAAAATATAGTGGGAAACAAATTTCAAATTTGTGTATGTTAAGTGGGTCTTTGACCCTAGTTCGAGCTTCCCCCTTCTCCCCATAGGATTCCTCTATGAAGGCTTCATGGGTAGATCTAGTGGTGGGCGGAGGAACTACTTCCTGGGACTCTCCAGCTTCCTCAAAATAAATCCCTGAAAAGGAGATGGAGAGGAATGAAATTAAAGACCACATATCTAATAGTGGCCATCATTTAATAGTCCCATACATGCTCTTTGAAAGAGTGGTGTAGATAAATAGACTAACTTTGATCGGTAAATTCCATGGGCTAAGACCCAATGTGGATGTCATTAGAAGATGGGATTGCAGGAAATGGAATCCAAAGGGAAGTATGGAAATATCTCTTCTCAAAAAATTATTATTTCTTTTACATTTCAACACCCCGAAAGACTGTACATGATCCTTGGTTGCAAGCACTTAGATATTAGGAAATATGGGTCTATTTTGAAGAGGTGGTCTCCAGGTTTTGATCCAGACAAGGAGAACATATATGTTATGCCCATGTGGGTTAATCTTAAAAAATTACCTCTTGAGTTTTGGGAAGATTATTTTTTGAGAATTGTAGCAAAGTCTCTAGGCTCCAGGCTCCCCGGTGGCTTTTGATGGAGAAACCAAATCCAAAACAAGACTAATCTCTATTAGAATCTAGGTGAATGTAGATTTGGAAAGAGATCTACCCAAATTCATTATCGTGCATTCAAATATGAGAAGTTGGAAAAAAACACTTGAATATGAGACATCTATTGCTAGATGTAAAAATTTAATAAATTGGGTGACAATGTCAAATCTTACCCAAAGATCAATGTGGGAAACACAAGGGAACAAAAAAATAATGGAATGGCATGAGAAACCATCTAAGGTAAAGGCTTAGAATGAAGGAAAAAGCAAAGACAATGGCCAAGAAATCACCAAAAAACCTCAAGAATTCACTGGATAAGGAAAACCACTTTGCATGCCTTGAAATCCACGAGAAAAATATCATAGAGGAAGGGGAGTATTTTGAGTAAACATAGATAAATGAAACAATAAGAAATACATCAAGAGGAAGAATAAGGGACATTCTGAAGGCTAAGGATGGGTTGGTAACAGTTCTAGTTGAAGAAAAAGGCCTATGGTAATGATTAAATCAGAACAAGAGTGAGGAAATCATCAGAGTGACCCCCATTAAAGGTTAAAACAATAATCTTGAAGTTTCATCCTTCGAAAACCCCCTGATAATCTGTAGGGGGGAACAACTAGAGGGAATTTGTCCAACAAAGAGGAGAAAAAACCACATGTAAGGAAATTGCATTAGGAAAGAAAACAATTCGACTTCAAAGGGGTCAAAAAACCTCATAAGATCAACATAAGAGGTGTCAATGGAAAATGTAGAAATTAAGTACAATATTTTGTTGTTATACTTTACTTGGATTTTGCTAGTTCTTGACTATTCTTGCATTGATCTATGACTAGTTTTGGGTTGGTTTTTTGTTGTATACTCTAGTTGATTTTATGTTTTCTTTAGTTCTGTCTCATGAAATGTTCATGGTCATATCTGGATTGTATATAATTATTGTAATAGGGTAGGGAATCTATCAAAACCATCATTTTACCAATAATAAAAAAATTCACCCCCAAACCTATTTTGCATCACTTCCTTCTTTACGCTAAAATGAGATTACTTTACTTATGAAAGCAACTAAGATAAACAGCTTGGTCAAAAATGCAAACCCTAGGAACTTAGTTTATCGGTATTTTTTTACCTACTTTAATTTCTTCACAATGCTAAGTAAAGATAAAGTAAAAATCCACAAATAAAGACCTTACTTTGGTTTTTTGAACTACTTTACTCCTTAAAGTAAAGTTAAGAAGTTAAGAAAAGATAAGCCAAAACTTCACATCACTCCTCACTACATGACCTAATCAATTTTTGACAACTCATTACTTAATAAGAAAAAGCTAAGAAAAGACATTCACCAAAACCACCTTCAAGGTAATGATGACGTGGAATTTGTAACAAATGTATTTAATGAGGTGGACTATTTAAAAATCAAAGTAATTCCACATCATTTTTACGCATCCTAATCACTTGAGTGAATTAATATCCCCTTCCAACCCCGAGAAATGTTGTACTTTCTGAATGGAGACTTTTTTGAGTGATTCGATCGCAACCAATTTAAGGAGAAGGTATGCTCTTTTTACCCTTCTTTTGTTTCAAGTTTTTACTTGTTATTTTCTTGGTTTATTGGTTGCTTTTTCCTATCTTGTCATTTCAGTAATTTCTCCTTTATGTTGAATCTATTTTTCACATGGAATCTTTTGGATTAGGTTAATTTTTTTCTAAGGAGTTTGTGAATTTCATTACAATGTTATACTCATATTTACTCGTACCAAAAATGCTCATTTATCATCCTAAGAAGTACCCCTGGTTTTTCCTAGCTTGTTCGGGAAACTAAACTACGTTTTCTTCCCACACTTTTGGGTTTCCAAGCTGCTCTTACTAACTCATTCATTATGGGAAACCAATCCACTTTTACTTCCTCATACTTTATGGAGTTTCAAGCTACTATTACTTACCTATGTTTTACTAGTTTGCGATCCCTCATTACTTCCATTATTTTGTGTGCTAAATCAACCCCCTCTTATTGAAGACTTATCCTTTGCTAATTTCAGTGGTGCCATTATTTCCCATGCTTTGCTATTATTTAAATCACTATTACTATTTCATTCTTTGAAGAGGACTGAACCTATCTAACTCGACTATGTTAAAAATTCTAGTATCTTCATTCTTTAAACCCACAATTCATAAACAAGACAATTTTTCTTATTTTCTTGATTATCAAGAGCTTGGAAATTTTCTTAAGCACTAAATATTACCTTGAATTTGAGGTTACTTATAAGAGGATAAATGATTTAACTTGAATTCTACATCCTAATTAGGGATAATTTCTGACACACTATTTATTGGAAGAAAACACTGCAAATGTTTGAGGCAAGAGAAAAGTCACCAGAAGTAGAAGAGGTTGCCATTATCCAGAGGATTCAAATCTTATAGTTGAAGAAAAATCCAAGGCTAGAAAGAGAAAAGTGAAATATAAATCTAGTCCAACCAATGAAATGTAAGGAGATAAGATGAAATATGAACATAAGGGTTATCCAAATTGAATCTTGTGTTGTATATAGGATTTCTAAAATGACTGACACAAACATGGGAAATGTATCGAAAACTAACATTATAGAAATATCTAAAGTAGTAAAGTAAGCACCTTTGATGTAAGCTCACGACCATCAGGTGAAACACAAGGAGATAAGATGAAGTATGAATATAAGGGTTATCTAGTTGAATCTTGTGTTGTATCTAAGATTGCTGAAATCAGTGACACAGACATGGGAAATGTATCTACAACTAGACTTATAGAAAGATATAAAGTAGTAAGGAAATCACCTTTGATGCATGCCCGACCAATAGTGGATTAATAAAAACAACTCGTATTTCCTAGTGCCACCTAATTACCTACTTTTAAAGAATTTTCTAAGTTTTATTATCATTTAACTATGTCGAGTTAAAGATACATTAGGCAATCTAGTGTTGATACTTGATACTCGCTTTTCAATTATTACTTGATCGTCACCACAAAGGAATGGGTGTTGGATGTGAATATGGAAAATTCCATTAATAAATGGGATGATAACCCCTAGTGAGTGTATTATAATCATGAATTTGATCTAATTGAAGGGAAAAAATTAGACATCTAGGTTTCCAAATACCACTTGTATAGTCAGATCTTATTCAGGAATCAAATGACATAACTCACTTATTATGTAAGATCTATGAAGATAAAAATTCTAATAATTTCTTTACATGGATGATTTATTTCATCTAAAAATTGAGGCCACAAGGCTAATGCATTGATCAACTATGATGAAATCATAAGTGACAATATTGATCGTTAGCTAAGAGGGGTTAGATAGTCTTTCAATTTTAAGATGACCTCTTATATAGTATATGTTGCAACATCTAATGGAAATTTTTCCATATTATACAATAAAGGGATATTATCTATAGACCCTATCTATTACCGTTATCCACAGTTTGCATTACCCGAGTCTTTCAAGCATACATGAAGGTGAATGATTTATTCTTTTGTGTAATCATTTGTAAGCTTAATAATGAAATGAAGTAAAAGAGGGTGACCAATGTAGCATGGGAAACATTTTTAGTATGTATGTATCTATATCCAGTTTTCCAATTTCACACATCTCATGGTTTGTGGTTTCTTAGGCACACCACTTAAGCTCTTGAGATACCCTAATGATAAGTGGATATTGATGGAACTATGTAGGTAAACTTTGAAAATGTATGATCTACAATCAAGGATTCATGGAGTATTAGTTAGCTTCCCAATCACCATTGGTAATTATCATTATACTAACATTCATAGGGATAGGAATATTTATAAAGAGATGTTCCATCAATATGAACAAGATAACTATGAAACAAAGACAAATTTTGAATTCTAGAATTTGGAAAAAAATAGTCTCCTGGACTATAGGTGCTTCCTTGAACTTGAAGATTTTTGGATAGATTGTAGGGATGAATTTGAAGTCGAAGAAAATACTACAATAGGGTGACCGCTCATTAGATTATTATCTTTTTCTTAGAAAAAATTCCTAAGGACCTCCCCGATGATGGGAATGTAATTTATGATTCTTACAATTAGATAGGAGAAGATAAGGCTCCATTCCAATCCTTGAGGAGTAATGTTAAGATAATTGAAGAAAGAACATCAAGGTTTCTAGTTTATACTTCAAATTCACTCCTTTATATAGCTTAATGTCTAGAAGAATCAGTAATGAAGAATATGAGTGAAAAGAGCACCAAAAGGAAGGAAGGATTGGGTCGAGTAGAAAAGGACAAAAGAGGCCATCAAAACCAAGAATCCCAAATTAGTAGAGGGTGAACACCTATCATCTAGACAAATATCAAGTCTTAAAGTCACTACATAAGTTGTCTCTTTATCCTCTATTGTTCCTTCCATACAAATTCCTACTACACAAGTGGAAGTTAACATACCACCCTTGGGGGCCCGATTCGCTTCTTTCTTCCCTCAATAAAGGTATAATTTCCACCTCCCGATCCTCCTCCTTTATTTCCACCAATAAATACTCCTCCTCCACCATTCGATGATCAGTCTACCACTTAGCATGAGGAGGGACATGACACTACCTTAGAGAACTCTTCACTTCATCAAGTATCATACTTGTAGGAGAAAGAAAAAGTTGTAGTGGAAACTAGAAAGATGGAGGGCAGAAAAGAGGGAGAGATTGAGAAAGAAATTGAAGAACAAACTCATTCAAAGGTTTTACATGAATCCTAAGTACATGAAGAGGACGAGAAAGAGGAATAAGATGATTTGGATTCAAGAATCAAGAAAGTTAAGGAGAAATAAATTGAAAATTAGTCTATAATTCAAAATGGAAGATTTAGAAAAAGAGTTATTATAGGGTACAGTAGCTAAAACACAACAAGAAATAGTTATAAATTGTATCACAATTGTGACTATTCATGAGATGGTAGTTCATTCAAGTACTCATGTTTGTTCAAGACATGACTTCTCATCATAGTTATCATTGCAGACAATCCCAAGTACTAAAGAGATAATTAATCTAAAAGATATGGACTTGTAGTTGCACAAAATTCTTGATAAGAGAGAGAAGAGATCCAAACCTGCCAAAATAACTTCTAAGATAATAATTGAATCATAAGGACAGAAATTTTCTAAAGTATCTATTCCAATAGTAGGAAAGTAGAAAATTTAATTAACCGAAGGGTACATAACTATGAAAAGAGTTCCTCCGGGAGAAGTTATTAAATAACGGTTGAAACAAAACACTCGTAACTTAATTGATACACTTTACCTTAATCTTGATAAAGAGAAGGCTGCGAAATCTAGACTAAATGATCAAATATCCAAATTGTGTGAAAATATTTCAAAGGTTGTCAATTTTTCCTCTCGAGCCTATACTTTTAGATGAGAAATTCAACCCTCAAGTCATCACATAAATAGAGGAAATAGGTGAAAAGGCTAAATATGTAGATGAATGGATAACAAAGATCACTAAAAATGCTAAGGAGGAATATTCACAAGTGATAACTAAATTGAAATATTTGTAAGGACAAGGGATTAGTTAAAGACTTTAATACCGGAAGCATATAATGAATATGGGATGGCTAAGATTCAATTGAAGATTCTTAAAGCAATAAGCTCACTTCCAGAGATTGTGTTGATTGAAGAAAAAAATTATGAAAGAGTGATCAATGAGAAAAGGTAAGAAGGAAGATCCGAATCTCTCCTTTTGTATTAATATATTCAAAAAATTGGGGAAGAGATGAATATGCTAGAAGGATAAGTAGAGGAATATATGGATGGGCTGGAATTTTGTATTTATTTTTTCATGAGATGAAATCTTGTCAAGCCACCAAGTGATATAGAGGAATTCCTTAAAATTATCAAGTACGAAATAGATAAATCCATCACATCTTTCACCTATGATTCAATGGAGAAATTGGTAAAGATTCACCAATACGTTAAGAATATTAAGGCATGTCTAGCAAGATTAAAAGGTTTTGACAACATCTTAGAAAAGGAATTACTCGGTATGAAATCAAAATGCAATCTATTGTAAAGGTTGATCAAAAGGAAGTGAAGTATTTTCTAAATCAATATGCTAAGTATTAGGAGAAGAATAAGCCTGATACTAAAGAGGAAAGTTAGACTGAAAATGAGGTTCTACAACTAGAATATCTTCTTCATTTTTATTCTTCTTCTTCTTCTTATTTTATTCTTCTCTTCCTCATTTATTAGACGATGTAATACATTATTCAAGATTAATTGTAAACATTAAGTAGTTCAACTAAAATCCATTACTTCAATTTAGTTGAAAAAGTAAATTACTTATAAAAAGGTAGTAGTGCCTATAGAGTGTTCAATGATGTTTTAAATTGTAGAACATTAAAATGTCATGCATGCCAAACAATGAGATATTCAACAAATAAAATTATCAACCTCCTACAATTTCAATTTTGTAGTAAGACACATGCAGAAAATGAACTTAATGTATCATATTTATAATGCCTTTCTAGGATCTATAAATAGAGAGAGAAGCCTATGAGCTAAGGGATCGTAAAAGTTTTTGCAATCAACTATCGTGCACTTTTGTGCATTGATATTTCAAAATTTGTGTTGGATTTATTGCATGTCCATTTTGTAAATTGGCTAGAATTGAATAAGAAGGAGGATTTCTATGGAAATTAGTGTCTAAAGAAATCTATTTGTGCATACCGAGATATTTTACTGTAAAACTTTATTTTTTAAATCTTCATCTATATACATTTCTTTTCATTTTCTAAAAAATTGGAAATTATAAAGTGTTTATTTATTTTGTATGGCTACAATAAGCTTTGTGATCTAATTTTTTTAAGTATGTTTCTTTTATGTAGTTAATGCTATTATCTTGCATTTTATTTTCTATTCCCTTCATTGCAACTTCCCCAAACGCATTTTCTTACTTTTTCTACAATAAAATTATCTATGGTTCATGAGCTTTACAATTAAAGTAATACCCGTAAATAAATTTTAGTTTACAAAAGTAGTTATAATAAATAAATATCTTGCATGGGAGATTCATCATTAAAAGGAGGGAATTCATCCCATGATTGCCAAGGTTTATGTGTGTTTCCAAGCATAAAATATAGCCAACAATATTTGGTGACTACGCCCTGGGAGCAAAATAAATATCACTAGCCTATACCTTTCTCGTGAGTCTATAAAAGTTTTTTTGACTTATTTGTGGCTTAACTAAAGTATTCGTGTCAAAGTGATTAGAATATAAATCCTTGGTCTAATTAATTCTAGGAGTTTTCATGCAATCCTAAGCACTAAGAATAACACATTTCAAGAGTTTGAAAATACCCGCCACTTGTACTAGAGTTGACTACATGTTCTACTCAGGTTCAAAATTGAAGATTATTTGTATGGTTAACTATTATGCACCTTTAGAATAAGACTCTAGCCAATAAAACAAAATGCTACTAAAGCCCACTCCCTATCTCACAAGTTCTCCATTTTGTAAGTTTATCTTTTACTTGCATAGTAAGTTGAGCTCAAGGAAGAATGGACCATTTCTTGAGATTGCAAGAGAAATTCAATTTCAATCATTCACCCCATGCTAGAATGTGGAGAGCTAGTCTTGAGCCTGTGGGAAGAGTGAAAAATCCTATTGAAAATCAGTTACAAAATTTTCCACTAGTTGGTATTATCTAGCAAATTACTCCTCAAACCCATATCATTGAACAATGGTACAACAACTTCTTGTCCCATGAGACGTGGCCTTTGTTCCTCTAAATTTAACACCCCCTCTCATCCAATTTCCTAAAGGCTTTAAGAATAATTTCTATAAGTTTTATGGAGATGAAAAATGAAACCCAGATGACCACGTGGATGCTTTCTTTATATCATGTGAGGTGTTTGTTATGGAACATAAAAATGTGTCTATCAATATCTTCATAGAGACTCTACATAGCTTTCCGGAGAATGGTTTTATCAACTCGGCTTGGGGTACCATAAAAATTGGACTACCATGCATGATCAATTTTTGAAAATATTTAAACCTTTTGAAGACTCAAGCATGTTGATTATTCAGCTAGATAAAATTTTTAAAAAAATCATGAATACATGAGGGATTTCATTGCTAAATTCCAAATAATAATTTACAAAATTCCTTCTACTGCTTCTCTTAGTGATGAAAATCGTGTTTTTCATTAGTTCTTTGTTTCTAGAAGTTTGTTATCATTTGCATAGAGCACATATTTATAACTTTTTGATATCTCAAAACATCGTTATTGAGGTAGAATATGATCTCATTATTGAGGGTAAAATAAAGCATTTAACTCCTAAGGTTTATGGTTCTATATCAACTAACACATTTGATCTCAACTGCTACAAAGATTGACCAATGACATGCTATAGATTAAAAATAAAATGGCTCAAGGTATTAATTCTACTCCGATAATAATGAACCTAAATGAAATTTCAATAATCAAAATCAAAATTAGAACCACATTATTGTTTCTCCTCAAAGACTTGTAATTTAAGTTGACCCAAGGAACAATGCAGAGATGAATGAAGAAGATAAAGCTACTGATAGCTATGATCCACTTGAAGATGAATATTTTTTAAACCCTGCCGGTGACTCCAACATTAGATACCTAGACTATGATTCATAAAATGTCCTTTATGAAACTTTCAAAGATAATTATCATCACACTTTTGTAGTGTTTACAAGATATCAGTGAAAAAGGTGGTGAAACGTATGCTAATAGAAATAAAAGATGAAGATATGAACCTAGGACAAATTTTACCATACTCAAAAGAGGTATCCCTCTACCTATTTCTCTGTCTCCTAAAGATAAGTATGAAAGATCACCTTTTCTTCTACTCCTCGAGTATAAAGATTAGTTATTTTTTAAACCAATATAAATACATCTAATTCTTCTTTTTATATCATAGATGACATTAAGAAAACCAAAATCCAAATTTCAGAATATGAATACCTAAGAACTTTCCTCGATCATTTGAATATTCTAGTTAAGTATGATTAGAGAAACATATCAAATAGTTCACCTAATAATACAAAAAAATGAATTGTTTCTAATCCTAGGAATATTCCTCCTTATAATAGTGCTACAACTAATGCTCCCAAATCTTCTGAAATGATTGAACCATTTCATGTATCTTTTCTTATTAATGGTTTCAAGTTGAGAAATCGCATCTTGGATTCAAGAGATTCTGATAATCTCATGCCAACTAAAGTTGTAGATGCTCTTACGCTCACATTGATAAAAATAATTGGTAGATGTTATTCGATGGGGAGACAAGTGTTGGAAGATCAAGGACCGAGAGTGGGGGTGAATCAGTCCTACAATTAATTTTCTTTCATTTACTAAAGTATGCATTCATCAATTATATTTTTCATGCAACATTCATAACCATGTGTGCTTATTAAGATATGCAACATCAACCACAAGAGTAAGAAATAAATTACTCAACACAAGAAAACCATATGTAAGTGGGAAACCATCATGAGGAGGAAAAACCAATGAAAATATAATTATATTACACAAATACAAGTGATTTAGTAAAATGCCAACTACACAAGGAGGACCAACCCTAGTTTATTAGAGAACCAACCCTACAAGGTGCACCAACCCCTAATTTAGTGAAGCACAAACTCCAAAGGGAGGATAAAAACCCTAGGATGACCAAGCACCAAAAAATCCACATGAATATTTTTTATCTCTGATAATTCTACTGCCACAACTGATGGAGATCGTAATTTCAGCTCATAACCCTAGCTCACACACTAGGTCTTCAAACTCTTATAATCTTGCTCTTTATTCACTTGTATTTTCTCTAACATATTTATATCATGTATTAAATTAGTCCTAAACATGTAATTCTATTCCTCTTCCTTCAATTCATGCACACATACCTTCAAATCACTCTCCTCTAGGTCACACTTCTTCCATCCAAGAGCACTAGTTCAAAAATGAACACAAAACATAACTTTTATACCTTTTTATTTCTTCCAACCAAAATTAGATCTGTCCCTCATGATAAATTCAACCCATATATATTTATAAAATTCAATTAAATTAATTAAAATAGACACATATGAACCAAATAGGTCATCCTAGCTTAAAACCTCAATACATGTTGCAAAATGGCTCAAAACCCCATGGGCACAAAGATAAAAATTCCATTTCAAATCCATATATATTCATGACCCATAAATAAATAAAAATGATTCAAATATCATATTACATTCATATATGGTATTAATTTTTCTCAACCAATCAAATTATTTATTTAATGGGCCCAATGCACTTTGTAAATCTCAAAATTCTTGTTTCCTATAGCCTTCAACACCCCGCAACTTCATTATGCCACAAAATCAGATCTAATGAAATAAACCATTCCATGTGACCAATAAATGGAAATGTAAGAACCTTTATAAAACTTATAAAAAAGTTATAATCCTTGAATCAATCACTTTATCAAACCAAAACTACTTTTTTCACCAAATCAATGCGCCAATTTTTTTCCACATTTTAGCTCATAAAACCATTTATAAGAACATTAAAGATATATAAATGTATTCATTAGATTAAAAATTCATCCTAATTCAGATTATAGGTGATATCAAGTATCACCCAATCCATCTCATGCTTCAAACAACTTTGAACTTACACCAAAACACATCGTGTCATGCACCGACAAAAAAATTTCTTAAGAAAAGAATGACCTATATACCATATTAAATGATCTAATAATGAGGAAAACCTTATATAACTATAAATATATCTAAATATTATTTCTAACACTTTTTTAATCACCTCAATATTCCACCTATAGCTCAAGATATACCCATTTTACTCAACCCTACTTCTAAGGCCTCAAAACTTCCCTTTGACCACAAAATTTAAATGGAACTCAAATGACCATGTACCTACATGAACATGTCCTAAAAGATCCATGGATATCATGATCAGCTCAGATAAATTCCATAACATCAGTTTAACACATACCACTTTTGGACAAACTTGTCCCAAAACCTTATTCTTCCTAAACCGGCATGTTTATGTGGGGCCCACTCATTACCATGACATAAACCATACATTTATGGAAACATAACAAAGTCCTATATATAATTAATCACAAAATTTCATGAATCAATAAAAATGGGTCACTATACATCTTCTTTGGTAGACTACTCTTAGTTAGGGTTTAACTAGGGTTTTAGAGAACTTTATCTTCTTAACATTCATTCATAAAAATATGACAATAAAATGACCTGATTATTTTTTTAAAACCTTATATAATCACCATATAAAAATACCTTAAATACACAAGGTTCCATGCAAATCACACAATTCACACCGAGCATCATAAGTTCAAATTCGAGCTAGATTTTCACTTTTTCGACCTGTCTCACATTAACTATCATAACCTACAAAATTATAATCCTATCAACCTAAAAATTTATAAAATAACCATGAAACATCAAAATAATATCTCAAATAGTCATAATTTCAATACAATAACTAAATCCCTCCATCCTTTAAGACTTACCTTTTCTTACATGTCTATTCCTCACTGTAGAAGCTAGGGTCAACTAAAAGAATACATTAGCTCATAATGAAACATTTGAAAATGACCAAAACATACCTAATATACCATGATATAACTTAATGTATGCATACATGATCTCATATAGCTCCAAAACACATTCACGCACCTCTTAGCTACCATACCATACCGCTCCTAATAAACACTTGTAAAATAGTGAACCACTTATATCTGCACCATTACATTGTTTTGAGTGACCAATCACCCTCCAAACCTATTATAAATCATGTCAACATGATTCTCAAAAAACCAAGAAGCTCATACTTTTATGTAGCATCACCTAGGCACTTGAATGGGCTTGCAAGAGAAAACAATCCTTACTGAATCTCACTGAACTAGCACAAACACATCTGAATCACCATGTTAGTATTATGTACATAAAAAAGTGACCCTGAAACATCATCTACTTTGTCATTAAATTTTTTTTTCATCAATGACAACACCTAATAGGACCACATGCCAATAATCTCCCCTTTTTCATTGATGGAAAACTCCTTGAACTTCTCTCCTTTTTACATTAATGACAAAGGCATACCTATAGCAGAATATTCTTCACCTACCTCATCTTCATAGCAGATCATATTTTAGGTAGAAACATCGGCCAAATATCTCATCTTAGATAAAATCCTTGAAAGTTTTCAAAAATTATAATTTTGTCTTCTTTTTAGGCATCCAATCACTATGCTCCCCTTGGGATAAACATATACAAGATATGAACATCATCAATACAAAATAAATGAAGCATTATCATACCTTTTTTGGAGTCAAGACACCACAATCCATTATCTAGGCATGTAAAAATAACAATTTTTCCTTAACCCCTTGTTTTAGCATTTATATGACCACTACAACATACTAAAATCTGATCCATACACACTGATAACATGCCAACAATGACACAAAATAACATATCAAGCCATCATACAACCTTTCTTGTCCACAAACCAACATGTCTAGGAAAATAATTTTCATTTCAATGCACCTTATTTCTATTCAAAATGACTTAAGAGCATAATTCCCTAAGTAGACCTATCAAGTACATTTAGGACCAATTTTGGCAAGCACTAAAACCTCATACACAACTTGAAACTACAATCCATAGCTCCCCAGGACTTAAGAAAACTATATCAAGTATAAAATCTCAATTTTAAGAATTCAGCCTTGGATAAGGCTAGAAAACTCTTTAGACACATTTTCAAGGTCCTAAGAAAATTTTTGATTCTTTAACAATCATAGTTGAATGAGAACATGCATACAAGGAATAAAATTTTCTACTTCACTATATAGGCACCCACTACACACCTCATAAGTCTTTAGACAACCATTTTCACCTTATAAGAGGAATCTTACTTACTCCCTCTATCATGAATAACTTTTTACCCCTCATTAGGTACCTATAGGCCTGAAATATAGTAGCACTCTACCTCTTGAAAGGATTGTACTTGAACCAAGCTTAACACCACAAATAGAGTAACATATCATCATAAATTAACATCATTTCTCATCTTGTATCCATCTTACTTTCTTTTTGAGAGTTAAATCAAGATCCCTTTGCCTCTTGACGCAACCTATAATCTACCAAAAACAACCCAAGTGCGCTCGGCACATCACTTATCTTGAGGTGAGCACTCACCCAAAGCACACAAAGGTACCCAAACCCTCTATAGAGTTGTTTCTGTAGGATGTTAACATGTTGAAGATAAAGCATACATCCAAAACCCTAACTAACCATAAACATTCCATAGAGCATATTCCAGATCTAGATCTTAAATAATCATGAATTAAACAATAATCATAATGAAATCAACCATACAAGAACTAGTTACAATCATGTTTAACATATTTATCCACCCAATATACTCCATTATATTAAACATAGTGAATACAAAATCTTCTTATAATAAATAGTATCATAAGTTTATGCGTGCATCAAATCTGCAACATAACTCTACAATAGCTCATACACGTGTCTCTCTCTAACTACACAGACTAATACATACTTATAGGGGTGGGGACTTTCCCTTCACCACTTACACACTTCCAAAAATAGGTCACATGCTAAAAATAGCCATGTACCTTTACAATAATATGCACACATGAAAGTGCACTAATAATAGATCTCCTATAGTTAATTGGGAGTAGTAATCCTATTATTATCTCAAACTCATGCATGACACTTAGTATATTCTCATCCCCAAAATAAATTTTTGTATCGCATAAGTATCCATCCCGTTGTGTTCTCCACATGTCTCCAAAAATATCCTGTAACCATGAAAAATGGCTAAGTCCCAAATCAACTTGTCCTGGCAAGCATTTCCTTCCCTATCCTCTTGTGTCATTAAATGCACCTTGTTCCTACGTGTGAATACTCTATGTGTCCTCTCCTTAGTGTCATACTGCTTTGCTCAAAATTACCCTCACTAAACTACATTTTCATCCCGGCATAGGGTTCCTCCCGATTGTCCCAAACAATAAAGAATAAGAATGGAAATAATGTAAAGAATTACCGTATAAGGAATAGACTTCTATTATGCAACACCTTCTACTTCAACAGGGAGGATCAACTATAGATATTCTATTTTAATCTCATCCTCCAATGTTTTACAATCATCCAATGTGTTTCTTATTCTCACTTGAACGTCTATGACAATGGCTTCTAAATCATCCTGGATTATCTTTCCCTTTTCATTCTCGCAAAGACTAGGATAACAAAGTGGCCATAACATACATACTTCCCTCAAGAAGATCCATCTTTACGCTTATGATATTTCCAATCTCATCCAACCTATCGTTATGAGATTTGTGTGCTGCTATAAGGGATTCATGATTTTTCTTTACTAATGCCAATCTTTCTGCGCACCCTAAAGTCTCATCCTTCATTTCCTTCAGAACTTCATTATCTTCTATTATAGTCCTGATCCTAATCACCGCTTCTGGAGCTGCACATATGTTCAAAGCTTGATCTACTTTCTTCATCTCTTCTTGTAAAGTTTGGAGTAAATTTTGGAGTAGTGCTTGAGTAATTCCTTGTTCTTGGCTCCTAAGGAACTTGAGTGCCAAGGTTTGGAGTTGGCCCTTCGATTTCATGAGGAGTTTTATGCATGTGAGGTTTCTCATGCTCTCGATTCTTCTTCCCTCTTCACACCTTCCTCTTCATCCTTCATGTCCTCATCTCTGGGATCCTCCATATCTTATGGTTACATTGGGGTGCTAGGCGTTCTCTTTGCAAACTCCTCTTCCTCATCATTTAGCTTTAGATTTATCCTCTTCTTCTTAGTTACCTCTTTTTGAGGGGAGATTCATGGTGATATTCATACATGTTGTGGAGTTCCTATGCCTTAGGTCCTTGTTCTTCTGAATACCCTCTTAAAAAAATGCTCTTCATGGACTAGATCCAATTCCAAGTCCTCATCTCCTTATTGTGCCTGAGGTGGAGTATCCATGTGCTCATTTTCCACTCTATTTTTTGGCTTCCTCTATCCTCTATGATCTAATCCTCCACTATATTTGTGTTCTTCTTCCTCTTCGTCAATCTCTATAGTCATTGTAGGATTTGGAGCTGGCGCATTCTCGCACTGTATGTTTTCCCTGAGGTGGACCTGGGAGCATAAAATCATTCTCCATGTACTTGTTATTCTCTAGCTTATGCTTAACCAAAAGGTATATGAGCATGGCTCCATTGTCCCCAATAGCCAAGCTTACTAGCTTCATACTTATGACATTGTAAATGAGACTCTTAATGGAGGAAATGTGGCTTGGATACACATATGGCTTCCTGAGGGTTTGGTAGTCACAATCTACCTTGTCTATGTTGAAGTTGAAATGGCGTGCATCAGTAAATCTATGCCCTAAGACTTGGAAGTAGCGCACCGTGATGGCATAGTGAATTTTGCACCATGGGCTCCATGTCCCATACCTCATAAAGAAATCACATGATGCGTATGTTGGTACACCACAAACTATATTTCCTTTCCCCATTACCGAAGGTATCTCCTTGGGAATGCCTCACTCCTAATCAAATGCCATGTGAATTTGGTCATACCATATCTCGCTTTTTTCTTAAACGTCCCACTCATTGATCCTTCGCATAAATATTTTTCAAACCTCTCCATGAGGGACTTCTTTTCCTAGGGTACTCCCAAATCTTGTTCTTTGGCCCATCGACACTCCAATTTCTAAGAACACAAGAGAAATTACGATAACACAAAAAATTATCTTTTCTCTTGTGTGTGCTTCCTCAATAATGGTGTCTCGTATATAGTATACTAATTTTTATACTACCCCCTAAGACATTTTCTTTGCAATGTGAAGTCACATGGTGTTTACCTGCGACCATCTCTCTTGGTCATTCACCTTGGTTAGTAGATGTGTAACTTCCACGCACCATAGAAACTTCTCCTATTTATCAATGTCCATTCCATGTGGACCCTTAGTATACCCCAACTCCTTTCTTGTTTCTATGACCATTGCTTTATTAGTCATATCACTAACAAGGTATACCCTATGCCCTTCAATCTTGTTAGTGTCAAAACCAGGGCTGTTGTGATCCTAACCCTTCATCTAATGAAATAAAATAAGTCCTCATGGACTCGGATCATCATCCATTGGTATAAGGGTTCATACTTTCCAAAATATGGGAGCTCATACTACTAGTAAACTCCTTCCTGCTTTTAATTTCTCCCAACATCGTCATACATTGGCATATCCTCCATCATGCACTTGTTGGTCTTCTTATTTAGCAATGCATCCAACTCTCCCTTGTTTTTAGAGGTAGGGTGGTTATAGTCACTTATTTTACATTTGAGGACGTGGGATTCCCACTCTTTTCTCGACTATTACTCCTTCTAGGTACTAGATGTCCGAAAATTACTCTCAGGATCAATTTCAACTTCATCTTCTACCTACTTCCTTCCTTTCATCCGTGTTGTAGGTGTTTTCTTTGGTGCCATTGTAAAAATCCTACCTTTTTCTTTCTTTAATGAGAAAATTAAAATCCTAGCTTGAAACGACATGCCCTATCTCCTTCTCTACATTTCTCGCTTCACTCAAACCTTTCACCAATGGGGACACAAGCCTCTTCCACACAATAGTATGATGTCCACGCCTTGTTTCACAATGCTTCGCACCTCAAAACGATTCGCTCATCTCGCTTGTTATTAGATTTCTCAAACACTCATTATCCCAAAGGTAAATATCAACTTATGTCACATCCTTATATAGATTTTTAAAAATTTAGTGCATTTATTGCTCCACCTACAAACAATTCTCTCATTAATTGACCATTTTAAAATCTCCATGTAGTACATCTTCACGACCCAGCCTATAACCTTCTAGTGTGCCTTCCTACCTTATAGCTATAGAATTCTCTTCAACGTGCTCCCATGAACCCGAATACCTCACTACTTCATCTTCCCTAGTAGTCTTGTTATCCAAAATTCACCCTCAAGGTAATTTTGATAACATGCATCAAATTATTCAGTCCCGAGAAAGTAGATTGATTTGAGGCCCAAAATCATGTTTTTTGGGGTCCCCTCGGCTTTTTTCTAACTCTCCCATCCAAGAAGAAATCCCAACGAGTTAGAAAAAATGGAAAAAATGCAAAAATAAGGTTGCAGGACTGTTTTGAAGCATTTCGGGTCTGAAGGGTGCGGATCATACCAATGCGGGTCATACCAAGGTTCATCATACCAAGCTTGGGGCCAAAATACAAATAAAATCAGCTAAGTCAGACATTTTTGTCCCAGGCGGTCCATGGGACAGTTGGGACGTCAGGACGCGAGGGACGCGAAAGCTGAAATGGCCAAAAGCAAGAAAAATTGTCTAAGTCTTGTTTCACGCGGTTTGGGATAGTCAGAAAAAGTACGCATGGGACATGAATCGGCCGATTTTCTGAAAGAAATTCCATTTCGGTAGTTCGGAGATATTTGTCCGGGACAGCCAGGACAAAAGTATGTGAGGGACGCGTGAGACGCGAAAAGGTGAAAAAGCCGCAAGCAGGGACAAGGAAGCCCGAATCAGCTGATGTGGGAGAATGTGTCCTAGGTAGTCCATGGGATAGTTGGGACAAAAGTACGTAGGGGACGCAAAAAGCCGAAACGGCCGAAGGCAAAGAAGAAAAGTCAACATTTGACCCGTGAAACTTCAAACGGCCATAAATTTTGACTCCAAGCTCCGATTTTCACAAAATTGGACTTTCTGAACAAGCACAATGTCCTCTACATAGTTAAATATATATAAATAAAATAAACATATTCATCTCCAGTCAGTTAATGCTCATTCCCACAAATGACAAAAAATGCCCGCTGCACTCCAAAATAATCGCCCGCACTTAGAAGGCCATAAATTTTGCATTTCTCAACAAAATCACACAAAATTGGTACCATTGGAATTGTGGCTCCAATCCCAACACACAGAAATCAAGAAATTCTAGATTTGATGAGATATTGATCAATATTTTTAAGAAAACGTTGTTGGGTTCATAACAATGTTGTTTTATTTGGTGGTTGGGAATGCAATTAAGAGGCATGGTCATCATTCTTTCTCTCTCGCCGCAGCACTGGACAGTATGGGGAGCCTTTTGCAAGTAATATACAATCATTTTACTCCATTTAATGCCTCTTACAAGTGGTTGAAGGACAGATTTCGGGATTTCCATTTTCCCTTCTCTCTCTCTTCTCATTTTCTTATAAATTGGAGTGTTGGGCTCATTGTAAGAAGAGGTAGTTTTTGTAGCAAAGCTCGCCAAAATTGCTTTGTGAAGCTGATGTGTTATAGGCCCTTGTTGTGGACTCCTTGCATGGTGATCCAGGCCCTTATCTTGTAATAGATTGAACTGTGCATATCATGAAGCAATAAAATATAAGTTTGTGGATATATCTTCCCCTGTTGTGTTTTCTTGCATTCTTCTTGCCCCTTCAACCTCGATTACAAGAATATTGTGTCTATTATTATTTTCATGTAGGGATACATTATCATTGTGTATTTTTGAAATATTGTTGTGAATTTTGCTAGATTATGGAGAACTGGCATCACCTCTTCTAGTGTGCACTTTGCTTCTGTATTTCACGCATTTGAAGACTACTATCACACCCTCCTTTTCTCGGTGTATCACCGCTTTAGTGTAGGATTTAATTTCATGCATTCTCTCTCCCTGGTCTCTTGGAAATTTAGATTAGAATAGTTAGTTTCCCCTGCATTAGAGTAGATTGTGGTAGGAAGTTTAAGAGCAAGAACCAGCTTTCTCTGGAGGTTTATCTCAAGTAAGCAAGTCCCACAAATTGGAGATAGTACCCATGTTATCCAATCACACCGTGAGTTCAAATATATGTGCTTGTATAAACCATAGAAGGGTGCTGTGATTTGGTGATAACAAGTCTCCATGACTATTTCTTACCTCACGTTATATTGTTCCCTCATTTATCTTCATCTATGGCCATCGCTTTAGATAAATATCCTTTCCACAGCTTACTAAAACTTGTAACAATTTTTTTCATGTGAACCCAGGGCTTTTGATAACCACACAACACTAATATCTGTAAGTTGGATTCTTAATTAGGACTTTCATCTTTCTTCTCTGCCCAGAATTGGGTCGGACCACAATCTGATTGCTTTAAAACTCTTCAATTGGACTAAGCCCACCAGAAGTTCCTTTAAATTTGAAAAGATGTGGATGGAACATGATGACATACATGACAGAATTAAATAATGGTGGATTGGAGATGGTGAGGGCACTGCTCAATATAGACTTATTCAGAAACTCAAAAATGTTAAAAAAACAGGTGAAAATTTGGAATAAAAGAGTTTTTGGAAATGTGTTTGAAAAGAAGAAGGATTTAAAAAAAAAATCTCCAAGATCTGGAAACCAAGATGAATATAATGGGGAGATCTCTTGAAGACCAAACTTTGGAAAAGAATATTCTCTCAGAACTGCATACGATTTGTAGCAGAGAAGAATCTCTATGGAGACTCAAATCTAGGGCTATTTGGCTGAAAGGAGGAGACAGAAATACAAAGTTCTTTCATATGACCACACTTAAACATAGAGCATGCAATAGGATAATGGAAGTTGCTAAAGGAAATGGAACTGTTATAAAAGACCCAAAAAGCATCAAAGAGGAGGCTCTTAAATTTTATGAAAAACTTCTCAATGAGAAGACTAACATCACTGATGAGGCAGCTCTTTTATGTTGGAGGCTATCCCCCAAGACAAAATTGAAGAGCAGAGATTTAAAGATATCACTAAAGCAGTCACATTAGAAGAACTTCAAAAAGTTGTGTTTACTCTTGAAGGGGATAAGGCACCAGGCCCGGATGGTTTTTCAGTTAACTTTTTCAGAAATTTTGGGAAATCTGTTTGGATGATCTTCTCAGGGCGGTGAATGAATTTTATAGAACTGGGGATCTTTTGAAAGAGTTGAACAACACCCACATTGTGCTTGCTCCAAAAAAATGGATGCTAAGGATTTCAAAGACTTCAGACCCATCAGTCTAGTGAATGTTATCTATAGAATTTTCACCAAGATCATTGCTACCAGATTACAATTCATTATGAATGATCTAATTTCAAAGCAGTAGAGTGGTTTCATTAAAGGCAGGATTATTCAGGATGGTGTGATTATGGTTCATGAGACCATACACTCTATGGATAATAACAAAAAAGCAAATATGGTCCTTAAACTTGATATGAATAAAGCCTTTGATAAAGTCTCCTGGGTCTTTCTGGACAAAGTTTTGGCAAAATTTGGTTTTCTAGCTAAATTCAGAAAAATTGTTAAGGCATGCATCACTACGGTCAGATTCTTAGTGGTGGTCAATGGAGAGCCGGTGGGATTTTTCACAAGCAGTAGAGGGCTAAGGCAAGGGGACCCAATATCCCCTTTGCTATTCATTCTTATGGCAGTCAGTCTTAGCAGAACAATTGATAAAGCAGTTACAGATGGTCTTTTGAAAGGCTCTAAACCCACTTCCACTAGCCAAGCAACTTCTCATCAGCAATTTGCTGGATGATACAATCCTTCTTTTAATGGCTTCGTCCTTGAAGCTAAAGCAACAAAGTCTATTATGAAACTTTATGAATCTACTTCTGGGCAAGAGATTAATTATGATAAAAGCTCCATTTTCTTTTTTAACACCCCTGATGAAAGACAAGATTAAAATTGCAAAAATTTTGGGCTGTAAAATCAGTTCACTTCCTGCTACTTATCTAGGGCTCCCCCTTGGTACTAAAAAAGTTTCAATCAAAGTTTGGAATGACCTGTTGGAGAGATTCCAAAAGAAAATGGCTGGCTGGAAAGGAGCCATTCTGTCTAGTGCTGGTAAGTGTCTGCTCATAAAAAGCACTCTTCAAAATATGCCTATTTATATTATGTCTCTCTATAAAATCCCTTCTGCTTTCAGAGAAAAAATTGAGAGGATACAAAAAAACTTCTTATGGTAGGGCATGGAGGATAAATTTAAATATCACTTGGTTGCTTGGGATCAAGTTTGCACTCCCAAAAAAATGGGGGCCTGGTATAAAAGACATAAAGAAAATGAATGAGGCTCTTATTGAAAAATGGGATGGAGAATGCTCTCTGAGAAACAACCCTAGATTGAGCTAATTAAGGCCAAATATCTAAATCAACAAGCAGTCATTTCTTTTCTTCAGGATGAGCATCTTCCTTATGGTTCCATTTTCTAGAATAATTTAGTTCAGATCAGAAATTTCATCAAACAAGGAAGCAAATGGAAAGTGGGGAATGGTAGAGATATAAAATTTTGGGGGATAACTGGTTCAACTGTAGTCTTATTGATAGATTTGGTGCAGCTAAGGATAGCCTGGAAAGTAAGTATGGAAAAAGAATCATGGATTACATTGAAAGAGATGACAACAAGAAGAAATGGAAAAAGCTTTCTGTGGATAGAGATGATCTGAATCAAATTATTTCCTCTTTGCAAGACCAGTTGGACCTTATTCCCTTAAGTCAACTGGACATTAAGGATGAATTGGTCTGGAACAATTCTATTGATGGTGAGTATTCTGTTAAAACAGGTTATAATTCTTTCTTTGAAACTATTCAAAGTGAGTTCAACTGGAGCAGGATTTGGATGACTGAGCTCACTCCCAAAATAAATTTTTTCTTTTGGCTTGTTCTCAGGGGTAGAATTCTCACCACTGATAACTTGATAAGAAAAGGTTTTATAATGCCAAATAGATGTCATCTGTGTAAAAAATAATCTAAGGATATCAGACATTTGTTTATCCATTGTGAGTATGCCATAAAAATATGGAATTTTGTCTTTTCTAATTTCAAAGTTTCCTGGACTGTACCAAAAGATTTCATTCAGTTTTGGACCCAATGGAGCCCTCCCTTTAAACACTGTGTTGTGAGAAGACTCTGGAAGTTGGTAATGCCTCATACTATTTGGAGGATATGGAAAGATAGAAATGATATCATCTTTAGAAATAGTAAACAACAGTGCAAGCTCAACATTGTTAAAATCTCTAATGTTGTCAAAGAAAACATTGTAAGATTTAAACCTCCTAAGAATAAGAGTTACCCTAAAAATGAAGAGCATATCTTGTCCCAATGGAAGATTGGAGCTGACA
The DNA here is from genome assembly GCA_018340775.1 of Taxus wallichiana var. yunnanensis. Lineage (NCBI taxonomy): Eukaryota > Viridiplantae > Streptophyta > Pinopsida > Cupressales > Taxaceae > Taxus > Taxus wallichiana. The sequence continues at coordinate 71,436,923 of CM031234.1, read as the reverse complement.
GTATTCAGAATGGCACCTGTAGTAACATTGATAGGTCTTTGATATATTGGAACCCTCCTGATCTTAATTGGCATAAGATGAACTTTGATGGGGCCTCTAAGGGAAATCCAGGGATAGTTGTTGGGGGAGGAGTGATTCGGGATCACAGAGGTAATCCTATAGTTGCTTATGCTGGTAAAATGGGGATACAAATGAATCATTATGCTGAAGCATTGGCCGCTCTATGGGGTCTTAGAATTGCTTAGACTCATAATGTTCAAAACCTTATTCTGGAAGGAGACTCACTGAATATTATCAACCATCTAAATCAGTCTTCACCACCAAGCTGGAACATCAAGGATTTCATCATGGAATCCATAAGTATCTACCAAACCTTCAACAATATCTGGATCAAGCATACATACAGGGAGGGAAACAAAGTGGCTGATGCATTGGCTAATTATGGCATAAATATTAATTTTAATATTTGGGATAATGGTAATTGCATCCCTGAGCAGGTTCAAAACAACATTCATGCGGATAATTATAGACACTCAAATACGGAGTAAGGATAATGATCTTTTGGAATGGGATTTTGTGGAGATTAAATTCACACATGCGGGGCATCTCATATATAAAGAAGCTCTTAAGCGGATCTTTGAGTGCACTCAAGTACGCAGTAAGGAAAATGATGACTTAAAGTGGGCTTTTGAGGAGTTAAAAGTTCACACATGTGGGAAATCACAGATACAAAGCAACATTCATGCAGTCACTTACAGGAACTCCCACGTAAGTTATGGCTGCATTAATTATCATTACTCCCATCATGTGAGAGGGCTTCTTAAAAATAGAGAAAGACAGATTGTTAACTACATTTCATCCAGCAGTTCACAAAAGGGTTTAGAAGAAAGTAGTATCAAGCATTCTAGAAAGGATAAAATGGGAGGAGTGCCTTGTCAGATTGAGCCCAACAGAGACCCTGATTGGAAGAGTAACAAGGTGCTTTGGAATCTGCTTAAGCAGGGAGGAATCAAAACTTTATTGATAGGATCCAGGGGCATGATCAAAACATATCTATTTAGTTTGTGACGGAGTGGAAGGATCGGAAAGTTGAATATGGTGGGAAAAAAATCTCTGTTAATGAGGAACTCATCACTGAAGCTACAGGCCTTGGGATGGATGGATTCCATTTTTTCAACAAGAGGATCGATAAAGTGGCTGAGGAAAAGAAGTTTGTTGCTGGAAATGAGGAGCTGATCTTCATTACTATGCGGGTTTGAAGGTAAGCTCCATACCCTCACCATTTGATGAAATCACCCACATGATGGTTCGTTACATCTCTCTGGAGGGGAGATATGTCACAGTGCCCACAAAACATCTAGTGTTCCTCAACCATTTCTGTAGGAATATCATGGTTTGTTTCCCACATTACCTTCTATTCTCTCTCAAACGCTCCATTCTGGAGTTCCAGAAACATACCCGTGCGGTCCCCCTACATCAAGGTCTAATTTTCTTGTTGCACAAGCTTTGTGTCTTAAAGTTTCCCAGCCTCCCTTCTTCCCCCAGCTCTCCTCCTTTGCATCCCACCACCAATACCCCCACTCACACCCCCATCCCTTCCATCACGGCTCCCACCCCCATCACCTCTACCACGACCAAACCCTAAACTAGGTCTCAAAAAACACCCAAGCTAGATATCCCTATTTTAGGGAGAATTCTTCGCAGCACTCAGGAATTGGAGGATGTTCAAAACCTCCTTCATATTAGTAGAGCAGGTCATCAAGAGGCTTCACACACAGAGAGTACTACCCAAAGGCTGGAAGCCTTAGAAAAAGATATGTTCACTTGAAAGAAGAAGTACAAAACTTGACTAAGCAAAAAGGTAAAAGGAAGAGGGAAGAGGATTTTGATCTTGACAATACACAAATTGAGGATATCTATAAAAAGTTAAACTCCCTGGACAACCATCTGGGGAAAGCTAAGGATCACCATGATCACAACATGGCAATTTTTAATGCAATTGGTGACTTCCTTGAACAACATGTTCGCAGTGTCTCTGTTCTTAGTGAGATCCTAGAAACTCTGTGGGGTATGGATAAAGAAAGAAGTCAGACCATTAAAAATTTGGATGCTAAGGATCCCACTCACATGATGGCATTGTCTTTGTTTACCTCTTTGCAAACTGTCAAATCCAGAATCAACAGAGCCGCCAAGAAGTAGAGATGTTCTTCACTGCAGATGTTGACTTCCATCATGTTTTTTTGCTGTTTTGTTGTTTTTTGGCTGCTTTGTTGCAACGTTTGCTCTGTTTTTTTGTTATGTTGTAACTCTTTTTTGGTTACCTATGGATTCAATGCCTATTTTGGATTCTGATCCTTCTATTTTGTGGAACTTCTTAGTATATTATCTGGCTTTTAGGCCATCATTGTAATCAGGGTATAGTCCCTTCAAAACTATTTACCAATAATAAAAAAATAACCACACCACACCAATGATATGTACAAAGTCCTCAGGCATAAAAATACTTCATATAGTAATTAGATTTCAATGCACAACCACACTTATTACACAAAAAACCAAACTAAATTTACAAAGCATAGTGATGAAGAAGGAAATACATTAAGGAAATATAAAAATGAAAACCTATTCTAAATGGAAACACTGCCTTATTAAAAACAACAAGAATACTTATTTATAGTAGGGCTTCAACCTACTCTCGTTGAAGTAACCAGTAATTGTATTCCATCAAACATCTCTAACTATAAATCTCTTGATTCAAGTATATGAGTGATAACATACGGTCCTAACCAATTCACTTTGAGCTTTCCTAGATGGCACAAAAACTTAGAATCATAAAGAAGAACCATTTATCCCATCTCAAGTGTTTTGTCCCTAATGTGCCTATCATGCCATGCCTTCTGTTGGGCCTTTTCCTACTTATGAATCCAATGTGCTATGATGTGCCTCTCATCCAACTGTATCAATTTATAAATTCTTTCTTAAAAGGCTTGCTCATCAGCTATACATCCAACATGCACAATACACAAAGAAGGTAACATGAATTCCATAGGAAGAACTACTTCTACGCCAAACACCAATTGAAAGGGTGTGGCCTTGTTCAACCTCTTGTATGTTGTTCTATACACCCAAAGAATGACATAAATTTATCATCCCAATCTTTCCTTCCAACATCACAATTTTTTATCAATGTCTGGCTCAAAATATTTTTGAAGGCCTTAATAGTCCCATTTTCTTGAGGATGATAGGGTGTAGTCTTATGGTGCATAATCATAAATTCATCCAATAGTATCCTGATTGTCTCATTCAAAAAATGTGTACCCCTATCACTTGTCAAGCTTAGCATACATCCATACCTTGTAAGAACATTTTCCCATAAAAACCTGGTTGTTTTAAATGTTGTAAAATCCTTGGTAGGTGTTGCTTCTATACACTTTGTAAGATAATCTATGCAAGTGATGATGTCACTTGATCTAGTTCTACATGTGGCTAGTGAAATAGGACCCACAAATTCTATATCCCATTTCTTAAATGGATTTACTATAGGAATAGGTCTTAAAGGCATTTCATCTTTGTGCCCAACTTTAAGAAGGCATTGATAAAGTGATCACACACCTTACAATATGCTTTACAATATTTATAGAGGGTCTCCCGTCACAATCCAATGAGTAGAATATTGTGCACAGTGGAGTCAACTACATAGTTCCCACCTGTAATAAACCATGAGCCTCTTCCATGATATATGTGCACTCGTCCTCTAGTACACACTGGCATAATACCTTAGGTCAACCTAACTTGTATAGGTCACCACTGATCAACATAAAAGGGGTCACGCAAACCACAATTTGTTTCTTCTCTAAGGCTTTCATCCCACTTGGTGTCATACATGTACATAGAAAGAAAACAATATAGTCCAATTATGAAGGTGTGCATTGTAACCTATACAACTGTGCATCCAACATTGTATCTTTAATTTTCTCATAAGCATCCTCCCCGACTAAATTATGGATAAATGGTTTGGGCTGAAATTACTTTTACCTAGTTTGAACACAATCAGAAATAAAATTCTTGGTATAAGATAACCCATTGACATATGTGCCCTTGTAAAATGAGATTTTTACCAAGTATTTCAATTCCATATGATCGGTGTAAAATATAAATGGTGTTGCTAGGAAGTATTTTCTCGAATTTAAAGTCGTAAATCATCGACAAGGCTTTACACTCGTAGTTGTATAATTCTACTCTACAATAGTCAACTTTCTCTCGCATGTACATGTACATAGGATGATCTATAATACCTTTTATGGGTTGACTTAACACCATGCCAATGGCCATGCTAGAGGCATCCACATGTACATCAAACAATTGGTTCCATGAGGGAAAATGTAGAATAGGTGTTGTAGTAAGTATCTCCTTCAATTCCTCAAATGTGCGACATTGCAGCTTATCCCCAATAGAATGTCCCTTTTCCCTTTAGTAACTCTTCCAAGGGTGTGACAATATTAACATATACTTTAATAAATTTTCTATAATACCCATTGTGACCTAAGAATCAGCACACCTCACTCGACCGGTAGGCTCTGCCAGTGCCTACAATAATTACAACCTTAGATTGATCTACTAAAAACCATCCTCGCAGATGATGTGCCCTAAAAAGTGCCAAATAATGTAGAAAACATGCACTTCTTAATGTTTAAAGAGATTCTTAATTATCTACATCTTTCAAACATCAAGCACAAATTGTCGCAGTGATCCTTAAGAAGTCCATACATCGTCCAATCATCCAAGTAAACCTGTAAGAAAATGTGAATAAAATCCTTGAATTCTTGAACAACTATGCATGAAAATACAACAGGCATGTTTTTCAGACCAAAGGGCATCACAATTAATGCAAAAATCCCCTTTTCGGTGGTGAAAGTTGGTTTCTCTTGATCCTCCCGTGCAATCCCGACTTGATGATACCTAGAGAATCCATTGGTAAAATAATAGATTTCATGCCCTACAACACCTAATATATCCTCTCTGAAGGTATAGGAAAGGGATCAATCACACATACAACATTCAATTCTCTGTAATACACACAAATCCTAATTTGACCATCTTTCTTTATACTAATAACCATAGGGTTAACCCACTCTGATTCTTCTAAGGGCTTGATGATGCCGATTTTAACATCTTTTCAATTTCTTCCTTAATATTTACGTGCAGGTTAGGGTTCTTTCGTAAGGTATTTTCCTAACCAGGAACACACCTTCCTTAAGCTTAATCTTCAACTCTCCTAATGATTCATGTACTCCTTTTAATTCATGGTAGGCCCTAGGAAATAAGTCCAGAAAATCACGTAGTAACTCAATGATTTTTTCCACTTCGAGTCGAACCAATAATCACCAATTATTGCCTTCTTAAGTTCAACACCCGTACTAATATTCACTTTTTTGTCTTCATGGGTTCATGGTAGGCACGTGTGTTATTATCTCGCACTATCTAACACCTTAGGCATACCCACCGAATGATCTATATCCGATATTTTACTTCCTCATCATCCACTATGTAGACCATCTTTCCTTTTTCTTTCTCTAAGAAAGTGCACTTAAATAGCATAACATCTATCTCTTCTTCTTTATCAAATCCCACTCCTGAGTCATTCACACCAAATAACTTATGAATGAGTTCTTTTTCCTTCACACTCTCTCCCATAGTTAAGTGCATTATAACCCTTAATGTTTCTTCCACTAGAGGTTTACTAGAGAAGTAGTCAAAAGTTATGACCATTCCTAAAATCAAATCTTGTCAATTTCAAGTCTCTTTATGCAGCTCTGTATATACATACCAAGTGCGTGCGCAACCTTGTAAAGTGGAATAAAGTTTGTCCACCCATAGCGAAGGTAGTAAATATTCCTCCCCCTCTTTGTATAGCCTCTCACACTACTAAACGTGGTGTTGAAAAGGTTGATTACCATAATATGTTCAGATTTGAGTAGGTGTGTTGGGCCTGCAAAAATGAGTTGTTAGAGCAATCTTGACTTCATTAAATTCTACAAGATTATCTTTGTGAACCACCCACTAGCATGTTGTTGTCCCACTCAAGACATATGCTAACATATTTATTTTTTCAAATTGGTCTTTCCACTATTTCTCCATGGCACGTAGGAATACCGCAAGGTATCCTTCTTGAGTGTACGAAGGTATAGATTTGTTAACTATCCTCCTAAAGCAACAAGGATTTTTCTCCACGTAAATGTTCTCCTTACTTCATGTCCAACCATATCATAAGTGTCATGAGCCCAATTTTCACAAGCAATACTTGTGGTATCACTAATAGATTGTGCATCTTCCCACAAGAGGATTCCTTCCTTAGATGGCTTGAGTACTTTTGGGTCCTGACTGGTGCATACATAAATCATGTTCAAATATTATTCACTCAAAGACTCAACATAAGCCATAGATTTCCAATTCGTTAAAGGAATAATAAATCTTTCCTCCTTGTTCTTAAAACTTATATATCCTTTTTTAAACCAAATATTAGCATTATTTGAGTAACACAAAGGGTGCCCAAGAAGAGATGGGAAACTATATACTTCTACAAGTACTAAAACTTAAAAAATCCCCAATGAACTTGGCCCTTGTATAGTAATGGATGCATATTTTAAAACTCCGATAGGAGTGGCCTTATTTCGACTAGCCATAAACAATACATTAGAAGATGGATGCAATGGAGGTCTCCCCATTTGTACACATGCATATAAAGTAAGCACATTTAACTCTACACTGTGTCAATCAATATGTTAAACAAGAGCCATCCATTCACAAAAACATTTAGAGTGATATCCTTGTTGTAATCTAAGCTATGAGGGGGAGATTTGCATGCAATATCTGACGTACATTATCAATTTTTGTGTGGGGAGTGTTTTCCTTTAGCCAAATCCTCGTTAATGGAATGATATTCTCTCGTAACATAATTTTTCATACCTCATTCAATTCATAAATATCTGAATGGGCCGTCTCTACTTCCTTCTTCTATTCCATCTTCCATGATTGATCCTTTAAACATTGTATTTCCCCTAAATTTTTTTGAGTACCTCCATGGTTTCCTAATGAACCTCCTTTTGGTGTGCATGATATGGATACCATGCATGCAAAACTTCCTCCTTAGTGATGGTAGGATTCTACTGTAGTGCTTCTCTAGAATGCATAACTTCAACACATGTAGTAATCTTCACATGTCATACCTTAGGTTCTAGTGCCAGCTTTGGCATCCACTAATTTTCCACAGCATGTTGTATCATAACCATCCATGCTCACTTGTTTTCCTATTTATTTTGTTTGCTAAGATGCTCATATAGATCTAGGAATTCCTCATAGCTATAAATCTTCCCTAAAAAAGAACAAGTAATATTTTGAGGACATTCACGCATGTAGTGGTTAGGAGATCCACATGTAAAGCACGTTCTGCAAGGAAACTTTCCTTGTCCACCACCACATCCTCAAACCTTGAATCCACCACAGTATCCTCAAACTTTGTCACATCCTCCTTCATAGCGCCGCTCATTCCGATCATAACGTGCTTGATGTTTATCTCAATCCTTGTGCTCACCTTTACCTTTAGAGTTATCTTTTATTCATGTATGTCACACACCAATATATATAGCATCATGGATCGGACCAATCAACCTATAGTATTTTGTATTGTGAGTCGTGGACTGGAAAATTTTATAATAACAAGATACATTCTTCCTTATCGTGCATTGTAATAATGGGAAACAATCTGGTGTCATGGTTCAAATGACATATCTCATAGTCTAAAAATATCGAACACACTGTCCTATGGGGACAACTATCCTTGTGTGCCCTTCCACCTCACGCCTTTACACCAAATCCTAGTGCATGTCTCATGTGCTGAATTTTCTCGATACTTCCTCTAACTAATTTTCCATAGTCAGTAATCTATGCTTCTAGGAATAGGTGACTCTCAAAGTCTATACTTCTAATTAACTCGGTGCGTAAAGCTGCTTCAAGTGTTTTGTGTGGATCAATGTATGTATTATGTGACAATGCCCTTCTAAAAGGTGCGATCAGTCCTCCAATGAACCATTTTGCATGCTAGCTTACATGAATATCATAAGAAATCTTAGATAAAAGTGTTTTGAAATGGGCATCATACTCCTAGATTTTTTCAATAGTTCCTACTTAATATCCTCGAGCGTGCTTATACTCTTTTACACAAATTCAAGGATATATAATTTTTTAAGAAAAGCATATTTTAATGTTCCATAATCTACGCAAGTTTGATCAGGTTCAAACTTCATGTACCAACTATGTGTGTGTCCCTATAATGTAGTTGTAAATTAACTTGCCTTGTGCTTACAAGTTATGATCCCTTTTATGTGCCACAATATCTCACACATGTGCACGTGTTCGAAGTACCATCTATGCCCCTTTACTCTAGAATATGGAGAGACATATCCATGTAAATATTCTAGGGTTGGTGTGGACACTACCCACCTGATCCAAAACCTCCTATGGTATCTCTACCTCCAGAACCACCAGATCCACTAGAACTAGAACCACTTATGCCCCCTGATCCTCCACCTATAGCCAAAAGTGGAATAGAATATGTACTTCCCTATGTTCCAATAGTAGTATTGAACTGAACTCATATAGTCTACATGGTGGTACTACTCCCAGAAGTTATTCTAAAATTCTATGTGCTCAAATTATGTGTTGATGATGCACCTAAAAGGTACCTCCAAACAACAATGAAGATTTCTTTCCTGCCATAGATGTACTTACTATGTGACTTAATCCTACTTCCCTACTCCCCAAATTATCTTGCTAACTTTTAGATATACTAGAGACTAGAAAACCAAGTATAGGGGCTAGGTTGCAAGGTAGATTCATATGCATGCCCATGTGTCAATTCATCTTTGCTGGTGCACTCTTATGTGAGGCCGAGGAGGGTTCCTTGTCATGCTTTCCCAAATGGGTGAGTTCCAGATGCTCTAGCTCCACACCTTCTGTGTGAGCTCCAAATCCTTCATGAGCCATCTCTCTCCTTATCACCATCCTCTCTGTAATATCTCGATGTTTTTCCATCTCCCTTTCGCATGCCTCATTGTACTTAAGCCACCTTTCTTCTCTCTTCCTTTTTTTTTCCACTAGTTCCACCATCTTTCACCAAACTGCTCTCTTCGCCCCACGCGTGGTGCGCTTTAGCAAGCCATCATTTTTTCTTCCAATTTTAGGGTAACCATCAAGATCTTGATCCCAATGGAATGCCTTACAAGTAATTTCCCTGGGATAACGTAAAATTAGAGCTCACTACCCTCGGGAAAGAATAAGTGGAAATTGAGTATTCCAAAATATAGATGTTCAAAACACCACTAAACCAAGTATCCATATCATGTGTCCTAATAAGATTAGCATCATATAGGGCCTAAAATTCTTCCCGCATCCATACAAGTGTGTGATATCTCTAATTCCATTTAGACATATAAGGAACCACCACTCCTACGCTTCTACTGGAAAATAACAAATAAGCTCTCATACAAATAGTCATACATATTCTTTTCCACCCACACACTTGTGTCAAAATCAGATCTAGTGTTGAACGTTCATGTGTACTCTTCTTATAGATCTTTTATCCAATTCTCAACACTTTCTAGGGTCAACCGGTATGTCTTCATCACGAACCATCCTGAAAAAAACTGAAAAAGAGATCCTGGAAACAAAACCAATGATGTATATTATAATCTACCACAAACAACCCAGGTGCACTGACACATTACTCAGCCTAAGTTGAGTGTTCACCAGAAGTGCACAAAGGTACCAAACCCCTCTTTAGATTTGCTTGTGTAGGATGTTAATGTGTTGAAGATAAAACATACATCCATAACCGTAACTAACCATAAACATTCCATAGAGCATATTCTAGATCTAGATCTTAAAGAATCATGAATTAAACAATAATCATAATGAAATCAACCATACAAGAACCGGTTACAGTCATTTTTAACACCTTTATCCATCCAATATGTAATCATTTTTACCCCTATCACAAAAGAAAGAAACCCCATGCACACCGGCCTATCACCCAGTGGAAGCTGGGCACTCACTCAAGGCACGCGTGGGTACCGAGTTTCTCTTTTATGTGAGTTTAGTGGGAACATCATCTATGATTTTTGTAAGAGATTTCAAAAGGATTTAAGACATACAAGAACCATAGATATTAGAACGACTTGTAGATCCTTGCAATCATTCTAGCATAGTGTATTTATGCGATTATATAACTTGTATCATACCGTAAAGAAGTATAAAAACATCCATACCTAACATAAACATATATGAGAGAAGACCTATTAGCAAGATGTATGTATCGTAACCATTGATATTCATACATATATATATATATATATATATATATATATATATATATATATATATAACCGACAACCTCATTACATTCATAGAACCATTACAGAGTGTCACATAGAAGCGGGATGTAGTCATGAATTAGAACTAGACTAATGTAACTATGCTACCAAAAAGAAAAATTACAATCCCCTTGCCCCATACATCCTTTCCCCAATACAATTACCCACTAGTAGAGTTCTTGCAATATTTCTACAGAGTTCCGCCCACTCTCTAAGTATATCTATTTACTCTGCAGGAACTTCTATTTATAGCCTTTCTGGACTACCAACTCATCCTCCAACACCCTCAAATTTGATGCCAAGTGTCTGAATGTGGTCCTCCATGTGAACATGCTCTTCTAGGCCTGAGCTTTCCACTTTATACCATGATGTACTTCTAGAATCTTCTATCACAGCATGCTCCTTCCTCGGCTAACTCGTCACTAGGTTGACACCTTATCCATGAGCAACTAGATTATGCTTTTCATGTGTTCTCGCCCTCAATGTCCAATTTGACTAAGTCCCGAACCCTTGGTTTTGTCTGCGTGCATCGCGCATGCCACAGATTCCTTAAACCCTACCTTGCACATTTTTTCCTTGTGTTCCTTTCCTTAAGTGATACCTTGTGCGTCTATATGACTTTGTACTTAGTCAATATTATAGGGACCTAACATCACCCCACACTACACCTATTCTCCATCTGCGGGAACACTCCTCTTAGTGAGAGAAATAATATAATAGGCTTACGCCTAGGAAAAATAATAAGGGGATGAAAGAATGGGGAAATAAGAAAGAATGGTAGAGTGAAAGAATCACCGCAACAAACCGTGAAAATCCCTTTGTAATTCGGCCTCCAATTTATTCCAGGCATCAACTTCGTCCTATGCTCTTTGATAGAGGTCTCCACTAGGGTGCTCACCTCCCCAAAATTTATTCCATCTCCTTGCACACTCATAGTATCTCGTGATCTTCTCCAACTCCTTGCATATATCCTCCAATGCATCCATTCTTCATGTGATACATGGATATAGCTCCTTCAACTGGTTTTTGATTAAAGCCCTTAAGGTTTCAATGGCCTCTGATTTATTCTCAACCTTGGTAAGGATTTTATCTATTTCCACCCTATTCCCCTTGTTTTTCTCCTAGAAATCCTTGAGTTCTACCTCATGAGTGGTGACTAAGGTACCTGCCACTTTGTCTCTATCCGTGTAATTGTCGTACATGGCCTCAATAGTCCGGGAGGTTGCCCTTACATCAGCAAGCACTTTGCTATATTCCACGACAAGTGCTATGATATTCAACTTGTCTTCCTTCTCTAGGTGCATGGCCACTTCCTCTGCAGACTCCAAGGCTAGCGATTATCTTTCCATGGTGAGGACCCTTGTTAAATCCTCTAGGCATCCCAAGTTAGATCCATACTTCGCGCGGGTGATTCCAGTCCGGATGCTTTAATAGTATGGCCCCATTGATGGATTCTACTTTCTTGTACACAGTGCTCACCTTGGCCTTTTCATCCTTCAATTCCCGCGCCATTGGGTGCTGATTAAATTTTCCTAGCTCAGCTCCTTAGTCAAAGTAGCTAGCTCTTACTTTTTCTCCTTTAGCTCCCCTTCTAGATCCCTGATCCTATCATTTCACCCAAAGATTCTAGCCTCTAACTCAACAGAGACTTTGTTAAGTGTGTTGCACAGTTGTTCATCTAAGAGTTGCTGGGTATCCACCACTGGGTTATCTTCTCCTTGTCCTGGAAATGTTACTATTTCCCTATGGCTTACCTTAAACTCTAGTTCATCAAGGTGGGACTCAATTACCCAATAGATCATCTTCCTTGTTAGTGGATAAGTAGCCTCCTTGTCAAAAGATGAAATGCATACAAGCTCCTCCGCTAGAGTTTTACTCTAGAACCACGCATGAAACACCTTCTTGGGGTTAACAACATAACCCATCTCCGGCCTCCCCCACTGTGCATCTTCCTCCTATCTATGTACCCTTGGGTATACTTATAGTTAAAACGGGGCCTTTAGTGTTGTCATGTTCCTCTTCCGTGCTCTCCTTCTCTTTTCTCAACACTAGCTCAAAGATCGCATTCCACTTTGTCCTTCACCAGGTCTCAATGTCCCTTTTCTCCTCTTCTCCTGCCACATTGGTTGTCTGCTCTTATATTGAGCTTGGAACGTATTGCTTATGCGAGCTAGCCTCTTCATCTTTTCCCATGTCCTGGGTGCTTCCTCCTACCTAGCTATCCTTGCGCCGCACAAAAAGGAACCCTTTTTCTTCTTCTTTTCCTTCCTCCTCTGAATCATGTATATTGAAAATAGGTGGCCCTTGATCTTTCTTGGGGTCCTCTTCCCCACTTCCTTCTTCTCCACTTTGCCATATTTATCTCCTATGCACTTGTCCAAACTTTGAGATTCTTCCGAGGTGGTCTCCTCTTCTACCCTCTGTTTCTTCCTAAGCGGGGATTCCAAAGTGTGGGTGACTCTGCTTCTTCTTATTTTGATGACTCCTTACTTGATGGCTCTTCCGGCTCTAGAGTCTTCTCTTTTACCAAGGTTTTTTTCTTGTGTGCATACATGTTGGTTCTCAAACTTGTCCCAAGGGAACCTATTACCTGTGTCTCCACCACACTTGGGATTTTCTTTTCTTGTTCTTTTTCCTCTCTTTTGGGCATAGGTCTTTTCCTCCTAGTTGGATCCTGAGGTATAGATGCCTCATTCTCCAGATATGTTCCCTTCTTTGACTTGCATCTTATGTGAATGTATACACGTGTTGTGGATCCTTCTGTAATGGGCAGAGTCATGGGCCTTGTCATTTTTACCTCATGTGATACATACCTCTCCACGTATGTGCTCTTGCAGGGTAGACCAACCCTTTGCGCATTTCCCTATGGTCTTGGTCCAGATGACCAAGGTACAACTTAAAATTTTTAGACTCCTTGAACTCATTTACTCCGCTTGAAGTATTGAGTTTTTAATTTAAAGGGAAGCTTGCACCATGGGCTCCATGTCCCATCTGATAGTTTGAATCTACCCAAATAGAAATGCTAGTACACAGAAAATTCTGCTTCTCCCCTGGTGGCTATTGGTAGTTATTTGGGAATTCTCCATTCTACCCCAAATGCATTCCTTAGGCACGTATACCACTTTCCAAGCATGCCTTGTGCTCTTGTTGTCGGTGTCAAAAGCGTATTTATCAAACCTTTTGGCGAGTGAGGGGTTTTTAGTAGGGTACTCCCATACAAACTTATTTGATGCATCTAGTACCTCGATCTCTGAAAACACAATGGTTAGTAGCACATTTCCAAAAAGGATCCTGTCACCTTCCTTCACGCAGTTGATAATTTCATCCGCGATGAATGTGGAAAAATTATAGATGGTGCCCTCTGAAATCTTTCTACAAACATTCAACCATGGCTTATTGACTTGGGTCCATCTCTCCTAGCCATTTAGCTTTGACACCAGGTGTGCAGCCATCTTCATCACTGGATCCTTGATGTCTGTGACATCATAATACCTTGACCCCTTTTTACATGCAAAAGCGGTGATAGTTTCCTTAATCACTTCTTTGTTAGTCAAGTCATCCTCCAACCTGTCTCCTTCACAGATGAGGCATGTGAAATGTGAAATTAGCTGAGGATTTATGTGCATCAACCACGATATAGTCACTCAGGTTTCCCAAAGTAGGGAAACTCAAAGAGTTGTAATAACCCTGCCTTCTCTAACTTGACCTTCACGTCATCATTATAAATGGGAAAACCCTCTGGTGTCCTCTTATTTTTTTTCGCGCACTAATTCCAGTGCTAACTCCTTTGCAATTGTGCTTGTTTAATGATTATAATCATTTACGGACATGTCCCTAAGATGGGACTCCCACTCCTTCCCCAACAACACTCCATCTGGGTACTGCATTTCTGCATACCACTCTTCATTTGTGCTTGCTTCAATTTCTTGTTGTTTTCCCTTGCCCTTTCCCTTGCCCTTCTTGGGTTTAGTAGCTAGTTTCTTGGGTGTGATTTTCTACATCTTCTTCCCACTTTAATCACTCTGTGTTACTCTATTCTTCCACTCTCTCCAACCTTAGATCTCAAACTTGTGAAGAAAATTTCTTAAACCCGTGCCCTAGTTCTTCAAACCCTAACTGGGATACTCCCTTCACAAGACAGCACCTTCTCACAACTTCTCCTACACCCATGAAATCCCTTCCTCCTGGTTTGCAAATCCAAACTAGTTACCCACACTTCAATCTCTCCAAATTTTTCTTCACACGGATCAATTTTTTGAAGCCCTAGTTTGCAAAGGTGTAAAAATCACTTCATTCTCCTTATACGCAAAGTGAAAAATGAAGTGCCTTGACCCCTTTATTTATAGTTTTTCCCTTTTTGAGCATTAAGTGCTACTTCACCTACCACCATACCTTTTTCATTTAATGTGGATTTTTCAAACAAAGCCCGTCTTCAATGCTTTCACTCATGCACCCAACCTACATGGACAACCCTCCAACCTTCTGGCGTGAAACCAATCCAACATGACAGGAGACTCTTACGTGTGCATAACCAATGCTTAAGGCACTTCTTCTATCCTAAATTTTGCTCTTGCCTACCTCGTGTTGCTTAATGTACTTTCTCCTCTTTTGTACATGGGATCTACAAGTAGCTTTATCTTGACACCAACCATCCTTTTTCCATATTTTCTCTCCATACACCTCTTTCACCTGGGCCATTCAACTGGGATTTTTAATACAAACTTCCTTGGCACTTTAACCATGCACTTCTTCATATTAATCCACCCCACACTAAAATGATGTGTGGTCTTCTGCACACTCAGAAATTCTCAAAAAGTAGTAATAAGGTTACCGGTGCCCAAGGTACAAAACAAAATAACAACACAAAAGGGAAACACAAGAAAAGAAACACATAAAGGAAAATTTTAAACTAACTAAAAAAATTCCTTATTTACAAACACCAAGAAGACTTATTTATAGTAGGGCTTCAGCCTACTCCTATTGAATTGTCTAGGTAACTTCGTCACATCCAACACTTGTAATTGGCATGCACCCAAATCAAGGATGTATGAGATTGTGTAAGGACCTAACCAATGGACTTTCTTCTTTCCAGATGGCATAGAAATTTAGAATCATTAAGTAAGACCGTCTACCCAACCTCAAACTTCTTATTTCCTATGTGGTGATCATGCCAAGCCTTCTTCTTTTCTTTCTATGTTGTTTACATCCACCGGTGAGTGATCATCTCTCATCCACCTTCACTAACTAATAAATTCTTTCTTCCAAAGGTTGCTTACTCATCAGCTAACCCTCCTACATGTGCTATTCACAGAGAAGGTAACATGAATTAAAATGGTAGAAAAGCTTCTACACCAAACACCAACTGAAATGGTGTGGCTTTGTTCAACCTTTTATAAGTTATCCTATAATCCCATAACACTGTTGATACTTTTTCATCCCATTCTTTTCTTCGACATCACAAGTATTGGTTAGGGTATGACTCAAGATTTTATTAAATACTTACGTAGTTCCATTTGCATATGGTTGATATGGTGTAGTCTTGTGATGAGCCACCATGAAATATGCTAACAGGATCCTCATGGTCTCATTCAAGAAATATGTACCCCTATCACTGGTTAAACTCAAAGGACATCCATACCTCATGATGATGTTCTCCCACAAGAGTATTTCCATTGTGGCTACTGTGCAATCTTTAGTTGGGGCTGCTCCACCCACCTTATCAGATAATCCATGCAAGTGATGAGATAGCGTGACCCGAGTCCTACATGCTACCGGTGCAATAGGGCCCACACACCTATTTCCCACTTTTCAAAAGGCTCCATGCTAGGGATAGGGTGCAAAGGCATTTCATCTCTCCTTCTTGGCTTGCCAATGTGCTTGACAATGGTCACACACTTTACAATAGTCTTTACAATCCTTGTATAGGGTTTCCCACCACAAACCTGCCATTAATATCTTACACACAATGGCATTACCTCGCATAATGACCACCCACACTTTCTCCGTGAGATTCCTCCATGACGGTGAGGCACTCATGTTCTAATACACACCTATGTAAAACTTCATCACATCCCAACTTGTATAAGTCTCCATTGATCAGCATGTAGGGCAAGACACGTATGGTTAGTTGTTTCTTCTCTAATGCCTTAATTCCTTCTAGCTCCACACCTTCCTTTAAAAATAATGCAATCTCCTCCAAATCGAGGGTACACGTCATAACCTAAATAGTTGTGTGTCGACATTGTCTCTGCAATACTCTGTACATCCTCCACCGAATCAATTCTTGAAAGATGATCAGGTCCACAATTTCTTTTCGAGGCTTCACTACTACCGTGAACTCAAACTCTTGAAATAACAATACCCACTCGACATATGCACACTTGTAGAATGGGCTTGTTCACCAAATACTTTAATGTCATGTGGTCAGTGTAAAACATGAATGGTGTTGCACAAGAGATACTGTTTATACTTGAAAAGTGCATAGATCATTGATAATGCCTCGCGCTTAGTTGTGGTGTAATTAT
Organism: Taxus wallichiana var. yunnanensis; assembly: GCA_018340775.1. Taxonomy (NCBI): domain Eukaryota; kingdom Viridiplantae; phylum Streptophyta; class Pinopsida; order Cupressales; family Taxaceae; genus Taxus; species Taxus wallichiana. The sequence continues at coordinate 71,419,972 of CM031234.1, read as the reverse complement.
GCTCTGTTGGTGTCAACTTCCTACTTGTAAAACATAGAAGATGATAAAAATTCCTTCACCTGGTTGTGCAAGCACTGCTCTAATAGCGGTTCCTAAGGCATATACATGGACATGGAAGGGCTTGTCCTAAGAGGGAAAACATAATATAGGCATGGTGAAAAGCCTATCCTTTAATGTATCAAATGCCCTCTGTTGTGCCTCTCCCCAATGGAAGGCACTTTTATGTATGAGAAGTTCCTCTAAAGGTGAGGCAATCTTTGCATACCCCTTGATGAATTTCCTGTAATAACCTATATGCCCAAGGAATCCGCGCACCGTGCTCTCCGCTAGTAGGCTCCCATAACCCCAAAATAACTATAAATTTAACGGGATCTACCAACAAACCCTCCTTACATATGATATGCCCCAATAATGTGCCAAAGGGTGTAGCAAACATGCATTTCTTAATATTGAGGGATATCCTCAACTACCTACACCTCTCAAACATCGTCCTGAAATTGTCACAAGGGTCTTTGACTAGACCATACACTATCCAATCATCCAAATATACCTGAAGAAACTTATGGATGAATTCCTGGAACACTTGCACCATGATGCATGAAAAAATAGTAGGCACATTCTTCAACCCAAAGTGCACGACCATATATGCAAAACATCCCCACTCAATGGAAAAGGTTGTCTTCTCCTGGTCCTCCTTTGCAATCCAGGACTTGGTGGTACCACTAAAATCCATCTCAGTAAGGAATATATTTCGTGCCTAGCGAATCCTTCCAAAATTTCTTCAATGAAAGGGGTTAGAAAAGGATCAGTGACACAAACTGTGATAAGATCCCTATAATCCATATAGATCCTAATCTTCCCATCCTTCTTGATGCTGATTACCATCGAACTTATCCATTCCAATTCTTCCATTATTTCAATAATCCCAAAAACTATCATTTTTTCTATCTCCTCCTTAACCTTCACGCATAAATTGGGATTCATCCAGTAGGGAATTTTCCTAACTCAAATACAAGCATCTTCCTTCAGCTTTATCTTCATCTCCCCCAAGGAATGGTGAATTCCTTTGAGCTCATGTTACTCACGTGGGAATAAATCCTCAAATTCACGTAATGTATCAATGATCTTAGAGACTTCCTTCTTCGACCAGTAATCTCCATGTTGGCTAGAAAATTTGTCTTAGAAAAATTACTAGTTATCTGCCAACACTATGGGAATATAAGTCCCTTTACATTTGAATGGTGCAGATCCCATTGTTTAGCATGTAAAACCTCCACAAGAACACTCCATTATCCCTATGGAAATAATAACAACTCTTTGTTATAGTATAAATCGATCTGAGAAAGGGGAGGGAGTGAGAATGAAGGAAGGAAAAATCAATGTTGTGGGTAGACTGCCGATGCCCACACACATCAATTGGAAGTTTCATTACATGCATTCATTAACAGAAGAAATACAAATCTGCAACTTCTTAGCACAAGATAGAATAAAATACGTTGGTCACAAAGCACCAATCAATTTTTCCATTGAGGGGACATAAAATTCCTTCCTTTTTTTATTGATCTCAAAGTTGAAACTTGTACAATGAGTGGGAATAGAAGAAACAATGTAGAGAAGGAGAATAAGAAGAAGACCGATCTATTATTTTGTCCTCTGTTCACAAAAATGTGCTTCTAGTTTCCAAATTCAATTTCCAACCTTTACAATCACTCTCAGAGGACAATAAATAGCATGTAAAGGGTGGTTACAACTTCCCCAAAACCCAAGAAGCAGTTACAATTGAAATCTAATCATTTCACACCATTTCGGATTCCTCTTTTGCAGAAAAATGACCATGGTGGGGAAAATTAGAAACCGTTACAAACATTTCCAGTTTGAATATGGACCATTAGATCACCTTCTGTGCTTTTCACTTTGAGCCATCCACGTGGTAGGAGAACATTGGAGCGGAGTCGGGGAATTTTTTTGCCTTTTTGCAAGTCAGAGATGTTTTCTCAATTTTATCCCACAAAAATCCATCAAAATTTAAAATTGAAGTGTCCATCATGTGGATAATTTCACCATCTTTCCATTGATACCAAAAATTTGAAACTTCAAGGTCTGGTTTGAAAGATATGACCCTCTGAAGATTTATGGAAAAATGGAAAAATTAGGGCAAACTCGGGTTCACAGGGCAAAATTTGAACTTTTTCCATTTTTTTTCGAATTGAGAAAAATTCCCAAAAAATCTCTATGCCCCCACCACTCACTGCCACATGGCATCTTCTGGTTGATCTGCGACTTCAAAACAACATTTGGCTCCTGTCGTGAAAATGGGAAAATTTTACCAAAAATCCCCACGAGCCCACCGATCCGAGGACACGTGGCATCATCTCATGGCTATGGGCCTTATGAAATTTCTTTTCCCTTCCCTTTTTCAAATCCATGGGCCAATTTTCAACTTTAACATTTTCACCCCGGAGGCTAAGTGTAAAATTTTCTCCACGGCCTCGCGAGTGCACTACATTCCTTCTTCGGGCCCACGGACCAAAATTTGAATTTGTGCCTTTTAGCCAAAAGGGCTAAGTGCTGAATTTCTCTCTGTGCCTATGCTCTGCGTTGACACGTGGCACTTTCTAATTGGCTATGGGCTTACCTAGGAAAATTTCCCTCCTCAACTCCATTGAGCCATAACTCAAAAATACGAGTTAGGAGGACTTCTTTACCTTTTGAAAGGGGAAGAAAAATCCTATCCGATGAAGCCATACATAGATAATTTTAAGTGCCTAAAATATGTAAAAATTTGACTGAGGCACAAAGGAAGCTAGTCAACCCAAAATAAGAGGGAGCTTACTTTTGTTAACAAGTATGATCAAAACATGGAAAGTTTAAGATAGGAGAAAGTTGTCTTGCTTGAAAACTTGCAATTTTCCCCTTTACACATTTGCAAGAAAATATTTGGCTCTAGCTTAGAGACATGGCATGGATTGAGCAAGGTGAAGACATGACATGAGGATCCAGAATCATAGGTTTCAAAACATATAACATTGACTAGTGCCTTATCCATTGGGCCTTGCAGAGTCATTGTACAATTCTAAGGAAAGAAAGAAGGAAGGAAGGAAACACACCAACCAAAACCACACCAAGACAAAAAGGGGAAAACCGGAACACACAACAAAAAAGGGGAAACAACAAAACTATGGTACAAGGTGAGGGACAACTCACTTTCACTGAAGCACTTTCCATTTTTCAAAAGTTACCCGTGAGTAGGCAACACTGAGTGATGTTGTTCTGTGAAGCCATTGATTGGTTCAGGAAAATACCTTCCCCTCCTTAGTTTCTTATGGAAGCTAGGTGTTCTCATGTTTTCCATTTTAGTTTGCAATACTGAGTCCATGTGAGTTTCTTGATGTTCATGTCTTTTCTTGAAACTTCCACTACCTTTATGCTCTTTAGAATTAGTTTCATCATACCAGTTTGCCTTCCATGTTTATCCATATAGTTGACTCTCCATCAAGCATCTCATTGCTGCCCCAAAGCTGATTTTGGTTCCAATTTATTGGATATTCTGAGTTACTTTCTTTTCCAGGTCTATGCTCATTGGAATCTTCTCCATGAAAAACATTTGATTCATCCTTTATCTCTACTCCACTATGGGGCATTTGAGTATTGATGGGTGGATTGGAGGAAAACTCATTCTTGTCTTGTATGTCCATGGCATGAGTGAAGAGATCAAGAATCAGTTTGGGGTCTTCCTCAACTTGTACTGCTTCCAATATTTCTTGCACAGAGTTATGATTCATCATTTCCTGTAGCTCATCTTTGTATCCCTTTGAAGCTCAAGGAAACTATCTAGAGGGATTACCTCATCATCTAGGGAATCGCTGCACTCCAAAATCCTTCATCAAAAAGAGATTCATCTTCAGAGGCCTTGAAAATCCTTGCTTCAATTTCTTCATCATGGAAAGAGTCTTCATCCACAAATGGGAAAGAAAATATATCCATTTCATTATTGCATCCATCAACCATCAGTTCCAGAATGGCATCGTATTTTTCATATGGCTTTATCTCAATGTGGCCAACCTTCACATTGGTTAAGGCTTCCAAATCAGCTTCACGCTTGTCCTGAAGATTTTTGGCTTGTATCAGGAGCTTGAGACTGATCTTAGGGTCTTCAGTTTCTTCTACATCTCTTAGTAGTTCTTGTATGGATATTTCTTTCAAACCTTTCATGGGTTTTTCAAAATTGATTTTGATTCTCCATAGATGGCTTGACTAAGATCATCTTCATCCCCAAATGGAAATGGGAATAACTCCTCATCCTGTAAAAGCATGCAAGATGATTTATCTTCTTGAAATTTATTGAGAACCATCTCCTCTTCTTTTTGGTCTGCATCATCTGGTGATTCGGGGCTGCCTTCCTGTAACTCGAATCTCCTCAGTGCTTCTTCAAAATTCAAATCCCTCTGAAGGCATGTCTGGCCCTATCAAGATCAGAATATCTTCTTCCTCCTTGGTTGTCACCCAATGATTCATCTACTCCGGTATTTTGGTACAAAATGTTAGCTCCTAGGCTTTCAGATTTTTGCACAATATATTTCATTTTCCTAACTGGAAGCAACCTCTTCATTTCACCTTTTACAGGGATAGTAGTAGATGACCAATCCATTTTAATTTCTCCACCTAGGTCTCTACAAAAAATTTTCTCAGAAGCATGCCAAAAGATGTTGGGATGTCTGCCACTAAAATAGTTAGAAGCACTTTCTTATCAGGGAAGTCAGCCAGAGCTACTTGTGCATCCTTTATTCTTCCAATCAGTGGCACTTGTTTAGATTCCATGGAATAACAAGCTCCATTTACTCTAGTCAAAGTTAGGCCAAGGTAATTTTCAACTTTTAGTGGCATTACATTATCAGAGGCTCTAGAATCAATGATACAATTATTGAACTCAAATTCGTTTAGGAGGAGAGACAAATAGAAAGGCTTGACTCTAGATGTTTTTGCAACACTGAGAGCTAACATGTTTTAAGATGGAGGTGTGGATGGCATTGGAAGGATTCCTTTAGAATTGGAACTTGAAAATTTAGATCTACTACCTCGGACTGCATTAATAAATCTGTTAAATTGTTCCAGGTGTGTTTACAAGTACTCTAAATCAGAGAGTTAAACTTTGGTTTTACTTGCATGCTTTATAAAATAAAATGGGGTGATGTCAAGAAGCAGTCAGTTTAGTAGAAAGTGAAGGTGTAGCTTTTGGCTGAACTTTGGATATTTTGGCAGAGACTCCAATGGAAGGGGAAGTGCTCTTAATAGTTGAAGAACTAGAAGAAGGAAATGATGACTTACTTGGTATAACAATAGGGTCCTTGGCAACAACCAAGTCTGGTTTTTCTTTAGCATGATCCATTTAGGGTGGTAATGGTGAGCCTCTGCTGATGATCTTCTTTTGTGTGGCTACTAGAGTGGGATCTTCTTTAGTTTTCTTTTCCTTTTGAGCCATGAAGGGTAGAGCATCTTTCTTGGATTGAGCTCAAGTGAAGACAACACATGAGAAGCTTGGGGCTTCCTCATCTTCTTCTTCATCATCATCAACAAATTCAAATAGGCCATTGTGCATGTCAACCTCCTCAACTTCTAGGTAGCTTTCATAGTTTTCTTCATCATCTCCTTCAGGTTCATCAACTTCAGCTTCCTCTCTGGTATCAAAGGCAACATTGACTGGTGGTGCTTCAAGAGAAAGTTGGCAAGGAGGTGGTGCAATCCGCTGCCTATCATTAAATTTTGGTATTATTGGAGAATTCCTCATAGAGATTTGTGATGTTTGTTTCTTCAAGGAAACTAGATCATTTTCCATTTTTTGGAACATAGGGTCAGTTGTGACCGAACTAGAACTCTGACCCTTCTACTTCTTGTCGGGCCTTTCACCTTTCCAGAGAGGATTAAGTCATCATCAATTTCAATGGAAAAGTCTTGAGCTTCCCTCAGTGTGTTTGGTTGGGCTCTTCTAAGGAAGAAACCAACTTCTAATGGCAAGGCACTGATGAAGAATCTTCTCAAGTGGTTCTCAAGAGGTAGCACATCTTCAAGGACTCTTCTTGTCAATCTATCAAACCTTGCTACAAAGTCCCTCATGGATTCAGAGCTTTCTTTCTTTATTTGGACTAATTGCACCAGTAGCTCTTGACCATCTTCAATGCTCTTGAATCTATTTTCAAATGCTTTTCTAATATCTTCCCAACCAGTAATAGATCTTGTAGGAAGCATGTAAAACCATTCAAAACCTTTTCCTGAAGTGATTCCATAAATAGTCTAACCGACACATCTTCATCTTCAACACCTAACACACCACAAGCAGTGATGAAGGCTACTACAATTTCTTCAGGGAGTTGGGAGCCATCTCCTTTGAATTTGGGAAAATTCTTTCTTGAACCTCTTGGTAGATCATGGAGTATTCATGGGAGAGCAAGTGGACCAGTATTTCTTCCCCATGGTACATTGGGTGTATGTGCTTCATGTTCATTATCTACCATTCTATTTCTATTTCTGGTTTCTTTGGTAGCTAGGTTTTCTTCTCTTTCCTCTCGCTACACTTGAGTCTTGCAATTTCTTCAAGTTGAGCTCGATCTCTTCCTCTCTTGTCAAACCGAGCTATAACCTCTACTTCTTCTCTCTCTAACTCCTCAAAAGTTGGATTAACCACTCCTTGTCTCTACAAATGGGTATACCTTCTATCAGCCAACTTGGAAATCTATGCTTGCCTTTGTGGTGTTGGGATTTGTCTTTGCCTCTCCAAATCAAGTAGTGTGTTCTTCTTCAAGGTCAAGGATTCTTATGGCAATGAAGTAGTGGTTCACACTTTGTCTATTATGCCAAATAGCTTGTCTCAAATCTGAAGTGATATCTTCTTAGATGTGGAAGAACAATTCAGGTCTTTCAACATGAGTATTGCTTGGAATAGCCATGGTTTGTAGACATGTGGCTCGTATAGCTATTTGAATTCTAAAAATTTCTCTTTTGAATTTTAGATTTTGTAATTTTTTTTGTGTATTTTTGGATCACAAGGAATTTCAGACTTTAAAGGCAAACCTAATGATATTTTAAAAACCTTGTGGTCATTCTAGGGTGTAGATGCTACAAACTTTGCCCCACAGTGGGTGCTAAAAACTGTTGGCTAAAAAATTTTATCAGACAAATTGGTGGTTATCTGGCCAACGCTATAAGAATCTAAGTCCCTCTACATTTGAATGGTGCAGCTCCCATTTTTTAGCATGTAAAACCTAAGTGAATTTATGGTGGTTTTTCAACCAGAGATCCGTATGAACACTCCACTATCCCTATGGCAATAATAACAACTCCTTTCTATAGCAGAAATCAATCTAAGAAAGGGGAGGGAGTGAGAATGAAGGAGGGGAAAATCAATGTTGTGGGTAGAGTGTCAGATGCCCACACACATCAACTAGAAGTTTCATTACATGCATTCATTAATAGAAGAAAGAAAAATCTGCAACTTCTGAGCACAAGAAATAATAAAACATGCTGGTCATAAAGCACCAATTGATTTTTCCATCGAGGGGACATAAAATTCCTTCCTTTTTTATTGATCTCAAAGTTGAAACTTGTACAATGAGTGGGAATAGAAGAAACAATGCAGAGAAGGAGAATAGAAGAATACTGACTCTCATTTTTATCCTCTGTTCATAAAAATGTGATTCTAGTTTCCAAATTCCATCGCCCACCTTTACAATCACTCTCAGAGGACAAGAAATAACATGCAAGGGGTGATTACAACTTCCCCAAAACCCAAGAAGTAGTTACAATCGAAATCCAATCATTTCACACCGTTTGATTCCTCTTTTGTAGAAAAATGGCCATGGTAGGGAAAAACCAGAAACTGTTACAAATGTTTCCAGTTTGAATATGGACCATTAGATCACCTTCTGTGCTTTTCACTTTGAGCCATCCACGTGGCAGGAGAACATTGGAGTGGAGTCGGGGGAACTTTATTTTTACATTTTTTCATGTCAAAGATGTTTTCTCGATTTTCTCCCACAAAACTCCATCAAAATTTAAAATTGAAGTGTCCATCGTGTGGAGAATTTCACCAACTTTCCATTGATACCAAAAACATGAAAATCTGAGCTTTGGTTCAAAAGATATGATGCTCAAAGATTAAAGGAAAAAATGGAAAAATTAGGGAAAACTCAGGTTTGTGGGGTGAAATTTGAACTTTTTCCTTTTTTTTCAAACTAGGAAAATTTCCCAAAAATTCTCTGCACCCCACCACTCCACTGCCACATGGCATCTTTTGGTTGATCCGTGGCTTCAAAACAACATTTGGCTCCTTTCGCAAAAATGGGAAAATTTTACCAATAATCCCCACGAGCCCACCGGTTTGAGGACACATGGCATCATCTCATAGTTGTGGGCCTTAAGCAATTTATTTTCCCTTCCTTTGTCAGATCTGCGGGCCAATTTTTGACTTTAACGTTTTTGCCCCAAAGGCTAACTGCCAAAATTTTCTCCCTAGCCCCATGAGTGCACTTCATTCCTTCTTCAGGCCCATCGGCCAAAATTTGACTTTGTGCCTTTTAGCCAAAAGGGCTAAGTGTCGAATTTCTCTCCACGCCTCCACTCCACCTTCACACATGGCCTTTCTAATTGGTCGTGGGCCTACCTAGGAAAATTTCCCCTCCAAACTCCGCCAAGCCATAACTCAAAAAATACAAGGAGTTAGGAGGACTTCTTTACCTTTCTGGAAAGGGGAAGAAAAATCCTAACTGATGAAGCCATACCCATAAAATTTTGAATGCATGAAATGTGTAAAAATTTTACTTGAGACACAAATGGAAGCTAGTTAAATCAAAATAAGAGGGAGCTTATTTTTGGTTAACAAGTATGATCAAAACAAAGAAACTTTGAGATAGGAGAAAGTTGTCTTGCTTGAAAACTTACAATTTTCCCTTTACACATTTGCAAGACAACAATCCAATAATAGTTTCCTTAGGTTCTTCTCATGAACCAATGTTAACCTTCTTTATTTTAAAGGGCTCATGGTAGGTGTGCACGTGAGTATCAACACTCCCACTACCTCGTGTGTTCTACACGGATAACATCCAAGATTTCTGCTTCCTCTCCATCAATCACATACACCAACTTCCCTTTCTCCTTTTCCAAACATGTGCAATCAAGTTGTAAATCTTCTATTTCCTCTACATCTTCAAAGCATGTCTCCATACCTGGATCACCTAGTAACTCCAATAGCCTATCTTCTGCCATGGAACTATCCCCCATGGTAAGGTACTTGATACCCTACAAGGCTGTATCAACTGATGGCTTGGTACTCTGATACTCAAAGGTTTTAATGAGGTCATCCATTAGCTCTTGTGAATTCCCTATCTAGTGGCGTGTCTCCGAATGAATGTACCATACACGTGCGTAACCCTATAGTGTAGAGTACAACTTGTGTACCCAAAGGGATGGTGGAAAAGCTTCTCGCACCTTCTCTCTAGATCCTTTCACACTCCTGGATATGGAAAGAGGTAGGATCCTTCCCATGGTATTCCTTGATGGTAGTGGGCACGTTACTCCTAGAGAATCTGATAGAGAGTAGTTCTTACCTTGCACCATTCCAAAAGGCTGTCCTGATGTGTAGCCCACCACCATGTAACTATGTCGAGAAGGACATAAATTAACATCCCCCTTTGTTCCTTCTCATTCTTCCACTGAGCTTCTATTTCCTGCAAAAATATCTTAGGGAAGGCTCCTCCTGAATAATTAGATAGCTCCTTTCCTCCTAGGCATCAAACTGTGCACACTTTGTCACCTTGGTCATTGACCCTCTCAACTTCTCGTCCCATCAATTCATTAAGTTCAATGCACCCACTTGTCACATGCTAGACTAGTGGTATCACTTTCTCACCGAGCATCTTCAAACTAGATAATTCCGTTAGTAGAATGTATTATCTATGGGTCCCTGATTGATCACACATATATCATGTCCATAAATTCTTCCCCGAAAGGTTCAATATAGGGTGTTGACTTGCCATCAGCTAGGGGTATAATGACCTGTTCCTCCTTATTTTCAAAGCTGATGTACCCTTTCTTGAACCAAAGGTATGCGTTGTTCTTGTAACACCATGGGCATCCAAGTAGTGCTGGGAAATTGTCTTCCTCGGCAAGCACCAAGACTTTGAAGTCTCTAGTAAACTTAGCTCCCTGGATAGTGATAGTTGCATCCTTTAAGACACCGATGGGCATCACTTTAGTCTTGTTTTCCATATACAACACATTCAAATATGGTTGTAATGTAGGTCTTCCCATCTGATGTTTTCCATCCAAAGTTAGAACATTAACCTCCATGATAGTGTCAATGAGGATATTACTAAGGGGTAATCCATCTACAACTACATTCAATGTGATCTCTTTGTCACAGTCAAGGCTGTGAGGGGGAAGGTTTATGTGCAAGACCTACCTCTTACACTCTTCTCTTGCACGTGGTACCTTCACTCTCAACCATGATCCTAGAAAGGGAATGATATTCTCTTTCCTTAACACTTTAAAAACCTCCTTGACCTCATCCAGGTCATCCTTTGGGGTCTCGACTCTCCTCCCATGTTCCTCCCTCCTAGATTACCCCTTTAGTCACTAGATATCCCCTTGTAAACTTTGAATGACATCCATGGTGTCTTGATATACCTCATTTTGATGTGTGGAGTCTGGGTACTTTCCATGAACTACTTCCTCCCTTGAAACCAGGTTCTTCTGTCTTGGTATCTCTCTTTCACGTGTGGCTTCTACCCTTTTTATTACCAAGATAAGATCCAAACCTGCATCTCGTGTTACATGAGGCATTCATTATATGTCTTCCTTCTTAATGCTGACCATTACAGTGCCCTTGTCTTTCCATTGTTGCTGATTCATGTGCTCAAAAAAAATCTGGGTACTCCTTATACTTATGCTTCTTTTTGCACCTTGAGCACTGCAACAGGTCAGGGCACTCTCATTTATAGTGATGTGTAGATCCACAATTAAAATAGGTTCCATGTAGGAACTCACTCCTTCCTCCTCTGTGGTTACCATGACCACATGATCCTCCTCAAAAACCTCTTCCACGTGCACCTACATCTACGCACTCCTCATAATGGAGATCATGAACCTTGGAACTACTGCAATGTTGGTTTGCGCACCCCATAATAAAAGGCCTCATGCATCTGATCAATGAGCCTATATTCCTTAGTATCATGGGTTGTAGAGGTATAAATCTTGCAAAAAAAGACACATTCTTCCAAATTATGTGGTCTAGCAAGGGGAATCTACTTGCATCATGGTCCCCATAACAAATTTCATAATATACCGCATAACGTGTACTATCCTCTGGGAAACTATCCTTGACATGCCCCTCTACTTCACAATATATGCACCATAAACCAATGCATGCAAGTCTCATGGGCTGAGTTTTTTTCCGACCGCTGGCCATAGCAGCAATCTAAGCCTCCAGAACGGGCTAATGCCGTATCAACACTACTAATAGCCTCGACATGCGTAATGCCTTCTAATGCCTCACATGGGTCTGTAAAATTTTTATGAGATAAGGGCCTTCTAAAAGGGGTGATCAATCCTCCAAAAAACCACTTTGAGCATGCTGTAAAGGGTGAATATCATATGATAATTTAGATAAGATATTTTTAAAGCATACATCATACTCCCGCACACTCTTTGCCATTCCTTCCCTAATCTCCTTCAAAGCGTTGATGTTCTTCTGCTCAAACTCAAGAATGTGGAATTCTACCAAGAATGCGTTCTTTAAATCAGTATACTCCACCACTATTTGGTCATATTTACTATACCAGCTTATGCATACGCCCTTACAACATGGTTGCAAATTGATTAGCCTTTTTTTTTTGGGGTCGTGATACCCTTTGCATGCCATAGCTAGTTCACACTTGTGAACATGTTTCGTAAGCATCCTCAATACCTCTTTAATCAGAAAATATACGAGACATTTCAAAGAAAAATTATGGGGGTGGTTGGGGCCAAAGTCCTCCTAAGCCATATCCTTGGTTTTCACCTATGTTTCTCCACCACCGATGTACCAAGTCCACTGGTCCCGAACCACTAGATCCACTAGGTCCACCATGTCCTGAACCACCAGATCCACCAAGTCCACCAAGTCCTAAACCACTAGATCCACCAGTCCACCAAGTCCTAAACCACCAAATCGACCAAACCCATTATCTCATATTCCTCCTGAACCACTAGACCCACTAGGTCCACCAGGTTCTGAACCACCAGATCCACCAGACCCACCAGGTCCTAAAGTGGTCATGCTAAGGGTCCCCACAGTTCCACTGAGTTGCATGCCTATGGTCTGCAACAATGCCCCACTACCAATAGTATACCCCGCGCCACTCCCAGATGTGAGACCAAAATCTTGTGTGTCTATACCTTTCCTAAAAATTCCTAACACTCGGTTGGTGTTTTCAGCCATAGAAGGCCCAAAAAGGAAATTATACCTTTTGGGTGTAGACCGATCACCTCAAATGTAACCAACTGGACTAGCAATATTTCCCCCCTGATTTTGAAAACGAAGCGCCAGGGTCCCATCACTAGGTGGCCTCAGATGTGTGCCAACAGTTCTTCTTTCTCCATGCAATGAACTCTCATCAGAAGCCGAAGGGGTCTCTCTTACATGCTTGCCAAGATGGGGTCACACACACTGCTCAGGTTCCATGTCCTCTGTGTGAACCTCAAATCCTTCCTGTAACATCTACCATCATACATCCATCACACCTGAAACCTCACATTGTTTAGAAATCTCCCTTTCATGTACTTCACCATACTTGAGTGGTATCTCCTCCCTTTCTTTCTCCACCGCAACATCTGCCATCTTCCTCCACCCTAGCTTCCTTTCCCAACGCTCAGAATGGTTTAGTTGGCCATTGGGAATGCCTCTAAACTCATGGTAACCATCAAAATTTTCATAGCTAGAGGGAAAGAATGTATAAATGATCCTCTGGGCTCCCATAGAAACTCAAACTCAACAACCTCTAGACAAGAATATGTGGAAATGGCGTACTCCAGAGTGTAACTAGCCAACACTCCTTTCCACCAATGATCCACAAAGACGGGTCCACATCAAATCTACATCCTGCAGCCTTTGGTATTCTTCTTGGGTCCACATACATGATCTATAATTCCAACTTGACCTAGATGCATAGGCTGAGAGCCATTCATACAATTCCACTGGGAAGTAGCAGAAATTTTTTCATAAAAATCATGGTAGAGGTTCTCTTCTACCCATCTACATGCATCAAACTCAGGTCCAGTGCTGAATCTTTGAGAAAATTCATCCTCCGTGCTCTTGAACCATGATTCAACACTTTCCAATGTTAACCACTCTATCATTACTCATTACATAGATCATGATGTATGTTATTTCCCACTACAACTTCGAAAAGAGGTCTTGGAAACGGAACCAAGATGTAGTCATTTTTACCCCTATCATAAAAGAAAGGAACCCCATGCATGCCAGCCTATCACCCAATGGAAGCTAAGTACTCACTTGAGGCACGTACGGGTACCGAGTCTCTCTTTTATGTGAGTTTAGTGGGAAACATCATCTATGATTTGTGTAAGATATTTCAAAAGGATTTAAGACATACAAGAACCATAGAGCTCAGAACGACCTCTAGATCCTTGTAGTCATTCTAGATGGTGTACTTAATAGATTATATAACTTGTATCATAATAGAAAGAAGTATACAAACATCCATACTTAACATAAACATAAATGAAAGAAGACCTATGAGAAAGATTTATGCATCATAACCATTGATATTCATATGTATATATAACCGATAACCTCATTACATTCATGGATTCATTACAGAGTGTCACAGAGAAGCAGACCACAATCATGCATTACAACTGGACTAATGTAACTATGTTACTAAAAAGAAAAATTACAATCCCCTTGCCCCATACATCCTTTCCCCAATACAATTACCCACTAGAAGAGTTTTTGCATTATTTCTGCAGATCTCCGCCCACTCTCTAAGTATATCTTTTTACTTTTTAGATGCTTGTATTTATAGCCTTTCGACTACCAACTCATCCTCCAACACCGTCGATCTGATGCCAAGTGTCTAAATGTGGTCCTCCACGTAAGCATTCTCCTTCATCCTGAGTTTTCCACTTTATACCATGATGTGCTTCTAGAAGCTTCTACCCTGTGCATGCTCCTTCCTGGCCAACCTATCGCTAGGCTGAAACCTTATCCACACAAAACCGGGTTATGCTTTACACGTGTTCTTTCCCGAACGTCCAATTTGACTAAGTCCTCAACCCTTGGTTATGTCCATGTGCGTCGCGCATCTGATGGGCTTCCTTAAACCCCGCCTTACGCACTTTTTCCTTCCATGCCTTTCTTTAATCGGGACCTTTCACATCTACGCACCTTTTGTACGTAGTGAATATTCTAGGGGCCCAACACAATATACTTTTTATATTAAACACACTAAATACATAATATTCTTACAATAAATACTATCATAAGTTTATGCGTGTATTAGATCTAGCAAAGATAACTCTAAAAATAGCTCATACATAGTGTCTCTCTCTTAAACTACATAGACTAATACATACTTATAGGGGTGAGGACTTTCCCTTCACCACTTATGCACTTCTAAAATAAGTCACATGCTGAAAATAACCATGTGCCTTTACAATAATATGCACACATACAAGTGCGCTAATAATAGATCTCCTATAGTTAATTGGCAGCAGAATCCATTTATTATCCCAAACTCATGCATGGTGCTTAGTAGATTCTCATCCCCAAAATAGCATTTACATGTCACACAAGTCTCCATCCCGTTGTGTTCTCTGCACTCTATCTCCAAAATATCTCGTACTCAATGAAAAATGGTTGAGTCCCAAATCATCTTGTCCTAGCGCATGTTTCCTTCCATATCCTCCTGCACCTTCAAATGTTCCTTATTCCTACGCATGGATATTTTTTGTGCCCTATCCTTTATGTCATACTCTATCTCCAACACCTCTAGAATCCATTACAAGACCCAAAGATATTTATTTCGGTGCCTTATAGTATTCCATACCCTCTATTTTAGTTTGATAATCTTCTTGTATTAGATTAACACCAAGAACAACTCCCTCTGGGTGTGAAGCTTTCATAACTCGATGCTTTAGATTTTACTTCCATTCATGTCTCTAAACCGTAGCTTAATCATGACACTTCGTTCTAGGACTTAATCTATTGTAGAAAATCACTTGCATGTGAAATCCTTCATCCTTAAGCATTGACATATATGGAATTTGTCTTTTAGACTTATCTTCATTGTTTATGCCTTGAACTTGTGAAACCAAAAAAACTTGTAACCCTTGAGACTAATTATAACCTTTAATCATGACCACAACAGTTCATGCTCATATTATTATCATTGTTTCACTCATATGAGCCAACAAATTAACTCTCATTCCCGTAATAATGATCATAACAAGACTCATACCTTATTGAAGATGACTAAGACATACGTTTGGGACATCAAAAATCTTGTAACACACTCTTTTAATTCTTACACAACTCTAAGAATTTGGTCATCATAAAACTCTTCACCTAGACAATATAAACCTTATAATAGCTTGTTTTTTCTGCTAAATAGGTCTCCCAAACAATTCACAATAGCCTGTTTATCAACTCTTAAGAATTTTAGTCCAAGATACTCGAGCTTCCAACATTTTGTACTTCTTCACACATCTTTCATGGTACATATGACATGAAGATTTAATCTCGAAGATTTCTTTCATACTGAGTTCTATGTCAACCTATACTGAGACCACCTAAGATAACTTACACCTCTAAACAACCACACTCATCATTGATTCCCATTGTTTTCATCATTTTGAAACTTCTAAAACCTTTGAGACTTTTAAGAAACTTGTAGTAGACATCTCTATATGCAACTTTCCATTTAATTTTCCAATATTTTGTCTTTCAAATGTCGACATAGTTTCATACTATAACACATTGATATAAGAGCAATGAAATTTTTCAAACATATCAAAAGGATATTTTAAGAACTTCTAGTTCCTTTATATAGTATACAATATTTTTTAATTTTTCAATCTTTCATGATACTGTACAAAAACCCTAGAGAGGCTTTCTCAACTACAGGAACACACCATCTTGAGCTCCTACTATAGACATCAGATTTGGATACCCGTAGCATATTTAATGAACCCTCCATAGAAAATTACCATTCTTACAATCTTGTGAGACCCATCTAGGACACTTCAAATCTTCTGGAGATAACACATATTCCTTCACATAGACCAACCTTATGACATGACATACTTCTTAGATCCTTCGGACAGTAGTGACTAGATGAAAACATACATGATGCCATCAAACTTGAACACTTGATATGATAGATGGTGAAGAGCATGCTTGAACACAAAACAAAAATATGATTTTCCATAAGTCAAAACTCATCCTTCTTTAAGGCTAGATGTGATAGAGTAGGATACAACTTTGAATCATGGCCACAAAGTTTTTCAATAATTTAGAGGACTAAGATACACACATATGGACTTAATGAAAACAAAAACTCAGACATTGGGAACATAGAGACTTGAGAAACATATCATATCATGAATATTTTAAAATACTACATCCTTGATGACACCCTTGAATAATTTGATGGATCTAAAATCATAGAGAAACTAGACCAAGATGTGAATTGATGAACTTAATAGACTAGATCCAAGATATGACCTTGTAATTAATCCAAAATCACAAGAATATGAAAAATAACATGGACCCTTCAAACCTTGAGGAGACAAAGTTTCATACTCACCTTATTACAACAGAGGGCTATATTCTTTGAAATTCATAAGACTATATCGGACACATATTTCAACTACAAAACATCTCTTAACAATCTAGGATCAAGAAAACTTATACCACATATAGATTAATATATAGATAAATTATTTGACATTTATGAATGACTTTTTCACATTTATAAGGAGTTACTTTAGGACTTATCTTGACAAATACCAAAATGTAGATAATTAGCACAACTTATTCATATTCATACTTAACCTTTCATGATCCTTGAATCAAAACTCAAACTCGCTTATATATAATCGACAAAATTTGGCTTCATGATATAACTACCTTATAGATTATAACACCTACGATTCATTCTTAGAACGAATGAAAAATAAACTCAGATCATCCAAACAGTTATACAACTTGATTCCCAAACACCTATAACATACCATGACTCAAAAGCACATGGATGGAGTTATTGATCATACTTTACAACTTTAGTGGTTTTGCTAAGACAAAATTCCATAAATTTTTCTTACACGGGAGCTTGAAATCCATTCAATAGCATATGTTTCTCTTCAACAAGTGCAAACATACTCCCTTGAGCTGATTTAGGCTTGTGAATCTTGTTTTCCACCATAATAGCACTAACTTCCTCCTTGAAAACCTTTATATGCTACATGGTGGACTAAGAATCATTTTTGTTTATCTTCATGACCTGAAAAACTTCCTTTTTGACCATAAGAGATGACCTCACAATGAACTTCTTGTTTTGGAAAAATCTAGCTGTATGACCCAATCTTTGGAAATTAAAGCAAACAACATTCCTCTTTTTTCTTGGCTCAAATACACCGAGATTCCAACAAAAATGCTTGACCTGACTTTAGTAGACTTAATACATGGCTGAGTTATTTCATTCCTTCTTCTCAATATATCCTCAATATCCGAATACTTACCCATTTCTTTTTCTTCAAAGGAGCTCCTTCAAGTTGCTAAACTTGTTTCACAAGGACCCACTCTAATACTAATTATTGGAAGTTATAGGGAGTGAGAGGGGGAAGAATTAGAATTAGAATTAATTTTCTTTAATTTACTAAACCATACATTCATCAATTATATTATTCATGAAAGATTCATAACCATGTGTATTTATTAAGATATGAAACATCAACCACAATAGAAAGAAACAAAGTAATCAACACAAAAACCAAATTTAAGTGAGAAAACCTCATTGGGAAGAAAAAACACCGAAACTCTACTTATATTACACAAATCAAAGTGATGTAGTGAATCACCAACTTCACAAGGAGCACCAACCCCTATTTTAGTAGAGCACCAACCTTTTTCATGAGGACCCACTCGATACTAATTATTAGAAGTTATAGGGAGTGAGAGAGGGAGGAGAATTAGTACTACAATTAATTGTCTTTAATTTAATAAACCGTACATTCATAAATTAGATTATTCATGAAACATTCATAACCATGTGTGCTTATTAAGATATGCAACATCAACCACCATAGAAAGAAACAAAGTAATCAACACAAAAACACCATATGTAAGTGGGAAAATCTCATTGACAAGAAAAAACACTGAAAATCTACTTATATTACATAAATCAAAGTTATTTAGTAAATCCCCAACTTCATAGGGAGCACTAACCCCTATTTTAGTAGAGCACCAATCCTACAAGGAACGCTAACCCCTAATTTAGTGAAGCAAAACTCCACAAAGAGGCTAAAAGTACCTAGGATGACGAAGTGGAAAATCTTCCACATAAATATGTTTTATCTATGATAATTTTTCTGCAACTAATGGAAATCACAATTTCATCTCACAACCCTAGCTCACACAATAGGTCTTCAAACTCTCATAATCTTTCTCTTTCTTCACTTATCTTTTCTCTAACCTCTTGCTCTCATGTATTCAATTAGTATTCAACCTTTAATTATATTCCTCATCATTAAATTCATGCACACATACCTATAACTCACTCTCCTCTAGGTCACACTTTTTCCCTCCAAGAGCACTAGTTCAAAAATGAATCTAAAACATCACTTTTATAAAAATTTCTTTCTTCCAAACCAAAGGAGGTTAGTCCCTGATGATAAATTCGACCCATAAATATTTATAAAATTAAATTACATTCATTACAATAGACACATATGACCCAAACAGGTCGGAATAGCTAGAAACCTCATTATATGTACCAAAACTTGCTCAAAACCCCTTAGGAAAAAGATAAAAATGCCTTTACATCAAATAAATACATAGTAATGAACCATAAACCAATACACATGATTAAAATATAATATTAAATTCATAAATGGTCATAATTTTTCTCAACCGATCAAATTATTTCATTTAATGGGCCAAGTGCACTTTGTAAATCTTAAAATTGTTGTTTCTTACACGCTTTAGCACCCTAGAAACTTCATTATGCTGCCAAATAAATTATACTTAACCAAACCATGCCATGTGACAACTGAATGGAAATTTCAAAACCTATAGAATAGTTCTAAACAATATATAAGCCTTGAATAAATCACTTGATCAAATGACAACCACTTTTGTCTTCACCAAATCAACTCGCCAAAAACTTATTTCCAAAGCTTAGCTCATAAAAATATTTCTAATAACATTAAATACCTCCAAATGGATTAATTAGATGCTAACATGATTCCTATCTACATTCCAAGTGATATAAAACATTACCAAATCCATCTCATACTTCAAACAACTTAAAACTTACACCAAAACACATCCTTTCCTAAACTAGAAAAAGACTTCTTATCCAAAGAATGACCTAGATACCATATCAAATGACCTCATATAAGGAAAAATAATATAAATAAGAATATATCTGAATATTCTTTCCAAAAAAAATTAATCACATCAAAATTCTACCTATAGATCAATATATACCCACTTTATCAACCCTACTTTTTAAGGCGTCTAAACTATCCTTTGACCAGAAAAATTGAATAGAAATCAAATGACTATGTACCTATATGAAAATTTCCTGAAACCTCTATGGAAAACAATAGTATCTCACATAAATTCCATAAAATTAGTTTAGCGCATACCTCTTTTGGAAAACCTTATCTTAAAATATTCTTCTTTAGAAATTAACCTCTTTGATCGGGCTCAATCATCACCATGAACTCAACCGTACATTTATGGAAATATAATAGAGTCATATAAAACATAGAATAAATTTTATGAATCAATAAAAAATGGTTCACTATACCTCTTCTTCTCTAGACAGACTCCTAGCTACAGGTTTAACTAGGGTTTTAGACCACTTTATCTTCTTAACATTCGTTCATAAAAACATGAAGATAAAATGACCTAATTATTTTTGTGAAACATTATATACTCACCATAGAAACATCCTTTAAATCCACAAGGTCCCATGCAAATCACAAAATTCACAACGAGCATCAAAATTTCAAATTTGAGTTGTATTTTCACTTGTTCTTAACCCTATCTCACATAAATTGTCATAACATGCAAAATTTTCATCCTAGAAAGCTCAAATTTTTCAGAAAAACCATGATACATTGCACTAACATCTTAAATCATAATAATTTAAATACCATACCTCAATCTCTCTAGTCATTAAGACTTACCTTTGCTTACATGCATGTTCCTCACTATAGAAGCTAGGGTCAACTGAAAGAATGTAATAACTCATCATGAAACCTCTGTAAATGACCAAAACATACATGATATACCATGATATACTTGAATTCATGAATACATGAGCTTAGATACTTCTAAACCACAGTATCACACGTTCTAGCTACCATACCTACTCCCAATGAGCACTTATGAAATAGTGAATCACTTGCATCTTCACCATGCCACTACTTTGTGAGTTCCAAAATACCCTCCAAACTTGATATCCATTATGTAAACATGATTTTAAATCATCCAAGAAGCTCATATTTTCATGTAGTATCACCTAGGCACCTAAATGGGCTTGCAAGAGCAAGCAAACATGATTGAATCTCACTTAGCCAACGAAACACATATGAATAATAATGTTAGCATTATGTACATCATCAAGTGACCCTAACACATCATATAATTTTTCATTATTGTGGTTTTTTAACAATTACAACACCTAATAGGACCACATACCAACAACAAGTTCCTTTAATTAGAAAAATTAAAGGCACACAAGTAGTTCTAGAAGCATTTCTGATAAACGATTGAAGATGAAAATTATAGTAGTAGATATTCCTGTCTCCTATGGGATGTTGCTAAGTAGGAATTTCTATAAAGAACTAGGTAGAGAAGTAAATATGGATTGGTCATGTGCTCACATTCCAATCAAAGGAGTGAATTAGAGGCTGGAACCTAAGAAGAATTCAAAGTACATAGTCACAAAATATGAGGATCCTAGATCTCATATTCTCTTCCAAGAATCACACCATGATGTCTATTAATTATAAATTGATGAACATATTATAAAGCCACAAGTTCAAGATGTACTTTAAGAAGAATATAATATTTGGTCTCTTTATGTTGATGGCAGTTGTTTCTCATTTGGATCAGGTGATGGTATTGTTTTTTATATCTCTAAAAGGAAAGATACGTTCATACTTCTATAAGTTAATGTTTGAAAATACTAACAATACAGCAGAGTATCAAGATTTATTGTTATGAATGGAGAAATCCAAAAATATGGGAGTGAGACTTCTTAAAGAACATGGAGATTTTGATCTCATTGTGAAATAAATAAGAGGCCAATACCAAGTAAAGATGGATAAGCTAAGACACTACCAGGATAAACTATTATTTTCCATACTTGACTTCTCGCCTTATCCATCAAATTTATTCCTTGATATAAAAACTATAGAGTATATTCTTTGGCAATGACTGATGCATTACTAAACCTAGATCATCCTCCTATGATTTTTAGGAATGGTGACTATGAATTATAGATGATCTACCATCCAAGAGTCCCAGGACAATTTCTAGAAATGGAAATTGTTCAAGAATTAAAGGAAGATATCCACATTCCTAGAGAAACATGACATGTTTGATGAGTTATACTTTGAAGGAAGAAAATCACCTCCACGTCAAACAATGGTTGTAAAAACTGATCTAGAACATGATGACAACAAAGGGATGATTTAGCTGAAAGGTAATAAAATCCATAAAGGTTTGGTCTCCTTAGAAGAAATATTTTACAAACATGACCAGTTCCTAGAGAAGAATAAATAATATGGTGAGAGTTATTCTTTAGAAGTGTAGCCATTGACTTTGGGTGTAGAATATGAGCCTAAGATGGTGAATCTTTTCAATTTTGTCCTAATGTAGAAAAGCAAGCATATATAGAACTTATCAAGAAGTATAGCAATTTATTTGCATGGTCCTACAAAGACCTTATGATGTATTAACCAGATGAAGTGCAACACTATATTTCATTACAAATTGGGTAAAAATCCTTTCAAACAAAATCTCCACAAACATATTACAAATATTTCAGGTACAATCTATGTTGAATTCTAGAAGCTATTAGATGTAAAAATAATTTACCCAATTCATCATTCTATGTGGTTGGCCAACATTGTACCTGTAAGGAAAAATAATGGTGAGCTATGCTTGTGTGTTGTTTTTCATAATCTAAACCAAGCCTCATTAAAGAATAGCTTCCCCATTCCCATCATGGATCATATGATGTAGTTAGTTACTAGTTTATAAATTTTATCTATGCTAGATGGTTTCTTGAGATACAACAAAATTTAGGTATCAAAAGAATATCAATACAAAACAACATTAACCACACCATGGGAAACATTTTCTTATCAAAAGATGCATTTTTGTTAATTAATGCCAGAGAGGACTTCAAGAGGGAAATGGATCTCAAATTTTATCACCTAAAGGAAAAAACATAGTAATTTACCTTGATGATTTGACAGTATTTTCTAAAGTAATAGGTAATCACATTGATAATCTAGAAGAAGTATTCATTCAAAGGTCAAGAATTTAGTCTCTATTATCACTTCTTTTTCAGCAACCAATCTCAAGTGCACCTAAGGCATATAATCTAGATTAGTCTGGAGCTCACCCAAGGCGTGCGCAAGTGTTGAGCCCCTCCTTTATGTGAGCTTCATGAGAATTTTCTTTCTTACACATGAATGTATTATAACCAAAAATAAGTGTATTCATTCATGGAATTTAATATATAAACATTAACTCCTAACCTAATGCACCCAAGAATAGAACAACATGATCAAATTATTGTATGTATAATCAACCATGAGATAACATAAGGAAAATACACATATCAAGATCCATCACATGAGTGTTTCAGAATCACTTCATTATATTTATAAGCCAAAATATGGTAGCCAAGATTACATCGAGAGTTCCATTTGTGGAAAATGTTCACACTAGCAAAGCTTACTTTACATCACAGAGCTTGCCATTACACATTTTTCACCCTCTCTCCTACTCCATATCTATCCTTACTTATCTCCCCCTCTCTCTGCAAAAACCATCATACTCATAGAATAATCAACCTATTTTCATATTAACCACTCATCATTCTCTCCTATGAAAACTTGATGGAATCCTTTCATCATTTTTCTACCACTACACTGGGAATGTTCCACATGTCACCATGTGTTTCCTTTAATTTAGTTCCTTCTATTACACATGTTCCAACTAATCCTTAACAACATTGACTCCTTATCCTTTCATGATAACCATATTGATTCCATAGAATATCCTTTCCTTGATCTGCAAGTCTCCATAGTTTATCCACATCTGTATCTAGTCACTTTTTTGTTCACTCCTTATGTGTATGTTTTCCTGTTGTCCAAAACTTACTAAGTCTCGAATCTATGTTTCCAAGGAGCGAACATTCACACCTCTCCACAAACTAATTTTGTGTGTGCCTTCCCACCTTGCTTCCATGCACCACAAGGCTTCACGCCTTAGGTACTTAGTTACTTTAGGGGCCCAACATCACCCCACACTAAACAAGTTTCCATCTTGGCAAAACCCCGCGCTTCTAGAACAAAAATTTTGTCGACCAAAACCTACGAGAGTAAGAATGCTGCTCCAAAGAATAAATAATAGTGGTAGAGAAATAATCTGAGTACATAATTGAAGAATGGGGGGAATGCTACACGACCAATTGAAGGAGTTTAGGGAATTCCATATTTATCTCATCCTTCAATTTCTCCCAGGCCTTCAATTTTGATAAGGCCTTTCCTAGAACTTCACATATAATACTAGGAACCTAGTATGGGGTGATCTTTTCAACCATCCTTCAATGTTTTAATATCCATCCATAGCTCCACGTGAGACACCATTGAATTCATCCATCCATTCAATGATGGAGTCTCGGAGCTCACCGATTCTGAAATCCATCATTTTTCACTTTGTCTTGGTTTTCTCTTCTTGTTTGTGGTGTTGATGACCAATTATGTGCACTCTATCTTATTGGTGGGGATGGTATCCTATAAAAATTTGAGGGATTCCTCTTCCTCTGTCACCCATGCATTGATAATTCAATTTCATTTTTGACAGCTATTAAATCCCCATCTACAATATATTAACCTCCTTGAGTTGGGAGGAAAATCTTCCAAGTCTCGTGATTCAGATTTAATGACGACCTTGTTTTCTTCTTTTCCCTTTGTGGGTTCTATAGCTATGGGGCTGCACCATCCTTTATGTTAATGAGTAACATCCCCACAAGGTCATCAAGGTACTCCATCTCATCCCCATAATCAATCCTGGCCTGGCTCACCAATGTCGAACATTATCTCGGAACATTTTTCATGAGGGTGCCAACTCAATAATATACCTCCTTTAGCTACGCGTGTTCTCCACTTAACTCCTAGCGCAACCTATCTATTTCCTTCTCCTTTATCTTCCTCTCTCTGATCAAGGTCCAAATAGTGGCCATTATATCCAAACTGCGTCAGATTACCTCTAAAGACATCTTTTGCAATGAATTTCATGCCTACTTGTTTATTAGGTGGTTACGATCCACCACTTCGTATACTTCTCCTCTCTTATTCTTCAAATGAATGATCTTGATCACATGATCCTTGACCTCAAACTTAGGTTCCTCAACATGGTAGTGCATGCTCTAGTTGAGAATCTTCCTGGTCCTGGGCACACCCCATCTTGATTAATCAAATCCCAACCATGCAAATTTTCTGGTGGGAGGGTGGCCTACAATCTTGCACACAAGAAATTAATGGGATCATCCACAAAGTCCATGTGTGGGGAAATGGGTGTCCACTTATTCCTTATATCTTTTCACTTGGTTCTTTTCTTCTTCACCCCAGGGGTGAATCCCTTATCATCCTTTATACTAAAGGAGTCCCCGTTATCTCCCATTGGTCTGTAATTTCTATGGTGTAGTGGCCCCACGAGCTGGACTCTTTTCATCCCCTACAGAGTGTTCTTCTCCTTCTCCTCATACCTCACCTACATCCTTGGTCTCTGCCTCAGCCTCATGACCCTCTAGTTTTGCTTCAAATTCTACTTTGAAAGTGGTGGGGTATTTTTCCTCTCCTTCCTCTGAGCCTACTATGGGGCTTGATGCGTCGGGTGTCTTTTTCCTATTTTTTTAAGGTTCTTCCTTCTCTTCGTCCTCCTTGCACCATGGAAATTAAGCCTCAACACCACCCTATACTAAAGTTTTGTTTCCATTACTATGATTCTATTGTATGTAGTACTTCCTCTTTCTAGAGGTATCCAACCTTCCTTCATCTTGTTCTTCTTCCTCTTCCTCTTCCTCCTGCACTACTTTCATGGGAAAGATTGGCATCTCCCATGGCTTAAGAAAGGGAGAGTATGTAACCTCCACCTCAATTCCTCCTTATTTTTAGGGTGCAACTCCATGAACACCCGATGGACATACCCCTTGATGGTAACACTAGCTTATGGGTGTAAGTCTAGAAAATTTGGTTTTAAAAATTTTACGTAGGAAGGTTGAGTGACATACTTATATCTAGTGTGCAACATGTGGACATCAACATCAACCTTGTCTACATCAAAAATCAACTTCTGCACATCCTTGATCTAGTTGATGGTGCACTTCATATATCTAGATATGAATGTGAAGGGGAGTTTACACCATGGCCCCATATCTCCTTTGGCCATCATAAAATTTTCTAAGAAAAAGTGTTGGGTAACGAAATTTTTACCTTTTCTCCAACAACTTATGGTAAATTTTGGGGGATGTACCACTTTTTCTCAAAATCTTTACACAAATGATCAAACCATATATTCATCTGAGCCTTCTAAGTTCTTGAGATGGTCCCATCAAAATTAAATTTCATGAATTGGACTACAAGGGACACATGCACAAGTGGGCAAACCCAAATGTTCTCATTTGACCCATCTAGGACACCAATCTCTTAGTTAACGATCAATAATAAGATGGATCCCCAAGTGATCTTCGTTCCTTCCTCGTTTTGTACCCATGCCTCTTCGATAATTCCATTGGTAATGAATTGGACAAAATTATAGTGTTCCCTCTTTGATTCTCTATAGGCTATGTACAGGAACCTACGGTTAATGTTTTTCCTCATTTCTAATGCACCCAATTTGTAGCTAATGATCTAGTAGGTGACTCTTAATGTTGGGCTTGGGAGATCTGCAATTTCTTGTGCCCTACCCCCTTCTCATATTTTAGCTTCTTCACCAGCTATTCAATTTTGGAAGTAGCACATAAATCAAGTGTCATATCCTCTCTAGTGTTACACAGGCCCATAACCATCCAATCAAAAGGCCTATGATCCTCATTCTTTTTCCCATGAATTAGAATAAATCTTCATGTAATCACAATATTAACCACCTAAAAAGAGGGGCGGGTTTGGAAAATAAGGGAAACTCCCATAGCTCCAAAACTCTAGTCTTTTATAGCACTTGTTGCACTAAGTCGTCAACCTTATGGTTTGCAAGATTAGCCATCATCGGAGTGTCTAAAACTAGCTCCGCCCACATCATATTTTCATTATCAGATGTTCTGTGGTTGTATTCATTGATCTTACATTTATATATCTTTGAGCTCCACTTTTTGGCCTTAATAACTCTAGGAGGGTACTACATCTTAGAGTAGATTTCCACAGATTCTCCTTTTCCACCACTTTGGTTTCTTTGTTTGAGCCTTCTTTAGTGCCATCTTCCTCTCCTTTTTCATTCATGCCTTAGGTGTTATGTTCCTTTCTTTTGACTTCCCTAACTTGATAACTTCCCCACTTCTCTTTCACATCACCTCCTTCCTACTCTGCTATCTTCTTCCCTCCGTGCTATGTCACAAGATTTTACTACAACTTTGCACAAGTCCACTAGTTCATGATAGTACTTCGTGTCACTCTTCTTTGAAAAACCTTCATCACACTTCAAGCTTGGGAGCACAAAAGAAATTATCTAAGGAAAAGTAGTTAAAATGACTATTCTTATCTCTTATTTATACTTTATCAATGCCTTAGAGTTCCTCCGACCACGTTTCCTAATGTTACTTTTTAATAAAACACTTTATTTCACTCAAGTCAACTTTCAGTAACTTCCCCTCACACTTTGCAGCTATAACCTTCTGGCACTCCAATACTACTAAACTACCACATACCTCCTTCATGCATGTTATTGTGCTGAAGTACATAACCTCTGTGTCATCTAGTAAGTAGTTCCCCATGGTGTTTCCTACCTTATGTCATACTGCGTGATCCTTCCCTTCTTGTGGTCTTCAGATTCTCTCAACCCACCTTCATAACCACATGAATTTATACACCTTATCCATTATGTTGCTTGTTCTTCTGTCTTCACATTAATTATTCCAACGAGTCCCACCGTCCGAAGTTGTTTCAACCATGTTCAATATAGCTGCTCCATGTTCAATATAGTTGTTACCTCACTCCACACAAAAATGTATGAGTGGTCCCCTATGCATAGAACCTATTACAATTAAATTAGCCATTGACACACCAATGTGTGACACAAAGCCAAAAATAAAAAAATTGAAAAACCCAAAAGGACTAAAAGAAATCTAAACTAATTGGTAAAACTAGCCTTATTTTTTACTATACATAAGCCTTATTTATAGCAGGGATTCACCCTAATCCTATTGAAGTAACCTGGTAACCTTGTCTCATCCATTTCTTGTAACTAGAATGTGCCTTAATCGAGGATGTATGAGATGATTTATGGTCCTATCTAATGGAATTTTAGTTTCCGAGGATGCGGTAGAAATTTAGAGTCATAAAGAAAGACTATCTGCCCAAACTCAAATTGTTTGTTTTTGATATGATGATCATGTCATGTTTTTTGTCATGCCTTCTAATACTTCTAACTCCACCTAACAAGCGATTACATTTCATCAACTCGTATTAACTTCTCCATGTGATCTTGTAGTGCTTTCTTATAAGATAATCCTCCGAAGGTGTGTAATACGTAGAGACGATAACATAAAATCTACTGGTAAAATAGCTTCCACGTAAAACACCAATTAAAACTGTGTGTCCTTGTTCAATCTCTTGTAGGTTATCCTATATGCCCATAGTATGGTTGAGACTTTTTCATCCCAATATTGTCTTCCCACATCACAAATTTTGGTCAGCGTGTGACTCAATATCTTGTTAAATGCCTCAGCAGTTCCATTAGCTTGGGGTGATAAGGGGTGGTCTTGTGATGGGCCACCATGAATTTTGCCAATAAAATCCTGACTGTCTCATTCAAAAAATGTGTACCTCTGTCACTAGTCAAGCTTAAAGGACACCCATACCTACTAATTATGTTTTCCCACAGAAATATTACTATTATGGTTATTGTGCAATCCTTTGTAGGTGTTACCTCCGCCCACCTTATTAAGTAATTAGTACAAGTAATGATATAGAGCGAACCAATCCTTTTGGTAGGTGAAATCAGTCCTATAAAATCAATCACCTAATTCTTAAATGGTTATGCACTAGCTATCGGTCTTAAGGGAATCTCATCTCTTCTTCCTAGTTTTCCAAGGCATTGGCAATGGTCACACACCTTACAAAACTCAATACAATCCTAGTAGATGATTTCCCACCAAATACCTACGAGTAGAATATTTTGCATGGTAACATTCCCTATGTAGTGTCCACTTACAATCCCACCATGTGTTTCCTCCTTGATTGCAATGCGCTTATGTTCTAGCACACACTCAGCGCAAAACCTCATCACGTGCCAACTTATTTAAGTATCCACCAATTAACATGTAGGGCACAATGCGTATGGCTAACTTCTTATTTTCCAAAGTCTTCATTCCCTCTGGTGCCACACCCATTTTGAGAAACACAACATTATCTTCCAAGTCAGAGGGAGCAAGCCATAATCTAAACAATTGTGCATCTGGAATTGTATCCTCAATGCTCTACACATCCTCCCCTAAGTCAATCCTTGATAAATGGTCAAGTCCCTAATTACTCTTACCTGTATCAAAACAACCGTAAACTCAAAATATTGAAATAACAAGACCCAAAGGGCATATGCACCTTTCAAAATAGGATTTTTTACCAAGTACTTCAATGTCATGTCATCCTTGTAGAATATAAAGGGTGTTTTAAACATATACTACTTGAATTTGTGTAGTGCGTTGATCATTGAAAATGCTTCGCACTCACTAGTAGTATAGTTCTGTTTTGTTAGGGTTAGCTTTCAAATAGAAAAACACAAGGGGTGGTCAACAATTTCTTCTCCAGGTTGTGTTAAGATCACCCCAATCGCAACTCCTAAAGCATAAACATGTACATGGAATGGATTATCCTAAAAAGGAAAGCATAATATGGGCACAATGATAAGATTATTCTTCAATGTGTCCAATGTCATCTATTGCACCTCTCCCCAATGGAATGTACATCCATGCTTCAACAATCCTTCCAGTGGTATGAATATTTTTGCATACCCCTTTATAAAATTTTGGTAATACCCCGCATGCCCAAGCAATCCACAAACTGCGCTCTAGCTGGTAGGTTCCCCCAATCCCATAATAATGAAAAATTTGGAAGGATCCACCAAAAAACCTTCCTTATATATGATATGCCCTAACAAGGTTCCAAATGGAGTAGTGAAAAGACATTTCTTGATATTTATGGTTATGTGCAACTGCCGACATCTTTTAAACATCATCCTCATATTGTCACAGTGGTCCCTTACTAATCCATATATAGTCCAATCATCAAGGTAGACTTGAAGAAACTTATGGATGAATTCTTGAAATACCCATACCGCAATACACAAAAACACATTAGGCATGTTCTTTAGTCCAAAAGGCATGGCTATGTAGGAAAATATTCCCCACTTAGTGGAAAAGTTGTCTTTTCTTGGTCCTCCTTTACAATCCTAACTTGATGATATCCCAAGAAGCCATCCGTGAATGAATAGATATTATTCCCAACTACTCCTTCTAGGATCTCCTCGGTGAAAGGGGTTAGAAAGGGATCAATGACACATACCACATTCAAATCCCTATAATCAACATAGATCCTTATCCTCCCATCCTTTTTAATGCTAATGACCATTGGGATTATCCATTATGATTCCTCAACAACTTCAATGATACCTAAAGTGATCATCTTTTCTATCTCTTCCTTGACCCGGACATGCATATTTAGATTCATTCAATAAGGTCTCTTCCAAATCAAGTGCGCTCCTCCTTTATTTTGATCCATATCTCTCCTAAATATTGGTGAACTCCCTTAAGCTCATGGTACCTATGCAGAAATAAATCTTGAAACTCATGTAATAGATCAATGATCTTTGAAACCTACCTTTCTGACTAATAGTCCTCAATAGTAGCCTCCTTAGGTTCTATTTCTAAGCCAATGTTAACCTTCTTTGTTTTGAGAGGTTCATGGTAGGTGCACGCTTTCTCATCAACACTATTTGTTACCTCGCACATACCCATAGTATGGTTAACATCCAAGTTCTCCACTTCCTCGCCATCTATCACATAGACAAACTTTCCCTTCTCTTTCTCCATGCAAGCACACTCAAGATGTATCTCATCTGATTTCTCCTCATCAAAGCACACTTCTAATCAAGGTTCACCCAATAATTCTAGTATTTTATCCTCATCCATGAAATTTTATCCCATAGTTAGGAGATTAACAACTCAGTAACGTCTCATTCACTAATAGCTTGGAACTTTGTTATTCAAATGTTTGAATCAAGTCATCTATTAACTCCCACCAGCTCCATGTATTAGGACATAATTCTAAATGAATGTACCATATGTGCGCACAACCTTATAGTTTGGAATAGAACTTGTGCACCTAGAGGGAAGGAGGTAAATCATCTGTGCCTTCCATCCAAATCCTCTCATACTCTTAGACATGATCTGAGGAAGATCCTTTCCCATCATAGACACAAAGTCTAGTGGTTGTATTTCTCCTCAAGAATCTAATAGAGAGCATAATCCTCACCTCGCGTCACCCTAGAATATTTTCCTGATGCACCATCCACCAACATGTTGTGGTTCCACGTAAAGTGTAGATAAGCATGCTCCTTATTTTGATCTCACATCTCCATTGAGATTCCATGGCTCACAGAAAACATCAAGGTTGTCATCCCCAGTGTAGCTTGGTAACTTCTTCCCTCTCAGGCACCTAAGTGGGTGCACCCTTGTCACTCTTGTAATGGATCCTCTCAATTTCCACCCAATTAACTCATAAGTCCCATGCACCCAATTTTCACATGTTACACTAGTGGTATCACTCATAGATTGAGTGTATTCAAACTAAATAACTCCTTTCATAGGATTAATCACCTTAGGATCCTCGATAGTGTCTACATATATTCTGATCAAGGACTTCTTCTTCCAAGGGCTCAGTATAGGGTGTTGAATTCCCATCAATTAAAGGGATAATAAGTCATTATTCCTTATTCTCAAAACTTATGTACTGCTTAGTGAACCTTAGGTCCTCATTTTTTTATAACACCAGGGGCACCCAAGTAATGCTAGAAACTTTTCCAACTTAGCTAGTGCAAAGAATTCAAAGTCTCCAAAGAAAAGTTTCCCCTTGGATAGTGATATTTGGGTCCTTCAAGACACTAATGGGCATCGCCTTTGTATTTTAGACATATACAACACATTTGAGCATGGTTGTAATGGGAGCCTTCCCATTTGATTCTATATGTCTACGGTGAGAACATTAACCTCCGCACCCATATCTATCAAAATATTTCTTAGGAGCCATCCGTCGACTACTGCATTCAAGGTAATATCCTTATCATAATCAATGGTGTAAGGGGGATGTTAACATGAAATACCTATTGGTCACTCTCTCTCTTCACACACGGTAATTTTTATCGTAACCATTCCCCTAGAAAAGGGATGATATTCTCTTGCCTCATCATTTTGCATACTTCCCTGACTTCATCCAGATCCTTCTATGGAGCCTCAACTCTCTTCCTTTGTTAGTACTCCTTTAGGCATTGGGTTTCTTCTTGTAGGATTTAAATTACATCCATGTTCTCTTGATAAACCTATTTTTGATGAGTAGGATCCAGATACTTCCCATGCACCACCTCTTCTCTTGTGACCAACAGCCTTTAGTTGGGTTTTTCTCTCATGCATACAGCCTTATCTCACATCGTTACAGGATGGGTTCCAAATATGACTCACATACCACCCTTGGCATCCACTACGAGTCAGCCTTCTTCACTCTTACCATCCCTGCCTTTTATCCTTCCATTGTTGTTGGCTCATGTGCTCAAATAACTCGAGTCACTCTTCATACTTATGTTTCTCTCTACACCAAGAGCATCATAGTAAATCAAGGAATTCATGGTTATAATGATCTCGTAGACCCAAAATTGTAAAAATTTCCATGTGGGAACTCTATTCCACCTCCACAGTTTCCTCGACCTCAAAATCCTCCAGGGAAGATTTTCCCGGCTCCTCTATCCAAGCACCCTTCATAGTGGTAACCATCATCCTTGGAATTATTTGGAATGCTAGTTTGGCACACACCAATATCAATGACATCATGTATCTAGTCAATCAATCTACAATCCTTAGTGTCATGAGTAGTAGAGGTAAAAATCTTGCAATAGCAAGACACATTCTTATGGATCATGTACTGCAGTAGTGGACACCTAATTACATCATGATCTCAGTGGAAGATTTAATAATGTACTTGTCATGACACATAATAATCTTCGGGACAATTATCCTTTGTATGCCCCTCTACCTCATAATTTGTGAACCACAAGACACTGCGCGAGTCTCATGGTCCAAGTTCACAAATAGATTCTCCAATATCTTTTTCATGGCAGAAATCTAAGCTTCAAGAAAAGGACTAATGCCAATATCAATGATTCCCACAACTCGGGCGCACATGGAAGTCTTCAAGGCCTCATGCGGATCTATGAAATTCTTTTTCAACAACGCTCTCTGAAAGGTATTATTAATCCTCTAAGAAACCATTGAGCATGATAAGAAGGATGAATATCATAAGACAATTTTGATAAGAAATTTTTAAAATGAGCATCATACTCTCACACACTCTCTTCCATACCTTGTTAAATCTCCTTCAGTGTGATAATGCTCTTTTATTCAAACTCAGGAATATAGAATTCAGCTAAAAGGGCATTACACATCACGATATAATCTACTAAGGACTGGTGGGGTCATACTTCCAAAGACCAACTATGTGAACGCCCTTGCAACGTTGTTGCAAGCTAATTTTCCTTCCCTTTCGGGTAGTGTGATCCTCTTCATGTGCCATAGTAGCTCACATTTTTGTACATGCTCTATAACATCCTCAACACCTTTGTAATCTAGTAGATGCAAAGAAATTTCAAAAATAATTGCTGAGGTGGTTGAGGCCCTTGTCGGCCTAATCTATAACCTTGATTCCCTATGGTTTTCCCCTAGCATTAGATCCACTAGATCCACCAAGCGTCTATTCTTCCTAACCCACTAGATCCTCTAGATCTGTTAGGTCTACTAGGTCTACTAGTTGTTATTCCACCTCTTGTACTTGGTAAGGATCCCAAGTGGTTGTGTCTTGTTTCCCCACCTGTCATGCTAAACTACACACTAACATCTGTGATATTGCACCTTTACCAAATGTATGTCCTGTGTTACTTCCAAACGCAATACCCAAGATTTGTGTAGCGATATTTTTCCCAAATGTCACTCCGCATAATATACCTCCAAACACATGAAATGATTGTGTATCCATAGATGTTCCATATGAAAAGATATACCTTGTAGGTGTTGATCGGTCACTTCCACCAATACCAATCAAGTTAGTAATACTTATCTCTGGGTTTGGGAAACTAATCGCCGGGGTTGGTGTACGATGAAAAAGTGACAAGCGAGCATGGGAATCTACAAGTAACTCTTCCTCGCACCCGACCTCCTTAGGTTGTGCCGAGACAGCCGGTGGGGATGGAATATGTATGGGATGCAGAAAGACTAGTTAGAAAATATAATATCTTCAATACGTACTAGTGGAATTTTTTTGAATCTAAGGCAAAGAAGGCCCTTCTAACCTGAACTGGTGTGATAAATCGATCGACAAGGATGACTACTCAAAGGCTCCAATCAATATCGAGCTCTGGCGTGATTCGATCTATGGGTTGTGGAATACGTGGAAAATGACCTGGGATAGTTTCGTGTATGTCTCCAGATAAGGTCATATGGTGGGTGGTAAATATAGTTAACTCTATGGATGATTCTCTAGCCTAGTCTAGAACTCTCTAGCTTTGGTAGGTGCTGTATCTAGTAAGGATAACTATTCGATGATGATAGGTAGAAGTGGAGTGGATCTTAATACTAGCGTGCGTAGGCCGGTGTCTATATCCGATTGACTTATGGATTTGTTGGGTTGCAGGATTTGTGGATCGTAACCGTAGACTCTTGGTTGTTGCGGTCATGATATGGTCATGCATAGAGTTAGTTCCTAATCCCTAACACCCAGTAATCATATGCTTTCTCAGCCTCTATATTCAAAACTAATAGTTGTGTGATCTTCTTAGAGTGTCTCACAGGTGTTCTTGCAACCTGAATTCTTAGGCTAGTATCTATATCTGTAAGAGTGTCTCCTGTGTCTGGCTATGGGACTAAAGGATCATAACCAAAGGTTTGTTCTCTTTCAACCCCTTCTACACTCATATGGATGTTACCTAGGGTAATCTGTAGTTTGGTTGATTCGACCAAAACGTGTGTGCTTGGTCGTCTTCTATGTTTAATCTGCTCAACTGGGAATTGATTTGTTGTAAGCTTATCATTGTTTGGAAGACTTGGATCCTAAGATTTTGATCTATATCAGTTATTACTATGATGAGATTGGGTTGGGGCACGATTGGCTTGAATACGTATTCCCTAGGCTCACTAGGTCCCGTGATTGTCATACAAAAGTAATAATGTAAATTAACTACGGAAAAGTGAAATTTAACTATTTTGAATATATCTATAGCATATATGATTTCTCTATTTTTGTATTTTTTGATGAACTATTCGAATGAATTTAGCAACTAATTTAATACATCTAGAAATCGACATCTAAGATAACAATTTAAAACAAACAAGATAACTGAGTATAGCTATTTGTCTGTGCAATTTGTAGATCTACTCTAAACAATGAAATAATTGTTCTAATCTATTTGCAAGACTCTCGATCCTACGTCAGAAGTGAGGAATGAATCATAGTATCTCGAAACTATAAATCCCAACAACTTCCCCTGGCAATATAGAAAGTAAAATTAACTGAAATAAAGCAATTAACTACTCTATTTGATATGATTCTAATTTAGAACTTTGAAAGCTAGAACCTGGATTATGCAGAACAGTGGCAAATCCGACGGTGTGTGTGATCTTGTCCCGTTAGTGTGATCTCCTCATTCCTTCATGTTCACGTGGATCCAGAAAAGCATGTAATGCTAGCATCAATAAAGTAGATATTGGGACAAAGGCAGCTCAAGATACAGAATGAATACAATGTGAGTAGGAGAGGGATAAAGCGCAAGAGTACAAAGCTTGGCTTATGCAATTCCTAGCAGGATTTATTACGAGTCATGCAACATGAAATGTCCGAACTCCGAAACTATCTTATTTGAGGAGAAAAACCTGTAACTTTAATGGCTTGCTATTGATAAACAAACTATCTTAGTCCAATGGATTGGATGAAATAATAGCAGCACTTACACAAGATGGATATGTGGCCTACTAACAATAAAACAATGCTAACTAAGCATGCAATGAAAGAAACTAAGCACTCTAAGAAAAATGAAAACTAAATCTATTGCTAAGAGAAATCAAAGGAAAATTTGAGGGGACATTTGCTTGAGCACAAGCCATCTATTTATAGCATTTGCATTTACACAAGGTAAAAACCAAATAGAACTCTTAAACTATAAACAATAGCA
The DNA here is from genome assembly GCA_018340775.1 of Taxus wallichiana var. yunnanensis. Lineage (NCBI taxonomy): Eukaryota > Viridiplantae > Streptophyta > Pinopsida > Cupressales > Taxaceae > Taxus > Taxus wallichiana. The sequence goes on along the minus strand of CM031234.1, from coordinate 71,383,758 downwards.
AAACACTATTCCAGGGGAACCGAATCATAAATGAAAGCTTATGGTGGTGAAAGAAAGATGGTAAAATGTTGAAATTATGTGAGTCATGTTAAAAGAGATTTTTGTAAAATGCGTAAAGGACCACCGCCCCGAGCAGGGCGGCGCGTTCTGAGACCGATGCCCTGTTCGGGTGGGCGGTCACGAGACCGCCGCCCAGCATAATGCCGCGGTTTCGTCACTTAAGAGAAAAAGGCCAAGAAAATATGTGAAAAGGGAAAACAAAGCACATGGGGGCTAAGTGGGCATGCGGGATGTTAACGTAAACTTGGAGATATTTTCTGGATCCCGAACACCTTGCAAGGAGACTGTATCATCATTGGGGACTGTTACGTTGTTTCAAAGTACGAGTACCTTACAATTTTGGGTATGTACATATTTCCCCCTCGAAGAAGAATTTTAGCCATGAAGAGGCGTAAAACGGTGGGTCCGAGTATGGCGGTCCTAAAATGGGAAGCTATAAGTTATACCTAATACGTCCGTGTGTTGAAATGATGCCATCCAAAATTCCCGCTACCTGCAAAACGAAAAGAGAACTCAAGTGCAGATAGACATAATAGTTTGGAAAATAAACACTAAAATAATGGGAAATGAGGATGTACCATTTGTGTGGGGATAAGAACTTACCTCTCGGCGCTCCAAACCTGTGGAAAAGGGCATTTAAAACGAATCAGGGTGCTATATATATGAAAGTGGGTCCATTTTCCTATTCATTTGTGTGAGTTGATTTGATTGATTTTGAGCTTTGGAACCCACGGTGACGGTTTCTTGCGTGAGTAGAGTCAAAATGTCCGTGACGGGATAGTGATCATGCCTCCATGAGTGGAACATCGACCCGTGAGATCACAGGTTAGTTTTTTCAATTTATCCCTTTTACCCCCTTAATTTTGAAATGCTAAAATCTTTGTCGTGGGGGTAGTTTTGAAAATGTTAGTGTTAAAAGGTTCATCTGGGGGCGCCCCTTGGGTAGGCCTTGTTTTAGTTAAAATGGTCTTGTTTTTTCATTTTTTGGGATTTTTAGGTTTAAAAACCCGCGTGGGTTTTCGGGTCACGACCGCCGCCCTGCCTAGGGTGGCGGTTACACGACCACCGCCATACTCGGGCACCAATTACATGACCACCACCCTAAGGTGGCGGTTACTAAACCACCCCTCTGCTCAGGGTGGCGGTTTCACATAGAATGCCAAAAGAACATTTGTTTGAGATTGTTTTTGCATTTTTAGCATTTCTACGTACTTTCATGATTTTTCCAGTATTATTCGGATGCTAACTTGCTCTGTTTTGCATGTTTTTGGGTGTATGCAGGCTGAGAGAGGAGTATATCTGGTGGAGCCAAGAGAGGGAGTGTGATTGGCTCCCAGCAGTATTGGATGCCCTTTCACAGGATGAGGAGGACACTCTTCAGAGGGCCGGGATACTACGCATCTCACGCGTGCCCCATGTTACACCATCCAGTCACATTCTTTGTGACCTATTCTCCTATTGGGATGCTGATCGGAACACCTTCCGATTACCAGGGGTCCGCGGTGAGTGGACTATTACTTTGGAGGATGTCTATCACATTCTGGGGGTCCTGATTATTGGGAGACGTCTCACCCTTGAGACAACAGGTTCACGGGCCTAGATAGCATAGTGGGCCACATACATGGGAGATGTAGTCATCTCCATGGGGTTGAAGAAGGGGGTTAGAGTTCAATCCATTCCTAGTTTTCCCATCCCCTTACTTCACCAGGCCATCATGGGGATCCTTGCCTTGAGACTGATCGGGGACAAGGGAGGAGATAAATTGTTATATTGCTGGTCCCCCATTATTACACAGATAGAGGGACATGGCCGGATATATGCCTGGGGAGCAAACATACTTGGGACCACCTACCATGATTTATATAGGATAGTCCATTTATAGGGGCAGTCTTTGACCCACCCGACCCTAGTCATGAGTTGGGTCTATGAGCACTTCATCCCCTACGGTAGAGGTGTAGAGGTGGTAGATCCCGGAGCTGTGAGGGCAGCCAAATGGACAGATATGTCGGTGCTCTAAGCACCTCATCAGCCAGTTGCTTCTCTGACTACTGTCGACATGGAGGCCACACCATACCAGACTATGGCAGGTATATGGGGCGAGGAGGCTCTTACTTTGATCTCCTGCTCCACTACAGGGTAGCTTATTGATAGAGTGGGGTGAGTGGAGATGCACCCCTTTGGCTGAGTTCCTCAGTAGTTTGGCCTACCATACGTGGGTATGCTTCCCCTAGTAGCGTCGTGCTACAAATTAGTCCGAGAGGCCAGAGGGGGGCCTAGAGGCCGGGGTTGGACAGTGGTTACTCCTGGCATTCCTATTGCGGCCAAGAGGATAGTACGTGTCAAAGGGAGAGCCGGTGTGCCTCTGCACCCTGCTTGATTACCATGGGTCCCGCCCATAGCAGCGATGACCCCATTGACATAGAATCTGATTCTAAGGATTTTACATGGGGAGAGACAGAGGAGGACACTGAGGAGGAAAACGATCCTAAGTGGCATGACACTCAGGATATCATGTAGGCAGAGAGGGCTGAGCAAAGTGCAGAGAGAGTGACTCTGGTTTCAGAGGAGCCACTCTCCCAGGGCCATGGTGGGGAGGATGAGTCCGTTGTGGGGCGCTACATTGCTCTAGCCACATGAGCAGCCCCTCAGTCTGCGGTGGCATCCGTGGTAGGTGCTGATCCTAGAGATCCATCCTGGAGGCCTGGTGATCCGAGTAAGTTACCCTCTCTCCTTTTAATGTTTATTTTTAGTTAGGATCTCCTTAGTTGCTATCTCTCCTTTTGTTTTATCTCGTATTTCTAATCTCTTGTTTGGTTTCTAATTTGTTTTCTCCTTTGTTTGCAGAGACCGCTGATGAATGGTGGGACTTGATTCACAGGGTATGTCCTGATACCCTAATGATCCCCATGGAGAGGACCCACACGAGCTATTTGTGGATGCTTTGGGAGCCCTCAAGCAGCTAGTAGACATACTTGACGTCTTCACCCCCCCGGCATGTGGCCAGGATGGTATCGACTCTCCACACGGAGTTAGCGGGGTATAGGATGGCTGAGTGCTTGATGAGGAGCCACTCTCGTGGTGAGACTGCGGCTGCCCCTCGGGATCATGAGCCTTCATGCATTCAAAGAGCCAGGCATAGCCAAAGTCCTAGCGTGGGTGTGCACCTTCGAGAGGGTCCCATAGGGATTGAGGAGCCATTTGACTCTCCTAGATTTTGTATGATACATTCTTTTGTATATCCCAAGCTCTTTGAGCATTTTGACCATGCTTAGTGCATGATGGCATTGTACAGAAACGTTGATCATTTATATATATATATATATATATATTATTTTTGGATCAAACTTTTGGCATTTATGGCTCTACTTCTTTTCTAGTTTCCTCATGTAGATTATGATGTTTATATTTGTATGCTTTTTATAATGTATGCAATGGAGAACAAATGATGCAAATGTTTATTTTCCTTTTGTATTTCATGATGCTGATATATGATGATGTAGATATAATGTGATTTTGAATCTTAGTTTCTGTAAGCAATTTTGAACACTTCATATTTGTTTTCGCAAAGTAGTGAATATAAACCGGTATGATGAGCAGATAAACCTACCCCTACCCCCAAATCCACGCAACTAGTAAGATGCGAGGGATTATCACTGAGAGTTAGAAAGGGAACAAGTTGTGAAATATGCTGAAATGATAGTGATGAAAGATAGACAAAGTTTTGGTGGAACCAAATTGGGAAACTACAAGCTTACTCTACCCGAGTGGCTTCATAGTTTAGAATGCTACTTAGTTTGTGGTTTATCCGGACTTATATCCTTAGATGGCCACATAGTAGACAAAATCGGGTTTTTAGGATTTTGAACTCTTTTGTAATTTTGGACATTTGACTCATTTTTGTTTGACTCAAAGACTTCAAGATTTGAATTGTTTGCTTATGACCTTTTACATTTGTTTGTCAAGAGGACCCCCTACACTTTGCCCCATGCTACCAGTAAGAAGCATGGGTTTATCACCGCAGAAAAAGCATAGGAAAGTAAGGGAATTTCCATCCTTTCCCAACCCTACATCACTAGTAAGAGATGCAAGCTCATCACCAAAGGTTGGTGGGGCAAGGAAATGTGTAAAATTAAAATTTTCTGTTTTGATTAATATTTGACTTGTTTTCTTGAGTAAAATGTCAGTATGTGCTTATTTCCAAAGAGATATACATATGGGATAGATGTGACACCATGAAGCTTCTGGAATAAACCATAGGCAAGACACCTATCCTAAGAAGAAACCAAAAGTGAGAACAAGCCCGCAGATCTTGGTATGGTTACCGTTTAAGACTTTGTCATATCTAGCTTTATTTGATGACATGATTCCGAGATAATTTGATGATATCATGAAAATGGAGAGGTATGATTAGAAATTTTATGCCAACAACATCATGAGTTTGTAATGAATTGCTTTGAGAAAAAATTCCTTGATCACAATTTGTGTACAAAACAAGCGGACAAAATGATCTTAATCTATATGAAGATGCAATGTAAATATAATTATAAATAGTGCTAGTTGCTTACGCGTAGAACCGCTTGAGGTGTAGGGAATTGACCATTTTGCAAAATTCCTCACCTTCCAGCGTACATAAGAGGTATACACCATTTCCATAGTCCTTCATGACTCGGTATGGGCCCAACCATTTAGGCTGGAACTTCCTTCCTTCGCCGGTCTTTTTGTCGATACAGATTGTCTAGCCTTAGAACTAGATCACCTTCATATATGTCCTGTTCATAGACTTTCTTGTTGTACTTCCGGCACATCCAGTCAGGATAGGCTCGTGTCACCGTTCAAAGATCTAACCTAGCTTCATCTAGGCTTTCTAATTGGGAGAGACGTGCTTCCCTGTAAGCGTCTTCATCTAGAATCCCTTGTAATGAAATACGGAGACTGGGTATTTCAACCTCAAGTGGGAGAACTACCTCTGCCCCGAATACTAGTGAGAAAGGAGTTGCTCCCGTTGGTGTTCTTATTAAGGTTTGGTGGGCCCATAAGGATGGATATAACTTCAAGTGCCAATCTCATTTTTTTTATTTCACCATTTTAAGGAGAATGGATTTTAGTGTTTTATTTATTGCTTCAGCTTGTCCATTGGCTTGAGGGTAATACAAGGAAGCCGTATGATGGCTTATTTTAAATTTATTACATAGTTTGTGAACTTCTTCATTCTTAAAAGAAGTCCCATTATCTGAGATAATGACTTGCGGGACACCGTACCTACAAATGATTTGGTTCAAAATGAATTTGGCGATTACAGAACCCGGTACAGTAGTAAGAGGCATAGCCTCTACCCACTTGGTGAAATATTCGGTGGCTGTGATTATAAAATTATGGCCATCTATAAATGAGGGAGAGAATTTCCCTATCAAGTTAAGACCCCACGTAGAAAAGGGCCATGGAGTAGCAATTGGTTGTAGAGCTTGTGCTGGCATGTGGATCTCATGGGAGAACTCTTGGCACTTATGACACCTTTGTACAAACTCTACTACGTTGTGTTCTAGAGTGGGCCAGAAATAGCCCATTTGATGTATTTTGTGAGTGGTAGCATGGCAACCGAAGTGGCCTCCACACATTCCACTATGAGATTCATAGAGAATCTTCTTGGATTCTTCTGTGTCGACACATCTTAGGAGCATTCCATCGAATGCTTTTCGATAGAGCACTTGCTCTATAATGACGTATTTGGCTGCAATAATGCGTAACCGCCTTCTTTGTTGTAGTGTATCCCTTTCTAGATATGTATGGTCCATGATATAATTAATGATATCAGTGTACCATGGACACTCAGAGATAGGAGGTCTGGTTTCAATGTAGTATATGCACTCATCGGGAAACTCTAGATTTACTAGATTGCCTCCGTCTAATTGGTTATCAGCTAACCAATCCACGATGATTTTTCCTTTAACTGACTTCTGATTTACAAATGTTAATTCAAATTCCCCCATTAAGGTTATAAAACATCCAACCTTCTTAGACAAAAACCCTTGTGTGAGGAAAGTTTGTAAATGGTCCGTTTTACCATGACCCTTGTTTCTTGATTCAAATATAGTGTCTTAAGCATTTGGTTGTAAAGACTATGGCAAGGAATTCTCATTCTGCTTGTGTATAATGTGTTTCATAATCGAGTAATGTTTAGCTAATGAAATAAATCACATGCTCTCTCTTGTCATCTTCCTCTTGGGCCAACATACAGGCCAGCGAGACATCGGTAGCTCATGAATATAAAATTAACGGGCGGTCTAGCTTAGGTGGCATTAGCGTAGGTGGTGATAACAGGAAATGCTTAACTACGTCAAAAGCTTCATTGTAATCTTCAGTCCAATCAATACTATAATCCTTCTTGAGCAGATTGTTGAATGGATGGATGGTGAAACTTAATTCCGGGGATGAATCTCTGGATTGCACACAAGTTTTCTCGAGAAATGACTGATTCCGATTCATTCGAAGGTGGGACCATTTCGAGGACAACCCGAATTTTTATTAGATCAACATCTATCCTCGTGACGATATGATGTAACCTAGGAGCTTTCCTCCTGTTACACCAAAGACGCATTTCTATGGATTTAGTGTGACTCTGTATTCTATTAGATGTGAAAGAATGACGTGGAGCACCTCCGGGTGGTCACAGCGCTTCTTGGCCTTAGCCAACAAGTCATCTACATAGGACTCCACAATTTTATGAATTAGATCGTGAAATATATATGTCATAGCTCGCTGGTATGTAGCACCAGCATTCTTGAGACCGAATGGCATAACAACATAGCAATAGGTTCCCCAAGGAGTTATAAATGTGGTTTTAGCTTGGTCTTGTTCAGATATTCTGATTTGATTGTATCCCGAGAATCCATCCATGAGAGACAAAAGTTCAAACCCAGTTGTTGCATCAACAATGACATCTATGGATGGTAATGGGAAGTTGTCCTTAGGACATGCTTTGTTAATGTCTCGGAAATCTATGCAAATGCATATCTTCCCATTCTTTTTGAGAACAGGAACGATATTAGATACCCATTGAGAGTAATCGACTGGTTTGATGAATCCTACTTGGAGGAGTTTTATTACTTCCTCTTTCACAATGAGAGCTACCTCAGGTTTCATGGGTCTTGATTTTTGTTTAACTGGCTTTGCATCAGATTTAGTGACAAGGTTGTGCACCACAATGTGGGGTGCAACTCCTTTCATTTTCTTATAATTAAATACGAAAGCCTTCTGATGTTCCTTGAGGATTCGAGTGTGTATTTATACTTCTTCTGGAGTTAACGAGGATCCTAGCTTCAATATCCTTGGTTCATCTTCCGTTCCGATGTTAACATCAATTGTTTCTTCGATTAAAGAGGCATTACCTTCTTCAAACTTAGGTGGGGCTGGAGGTAAGTCCAAATCGTCCCTATTTTCTACTGTGTATACACTAGGTTCCATTTCCGAGGGAAGATTCATCATGGGATTTCCGAAGTAGGAAGACGAATGTGGGATTAAGGACAAATCTATCATATGATAGGAGAGATGTAGTGCTGCATAGGTGTTTAAGTAATTCAGAGTGGCCATATCACTATCAATGTGGTCTAGGATAGTAGATTCATTTCCGTTTAAAAGAGAATTTGTCATTGTTTTTATCAATGGTTCATCACGAAGGGATACCATGAAATGGGTATCCTCTAACTTACTGTTTGGAGTAAAGTGTGATGCCGAGGTTGCTATAGAATCAGCGAGAAGATTGTGTTCTCGCGGGATTGCTTCAATTGATATGAAGTCAAACTCCTTGCTTAAATATAATACAATGTTTTGTAAAGCTGTAAGTGCTCGGATTTGGTTTCATATATCTCAGAGACTTGGTTTGCTACCAATTGTGAGTCTCCTAACACCCTGATGTTATTAACACCGATCCTTTTGGCTAAAATGAGGCCAAGGAGGAGGGCTTCGTACTCAGCGCCATTGTTTGTACATTCAAAATTTAGTTTGAAGGCGAAAGGTAAGACTTTTCCTTCAGGGGAAGTAAAGATTACACCTACCCCCACTCCGTAACGACATCTAGCTCCATCAAAATGGAGTGTCCAATATTTAGCTGGGAATATGGACGCTGGGATATTTGTTGTGTTTGCGCATTCTACTTCCACCATACAGAGATCCTCTGCTGGAAGAGAGCCAACACCTAGGGAACATCCCATGCCTGTAGAGTCAAATGGTAAGAACATTGGTAGATCTTGTTCTAGAAATTCAATGATTTTTGTAGTAGTTCCTAATGATACCATTTCTACAGTGTTAGCCTCATCTTTGGGGGTTGGGGTTGCCTTGGCTAGGCTCATAGCTTCAAGATCTATCGTAGGTACTAACTTTTCTTTTGGTTTTAAATTGATAGGTTTATTAAGTTGGTTTGTTGGGATTTCAAACTTTGAGTGCATGCCTGGTCTTTTCTTTAAGTCAGCTAGGTGTACATCGAATGGTTTTGGATCACCTTTTTCTACAAATATCTTCCGTAAGTGTAAAAACCTTACTTCTTGAAATAGCATGTAGAAGGGATTGCCTTCATGCGGTGTATCCGTGGTCGGCCGAGGATCATATTATAATTAGTTTCCTGATCTATAATATAAAACTCAGTCAAGATGGTTTTGGGTCCTAAGGTGACCGGTAATATTATAGTTCCAACCGAGGTGGCTTTAAGACTATCATAGCCTCTCAATGTATTTCGAGTTGTGGAACAATTTGTTTCTCCATATCCAAGTTTTTGAAGGAAAGAGAAGGGGACTATGTTAACTTCCTCCCCATCATCAACCATTGCTCATTTCACGTAGTTATTATAAACCCATACTTGTAAGTGTAAGGCTGGATCACCTCGGTGTGCGATCTCGGCATCATGTCGGCACTTTGTTTATCTCGAATATGAATTCAACATCCCTATCTACTTGCCCCGGAGGATGAACATCAAAGTCTATATGATTTGCCTATGTTTCAGAGGTGGAGTGATGTTAATTAAATGGCCCAAACCTAATGCCTCTCGAAAGAGCAGCCCTCGTAAGTAGGGGAATTTTCTAATAAATCCAAAAAGGAGATGTGCGAGAAGGTTTTTTTTAGGTCATTAATTAAATCATAGGCACCCACAGGTTTCACTACGATTTGTTAGATGTTATTGGTCTCTGGCAGGTGGTTTGGACTTGGTTGAGAGAAATACTATCATGTCCTTGTTACAACTTTGATGGGTAGTTCGCGTCTAATTCTACTAAACCGACTATCTTGGGTCTTAGATGACTTCCTAATTGTGGCACAACTGATGGATTTAATGAAGTCGAAGCTTCATGATCATTGTTTCCCATCATTATGCTTTTGTTTGTCCCATTTGGACTTAGCCTATTGTTATCATGACTTGCAAGTGGATCATTAAAGATCTTGAGGGGAGCATTCTGAGGGAAAACTTCCCCTGCGAAGGTATTTGATGCTGGTGATGTAGGATATGCCAAGAACATATCCATGAAAAGTTTTCTTTGTTCATCTAGCAAGCATTGCATGAATTTATTGTAGTCACGACACGTTCTAGTGTCATGGCCCTGAATTTTGTGGAAACCACAATACGAATTAGGATTGTAATTCCTAGTTTGTTGGTTTGGTGCATATTGTGGTCCAAAATTTTGATCAAACCATTGTCTACTAGGATTAAAATTTTGTGTTTGTTGTCTTTGGTTTGAATTCTGGTTTTGGTATCTAGTTGAATTTTGGCTCGGACCCTCTGTGGGATTTCGCCGTTGTTGTTGTTGTTGTGGATGGTTAAAATCCACTGTATTGATTGTTGGGGTAAAGTTGTTGTTTCGTTGATTGTTCATTGGTGGTGAAGTATTCACAGTATTTACCTTTTTAGGCTGATCGGTTACTCCATCTGTTGTTACACCCTGATTTTTATTAAGGATTTTAGGTCCTTGATTGACGTTCATGGTAGTAGGATAAGCTGTAGTGTTCTAGTTGGAGGTGACTAACCTCCCATTTGCTCCATATGTTTTGCGACCACTATCAATTGCTGCTTGATCTATTCGAAGAGCACTCTCAAGTACTTCATCGTAAGTTCTTAATGGGAACTTCTGGACTTCTTCCTTCACCTCTCTGCTAAGAGAATGAAGGAATAAATCACATAGTTCCATCTGATCCATGTTTGGAGCACTTGCCAAAGAATAAAGAACTGTACGCCACCTTTGGATGAAATGGGTGACAGATTCATTGTGTTCTTGTTTAATGTGCAATAATTCCCTGATTCCTGGCCTTAATAGTTTATTCATGTCAAAGGCCTTAATGAACTCTAAAACTAGTTGTTTGAACGAATGGATGTAGCCTTAGGTATTCTATAATACAAGTCAAGAGTGATACCCTCCAAAGGTTTGGGAATATTTTAGCAACAAACCCATCCCATGGGAGTAGTTCTCGAATGGTCAGATGTAGCGTAAGCTTTGATATGTGTGTTCGGATCTCCCTCACCTTTGTACTTAGGTAAATCAAGAAGGGGTCTTGGAAGCATGACTCTTCATATGGTGAAGTCTAAGGGCTCTTTCAAATATTGTGAATAAGTCCCTATCACATAGGTTTCGACCATTGATGGTGTTAGCTGAGGGAGTGGTGGTGGAATGGGTTGTTGATATGGCATTGCATATACATTGGTAGGGGCGTAAGGAAACCCCGTGGTTGAGTAAAAATACGGGAGAGGAGAACATATCCCCTTGTGGTGATTTGGAGTACATGTTTAAGTATGAAGGGGTATTGTCCAAGAATAGATTATTTTGTACTAGACCGGGAGGAATAACGTTAGAAATGGTGGGTCAAGTTGTTGTTTGTTGTGAATACTGAGGAGTCATGCCTAATGTGCCTACTCCTGTGAGGAGGTCTATTTGGCTAGGAGGATTAGAATTTCCTATTTGTATGAATTGAGAATGGTGATTTGCTTGAGCAAGTTCTAACCCTCTCACTTTTTCTACTAACGTTGAAATGACTTCATTTGGTGAAGTCACGGTGTTTTTCCGTAGTGGTATTTGTTGTATATCATGGTGTTGTATAGGCATGTGATATCCCGCTATGAACTGATCGCTGCCCTGCCAAGTTTCCCGAGGGCATTTCCTATATGTAGTGGCATGGAGGTATTTTCTTGAAAAGAGACCTCGGGTTGTGTTTGTAAACCTCCTATAGGTGGGTACATACTTTGAGAACATTGGTCATTCCTGGCATAATGTACTGAATGTTCATCATCTAAACCTCGGTATGAGTCTGATTGTCTACTAATTTGTGGTCTAAGTAGCACCTGAGGAGATGAACCAGATTCTCTCGGTGAACGTCATGTTATTCGAGCCTGAAGGCTCTGTTTGTTGCATTTGAGCGAGCTGATCTAACTCCTCAGTTTGAAAAGATGAGTTATATCTGATCCTTGGAGTTTGTGTTGACAACTAGTTAGTTGAGTAGTTGTCACCCCATACTGAGAGTGAGGGTGATGATTGTCTATTTTGTTGGGCGTAGTATGCCTCAAGGCCCAAGAGGGGCCTACCATATGCATCGAATCCCGACATATTCGGGGGGTATATGAATACCCACAGAATAATGGGAAGGAGCGAAGGTGATAGTGAAAACTGATGAGGTAGTACAAATCTGACTCCAAATCGAAGGTTGTGTGTTCATTTCACATCGGGTTCACCAATTTTATATGATGGAAAAGTGACAAGTGAGCGTGGGAATCTACAAGTAACTCTTCCTCACACCCGACCTCCCGAGGTCATGCCAAGATACCCAGTGGGGATGGAATATGTATGGGATGCAGAAAGACTAGTTAGGCAATCTAATATCTTCAATACGTACTAGTGGAATTTGCAAATCTAAGGCAAAGAAGGCCCTTCTAACCTAAACTGGTGTGATAGATCGATCGGAGGATGACTACTCAAAGGCTCCAATAAATATCGAGCTCGCATGATTCAATCTATGGGTTGTGGAATACGTGGAAAATGACTGGGATAGTTTCGTGTATGTCTCCGATAAGGTCATATGGTGGGTGGTAAATATAGTTATCTCTATGGATGATTCTCTGGCCTAGTCCAGAAGTCTCTAGCTTTGTTAGCTGCTATATCTAGTAAGGATAATTGTTTGATGATGATAGGTGGAAGTGGAGTGGATCTGAATACTAGTGTGCGTAGGCCAGTGTCTATGTCTGATGGATTCATTGGGTTACGGGATTTGTGGATCACAACCGTAGACTCTTGGTTGTTGCGGTCCTGCTATGGTCATGCGTAGAGTTAGTTCCTAATCCCTAACACCCAGTAATCATATGCTTTCTCAACCTCTATATTCAAAACTAATAGCTATGTGATCTTCTCAGAGTGCCTCACAGTGTTCTTGCAACCTGAATTCTTAGGCTGGTATCTATATCTGTAAGAGTGTCTCCTACGTCTAGTTGTGGGACCAAAGGATCACAACCAAAGGTTTGTTCTCTTTCAACCCCTTCTACAGTCATATGGATGTTACCTAGGGTAATCTGTAGTTTGGTTGATTCGACCAAAATGTGTATGCTTGGTCATCTTCTATGTTTAATCCACTCAACTGGGAATTGATTTGTTGCAAGCTTATCGTTTTTGAAAGACTTGGATCCTAAGATTTTGATCTATATCAGTTATTACTATGATGAGATTGGGTTGGGTCATGATTGGCTCGAATACGTATTCCCGGCTCCCTAGGTCCCGTGATTTTCTTACAAAATTAATAATGTAAACTAACTACGACAAAGTGAAATTTAACTATTTTGAATATATCTATAGCATATATGATTTCTCTATTTTTGTATTTTCTGATGAACCATTCGAATGAATTTAGCAACTAATTTAATACATCTAGAAATCGACAACTAAGATAACAATTTAAAACAAACAAGATAACCGATTATAGCTACTTGTCTGTGTAATTTGTAGATCTACTCTAAACAATGAAATAATTGTTCTAATCTATTTGCAAGACTCTCGATCCTACCTCAGAAGTGAGGAATGAATCATAGTCTCTCAGAAACTATCAATCCCCACAACTTCCTAGCAATATTGAAATTAAAATTAACTGAAATAAAGCAATTAACTACTCTATTTGATATGATTCTAATTTAGAACTTTGAAAGCTAGAACTTGGATTCTGCTGAGTAATGCTGGTGAATCCGATGGTGTGTGTGATCTTGTCCCCTTAGTGTGATCTCCTCATTCCTTCATGTTCACGTGGATCCAGAAAAGCATGTAATGCTAGCATCAACAGAAGTAGATATTGGGACAAAGGCAGCTCAAGATACAAATTGAATACAATGCGGGAAGAGAGGGATAGCGCAAGAGTATAGAGCTTGGCTTATGTAATTCCTAGCGGGATTTATTACGAGTCATGCAACATGAAACGTCCAGAACCTGAAAATATCCTGTTTGAGGAGTAAAACCTGCAACTTTAATGGCTTCCTATTGATAAACATACTATCTTATTCCAATGAATTGGATGAAATAACAAGTAGCACTTGCACAAGATGGATATGTGGCTTACTAACAATAAAACAATGATAACTAAGCATGGAATGAAAGAAACTAAGCACTCTAAGAAAAATGAAAACTAAATCTATTGCAAAGAGAAATCAGAGGAAAATTTGAGGGTCCATTTTCTTGAGCACAAGCCATCTATTTATAGCATTTGCATTTACCCAAGGTAAAAATGAAATAGAACTCTTAAACTATAAACAATGGCAAAATACTATTCCAGGGGAACCAGAATCATAAATGCAAGCTTATGGAGGTGAAAGAAAGATGGTAAAACGTTGAAATTACATGAGCCATGTTAAAAGAGATTTCTGGAAAATGCGTAAAGGACCGCGGCCCCCGAGCATGGCGGTGGTTATAGGACTGCCGCCCTATTGAGGCGGCGGCATCATGAGACCGCCGCCCGCAGTGAGTAGTGGTTTCGTCCACCGAAAAGAAAAAGGCCAAGAAAAGAGGGGAAAAGGGAAAACAAAGCATGCGGGGCTAAGCGGGGCATGCAGGATGTTAACACACACTTGGAGATCTTTTCCGGATCCCGAACACCTTGCGAGGAGACCTGTATCATCATTGGGGCACTTGTTACATTGTTTCGGCAAGATGCGATACCTTTACAATTTTGGAGTACGTATATAGTTGGTGACCAAGTGGATTCAAATGTGTACTGATGTCTCTAGTTGCTCCAAGTGATGAGCTCTCATCATAATGTGAAGGGGTCTCTCTCATGTGGTTGCCAAGATGGGGTATCATAGAATGATCGGGATCCATGTTCTCTATGTGAACCTCAATTCCTTCCTGCAATGTCTGCCTCCATAAATCCATCACTCATGAAACTTCACATTTTCTACCTAACTCCCTCTTACAAGCTTCATTATACTTGAGTCATATCTCTTCCCTCTCCTTTTCAACCACAAGGTCCGCCATCTTCCTCCACCCTAGCTTCCTCACCCAATGCTTAAAAGAAGCTTAGCCGGCCATAGGAAATGCTTCCAAACTCGGTGCAATGATCAATATATTTATAACTAAAGGGATTGTTGATGTAAAATCACAACACCCCTGGATGCTTGATCAGATTTCTAGTTTGATCATTTGAAGCATCTAGTGTGATTGCACAACATGGAGCTTTTCCCAAGTGTGGGACCTTGCGAAATGGGGAAATTCTCTAGAGAAGGCTGGTTCCTACTCCTAAACTACCTGCCATAAGATGTTCCAAATGCAGGCAAGCTAATCTAATCCTAATATAACCACCAGGGAGACAGGGAGAGAGAGAGAGAAGAGAAAAGGAAAAAAAATCCTACACTAAAATGGTGATACACCAGAGAAGGAGAATGCTGAACATCTATCAAAAATTCCATAGAACAAGGAGAGGTGAGCAATGGGAAGGATGGACAGATGCATCACAAACCCAAGGATAGATTTCACATAGAAAATGTCCCAAAACTCCATGAACACAGCTCCATACCTTAATGAACATTAGAACATGCACAAATACCGCAATGAAGAGAGGCAAGAAGAAAACAAACAAAATAATGAGTAGGGATGGATAGATGCATCACAAAACACGTTTTTGTTGCTCAGAAGTTTGCCACGAACATCATTTCAATAGTAAAAGGCAAAAACGCCATTACAGAGGCAGGAGGAGGTTCAAACTCCATTTTCAACCCTAGAGAAGAAAAGAAGGGAGTAGCCGAGCTGAAAAGATGAACAACCACATTTTGAAAGAAGCCCCTCCTTATAATTTATAGGAAGAATGAGAGAGGGAAGAGAGAGGAAATCTGAAATCTGCCCCAACCACCTCCGAATGCACTTAACTCATCTCATAATGATGGTAGGTGAGAACCCCAGCGAACCCAAAAGTGACAAACTGTATTCTACATTTTTAAGAATTTGTTCTCACCCAATTAAAGATATCCGAGTTGTAGTTGGATAGAGGACCTCGTAATCTTTCGAAAAGTCCAACCATGCATGAATCGAGCTCCCGGTCAAAAGTTATGGCCATCTCAATATCTACGCCAGGGGCTGCTTCCTGTCAGTGCTCAAAATGTTACGCCTCCTGAAGGTGTGCCTTGGTGCATCCATGTGTGTGTCAACATCCTCTTATATGCGCCAAGGCACAATTTTTTTCTGTGTCGACACTCCGTGTCATGCGCCATTTCTATGTGCCAAGGTGTAACTTTTTCTGTGTCGACACTCCGTGTCATGCACCATTTCTGTGCGCCAAGGTGAAAATTTTTCTATGTCGACACTCCGTGTCATGTACCATTTCTGTGCGCCAAGGTGCAAATTTTTATGTGTCGACACTCCGTGTCATGCGCCATTTCTGTGTGCCAAGGTGCTAAATGTCAGGGATTTGAGCTTCTTTGATTTCTATAGTCTTCTACTTGTCTATATCTACCTAGGGGGAAAGATATATACAACAGGGATATCACACAAGAAAGATCCTCTTGGTTACCTCAAGAACTCAAACTCAACAATCTTTAGATAGGAATATGTAGAAATTATGTACTCTAAGGTGTAACTTGACAACACTCTACTCCACCAATGATCAACAACACATGTCCTAGTCATATTAGCATCATGTAGCCTATAATACTCATCTTAGGTCCATACATGAGTTCTATAGTACTAGCTTGATATAGATTCATATGTTGAAAGCCATTCATACAACTCCATTGGAATAAAAATAATAACGTCTCACACAACTCATGATACAGATGTTCTTCTACCCATTTATGTGCGTCAAACTTAGGTCCATCACCAAATCTTTGAGAAAACCCATCCTCTATACTTTTAATCCATGCTTTAAAACTATCAAAGATCAAGCACTCTATCATCACACACCATTCTCACAACAACTTCAAAAAGAGGTCCCAACAATGGAACCAAAATGTAGTCTCTATTATCACTACTTGTTTCAGCAACCAATCCCAAGCGTGCTGACATATCATCCATATTAGTCTATAGTTCACGTGAGGTGCGTGTAGGTGTCAAGCCTCTCCTTTATGTGAGCTTCATGAGAATGTTATTTCTTACATGGGAATGTATTATAACCAAAAAATAAGTGCATTCATTCATGAAATTTAAGATATAAGCATTAACTCCTAACCTAATGCACCCGAGCATAGAACAACATGATCAACTTAATGTAAGTAGAATCAACCATGAGATAACATCAAGGAAACTCGTAACACACATATGAACATAAGGAAAATACAAATATCAAGATCCATCACATGAGTGTTTCAAAATCACTTCATTATATTTATAAGCCAAAATATGGTAGCCAATATTACATCGAGAGTTCCATTTGTAGAAAATGTTCACACTAGTAGAGCTTACTTTACGTCACAGAGCTCACCATTAAAATTTTTTTCCCTCTCTCCTACTCCCTATATATTCTTATTTATCTCCCCTCTCTCTATGTGAAAACCATCATACTCATAGAATAATCATCCTCCTTTCATCTTAACCACTCTTAATTCTCTCCTAGGAAATCCTAATGGAATCCTTTCATCATTTCTCTACCACTACCTAGGAATGTTGAAGATTTCACCATGCATTTCCCTCAATCGAGTTCCTTATAGTACACATGTCCCATTCAATACTTAACAACCTCAACTCTTTATCCTTTCATGATATCTATATTGATTCCCTAGAATATAATTTCCTTAATCTGCAAGTCTCTATAGCTTATCATCATCTCTATCTGGTCACTTTTTTGTTCACTACCTATGCGCTTCATTTCCTATTGTCTAAAACTTACTAAGTCCCAAATCCATATTTCATAGGAAATATCCTTCACACGTCTCCAAGAACTATTTCTGCTCGTGCCTTCATGCCCTACTTCTACATGCCACAAGGATTTGCACCATTGGTACTTAGTTACTTTAGGGGACCAACAAGAAAGCATGGTGTTGGTACCCTAATTTAATCTCCTTCACCACCCGAGTAGCATCATGGATTTTAAAAGACACTCGAGGTAGATAAATTATTTTTATGTTGTTTTGTAGTTGGGGAAGCAATTTATCTAACTTGTTAGCACTCAGGCTTTGAAGAAGTGGGTAGCACCTTGAAAGGATTTTGATCTAATCCTCACTATTTTAGGTTTTGCCTTTCAACCAAGGTAAGAGAACCTATATTACAACCTCTGTTTTGTGAAGGAGGTGGAGATATCCTTATACTGTGCATATTTTATGGAGATGGCCTTGGGAAAACATGATCAATTTTCCATTATTCAAACTCAACAGAGCTATCACTACTAAATGATGGAAATGCTTTCAAGACAAGGCTGAGGCTGCTAGAGACATGGTATGATCCTAATTTGCTTTGTGCATTTTTGTAGATGGATTATGTTCTTTTGTTGACACAAAATGCTATGCAGGGGTAGTATGGGGTAGGATTAGTTATTCTAAATGAAATTTTTGGTGGGAGATTTTAGACAAGACTAACTAGAATTTGCCAATTTCTTTGAGGAAATTTGCAAGAAATTTGTAAGACCCACACAATGAGAATTATTCAAAAGGGTTGAGATACTCCTTACACCAGGATATGTGCACCAAATGGAGGCTTATATCTACACTCTTCCACACAATCTTTGATAACCTGCCACAAAATCTTGAATCCGATGACCCAACAAAGTATCTAGAAATCTCTCTTTTATCATCACCTAAGGTGCACCCAAAGTTTTACAAACAATCTCATAATTCAAGGAAGGTAAAGTGATTTTAAATCTATTTATCTCTTTACCGGATGAAATCTCTTCTCAATGTGAGACTGTGACACCAATAAACTATCAACAAGAAATGATACCATGTATGATCAAGAGAGATTTTTAACACAAGACTGCAACAGAGCAAGAAACAAAAATTGAAAACATTCTCAAACATAAATGCATGCAAATCTTTCCAAGAGAGAACACAAAATAATCTAGATATGATCAAATCTATCGCAGGGAATGTCATAAGAACAATCTCGTAGATTTTTGATGGCTTTATAATTGAAACCAACTAAACAAGATACAAATCTGATGCAAAAGGAATTAGAAATGGTTCTCGGTGGTTTCTCGGAGAATGGGCTTCTTCCCATATTTTCCCGTGTAATTCTATGTTTCTCGACCTTTTTCATGTCTCCAAACATGCATTATATAACTTTCAATTACATTTGATCATTCTCTCCCAAGAAAATAATATGCCAAGGGATCAAGTTTGTTACAAAAATTCCTCATGATTCACTAAAAATGACATTTAACATTTGCAACAAAAATTGCCAAGTATTTAAAAAGGTTGAATCATTACAAATATTTGGATCATTATCCTTCTTGGAGGCACATTTTTCATCATCAATGCATGCAGATGCCTTTCCACTCATCATTTCACCTTTTCACCTTTTAAAACTACTTCGGCAACTTTCAAATTTGACATTTCACTTGTTTAGATGGATTAGGGAAAAATTTCATTTTGAAAACATCTCAAATCTACAAATTGAGCTATGAAAGTGATCCTAATGATCATGAAAGGCCCAAACGACATGGAATCACCAAAATTTGATGAAATTTGATGCAAAATTTGCAATTCCAAGTTTCTTAGATCTCCACGTGGAAAATAGTGCAATGCACAAGAATCGTTGATCTACCTTCAACTTCAAATCCTGGCCCTCCACGTGGAAAATGTGGATCAAAAAAATAAGCTTGGGTTACTTTTTCAATTTTTAAATAAATCCAGACACGTGGCACAATGTGATTGGAATGGGCCCAGGGAAAATTTTATCACTTTATAGCCTTTTGAAAAATTGGAAATTTTTTCCATTTTTCCCCGCCTCCTTTCTGGGCCTGCCGTGTCCACAATGTGGGTCCTAATGAAACCGCGGAAAATTCTACACATTTTACCTCCTTTTGAAAAAAAGAAAAAAAATACACTTTTTCCCCGTGGGCCCGCACACCCGATTTCTTCCTTGCCACGTGTCACTCGATGATTCACTTTGTGGGGCCATGTCTCTCTTTTTTCCATCATACCTCCTTCATAAAATTTGAAAACTTCAAAACTCACCGGTGGCCCGTGCTCTCCTTTGACTTTCAAAATTGGCCACGTGTCACACTTGGATTGGTTGTGGAGCTTCAGCCCAAGTTTTGACTTTGATCCATTTGAAGTTAAAACTTCAAAATCACCAAGAAATCCACCCACCATTCTGAATTTTCATGGACACGTTTCCACCTGTGATTGGCCACGGTGCCGCGCTCCAAAATTTCACTTTAACATTTTCTACCTCCAAAGGCAAAAAAACTTCAAAAACCTTCATCATCTACATCCCCTCTACACCTGCCACGTGTCCATCCTTTTTTCCATTGTAGACCCGTGGCTCTAATTTGCACCCTATCTCCTTTTATCAAAAGGGAAAAAATTCCCCTTTTCCTCTGCAGCCTGCACTTCCCCGCTTTGTCATCGCGATGCCACATGTCCACCCCCTACTCCTTTGCAGAACCGCGGGCCCTTCTTCAACAATTTTCCCCTTTGCAATTAGAACTTGCCACGTTGCCAATGCATGCTGAGGAAGAATTTGATAGGAAAATGATGCCCGTCTCGAGTGTCAAAATATAGAAAATGCCAGGGATGCCCTAGAAATTGATTTTTTCACCAAGGATGGAAATTTTTTCAAATTAGAACTAGAAAAAGCATGATTCTGAGCATTTCTCAACCTTGGGATTGGATTTTTGAATACATACAAGTATGAATCAATCAATTTTGATTTTTCATGATCGGGCAAAAGGGAAAACATGACATAGCCCACAGATTTTGAAAAATTAGGGCACAAACAAGGCATGCATGGATTTTTCTCTCAAACTAGGGTAAAACAACAAGTTTGTGAGCATTTTTAAAACATTCGACTGGAAGGGACAAGTTGCAGACCATTATTTCGAAAAATAAAACATTTTTGAGCAAGTATAGATTTGAAAAATTAGGGCAACACGGTGCAAGCTTGAGTATTCTTATAAAATGGGGCATGTCAAATGATTTTCAAATGGACTAAGGCATGGGAACAGAGGCAACAACTTCATTTCACCCATTAAAACTATAGAAAATGTTTTAGGAAATGTAGAGTGAAAGGAAAATTAGGGCAAAATAATAGAGGATCAAAATGGACACCAACATTAGCTCCTACTCAGGGATGGGCACTCCTAGTGAGTGCCATAAGAACAATAAGTAGACCAAGTTCCAAAATAATCCATTGGGAAAAGGAGTCATGAGCCAAAATCACCAAAAACTAGCTAAGAACCCGACAAAAATGGCTTCCACACACCAAGGCAAACCACAAACCGACAAAACACCAAAAACAAAGTGAAAAACCAAACACTATACATTGTACAAGTGGTGCATACCTCAAATTTAGGGATTAATCCAAGAAATGCTTTAGATGCTTTCCATTAATAGGTAGTTTAAGCAATTCCCAATCTAAATCTTTGAGAAGAAAGGTATTCTCACCAATTCTGATATCAATGGAGTACGGGCCCATCCATAATGCATTAAATTTTCCATGTTTGCCCTTATCCTCATTTCTTCTATCCCACAACAAAACCAGATATCCAATAGTGAAGGCCCTAGGAGTGACCTTCTTGTCAAACAATCTTTTCAACTTCTCTCTAAATCTGACATGCCTCTGGTGGGATGCTCTTCTCTCTTCATCTAGCTCAACAATCTAATTGATATTTGCTTCATATGGAATGACCTCTTGATCCTCAAGCTATTGAACAAATTGAAATGAAGATAATTATAGATATAATGGCAGCAAAGCTTGAGTTCCATACACCAAATCAAATGGGCTCTTACCAGTAGCTCTCTTGGTAGTGATTCTATCAGCCCAAACGCAATTTTGGTTGTTCGCCCCATTTTCTCTTATTCAACTCCAAGGTTCTCCTAATTATCTTCAATAAATTCTTATTGCTGGACTCAAACTTGTCTATTACCTTGGGGGTTATAGTTTGAAGAATAAGACAAATTGGTTCCATACTCCTTGCACATTTCCATTAAATGTTTAGCTCAGAAACACGTGGTATTATCAGCCACAATCTTGACCGGCACACCAATTCGCATATGATATTATTCAACAAGAAGTCCATAATAACTTGGTGTGTTTCTTTCTTGGTGGGGATTGCCTCTACCCACTTTGTAAAATAATCGGTGGCTACAAAGAATCCACTTATGGCCGAACTATAAGGATTTGAAATCTCTCCAAAGAAGCTTCAATTGATACAAGCTGCAAAGGAAGGGATCCTGAAGCTGTCATTCTTCCAGAGAAATGCTGACAGCTTTCACATTTTCTAATCAACATGGTTGCATCTTTGAAGAGAGTAGGACACCAATAACCAGATCTCAAAACTTTGTGTGTTGTAACCCTTCTAGCAAAGTGTCCTCCATAAACTTCCCCATGGAAATCAACAATTACTTTGGGAGCTTCATCTTCAGTTACACATTTCAAGAGGACACCTTTAGGGTTCTTCCAAGCTAGCCCAAAGTTAGTGATGATGTATTTTTGAGAAGCCAGCTTGAGGGCTCTTTTCTAATTTTTATTTAAATTATCAGAAAACATAGGTGTCTGAGGTAAAAGATTATATCCTTGTACCACTCAGAACTTACTAATTTTCCAAGAATATCTACCCTTTCTCCCTCTACCTCATTCACTTCCACAATCTGTAATTTTCTCTCACCATGAGCTTAAGCAAGACCCAAACCTCTTACCAACTTTTTGGTTTGGATGTCCATATCATACTCCTAAATTTTTTCCACCCATCTACATATTTTACTTAAGATCTCCATCTCTGATAATATGTCTTTTACCATGGTGTGGGGAACATAAGCAATAACTTTTGAACTTAAAATATAAGGCCTGAAAACCTTTGTTGCTTTCACCAAGGCAAATGCTTGTTTTTCCATGATTGTATACTTTAACTCAATAGCTTGTAAAGCCTTGATAAATAAGGTAATAGGCCTCTCAACCCCATATTCATCCTTTTGGAGAAAAATAGATGCAATAGTATTTTCAGAAGCAAAGGAGAAGATTTAGAAAGGCTTTCTATAATTTGGGGCTGCCAAGATAGTGGCATGTTTAAGTTCCTTTTTATTCCTTAAAAATCCTAAATAGAAGCCTCCTCCCACTTGATAACTTGATCTTTCTTTAACATACATGTGATAGGAAGAGTCAACTCAACAAAATTGGACACAAAAATTCTAATGAAATTGATTTTCCCAAAGAAATATTGGATGCCCTTCTTCATTCTTGGAATTGGCACCTGCTGATTACTTCTACTCTCTCCGGATCAATCATGACACCAGCCTTTGAAACAATATGACCAAGCAGCTTGGCCTTTTACACCCCAAAGTGACACTTCTTTGGATTGAGAGAGATTCCAAATTCTCTACATCTGATCAACATTCTTTCCAAATGCTACAAGTGATATTTTCTGCTCCTTGAAAATATAGTCACATCATCCTAATAAATTGTAATGAATTCATTTATATAACTAGAAAAAACAACATACATTTCCCTTTGAAAGGTAGATCTAACATTCATGAGTCCAAAAGGCATTCTCACATAAATAGATGTTCCCAAGGAGTGGTAAAGGTAGTTTTAAATCTTTCTAACTCCTTGACAACAACCTGATTGTAGCCAGAGAAACCATCCAAGGTGGACAACAATTTAGATCCAGTCACTAACTGCAGCATGTTCTCCATGTTTGGAAAAGGATAATTTTCTTTCAATGAAGCTCTATTCAGATTTCTGAAGTCTACACAAAGTCTGATATCTCCATTCTTCTTTCTAACTGGCACAAGGTTTGCAACCCAAGATGAATACCTTGTGGGCTGAATAATCCCTCCCTCCTTCAGTTTCTTCAATTCATCTTGCATTTTCATGGAGAGGAGTGGATTAATTGGCCTTTTCTTCTGTCTAAATATTTTGACATTTTTTTTTAAGAGGGATCTCATGCTGAAACAAGTCCTCTCTATATGCTTTCAGCTCTGAATATGACCAGGCAAGGCAGTCTTGATATTGTTTCAACAATTGAAGATATGACTATTTTTCTTCCTTTCTTAAACTACTGCCCAACCAAAATTTTCTTGGTTTTTCCTTTGTTCCCAAGTCATGCTCTTCCACATCCCTTGAGGTAGATATGTTTCTATTGATGATGCAATCAACATTTCTAAAATTTGACTCAAGAGCAACAAGACCTCTAGGAATGGTGTTATTTTTCAATTGGATAATATATTTTCCAAACAAAGTCTCTCTCCCTTCATTCATACACACCATTGGTTCCCAATCAATATGTTGATCTACAAACTTTCCTTGATTTTGTAATAACCTTTTCACCCGAGCATCATTATCAAACACTTACCAATGCTTAATGTTGACAAGGATAGCTGGCCTAGTTAACACTTCAACATTGTACTCACAATAAGGTGAAACAGTGAAATATCCAAATCTTGACCCCATCATTGCCAACTTATCAGTAGTAGCATTCAAACTTCTATCATGGTGCACAATATTGAAGGAATCAAACATCTCAATTAGATCCCAAACTGCATGCTTATATTTTTTCATCCACTGATTTTTTGTAGCATACATTTTTCTTATTTGCTTGAAAAATAGCTCTAAATATCTTTTTGCAATGATTTCCTTGAGACCATACTTCCATGTAATTGTCAAACCCAACAACAAGGCTTCATACTCAATAATGTTGTTAGTAGATTCAAAATTAAGCTTGAAGGAAAAACAAATTCTTCCAAGCTAGGAGAAATCAGAATTACACCAGCACCATTTCCAAATTTGGATCAAGCTCCATAAAATAGCAAGGTCCAAGGAGAACATACCTATTCAAGGTACTTTGAGTGATCCATTTTGTTTTCTTTTCCAT
The DNA here is from genome assembly GCA_018340775.1 of Taxus wallichiana var. yunnanensis. Classification (NCBI taxonomy): domain Eukaryota; kingdom Viridiplantae; phylum Streptophyta; class Pinopsida; order Cupressales; family Taxaceae; genus Taxus; species Taxus wallichiana. The sequence continues at coordinate 71,359,251 of CM031234.1, read as the reverse complement.
AAGAAAAACCAATAAAATTATTAGCATCAACATCAGCAAATAATACTTCATAAGAAGCATTGTTAGGGTCCATAATTAGATGCAACATTTCTTTTCTCCATAGATCTTGACAAGGCTTCCCTCAATGGGGATGGTGGAAAAAGACATATCCATTTGGAAACTCCCTCCAACACTTACAACCCACTTTCTTGACAATAACATACCCCATTTGGCAGGGCAATCAACAATTACAACATCCAATTCTAAATTCCTCCCTGGATAAGATGTAATTTGCACTACCAAACCCTTCACACAACCAACAACCGAAACTTCTCTTGAGTCCATGGTAGTACATTTTCCATAGGCCACTGTCACTTTGATATCCAACTCATTCATGACTTCTAGAGGCATGGCATTACATGATGCACCGGAATCAAACATAAAATTATGAAGAAGCCTATCCTTTATGATCAAAGTTGTGAAGAATGAATCAACATTTAATTGGGAATCAAAAAGGATGTCCCCAAATATACCTCAGGTGTCTCTCTAATATCTTCTTTTGCTGGTGGTTTTTAAGGTCATCAATGATTTAAGGAGGAGTTTCAACAACATTTACATTTATGCCTCGGTTGTCTTCTCTTCTTTCAACTCTAAGTACTTAAATGCTCTCTTCTTATGCTCAAGAATTCTAAGAAACTCAATGATTTGAACACTCACTTTGATTTGGCTCAATACTTGGGCTATGTCATAGGGAAAACTCTTTGGAAAAGAAACATTGGAAGGGAGATAAGAAGATTCATTTGATGGCATGGGATTCTTGGCAGCTTGGGCATGAGGAGGACTGTAATTTTTGCTTGGGAAAGTAGAGCTTTTGGCAGGTGCTTCTCTTCTATAAGATTCTTTGGGAATGCTTTTGAGAAAGGGTGTTTTAGGTTTGGCTTGAGGCCCAACTCCCTTAACAACTTTACTTCTAGTGTTATAATCTATCTCTTGAGCTATAACAAAATTCATCAACAATTGTCTATCTTCCTCGAAGGGATACCACCATCATACTACTTAATCATCAAAGCTCTTAAGTATTCAAAGTCATTGTTACAAATTTCAAAAGCTTGCACTACATCAACTTCAAGAGTATGAGGGGAAAGGAAAACTTTTACCCATTTGATGCAATCCCAAAAGGTAGCAGCAATCCTATCACTTATTACTTTAGTAGATGTTGCTCCTCCTTGTGATCTTGAAGAACAGCCCACCATGTAAATATCATCATCAGTACCATCATCATTATTAGCTTCACCATCTTGTTGGTCCACTTCACATGGAGGATGGGGTTAAAAACACCTATCACACCAATCAATATCAGCAATTTCTTCAACAAAGAATAACCCCGGTAGTTAGGGGATCATGTAACACTCTTCCTTCATGTGCTTGAGGATGTCTATTTGAAGACCCCATGGGTCCTTTTCCCCTATCTTCTTCCCTTTGATCACCTCTAGGATGATTGGAAAAATTTTCATGGTTTTGTGCTATTGGTTGACCTTGTGAATTTTTCCCAATTCCTTCTCTCGACTCTTGCCAACTTGTATGAGATTTCTTTGACATCCCCTACCAATTTTTTCACCTCCTCTAAATCAGCACCCTTGCTAGCTTGAGGTTTTTAGGGTTTATCAACTTTACACCATATCTCTTTTGATGTTTCTCAATTGCTTTGATATTTCTTTCAATTTGAAGTGCCATGGTGAAAGCTTATCTTAGACTGGTAGGGTTCTTGTCTCTTAGGTAATAGGTTGCCTTTTTATCAAATGCATCTACATATTTGATTAAACAAGACTCATCACAATGCCTCAGACTAACAAGTAGCCTTCTCAAAAAAAATTTAAACCTTGTGTTAAAGTCATGGAATGATTCATTGGGGTTATTCTTGATATTCTCAAACTTAGACAAGATAAATCTAGGATCAGTCTTGTCACCATATTGCAACCTAAATGCATTCTTCATCTCAGTCCAAGAATCAATTGAATTATCAGGTAGAGCCTTGTACCAATCCCTAACATCCTCTTGTAGTGTATGAATGAACAATTTAATATACACATCCTCAAACTCTATCTCAAAATCTTCCATCATGTTAACAAAATTTTTGAGTTCTTGATCACCAGTTATTGTATTATTACCTTGGAATTTTGGCAACCTATTTCGACATCTTGTGGGACAACATTTGGGTAACCATCCATTCCTCTAAAGTCTATAGGACCAAAGGTTTTAAAAACAAATGGAGGTCTAGGCTGAGCCATAGTGTTTAGTGGAGGTGATCTTGGGGTGATATAAGCTAATGAGGAGTGTAAGGTCTTTGGGCTCAAGAATGTGATTCACAACACTAGTATTCTCTAAGTTCTAATTTTCTTGGAAAGTTTTATTTGAATTGAAACATAAAGGTGCAGATTGAAAAAGAAACTTACCAGTGCAATGAAAAGGACTTTCACTAGCTAAGGAAAACAATTTTATGAGAGGATTCCTTGAATTAGAATCACTTGAAGAAGAGTGATAGTCCTCTACCAAAGGCTGATCTCTCTCACCAATGGAAATATCTTTGTCGATGTCCGAGATTTAACAATTTTCCAAACTCTTCTCCCTTCCAACTCTGAGTTTCTTGAATCTGTAAACAACTTATTAGCAGAGTCTCTAAGGAAGAGATATCTTCTTCCTTCTAGTTTTATAGAGATTAGCAACACAAAAATAAATGACAGAAAGCTTAAGAAACTGGTATTTATCAAGATCAAAACAACATGGAGTCACCACTACGGACTTTCACCCTAGTTGTGCAAATGCACTAAAATACTCTGTCAAATATCTATCAAAGACTTTGAGAACCTTGCAAACCTTTATAGATTAGACCTTCCTTTCCTTGAATTTATCAATCACAAATGCAAATGAAGGGTAACGACTATTGGAAACTGATAAAATTTACAGGAATAACTTATATCTTCACTTAATCCTTAAAAATCTGATTATAAAATGATGCTTCATCAATGTATTTTCATGCAAAATTCAAATATCTCAAATATGTATGCACATGGATCAGATTGAACTAAAAGAATATCAAACTCAGAACTCTACTCTTCATTTCAGCCTTATAAATCTGATCAAAATATGATACTAAGATTTGTAATTACACATAAATCACACAAGAAGTATTACCAGGGATCTAAAATACTGAAATATTGAATAATGTCCCCATAGCAGCACCATTTGTGTTGTTGACGGATAAATAGACATGGACTAGAAAATGAATCAACAAATCAATCTCAGCAATGCAAATTATTTCCCAAGAATTCAAAACAAATCCCCGGCAATGGTGCCATTTGGGTGTTGGTACCCATATTTAATATCCTTCATAACCTAAGCAGCATCATGGATTTTAAAAGACACTCAGAGGTAAATAAATTATTTATATGTCATTTTGTATCAAGGGAAGCAATTTATCTGAATTTTTAGCACTCGAGCTTTGAAGAAGTGGGTATCACCTTGAAAGGATTTTGATCTAATCCTCACTATGTTAGGTTGTGCCTTTCAACCAAGGTAAGAGAACCTATATTGCAGCCTCTGTTTTGTGAAGGAGGTGGAGATATCCTTATACTGTGCATATTGTATGGAGATGGCCTTGGGAAAACATGATCAATTTTCCATTATTCAAACTCAACAGAGTGTCACTACCAAATGATGGAAATGATTTCAAAATAAGGTGAGGCTGCTAGAGACATGGTATGATCCTGATTTTCTTTGTGCATTTTTGTAGATGGATTGTGTTCTTTTGTTGACACACAATGCAATGTAGGGGTAGTATGGGGTAGGATTAGTTATTCTGAATGAAATTTTTGGTGGGAGATTTTAGACAAGACTAACCAGAATTTGCCAAATTCTTTGAGGAAATTTGCAAGAAATTTGTAAGACCCACACATCAGAATGCTTCAAAAGGGTTGAGATACTCCTTCAACTAGGATATGTGCACCAAATGGATTCCCAGATCTGCACTCTTCCATACAATATTTAATAACCTGCCACAAAATATTGAAGTAGATGAACTAACAAAGTATCCAGAAATCTCTATTTTATCACGACCTAAGGAGCACCCAAAGGTTTACAAACAATCTCATAATTCAAGGAAGGTAAAGTGATTTTAAATCTATTTATCTCTTTATCAGATGAAAGCTCTTCTGAATGTGGGACTGTAAATGCCACTAAACTATTAACAAGAAAGGAGACCATGTATGATCAAGAGAGATTTTAAAAACAAGACTGTAATAGGAGCAAGAAACATAAATTGAAAACATTCTCAAACATAAGTGCATGCAAATTTTTCCAAGAGAGAACACAAAATAATCTAGAAATGATCAAATCTATACGTAGGGGAATTTTATAAGAACAATTTCAGAGCTCGTTGATGGTTTTACAAATGAAACCAACTGAACAAGATACAAATTTGATGCAAAAGGAATTAGAAATGGTTCTCAGGTGGTTTCTCAGAGAATGGGCTTCTTCCCATATTTTCTCGTGAAATTCTAAGTTTCTCCGACCTTTTGCATGTCTCCAAACATGCATTATATAACTTTCAATTACATTTGATCCTTCTCTCCCAAGAAAATAATATGCCAAGGGATCAAGTTTGTTACAACAATTCCTCATGATTCACTAAAAATGACATTTAACAGATTTGCAACAAAAATTGCCAAGTGTTTAAAAAGGTTGAATCATTACAAATATTTGGATCATTATCCTTCTTGGAGGCACATTTTTCATCATCAATGCATGCAGATGCCTTTCCACTCATCATTTCACCATTTCACCTTTTAAAACTACTTTTGTAACTTTCAAATTTGACATTTCACATGTTTGGATAGATTAGGGAAAATTTTCATTTCAAAAACATCTTAGATCTTCTAAATTAAGCCATGAAAGTGATCCTAATGATCATGGAAGGCCCAAACAACATGGAATCACCAAAAATTTGATGAAATTTGATGCAAAATTCACAATTCCAAGTTTCCTAGAGCTCCCATGGTGGCCAAAATGGTGCAATGTACAAGAACCGTTGATTTTCCTTCAACTTCAAATCCTGGCCCTCCATGTGGAAAATGTGGATTAAAAAAAAAAAGCTTGGGTTACTTTTTCAATTTTTAAATAAAGTGAGACATGTGGCGTAATGTGATAGGAACTGGCCCAGGGCTAAAATTTATCACTTTATAGCCTTTTGAAAAATTGGAAAATTTCACCATTTTTCCCGCCTCCTTCCTGGGCCTGCCATGTGTCCACAATGTGGGTCCCAATGAAACCACGGGATAATTCTACACATTTTACCTCCTTTTGAAAAAGGAAATTTTTTTCACTTTTTCCCTCGTGGGCCTGCACAAACCCGATTTCTCCCTTGCCACGTGTCACTCGATGATTTTCCATGGGGCCATGTCTCTCTTTTTTCCATCATACCTCCTTGAAAAATTTGAAAACTTCAAAACTCACCGGTGGCCCGCACTCTCCTTTGACTTTCAAAATGGGCCACGTGTCACACTTGGATTAGTTACGAGATTTGGCCCAAGTTTTGAATTTGATCCATTTGAAGTTAAAACTTCAAAATCACCAAGAAATCCACCCCCATTTTGAATTTTCATGGACATGTGTCCACTTGTGATTGGCCACGGGGCCGTGCTCCAAAATTTCACTTTAACATTTTCTACCTCAATAGGAAAGAAACTTCAAAACCTCTGTCATCTACATCCCCTCTATGCCTACCATGTGTCCATCCTTTTTTCCATTATGGACCCACGGCTCTAATTTGCACTCTAACTCCTTTTGTCAAAAGGGAAACAATTCCCCTTTTCCTCTCGTGGTGCATTTTCCCTGCTATGTCACCGTCTTTGTCCACCACCCCCTACTCCATTGCGGACCAGTGGGCCCTTCTTAAAACTTTTTCCCCATCACAAAATAGGAAAAACTTACCTAAGTTCCCTATCTTACTGTTCCCTTTTTTATTTTTAGGACACATGTCCACTTGTGATTGGCTACAGAGCTTTGGACATTTTTGTGACTTTAAATTTTTTTCAAAATAAATTCTAAAAAATCTAAGAGAATCCAACCACTTGCCATCCCTCATCCAATTAGAACTTACCACATTTCCAATGCATGCTGAGGAAGAATTTGACAGGGAAAATGATGCCCATTTGGGCATCAAAATATAGAAAATGCTAGGGATGCCCTAGAAATTGATTTTTTTGCCAAGGATGGAAATTTTTCAAATTGGAACTAGATAAAGCATGATTCTCGAGCATTTCTCAACCTTGGGATTGGATTTTTGAATACATACAAGTATGAATCGATCAATTTTGATTTTTCATGATCGGGAAAAAGGGAAAACATGGCATAGCCCACAGATTTTGAAAAATTAGGGCACAAACAAGGCATGCATGGATTTTTCTCTCAAACTAGGGTAAAACAACAAGTTTGTGAGAATTTTTAAAACATTTGACTGGAAGGGACAAGTTGCAGACCATTATTTCAAAAATAAAACATTTTTGAGCAAGTACAGATTTGAAAAATTAGGGCAACACGGTGCAGGCTTTAGTATTCTTGTAAAATAGGGCATGTCAAATGACTTTCAAATGGACTAAGGCATGGGAATAGAGGTGAAAACTTCATTTCACCCATTAAAACTATAGGAAATATTTCAGGAAATGTAGAGTGAAAGGAAAATTAGGGAAAAATAATAGATGATCAAAATGGACACCAACACATGGGATATACATGAATCCCAAACAATCCATATTTTCTATAAATGAGGTAAATATTATAGGACATATGTTCTCAAGGATGGAATGAAGATTTACCATGAGATAATTTAAGCTATTCAAAACTTTCCTTTACCAACTTCTAAAAAGGGAGTGCACTCATTCTTTGGTAAGGTAGACTTTCTAAGGAGGTTTATTCCTGACTTTGTTAAAATCACATATGATATTTCAGAAATGATGAGAAAGAAACAAGAATTCAAATGTAATGATGAGGGGGAAAAGGAATTTTAAATAATCAAGGAAGATTTAGCCGAAGCACCAGTGTTGGTGTCACCTTACTTCAATAAGGAATTCATTCTCTATTGTTACTCTTCTAAACACACTATGTCAACAATTCTGATATAGAAGAACGAAGAGAGTGTTGAATCCCCTATAGCCTTCATGAGTATACCTTTGAAATTATATGAGTTAAAATATACACCCATGGAAAATCACACATATGCAAATTTGTAAAAACATGGAAAAAATTCAAGTATCAAATTCTATCATCACATGCTATTGTAAATCTACATGACACTGAAGTTAAATATATCTTGACACAACAAGAGTTGGGAATTCTATGAGGCACTTGGGTAACCAAAGTACAATAATATGATCTTGATTTAAAACTAACCAAGCTAATAAGAGGTAAAGGTATTTTCCAGTTGATGACAAAAAGAAAGCAAGCTGATCCGGATGCATTAACCTCTCCACTTCAATAAGAAATTGATGAGGATATTCCCATAATTATCTTTGTGAATTTGGTTTATGAAGGGTATAGTAATATGGCCTATTTATTTACATATGGGGATTACTATATCATATTACATATAAGGAAAAATGAACCATGAAAGTAAATTCAAATGACTTTGTTATTTGGGACAAAGGTTTATACAAAAATGGGATTGATGGTGTCTTTCTCAACTATGTGGATATAACTCGGGAAGGAAATTTATTGGAGCAGGTTTTATGACAAAGCATGCTGAGGTATTACGACACATAAAATTATTTGGGAAAGGTATCACTAGCCCACCCTTTTTCAAGATCTTGTAGAATGGGTTTTTAAGTTTCGGAATGTCAATAATTTTTGGACGTATTAAATTACCAACATTACCTTTGAAACAAATAGTAATAAATGATCCATTCCAAAAGTGGGGATTTGAATTCATTAGTATGCTAAACCATATCTCTATTGTTTTTATCATTACATTCTCACAGAATCGATTACTTCAAAATGGGTAGAAGTTGTTCTTGTCAAGCATGATATTTACGAAGAGGTGTGTAATTTTTTTAAGGAGAATAAAATTGTTAGGTTTGGTGTCCCTCATAAAATAGTCATGGACAATGCACTAGATTTGTCCTATGAATATTTAATTGATTTTCACTACACATATGGTGTTCATTTGGTGTATTCCTCTAACTACTATCCTAATGGAAATGGAAAAGTAGATTCAAACAATAAAAAATTGATAAAAATTATTTGAAATTTGGTTGAGGAGAATCGAAGGAAATGGAATAAGAGGATTTTTATACACTCACGGGATGAAAAAATCACACCCAAATGGGTAATAGGTATATCTCTTTTTCAATTTTTGTGTGATATTCATGCTAAGATACCCGTTACCATTGAAATTCCTACTTTGCAATTAAATAAAGTCATAAAGGATGTTAGCTACCATGATGCACTTGACAAGATGATTATGTACACAGGCTGAGTTATAATAAACACACACTCAGTGGCGAGATAGATTGGATAAGCATAAACTAAATATCAAGAAAGTTTTTGAAAAAATGCCAGAGATAGAAATTTTGAGATTGGAGACTTAGTCCTCTTGTGGGACGAGAAAATTAAGCCAAAGGACATGCATGGAAAGTTTGATTCACTGTGGAAAAAACCATTTTTGATCAACAAGGCTATTGGAGAGGATAGTTTAATCCTTTCAAATCAGGATCGAGTTGAGTTGTTATTTCCATACAATGGGAAAAATTTAAAGCTTTTCAGAATTGATGAATCAAGGTAAAAATGTACGTATATAGCTAAAGTATCGGTGTTTTGTGTTGTGTTTTTTTGTTTTTTGTTTCCCTTTTGTGACCACAGAACCCAATGAACAAGACTACATATAGGAGATGTTGGGATATCATCTTCATTTCTTACATTTTGATAAGAAAAAAGGATGTCCACATACGAATCCAACTGGTTTCCCCAATATTTCACTTAGAAATTTTGGGATATCCCTTCAAAATTTTGGTTTTCTTACCTTGTGAAAATTTTTGGTCGTGTTGTTTGTTGTCATTTGAATAATAATTAGTTTTTTAATTTATTTCCTTAACCCATTTGGATTACAATATTACTCTAGATGTCTTCAAAATTTTGTAAGAGGTTGCTTAGAAAGCGATATATAAAATACCCATTTGCCCAAAATTGCTCAAAATTCATATAAGCTAAGTATTCATCCTATTAAGCATTCAGGTTTTTCAAGTTACTCTACTTCATGATTTACATTAAATTTCCATCCTAAACCTTATTTTCACTACTATGTTTTGCAGGTTTACATAGTTACTTTACTTATTAAAATAACTAAGAAAACAAACCTCGCAAACCCGATTAATACCCATGCCTTATTTGTGCTAAACCTATGTCGCTTTACTCCTTATAAGAACCAATTAAAGTTACACCCAAACCTGATTTGCATCACTTCCTTATTTTTTCTAAAATGAGTCTACTTTAATTATGAAAGTAGCTAAACTAAGTAGTTTGTAAAACCTACAAACCTGAGGCACTTATCTTATCAGTCTTTTAAACATCCTTTACTTGCTTCAAAATCCTAAGTAAAGCTCAAACAAAACTCTACAAATAAAGATCTTACTTGGGTTTTTAGAAATTCTTTAATCCTTAAAGAAAATTTAAGAAGTTAAGAAATGATAAGCCAAAACCCTTCATTACTACTTACTACATGACCTAATCAGGTTTTTGACAACCCATTACTTCATAAGCCAAAAGCTAAGCAAATACATTCACCAAACCCACCTTAATCTTAATAATGATGTGGAATTCATACCATACATATTTAATGATGTGGTCTATTTAAAAATCCAAGTAATTCCACATCATTTTAATGCATCTTCATCACTCAAGTTAATTAATATACCTTGTGAACCTTGAAAACTTTGTGCTTTCTCATTTGGATAATTTATTGAGTGATTCGACCTCAACTCTTTTGCAGAGAAGGTATGTTATTTTTTCCCTTATTTCATTTCAAGTTTTTTTCCTATCCTTTCATTCAAGTAATTTCTCATTTCTGTTAAATTTTTGCAAGGAGTTTGGGAATTACAATACCATGTTATACTCGTGTTTACTCTCTACTAAAAAAACACTTGTTTTTCATCCCGAGAAGTACCTTGGATTTTCTCTAACTTGTTCATGAAGCTAAAATAATTTTTCTTCCCATGTTTTTCAGGCTTCCAAGATTCTCTTACTAACCTCATTCATTTTGGGAAACTTATCCACCATTACTTCCCCATGCTTTGCAGAGTTTTGAGCTACTAGTACTTACCTATGTTTTGTAGGTTTGCAACCGCTCATTACTTCCACCGTGTTGATTGCAAAATCGACCTCCTTTTATTGAAGACTTATGATTTGTAGGTTTTGAGGGTGTCAGATCTGCCCATGCTTTGTGGTGATTTAAACCATTATTACTAATTCCTCATTTGTGCGTAATTGAACCTCTCCAACCGACTTTCTTAAAACTTCCATTAGCTTCATTCTTCAAACCCGCAGAGTTCATTGACAAGACAAGATTTATTATTTTCTTGACTATCAAGAGCTTGGAGATTTTCTTAAGAACTGAATATGTCCATCAATTTGAGGTTACTTGCAAAAAGGATCAATTATTTGACATGAATTCTACATCATAAGTAGTGATAAAATATGACACCTTTGTTTAATGGAAGAAAACACTTTGCAAATGTTTGAGGTAGGAGAAAATTAACTAGAAGTAGAAGAGGTTTCTATTATCCATAAGTATCCAAATCTTGTATTTGAAGAAAAATCCAAGGCTAGAAAGAGAAAATGGAAATATAAATCTAGGTCAGTCAGTGAAACATAAGGAGATAAGATGAAATATCAATATAAGGGTTATCCAGTTGAATCTTGAGTTGTATCTAAGCTTGTTGAAATCAGTGACATAGACATGGGGCATGTATCTATAACTAAACTTATAGAAATATATAAAGTAGTAAAGAAGATAGTTTGATGCAAGAGTTGACTGAGATTGGATTAATATAAGCATTTGTATTTCTAGTGCTTCCCATTAAATTGAATTTGTTTTGGAATGTGCCAAGTTTTATGATCCTCTAACTAGGTCAGTTAAAGATACATTAGGAAATCTAGTGGTGAGACTTGATACTCATTTTTTTAATTATTTCTTGAAGATCCCCACAAAGGAAAAGGTGTTGGATGTGAATATGGAAAAGGCCATTAAGAAATGGGAGGATAACCTTGGTGACTGTATTAGAATCATGAATTTGAGATACTTGAAGGTAATTAAGCATTATCCAGGTTTCCAAAACCATTGTAAGGTTAGATATTATCTAGGAAGTAGATGGCATAACTTAGTTGTTATGTAGGATCAATGGAGAGAAAAATGCTAATAATTTATTCACATGGATGTATTATTTCATCATAACTATCATGGCCAACAAGGATAATGTATTGATCAACTAGGATAAAATCATAAGTGGAAATATTGATCGTCAACTAAGAGGGATTAGATAGTATTTCAATTTTAAGATGACCTCTTATTTTTTATATGCTACAACATCTAATGGAACTTTTCCCAAATTTTATAGTAAAAAAATCTTAGCTATAGACCCTATCTATGAATTTTATCCACTTGAGTATTTAAAAGTGTACATGAAGGTGAATGATTTATTCTTCTATAAAATTATTTGCAAGCTCAATAATGAGATGAAGGAAAAGAGGGTGACCAATGCAACATGGGACAAAATTTCTTAGTATGAATGTATCTTTATTTAGTTTTACAATTTCAAATATCTAAGGGTTTTGGTTTCTTAGGCACACCACTTAAACTCCTAAGATACCCTAATGATAAGTGGATACTGATGGAACTATGCAAGCAACTTGTGGACCTACATGATCTAAAATAAAGAATTCACAAATATAATAGTTAGCTTCCCAATAACCATTGGAAATTATCATTGTGCTAGCATTCATAAGGATATTAATATTTCGAAATAGATGTTCCATCATTATGAAAAGATAAATATGAAGCCAAGACTAATTTTGACTTCAGAATATGGCACAAAAGACAGCTTTCTGGACTATATGCACCTCCCAACACTTGAATATTTTTGGATAGATTGCAGGATGAATTTGAAGTTAGAAGAAGACACTACAACATGATGAAAATTCAATATATTATTAGCTTTGGCTTAGAAAAAAATTCAAAGGACCTCCATGATGATGGGAATGTAATTTCTGATTCTTACAATCAAATGGGAGGAGATAATGCTCCACTCCCATCCATGAGGAATAATGTTAAGACAATTGAAGAAAGAACATCAAGGGTCCTAGTTTACACTTCAAATTGGCTCCTTGAAAGATGTTATTGTCTAGAGGAATAAATAATGAAGAAGATTAGTGAAAATAGAACCAAAAGGAAGGAAGGACTAGGTGAGAGTAGCAAAGGACCAAAGAGGTCATCAAAAATAAAGAAGCCCACAATAGTGAAGGAGGGGAACACTCATCATCCACACAAGCATCAACTCTTGAAGTCACTACACAAGTTTTCTCTTCCTCCTTTTCTATTCATTCCATTAAACTTCCTACTACACAAGTAGAAGTTAACATACCAACCTATAGGTCTTCTTCATTCATTATTCCCTAAATAAAGGTAGATACTCCACCTCCCCATCCTCCTCCTTTCTCTCCACCAATAAATCCTCCTCCTCCATCATAAGATGATCAATCTAGCACTCAACATGAGGAGGGACATGATACTACCTTGGAGAGATCTTCACTTCATGAAGTATCACAATTACATGAGAAAGGAAAAGTTGTAATGGAAACTAGAGAGATGGAGGGTAGGGAAGAGGGAGAAATTGAGAAAGAAAATTAATATAAGAGTCATTTAGAGGTTGTACCAGAATCCCAAGTGCATGAAGAGGCCAAAAATAGGAAGAATCTGAGTTGGATTCAATTAGAAATATTGTTGAGGAGAAATAAATTGAAAATTAGTTGATAACTCTAAAAATTAAAGAGTTAGAAAAAGTGTTATTACTAGGTACTACATCTGAAACATAGCAAGAAGTAGTTTTACATCCTACTACAACTATGACTAGCCAGGATATGGTATTTCATTTGAGTACTTTTGTTTCTTCAGAAAAAACTTCTCATTATGGTTAGCATTAAAGGCAGTCCTAAGTACTAAATAGATAATAAATCTAGAAGAGATGGACCTATAACTGCTCATAAGTCTTTATAAAAGAGGGAAGAGATTAAAATATGCCAAGATAACTTCTAAGCTAATAATTGAATCACCAGGATATAAATTTTCTGAATTATTTACTCCATCACCATGCGAAGAAAAAGGTTAATTAACCAAAGGGGACATAACTATGAAAATAATTCATGTAGGAGAAGTTACTACAGAAGGGTTGAAACAAGACACTCGAAACTTAATTGATAAAATTTTCCCCAAGATTTATAAAGAGAAGGCTGAAAAACCTGGACTAAATGATAAAATATCCAAATTGTGTGAAATTATTGCAAAGGTTTCTAAGTCTTCCTCTCATCCTGTACTATCAGATGAACAATTCAACCCTCAATTCACCGCAAAAATGGAGGAAATAAGTGATAAGGATTAAGATGTAGATGACTACTGAAAAGGCTAAGGAGGAATATTCAAAAGTGATAATTAAATTTAAATACTGTCAAGGCAAGTGGGATCAGTTAAATAATTGAATACCGGAAGCAAAAATGAATGTGGGATAGTGAAGCTTCAATTAGAGAGTCTTAAATCAATAAGCTCACCGTCGAGAGAATGTCTTTATTGAAGAATAAATTATGCTAGAGGGATCATTAAGATAACGTAAGTAGGAAGAGTTAAATATCTCATTTCACATGAAGATGTCCAAAATAATGGTGGAAGAGATGAAGATGCTAGAAGAAGAAGTAGATGAAGCTATGGATGGGCTGGATGATTGTACTTATTTTATCATGAGATACATGCTTACCAAGGCACTAAGTGATATAGAGGAATTGATTCAACTTCTCAAGAAAGAAATAGATAAATTCATCATTACTTTCACATGTGATTCAATGGAAAGATTGACAAAGCTTCACTAATATGTTAATAATCTTGAGTCAATTCTAGCAAGAGTAAGAGGTTTTGACATCTTAGCAAAGGAATTACTCAGGCATGAAATATTAATGCAATCTATTGCAAAATATGATCAAAAGGTAATAAAGTATATGATAGATCAATATGCTAAATATCAGGACAAAAACAAGACTAGGAATGAAGAGGAAGGTCATACTCAAATTGAGGTTCTATGGCTTGAATAACTTCTTCATTCTTCTTCTTATTCTTCTTCTTCTTCTTCTCTTCCTCATTTCTTATTCAATGTAATAAAATAATAAATCTTAATTATAAAAATTAAGTAATTTAATTAAAATCCATTACTTAAAGTTACTTGAAAAATTCAATTACTTAGAAATAGGTGGAACTAAAAGTAGAGTGTTCAATGATGTTTTAAATTGTAGAACATTAAAATTTCATGCATTCCATGAAATGAGAAATTCAAGGAGGAAAATTCTCAACTTCCTATAATTTTGTAGCTAGGCACATGTGGAAATATAATTAATGTCTCCTATTTGTACTTCCTTTATAGACTCTATAAATAGAGAGAGAAGCCTATGGGCTAAATGATCATATTTTTTTGTAATCAGTTATTGTAATTTTGTGCATTGAGATTTCAAACTTTGTGTTGGAATTATTGCATGTCCATTTTGTAAACTAAAACTTGAATAAGAAGGATTATTTCGACAAAATTTATGTCTAACGAATTCTTGTTTTGTGTACTAAGAAATTTTATGGTAAACTTTGTGTTATCTTGAATTTTCATCTATATGCATTTCTTTTCATTTTCTAAAAATTGTGGAAATTATTAAGCATTTATTTATTCTAGTATGACTACAATAAGCTCTATGATCTACTTGTTGTGAAGTACATTTATTTTCTATAGTTGCTGCTATTATCCTACATTTTATTTTATCTTCCCTTCAAAGAAACTTCCCAAACACAACCGCTTACTCGCTTTCAAATTTGTTTAGCTATGGTTCATGAGCTTTGTAATTAAAGTAATACCCATAAAATAATTTTTAGTTAGAAAAATTTGTTATAATAAATAAATATTTTACATGGGAGATTCACCATTAAATGAAGGGGATTTATCCCATGAATTCCTAGGTCCCCTGTGTGTAGCCAAGCATAAAATCTAGCTAATAATATTACAAATCATAAGAGATTTCTTTAGTGAGGCACCAACCCCACAAGGAGCACCAACCCCTAAACCCTTATTGATATTACGAAAACAAGATATTCTATGAATATGAATCATCATAATATATTTTACAGAATTATGAACACTGAAAATATGTTGATACCACAAATGATTTTGATCCCAAATTTCAGCTCCAAATTCGTTCAAACCCTCATTCAAACACACCTCCTTCAACTTTCTCTCTCTTGGTTTTCATGGAAAATCTTGACCTCAAACCCTTGCACACATGTTCTATATCATTCCTCAACATGTACCATAATTTTTCAGAGCCAAAATCATTTCTTCATACCTTTTACACACTTCTACTTCGATCACTATTTTCCCTCTAAGAGAAATAGTTCAAAAGTGAACTCAAAGACACACTTAAATATGTTCCTCTTCTTTTAAAAACAAGTAAAATAATTCTACCTCATTTGGTTTGAAAAATAAAACTAAAAAAATCCCAACACATTCATAAAAACATTAATAATGGACCCATGTAGTTCCTACATGCCCAAATGCACTAAACAAGATCAAAATCAACTCAAAACCCAATCACCTAGGTGGATAAAAACCACAAACACCATAAACATGATTATTCAAGATTCCTAAATAATAAAAAATTTAAAATATGACATAAAACACCATACATTGTATTAAATGATCTTTCACCAATCAAATTTATCATAACACTACTAAGAAGGCTCATATCCTCCACCAAATAGTTATTTCTAAGAACTAGTCTTCACCTGTTGGCCTCATTTTCACCCAATAAAAAAATTTCTATGGTATGTATCCATTCATTAGGATCCCCTAGACCTTTATATCATATCCATGCTTTCTATAGCTTAAGAATCATCCATATATGCAAACCACACCAACTTCCCTCTTCACTAAACTAAGTTTCCCAAAAAGTAGTTTTAGAAAATCAATTGGTTTAAACCCTTGGTGTAACTTTCAAGACCTAATTTTTTTTAAATAATAACATATTTCATCCCTATTCACTCTCCAACTAGTATCAAAAATCATATAATCCAAAAATGTAATATTTACCTCAATATTTTAGCAAGAGCAATCCTTTCTTAAAAACAAAGTAACCTTATTCTTCACAAACCGAGTTGTATGATCTATAAAAACACATCATCATGAGATAAAATATATACCAATAGAAATGATTCTGAATCTTATTTCTATAAAACCTTAAATTTCCTTCCAAATCTAAGTGGAAGCCCTTTAACCAAGTCCATTTCTGAAAAATGCTCTTTTAAGCTTCTAGGACTCAAGAACTAAGCTTGAGGTCAACTTACTCCATCATGTTAAAAATCACTTAAAATATTAACAAAAGAATGTAAAACCCTTGTAAACATTTTAAAATAACTCAAAAACATTCAAAAATCTTGAATAACTCAAAAATATCACCTTACCTCGTGAAGCTAAACAAGACCCTATTCAATTATGAATTCTCCTAAATTAACCCTTAAAGGATAGGTCATATATTATTTATATATTATAAAAACACATGTTTGATGTCTCATTGGAAATATATCTTAACCATGATCACAAAAAAACTTGAATCAAGTCCTAAATGTACATATAACTCCTTCAATTATATTTTTACCAAAAAGCGCTCCAAATTGCCTAGAAAAATAGTCCTCATAAATAGGGCACGCTTTTCCATTTAGGACCTCAACCATGATATTAAATATAATTTGAATATAGTAAAACTCTAGGGATAAAATGTAATATCAATTTATTCCTCACCTTCTTTGGAACACTTTTCCTTAAACTGAACTTCTTCATAAAAACATTTTCAAGTGCGGCCCACAAATAGTCACAAGCTCTATCTTACCTTTATTGAAATCTGTAAGAGACCTCTACAACCTCCAATCATATTATTTTCAAAACCAATCAATACTAGTTCATTTCACTCCTTTTTCTACAATCCTCTTTGAGCTTGGGTTTAGCAAGGGTTTAAAATAACTTATCTTCAGAATAACGATCATTCATAAAAATGTGATGATAAAACCACCTCATTCTTTTTTAAAATATTAATAAGTGACATAAAAATATATTCTGAAGATATTATATCTCCATAAAAAGTACACATCCCACAACAAGCATATGAAAATTCAACTTTTTCCTCAAAAACACATTCTAAAATACTTGATTTTAGCAAAAATGATGTTACTTTCAAATTCTTCTTCAGAATGACCTGAAACTTGTCATAAAATCATGAAAAAATCCTCTAACTTAAAATACTCACCATGTAGCTCAAATAGATATGACGGTCTCCAAAATTCTCATTTACCTATGCTTAGCATGTTTCCACCTTCTTGCTTCCCGAGGACCTCATACATGCACTAAAAATATGAAAAATTACCTAAAACTCTTCATAAAACTCATTTATACTATAAAAATTCAGCTACCATTCTTGGATAGTAATGATATACTCCAGAACTCATACTTTCATACCATTCTACATGCTCTAGAGTTAGGAATAGGCCCACAATGACTTGACTCTCTACCATAACATCACATGAAATGACCTTGCCAACCACATTCGGACACTTAGACACCTATAACACACATGTAGGTCCATGATTTACCTCTTAAAACCTTCACTCAACTTGGTAGGACTCATATTTTGACTATGTAAGCTAAAACCATGCCAAGACAACATTATAACTGACCAAATCTTGACACTACCAATCAACCTTCATGTTTGACATTTGACTAACACCTCATGGAGACTCACATGACCTCACGACCCCCTTTTCCATAAATGGATTTGACATCATTGACAACATAGAAACACAATGACTAAAATAATTGTTCCCACACGAAAGGTTGGATGATTGGGATATCATATATGCTTTTGATGGGGTGCGATGGACCTAGAATAGTTATCTACAAAGAAAACATCTTATAAAACAACATATTAGACCAAAATATATTGATAAATATTTGATATATGTTTAAAATGAATAAATTGACAGAGATCAATAGTGATTAGGAATCGATAGTGATCATCTATAAAAGGCATTTTTAATTTAAAAACTTGATTAAATATCTGTAATTGATGCAAAATGATTTTTAACAATGCTAATATAGAATAAGGGGATGATAGAAACAAATAATAGTTATAAAAATATATATTGACAATTATAAAAGGTTAATGAGAATCTACGGGGTTAAGACATTGATCAAGGGTGATCAGAATCGACGACGATCACTACTAAAATTGTAAATATTCTAAAATTTGATCAACTAATTAAATGAAGGACCAGATGTAAAGTCGCTATGAAGGATGATATAGATGACTATTTATATACTAAAAATGATGTAAGATATAGTGAAAAATGATAAAGAGAAGGGTGCTAACCTTTTTGAAGCCTTCAAACGATGGAAAAGATCCAGATGGCTGACCAATGATTTGACATGATTCTTCAAAGAATGAAAACAGTGTGGGTGTCTAGAAATGTAGTGATGTCATGAGGAGGCTCAAAATCTATTAGCATTCCAATATATATGTGTAACGTGTTTGTCTCTCTAACCTATCTAACTCGTGAAAATCTACGGGAAGGTGATTTAAATAGGATTGATGACATCTAAAATGATTGATGGAAATCACAAATTATCATTAATTTTTCTAGAGATGTTACAAATCAAGTAAGGAAAATATGGAAAATAGTTAAAACCACTTGTCATTTGAGGATCAAGGTTGTTTGATGAATGAATGGAGGTTATAAATTAGGGTAGAAAAATATTAGGGGTTAGGATGGGTTGGATAAAATAGGCTAGGTTTGTTTCAGGTGGTTAGGGGAGGGTAAATAAGATTTTAAGATGGTAAATGAGTGTTGATGATGGTAAATTATAATGTACTTAGAATATAAATAATAATTTGAATATGATGATGTGATTAATTTGTTTCGGGTCACCTAGGGCGAAAAATTAGTGTATATATATAGATATTGACGTATACTAGGTATAAAATATGCACGGGTGATCATGACATAGATGTTACAATGTAGGGGTAGTGAGGAGATAATTTTTCAAACTTTCAAAGGATTATTCAAAACCTTTAGTTCACTCAAGTGTGACACCCTTTTAAGAATATTTTTAATGGAGTTTGATAAGTGAATTTGGAAAAAAATTGTAGGTATGCCCCAACTTTCCCTAGAAAAGAGTGGATCTCATGGATAGATGTAGGTTGAGGCATGTTGAGGGTGGTTTTATCTTTGTAAGATACATATGTATTTATTTATTAGATATCAGGAACCCTAATATTTTTAGTTGAGTGACCTAAAATAAAAAAATCTTTGATTAAGGAAAACCCTTTATTTATGAAGGTATTCAAGATCAATTTCTAAGTCATGGGTATGATCTATTGTATGTTGATATTTTATGAGAAGGTCATCTACATAGACTTTAATGATTATATGAATGAGATCATTAAATATGTGGGTTATAGATTTTTGATAGGATACCTTTGGTATTTTAAGGTTGAAGGGAATTTTGACATAGTATTAAGTTCCTCCTTCGATAGTTAAAGTGGTATTATGTTGACCTTTGGCAGATATTGGATTTGTTTATAGCTAAACAAATACCTCCATAACTGATAATATTGTATTCCCTAATGTAGCATTAATGATGGTGTTGAAAAAAGGAGAATGAAGTTTCCATTTTTGCAAGCAAGGTTACGATTAAGGAAATCTATGTAAATGTGTATGGATAACAAGAACTTCTTATGAATAGGGAACATGTTGGACACCCATTCATAATAGTCAATAAGAAATATAAAATTGGCATTAAATATATTGAAAAGTTCCTTATGACAAAGATTATTGATTTCAAGGGAAACTTGTAGATCTTTTTCTAATGGTCATAGCATTGGAATAAGTTATAATGTCGAGTACCACAATATTAGGATCAATGTCGGACATATTAGAGTATCCCCAACTGAAAATATATTTTTATCAAGTAATTCAAGTTTCTTATCATAGAGGTAAGGAAAATAGTCACCTAACATGACTACATGGGATGGATTGTCATTGAGTTGAACATTAATGGTATTTTAAGAAAGCATGCTACTACCATCTTGAATATTGTAATGGGATTAAAGAATATTGGAAAATTAATCACTAAATATAAGCTACAAAAATAAAATTATCAATTATATTTGGTTTATTTTAGAGG
Organism: Taxus wallichiana var. yunnanensis; assembly: GCA_018340775.1. Classification (NCBI taxonomy): domain Eukaryota; kingdom Viridiplantae; phylum Streptophyta; class Pinopsida; order Cupressales; family Taxaceae; genus Taxus; species Taxus wallichiana. The sequence goes on along the minus strand of CM031234.1, from coordinate 71,338,705 downwards.
TGACCAATTAAGGTGTTGGTGAAGAGTATTTTCGTAAAATGTGTATGAAGGAGAGTAGGTATTACACCATCATTTTCAAGGGTAAGTAGGGTACCATTGTATTCAATGTACGTCACAAGTTCCACATACCTATTACTATCAGATTGTTATTAAGAATTTATTTTTATGACATCAATTACCTCACCATCCAGAGTCATTTGTTGATAAGAGGAAGAGGAAGGACCTAATATTTTTGGAAGGATCAATGATGGCGATTTAATTTAATTTGTATTATTAATTAAATCTATAGGTATGACATGGTTACATATGATAGTAAATGATAAAATTTATAACTCACACAATTAATCTAAGATGTAATATTTAAAACCCTGAAAAAAAGAAGGAGAGTGGACTTAGCTAATTTACATTTAATATGAAACTGATCTGGACTAGGATAAGTGCTAAATAGACTAGAAGAGTGTGATTATTGCTCACAATAAATTTTGTAACACATAGACTAGTCCATAAATGGGTTCTCATGGAAGGATAGGGTCACCCGGGTGATGGAGACTACTACTGGGCACCCATGACCGTGTGCAAATAGTTATAATCTACTTTTTATTGTGTCAAAAGGTCTTCGCTATTGATTTTTGTTGATCACCCGGTGGTCACAAAATGATCACAGAGGGTACTTGTATCCTATAAAATAAGAGTTCACCTACACAACACCATAAACCACATCAAACCTAAAAAGAAATATGCAATATGGGGAGTCATAATAACACCGGTGGTCAACCCAAGAGTAAAATTATGACTGATTTTTTCACTACATCTTAGACTCCATGTAGTTATTTTTGATTGTGTGTAGAAAATTTTCCCTAGAATACGCTAGTACAAGTTGTAATTGATAGTAAGATGTAGAAAAATGTAGAAATGTAGTAGAATGTGTGGATGTAAAAATGAACTTCCTCTTCCTATGATGTGTATGCAAAGTTAATTCAGCCTTTGTCCCTTTAATGGATGCCTGATGTATGCTTTAGAGTGCTTTAGGTGCCTTTTGGATGTAAGATTAGGTGATGATAGTAATGAATTTTTCTTGGTCCCTTATTTTGAACACATGACTATGTATTTTTATGATTCGCTTATTTTAATTTTGTAATTGAAAATTGGAAGGCCACCCCTTAAGTGAAAAATATGCCCAAAATATAAAAGATACCCAAAAGGAATGAGTAAGATAAGAAATTGTTGGGGTGCCTAGACGGGTCGGGGAACTGAGCACTCCTAGCCTAGCTGAGCACTAGTGTATGGAGTCATAAAAGATAAATAAGTAAAATACCAACTAGGATGTAGGGTGTGTAATAAAAATAGAAAACAAGAAACACAAAAAAGAGACCAAAGAGAGTTGTCAATTACTATTTTTCTTACTTAGGAATCATATGAATGTTAGTACGTGTTTAGGACTTAGAAATGTACCTCCTTAGTGCATGATTTTGTGTCTAAATTTTCCCCCACTTTATGTTGTTAAGTGAACATTCAATAACATAAATTAGATAAACGATGTATACCGATAACCATGTAGATCATACGGTGAAATCTATCTTTGAGAGGACAAGTGAAGCATGAAATGAGTGAAAAGTAAAGTGTGGAGACTAGGAAAGGAAAGTGTGATCTTAGAGGTGAAGCGTATGTGTAAATATGTGTTGTCTATGTTTTTGTGATTGTAATTATTGTTTTAGGATTCTTCTTGTTGCGTATTAGGGACAATCTTGCAAAATAAGAATGAAAGAGTATTCAAAGTTCTGTATATGAGAAATCTAAGTAAAGCATGTAAAAGTGTGTAAGAGTATGAAAAACTAGTAAAAGGAAAGTGTGGACTTGAAACATAAGAGTGTAAAATGATAGATAAGTGTCTTGAAATGATGTAAAGAAAACATTTTTTTGGCGTTTTCACGCCAAGAGTGATTTTTTTGGGAGATCTCGGGCAAGAGTGATTTTTTTGGTGATATCACATTAAGAACTAGTTTTTTGGGTGATCTCATGCCAAATATCAAGTGTTGGGGAGAGAGGTCTATTGTTACTCTCCTTCCATGAATCTTCCCGATAAATACCACTTGTAGATGGTATGTCCTTGTTTTGTTCCTCCTATCTCGAATTAATTTCAAATATATTGTTTTTATATTGAAATGGAGATAAAATCCATTCTATTCTTTGGAGGATTGTTCTGATATTGTAAAAATACTTTGAAGGATTCTATAGACTGTGTTGACCTGATAAGCTGATTGTGCACCCTTACTACATTAGCACCGGGAGGAGGACGCAGCATCCAAGTACTGTCCGAGTACGAGCATGGGAAATGGTGTCTCATGATGTGTTTCTAACCCAAGTATGATTCTCGAGAAAGTGTTGTAACTACAATATTTGTTAATTATGTGTTTTATTGTACTATGTTGTATCTACGAGCTGTTGTATGGGGTTAATTTTTCACCCAATATATGTCCCCTCATTTGTAGTACATACAACAATGGTATGAGAATGCGGCCCAAAAGAGAGGACCTGATATTGAGTTGTATTGTATCCCTATAGGGGGAATGTGTATGGTAGAAACCAAGGCACATGCAAACAAAGTGGCTAGTAACAAATGTTAGTAGAAAAAGTTACAAGCATGTCGAGAGATAAAAATGTAATGAGTACATGCACATACAATATAGACCACTAAAAGAGGGTTTCAAACATGGGTCATCACTCACAATGTCACAAGAAAATTAGGGCGAAAGAAGCCAAAAGTGTATAATGAATATACAATACATAGGGCATATCCTATAAATAATAACATACAATAACAAACAATAACAAGAAAAATGGGATAAATATCCATGGTTATAAATACTCCTACAAGGAAAATTATACACATGAAGCACCTGCGTTATAATATTAAAAATATAAAAAGTATGTCAACGCATGTATGTATCAATAGAAAGTAATTTTCTATAAAGTACAAGTAGTAAATGATGACACAATAACACATGTAATGTATAAGAGTAGGAAATGTAGATGACCCCAAGAGCCTTAATGGAACTGGAAAAGGTACGGTGACAAGCATCATTTCAAAGGTGTGAAAAACTATATGAAATTTAGATTCACAACTAGATACCAAGTGAATGTTTATGTGTATATGGTCAAGATAATGACATATTGAATATCCGATTAGCATAGTAAGAAAAGTGAAATGTGTAAATAGAAAAAATATCAAAATTAAGTGCAACCAAGATATAAAAAAGTAATGAATGTGTGTGATGGAACGGTATGCAAAGTGTGAATGTGTAAGGAGTAGTGTGGTCCCTAGTGGATGTGTATGAGATGAGTTTCATTTATAAATTCCCCTCGAAATCAAACATGAACCATAGAACAATATTTTGTCATTAGGAAATGGTTTGGAAATGTGCACTAGAAAGATAGATCATGACGTATAGAGAAAGTAGTGTGAATATGGTGAGGTTCATTTCAGATTTAGACCCTTAGCAGTCAAGTATGAACCATGGAACTAGAGTGCATCATAGGGTACCGATTTATACAACTTGTGTATCAAAGGCTATGTTTGAATGCTAGGAAATATTTAGACATTAAGTGTAGAGCATGAAATGTAAAAGTAGACACTTTTATAGTAATGAAAGGGGGAAGAATATATAATTTCCCCGAAGTATGTGAGTGATGGAGTCATATGTGGTGATGTGAGAAGGACCATGCCATGGTGGCGGAGTTTGAGGTGTTCCAACCATTAATGTAAGGATTAGTTTGTTTGAAAAAGAGAATTGTAAGGGGAAGTGGATTACAATGAGGATGAATCTCAAATAATAGTAGATTATTTGGGATTTATAATGTTGTAGAAGACTTGATACGAGGAGGAGATGGACCGATTTTTAAATTATATTACTTAGTTGGAATTGGTAATGTTGTAGAAGGATTGAGAGGAGGAGGGGATGAAATAATTTTGAGACATGGTTACTTAGTTGGAATGGGTTGGATAGGAAGATCTTGATTGACCAAAGAATTAACATTAGTGACTATGGCATAATGCTTATTAGACATGGAGGGATTGGATTTGGGAGCCCATTGGGATTTATAAATTGGAGAAGTAGCGAGAATGTTGTGAATCAAATGAAATAAAACCTTGATGCTCAATGTTCTTAATTTGTCATTGTAAAACATAAAAACATTATCCTTTTGTCCATTGATTCGATGATAATTACAAAATGGGTAACCTTGGTATTTGGAAAGCCAATAAGGAGAGTAGCAATGAGTAGTTGGCAAGTTGATTGATTGGTGATTAAGGATCTCAGGAATAATATCATATTGATTAGAATTGTGATAAAAATTGAGATGTTCCAAAGTAATGGTAAGACTTTAGGTTCACTGAAAAGAGAACATATAGAAGACATATAAGTAGGATGAGATGTAGAAGAAGAAATAACATGATATTGAGAAACATCCTTGAGTGTTAGATTTCAAATTTAATAGATGTAATCATTGTTTCAGTAACTTTAATTTTTCTTAAAATAAAAATTTAAATCTTGAATTAAATATAAGATGGGTTGATTAGATTTAATATTGTGAATGATAGAGTCATCGAGATAGATGATTAAAATTTCACTTACTTGAGCGAGTGGCATATTTCTAGGGAGGTACACAATGTTTAGGGTTTTTTGGAGAACATATTTAAAAGATGGATATAATTGAATTGATTCATGCGAGATATATTTAAGGAATTTTACGAGCCATGAAAGAAGATTTGATAAATTAAGAAAAATAAGGATCTAAGTGTATGATCATGAGTAGGGTTCACCAAATTATTTAATTTAATTTATATTACTAATTAAATCTACTGCTATTGTAGAGTCACATATGATATCAAATGATAAAATATAAAACTAACACAAGAAATTGACGATGTAATATTTTAAAACCTAAGAAAATATGAAAGAGATAAGACTTAGCTGATTTACTCTTGATCCAAAACTGATCGAGACTAGGAAAAGTGTTAAATAGACTAGGTAGAGTGTCATTATTACTCACACTAAATTATACAACCCATGAACTGATTCAGACATGGGTGTCCATGGAAGGACATGGGTTCATAGCACCTTTGAGACTACTACAAGGCACTCACGACTCTGCAAATGGTTAGAATATACATTTTACTATTTCACAAGGTCTTCGTTGTTTCTTCTAGTTGATCACTAGTGGTCACACAATGATTTTTGATGGTACCTGTAACCTACAAAAGAATATTTCACTGCACAAGCCCACAAAATGCATCAAACCTAAAAATATGCAATATAGGGAGTTGGACTAACCTTGATGGTCACCCGAGAGTGAACTTATGGCACGACACTTTGAACTACATCTCAGACTCCATATAGTTCTTGTGAGTGTGTATAGAAATTTTCCCTTAGGATGCCCTAGGGCAAGTTACACTTGATAACGGGTTGTAGCTAAATGTAGTAATGTCATATAATGTGTGGATAGAAAAATGAACTTAACCTTCTTATGATGTGTATTCAGATTTTATGTATCCCTTGTCCCTTGAATGGATGTTAAATGAATGTTTTAGAGTCATTTAGGTGTCTTTTGGATGCAATCTTGGGTGATGATAGTAATGCTTAGTGTTAGGTCCATAGTTTTGAACACATAACTATGAATTTATATGATTACATTTTTTTATTTCATAATTGAAAACTAGAAGGCCAACCCATAAGTGAAAAATATTCCCAAAATATAAAAGAGACCCAAAAAGGTCGAGTAAGATAAGAAAGGGTCGAGACACCCGGTGGGGATAGGGGCACACAAGAACTCCAGTCATGTTTGAGAGCTAGTGTCTTGATCCATAAAATACCAAATGGGATATATAGTGTGCACGACCAAATAGAAAACAATAAACATAGAAAAGATGCCAAAGAGAGTTGTCAATTACTAGTTTTCTTGCTAAGGAATAATATGAATGTTAGTATGTGATTTTGTGTCTACAGATGTTAGAAACATTGTGGTTGATTTCATTGGCTAGGTTAAGTGTTAGATAGATGGTATCAACCAGTAATAATGTATGGTTGATGATATATGGGGATGTTTAAATGGAAAATATGGTATTAGTCATGTAATGTGTAGATGATATAATGATATCTAATATATTATGTTCTCTACTAAATGGATTTGAGTCTAGAGGTAGAAGGAAAAATATTTTCAAAAATAGGAAAATGTTTGGATGTATTATTGGTCGTATAATTATATATTTGTTGTATCATATAGGGGCATCTAGAAGAGGAGAACCAGTTAGAGGAATGTAAGGTAAGTTTTATTTATCCTCACTTTCTCTACTATCATATAATTCACTATCAAAGTCATATGATGTGGAAATAATGTTGGTATAATGATTAAAATCATGGATTCTTTATGATATTTATTGATGATGAATAACATATATATATTTATTTAGCATTAGATAGGATGTACTCATCATTTATTATGGTTGGATTAGTATGATTGGTAAGTGATTCACACTTAGGTATATCATATTCAAATGGCATAATCGTTTGTAAAAACTCCAATTTTTCTATAAGAATTTCAAGAGAGAGGGTGGTGGTCTATAGGTGATTAATTCCAAGTTTTTTTCTTTGAAAGGGATTTTCATTATTATAACTATAAGAAGTGATATTAGGAGGAGGATCTTCATATTCTAAAATAGGAATAAAATGGTCTCGAGTTAGTAGAATAAGATAAATCCATAATGTAACGGAATTTGTTAATCGATTCATGTTATTTTGTTTATATATTTTATAGGTTAATCACCATCTAATTTATTTAACACCTTCATTAGGTTTGTGAAAAATAGGATCCTTAGATTCCAATATGGGAGGAAACCATTCCTAGGGTAAAATAACTAGAGCAAGATAATCGGTGATAGATTTTGGTAATCGGTTATTTTTAACCATGTTTTGTATTTTATTAGGATCATCATCATCTAAGTTGGAAATATTGATGTTGATCTATGATCTCTAGTCATACAACTCAAGATATGCAACACTATGTACTATATGAGTAGAAGGAATGTGGAAGGGCTTATTGGCGAAGGTTATAGGTATGTACCACATGTTAGGATACACATCATTCCTATATCATTGGTTATGATGAATTAATTTTAGGAGTTAGTAACCACATGATGCTACTGTGTGCATGCGGTGTGTGTTTAATGTATACCTAGTAAAAATGTTGTAAGAAATAGATCTATGAAGAACCATGATCTTACCGTGTGGATGATCCTAGGTCCTACAATAATAGGGAGACAAATAAAACCAAGTGGTTTCTGAATGTATTGTTCAAATACAAAATTATTTATTTGGGTCATCGTAGAAAAGTGAAGGTTTCTAATGAGAAATAAATAATCAACATTAATTCTTGAGCCTTCATGCACCCGAATTCTTCTTACATGGGTATTATTAATGGTGGCACTAATAAGAAGGGGATGATATTCATCATAGAATAATATTTTCTCATTAATCATACCATGTTTGGGTAATTCCATGGATATAAACAGATAAACTTGGTAAGTTGAGGGAAGAGTGCTTTGGGGATGAGGTTCAACTCGAGGGAGTAGGATCATCATTGGATTTCTCATGAGAGGTATCACTAAGATTTTGGTTGGTATCTAAAGTATTTTTACATTTATGGTAGGTATCCCGATGTATGGGATTACATTGATATTTAAACTCAGCCACATTAACATATTACAAAGTGAGGTAATTAAGTTCATATGATCTTTAAATGTACCTATAAATTTGGTTATATGTTATTTATTATGATTGACCCTAAATTGGTGATTATTATGGGCTTACAAAAGCGATTAATATTTCTCATAATGTTCATGAGTAATGGGATTAGTGTAAAAGCGGGGTCTAAGGAATGATTCAATGGAATCCATATTTAAATCCTTATAATATTCATAAGAATTGTTGATAATCATGTGCCACCAACAAAAGAGTTTGCGATTGAAGTCATGGTTTCTTGGTTAGAGGAAATATACAAGGGTGAGGATAACTAGTAATAGTTCATCATTTGAATGTAGACACTCAAATTTGGAAATTTAATCTTTGACACTGTTTGTATTGGAAATGCACTCTTGCTAGGAAAAAATACCCCCTTTTATCCCCATTTAGCACAGTATGAGGTATCTTGTCTATCTTGTTTATCCCTACACACTAATATATTATAACATATTTGTAATTAAATACATAAAATCCATTTAAAAAGAGAACTTAATAGATACAACCTTCAATTATCAAATTTCACATCCTTGTGTAAAATCGAGAGTTTCATCAATTTTTAATATATGTTCCTCGTTGACTTGTATGGTTTTGAAATGACATATCCTCCATATTTTATTTCAGTTTAATTTTCTTCATTGGGCCATTGACTCTCTCTGCGTAATATTTCCATAAAATTTTACCTTTCATAACCCTATATAATAAAGTTAACACTACCTCATTTTATAATCCAAAATCCTATGACACTTTATTGATACACTCACATCCAAAACTTGCAAAATAAACACGTCTCCTAAATATTACCATTAATTACACATGTTCATTAAGTAAATATCCAAAATAGGTTTGAAACATCTTACCAATTTAATGAATCAGTCTATCTCATTTGCAAACACTCAATCATCCCCATCCTAAGTATTAGCAATATTAAAACTCAACTCAAGAGTTTTCAAAGGGTTCTTAGTTACCAAATCTAGTTGCATTCATTAAAATATAAAATTTTAGGTAGATAAAGACATGTTGTTTTATCCCTTTTTGGATTAATTCCAAGAATGGTGGTGCACTAGACTACCCAAAACCCAAATAATGTTTGTTTTATAGGGTCTCAAACCCATAGTTTGGGTTTGAAACCTCATACTGAGATGTTTAAGTATCTTTACAACATGATTAAAAATCAACATTTGATAGCAACACAAATTTCTAGATAGGTGATAGTCACATAAAGTTATAAATTCATATTATGAGTAGGTACAAAATCATATAGTAGGTTCAAGATCATATGGATGATCCTTTAAAATTTGTATGGTTCACATTTGGTTATATTCTAGCCACAATTCCATGAATGAATAATTATCAAGTTCAAATCCCCTACTTCTAGTATTCTACACACTTCGAACTTTCCAAATTCATCTAGAATTAGATAATTCCACTCATTCTCTTGTGTTTCAGAATTCATGTCTTATATTTAATAATAATTGAAAGTGTTAATGCATTCTTTTAATATTAGTATTAAAAGTATTTTATATTAATGCATTATTTTAATAATAACCTTTGTTGATCCCCTTTAAATCCTTTATTGTGATTAACTCACTAATCTATATTATTAATCTAATAAGGGGTAAACACTTTTGGTGATTATGAAATTGTATCTTGCACCTTCTTTCGAACCCTAGTCTCCCTATTATTATATATCTACATTGTATATATAGATTCAAACCTAATTTTCATCTATCTTCTTCCCTAAATTTAGTTTCCACAATTTTTCCTATGGTCTCGTGGACGGTTCTACCCTTTGGGTCTCTATCTAGGGATTCTAATTATCAAATCACCTTTTTTCTACATCCTTAGAATAATGGATATATTTTCAAATTAACATTATTATATATATATATATATATATATATATATATATATATATATATATATATATATATATATATATATATATATATATATATATATATATATATATATATATATAATGAAAACAAATTTTTATCCTCCTACTATTCACCACACTTTTTAGAAATTTAAAACTACTATTATTAGTAGTTAAGGCGTAATATGAAAATTTAACACTTTGAGAAATTCCTTGGAAGGTTTTTCTTCCCCATAATCAGATTCAAAAACATCTCTCTCAATTTTTCAAATTCAATATATATTTTCATATACAGTCATTTTATTAATTTGACGATGGTAGCCTTTTTCTAGACATCAAATTTAGGTATTATCTCTTATGATCTCTCCATTTTTGGGATTCCATGTTTTGACTTCTTATTTATTACCTAGAAGGATTTTCTTCTATCATTTTTCTTCCATACTTGGCCCATGCTAGAAATTCTCAAATTTCATCATATTGTTTCTTTCAACATCATCGAGTATGCATAGATACTCTCACAAAACTTGTACAAGATATAATTCCCCCTACTAGTACGACACATTCTTATGTGGATTCAATATTGAGATGTACTTTAAATAATTCTACTAGTAATGATGACACCTTTTGTAAGTATATATTATATTATATTCAAGACTCACACCATGATTTTCAAGTTCAATTTCAAGTTATGAATACTAATATCACATCTCTCAAGTGTGAAATAGTACATCTAAAAGATTATTTTCATGCCCATGTACATCATGTCTCTACATGATATGATTAATCTAGTTATAATCCCAATGAGAATAAATTTAATACACACATTATGCATGATACATGTGCTCATACAAGTGAAGTGAAATTACTACATAGAGGCACCAATGTGTATGCTTCACAAGATCAATATCAAACACTAAGGAACTCATATTAAAAGACACCTATTTAATTTGAAACTACTGATTAAAAATATGATATTATATATGAGCTACTTGATAATTACTTAGTCACTTTTTTTATCTACTCATTACTATCCCCAACATCATCTTACAAAAATAAAAGGTCGACCACTTTGCAATTATCACGTAATTAACGAGATCTCGTGAAAATGATTGCTATGCTCTACAACAACGACTCTAACAACTTGAGAATAAAGGATTAATATGCTTTGATACATGATATTCTACAATTTCACCATCTTAAGTTCCAAAAATAAATAAATACCAAAATGTATAACACCTATACCCCATGAGTGTGCTAAGATACTACATGATACACCTTTGGAAAGACAACAAGATTCGTTTAATCAAAAATAGGTTAGGACTATAATATTTCTTTCTATAGAGCCACCATCATTATGGAAATCACATAATACTATTTTGCAAACAAGATATGAAAAAAATACAAATTAATAATGAAAAATTACACATTTCCTCAAAATATTTAAATTATATATAAGCCTAATCAGTACTAACACAACAATGGATTCTACCACTATATTTTGTCCTCTATAAAATACCGAGATAGATTCTCATTCGAGATGATGATACCTATTTGAGTACTAGGTACAAGGCACATATTAAAGATATGATTAGTATGAATAATTTGATTTGTTAGATTAATATTTACACATGGTAAATTTAAATCCCATTCAGGAGTTAAGTCTAATTTTGTTACTAATGATGATAAACACATTGATAAACCAAGTGATCCTCTATGTAAATCGATACTCCTCTCATTGATACTTATTATTCTTTACATATCCTTGATGTCCCTATGTATTTTCACATTTATCACTCTAAAATTCTTTCTCATATCAGCCATTCTTTCCTAATATCATCAAATTCAATGTATAATTTGGGATTTTCCTTTACTATTTCTACATTTATAATCATCTAATACCTACTTCTACATGATATTCTGCTATGTCATCATATTGATCTCCAATGTATAAATAAATACCAAAATTTATAACACTTGTACCCCATGAGTATACTAAGATAATACATGATACAACTTTTTAAATACAACAAGATTTGTGTAATCAAAAAGAGGTTAGGCTGTAATATTTCCTTTTATAGAGCCACTATCATTATGGAAATCACATAATACTATTTTGAAAACAATAATGATAAAAATACCAATTAATAAATAACAATTACACACCACCTCAAAATACTTAAATCATATTAAAGCCCAATCAGTACTAACACAACAATGGATTCTACTAGTATCTTTTGTCCTCTACAAAATACTTTGATATAGATTCTGGTTCAAATGATGATATCTATTGGAATACTAGGTAAAATGAACATATGAAATATCATGATTACTATGAATAATTAGATATGTTAGATGAATATTTACGCATGTTGAATTTAAATCCCTTTTAGGAGTTAAGTCTAATTTTTTTACTAATAATGATAAACACATTGATATACCAAGTGATCATCTATGTAAATCAATACTCCTCTCATTGATACTAATTATTCTTTACATATCCTTGATGGCCCTATGTATTTTAACATTTTTCACTCTAAAATTCTTTCTCATATCAGCAATTGTTTCCTAATATCAACAAATTCAATGTCTAATTTGGGATTTTCCTTTACTATTTCTACGTTTATAATCATCTAATCCCTACTTCTACATGATATTCTACTATGTCATCATATTGATCTCCCATGCATAAATAAATACCAAACTTTATAACACGTATACCCCATGAGTATACTAAGATAATACATGTTACACCTTTGTAAATACAATAATATTCGTCTAATCAAAAAGAGGTTAGGACTGTAATATTTCCTTTTATAAAGCCACTATCATTATGGAAATAATATAATACTATTTTGCAAACAATAATGACAAAAATATCAATTAATAATGAAAAATTACACACCATCTCAAAATACTTAAATCATATAAAAGCCCAATCAGTACTAACACAACAATGGATTCTACCAAAGATCTTTTGTCCTTTACAAAATACTTGAGATAGATTCTTATTCAAATGATGATATCTATTGGAATAATAGGTAAAAGAACATCTGAAATATCATGATTACTATGAATAATTTGATATGTTAGATGAATATTTACGCATGTTGAATTTAAATCCCTTTTAGGGAGTTAAGTCTAATTTTTTTACTAATAATGATAAACACATTGATATACCAAGTGATCATCTATGTAAATCAATACTCCTCTCATTGATACTAATTATTCTTTACATATCCTTGATGGCCCTATGTATTTTAACATTTTTCACTCTAAAATTCTTTCTCATATCAGCAATTGTTTCCTAATATCAACAAATTCAATGTCTAATTTGGGATTTTCCTTTACTATTTCTACGTTTATAATCATCTAATCCCTACTTCTACATGATATTCTGCTATGTCATCATATTGATCTCCCATGCATAAATAAATACCAAACTTTATAACACGTATACCCCATGAGTATACTAAGATAATACATGTTACACCTTTGTAAATACAATAATATTCGTCTAATCAAAAAGAGGTTAGGACTGTAATATTTCCTTTTATAAAGCCACTATCATTATGGAAATCATATAATACTATTTTGCAAACAATAATGACAAAAATATCAATTAATAATGAAAAATTACACACCATCTCAAAATACTTAAATCATATAAAAGCCCAATCGGTACTAACACAACAATGGATTCTACCAAGTATCTTTTGTCCTTTACAAAATACTCGAGATAGATTCTTATTCAAATGATGATATCTATTGGAATAATAGGTAAAAAGAACATCTGAAATATCATGATTACTATGAATAATTTGATATGTTAGATTAATATTTATGCATGTTGAATTTAAATCCCTTTCAGGAGTTAAGTCTAATTTTTTTACTAATAATGATAAAAACATTGATATACCAAGTTATCCTCTATGTAAATCAATACTCCTCTCATTTATACCGATGATTCTTTACGTATCCTTGATGGCCCTATGTATTTTCACATTTATCACTCTAAAATTCTTTCTCATATCATCCATTTTTTCCCAATATCATCAAATTCAATTTCTAAATTAGGCTTTTCCTTTACTATTTCTACATGTATAATCATCTAACACCTAATTCTACACAACTATATGATATCTTCTCTAAGTATCAGTGGAATATTTAGATATTCATTACTTATTTTATAAGAACACAATTCGTTGCACTATATATTCCCTTGAGTACCATGGGTAAGGATCATATGTTTGCTCATAGTTATAATACTATATATCATCATCACATTTTTATGACATCTATTTAATAGGTTTCTTGCATTAATCAAAATCAATATCAATCACTTGTAATATATTCAATAAATAGTATTCTAATCATAAATCTCAATTCAAATATTTATACCTCACACATTACTTATGCTTCTACTTCATCCACTTTTTCCCTCGGGATTCTTTGGTGTATGTCACTACTATTGTACCAATGGTATTCAAACCACATTATTTGGAATAACCGAGGCACAGTCCTCCATACCCTTCAACATAAGCTTCACCTCTTCATGATGTTCTCATTAGATATCTTTAGGTTACCCATCTTTCTTATACATATCTTAACATTCTAAAATACAAAATTCATTGACATAGTTTCAAAATACAAAAAACATTCATATATTCACAAAAACACAAAACTAGGACCTTTTTACTTAACTTGAGTTGTTATAACTTCACATTACATGTGTTGTTACTAACTTTGGTTTGATTGATAGCATATATTTTCTACTTTTTACAAACATGGGCTCACACAATATATTAAGCTTGATAAAATACATACATAGAGTAGTACTCATTGAAAGGTGGTTCCATCCCTTTACCCAAACTTCCTATACATATAGGGGCATCTATTATACAATACAAATAGGTATTATTGTTTCATTGTAGTTCCTTTCTACTTCCTCGTTACACTTGATTACATACATTATGTACATGCTATATTTTGAGATAACATGAATAACACACATTATTACATATAGTGCAAACAATGTCATGAATTTCTTAAATTTTACATCATAATTTTATTTTGATATTTGATTTATAATGTAAATACGATGACAATTTGTGGCACAAATGTGGTGAAATTTTTACACAACCATTGGCCATAGACATTAAAAAAAAGGTACAACATGTCTCCTTTTTCCATTTAATACTAATAATGTCACATCTCTCTTTTTCCCTTAGTTTAAAATTATCCCAATACAAAATTATAGCATATTTAAGCACATAATAATAAATTGTGGTTTGTGGTAATCAATTTTACTCTTGAATGAAACTTTAAATTTTTATGGAGGAAAGATACTATTGAAATTCAGATCTAAAAGTGGAGGGCTATTTTTATGACAATAAGGTGACAAATTTATTGTTTTTACATGATTTCTTACATAGTATATTCTAAAAATTTGTCCTTCCAAGCCCTTTTTATAGACCGTTCATAAAATTTTATGATTATTAGATTATTTACATATACAAAATGAGTCCCTTGGGTTCATGATGTATGAAATTGGTGATATTTTTGAAAATAATATAGAACAAAAAAATGTTAGGCCCTTAGACTTGCATGCATATCCCATTGTAACCAAACAGTACTTGAAAATCATGAAGATAGGGTATGGATTTCTCCATTAGAAATGATTTTTACAATTTTCTCTTAGTTTCACATTTGTACTTAATATTAAATTATGGAAAATCTATTTTTATATAATAAAAGAAAAAAATAAAAAATTAAATCATCTTTAACTATATAATTAGAAATAAGGGTTTGTAGAAAACTCAATTTTCCTCTTACTATCACACTTTGCATTTTTCCTAAACCTACATTTTTAAAAACAAGTGGTTTACTATTTTAAATATTTTATGTCATCATATAGTAGGTACACATAATTTCCTATACAAATTTCCACTTCGGTAGATATCTAAGTTCTTCATATGTATTGAGATCTACTTTCCTAGAACATAATTCTTCATCAATGAGTATAGATGCTACATATGAGTTAGTAAGTAATTGTAATTTTGAATATAAAGTAAATTTTAATTTTATGTCAATATAATTTATTTTTAATTTTATGTTAATATAAATTATTTTATTTAATTTTATGTATAGGGAGAGTCATCACAATCTTGTGGTCGAGGTAGGGGTCGAAATAGAAGAAGCAGAAGATGAGGGGCATATTGGCCAAGTGATTATGGAGCCACACAATTATTTCTTTGAGGTAAATTTAGTTTTTAATATGTTGAATTCAAATGAAACCATCATAATATTGATGCATTCTATATGGATATTACACTAATATTAAGTTAATATGCAGCAAAATGAGACTAAAAATTTAAATAGGGACTTTTTATTTAACATGTTCGATCAAAGAAAAATTCAAAGTAAAAATTCCAATTATTTCATCTGTATGATTATATGCATCCTAAAAACATCAAAAGGGCTCATAAAGCACGTATAAAAAGACTTTAATAAAAGGAAATGATGGCATGCTTGGAAAAACACCTTTTCCTAGAACTTTTGATGAAGATGTTCTAATAGAAGAGGGAATTGGGATCCAAACCATGGTTCACAAATATTAGAAACCTTATAATCATGTAAATGTATAATATTAAATTTTATAAATATTTATAATCATATTATAAGTGTTATATATTTCTAATGGCATTATCCTTATTTTTATTTTTGCATGTTTTAGTGCTATTAGAGATTGTGCAGAGGTATGGGTCGTTTGATTAACATATTTGTGTGTGGAGGATATATCATTCGTGTTTCATCACGACATGACATGGAGGAGGAGTTGGATGACCTTCCACAACATTCTTCCACACCTACACATAAAATACCTTTACGCACCCACCACGAAGGTATAGGATTACATGTTTATTTTCTAATTAAATAGCTTTTTTTTCATATTTACACATGTTGATCAAATAATTTTATAATGAAAAGTGTACTAGTATTTAGTAACATCTTCATAGTATTGATTTTAGTGTCTTTTATAGTCCAACCAACCATGAAGGTATGATTTAATAGTCTTTTAAATACAATTTTATTTCATTCGATTGAATAAATTTATTTTCATTTAGAAATAATAAAACTTCATTATGACATATTTACTTTGATTATATACTTCAAAGAGGATGAATTAGATAGGAGTACATGCCCTTTAGTTGTAGAAAATCAGTCATCGCCTCAAAGGTATAATTATTTAATTTTGTTATCAAATTGAATTTATTTAATTTAATAATGACAACTTATAATTTTATTACAAATCCACTTCAGGGGCAGGACCTTCTCGGCCTACTCAAGATAAATAAAATAAAATAAAGATGAATACTTTCCCCCATTTAGCCTCAATGACATACTCATAAATTCACTAAGGGGGTATGACGATGAGGAGGACACTCTATCACCACCACTTGAGATGATGAGATACCCTTTCGCATTATCCATGAGAGGTATCAAAATAAAGTAAGATGAACCTTGAAATGAATTTGTATGTAAATAAAAATAGTAAAATAGTATAGGATGTTTTGGAAAGTATGTATTTTAATAATGTTTATTTAACTGTCTTAATTAATTTTTTTCAACTTATATTTTTACTAGTTTCTATTAATGGAAAATAATTCATTTTTTCGTTATTTAAATTTTTAAAATATGGTTTTTAAACCTTTTTAATTTTTTTCATATGCTTAAAAAATAATTGTTGATTGAGTGCACAATATATTCAAAACATATTATCACATAGAGTGTAATAAAATCCCGAAATAAAATTACGAGATGCTAATTGAGTTTACTCAACCGAATTTTTGGACTTCATACTA
Source organism: Taxus wallichiana var. yunnanensis (assembly GCA_018340775.1). Taxonomy (NCBI): domain Eukaryota; kingdom Viridiplantae; phylum Streptophyta; class Pinopsida; order Cupressales; family Taxaceae; genus Taxus; species Taxus wallichiana. Next base: position 71,321,174 of record CM031234.1, on the reverse strand, counting down.
TAAATAATGGTTAATCAAAAAATTAAAGCATAAGGATTTATGAGAATTAAGAGGCGATTAAGGTAATTTTATTGTGTAAATAACAAATTTTAAAAAATAATAATTTATACACTTTTACTAATTATTTATATATATGTAATATACTACTAAAATATGAAGGAAACACTAATGTGGAGAGGATAATTCTTCAAGCACCCAACGTAGACCTAGAAGCTTGGAATGGCCTCTACTAGAAATGGCTCGAGAGGAGAATAATTAAGCAACATGTTAGTTAACTCAATTTATGATATATGAAATTATAAGTTTTATATTAATTAAATATTTAACAAATATTATAACTAACATATGGAAGAAAAGTAACTATATATTAGGTTTAAAATCATGAGTTAGAAAAAGAGGAGAAGTGACCCATCAAATGGGACAACATAGTTTAATAAAGTTTGAAAATTTAGTAAGTTTCAAATGATTTATTATTTAATTTTATTTCATTATATAAATTCTCTTACATAAATTATTAATACTCATATTCTTCATTTCACTATTTATGTAAGAAACCATTATGATAGACTTACAACAAAAGAGGTGTAAGTAGCAATAAAATAAATGATTTGGGAGTACAATGAATTCATAAATAGGGTCAATGAAAATGGCTATATATATATATCGGTAAGAGGAGTGTTTACTTAGTTGTGAGTTACATAAATTTTAAATTCAAGAAGTTGTGTTTTTTTATAATTATATTTTTATAGGTTAATAGAGAAACAAAGTTGGAAGAGGGAGAAAGGGGTACAATTCAGTCAGAAAAGGATCACATGGAGGATGAAGATGAGGAGGAGGAAGAAGAATAATAATACGAGGATAAAGAGGAGGAGGAATCACACCTAGGCATATATTGATGTATTTTTTAGTTTATATGTTTTGTAATTCCCAAATGTAATATACTATACACTATTGCATGAATAAAAATGGAATATAAAAATTTTGTTTTTTGATTATGTGTAATGTGTGTTTATTGTAATTATTAATATGAAATCCCTATTATGATATTTTAATAAACCTATTTCATTTTATATTAGAAATATTCAATATAATGTATAATATTTAAGAATCTCCATAACAATATAGAATATTAGGAATCTTTAATTCAATTTCAAATAATAATTCACATCAAAACAAATAATAATATTAGGGATGGTTGAACAAAGAAGGCTGGCATGTTCTCCCTTCCTCGCATCGTGTCTGATCACAACCCTATCCTCTTTCAGATCAAGGAAAAAGAGAGGAGGGGAACCCTTTCATATTTGAGAAGATGTGGCTACAAGATGAGGATATTTTTTATTTAGTCAAGGGCTGGTGGAATGTGAAAATTAAAGGAATATATTTATTCAATATTGTTAAAAAGCTAGCTCATGTGAAGAAAAATCTAAAAGGATGGAATAAAAGAAGTTTTGGTAACATTTTTGAGAAAAAATAGTCTCTGGCTAATGAGATATCATCCCTCCAAGGTAATATGGAATATTTTTCTGAGGACAATCTTCTGCTTGAACAAAAAAAAGAGAAGGAATTATTAGCTGAATATCATAACATTCTCTTGAAGGAGGATTTTTGGAAACAGAAATCGAGGGTCCAATGGCTCAAATAAGGTGACAAGAACACGAAGTTATTTCATATCTCAAATTTAAAAATAAGGAGCTCTAATAGAATTCTCTGTATCAAGGATGAAGAGGGAGTGTTGATCAATGACATTAAGGAAATCCAACAAGTTGCTAGTTCTTTTTTAGAAGTCTTTTGGCTTCATCTAGTGCTTCCAACAACATTAAGGAAGTGCAGTTTCTAGACTATATTCCTCATTTGATTAATGAAGATGACAATAGCATGCTCACCAAAATCCCTTCTTTGGAAGAAATTGAATTTATGTTGAAATATATAAATCTTGAAAAACCTCTGGGATTAGATGGGTTTCTGGGGTTTCTTTTTTCAAACTTTCTAGGAGATTGTGAAGGAATATACTTACAATACTATTCAAGAATTCTTTAAGAATAAAAAATATAATTCAAGAGTTAAACACCACCTTTCTAGCCTTGATCCCTAAGAATCATGATCCTACTGATTTTAGAAATTTTAGACTGTAAGCCTATGTAATCGTGTTTACAAAATGTGCTCCAAAATCCTTGCTTTAAAAATTCAGCTTGTCTTTCCTTTGATCATATCTGAAAAATAGGGAGGCTTTGTTATGGGAAGACAGATCCAGGATGGTATAGTCACTATTCAATAGACCTTTAATTTAGTTAAGAAGAATAAGAAGGAATCCATATTTATTAAACTTGATATGGAGAAAGCCTATAATAGAGTCTCTTGGCCTTTCTAACTAGGTTTAGTTTTGGTGAAGACTTCAAGATGATGATTTTTTCATGTATTTCCATAGCTAAGTTCTTGGTCTGATTAATGGGACCCCTTGTGGATTTTTTAACAACATGCGAGGATCCCTTTATTTCCATTATTATATCTAAGACCCTCGGTAGAGCCCTTAATAAGGCTACCTTGGATGGGAGGATTAGAGGTATTTCTCCTACTATTAACTATAGCGGGGTTACTCACCAACATTTTTTTGATGACACTATGTTGGTGGGTGAAGTTTCTATCCCAAAGGATATGGAATTCAAACAATTAATGGGTGATTATGAGGAGGCGTCATAAAAATTATGGGAAAAGCTTGGTTATCTTTATCAACACCTGGGAAGAAGATGCAATAAATTTTTGGAATTCTTGGTTGTGTGTCTAAACCCATCCCAACTAGGTATCTTGGTATGCTTATTGGAGTGGAAAAACCTAATAATACTTGAATGGAATTTCTTAATTGATAGGTTTTGAAGAAACTTGAAGGCTAGAAAGGTTCTCTCTGTTATCCTAAGATGGTAAGGTTGTACTCCTCAAATGCTCTATTCAGAATTTTCAAGTTTATATAATGTTTATCTACATGTTACCCTCATCGATTTATAGTAAGATGGACAGTATTCAAAAAATATTTTTGTGGAGTGGCTCAGAACTATATGGAAGAAAAGTAACTATATATTAGGTTAAAAATCATGAGTTAGAAAAAGGAGGAGAAGTGACCCATCAAATGGGACAACATAGTTTAATAAAGTTTGAAAATTTAGTAAGTTTCAAATGATTTATTATTTAATTTTATTTCATTATATAAATTCTCTTACACAAATTATTAATACTCATATTCTTCATTTCACTATTTATGTAAGAAACCACTATGATAGACTTACAACAAAAGAGGTGTAAGTAGCAATAAAATAAATGATTTGGGAGTACAATGAATTCATAAATAGGGTCAATGAAAATGGCTATATATATATATATCGGTAAGGAGTGTTTACTTAGCTTGTGAGTTACATAAATTTTAAATTCAAGAAGTTGTGTTTTTTTATAATTATATTTTTATAGGTTAATAGAGAAACAAAGTTGGAAGAGGGAGAAAGGGGTACAATTCAGTGGAAAAGGATCACATGGAGGATGAAGATGAGGAGGAGGAAGAAGAATAATAATACGAGGATAAAGAGGAGGAGGAATAACACCTAGGCATATATTGATGTATTTTTTAGTTTATATATTTTGTAATTCCCAAATGTAATATACTATACACTATTGCATGAATAAAAATGGAATATATAAATTTTGTTTTTTGATTATGTGTAATTTGTGTTTATTGTAATTATTAATATGAAATCCCTATTATGATATTTTAATAAACCTATTTCATTTTATATTAGAAATATTCAATATAATGTATAATATTTAAGAATCTCCAATACAATATAGAATATTAGGAATCTTTAATTCAATTTCAAATAATAATTCACATCAAAACAAATAATAATATTAGGGATGGTTGAACAAAGAAGCGGCATGTTCTCCTTCCTCGCATCGTGTCCGATCACAACCCTATCCTCTTTCGAGATCAAGGAAAAGAGAGGAGCAGGAACCCTTTCATATTTGAGAAGATGTGGCTACAAGATGAGGATATGTTTTATTTAGTCAAGAGCTGGTGGAATGTGAAAATTAAAGGAATATATTATTTCAATATTGTTAAAAAGCTAGCTCATGTGAAGATAAATCTAAAAGAATGGAATAAAAGAAGTTTTGGAAACATTTTTGAGAAAAAATAGTCTCGGCTAATGAGATATCATCACTCCAAGGTAATATGGAATATTTTTCCGAGGACAATCTTGTGCTTGAACAAAAAAAAGAGAAGGAATTATTAGTGAATATCATAACATTCTCTTGAAGGAGGATTTTTTTGAAATAGAAATCAAGAGTCCAATGGCTCAAATAAGGTGAAAAGAACACGAAGTTATTTCATATCTCAACTTTAAAAAGAAGGAGCTCTAATAGAATTCTCTGTATCAAGGATGAAGAGGGAATGGTGATAAATTCCATTAAGGAAATCCAACAAGTTGCTAGTTCTTTTTAGAAGTCTTTTGGCTTCATCTAGTGCTTCCAACAACATTAAGGAAGTGCGGTTTCTAGACTATATTCCTCATTTGATTAATGAAGATGACAATAGCATGCTCACCAAAATCCCTTCTCTGGAAGAAATTGAATTTATGTTGAAATATATAAATCTTGAAAAACCTCTGGGGATTAGATGGGTTTCGGGGTTTCTTTTTCAAACTTTCTAGGAGATTGTGAAGGAATATACTTACAATACTATTCAAGAATTCTTTAAGAATAAAAATATAATTCAAGAGTTAAACACCACCTTTCTAGCCTTGATCCCTAAGAATCATGATCCTACAGATTTTAGAAATTTTAGACACTGTAAGCCTATGTAATCGTGTTTACAAAATGTGCTCCAAAATCCTTGCTTTAAAAATTCAGCTTGTCTTTCCTTTGATCATATCTGAAAAATAGGAGGCTTTGTTATGGGAAGACAGATCCATGATGGTATAGTCACTATTCAATAGACCTTTAATTTAGTTAAGAAGAATAAGAAGGAATCCATATTTATTAAACTTGATATGGAGAAAGCCTATAATAGAGTCTCTTGGCCTTTCTAACTAGGTTTAGTTTTGGTGAAGACTTCAAGATGATGATTCTTTCATGTATTTCCATAGCTAAGTTCTTGGTCCTGATTAATGGGACCCCTTGTGGATTTTTTAGCAACATGCGAGGATCCCTTTATTTCCATTATTATATCTAAGACCCTCAGTAGAGCCCTTAATAAGGCTACCTTGGATGGGAGGATTAGAGGTATTTCTCCTACTATTAACTATAGCAGGGTTACTCACCAACATTTTTTTGATGACACTATGTTGGTGGGTGAAGCTTCTTTCCCAGAGGATATGGAATTCAAACAATTAATGGGTGATTATGAGGAGGCGTCATAAAAATTATGGGAAAAGCTTGGTTATCTTTATCAACACCCTGGAAAGAAGATGCAATAAATTTTTTGGAATTCTTGGTTGTGTGTCTAAACCCATCCCAACTAGGTATCTTGGTATGCTTATTGGAGTGGAAAAACCTAATAATACTGAATGGAATTTCTTAATTGATAGGTTTTTGAAGAAACTTGAAGGCTAGAAAGGTTCTCTGTTATCCTAAGATGGTAAGGTTGTACTCCTCAAATGCTCTATTCAGAATTTTCATGTTTATATAATGTTTATCTACATGTTACCCTCATCGATTTATAGTAAGATGGACAGTATTCAAAAAATATTTTTGTGGAGTGGCTCGAGAACTATATGGAAGAAAAGTAACTATATATTAGGTTAAAAATCATGAGTTAGAAAAAGGAGGAGAAGTGACCCATCAAATGGGACAACATAGTTTAATAAAGTTTGAAAATTTAGTAAGTTTCAAATGATTTATTATTTAATTTTATTTCATTATATAAATTATCTTACATAAATTATTAATACTCATATTTTTCATTTCACTATTTTTGTAGGAAACCCATTATAATAGACTTACAACAAAAGAGGTGTAAGTAGCAATAAAATAAATGATTTGGGAGTACAATGAATTCATAAATAGGGTCAATGAAAATGGCTATATATATATATATCGGTAAGGAGTGTTTAATTAGTTGTGAGTTACATAAATTTTAAATTCAAGAAGTTGTGTTTTTTTATAATTATATTTTTATAGGTTAATAGAGAAACAAAGTTGGAAGAGGGAGAAAGGGGTACAATTCAGGTCAAAAGGATCACATGGAGGATGAAGATGAGGAGGAGGAAGAAGAATAATAATACGAGGATAAAGAGGAGGAGGAATAACACCTAGGCATATATTGATGTATTTTTTAGTTTATATATTTTGTAATTCCCAAATGTAATATACTATACACTATTGCATGAATAAAAATGGAATATATAAATTTTGTTTTTTGATTATGTGTAATTTGTGTTTATTGTAATTATTAATATGAAATCCCTATTATGATATTTTAATAAACCTATTTCATTTTATATTAGAAATATTCAATATAATGTATAATATTTAAGAATCTCCAATACAATATAGAATATTAGGAATCTTTAATTCAATTTCAAATAATAATTCACATCAAAACAAATAATAATATTAGGGATGGTTGAACAAAGAAGCTGGCATGTTCTCCCTTCCTCGCATCGTGTCTGATCACAATCCTATCCTCTTCCAGATCAAGGATAAAGAGAGGAGGAGGAACCCTTTCATATTTGAGAAGATGTGGCTACAAGATGAGGATATTTTTTATTTAGTCAAGAGCTGGTGGAATGTGAAAATTAAAGGAATATATTATTTCAATATTGTTAAAAAGCTAGCTCATGTGAAGAAAAATCTAAAAGGATGGAATAAAAGAAGTTTTGGTAACATTTTTGAGAAAAAATAGTCTCTGGCTAATGAGATTTCATCCCTCCAAGGCAATATGGAATATTTTTAGAGGACAATCTTGTGCTTGAACAAAAAAGAGAAGGAATTATTAGCTGAATATCATAACATTCTCTTGAAGGAGGATTTTTTTGGAAATAGAAATCAAGGGTCCAATGGCTCAAATAAGGTGAAAAGAACACGAAGTTATTTCATATCTCAACTTTAAAAATAAGGAGCTCTAATAGAATTCTCTGTATCAAGGATGAAGAGGGAGTGCTGATCAATGACATTAAGGAAATCCAACAAGCTGCTAGTTCTTTTTTCAGCAGGCTTTTGGCTTCTTCTAGTGCTTCCAACAACATTAAGGAAGAGCAGTTTCTAGACTATATTCCTCATTTGATTAATGAAGATGACAATAGCATGCTCACCAAAATCCCTTCTTTGGAAGAAATTGAATTTATGTTGAAATATATAAATCTTGAAAACCTCTGGGATTAGATGGGTTTCGGGGTTTCTTTTTCAAACTTTCTAGGAGATTGTGAAGGAAGATACTTGCAATGCTATTCAAGAATTCTTTAAGAATAAAAATATGCTTCAAGAGTTAAACAACACTTTTCTAGCCTTGATCCCTAAGAATCATGATCCTACAGATTTTAGAAATTTTAGACCTATAAGCCTATGTAAATGTGTTTATAAAATGTGCTCCAAAATCCTTGCTTTAAAAATTCAGCTTGTCTTTCCTTTGATCATATCTGAAAAATAGGGAGGCTTTGTTATGGGAAGACAAATCCATGATGGTATAGTCACTATTCAATAGACCTTTAATTTAGTTAAGAAGAATAAGAAGGAATCCATATTTATTAAACTTGATATGGAGAAAGCCTATGATAGAGTCTCTTGGCCTTTCTAACTAGGTTTGGTTTTGGTGAAGACTTCAAGATGATGATTTTTTCATGTATTTCCATAGCTAAGTTCTTGGTCCTGATTAATGGGACCCCTTGTGGATTTTTTAACAACATGCGAGGATCCCTTTATTTCCATTATTATATCTAAGACCCTCAGTAGAGCCCTTAATAAGGCTACCTTGGATGGGAGGATTAGAGGTATTTCTCCTACTATTAACTGTAACAGGGTTACTCACCAACATTTTTTTGATGACACTATGTTGGTGGGTGAAGCTTCTATCCCAGAGGCTATGGAATTCAAACAGTTAATGGGTGATTATGAGGAGGCGTCATAAAAATTATGGGAAAAGCTTGGTTATCTTTATCAACACCCTGGAAAGAAGATGCAATAAAATTTTGGAATTCTTGGTTGTGTGTCTAAAACCCTCCCAACTAGGTATCTAGGTATGCTTATTGGGGTGGAAAAACCTAATAATGCTGATTGGAATTTCTTAATTGATAGGTTTTTGAAGAAACTTGAAGGCTAGAAAGGTTCTCTTGTTATCCTAAGATGGTAAGGTTGTACTCCTCAAATGCTCTATTCAGAATTTTCATGTTTATATAATGTTTATCTACATGTTACCCTCATCGATTTATAGTAAGATGGACAAGTATTCAAAAATATTTTTGTGGAGTGGCTCGAACTATATGGAAGAAAAGTAACTATATATTAGGTTAAAAATCATGAGTTAGAAAAAGGAGGAGAAGTGACCCATCAAATGGGACAACATAGTTTAATAAAGTTTGAAAATTTAGTAAGTTTCAAATGATTTATTATTTAATTTTATTTCATTATATAAATTCTCTTACACAAATTATTAATACTCATATTCTTCATTTCACTATTTATGTAAGAAACCCGCATATGATAGACTTACAACAAAAGAGGTGTAAGTAGCAATAAAATAAATGATTTGGGAGTACAATGAATTCATAAATAGGGTCAATGAAAATGGCTATATATATATATATATCGGTAAGGAGTGTTTACTTAGTGTGAGTTACATAAATTTTAAATTCAAGAAGTTGTGTTTTTTTATAATTATATTTTTATAGGTTAATAGAGAAACAAAGTTGGAAGAGGGAGAAAGGGGTACAATTCAGTCGAGAAAAGGATCACATGGAGGATGAAGATGAGGAGGAGGAAGAAGAATAATAATACGAGGATAAAGAGGAGGAGGAATAACACCTAGGCATATATTGATGTATTTTTTAGTTTATATATTTTGTAATTCCCAAATGTAATATACTATACACTATTGCATGAATAAAAATGGAATATATAAATTTTGTTTTTGATTATGTGTAATTTGTGTTTATTGTAATTATTAATATGAAATCCCTATTATGATATTTTAATAAACCTATTTCATTTTATATTAGAAATATTCAATATAATGTATAATATTTAAGAATCTCCAATACAATATAGAATATTAGGAATCTTTAATTCAATTTCAAATAATAATTCACATCAAAACAAATAATAATATTAGGGATGGTTGAACAAAGAAGCTGGCATGTTCTCCCTTCCTCGCATCGTGTCTGATCACAACCCTATCCTCTTTCAGATCAAGGAAAAAGAGAGGAGCAGGAACCCTTTCATATTTGAGAAGATGTGGCTACAAGATGAGGATATGTTTTATTTAGTCAAGAGCTGGTGGAATGTGAAAATTAAAGGAATATATTATTTCAATATTGTTAAAAAGCTAGCTCATGTGAAGATAAATCTAAAAGAATGGAATAAAAGAAGTTTTGGAAACATTTTTGAGAAAAAATAGTCTCTGGCTAATGAGATATCATCACTCCAAGGTAATATGGAATATTTTTCTGAGGACAATCTTGTGCTTGAACAAAAAAAAGAGAAGGAATTATTAGCTGAATATCATAACATTCTCTTGAAGGAGGATTTTTTTGGAAATAGAAATCAAGAGTCCAATGGCTCAAATAAGGTGAAAAGAACACGAAGTTATTTCATATCTCAACTTTAAAAATAAGGAGCTCTAATAGAATTCTCTCGTATCAAGGATGAAGAGGGAATGGTGATAAATTCCATTAAGGAAATCCAACAAGTTGCTAGTTCTTTTTAGAAGTCTTTTGGCTTCATCTAGTGCTTCCAACAACATTAAGGAAGTGCGGTTTCTAGACTATATTCCTCATTTGATTAATGAAGATGACAATAGCATGCTCACCAAAATCCCTTCTTTGGAAGAAATTGAATTTATGTTGAAATATATAAATCTTGACAAACCTCTGGGATTAGATGGGTTTCGGGGTTTCTTTTTCAAACTTTCTAGGAGATTGTGAAGGAAGATACTTGCAATGCTATTCAAGAATTCTTTAAGAATAAAAATATGCTTCAAGAGTTAAACAACACTTTTCTAGCCTTGATCCCTAAGAATCATGATCCTACAGATTTCAGAAATTTTAGACCTATAAGCCTATGTAATTGTGTTTACAAAATGTGCTCCAAAATCCTTGCTTTAAGAATTCAGCTTGTCTTTCCTTTGATCATCTCTGAAAAATAGGGAGGCTTTGTTATGGGAAGACAAATCCAGGATGGTATAGTCACTATTCAAGAGACCCTTCATTTGGTTAAGAAGAATAAGAAGGAAGCCATATTTATTAAACTTGATATGGAGAAAGCCTATGATAGAGTCTCTTGGCCTTTCTAACTAGGTTTAGTTTTGGTGAAGACTTCAAGATGATGATTTTTTCATGTATTTCCATAGCTAAGTTCTTGGTCCTGATTAATGGGACCCCTTGTGGATTTTTTAGCAACATGCGAGGATCCCTTTATTTCCATTATTATATCTAAGACCCTCAAGAGAGCCCTTAATAAGGCTACCTTGGATGGGAGGATTAGAGGTATTTCTCCTACTATTAACTATAGCAGGTTACTCACCAACATTTTTGATGAAACTATGTTGGTGGGTGAAGTTTCTATCCCAAAGGATATGGAATTCAAACAATTAATGGGTGATTATGAGGAGGCGTCATAAAAATTATGGGAAAAGCTTGGTTATCTTTATCAACACCCTGGAAAGAAGATGCAATAAATTTTTGGAATTCTTGGTTGTGTGTCTAAACCCATCCCAACTAGGTATCTTGGTATGCTTATTGGAGTGGAAAAACCTAATAATACTTGAATGGAATTTCTTAATTGATAGGTTTTTGAAGAAACTTGAAGGCTAGAAAGGTTCTCTGTTATCCCAAGATGGTAAGGTTGTCCTCCTCAAATGCTCTATTCAGAATTTTCATGTTTATATAATGTTTATCTACATGTTACCCTCATCGATTTATAGTAAGATGGACGATTCAAAAATATTTTTGTGGAGTGGCTCAGAACTATATGGAAGAAAAGTAACTATATATTAGGTTAAAAATCATGAGTTAGAAAAAGGAGGAGAAGTGACCCATCAAATGGGACAACATAGTTTAATAAAGTTTGAAAATTTAGTAAGTTTCAAATGATTTATTATTTAATTTTATTTCATTATATAAATTCTCTTACACAAATTATTAATACTCATATTCTTCATTTCACTATTTATGTAAGAAACCCGCTATGATAGACTTACAACAAAAGAGGTGTAAGTAGCAATAAAATAAATGATTTGGGAGTACAATGAATTCATAAATAGGGTCAATGAAAATGGCTATATATATATATATCGGTAAGGAGTGTTTACTTAGTCATGTGAGTTACATAAATTTTAAATTCAAGAAGTTGTGTTTTTTTATAATTATATTTTTATAGGTTAATAGAGAAACAAAGTTGGAAGAGGGAGAAAGGGGTACAATTCAGTCGAAAAGGATCACATGGAGGATGAAGATGAGGAGGAGGAAGAAGAATAATAATACGAGGATAAAGAGGAGGAGGAATAACACCTAGGCATATATTGATGTATTTTTTAGTTTATATATTTTGTAATTCCCAAATGTAATATACTATACACTATTGCATGAATAAAAATGGAATATATAAATTTTGTTTTTTGATTATGTGTAATTTGTGTTTATTGTAATTATTAATATGAAATCCCTATTATGATATTTTAATAAACCTATTTCATTTTATATTAGAAATATTCAATATAATGTATAATATTTAAGAATCTCCAATACAATATAGAATATTAGGAATCTTTAATTCAATTTCAAATAATAATTCACATCAAAACAAATAATAATATTAGGGATGGTTGAACAAAGAAGCTGGCATGTTCTCCCTTCCTCGCATCGTGTCCGATCACAACCCTATCCTCTTTCGGATCAAGGAAAAGAGAGGAGCAGGAACCCTTTCATATTTGAGAAGATGTGGCTACAAGATGAGGATATGTTTTATTTAGTCAAGAGCTGGTGGAATGTGAAAATTAAAGGAATATATTATTTCAATATTGTTAAAAAGCTAGCTCATGTGAAGATAAATCTAAAAGAATGGAATAAAAGAAGTTTTGGAAACATTTTTGAGAAAAAATAGTCTCGGCTAATGAGATATCATCACTCCAAGGTAATATGGAATATTTTTCTCGAGGACAATCTTGTGCTTGAACAAAAAAAAGAGAAGGAATTATTAGCTGAATATCATAACATTCTCTTGAAGGAGGATTTTTTTGGAAATAGAAATCAAGAGTCCAATGGCTCAAATAAGGTGAAAAGAACACGAAGTTATTTCATATCTCAACTTTAAAAATAAGGAGCTCTAATAGAATTCTCTCAGTATCAAGGATGAAGAGGGAATGGTGATAAATTCCATTAAGGAAATCCAACAAGTTGCTAGTTCTTTTTTAGAAGTCTTTTGGCTTCATCTAGTGCTTCCAACAACATTAAGGAAGTGCAGTTTCTAGACTATATTCCTCATTTGATTAATGAAGATGACAATAGCATGCTCACCAAAATCCCTTCTTTGGAAGAAATTGAATTTATGTTGAAATCCCTAAATCTTGACAAACCTCTGGGATTAGATGGGTTTCTGGGGTTTCTTTTTTCAAACTTTCTAGGAGATTGTGAAGGAATATACTTACAATACTATTCAAGAATTCTTTAAGAATAAAAAATATAATTCAAGAGTTAAACACCACCTTTCTAGCCTTGATCCCTAAGAATCATGATCCTACAAATTTTAGAAATTTTAGACCTGTAAGCCTATGTAATTGTGTTTACAAAATGTGCTCCAAAATCCTTGCTTTAAAAATTCAGCTTGTCTTTCCTTTGATCATATCTGAAAAATAGGGAGGCTTTGTTATGGGAAGACAAATCCAAGATGGTATAGTCACTATTCAAGAGACCCTTCATTTGGTTAAGAAGAATAAGAAGGAAGCCATGTTTATTAAACTTGATATGGAGAAATCCTATAATAGAGTCTCTTGGCTTTCTAACTAGGTTTAGTTTTGGTGAAGACTTCAAGATGATGATTTTTTCATTATTTCCATAGCTAAGTTCTTGGTCCCGATTAATGGGACCCCTTGTGGATTTTTTAGCAACATGCGAGGATCCCTTTATTTCCATTATTATATCCGAGACCCTCAAGAGAGCCCTTAATAAGGCTACCTTGGATGGTAGGATCAGAGGTATTTCTCCTGCTATCAACTATAATAAGGTTACCCACCAACATTTTTTTGATGATACTATGTTGGTGGGTGAAGCTTCTATCCCGGATGTTATGGAATTCAAACAGTTAATGGGTGATTATGAGGAGGCGTCATAAAAATTATGGGAAAAGCTTGGTTATCTTTATCAACACCTGGAAAGAAGATGCAATAAATTTTTGGAATTCTTGGTTGTGTGTCTAAACCCATCCCAACTAGGTATCTTGGTATGCTTATTGGAGTGGAAAAACCTAATAATATTGAATGGAATTTCTTAATTGATAGGTTTTTTAAGAAACTTGAAGGCTAGAAAGGTTCTCTGTTATCCTAAGATGAGGTAAGGTTGTACTCCTCAAATGCTCTATTCAGAATTTTCATGTTTATATAATGTTTATCTACATGTTACCCTCATCGATTTATAGTAAGATGGACAATATTCAAAAATATTTTTGTGGAGTTTCTCGTAACCCAAACATAGAATTCCTCTTATTGCTTGGGAGAAGGTTTGCGCCCCCAAAAAATTGGAGGTCTAGGTATCGAAATTGGAACAAAATGAATAAAGCAATGTTGTCTAAAATGAGCTGGAGGTTGCTCAAGGAAGAGAGTTTATGGACTTATATTATCAGACGAAAATATTGACCAAATATTCTTGCCAATGAATGGTTCTTTTGCATCCAGGATTCAAATGGTTCTTCTTGTTTCTAGAAATTGATAAACTGGGCTAAACACATTGTCTCTGAGGGTAGAAAATGGATGGTTGGAAATGGGTGAATGATCAATTTTGGGAGGAAAAATGGTTAGGGGACCTTCCTCTTAAGATCATTTACCCCACTGTCTATAGAGATTATGTTTCCAAATATGGGACCAAGGTCAGAGATTATTTTAACTTTGATGAACCCCAGGATAATGGAAAACTATAGAACTAGATGGTTCTAACAACATTGAGATTTCTTCTATTAATAAAAAATTAAGAGGTGTTATTGTTAATAAGGAGAGCTTAGAAGATGATAGTATTTACTAGTCAAAGGAGGACAATGGAATCTTCTCGGTTTGAAGTGCCTACAACTCCTTCTTTTCTGATGTGGGGGAAACTGAAAACTTCAATTGGGGAAGTGTTTGGGTCAAAGAGTTAATCCCCAAGATTAATATGTTTTGGTGGTTGGTTATCCATGATAAGATTCTAACTGTCAACAACCTAAACAAGAGAAATTTTCATATGGTTAATAGGTGTGTGTTGTGTGAAAGTGAGTGTGAAGAATCCTCACACCTTTTTCTCAGCTTGTCCATTTCTAGTCTCGAGTTAGAAAGACCATTCTTAATCTTTTTGAAGTTAATTGGTTATTCCCAGATTCCATTAAATTGATGTGGTCTCAATGGTCTAGTCCTTTTAAGAGCCAAGGATTAAAATATTTATGGACCTTTTCTATTATGCATTTAGCTTAGGAGATTTGGAAGGAGAGAAATAGAATAATTTTCAAAGGCAAGAAAGAGTCTTTTAAGAAAGTTGGATCCCATTTTGTTAATACCATTCAGGCTGATTTATCTAATCTAAACCCTCAAAAGAATACTATATTTTAGAATGAATCCATATTTTCCTTAAAGTGGGGTTTGGGATCCTCATCTACTAGTACCCCTTCTCTCAACCCTAGACTCAAAGGATGGGTGAAACCTAGAAAGGAGTGTATTAAGTTGAACTTTGATGGCATGTCCAAAGGAAACCCTAGTAGAGCTGGCTGTGCAATGGGGTGTTCCGAGATTCTGAAGGAAGATTTATTCTTGGGTACCATCACAATCTGGCACTTAAAAAAACCATATTACCAAAGTCAACAGGGTTATTTTGGGGGTGTATATAGCTCTTCAATACAATTTTACCAATTCGGAGGTGGAAGGAGACTCTATAAACATAATTAACAACATTACTGGGAAAAAAATCCATTTCTATTTCCATCCAAAACTCTATTAAGAGTATTAAGGAAATTTCAAATTTATTTGAAATTATTACCTTCAAGCATGTTTATAGGGAGGCTAACTTTGTGGTGGATTATTCTGCTAATATGCGGGTTAATTGTGATGATATGACACTTATCAATGAAGTGGAAGCTCTTGATACCAAGGTGAGAGAACACTTACATAATGACATAAATGGACATGTCACTAAATAATGTTAGTTCATGGTGTGTCAAATTCATCATGGTCATTTGTCATAGGAATATTGAGCATTTATTTCAAAATATTATGAAGATCTCGGGAGGGATCCGATCATGTGTCTAGAAATCCTTTGTTGCCTCTCATGCCCGGAGAAATTTAATTTTTGGTCCTGCGCGTGTAATCCTCGACTATCTGAAATTTTGGATTTTTTGTGACCGCTTTTTATGCAAATAAATGGGTGGTGACATGGTTATAATCAACCTACCGATATCAAAGGGGTGACACCTAAAGCTATGGCTATGCTTGATAGCAAGGGTTTTTTTGCCCTTCCTAAAAAATTTTGAAGGTCATTTTGAGAATCTTAGTAAAGATTTTTCCAGCGCTTGGAAGACTACAAAAAAAGGTTTGGTGGTTTTGGTCACTAAAGTTATGGGTATTCCCGCAGTTGGGAGGGAGGTCTATAAACCAAAAAAATAATCCTCTCAAGATCTCGAACCTGTTTTTGTCAAAGGTAATGAAAATATTACTTCCCACTTTTCTCGGTTATCTTTGTCTGCCTTTACCTAAACCTTTTGATGATGTGGCTCTCATCCTTATCCAATTTATTATTTTTGAGGGTTGTCATAAGTGCATTTATGCCTACCACTTACCTATGCTTAATCATTTCAGACGTGGCTAGGCTTCTATCTTCCCCTACTTTCTTTTTCGCTCCCTAAGTGCTTCTATCTCTTAGTTCAAAACTAGAAGGGTCTCTCTCCCACTCCATTAGGGATTTATTCTCACTCTTCTCAAAATATATTCCCTAGATATTGACCAGTTTTATCTCCCTAACTAAAACTCTAGAAGCTTATGTGGATGGAATTGACTCGGACTCGAGACAAAGAAGACTTGAGTGAAGATTCTAATTCTCAGGAAGGTGACTCAGAAGAGGATAAAGATGAGGTTGATATTGTGGCATCCCAGAATATTAGGGAGATGAAATCCAAATAGGCTCCTAGTGTCCCTTTGAACACCAAAGGGGAGTCTAGTGAATAGGATTCACTGGATCCTATCAATGTGTAATTGGAACAACATTTCAAGCATATGGGGCATGTTGGACCTGTGAAAGGGGAGAACCATCTGGCTAAAATGGTGGCAAATATTAAGGGAGATATGAGGCTCACCAAGAGCTTAGTGTAGTTTTTTTTCAATGATTGGCATAAGATGAAAGCGCAGGTTGAGGAAGCGGTCAACAATGGGCATGGTGGAGAGATTGAGGTTTTAAAATCCAACTATGGTTTCATAACCAACGAGTTGGACCATTTTCATGTTATTCTCCACAACTACATGGAGTGGAGTGTAGTCATAGTGAAATCTACTCTACAACATCTCCAGACTCTGGGTCTAATTGCTAATGCATATAGAGCTATGGATAGTCAGGGTAGGAAAAGAATGACGACTCCCGATGGTCTTGACTTGGTGTCTTTGGCTGGTAACATAGATGTTCTAGATAAGGAATGGGAAAAGGTATTGGAGGGGATTGAAAAATCCTATACATGATCTACGGAGGGGTGTTTTGTTTTATTTACTATCTCTGTAGTTTTTTGGCTATTAGTTTCTACGTTGTTGTTAGTTCCTCTATTTTTTTTTTGTTTTTGTTCTTTCACTACTATTACTTCATACGAAACCCGCTTTATTATGGACTGTTATATTATCGGTTTTTTAATGGTTTTGTAATGTAATTATCTTCTCTCATGAAGTTGTGACTATGTTTGGGGTAGGGTCCCCTCAACCCTTTTTTACCTCTAATAAAACAAAATTGTAAAATAATCAATTGTTAAAAAAATTCTCGATCGACGTTTGTGCCACATGAGAGGTGGAGTAAATCGACACAAAACTAACACCAATTCAATGCAATTTAAAAATCCTAGTCATATCAATATTTTCTCACAATTTTTGGCATACATTCTCAAATGGAAAAATGTCCAAAAAGTGTGTAAAGTGTTAAATTTTATTTAAATTCTACCCAAATAGGGGTTTTATGTGCACATTATATAGTAGTGACATGTGTCTTGTGAGGCATTTAGATATCTTGTTTCACATGTTATATAATTTTATCATAGTCTAAAATTCTTGTTTTCTATATGTGATTGCTAATTGTGTGTTACTACTTTCTTGTTTCACTAATAGTGTCCTAAGTGATTTTTTTATCTTGTGACATAATGGGTATCCCATATTTTTAGCTCTATACCTATCTTTTCGGATCTTATTTGTAGGCTCATGGGCCTTGATTGAATTGTGACATCATGAGTGTCCCATAATTTTGGCTCTACACCTTTTTTGTGACATTGTTTGCATATCATAGTTAATATATAAATATATATATATTTATATAATATATATATATATATATATATATATATATATGCGCTTGTTTTCTTATATATTCAATATTATCATTGCTTTTATTGTGTTTATTATTTATATTATTACTCTTGCTTCTCATGTTGTAAACCATGGCTTTCACCATTCACACCTCCTTTTGTAGGTGAAATTTCTTCATGGTGGACATGCATTCAAGATTATGCACTCTTTTACATCTTAGAAATATAGTGTTAGGGAACATGTCTCTTATTTTGATCCATGCACTCAACATGGTTCTTCACACATGCCTTAAGAGAGGGCCGACATCCATTTGGGCATTTTCTACACCTAAAATACACATAGGTAGAATTTTCGGATATGTATAGGTGTATATAGGGTATAAGTTCTCTTTATAATCAAGAAAAAAATTCTTAAAAACCATACATAGGTTTAAACACATACAATTTGGTTGGGACCTTATGAATTGCTTTTACATTTTCACATTGTTTTTCCTAGGGAGTAGTTACACCAAATTTCTCGCTCATTTCATATTTCCACCTAGAATTATAGGATCCTCGACATAGTTTTAAATTCATTTCATTCAGTTCATACCAATTATAGGGGCATATAATACATCACTTATTCACCAAAACACTAAGTTTCATTTATAATTTAGAGAATATTAGAGCATGATCCTCCTTTCTTCATCTACATTACAATTTCTATTTAATTATGTGGCGCATGGAAAGGGCATGGGGGAAATCATTATCTTTTCTTTTATGTGTCCATATTTATAGAATTGACCTAGATCCATTTGTAGCGATGTGGTATGTTGGGTTACAAAAGGTATGAAATTGGATAAGTTCATCACATAATGTCCTTCCTTTCATTTTATAGTCAAAGGGGAAGATATTACGCTAATAAATGAATTTGATACACGCCTTCTTCCTTCTCGTGGTTCTTTGTTACTTCATATCTCTTTAGTTTTTGTGTTGAGTTGTATGCATCTAACACTCTAGTTTATCCTTTACACAATTGGGGACTTAACACCCCCAATTCTTCATAAATCTTAGTAATTCAAATCTCCAAGTGCAATAAAATAATGGGAAATTATCCTCTCGTAAAATAAATAGGTGTATTCCTTCAATTTTTTACATCTCTTTATTTCAATTATCAAATAAAAATTTAACATATTACATTTTACAGCTTGATTTAAAGTTCAATTCGTTAATATGGAAATTGAATACACTTTATATTGTAGGTTTCATCATAGATCATGCAAATCCAACAAAACAAGAATCTAAAAAATAAAATTAGAGAGAATAAACAAGTGTGTCTACACACACATGTGTATTTACCTTTAAGCATGTAATTTTCATTTCTTAATAAAAGGGGGGAAATGTAAACACTCAAATTTAGGAATGTACTCTTTGAGACTGTTGATTTTTTCAATTTTATCCTTGAGATAAAACTCTAAAGAATGTTGATTCTTTCTCTCCTAGATCAATGTAACCTAACCTAAACTACTCAAACTAAAGTTATATCATATAGAAACCAGAATCGAGGGGAAGGGAAATAGATAAAAATAAAAGAATGGTGTTATGCTAACATTAATACAGGGTTCAAATCTAATAAAAATGCACAGATAAAATGCATATTAAAATATTTTAATGGAAACACAGAATTCTAAAAGACAAATTCATAAAACTCAATAAAAACAAGAGTGAAAACATCCATAGAAAATAGAGAACATTTGAATCCAAAATAGCCGTAGATGTATTACATTCAAAAATATTCATCACATTTATAGAGAAGAGGTTGGATATTTCATGAAAAATGTTAAGTTAAAGATGTTTGAAGGAAATAAAATGTGTTATTCCAAGGTAGAACATACATATTCATAAGAATATGAAAATAAGGAGAGAGAGAGAGGGGGGGAACTAAAATTTAGAACTTCCATGGAAAAGTAAAACATACAACCCATAGATCCTTTCATACTTAATATCTTGAACATACCACCATTTCTTCTATAACATCCCATCGCTATTTATAGGAGAGGGCATGGGCACCAGCTTTTTGCATTTACTCATGGTATGTGAGGCAATTGGACATTTAGAACGAGAAAATACATGTTTCCTAGATCTCTCATGATTATATTTCTATAACAGCACCCTCACCCACATTCCTTCATTATGTAATATGGTCCTCATATATATGAAACAAGCAAACCATCATCATGCAACTTGGAGCTCTCAAATAGAAGATCCATTCAAAAAAACTTCTTCACTTCCTTCCACAAAGATATTTTTAATGTTTCGTGGCTTATGTTGTGGTCTTAATAACTTCTTACCTCCATGGATCAAATACATCCCACATATTTTGGAATTGAACATTCTATAGTGTTAAGAAACCCATTAGACACCAATTCTCACAAATCTGCTAAAGTCTTTGCTTACATTGTCACTGCAATTCTAACCTTTACACTCACCATCTACACATGGATCCTCACATTCATACTTTTCTTCTTGCACCGATATCCATGAAATTACTTCTCCCTTTCCATTTCCTAAGGACTTATAATGAAAAATATTAGCAAGCTTAAGTAGAACACAAAAATGCAGATGCGCTTTGATCTATTTCTTGTTCTTATTTCTTTCTCTCGCTAAATCGAGAATACAATATTTATAGAATAACAGTAAATAGAGTCTTATTCAAACTCAAACTCAAACTACCCTATCTCTACTCTTCATCCTACAGATAGAAAACATTTACAGCATGTACACATATCATCTAATGTGTTGTGAAATACAAAAAAACCACTCCTACTTAGCCAAATATTTGTCCACCACCAGTATCACATTGAATCCTTCTTCACAAAAAACAAAATTATTTCTAGCTATAGACTTTCTCAATGATCCATCACCAACATTTCAGTTGCATAGTACTCCATTTTGATAGTGTTGTTCTCAATTTGTTCACGATGAAATGGTATTGTATCCCTATATGTTTAACTCTCCCATGATACTTTGAATTATTCATCATGTCTATGCAAATTTGGCTATCACACTTTAATATTGTTAGTTGGGACTGAGTAACCTCAATGTCCTACAAAAATATTCTCAACCAAATCAATTCTTTTGCAACTTGACATGCTGCTATATATTCTGCTTTTGCACCGAGAGAGAAACATTTCATTATTTCTTAATTGCCCATGAAACCGCACCTCCACTAAGGATAGAATAGAACCCTGAAGTTAATCTCTTACTATCAACATCCCCTTCCCAATCTGCATCACAATACCTAGTAAGTTGTAGATATTTTTCTGAACTCCCACTGAATCTTATTCCATGTTTAGTTGTTCCTTGTAGATATCTAAAAATTCTTTTAACTGCTGCCCAATGTTGTGGTCCAGATTGCTAGAATATTGGCTCACAATGCTTATAACATGTGTAATATCAGGTCTTCTAGAAACCATTGCATACATTAGGCTCCCAATAGCATTCTAATATGGAACCATATTCATATAACTTTTTTCTTCTTGTGTTTTGGGACACATGTCCAGTGAAAGTTTGTTTCCTACTTCCATCGATTACTTATCGGCTTGAATTATTCCATCCCAAATTTCTTTATAATGTTCCTAATGTACCTCTCTTGGCTAAAATGGATTTTACTCTTCTCCCTATCTCTTAAAATTTGAATTCCCAAGTAAAAATGAATCTCACCATGATTAGTCATCTCAAATTTTGCAGCTAATTGAGACTTAAACAAGCCTAACATCTTAAAATCATTACTCATAATGATGGTGTCATCAAAATATAAGGCTAAGATGAATAGAGACTCACCAATATTCTTTATGTAGAAATTTGAATCAGCATTGCAACTTAAATATCCTTCATTTTGGAGAAATCCATCAATACGCTCATACAATGCTCAAGATTGTTTCAATCCATATAATGTTTTCTAAAGATTGCATAGTAACTCGATCCTTTCCTTCTTCTATGTAGCCTTCTGGTTGTTCCATATAAACTTCTTCCTTTAAGAATCCATTTAAAAATGTAGTTTTTATATCTAGCTGATGTACATGAAGATCCAAGGTTGCTTCCACTGCTAACAAAATCCTGATGGATGTTATCTTGACTACAGGAGAAAAAGTGTCATGATAATCCAAACCTACAATTTGGGTGTAACACTTTGCCACCAAATGAGCCTTGTAGCAGTCTATTGACCCATCATACTTGTAATTTTTTTGAATAACCAATTGCACCCAACCACTCTCCTTCCGTATGGAAGAATTGTGAGTTTTCATGTCCGATTTTTATGAGCGATTCATATTCAAAGATCCATTGTTTACCTCTAATATGCTGCATAAATACTTTGAAGTACTTATTGAACACTCATTGGTTCATCAACCTCTACATTAAGTGCATATGATTGGGATGCCTTTTGAGTGGGTTTCGTAGTCTTGTTGATCTACGAAGTTGTTTCTCTCTTTGTGCATCTTCTATGGGTCAGGTGGCTACAACTTGTAATGGTCTTGCTGGAGTAGAATTCTCATGCTCGATTCTTCATCAAATATAAGATCATAAGGCCTTATTTCTGAATCCTTAGCATTTTCCATCTCTGTTGATTTGTGCAAAACTGAATTTTCGTCAAAAATGACGTCTCTTCTAACTAGAATCTCATGTGTTAAAGGATCATAAATTCGATATCCCTTTGAATTCAGACTGTATCCAACCATTATACACTTCTTTATTTTGTCATCTAGCTTCTTTCTTTCTTCATCTAGTATATGTGCATATGCTATGCAACCAAAAATTCTTAAATCATTGACACTTGGCTTGCTTCCATGCCATGCCTCATAAGGTGTCTTCTTATGCAATGTAGTAGTTGGCAACCTATTTTGTATATATGCTGCACTAGAGATTGCTTCAGCCCAAAAACATTAGATAATCCACTACTCTTAAGCATGCATCTAGCACTTTCAACAAGATTCCTATTCCTTCTTTCAGTGACACCATTCTGTTGTGGTGAATAAGGAACACTCAATTTTGATACCTTCTTTTGCACATAAACTTTTGAAAGAATTTGAGGTATATTCACCCCCATTATCACATCTAAGTCATTTCAAAGGTTTTCCTAACTGCTTCTCACCAAATGATTTAAAAACCTTAAACATCTCTAATGCACATGATTTATTTTTGATAAAATAAACAAAGGTCATTCTAGAGGAATCATCAATAAAGGTAACAAAATACCTTTCCCTGTTATGTGACATTGTTTGCATTACATCGTAAATATCTTAATGCACAAGTTCCATTTTCTCCTGAGCTCATGTTGCTCCTTTCTTTGGGAATGGGAATCTATGTTTCTTTCCTAAACAAAATCCTTCACACACTCCCAACTCAATTGGTACATGCAAATTAAATTCTTCCACAAGATGCTATAATTTTAATATTCGAAGTGAGTGAGGATTTACATGTCCAAATCTATGATGCCAAAGGACTTAATCAGAAATTTCATTTTTTTTTAACACTACATCGGGAACTCTACAGATAACTTATACATTGACATCTCTCGATTCCCTTAGCATCAATTACTCCTTCAACATCCTTTAGGACACATTCCTTGTTGTCAAATTGTGCAATTATGCCAAAGATCGGTAATATTTCTCACCGATAAAATAATTTTTACTAGAGTAGGTACCTACCATATGTTCTCAGTATTTTATTGTTTCCACCATCTGGAATTCGCAATGGAATATCTCCTATTCCAATCATCTCACATTTTCTATCATCTCCAAGATTGACAATCTTACGTTTGGGTGCTTCAGATATGCCATAAACCAAATTCTCTCGTGTTTCATATGTTGAGTTTATCCTAAATCAAAATACCAATAATTTGAAACATCAGAACTTGGAGTTGTGACAACTGAAAACAAATTTTCTTGGTCATTGCTTGAGGTCATGTTAGCTTCAACAGCCTTCCTTTTCTTTACCTCTTCTACCCATGCTAACCAATTTCGACATTGTTTCTTAAAATTCCCATGAGCTCCACAATGAAATCAATTTCCCTTATTTTTTTCCTCCTTTGTGTCTTTACCATTCTTTGAGACATTGGACTAGGAGGGATGGGATTTGTTGTCACTCTTCCTTTTTGTTTTGCCCTTATATCCTGCTGAAAATAGTGTTGTAGGATTCTCATCATTCAAGCCCCCATCCTTCCTTCTAATTTCTTCTTGAAGTAGTGTTGCTATTACTTTTGTCAAATCCAAATTAGCTTGGGTGCTTAGTGCTACTACCAGCTAGAATAGGATTCTAGAAAACTCCCAAGAAGTGACATAACAACATCTTCTTCTGCAATCACTAATCCACATGCTTCCAATTGATTTTTGAGAGATTTAAACTGATTTGTGAAATTTAATATCTTTTGTGTTTCCTGCATCTTTAACTGAAAAAATATTCTTCTAAGATATAATCTTGTGATAACATTATTTGATTCATATAAATTGATCAATTGATCTCAAGCTTCCTCTCGCTGATTTTTCATCACTTACATGTAAAACAACATTATCACTCAAACTTAAAAGTATACAGAACGAGCCCTACCTTCCTTTGAATCCGACTTATTGATCATATTTGCATCCTGGGTGGGTTTAGTCTCAGTCCCTTCAACTTTATTGAGTAGATCCTTGTTCAGCAACAACATCTTCATTCTAAGATTCCAGAGATTAAATCCAACGCCATCAAATTTTTCTACCATCTCGTGAGGATCTCCTACAATAAATGTGGCCATATCTTTGTATTAAAATTTTGATACCTCTCTACAACAACATTTCACCAACACTTCTCTCGATACCATGAAAAATATTAGCACTCTTAAGCAAAACATAGAAATGTAATCTAGCTTTGATCTATTTCTTATTCTTATTTCTTTCTCTCTGCTAAATCATAGAATACAATATTTATATAATAATAGTAAACAAAGTCTTATTGAAACTCAAACTCAAACTACCCTATCTACACTCTTCATCCTATAGATGGAAAACATTTCTAAGACGTACACATATCATCTAATGTGTTGTCAAATACAAAACAACTTCCCTAAATGCTAAATAAAGAATCCCTAAATATTAGGCTATAAATTTTGCATGCTAACATATAAATCTATGCAAAGCACTACACTTAAAGAACATGTGAAAAACTATGATATTATTTCACAGCTTATTGGAATTATTTGATTCTTGGTTACATCATGACCTCCACCTAATACATAGCTTTCCCATGGATTTGAGAAACTCTGAAAAATACCTTTCCAACACATGTAAGAAGCTCTATAAATTTTATCCAAAGAAACAAATTTCGTGAAACAAAAATAATTTCTCATCTCGCCATTAATCAAGCTTGTCTCCTACCTTGACTCGTAGTTCTATCACTTAGCCAACTTTAACCTTTTTACATATATGATTATCTTTAGGAACCTTGGAATTTATTCACACACATGGTGGCTTTTTTTGTGCCCGTGAAACATCAATAATTGACGCCGTGTTCTATGGGAATTGAGAACCCACAGAACACTAAATTTTAGTAATAATCCTCCACATATTTCAAACTTTAGCCAATTTGAATTTTTATGACAATAAGAATGTCACCTTGGTCTTAATAGCATAGGAGTCTGATTTTGGATTAAAAAAATCTTAAGAGGTAATCCACATAAGATCCCACCTATCATATATCCTTGTCACCCAATCTATCTCAATCCCATGATATTTATAATTTTAATTTGTTTTGGATATGTGTACCACATTCTTCTCATGTATTAGATTATATGGCCTTCTAGGTGGAGGTGGATGGGAACATGACTTTGGATCCCATGTGTATCCTATAATATAATTCCATATACCTTCGAGGCCATGATATGGACTAGGTTATAGTTAGATAGGACCAATATGATGAGGATGCAACTACTTAGAAGGATGTTATGAAATTGATGATCTAACATCCTAACATATATCAATGACTTCATAAAGTAGTTTTCTAAGGGGAGGAGAATGTAATGCCCATTTTTTCACTACATAGTTTTGAATATGTATACTACTCTCATCATATATTTTTATAGCTATAATTTAGAATGGATTTCTTATACTTATCAAGTTTTTTATCAACATGTATTTCAATATTTTCATATCTCTACCTTGTGGCACGATGTTCCTTGACATAAATATAGCTATCTCTTTCAAAGGATTTGAATATGAGACTTAAATTGGATTTTTATTTCTATTTTTGATGACCATTATTTAGGTTTTGTTATTTTATTTATCATAGTTATGATGTGAATGGAATTTCTATTTGATTACAATATTGTGTTAGATTTATTTTTGTATGATGGTTTTATTATACTATGAATTTCTTAGATTATAGCTTTGATGTTTTAATTATTGAGATTTCATATATATTTTTGATGGATATAATGTGTGTGTTGATATGTAATAACATGTTTTATGTGTGTGTTTACTTTACACAAGGATGAGGAGGGACCAACTCCTTAGTGGTCATCTATGAAAATCAAGTCACTAAATGTGGAGTCTTGTGTAGTATCCTTATATGACTAATTTTCTTATGTAGTAGGTTCCTTATTATTGGGAAATACCATTCTCTATCTAGACTCATATTATTTCTTATGTGTAGTTCCACTTTAAGAATTTTAATTTTGTGTGTGTGCAAGTAGATGAGTTTTACCTTTTCTATCTTATTATAGTTTTATTCAACCACTTTGAGTTAATTATCCAAATTTCTATCTAAACCTATTTAATATTAAATATACTCATGGATAGAATTATGTCAACCCACTAACCCATTTCATAAGTTCATAACTTGAAATTACACTTACACCCAATTTTTTCATGAAGCGTTTGATAGGAAAAAAATTTCTTACACAATCATATAAACCCCATACCCATTAGGTACGTGATGTAGAGCATCATTGTAATTATATTTTTATTTTATTTTGATAGTTTTTAGGTGTTGAGAGGTCCATTTAGGAGTTCTTGGGTGATACTAGTCTATTTGAACTCTTAATGATGTAATAAGTGGAATTTTGGAGGTTTACCTCCAAAATTCACATTTGAATATTCAAATTAGATTTGTAATGTATATTAGAGATAAATATTAGTATGTTATTCATATATGAGATTAATATAGGTATAATGTTAATAAACAAGGTGGTCATGTCATGTACTCTCTTATACTTGACCTACCAAGGCATTAACTCACTATGGTTGGTATAATCATGGATGAGTTAGGTTGGTGAACCCTAACCACCTCTCTTTTATCATAATAAGAATATTGAATTTGAATGGAAGAGGTTTTAGAAGTTGGAGGAAGGAAGGAGAAACCTTCTCTCGTAATAGAGCCATAGAGCTCTAAAAACTTGGTAAAGCTCGTGCACTATCTAATAAAAGCTTCTTTCATCTAAAACTATGTATGAAAGGAACGATAACCAGATCGTACTCAAGCCAAGAAAACAAATGCTAATCAAACACCATGATCAATAAGATGAAAGCAATTTTCCGAATAGCTTTATATAAAACCTTTGCAAACAAATGAGGATCAATATCATATATTATTATGGAACTTAGTGCAATACATTGAGAATGGGCCTTGCTTAAATAGGCAAGGAATAACAATCTAAGAACTAGTCAAGGTTGTAGATCAAGCCATGAATCAAGGAAATAACTAGTCATCAAAGAACTAGTCAAGACCATATATTTAGGAGAGAATAGACATCAAGGATCTAGTCAATACCATAGATCAAGGAAAGAACTATACCTAACAACTAGATAATATCTCCTAATATCTAAATAAGATAAAAGAAATATCCACACACATAATTGGGTGAGGATAAATACAATAAAGGTAAATAAATTACCTAGGTGAACATGAGCTAAGGTCAATACCTACTATAACACCCCCTCAAGTGAAGCTAGGGGATAAAATAGAAGTGGCATGTCCACCATATGAGTCCTGGAAACTAGGCTTGATGAGGTACTCATGTACAATAACCGGGAAAAAAGGGACACCACAAGGTACCCAAGACTAGTAACAAAAAAAAAGAGTAAAGACCCACTCCAAGGCATCCCAAGAAGCTCGGCTCAAAAACTCATACAATGTTGAAGAAGTTTGGTGTGTACTGTGGTATTAATCCACTACTCGATCACAAAACCCAAAACAACTCGACACCGGGTTCCACTAGAATAGCTCTATATAAGGAGACCATCAATGGAGTAATGTCAAAAGTGTAAAAAAACACCAAACATAATTCGATCAAGTGCTGCAAATAGGTGTGCCACGATCCAAGAATAATAACAAAAGAAACAAGGAAAGGACATAAACTCCGAGTGTTAGGATCTAAGAAAAGCCAAGGTAACAAGGCAAGGACACAAAACCCAAAGAAGAAAGATCAGTACCACACCCTCCCATACTACTAATGGGTTGAGTGACGCTAAAAATATGTATGAGTTGTCAAAAAAACTACTTAAACATTGAAAAAATAACTGTTGGTGTCGAATCACAGCACCCCTGGGACTCCGCAACGCGATCGTTTGAGACTCCCAGTGCGATTGCACAACATGGAGCTTTTCCCAAGTGTGGGACCTTGCGAAATCGGAAAAGCTCTCCGGATGAAGGCCGGCTCCTATTCCTCTGTTCAGATGCACCAATAAAACGCAGAGGTTTACCCCAAAAACCTAATCTAACTACCAAGGAGACAGGGAGAGAGAAATGCATGAAAAATAAACCTAAGCTAAGGAGGTGATGCACCGAGGAATGAAGAACATATGTTTTGCCAATTAAACACAGACCACAGAAATGCAATGCAATATCATGCACAGATAAACATATTCACAGTGAAAGATCAGGAGGATGCAAAATGAAACACATAGAGGGTTGAGAAACATCCACAGTCATGCATTTATTTGCTCCGAAGGTTGATACAATACACTGCAAAAAATGCCCAGAGGCAAAGGTGCATTACGGCCAGATGGGAGGTTTGAGCTCCACAACTCCACCTGCCAAAGAGAAGAAGGGAGGAGGCACAAAACAAAAATGTCCAACCTTTTAAAAAAACAGCCCCCTCCTTACATTTTATATGGAGGAAAAGAGAGGGAGAAGAGAGGAATTCGAACTGCCCCAACCACCTCCAAGACTGCACTTAACTCTTCAACAACCATGGTGGTAGGTGAGATCCCCAACGCCTGTCGGGTTCGGAACTCCCTTGTGCATTTGCATCGGGTATAGAGGACTGCTCGACATGCCTCTGATCCGTGTGTTTCCGACTTGTTAACCCGACTATGAACCCGATTTCCTTGTGCGTCGGGTTTTCTACCCCTTGCGACATGTCTTTTGGTGTCGGGCTTTGGCGGGCTCCCGACATGCTTCTTCGACGTGCAAACCCGACTTGTTTTTTCACCATGGAAACCCGAATTGCATTGTGTCAGGTTTTGACGACCTCCCGACATGTTCCTTCATCGTGTGTTTCCGACCTGAAAACCCGATTCCATTCGCGTTTGCTCTGTGTGCGGGTTTCGCGGCCCTTCCGGCATATCCCGCGCCATGTTCTTCCCCCCTGTCCTCCCGACTACTAAACCCGCGTTTGCATTCGTGTCGGGTTTTTCGGCCTTCCCTACATGTTCCAAATCGGGATTCGAGGCCCACATACATGTTTTCCTTTCACGTCGGGTTCATCCTTCTCTCCGACATGCCTTCCGCGACTTGCCCTGATTCCGCCGACTCCCAAACCCGCGTTTGGTGTGTCTGCCGGGAGGAAAAAATATACAACAATTTGGCGACTCACGGGGTTACCTGCCTGCTAGGTAGAAGATCAGTGGCCTTTTAGCAATCCATTGGGCATGGAGTCATAAGCGATAACCTGAACCAACCCGATATCTGATCCTGAACCTGATACCGCAACTCCTTCTCTGAGAGCACACTGAACTTAAGAGTTGTTCTCACCAAAAACCGCTGCAATGAACCATGCCAGAGCAAAACCAACACCACAAAAACTATGTACAAAACTGGAAATCATACATGCTCCAAATGAACCATGCAGAGTGTGCACAAGCACTTCTTCTGCTGAAAGCAAACCTACCTACTCTACTCTTACTAGAAGCAAAGGCAAGCTAAACAAACCCTGCAACTGGTTGTGCAAAATAGCTTCCTTTCTTCAAAATGGGCAGCCATGCAATCGATTTGGCACTGATCACGGCTGTTTGGATGAGTGGGAAATCAATGAGAAGCTGGTCTTCCACCCAAATCATCAAGGTGTCAGCCTCATGCTCAGAAGCAAGCATGACCGGTTGTGGCTTCTCCTTTGGCTCGAATGAAGCCAAATACCTGATTGGGCAAGGTCTGATCCATTTGATATGCCCATAGCTCTGATTTTCAACTCCAAAAATGGAGTTCTCTTGCAGACCCTCCGAGATGGATGACGTGGAAGAAATGGTGGAATCCTTCTGTCCTTTCTCTTCCTCCAATGAAGAACATGGAAGATTAAAATCTTCCAATTTTGATCCCAAAGAGCTGCTGCAAGATGCAGGCTACTGCAAATGAATGTTCTCCTCCATGACAGCAGGCTCTGGTGTTTGGAATGTGGATGATGAAAGAGAGAATGGTGAAAACTCAACCGGTTCTTCTCCATCAAAACAGTCCTCCAAATCTGACAGGTAAACTACCTCATTGCTGTCCCGTTGTTCGTGTTCAACTTCCTCCATGGTGTCCTCTGGATCTGCAACTTGACCACCATGGTTTCCTTCACTCTCCAATATTGAGTTTGAGAGATCAAACTCCTCTTCAGTACTAGAACTCGGGAGAGGTGAAGTAGAAAGAAGAACTGAAGGTTCTCCTGTAGCCTGCTTTGTGCTCAAAGCCCTTGGATCTGCACTTTTCTCCTCCACAACTAGGATGTGCTCCTCTTCTTTTGCCTTTGGAGCAGCTTCTCCCTCCTCTATTACTCGAAGGCAATCTTGCTCTTGAATGAGCTCCTCCTCCAGCATGAAGTTCGTCAAGTCAAACTCTTCGATCTGCTGCTCTAGAGGACAAGTTGGGACTGCAAGATCTCCTTCTTCTGCTGCAACAGAATCAGTCCTGACCACCATTTGTTCTCCAACCCCAACCTCTTCTGTAGGCCTAACCATCAAGGGGATCTTTGTCATCCCAAATCTAAGAGCCCAACTCTTCAGACTTTGAATTTCTTCCTCTTTGTTGGCACTCTCTTTTTGCTGTGGTTTTCCTTGGCTGGCATTCTGATTTTCATCCTCCCAACATGGATTAGGGGATGCAATAGGAGGGATAGGTTGAAACTCAACTGATTTGACAATTTTGTGTGGTGGTGGAGGTGGTGAAACCTCTTGTTTCTTTGGAGTGGAAGGTACTTCATTTAGCTCTTGTGGAGGGGGTTTGGATTTGGAAGAGAAGAGGGCAGAAAAACTGAGATGGGATGGAAGACTAGGGGGTAGAGGGATGGATTCAACATTTAGGGCAGCAGATGGTGAGTTTAAAACTTGACACTACTGAAATGATATAGATTGAGGAGGAAAAGAAAGAGTATGAGGTGGTGTGCTTACCCATTGACAAGGTTGCAGAATACTTCTCTCATACACCTCTATTCCTTCAATCCACCTTGTAAGTAATGGCAGTGTTGCAATCATGAAGTCTAACTTCTCTTGAGAGCTGTAATGCCTTGGAAAAGGTCCCACCCATGGACAAGGTGCTCTGCAACCAATTCCAAATGCTTTCATTTGTGCCTGAGCCCTAGATTGCACCATGTTCACCTCCATCTTTTGGATTTTCTCCAGCAGATCTGCATTTTCTTCTTCATTGTCTTCATTGCATGCGTACCCTTGCTCTTGGAAAGCTCCATAGCCAAACTGATTTTGGCATTGCTGCTCATATGGGTATGCATGTTGATCCTGAACTTGACCAAAATGCTGATTTGGAGGATTTGTAAAACATGTTGGAGGTGTGATATATTGCTGCTGTTGATGTGGATTCCATGATGGAAATGAAGTCATGGTTGCACAACTTCATGGAATGGAAAAGGATGAAAGAGATGGAAAGAAAGATGGGTGGAAATGGATGGGAACGGGTCTGTAACTCAGAGAAATGGGTTGCTGATCAGGTGGAGTCGCCAGATGTGTTTTTTGAAAATGCCTCTAAAAGGCTGGATGTTGCCAAGTTACACACCAAACTTGACAATATCGAAATCGAAGTTTAAAATTTGAAAGACCCGAGGAATGCAATCTTCAGTTCGGAACTCATGTCATGTTGTGCAGCTACGGATTCCCGAAAAGCACAGTCGGAACTCAGGTCATGCGATGCAACTCACAAAACCCGAATTGCTATGTGTCGGAACTTGGAACATGTCCGACACCCCTCAAAACCTGATTTTCTTTGCTGTCGGAATAGGACCATGTAATGCATCCCCAAAACCCGAATTGCTTTGCTTTGATGTTCTCGGGTCCCGAAAACCCGAAATCACTAAAAACCCGAAATTTTGAAAATCAAAATCTCAAAAAACTAAAGATACCCTTTTGAAGATTACAGTCGGATCTACCAACTGGTGAAATTTTGACTTGTTTTGAGCAAGATAAACCCTTGAAAAATGATTTCGAGTTCAAGGCTAGGAGGTGCAAAATTTGAAATTTGTAAAAAACTGCAATTTTTAGTGCAAATTTCATGAAAACTCCTTCAAATTTTTGATGGAATGACCTCTTGGTCCCACCGGGCGTGCCAAAACTGTTGGTGTCGAATCACAGCACCCCTGGGACTCCGCAACGCGATCGTTTGAGACTCCCAGTGCGATTGCACAACATGGAGCTTTTCCCAAGTGTGGGACCTCGTGAAATCGGAAAAGCTCTCCGGATGAAGGCCGGCTCCTATTCCTCTGTTCAGATGCACCAATAAAACGTAGAGGTTTACCCCAAAACCTAATCTAACTACCAAGGAGACAGGGAGAGAGAAATGCATGAAAAATAAACCTAAGCTAAGGAGGTGATGCACCGAGGAATGAAGAACATATGTTTTGCCAATTAAACACAGACCACAGAAATGCAATGCAATATCATGCACAGATAAACATATTCACAGTGAAAGATCAGAAGGATGCAAAATGAAACACATAGAGGGTTGAGAAACATCCACAGTCATGCATTTATTTGCTCCGAAGGTTGATACAATACACCGCAAAAAATGCCCAGAGGCAAAGGTGCATTACAGTTTCAAATGGGAGGTTTGAGCTCCACAACTCCACCTACCAAAGAGAAGAAGGGAGGGGCCAAAACAAGAATGTCCAACCTTTGAAAAAAATAGCCCCTCCTTACATTTTATAGGAGGGAAAGAGATGGAGAAGTGAGAAATTGAATCGCCCCCAAACACCTCCAAGATCAAGCGCTTAACTCTTCAACAACCATGGTGGTAGGTGAGATCCCCAACGCCTTTGTCGAGTTTGGAACTCCCTTGTGCATTTGCATCGGGCATAGAGGACTACTCGACATGCCTCGATCCATGTGTTTCCAACTTTTTAACCCGACAATGAACTCCGATTTCCTTGTGCGTCGGGTTTTCTACCCCTTGCGACATGTCTTTTGGTGTCGGGATTTGGCGGGCTCCTGACATGCTTCCTCGACATGCAAACCTGACTTGTTTTTGTGCCATGGAAACCTGAATTGCATTGTGTCCGGTTTCGATGACCTCCCGACATGTTCCTTCATCGTGTGTTTCCGATCTGAAAACCTGATTCCATTCGCGTTTTCTCTGTGTGCGGGTTTCGGGGCCCTTCCGGCATATCCCGCGCCATGTTCTTCCCCCCTATCCTCCCGACTACTAAACCCGTGTTTGCATTCGCGTCGGTTTTTTCGGCCTTCGCGACATGTTCCAGCGTCGGGATTCGGAGGCCCGCATACATGTTTTCCTTTCGCGTCGGGTTCATCCTTCTCTCCGACATGCCTTCCGCGACTTGCCCCGATTCCACCGACTCCCATACCCGCATTTGGTACATCTCACGGGAGGAAAAAATATACAACAATAACACTAGAATGCACCAAAATAGATCTCCCACAAGAGATACATCAACATGTCAAAAGTGTCAAAAATACAAATAGAAAATCTCTCAACAAATAAGAGAGATACACTATATTTTTTAAAGAAAAATGCTCAAAACAAGGAGCATCACAATGCAGAAGGTATAGAAAGTGGAGCAAGAGGCCGAATGGTGGAGGAGCCATGCCTGTAGAGTCCTCTCAATGAATGTTTATGTCATCTCCATGAGTGATCAGGTATCCACCCCAAATCAACACGAATGGATGAATAAGATGCCTGCATATGACTTGGTGTAAAATGCACAATGGGTGCATGCAAAAGAACATCAGAATGTGTGTCAGGTTGATCATGTCTGATAGCTGAAATTTTAGGTTTCTCAAGCCTGAGTGAAGGTATAGAACTCATGTGTTGCTCATGATCCTTAGAAATATTCAAGCTCACAATGTGTGATCCCAATGAAGTATCTACTCAAAACCAATGTCATGATGATAATTCCACTTAACATGTGGAATAGAGGAAACAATACCACTGTGAATTTCTGCCAATGACTCCACTCATAAGACCCATAGAATGGAGCATGCGAGATCTGAATGCAATGGTATGCTTCTCAAAAAGGCCATGTAGCTGAGACGAAGTATGATACACAACATGTGGTACTGTAATAGGCACAGATGTGGAAGAGCATGCAGTAACAAGCTTCATAGGTGTATGAGCATCAAGAGCAGGAATAGACTCAAAGAATGATAGATCAATGTCAGTGGGTTTAGGAGAAATAGCTGCAAGTGGACTAGGAGCATAGATATGGCTGTCCACAATATGATGGTGATGTTGTAGGCTAGCAAGTTTGTTCTGTAAGAAGTGTATTATTGCATCCTTATCATGAATGAGTGATTGTAGAAGAGAATTTCACTTCTTGAGTGATCTATTTTATTCCACAAATTTTACAATATCCTCTTCAAGTCCACATACTTCAGAGAAAAGCATATCATTCTCAAAATCTATGATAGGTACAAATTGCAACTCCCAAAATTTAGGACGTCGTGCTCACCCTGAAATTACGACCACAATTGATTACAACACTCCTCCATATTTGGCACTTTATAATTATAGCGCAAGTCTCAAAAATAAATAACTCCAATGGAAAGAGCACGAAAAAACAAGAACTTTTGTAAAAAATGGCATTCAAAACCGAGTTACTGATCAAAATTTACAAGCTTTTTTAATATTTTGCTCTATTATTTATTTTAGTTGCCACTAAAACAAAATAAATTTTTGTTTCCTTCACCACACAAATAGAATTAAAGGGGGCTCAAGTTAAGCACCTACTAGTAGGAATCACAAGTTTTAATCCCTCATATGAATCATGTTTTTTTCCTTGGCTCGAATCCCGAGGCGCACCTATGTGCTTCTCTACAAAAATAAAAAAACCCAAAAAACGACTGCCTCTAGAATTGGCCGAGTTTACAGTTGATCTTAGGGTTTTCACACCTTCCGGATCTAATGGAAGCCTATGTTTTGCATAAAAATACATGCAGCAATAAAATACAATCAAATCCCAAATATATGAATACAAAAAGATCTTTTTTGTAAAATAAAACTTACAAATGGATGTCAATAGAAACCTCCTGCTCTGATACCATGAAAGGAAGGATAACTAGATTGTACCAAGCAAAGAACATAGATGCTAATCAAACACCACGATCTATAAGATGAAAGAAATTCACCAGAATAACTTTACATAAAACCTTTGCAAATAAATGAGAAGTAATATCATATATTATTATGGAACTCAATGCAATACATTGAGAATGGGCCTTGCTTAAATAGGCAAGGAATAGCAATCTAAGAACACGTAAAAGTCATAGATCAAGCCATAAATCAAGGAAATAACTAGTCATCAAAGAGCTAGTCAAGACCATAGATTTAGGAGAGAACTAGACATCAAGGATCTAGTCAATACCATAGATCAAGGAAAGAACTATACCTAACAACTAGATAATATCTCCTAATATCTAAAGAAGATAAAATAAATATCCACACACATAAGTGGGTGAGGATAAATACAATAAAGGTAAATAAAGTACCTAGGTGAACATGAGCTAAGGTAAATACCTACTCTAACAATGTAAAGTGTGTTTGAATGCATATTTGAGTATTTATGTATGGATTTAATTATTTTTATGAATATTTGAGTTATTTATAATATATATGGTTAGTATGAGATGTTACACATGGTGTATATTGCAATTATAGTCATTGTGAGGGTTTGGATTGAAGCAAGAAGAGGAGAAACTGACAAAAAGAAGTCGGGGAAGACTTTGGTCAAAAATTTGATATGAAAGGTAAGGGTTTTGTTTGTGGTATCGATTAATTGTAAGGAGAGAAGTTGGAAAAGTATAAGAAATTATTTAATAATATCAAACCAATTAAACCTTGATTTCTAAGTTAGTAAAGTAAAGAAAAGCAGTCCCTTCTTCCCGCCTTCTATCCCTACCACTGTCAGGTCACCCTCTACCGACCTTCTCGGCTCCTTCTTCCATTCCCCCCACCCCTGCTCCCACCCCCTTCACCTCCACTTCATCCGGACACTGCTACTGCAGATCTTCTAGAAGGCTGAACCTTGATACCCCTGCTGTGGGAAGGTTCCTCAAGAGATTGAAATTTCCCATAACCTCCTACATATTAGTGGTGCTAGCTCCTAGGAAGCACTTATTGAGAGCCCCAAAAAAAAGCTAGAAGCCTTAGAAGCTGATATGAAGTTGTTGAAGGAAGAGGTTAAAAACTTGGCAAAGCATAAAGGTAAGAGGAAGAAGGAGGAGGAGGTGGCTATGGATAATAGTCAAGTTGAAGATATTTACAAGAAGTTGAACTCCTTAGACACCCGTTTAGGGAAGGCCAAGACTCGTCATGATTATAATATGGCCATTTTTAATGCAATTGAAGAGTTCATTGAGCAGCATGTCCGCAGCGTCTCCAATCTCAGCGGAGTTCCGAAACCCTTTGGGGCACTGATAAGGAAAGAAAAAGGACCATTGAACAGCTAGATGTTACTGATTCTGCCCACATGATGACATTGGCTATGTTCACCTCTTGGCAGAATATCAAATCCAACATTGAAAAAGCCGCCAAGAAGTAATTGTGGGTGCTTTTGTTGCACTTCTTTGTAATTATTGTTGTTTTTTTGTGTCTTTTTGTTACTTTCTGCAGTGCTCGTGCTGTTTTTGTCTTGATAGGGTAGCTGCTCTTGGGCTACTTTGGTTTTCATTGTCCCATCTAGATTTTGATCCTTTTTGTTCTGGTTCTCATTCCTATTCTGGCTTCTAGGCCCTCTTTTGTTCTCAAGGGTATAGTCCCTTTCAAAAAACTATTTGCCAATAATAAAAAAAAAAGTAAAGACAAGCAATAAATGCCTTGAAGGAAGGCTTACAACTAATTAAGAATTTATTTATGAAGTTAATAGTCTATGGATTTATTTGTGTGATGATTTCATCCTTTTTATAAAGGGGATGTGAATTAAATAGGTTGAAATAATATTTTTAAGGTCTTGTGTGGTGGATTAATCCCTTAATGAGGATTTCATTGAGTAAACAAGGACAAATAAAACCAACTTTTACCTTTCGGTTTGAGACATTGTAACTTAGGGTTTCAAGCATATGAAAAGGTTAAATGATTGGAAAAAAACTAAGAAATTTTTTATACAAATGGAAGCTTGAGTGATTAGTGATGTGTTTTGTGTTTCAATAAAATTCAAGAGTCAATACTAATTAATTTAAAGGTCATTTAAGGAAAATTTAGAAAATAGTGTTTATACCCTATTCTTAATGGTTTTGTGAGAATAACTTGTAAATAAACCTTGAATATAGTTGTGAGGAAGTTTCATTTATATCTTATCAATATGATTAAGGTATATATTTTATGATCAATAATTTTTATGGCGAGATAGCAATAAAACTCGGGATTAAATGTATTAGACCACAGTCTTGACTATGTAAACAAGGTTTGAGAACTTAAGTAAATAGAAATGACTATGAAAATTAGTCAAAAAGATTTATTGGGAATATTTTGAAAGTACAATCAAGAATTAAATTGTAAAAAGAGGGCAAGGATTTATTTAAATTAATTAGCAAGCTTATTCCTTGGTGATTTATGGAAAAATGTGTAGGTGCGATCCTTAGCAATAAGATATGACAGTCTTGTTGCAATCATGGAATAAGAATGTTTAGTGAGTAAGATGAAGGTAAGAGGGTGTGAAAAGTATAAATATGTGATGATAAGTTGATTAGATCCTTCAAGAAAGTGAGGGAGTCTTTATAAATTCAAAATTTAGGTGTACAACATGATTTTCCTATGTAGAGCTATGATGAAGCCTCAAGAAAAAAAGAGTTTTTGTTAGTGAAAAGATTGAGTAAGGAATAATGCCTGTGAAGGAGAGGGATGAGAGAATAAGTACAAGTTATTGAAAGTGATATTAGTTAGTTAATCTGAAAACCTATCCCAAGAAGAAATGAAAATAGATTATGGAGAAGATTACTTGCATCTAGGACAAGAACAAGCCAAGATGGCCTAAAAACATGAAACCAAGTAAACTAAGAAAGAAATAGTGAATGGAAAGATAAGAATAACTTGATAAAGTATCTATAATATTGATGAAATTGTCGAGATGGTTAAAAATAGAGGAAATTTAAGAAACCCTAGTTTTACTATTCAAACCCTTATCAAGCCCAATAAATAACCAATAAAAGTGAAAATTGGAGTTGGGAGTGATATGAGAATATACATGACACAAAAATGGGAAAACCCAAGAAATGGATAACGAGTTTCAAAAATGTAAACATATTTTCATGGAAGTTTGTGCATAGTTACCAGCTTTCTTGATTTGTGCTCTAGGAGGTTTAATTAGGAAGGTTTGAAAAACACTAAAAGAAGCATAACATTTTATTGGTGAAGAGTTAAGCCTTGAAATTTGACATACATCTCAATGAGGATAAAGGGTGTCTAAAAATTTTACCAGTTAGGATTGGATATGAGTAATTTGAGATTTTTTTCAAAAAAATAGGTTTTTTAAGGATATCAGGCTAGTAGGAGGTTTACAAGGAAAATAGGTGAAAATGAAGTTGTGAAACTAATTTGATGGTTTGAACATATTGTTATGGTGATTTTAAGAATTTTAAAAATATTTTGTAACTTTGATTCTGGGTTTTAAAAGATTTAGTACTTTTGAGCAAGTTTTTCCCTATAAGAGCAAATTGACAAGTTATTAGTTTGGGTGATTGAATAGTTGAAATTGTGACTTCTAAAACAAAAATTATTGTTAATTGGAAGAGTGTGTGCAGGGATATGCATCATTAGGTATAATTTTTAAAGCCTTCTTACCATTTCTTAGGATTTTAAGGACATCATTTATGGCTTATAAAATATTTTAATAACTAATCACATTGTTTATCTAAGTGTTTTTGTAAGGGATTACTTGTGTGAGTGCTTATGTAGGTGTATTGGTAATATATAATTGTGTAATTTTCCACCTATGTGAGTGCGTAAGAAAATTTATAATTTTTTAAAGAAGGCGGTTACATCATTCTCGTTTAGATGGCCACATGTCACTCTCTTACCGGTCCTGTGATT
This sequence comes from Taxus wallichiana var. yunnanensis, assembly GCA_018340775.1. NCBI lineage: Eukaryota > Viridiplantae > Streptophyta > Pinopsida > Cupressales > Taxaceae > Taxus > Taxus wallichiana. Next base: position 71,281,574 of record CM031234.1, on the reverse strand, counting down.
TTTTTGGTTTACCTTAATATTTCTCCTTAACCATCTCGGGGTTTAAACATTTTTTTATCATTCTTTCTTAATTTTTAAATTTTTGGCTATTTCTTGCATTGTGCTTAAAATTATTGGTTTTTTAAAGACTTTGGAAATGGTGTAAATGAGTTAGGATTCCTCATTCACCTTATTAATCATGAAAAATAAAATAAATAAATAAAATATTCTCTTTTACTTGCTTATTTTTTTGAGTGAAATGTGTTTTTGTGTTGGAAAATAATTCAAAATAAATAATGTAGTTATAAATTATTGTCTTGGTTTTGAAATTTTATGGTGTTTTCTTCTCGTGCTCATTGGAGTGAGTCTCACATGATCAAAGTTGTAAAATTGTATAAATGTTTTGATATTGTTAATCTAACTTCTATCTGAGAAAATTAATGTGTTTATAAGGGTTTTAGGATGTAGGGACATGTTATAGAGGGAGATAAGGTGTCATTCAAAAAATTTGATATGTAAATGGGGGATAAGGTGGTATGTGAGAAAAATGGGATATGTAAATGGGGAGATAATGTGGTATGAAAATAAATATAATGAGAATATGTTAGAAAATTATTATAAAATGTAGATAATTATGGGTATTCTTACCCTTATGTAACCAAGTTTATTTATTTTGTATATTTTGATTTATTTTTTACTATGGTGTCCTCTTCTTACCATTTTTTCCAAGTTTGAATTTTTTTTGTTTGAATGAGAATGTAATTTTTGTCTCCATAAGTTTATCTCCATTGTTGGGTTATTGGTTTTTACCCCTCTTGATTTTGGGTTTACTATGTCAATGTAAATAAATCATGCCTACATTCAATGGTTGAAAAATGAGAATTTTCCCATCCTATTTTATATTCTTTTCTTGGGAGTGGGGCTTGGTGATTGCATTGGAGGTTCTCCTAAAGTATAAGGAAGTTCATTGAGGAAAATTTAAAAAGTCTTTATTTTTTTCTTAAGTTCATTGTAGAGCTTCATATAATTTTTTTTTAAAGGAACTTGTAAACTTTATTCTCTTTTGAGTTTCATAGTGGGAATGTTATATGGTTTCATTATATATGAAAAATTATTACTATGGAATAATTTTGTATATGTTTGTATGTAAAGTGATTTTATTTAATATTAAGTTTCAATTGATAAAATGGAAATTAAAAATTATATCCCTCCTCTCTTCCTCATATTTTAAAGTTAAATATAGAAAGAAAGGAATTAAGAAAATGAAGTGTATTAATATGACTAGTATGTTTATGCCAAGATATGATCTACCTCATATAGTGTTATAAATATCAAATAAATCAATCTCAAATCATGAAAATAAGTATGAGATTATCTAACCATTTTATATGTAAGGTAAAATCATCAGTTATTTCTATGAAAAATTTGGGATAAGATATTCGAATTTGAGTCTACAATCATAAAAACTAGGTAAAATGTTAGTATAATTTTGTGGCTAAGGGATCTTCCTTGGTCATATCCCTATCCATTTTCATGGTTTATAAAAGAACATGTAAGATATGCAAGATAAATAAAAATTGAAATGAAATGGTATACTTTTCAAACTATGGATATCTTTCAAAACTCATCCTCATCTACAATGCATCCAATTCAGACATTTCTTTTATAGCTAGAAAGATGAATTTGATATATTTCCAAAAGGTGGTCACAATAAGGATTCTGAGAAGTAAAGGAAGATATAGAGATCATAATTTAACCTTGCAATCTTGGAATTATCTTTCAAAAATTTCCTTTTCTTTTATAATTTAAAAAATAATAATATATAAGGAGGGGGAGGGGGAAAGTGTGTAGATAACCAAGAAGAATGAAAGAGGGTGAGTATTATTTTATAGGTTTGAGGTGCATAGAAATTTGGGATGGATTTGGGTGGAAATTTCATAGAGAGTTGAGATGATAAGCTTCTAATGTATATTAGAGATGTAAATAGTAGGTAGATTTGATTGAATGTTTATGATGTGTGCATGGAGTGTTGCGATAGAATTTAATGTGAGTGGGTGAGGATAATTAACTGGGTGACATGTATTTACTAAACCTCATTTTATATTTTTTTGTAATGTTATTTTTATGTATAATGATTATTGTGTTTTATATTGTTTGTATTTTTCTAAATGATGTGGCCTTAGAGGTACATTTTATAAAGTATACAATATATTAAATAAATCCTTAAATGAATGTTTAATTTGTTTCCTATTAAACTAAATACTTATTTGAGTTTAAAATAAATGTGCATACTCAGTACATATCATTTACATGTATTTATATGTACTTGGATATTGCTTAGTAAAAATGTTTTATAAATCAAACTATAAAAACATTTAAATTTATTTATTTTATATCGATAAAGAAAGTTTTAAGTGAATTTTCTTCTAGATATATATAAAAATCATATTTATAGTTTTAAAAATCAATATATCTAAATTTATTGTTATTTTATTTGTGTGTGTATGTGTGCGTGCATGCGTGTGTGGGTGTGGGTGTGCATGTGTGAGTGCGCGCGCGCTTGTGTGTGTGTGTGTGTGTGTGTGTGTGTGTGTGTGTGTGTGTGTGTGTGTGTGTGTGTGTGTGTGTGTGTGTGTGTGTGTGTTTTTTGTTTTTCCGTAGTAAATAAAGGGGCTAGGAAGGACATATCAAGATAGGTGCATTCTCCCGCATGAGTATATATAACAGGGGTGCGAGGAAATGTCACCCACTTTACAATAAATGAAATATTAGGAGGGTACATTTATGTTCTTGAACCATCCTTCCCTCACCAAAAACTTGAAAAAAATAAGTTGTATCTAAGGGGCGTAATCAGGCTGCCAATTCACTTTCTAATATATAATAGTCACCTATTGTTGATCCTCAAATATTGACTAAGTACCAAAGGGTGCATGAGCACGTAAAACTAGTAGAGAAGAAGGGTCATGGGGATAAGCACGTAAGATAGAGGTTTAAGAAGGGTTTTGGAGAAACCAGTGCAGTGTAAGGCATGACAATAAGATCTAAGGAATTAGCTATATTTGGCATTCTAGAGGCACTTGAAGAAAAACATTACCCGACTAGGCATGCTGAGTGGATAGGGTGCCACCTAGAACCTTGGTGGTCAAGAAAAGGATATTCCACATAGGGTATATTCCTAGGAATACATCATTACAGAAAGTGGAGAGCTCAGAATAAAATAAGCATGCACCATTGAAGGATTGCATGGACACTTGGCATTAGATCTACCCTTGAGAAAAGGAATGGCGGTGGGTGTTGATGCTATAAAGAGAGATGCTTGGAATAAAATAAGAGAGACAGGGGAAGACATAGATGGAATACATATAGCATGAGAAAAGAAAAGATCTGCAAAAAATATTAGGAGGCCCTAGGAATTGGGGTTATCATTAGAGGACTATAGGAATGTTATCATGTCCAAGGGATGGGTCTGTAAAATTTTTATAATAAGGGAAGCATAGCTAGGACTTCTGATATATGGGTTAGATCTCTATCTTGATATGTTCGGTTTGATATGACCCTTTTGAATGTAGTGTGGTTACTGAGACTATGATTAATATAAATATATGGCTATGTTCTAAACATCTGGTTCATGGGTGTAAACCCTAGTGTTATTTCCTCATACTTATAAGGTAGATCTATTCTTTATATTTCATGCCATGATGTTTCCCTTATTATTAAGCTACTGGGTATATAGATGTGATAGCTCATCCTATGATTTTAAAATGAATGCATGAAAATTTACTTTTCTATATTTAATTCTCTAACAATGGCAAGATATTCTCATAATGCTCACATAAAGGAGGGGATCGGCACCCGCACATGCCTCAAGTGAGCACCCAGTGCCCACTTGGTGATAGGCCAATGCGCATGGGGTTAGAAGTTAGTAGGTGGATAAAATTGACTACATCTTGGTTCCGTTGACGGACCTCTTTTCAAAGTTGTGAGAATGATGTGTGATGACAAAGTGCTTGACCTTGGATAATGTCAAAACATGGTTTAAGAGCATAGAGGATGATTCTCGAGATTTAGTATTCGACATGAGTTTGATGCATGCAAATGGGTAGAAGAACATCTATATCATGAGTTGTATGAGACCTTATTTTGTTGTTTTCCAGTGGAGTTGTATGAATGGCTTTTGACATATACATCTAGATCAAGTTGGTACTATAGATCTCGTGTTTGGACCCAAGAGATATATCGAGCTTGTAGGATGTTGATCTGACTTGGACCTATGTTTTTATCATTAGTGGAAGAGAGTGATGAACATTTATATCCTGGAATACACTATTTCTATGTATTCTTGTCTTTAGGTTGTTGAGTTTGAGTTCTTCAAGGAACCTAGAGGATCATTTTTACATTTTATCCCTTTAGCGATAAATATCATGATCATTACACTAATTTTGGAAGCATTCCCTATGGCCAAATAAGCTTCTCTGAGTGTTGGGTGAGGAAGCTAGGGTGGACGAAGATGGCGAACTTGCTGCTGAAAAGGAAAGAGAGGAGATACGAATAAAGTATAATGAATCTTGTGAAAGGGATTTAGATAGACAACATGAGGTTACAGGAGTGATGGATATATAGAGGTAGAAATTATGGGAAGGAATTGAGGTTCACATAGAGGACGTGGATCCTAAGCGAGTCTATGTTACCCGTCTTGGAAAACGTGAGAGAAAGACCCCTTCATCTTTTGATGAGAGTTCGTCACTTAGATAAAGGAGAGTCATTGGCATGCATCCGAACCCTCCTTGTGACTAATATCTAGTGCATAGCATTCCAAATCAAGAGATAAGTATTACAAACCTAGTTGGTATTAGTAGGAGTGACCGATCTACACCTAAGAGATATAATTTCACAAATGGTACATCTATGGCTGTACATTCATTTCCTATGTTTGGAGGAATATTGTCTTGAATGATGTTTGGGAAAAGTGAGAGTACACAAAGTTTGGGTATCATGTCTAGAAATGGTGCAAGACACACATCTAGTAGTGGTAAAATATCACAAACTATTGTCATGTATTTAATGGGACATTGGGAACGCTAGGTGCAACCACTTCAAGCCCATTTCAAACTACAAGAGGTGGATCCGGTGGTATAGGAGTTGGAATACCTAGTGGACTTGGTGGATCTAGAGGATCGAAGCAATAGGACCTAGTGGATCTAGTGGATCTAGCGGTGGAGGTAACATTGGAGGAAATCAAGGTTTTAGATCGGAAAACAAGGACCTTAACCGCCTCAACAAGTATTTTCTAAGATGTTTGTCGCCTACCGGACTAGAAAGGTGTTGAGGATGTTATAAAGCATGTACACAAGTTTGAGCTAATATGGCAATCAAAGGGGATCATTACCCTAGAGTGGAAGGAAAATTAGTTTGTAACAATGTTGCAAGGATGCGCGCATAGTTGCTACCAAAAGTATGACTCCCATCACAAAGTGGTGGATTACATCATGCTTTGCGTAATGCCTTCTTGGTTGAATTTTATATCCCCGAGTTTGAACAAAAGATCATTAGAATGTTAAAGGAGATTAAATAAGGTATGTCGTAGAGTGTGTGGGAGTATGAAACACATTTCAAGACTCTTTTATTAAATTTGTCTTATGATATTCATCCTTTTCAACATGCTCAGTGGTTTTTTGAGGGATTGATAACACCATTTAGGAGAACACTTTCACACAAAAATTTCATAGACCCATGTGAGGCCTTGGAGGCTGCCCTGCATGTTGAGGCTTTCGAAGCATGGATACAAGTGTTAACCCTTCCTTGAGGCTTATATTGCTGCAATGATGAAGAAGCTAGAGAAACTATCTACGAAATCGGTGCATGAGACTTGTAGTGGTATATGGTGCATATATTGTAAGGTAGAAGGGCATATAAAATACATCTATCCCTAGAGATTGGTACATGCCATGATGGTGGACTGTGAAATTTTCCATAGAGATCATGATGCAAGTAGATGTCTCTCTTTGCTGCAAAGTGCAATCCATAAGAATGTGTCTTGATATTTACAAATTTGTACCTATACTTCTCCTAAAACCAAGGATTGTAGATTGATTAATAAGATACATGACGCTATTGATATTGGTGTGCACTATACTAGCCTCACAAATAATTTCAAGGAATATGGTCATCATTATGAAGGGAACCTAGATAGAGGGGCACATGGAAGAGGCTTCCAAGGTGGATTTCATGGTCATGACAACCATGGAGGAGGAATAAGTGAGTTCCCATGTGGAACCTATTACAACTGTGGATCTATAGAGCACTATAAGCGTGAATACCCTGATCTTCTATAATGATCTTGGTGTGGGAAGAAGCATAAGTATGAGGATTTCCTAGAGTTTTTTGAACATAGGAGCCAACAACACTTTGAAAGGAAAAAGGTTTCGGATAGTAAGCGTGAGGATGTTTGATTCAAAATGAATGCCAAGGGTGGCACGTAGGTCGAAACTATAGCCTTTACTAGTTCCTCGACACAAGCTAAGGCTGCACACACTAGAGAAGTACCAACGCAAAGACCACTAGTTATTAGAGAAGAGGTATTACATGGAAAGTATCTGGAACCTAATCATTAGAAATAAGTGTATAAAGAAACCATGGATGTGATTCAAAGCCAACAAGGAGAGATCCATTTCCTAAAAGAACAATCAAGACAATTAGAGAAAACAAAGAATGTTGAGGCTCCACGAAAGGATTTGAATGACGTTAGAGAAGTATCTAAAATGTTGAGGAAAGATAATATCATCCCCTTGCTAGGAGAGTGGTTATTGGAGAAGGTACCACACACTAGAGAAGGGTACGAGAGGTAGGTTTTTCATGCTAACCTTCCTCCCCATAGCCTTGACTATGACAAAGAGATTACCTTGAATGTTGTTATAGATGGGTGACTTCTGAGAAATATTTTTATTAACATGGGTGTGGAAGTCAATGTTCTCACTCTAGATGAATGGCATCTAATGGGAAGGCCCCCATTAAATCCATCTTTGAATGTGTTGTATATTGATAACAAGATAAAGTAAATGCCCATTGGTGTCTTGAAGGATGCTACTATCACTATTCAAGGGGAAAAGTTCATTAGGGACTTCAAAGTCTTAGCACTAGCAGAGACAGACAAATTTCTAGCATTACTTGGGTGCCCTTGGTGTTATAAGAATAATTCTGACCTAAGGTTAAATAAGGGATACATAAGATTTGAGAACAAGGAATAGCCGATCATCATCCCCTTAACGGATGGGAAATCAACACCCCATATTTATCCCTTGGGAGAATAAGTTCTTGACAACATCTGTGAGTGCTCTATCAGGGACCCTAAGGTGATTCACCCTATAGAGGAGTTATTCAATTTGAAGATGCTCATTCCATGAGTTATACAACTAGTGTGGCATGTGACAATTGGGTGCATGGGACTTATGATTTAATTGGGTGACAGTTAAGAGGATTTGTTATGAGGATGATAATGGCACACTCACCAAGTGCTAGGAGGGAAGATTTTTTTGAGCTACTCTAGAGGGGCCAACCTTGATGATTTCTTATGGGAAATGGAGGCTCAATGGAAAAATGAGATCGAAAGAAGAGGGATGCTTAGCTATAACTTTCTTTGGACCACAACCCATTGGTGGGTGACACATCATGATATCCTTCTACAAAGGTGAAAAGTGAGAATCACGTTCTCTCATTAGGTTTTCTCGAAGCAATGCACACACTACAATATGAGACTACCATGAGAAGGAAACCACCTTGTTTCACATCCAAATATGTTAGAAAGCATGGATGAAAGGCACGGGGACCTTTTCAACTTATTTATAGGTGCATAATTTGTTGTTGGACCCCTAGATTATTGACCAAGTATGAAGGCGCGTAGGTGCACAAGGTCCTAGGTTATGGAATGACATGCAAGGAAAAAGTACACAAGAGAAGGGTTTAAGGAAGCCCGTAGCATGTGCGATGTGTGGAGGGATTGGGACTTGGTCATTTTGGACGTCTGGAGCATAACACATGAAAATCATGACCTATTTACGTGTGGATAAGATTTTAGCCTGGTGATAGGTTGGCCCAAGAAGGAGCATGCCTGCGATGGAATCTTATAGAAGAACATCATGGAATAAAGTGGAGAGCTTAGGCCTGGAGAAGCATGCTCACATGGAGGACCACATTTAGACACTTGGCACTAGATCTGAGGGCACTAGAGGGCAAGTTGGTAGTACCGAAAAGCTATAAATATAAGCACCTATAGACACGTAAACATACACATAGACAGTGAGTGGAGCTCAAGAAATACTACGAGGACTCTATCAAGAATAGTTGTATTCGGGAGAGGATTCATTAGGATTGGGGTTGTAAATTTTCTTTTTGGTAGCTTAGTTATATTAAGTCCAAAGTGTAATACATGATCATGGTCCCTTCTCTGTGACCCTCTGTAATGGTTCCATGGATGTAATAAAGGTTCCTGTTATAATAAATACATGAATATCAATGATTCTGATGTATACTTCTCTCTTATGAGTTATCTTTCCATTCATGCTAAGTATGGATGCTTGTATATTTCTTTCTTTCATAATACATGTTATGGATTCTGTTAAGTACTTTGTCTGAAATGACTGTAAGGATCTAGAGGCCGTTCTAAGCCCTATGGTTCTTGTATGTCCTAACTTCCCTTCTGAAATCTGTTACACAAATCATCGATGATGTTTCCCACTGAACTCAGATAAAAGAGAGACTCGGTACCCGCGTGTGCCTCGGGTGAGTGCCCAACTTTCGCTAGGTGATAGGCCAGTGCACATGGGGTTCCTTTCTTTTGTGATAAGGGTAAAAATGATTACATATAGGTTCTGTTTCTGGACCTCTTTTTGAAGTTGTAGTGGGATTTATCATACATCATGATCTATGTAAAGAGTAATGATAGAGTGGTTAACATTGGAAAGTATTGAATCATGGTTTAAGAGCATGGAGGATGAATTTTCTCAGAGATTCAGCACTGGACCTAAGTTTAATGCACGCAGATGGGTAGAAGAGAATCTCTACCATGATCTGTATGAGACCTTTTTCTACTAATTCCCTATGGAGTTGTATGAATGGCTCTCAGCCTATGCATCTAGATCAAGTTGGCATTATGAATCACATGTGTGGACCCAAGAAGAATACCAAAGGCTATAGGATGCATATCCGATGTGGACCCATCTTTGTGGATCATTGGTGGAAAGGAGTATTTGCTAGCTACACTCTGGAGTACACCACTTCCACATATTTTTGTCCGAGGTTTATGAGTTTGAGTTTCTACGGGATCCCAGAGGATCCTTTCTATATTTTATCCATTTGGCTTTGAAGATCTTGATGATTACCATGAGTTTAAAGGCTTTCCCAATGGCCACTAAACCATTCTAAGTGTTGGGTGAGGAAGTTAGGGTGGAGAAAGATGGCGATGTTGCAAAGAGAGAAAAGAAAGGGAGGAGAGACAACTCAAGTATGGTGAAGCATGTGAAAGGGAGATTACTAGAAAATGTGAGGTTATAGGTGTGATGAATGTATGACAAAAGACATTACGAGAAGGATTTGAGGTTCATGCTAAGGACGTGGAACTCCGAGTAGTCCTGCGACCCCATCTTGGCAAGCACGTGAGAGAAACCCCTTTGTCTTTTGATGAGATTTCATTGCCGCAGAGAAAAAGAACCGTTGGCACACATCTGAGCCCACCTAGTGACCAGACCTTGGCGCTTGGTTTTCCGTATCACGGGGAAAATATTACTAATCCAGCTTGGCTACATTAGAGGTATAATTGTTCTATGCCCAGGAGGTATAATTTCTCATTTGGGACTTCTATGGCTGCAAACACCAGCCCAGTGTTAGGAATTTTCGGTAAGGTATAGGCACACAAGCATTTGGTCTCATGTCTGGGAGTGGTGTGGGGTATACTATTGGAAGTGGGGCATTGTCCCAGACCGTAGGCACATACTCAGTGGAACTATGGGGACCCTTGGCATGACCACTTCAAGACCTGGTGGGCCTAGTGGATCTAGTGGTTTAGGAGGAGTAGAAGCTAGTGGGTCTAGTAGATCTAGTGGTTCAGACTTGGTGGTCCCGGTGGACCAGTGGTTAAGGACCTAGTGGACCGATGGATCGGGAGGTGGAGAAAACATAGGAAGAAACCAAGGATCTCGGAAGAGGAGGATTTGGCCACTAACCACCCCCATAAGTTTTCTTTGAAATGTCTCTACATTTTCCCGATTATAGAGGTATTGAGGATGTTGCGGAACATGTTCATAAGTGTGAACTGCTATGGCACACAAAGGGTATGACAACTCTAGAAAAAAATGCTAGTTAGTTTGCAACCACATTGCAAGTGTGTGTGCATGGTGGTATGGGACGTATGACCCTCATCAAATAGTGGTGGACTATATTGCCTTAAATAATGCACTCTTGGTGGAGTTCCACATTCCCGAGTTTGAGTAGAATAGCATCGTGAGCTATGAAGAAGATTCAACAAGGAATGGCGAGAGAGTGTGTGGGAGTATGATGTGTGCTTTAAAACTCTCTTGTCTAAATTATCATATGATATTCACCCTTCATAACATGCTTAGTGGTTTTTTAGAGGGTTGATCACCCCTTTTAGAAGGGACTTATCTCATAAAAATTTTACAGACTTGCACGAGGCATTGGAAGATGCTCTATGTGCCAAAGCTATCTGTAGTATTAATACCGGTGTTAGACCATTCTTGGAGGCTCGATTACTACTATGGCTAAGTAGTTGAAAAAAATTTCTACGAACTCATCCCATGAGACTCGCAATGGTTTATGGTGTATAGATTGTGAAATAAAGGGGCACGTTAAGGTTAATTTCCCCCAGAGGATAGTACACATTGTGGCGGTAGAGTGTGAAATTTTTCATGGGGACCATGATGCGAGTAGGTGCCCCTTGCTATAGTGTGCAATCAGAAATAATGTATCTTGTTACTACAAGATTTGCACTTCTACAACCCATGATACTAAGGATTGTAGGCTCATTGATCAGATCCATGAGGCCATTGATCATGGGGTGTGTCAAACTAGCGTTGTCAGTAGTTCTAAGGGTGATGATCACCGTTATGAGGAGTGCGCAGATGGAGGTGCGTGAGGCAGAGGAATTTGAGGAGGATTTCATGGTAGTAGTAACCATGGTGGAGGAAGGAGTGAGCTCCCACTTGGAACTTGTTTCAATTGTTGATCTATGGAACATTATAAACATGAATTCCCATACCATTACATGAGTGCTCATGGTGTGGAAAGAAGGATAAGTATGAGGAGTGCCCAAATTGTTTGAGCATATGAATTATCGAACTGGAAGGAAAAGGGCACTACAATGGTTAGTATTACGAAGGTAGACATACACTGGATGCCTCGCGTAACACGAGATGTAGGTTTAGAACTTGTCTCAAGAATTACAAGGGTAGAATCCACGTGTGCAAGAGAGATACCAAGACAAAAAAACCTAGTTTTACGGGAGGATGTCATTTATGGAAAGTATCCAGACCTCACGCATCAAAAGGAGATATATCAAGACACCGTGGATGTCATTCGAAGCTCACAAGGGGAAATCAAGTGTCTAAAGGAGTAGTCCAAGAGGGAGGAACAAGTAAGGAGAGTTAAGGTACCAAAGGATGGCCTGGATGAGGTCAAGGAGGTGTGTAAAATTCTAAGGTAGGAGAATATCATTCCCTTGCTAAGATCATGGTTGAGAGAGAAGGTACCATGTGCCGGAGGAGAGTGCAAGAGGTGGGTCTTGCATGTGAACCTTTTCCCTCATAGCCTCAACTATGATAAGGAGATCCTATTGATGCAGTTATAGATTGATGGCTCCTCAGTAATATCCTCATTGACACAGGTGTGGAGGTTAATGTTCTAACTTTGGATGCATGGCATCAGATGGGAAGACCTGCATTATAGCCATATTTAAATGTATTGTATATGGCAAACAAAACTAAGGAAATGCCCATCAATGTCTTAAAGAATGTAGCTATTACTATCTAGGAGATAATTTTACCGGGTACTTCAAAGTCTTGGCACTTGAAGAAGTAGACAATTTCCCAAAGACTACTACTTGGCACCCTTGGTGTTACAAGAACAATGCGGACCTTCGATTCAATAAAGGGTACATCAGCTTCGAGAACAAGGAGGAATGGATCATTATACCCCTAGTTGATGGGAAGTTGACACCCTATATTGAACCATTGGGGGAAGAGGTTCTGGATAGGATATATGTGTGCTCAATCAGAGACCTAGAGATGATACACCCTACTAACTGGGGTTATCTAGTTTGAAGATGCTTAGTCAATGTAAGTGATACCACCAGTCTGGCATGTGACAATTGGGTGCATGGGACTTATGAATTGATGGGATGGAAGTTGAGAGGGTTGGTGACCAAGGTAACAAAGGCGCACATGGTTTGGCACCTTGGAGGAAAATAACTACCCAAGTATTCAGGAGGAGCCTTCCCTAAGATCTTTCTCTGCAGAGTTGGAAGCTCAGTGGAAGAATGATAAGGAATGACGGGGGATGTTAAGTTATGTCTCACTCAACACAAAGGTGGCTTGGTGGTGGGCTACACATTAGGAGAGCCTTTTAGACTAGCTCAAGGTAAGAATTTCTCTCTTTGCTAGATTTTCTAGGAGCAATGTGCCTAACATCATCAAGGATTACCATGGGAAGGATCCCACCTCTTTCCATATCTAGGAGTGTGAATGGGTCTAGAGAGAAGGCGTGGAAGATTTTCCACTATCCCTCTAGGTGCACAAGTTGTATTCTACACTTCGTGGTTGTGCATGTGCATGGTATATTCATTCGAAACATGCCGCTAGATAAGGAATTGGTAAGAGCTCGTGGACTGACCTTATTCAAACCTTTGAGTATCGGAGTACCAAATCATCAATTGATAAGGCATTACAAGGTATCAAGTGCCTTACCATGGGGGATATTGCCAGATTGAAGATAGGCTATTGGAATTACTAGGTGAACTAGGATTGGAGGTGCACTTTGAAGAAGTAGAGGAAATAAAAGAGTTACAACTTGAGCACATGTGTTCGAAAAAGAAAAAGGAAAGTTGGTGTATGTGATTGATGGAGAGGAATCAAAAAGCTTGGATGTTAACCATTCTCAGAGACAAGTGAGATAGTGGCCAGTGCTGATACTCACGTGTGCACCTACCATGAACCCTTAAAAACAAAGAAGTTTAACACCGGTTCAGGAGAAGAACCTAAGGAAGCTATTATTGGAGACTCCTAGTCAGAGAAGGAAGTATCTAAGATCATTGATCTATTGCATGAATTTGAGGATTTATTCCTACATGGGTACCATGAACTCAAAGGTGTTCATCATTTCTTGGGGAGATGAAGATAAAACTGAAGGATGGTGTGCACCCGGTTAGGAAAAGGCCCTACCGAATGAATCCCAATTTGCATGTGAAGGTTAAGGAAGAGATAGACAAAATGATAGCTTCTGGGATCATTGAGGTAGTGGAAGAGTTGGAATGGATAAGTCTGATGGTAATCAGCATCAAGAAGGATGGGTGGATTAGGATCTATGTGGATTATAGGTAACTAAATGTTGTTTGTGTCATTGATCCGTTTCTGACTCCCTTCACTAAAGAAATTTTGGAAGGAGTCGCTGGGTGTGAAATCTATTCCTTTACAGATAAATTTTCAGGGTACCACCAAGTCCAGATTGCAAAGAAGGACTAGGAGAAGATGAATTTCACCACTGAGTGGGGAATTTTTGCATATATGGTCATGCCCTTTGGGTTAAAGAATGTGCATGTTGTTTTCTTACGCATAGTGGTGCAAGCATTCTAGGACTTCATCCATAAGTTTCTTCAATTCTATTTGGATGATTGGACACTATATGGTCTGGTTATAGACCATTGTGACAATTTAAGGTTAAAGTTTGAGAGGTGTAGACAGCTTGAGGATATCCCTCAACATTAAGAAGTGAGTGTTTACTACACCCTTCGGGGATTTTTGGGACATATCATATGTAAGGAGGGCTTGCTGGTAGATCCCGCTAAAGTTGCGGTTATTGTGGGATTAGGGAGCCTACTAGCCGAGCGTAATGCACGGATTCCTTAGGCATACAAAGCTATTACAAGAAATTCATCAAAGGGTATGCTAGGATCTCCTTGCCTTTAGAGGATCTTCTTAGACATAAAAGTGCATTCCATTGGGGGAGGCACAATGTATAAGCGTTTGATACATTAAAATATAGGCTTGTCACCTCACCTATATTACATTTTCCCTCTTGGGAAAATCCATTTCATGTCCATGTAGATGCCTCGGGGATGGTGATTGGAGCATTTCTTGCACATCCAGGTGAAGGGATTATTGATCATCCTCTATGTTTTGGAAGTAGGAAGTGACACCAAAGAGAGTAGAATTATACCAACGGGCGAGTGTGAGGCATTTTGATGATGTACGTGCTCTTCAAGTTGAGAGAGTATCTCACTGGCAATACCCTTTGTGTTTTACACTAACCACATGACATTAAAGTATTTGGTGAACAAGCCTATTCTACAAGGGTACATATGTTGGTAGGTGTTTTTGTTTTAATAATTTGAATTCACCATTGTAATGAAGCCTAGGAAAAGCAATTATGTGCCTAATCTTCCGTCTATAATTGATTCAGGGAAGACACACAGAGTATTGAGGAAAAAATTCTAGATGTGCAACTATTTATGTTGTGGCGTGCACCCTCGATTTGGAAGATATTGCGGTGTTTCTAAAGGAAGGTGTGGTGGCTTTGGAAGGAACGAAAACATTGGAAAAAAAGTAGTTGGTCATACACACCACACCCTACATGTTAATCAGTGGAGACTTATACAAGTTAGGACATGATGAATTTTTTTGTAGGTGTGTATTAGAGCATGAGCATCTGTCCATCATGGAAGAAGCACACGGAGGAAGTGCAGGTGGGCATTATGTAGGTGATGCCACCACGCATAAGATATTAATGGTAGGTTTGTGGTGGGAAAACCAGTACAATGATTATAAAGGCTATTGTAAATAGTGTGACCATTTTCAGTGCATTGGAAAACTAGGAAGGAGAGATGAAATGCCTTTGTGCCCTATCCCTAGTGTGGAGCCTTTTGAAAAGTGGGCAATAGACTTTGTGGGACCTATTGCACCATCAACGCATAGGACTGGGTCACGTTATGTCATCACTTGCATGGATTATCTGAAAAGGTGGGTAGAGGCAACTCCGACTAATTATTGCATAATAGCCACAATGGAAAGGTTCTTGTGGGAGAACATTATCACTAGGTATAGGTGTCCATTGAGTTTGACTAGTGATAGGGGTACGCATTTCTTGAATGACCCCATGAGGATCATGTTATTAGAGTTCATGGTGGCTCATCACAAGAATACACCCTATCACCCGCAAGCAAATGGAACCATGGAAGCATTTAAAAAATATTGATTCATACCACGACCAAAATTTGTGATGTCGGAAGACAAGATTGGGATGAAAAAGTATCGGTAGTATTTTGGGATTACATGACAATGTATAAAACGCTTAACAAAGTCACACCATTTCAGTTGGTGTTTGCACGGAAGCTATTTTTCCAATTTAATTTATGTTTCCTTCTCTACAAATAGTGCACACGGGAGGGTTAGCCGATGAACAAGTGCTAGAAGAAAGGATTGAGGAGTTAATGAAGGCTGGATGAAAGACAATCACTCGCCGTGGAGCCAAACAAGAGAAAAAGCAAATCGAAGGCTTGGCATGATTGCGACATTAGAAACAAGAATTTTGAGGTTGGGCGAGATGGTTTTACTATATGATTCTAAGTTTCTACACCATCTTGAGAAGTTAAAGTCCATTGGTTGTAATTTCACAAATAGGGACGGAAGCTTGTATATTTTATTAATGTGAAATTGATTAACCATTACAATGGAGTGCTACAATATTTATACATATTGGACAGCAATATACAAACAAATAAATGGGTTGCATAGGTACAACCAAAAACACAACTGCTTCCAATATTACATCTAGGAAGCACATAATTGTTATAAAAATTATAACAATTATACATGTGGAAATAAAAGACAAATATGGTTTTAAAAACCATATAACAATAAATAATTAATTAATAGTTAATTAATTATAAAATGCATAATTAAAATATTAGGTAAATAATAATTAACCTAACATTCCCCCCCTTAATTGTGCATTGTCTCAAGAGATGAGGAGAGGAACTCTCTAAACAACTCGAACTTGTCATGTGCAAGTGACTTTGTGAAGATATATGCCCGTTGTTCAACTGTTGGACAAAATTGAAGCTGGATGTTGTGCTTTAACACATGTTCATGTATGAAATGAACTTGTACCTCAATGTGCTTTGTTCTCTCGTGAAAAATTGGATTGTGAACAAGTTTGAGAAAACTTTCATTGTCAACATACATGGTGGTTGGTTTGTCATGTGGTATTCCAAGTCCTTCCAAGTATACAACATAGACAAATCGCTTCATGATAGCTTCTCATGTAGAATGATACTCGAATCTGTGGAAGAGTGAGAAACGAAGTGTTTTTATTGCTTCCCATGATATTGGTCCAGATCCCATAAAGAATACAAATCAAGAAGTGGATTTTTAATCATCAATGTTACCTATATGATCCGAATCAATATCCAAATCAAGAAGAATTTTTCGTTCTTCTTGTATTCTATACCAAGATCCACTGATCCTTTAAGATATCTCAAAATGTGCCTTGCTGCTTTCCAATGAAAAAATTTGGGTTCCTACATGAACCTAGATAGATAGCTACCAATAGAGACTCCCAATCAGCTACCAATAGAGAGTGGCACTTACCTCAGGAGATGGATCTAAATGAGATAACTGTAATCTATTCTCCATGGGTGTAGCAATTGGTGTGTAATCCATCATCCTAAACTTCTTGAGTGTAGTCTTGGTATATTTCATCTGATAAACAAAAATGTGATTCTCTTTCTGCCATACTTCCAATCCAAGATAGTAATGCATCAACCCAAGATCAGTCATGTTGAATGATCGATTAAGATCTTTCTTCATTGCATTGATCATCCTCACTAAACTATCAGTGATGACTAGATCATCGACATAGACAACAAAAATTACCAGATCTCACCCCCTTTCTTTTTGAGGTAGATATTGGGATCGTATGGATTTCTAATAAATCCATCTTGTACAAGATGCTCATCAATCTTGATATACCATGCTCGGGGTTCTGTTTGAGGCCATACAGAGATTTCCCGAGTCTTCATACCTTTGATTCTTGACCAGTACTACATATCCCTCGTGTTGAGTCATGTATACTTCTTGTAAATATCTCATTTTATGAAGGAACTTTTTACATCCATTTGGTGGAATTTCCATCCAACCCGTGTAGTTAGAGCAAATATCATCCCGATCATTTTGATCTTAGCTGTTGGAGAAAATGTCTCCTCATAGTTAATGCTTTCTTTTTATGAATACCCCTTTTCTCGCATGTCTTACTTTATACTCGTCCCACTATCCCATCTACTTTGTGCTTTGTTTTAAATATCCATCTCGCCTCTAACGGGTTTCTTCCCCAGGTGGAAGATCGACAAGCTGCCAAGTGTTATTCTTCATCACCGATTGATATTCGTAATCCATGGCATATTTACAAGATTTTGATTATAGGTATTCCTCTACTATAGAGGGATCATCGATAGTCTACATTTGCGTGAACCAAGGGGTAGAGAAATGTTCCCAATCCCCGAACTATATATGAAGAATCATCTCCCAAAAAAACATGATTTTTCAATGGTGTGTCCCTCATTGAAATAAACCACTCTCAGGGCCAGTCATGTGTCAAGTGGCCCCGAATCAACATACCAAACATCACTAGATGACGTGGATGGTTCACTTGATCGATTAGTGAAGAAGAAGAGGTCTTCATTGTCTTACTGTTCTTGTTGCTCAACAATATTACCTTCTGGTGGTGAGTCTTATTTTTAGTTCCCCTTTTTTTCCCTTGATTGTAGTTAGAATGTCCCTTGTTAGATTCTTGTGGAGGTCCACAGCGGTTGCTTCATGAACCTTTCTTATAAGTATTATACCAATAATCTTGTAGGTTATGTCCTCGTTTACAAATTGGACATTGCTTCTTCATCATCTATCCCCTTGATATTGATTTTGATTTTGGTTTTTAATAGTAATTAGGTTTTTATTTACCCTTTCCTTTCCATTTTTGATGTGAAGACAATTCCTGCTCCTCTTCATCATCCTTATTGTGCATTGCTTCATCTTTTTGTAGTAGGTTTACCAATTTGTCAAAACTAACTGTCATATCTCACCAAGTTTAGTGTTATTAAAAAATTATGGTATGAAGAAGGGAGTGATCTCTAAACAATGGGAATGGGATCATCATCTTTGACCACTTCTCCTAGGGCTAGAAGTGACACCCTTAATTACGTAATTCTTCTTAAGAAAGATTCTATTTTTTCATTCTTCTTTAACTTCAATGTGTGTAACTCGGCTCTGAAAATTTAGTATAACATTCTTGTTCTTGTCCTCATATAGTATCCTCAATTTATCCCATTCTTCTTTGGCTATTTTAACATCTCAAATGTGGGGTTGTACATCATCGACACTCGAAACAAGATGATGAGTTTGGCCTTCGATATGCTTTATCAAACTACCATTGTTGTGTTATATCGTAGTTGATCCGGATCGTTAGAGTACCATTCACAAAGAAGCTAAATTTCTTCAAACTCAAGTTGTGTCTTGATTTTAGTCTTCCATGCAGCATAGTTATTTCCTCTAAGTAATTGTGAATCGAGAAGAAAAAAATTGGGGGCATTGGTGCCCATTTTGCAGAGATTACCGATAGGATTTGGCTCTTATCATTCTAGGTATTAGGTATCCCAATCTATATACCATCATCGATATACCAAACCTTTCTATATACATTCCCTTCGATATACATGGCGGTACATGGAAGAAACTTACCCTTTCTATATACCCGACGGTACATGGAAGAAGCTCACCCTTTCTATATACCCAACAGTACGTGAAAGAGGCATTAACATACGTGAAAGAATTCAATACATGGTACCAAGATAGTACTGATGGGGTCTGTGTGATAATTGACACCATCTCAAATAAATATCCTCATACGCGTGTGTAACTTTGCTATATACTTGGATAATTTCTCAGTCCGGATTTATGTCATACAATCGTTCACAGACGGATGGGATGGTTCATAGTGTGTGCACTATGACCTTATTACTCCCTATCGATTTAAAGGGATGATGCCCAGACGATGTTGTTGCAGCTATATTAGGTGTTAAGTGTAGTAGTAGTCATGATAGATTTACCCGTAAGTGCTTCCTAGAGGCACCGTATATACCAAACATTGCGAATGAGATCTAGGATCTCGTGAGTGTTATAGAACCAATTTTATACTATTTTGTATTATAATTATTCTAGTTTTAAAGTAGTTACAAAGTTTACAGTTGACTATGACAACTCAAAATTAGTAAAATATAATGTAGTATACAAATTACATTTAAAGATTCTGAAAAATTAAATGGCAGGAAAAATAAAATTATTTTGTCACCCCTAGTGGCCTCAGAGCCCAAAATGACCCAAAATGAATAGAATTGAAAAAAACCAACTGAAAATGCAATTTTTAGCTATCCCTCTTTTGGAGAAAGTTGCCTGGAATGAAAAAACGGGCTAAATGGGAGAAAAAAAATTACCCTAAATTTAGGGTTTTTCTCACTAAATGTTTAGAGGCCTTTTTAGTTATCACTAAATGGTTTAGCTATAGTTTTTGCTAAATATGCCTCCAGTTAGGTAGTTTCACTATATTTTTCTCTGAAATTCCAAAATTGAAAAATTTGTGGTGTTTTAGAGAGATTCGAACCATTCACCTCCCAACTCTAAAGCTTTCTCCTTGTCCAACTAGGCTCTTTTAGTTCTCATGCAAGAGACTGAGTAAATTGATATTTAAAGAATGCAAATTCAAACTAACATTTTGATAGGTGTGACTGGTGAGATGAGCTCCACATGGAGTGTGTGCTTGGAGGATGATTTAGAGCATCAGCAAAATCCGGATCTGTAATGCTTAAGCCACCACTTTTTATTTTTATTTGTTTTTGATTGGGTTTGATTGCTCACCAATTTTTTTAATTTTTGTGTGGTTCACCAAATTCATCCACGATCCACTTTGCACACTTGGGGAGTACTAGGTGAGGCCACTGTGTTATTTTTCTTTGCATTTTTATTTCTAAATCAATTTGACTTCACCTATTGTTTTCTTTGTTGCAGTTACGCATGAGGAAGTCACAATTTTATTGATGCGAGATCATTGTTGATAATGGCCGCCGCATGGAGGAGTGTGATTAGACTGCTCCACGTTTTATGTGTATTTATAGGTCCCATGCGTGGAGGTGTGTGGCTGCTCCACACTTTTATATTCCTCGCCACTATTGAATGACACGTCCACTATTTTGTGTAGGTTTTCTCCTCAATACAAAGCTCGGCCCTTCAAATTACTACTCGGCCCAATGAAATATTCTTGGTCGATGCTTGGTCTGGAGGATCCGGCCAGCTCGGGCTCGGTTGTGGTGAACAGAGATGACTCGGCCGCTTGAAACAATGCACAACTCAGTGTCCAAACAATGTAACAAAGTTTAGACTGAGTCCTCCAAATCTGGATAGTCTTCTAGAATTAGCAGAGACTATATGCACCTCTAAATTAGAGGGAAAACCCCTATTGAGGGATTGTTTTTTTTTTTTAAATTACATCCAGGGAGAAAATTTTGCCTAGTGCAAGAGGCACCAGGGTAAAAATTTTCCTTACAAACACCTCGAGAATGACAGGAGGTTTTGGAGATGTAGAACATTTTGGGAAGTTGCTGGAGGCAACACAGGCTCTCCTAGAGTGTGGAATCTCCTCCAAAAATCTATGCTTCCTCTCTCTAACCTCCTCTGCTTCATAGGTCCAAATTCTTGCTCTGGTACCAAATGTAATTTCACAAACAGGGATGGAAGCCTGTATATTTTATTAATGTGAAATTGATTAATCATTACAATGGAGTGCTACAATATTTATACTTATTGGACAGCAATATACAAAAAAATAAATGGGTTACACAGGTACAACCAAAAACACAACTGTATCCAATATTACATTCGAGAAGCACATAATTGTTATAACAATTATACATGTGGAAATAAAAGACAAATATGGTTTTAAAAACCATATAACAATAAATAATTAATTAATAGTTAATTAATTATAAAATGCATAATTAGAATATTAGGTAAATAATAATTAACCTAACATTGGTTGGGTCCTTACATAATCTCGTACATCATTGATTCGGGCGTGTGTCAGTTACAAGAACTGGATGGGACAAAGTTTCCTAGACACTTCAATGGGAGTCGGCTAAAGCCCTACTATAAATAAGTCTTCTTGGTGTTTGTAAATAAGGTAGTTTTACCAGTTAGCTTAGAATTTTCCTTTATTTATTCCCTTTCTTGTGTTTCACTTTCCCGTTATTGTTTTGTTTTGCGCCTTGGGTGCTGGTAACCTTATTACTACTTTGGAGAATTTGTGAGTGTGCAGAGGACCATGCATCATTTTAAGTGTGGGGTGGAGAAATGTGAAGGAGCGCATGGTTAGAGTACCAAGGAAGTTGTGTCAAAAATCCCTGTTGAATGGCCCAGTTGAAAGAGGTGTATGAAGAGAAAATATGGAAGAAGGATGGTTGGTGCCAAGATAAAGCTACTTTTATATCCCACATACTAAGGAGAAAAAATCACATTAAGCAACATGAGGTAGGCGAGAGAAAAACTCAAGACAAAAGAAGTGCCTTCGAACTCAGTTATGCGCAGAGGCAAAAGTCTCTGTCATCTTTGGATTGGTTGCACACTAGAAGGTTGGAGGGGTTTTTGCGTAGGTTGGGTGCATGAGTGAAAGTGCTGAAGATGGGATTTGTTTGAAAAATCTGCATTAAATGAAAAAAGTATGGTGGTAGGTGAAGTAGCATTTAATGTTCAAAAAGAGAAAAGCTATAAGTAAAGGGTTGAGGCACTTTCATTTTCACTTTGTGAAATAAGAAAGAAGTGAGTTTTACAAACTAGGGTTTCCAGATTCAATTGTGTGAAGAAAGATCTATGAGATTGAAGCATGAGCAGCCAGTTTGATTTTTCAAACCAAAAGGAAGGGGTTACATGGGCATGAAAAAAATTTGTGAGGAGGCGTCATCTTGTGGAAGTTTTATCCCAGTTAGGGTTTGACAAACTAGGGCATGGGTTCAAGAGGTTTTTTATCATAGGCTTGAGATCGAGAGGCTAGAAGAAGTGGAAGAACAAAGTAACAAGGAGGGAGTGAAGTGATAGGAGGACCTTGACAATGGCACCCAAGAAAGGAAAGGGCAAGGCCAAGGCCAAGCAGCAAAAACCTGACATGAACATGAATGAAGAATGGTATGTGGAGATGTAATACCCAGATGGGGTAATGATAGATAAGGAGTGCGAGTCCCACCCAAGGAACATGCCTGTGAGTTATTATAACCACTAAACGAACATGATCAAGAAAGAAATGGCACTGGAGTTAGTGCACCCCATGAACAAATGGACACCAGAGGGCTTTCCCATCTACAATGATGATGTTAAGGTCAAATTAGAGAAGGCATGGTTGTTGCAACTCTATGAATTACCCTATTTTGGAAAACTAGAATGCCTATACCTATGGATAATATCGTGGGTACATGAAGATTACTTATATTTTGTAGGGCATAAGATGTCCATTACTACCCAAATCATCTCTCAGTTCACAAGCCTCATATGTGAAGGAAACAACTTGGAGGATGACATGAGCGACAAGGAGGCAATTTAGGAAACCATCAATGAATATTCCTGCAAAAAGGGGTCGATATACTACAACATCTCAGATATTAAGGACTCAATGATGAAGATGGATGCACATCTAGTAACAAAGCTGAATGGGCAGGAGAGATGGACCCAGGTCAATAAACCCTAGTTACATATCTACAGGAAGATTGTAGAGGGCACCATATATAACTTATCTACATACATCGTGGGGAAATTTTCTATTGCGAGGAGGGGGAAAAATACTCTTTGGTAACATCTTGCTAACCATCGTATTTTCAGAGATTGGATTTTTGATGCATCAAACAAATTTATATGGGAGTACCCTGCCGAGGATCCTTCACCCGCGAAGAGATTTGAGAAGTATGCCTGCGACACAATGACAACACCCCACAAGGTGCGACTGGAGAAGTGGTATATGTGCCTGAGGAACATGTTTAGGGTAGAGTGGAGGATTCCCAAACAACTTCTAGTAGTCACTGAGGGGGAAGCCGAATTCACAGTATATCAACATTTCTACCTGGGTAGGTTCAGGCTGATAGATGAATCATGGAGCCCATGGTGCAAGATTCCCTTTACTTTCATAGCTCAATACTTCCAAGTGGGAGTAAAAAAATTTAAGGAATCCAAGAAGTTGAAGTTGGAACTAGGTCACCGGATCGAGAGCACGAGAGAAGTAAAAAATGTTGAACTACCCTAGTGGTAAGCACACGTACATGGAAAGGTATGTGTCGCATGAGGTCCGATGATAAGGCCGATGACGCTACCCATTGTAGGAGGATCCGTGGCACGTGTATACCTCTCGTATAAGGCCCAATTTTGAGAAGGGCACGTACCTGGAGAACAATGTCTCCATACCTGACGATCCCATGGGTAGGAAGAAGCCCACACCCAAGAAGAGGGGAAGAGAAGAAGAAGAAGCACCAAGAGTGTAGACTACTTAGACAGTGAGCATGCCGACAATGAGTGCCAAGCCTAGTACTTACACACAGAGAAAGAAGTCTCGGTGAAGGAGAAGACACTAGAAGTGGAGGCACCTAGGCAACCCCTCACCAAGGAAAAGTCACCAGAGGAAGAGGAAGAGGCCAAATCCCCTGTCAAGGAGCCACCTCTCAAGAAAAAGCAGAGGATGGAAGAGGAAGCTAACTCGGAGGAGACCGATAGCTTAGAGAAGTACATGGGTAAAAGAGAAGATGAGAGTGAAGAAGATGATAGCAAGGAGGATGATCCTGAAAGAGACCAGGAGCCACATGTTTTCAGCATGTATGACTCAGGAGAAGAGAGTGGGGAAGAGAAACAAGAGTTCGTATTCATGTGGTGCAAGAGTACCCAAGATGAGGAAGGCACCCAAGACATGGGAAAGAGTGACGAGGTTGGCATGGAAAAGTAGGAAGCCATAAGCTTCACAAAGGATCAGATCACCAAGGTGGCGGAGAGAGAGGCAAAGAAAATGCTCGAGGCCCTAGTATACCAAGAGTTAGAGTGCAACGCTGACATAGTGTTGAAGGAAGGTAAGGAGGAAAACATTGAAAAGGATCATGATAGCATGGGAGGAGGTCCCACTCTAATGGTAAGTTTTCCCAAATATGCGCACTCAAGTAGGATGACACTTGATATATAACACATACAAGTGATGGGCTATATTAATGATTCAAAGAAGGTGTTACGTGCATGGTTCTAGAGCACTGTACCCATAGAAAGGATTTTAGCCATGGGGTCATTTGAAAAGGAGGCGCATACCCTAGAATGCAGAAGATGCTCTCTTGGGCATTTGAATCCCACATTAAAGAGCTAGACTTTGAAGTCTTCAAAGGAGCAGTCATCACAGTAATAGAGTCTAAGGGAGCTAATCCTTTGGTAAATGCCTAGGAACTCTCAGATGAGCAGGTTTGTAACACTCTCAACAAGGTCACAGTCGAGACAGAGGCTAGGATCTTTGTGTGTAATGATAGAATAAGAGTGCTAGAGGAAAAGCTAGGGAAGAAAGCAGAGGAGTTGGCGAGAGAAGGCCAAGAGCTTGAAATAGGAAGAACTCGATCGGTGCACGGCTAAAGGCGCTAGCTAAAGGATGAAAAGACAAAGGTGCAGGAAGTATATAAGAAGGTGAATTCTATCAAGAGCACCATCATTTTAAAGAACCTAGACCTAGAGAAACCCGTGGATAAGTATGCATCCATTAAGGAATGCTTAGAAGATCTAATGCGTGTCCTCACCATGGAGAGATGATCTTTGGCCCAAGAGTATGTAGAGTAATTGGGCACGTGCTTAAAGGAAGAGGACAAGTTGAGGGCGGTAACACTCATTGCTGAGTATAGCAAGGTGCTCATAGAGGTTAAAATCACTTCCCAATCTGTTGAGGCTGCATATGATACTTGTGTAGATAGGGATAAGGTAGCAAGCACCTTGGTTGCCACACTCGAAGTAGAGCTGAAGGAGTTCCAAGAAAAGAACAAAGGAAATAGGGCAGAGAGGGATAAGGTTCTTGCTGAAGTGGAAAGAAAATCTGAGGTGATTGAAACATTAAGGGGTTCAATCAAGGCTTGGATGAAAGAACTATACCCTCAAATTACCAGGAAGATGAACATGCTCGAAGACCTAGGTAAGGAGATGGAGAAGATCATTGAAACTTTGGGCACCTATGGTATTGGCCTAAATTTTTATGAGGTGAGTATCCTAATCGGTGACCTCTGTCAGAAGGCACAAAGTGAGGTCGATGTATGGAACAAGCTAGAGGCATATTTACAGAAGGGTTTTCCTAGCTTGTTGAGTTGATGCCCCCATTCTTCATTCTTCCCCAATTCTTTCATTCCTTTATTATTTTACAAAATGTAAGAATACACCTTGGTTCTTTAAGGTAGCGTACATCTTAGTTAAGTGGAGTGTTTCCATAGATGAAGAACAGTGTAGTGTGGGGTGATGTTGGACCCCTAGAATATTGACCAAGTATGAATGCACGTAGGTGCACAAGGTCCTAGTTATGGAATTGTGCGCGCAGGAAAAAGAACGCAAGAGAAAGGTTTAAGGAATCTGTAGCATGCACAACGTGTGAAGGTATCGGGACTTAGTCATTTTGGACGTCCAGAGCAGAACATGTGAAAAGCATGACCTAGTTGCATGTGGATAAGATGTCATCCTGACGATAGGTTGGCCTAGGAAGGAGCATGCCTACGATAGAATATTCTAGAAGAACATCATGGAATAAAGTGGAAAGCTTAGGCTTGGAGAATCATGTTCACATGGAGGACCTTATTCGAGACACTTAGCACTAGATATAAGGGTGTTGGAGGGAGAATTGGCAGTCCAAAAATCTATAAATACAAGTGCCTGCATACACAAAACATATACATAGAGAGTGAGCAAAGCTCTGCATAAATACTGTGAGGACTCTGTCAGTGAATAGTTATATTCAGGAGAGGATGCATTAGGCTTGGGGGTTGTAAATTTTCTTTTTGGTAGCTTAGTTACATTAAGTCTAGTGCAATGCATGACTACAGTCTGCTTCTCTGTGACCCTCTGTAATGGTTCCATGGATGTAATAAGGTTTCCTATTATAATATATACATGAATATCAATGATTATGATGCATACTTCTCTCTTATGAGTTACCATTCCTTTCATGATAAGTATGGATGCTTGTATATTTCTTTATGTCATAATACATGTTATGGATTCTGTTAAGTACTTTTTTTGAAATGACTGCAAGGATCTAGAGGCTGTTCTGAGCCCTACAGTTCTTGTATGTCCTAACTTCCCTTCTAAAATCTCTTACACAAATCATAGATGATGTTTCCCACTAAACTCATATAAAAGAGAGACTTGGTACCCACGCGTGCCTCGGGTGAATGCCCGTCTTTCACTGGGTGATAGGCTGATGCGCATGGGTTTCCTTTCTTTTGTGATAGGGGTAAAAATGACTACAATTTTATTCCACCTTATAAGGTTTTACGTGCACATGGTATATTCACTTTGAGATGTGTTGTCAGATAGGAAGTTGGAAGGATTTGATGGCTGACCTCCTTCAAGATTTTGAGTATCGGAGTACTAAACCATAAGTGGATAGGGTGTTACAAATTGTTAAGCACCTAACGATGAGAGATAGTGTCATGGAAGAAGATAGAATATTGGAGTTATTGGGGGAACTTGGCTTGGAACTGCACTTTGATGAGGAAGATTAAGAAGAAATGCAACTTGAGCACTTATGCATAGAGAAAGAGAAATGAAAAATGGTCTATGTGATAGATGGAAAAGAGATGGAGAGTTTGTATGTTATCCATACTAAAGGTACACATGAAGTTATTGATAGTGCTGATGAGAAAACGCGTGCCTCCCATGAGCCCCTAAAAATAAATAAGGTTAACATCAGTTCAGAAATGGAACCTAAGGAGGCCACTCTTAGATACTATTGGTCAGAGAAGAAGGTTTTGAAGATCATTGACCTATTACACAAGTTTTAAGTCTTATTTCCACATGGATACCATGAGCTTAAAGATATTCACCACTCCCTGGGAGAATTGAAAATCAAGTTAAAAGAGGGTGCACGTTCGATCTGGAAGAGGACTTATCAAATGAATATGAATCTTCACATCAAATTCAAGGAGGAGATAGACAAGATGATCAATTTAGGCATCATTGAAGTTGTGTAGGAATCAAAATGGGTAAGCCCCATGGTCATTAGTATTAAAAATGATGGAAGGATAAGGATCTATGTTGACTATAAGGACTTACATGCGATATGTGTAACCGATCCTTTTCCAACCCCTTTTACCAGGAGATCCTAGAAAGAGTGATTGGGTGTGAAATTTATTCCTTCACAAATGGATTCTCAGGATGCCATGAAGTTAGAATTGCTAAATAAGACCAAGAAAATACAACTTTTGCAACTAAATGGGGAATTGTTTCCTATACGGTCATGCTCTTTGGACTGAATAATGTGCTTGCTATGTTTTCATGCATAGTTGTCCAGAATTTAAGGATTTTATCCATAAATTCGTTCAGGTCTACCTTGATGACTAGATGGTGTGTGGACTAGTTAAAGACCATTGTGATAATTTGTGGTTGATTTTTGAAACATATTAGTAGTTGTGTATATCCCTCAATATCAAGAAGTGTCTCTTCACTACTCCATTTAGAACCCTGTTGGGGCACATCATATGTAACAAAGGTTTGCTGGTAGATCCTACCAAATTTGTCATTATTGTGGGATTGGGAGAGCCTACCAGTCATAGCGTAGTGTGTGGATTCCTTATGCATATAGGGTAGTACCGGAAGTTTATTAAGGGGTATGCCAAGATCGCCACACCATTGGAGAATTCTTCAAACAAATGATTTCCTTTCACTAGGGAGAGGCGCAGTAGATGATGTTTGACACATTGAATGATAAGCTCATCATCTGCGCTCATATTACATTTTATGTCTTAGGATAATCCATTCCATGTACATGTTGATGCTTAAGTGATGGAAATTGGAGTAGTATTATAAAATCCTGGAGAAGGGATTGATGACCACCCTTTTTTTTGCTAGCAAGAAGTTAACACAAGCATAGCATAACTATACCACTACAGAGCGCAAAGCACTATCGATGATCTATGCACTACATAAGTTTAGGAAGTATCTCGAGGGTAGCACCCTTCATATTTTACATGGATCACATGACATTGATTTACTTGGTGAACATGCCCATTTTGCAAGGGCGTATATGTCGATGGGTCCTATTATTTCAAGAACTTGAGTTTATAGTTATTTTGAAACTAGGAAAGAGTAACTCGAGGCCTGACCATTTGTCAAGAATTGTCTCGGGGAGGGTACATATAACATTAAGGATGTTATGCCGGATGCGTAACTTTTTAGGTTATGGTGTGTGCCCTCTGACTTAGAAGATATTGTTTTGTTTCTCAAAATGGGTGTGGCACCAGAAGGAATGAAAACTTTAGAAAGGAAACAGTTAGCCATACGCATCACACCCTACATGCTAATTAGTATAGAATTATACAAGTTAGGTCATGGTGATGTTCTACATCGATACATGTTAGAACATGAGTATGTTGCAATCATGGAAGAAACACATGGTGGGATTGTAGGATGGAACTATGTAGGGAATGCAAAAATGTGGAAAATTCTACTCGTAGGGCATTGGTGGGAAAGTATATACTAGGATTATATTGAATTTTGTAATTCCTCGACCATTTCCATTGCATTGGAAAGCTAAGAAAAAGAGATGAGATGCCCTTGAGAGCTATAGCTAGTGCGAATCATTTGAAAAGTGGTCCATTGATTTTGTAGGAAAAAATTCACTTGCCACGTGAAAGACAAGTTCACACTATATCATCACTTGCACTAATTACTTAACAAGGTGGGAGGAGGAAATGCCTAAAAGGTATTTCACAGTGGTGACAACTGATATATTCTTATGGGAAAACATAATCGGTAGTTGTGGATGTCCTTTAAGCTTGACTAGTAACATGGGTACTCATTTTTTTGAATGAAGCAGTCAAGATTTTATTGGAAATTCTTGATGGCCCACCAAAATACCACCCCTTATCACCCCCAAGTAAATGGAACTACTTTTGAGGCATTTAACAAGATATTAAGCCACACACTAACCAAAATTTGTGATGTGGGAAGACAATATTGGGATGACAAGGTATCAGCCATTCTATTGGCATACAAGACAACCTACAAGAGATTGAATAAGGCCACACTATTTTAGTTGGTGTTTGGCACAAAGAATGTTTTACCGGTTGAATTTATGCTACCATCGTTGTGTATTGTGTGCACAAGAGGGTTAGTTGATGAACAAGAAATTCAAGAGCGCATGGAGAATTTAATGCGAGTTAAATGAAAGGAAATAACTTGTTATATGGAGTCAAAAGACTAAAAATTCATGATAAAAAGCATGGCATGATCACCATATTAAAAATAATAATTTTAGGTTAGGCAGATGGTTTTGTTATATGATTCCAAGTTTCTGCACCATCCTGGGAAACTCAAATTTCATTGGTTAGGGCCACATATCATCTTGTACATCCTTGATTCATGTGCTTTCTAGTTACAAGAACTAGATGAAACACGATTACTAGGCCATTTCAATGGGATTAGGTTGAAGCTCTATTATAAAAAAGTCTTCCTTATGTTTATAAATAAGGTAGTATTTTCATTTAGCTTGGGATTTCCTTTTAGCATTTTCCTTTCCCATGTTTCCCCTTCTTGTTGCTTGTTACTTTCTTTGTGTTGTTGTTTTATGTGCCTTGTGCACTGGTAGCCACTTATTATTTTCAAAAGGCTTTGTATGCATAGAGGACCACACATCTCTTTTTTTTGGGGAGGAGTAATGCAAAGTAAAATGGAAGCTAATATTATAAGTTGTGTTTCGATGGCCTAGATTGAAGGATGAAAAGTGCAAAATGTAGAAGAGCACGGTAGAAAAGGTGGATATAAGGGATTTTAAAGTCGGGATAGCTTTACAAATACCATGTACAGATGATGAGAAGTGTAGGAACAACATGAGGTAGGTGAGAAAAAAATAGGTTAAGGAAACAAGAAGTGCCTTCATCTTACAAGCGTGCGCGTGAGTATCTTTGGTCGATAATGATTTTACATGATAGACGGTTGTAAGTATTTTTGCATATGATTGGGATTGGGGGTAAGAATGATTAAGTGTGAGATTTAGCAGAAAAATATTCCTTTATTACAAAAGTACATTAGTAGGTGGCATAGCATTTATCATGGGAGATGAGTGAAAAGATATAAGTAGAAGGTCGGGAACATTATTTTTTACGTTGCAATTATGATATCGAAGAGTTCTTGTGAACTAGGGAATCCATGAAGAATATTTGTATGAATGAAAATTGTGATAATATGAGTGCAAGACTAGTGTGATTTGTGAATCAAAGTTGAAGGAGTACACAGTGTAGAGGAAAAGTTTCAAAGATGAGAGTACACTTTGTCTTGTGGAAGGATTTTATAGGTTAGGGTTTTACAATATGACATGGGAGTAAAAGGATTTTCATGAAGGTAAGCCATAGATTTGAGCAGAGAAAGGAAGAGGAATACGAGAAGATTTTTTTTAGTAACTGACAAGAAGATGTTACCAAAGAAGGAAACTATTTCACTAAATAATAAAAAGGGAAAAGGGAAATAGGATGTTTCCACTAGTTTCAACAAGGAGTGGTATGCGAGATCAATACCCAGATGACATGTTACTCAAAAAGTAATGGGTATCCCATGTAAGGAAGATGGAAGTGAGAAATTAAAACCATCACATAAGCACCAATGAGAAAGAGATGGCTTTGGAAGTGGTTTTCCTGATAGACAAAAGGACACTAGAAGGGATGCCAATCTACAAGATGATGAAGGTAAAATTAGAGAAGGCTAGGTTGCTGCAACTTTATGAGCTTCCCTACTTTGGAAAACCTAAGAAATTATACCAATGGATGATGTTGTGCGTATATGAGGACCATTTCTACTTCATAGGTTGGAGGATGCAAATAACTCCTCAACTTATATCTAAGTTTATTGGCCTTGTCTACAGAGGGAGAGCCACTATAGGATGACTTGGAGGACAAGGAAGCCATTAAGGAGATAGTCTAAGCTTGTGATTATAAAAAGGTCTCATGCTATTTTGATATCACAGATATCTCTAACCTAGTGATGCGAGAAGGCCGCATGCTTGGTATCCAAGAGGAATGGTAAAGATAGGTGGACATAGATAAACAAGGATTGGTTAAATGTGCACTGAAATATTTTTTAAGGAACTATCTATAACCAGTCCACCTTCACTATAGAATAAATCATTAGTGCCATGCACAAAGGAGAGAAGATCATATTGGGAAATTTCCTCCTCACCATCATTTTCTCAAAGATTGGAGTGCCTGATGGGCCATAAATTTTTTTATGGGAATACCTAAATGAAGACCCTTCCCCCACAAAGAGATTTGAAAAATACACTTGTGATACCATGACATCCGCCCACAAGGAACTCCTAGATAAATGGTACAAGTTGATGCACGACACGTTTGAGGTTGAGTGGAGGATACTTGAACAATTTCCAACACTATTATAAGGAGAGGCTACATTTTCTATTTACCTAAACTTTTACATTGCCATGTTCACTTTGTTAGATGCGAGCAAGAGTCCATGGTGTAAAATTTTGTTGTCTTTCACTACTCAATATTTCCAAGCAGGGGTCAATCACTTTAAGGAGACAAAAATACTAAGGTTCAACCTCACCAAGGTGGACCAAGACTACCGTAAACTATGCAGAAATCTAGTATACCCCAAGAGGCAGAATTATGTGGAGAAGTATGTCTCTCATGAGGTACATATGATTAAACCTATAATGCTACCAATTTCTTGAAGAACCGCAATGAGGGTATGCCTACGCATTAGGCCCAATTATTAGAAATGTTCCTACATGGAGAATGATGTCTCCATCCTAAAAGACCCCAACGGGAGGAAGAAGGCCACACTAAGGAAAAGGGGGAGAGAGAAGACCCCTGAGAAAAAATTGCCAAGTGCACAACCCATGCACTTTATACACGCGTAGGATTTAATCACAAGGCCAAGCACATATGCACAGAGGAATAAGTCCCTTGTTAAGGAACAAGAAAAGACACCTGAGGAAGAGGCACTAGAGTAAGAAGATCCCCCTACAAAAGAATATTCATAGCGGAAGGAATCGCTTGCTAAAGAAGATGAGAGGAAGAATCCTGTTTTGCAAATTAGCAGCACCCTTGGATGTAAATCAAGGTTCTAAGTTGATGTTTAGGGCATCCAGTGTGATTGCACAACATTGAAACCTCTCTCCAAGTGTGGGACTTGCAAGATGAGAGAGGAATCTCCAGATTAGAGGCTAGTTCCTCAAACTCCTCTGATTAAATCTATATTTTGCACAACTACAGAGGTTCAGATCCTAATTTTATCCTAATTTGCGAGGAGACAGGGATAGAAGATGCAAAAATTGAAACTAAACTGAATGGTGATGCACCAAAGGAGTGGTGAGCACTTCTTGTTCACACAAGTTGACACAAATTCATGAAATGCAACATGGAAAACCATACACAAGCTGATAGAATGCAATTAGAGGTCTGAAATGAAGTAAAAAACAATACAAACAAGGACTGAGAACTGATCACAGAGTTTGCACTGTCATTTCCATTGCCAAAATCCCTTGTATTACACCACCAAAGAGGTATAAACCTATTACAATCCTTGAAAAGGCTTGATACTTACAAAATTCACTTGTTTTCAGGTGAAAGAAGAAGTCTAATGTTCAAAAAAGTGTTCAACCCTCAAAAAATGAGCCAAAACTGGCTTTTACAGTCCATGGGTCGAGCCCAGGAGAGAGAAAATGTGCAAAACGCATGGGAGCCATCCCTCATTGAATGAAACTACATTAAAATAGCATGGAGGTCCTTACAAACCCATGCTCTAACATTTTTGACCATGTTGGAGAGAAAAGCGACCCATTTTGCATTAAAATTGGTTGTTGAAACGTCTTTTCTGGCCATCACCATGTACTAGAAGTGTTTTTAATTTTCTCCCTCAAAACTAAACCAAAATTCAAAATTGACCATGGAATCATGTAGATAATTTCATAATCTTTCCATTGATATAAATAACGTGCAAATCCGAGCTCTGGATCGAAAGTTATGGAGGTCTGAAGTTTTAGGGCAAAAACGGCCCAAAAAACGGATCGGCGGGCAAAAATTTGAAATTTTGACCCTTTTTGCATTTGGAATTTTTTTCAAAAATTCCTGCGCTCTGCCACTCAGGTGCCATGTGACACAATTTGATTAGGTGTGTGTGCCTCCTGGCCACTTTCCCTTCATTTTTTACCTTTGGAAATTTTTGCCAAAAAACCTCGCCGGGCCCCCGAGCTGGACACGCGTCGGTCCTCCATTGGTGACGGGTTTCTCCTCCCGATTTCTCCTTTTGAAATTTTTCATTTTTACCTTAAAAAAATTCATTTTTCCCCGTGCCACTGCCACTCGGGTGCCATGTGGCATATCCCGATTGGACGGAAGGGGCATGGGGAAAACTTTTCCCTTTGAAACTTTTTGGCTACATTGTTAGCCAAAATGTGCCCCCTGCTCATTTTGGTGGCTAACTACTTGTGTTCTTTCCTCTCTTGTGCCTCAGTCCCCATTTTTGGTTTTAGGCACTCAAATCTTTCTGGAAGTGGCACCAATGGATAGAGCTCTTTCTCAGCTTTCCAGAAAGGTAAAGTTTTCCTCCTAACTCCTCATATTTTTCAAGTTATGGCCCGACGGAGTTTTGTTGGGAAATTTTCTCCTTGGAAGCCCGCAGCCAATAGGAATGTGCCACGTGTCCAAGAAGTGGTGGGGTTCGGAGGAGAATTTGGGAAATTTACCAAGTGTTTTGCCAAAAATCTCAGATGGAAAATTTTCCCCGCCTGGCCCGCCAACGAATCAGGAAACGCCACGTGTCAGGGGGAAAATGACTTGAAAATTTGCTAAGTGTTGGCCGAAATTTTCAAAGGAAAAATTTTGAAGGAAGGCCTGTGGTCAATGGGGACATGACACGTGTCCGGCTCAGGCCGGAGTTCGAGCTTGGGAGGGATTTTTTAAAATTTGGCTAAGTAGCCAAAAAGTTTCAAAGGGAAAGGTTTTCCCCCGCGGCCCCTTCCATCCAATCGGGACATGCCACGTGTCTGGAGTGGCGAGTGCGGGAAAAAATGAATTTTTTTTCAAGGTAAAAAATGCAAAATTTCAAAAGGAGAAATCGGGAGGAGAAACCCGTCGGCCAATGGAGGACCGACACGTGTCCAGCTCGGGGGCCCGGCGGGGTTTTTTGGCAAAAATTTCCAAAGGTAAAAAATGAAGGGAAAGTGGCTAGGAGGCACCCATGCCCAATCAAATCATGCCACATGGCACCTGAGTGGTGGAGCGTGGGGATTTTTGAAAAAAAATTCCAAATGCAAAAAGGGTCAAAATTTCAAATTTTTGCTTGCGATCCATTTTTTGCCTAAAACTTCATCCTCCATAACTTTCGATCAAAAGTTCAGATTTACACGTTCTTTATATCAATGGAAAGCTTATGAAATTATTTACATGATTCCATGGTCAATTTTGAATTTTGGTTCAGTTTGGAGGGAGAAAATTAAAAACTCTTCTGGTACATGGTGATGGCCAGAAAAGACATTTCAACAACCAATTTTAATGCAAAATGGGTCACTTTTCTCTCCAGCATGGTCAAAAATGTCAGAGCATGGGTTTGTAAGGACCTCCATGCTGTTTTAATGTAGTTTCATTCAATGAGGGATGGCTCCCATGTGTTTTTCATGTTTTCTCTCTCCTGGGCTCGACCCATGGACTGTAAAAGCCAATTTTGGCTCATTTTTGAGGGTTGAACACTTTTTTAACATTAGACTTCTTCTTTCACCTAAAAACAAGTGAATTTTGTAAGTATCAGGCCTTTTCAAGGATTGTAACAGGTTTATACCTCTTTTGTGGTGTAATACAAGGGATTTTGGTAATGGAAATGACAAAGGCAAACTCGTGATCGGTTCTCGGCCCTTGTTTGTATTGTTTTTACTTGATTTCAGACCTCTAATTGCATTCTATTGGCTTATGTATAGTTTTCTATGTTTCCTTTCATGAATTTGTGTCAACTTGTGTGAACAAGAAGTGCTCACCACTCATTTGGTACATCACCATTCAGTTTAGTTTCAATTTTTGCATCTTCTATCCCTGTCTCCTCGCAAATTAGGATAAAATTAGGATTTGAACCTCTGCAGTTGTGCAAAATATAGATTTAATCAAAGGAGTTTGAGGAACCAGCCTCTAATCTGGAGATTCCCTCTCATCTTGTAATTCGACACTTGAGAGAGGTTTCAATGTTGTGCAATCACACTGGATGCCCTAAACATCAACTTAGAACCTTGATTTGCATCCAGGGGTGCTGCTGATTTGCAACAATAGTTTTGGCATGCACTGGTGGGACCTTAGAGGTCTCATTTTTATTACAACAAAGTTTATGTGGATATGCTGCAATTTTCTTTCTTGAAAAGAGCCATAAATTACACATCTGGCGACTCCAAAGGGAAGAATCAACTGGTTTCAGCAGTGCAGGCCTGAAAACTCATGAGAAGAGTCACCACAAGGTCAAGAGCTGGAGAAGAAGAAGTGTTGTTTGAATACCTGCAGTTATCTCCAAGAAGAAGGCAAAGAGGAAGAAGGATTCAAAGGTCTCCATCTCCACCAAACAGAACTCTCTCAACTCCTCCACTGGTAGGCCTTTCATTCAGTCAACAAGGGTTTTAAGACCAATTAGAATGGCACAAAACAACCCCTATGTCAACTTCACAGTAGCATCCCACTTTCCCTCAATGCACAACATCCAATTCCAATTGCAGCCTTGAAGAACATTCCATACTTCACTAGAGAGAATCAGACTACTCCAGGTGATCATGTTAAAGATATTGCCAACCTTTGTGCAATTCATGAAATCAATGAGATGCAAGTGGCTGTCAAATTGCTGGCATCTTCCTTCAAGGGGAAAGCATTGCAATGGTTTAGGAGCCTTGGAGCTGGTTCTATCACGAATTGGAACCAGCTATGTATAGCACTTCATGAGTAATTTGGAGAGAAGGGAGACAACTTGTCTCTTTTGGAGTAGCTAACAACCATCAAGAGAGCTCCCAATGAGAGTGACGATTTCAAATTTAGATTTCAAAAGACTTGGGAGACAATTCCGGTGGCAATCAGGCCAACAACAGAAGGTGATTTTCTCTACTATCTCAAAGCTCTAAATTCTGATATTTCTATGTTGATTTAGTCCATGGGAGGCATAACTATCCCTATGGCTTATAGCATTGCCATTAGGGCTGAAAATTGTTTGATCCAAGCTGGCAAACTAGCCCCTAGACCTCCCATGCCATTGTTTCCAAGTTTAGAGAGCCCAAACACTAATCAAGCACCTAATTTGGCTCCTTCTCCCATTCCTAGAAATCAGAGTTCAAATGAAGCTTCTACTTCATCTCCAAGTGCCCCAAATGAGCTTCAAGAAGTCATGAAGCAATTGCAAAACCTAGGCAATGAGCTGGTTACTCTCAAGAGGCAACAAGCCCAAGGTTTTAGACCTTCTTATCAGCCCCAAGCTCAGCCTAACAGGCAGCCATATCAACCACAAAGACCACCTAATCCAGCTGCAAATGTGAATCAAACAAGGCCTCCTGCCAATAGGCCATTTCAGCCCTATAATCCAAATGCCATATCTGCCTCTAAAGCATTGGTGCCAACACAAAACAATGTTGCTCAGGAGTATGATTGGTGTTTTCCATGCAATGAACCTCATAACCAATCCATGTGCTTCAATGGTGCTTTGAATCAAGCATTAATGGTGACAACTACTGGTGTGGAGGGTGAGGGCAGTCAAGGAAACAACCAACAACAAGAAACATTCCAACAGCAATCAGCTCCAAATGACACCACATTGGTAAATTGGCAAGCAGAGGATTTTTGTGGCATGAATCAAACAGTCTCTCAAGGTGTGGTAGCCAACACAAGGTCAAAAAGAAGGAATTTGGGAGAAGAGAAGCCATTAGCTCCAACCAATCCACAACCTTCCTTGGCTCCACAAATGGTGGGCAAACAAAATCCAATTTCAAATGCACAAGGGCAGCCAAGAACAACTCCTAGACCAACTCAAATACCAGTTGTTGCTGCCCACATGCAAGGAGTGAATGTGCAAACCAAGGGACAACAAAGAGATCCTTCATCACCATTCAGTATCATCGATCAGATGAAGAAGACAAATGTGAATATATCAATGTGGGAATCCCTATCTATCCCAGGCCAAAGAGATTTGCTACAAGCTACCACCATGAAGGACTGCCAACTTCGAATCAGCAAGTTCGATGTAAGAGAAAGTGCTCACAAATGCTGCCCACCTAAAGGGAATCATGGAGGATAGGAAGGTAAAATGTTGAAGCCCCCTCCTTTCTATGTTTCGTTAATCATTGGAAATCAGCTAGTGCATAATTACATGATAGATTCTGGGAAAGTAGCTCAGTGATGCCTAAACAAATAGCTGATCAGCTAGGGCTCCAGTATGAAACCATATCCAAAGGGGTAGTGCAGCTATATGGGATAGTAGTAACAATATTTGGAGTGATTAGAAACTTGAATCTTACCTTGCATGCATGTCCAAATGTTGTTATTTTACAAGATGTATCAGTCATAGACCTTTCACCACTCTTTGCCCTATGCTTGTCAAGGGACTTCATAACCAAGATTGGAGGATATTTTTCTGCTGATTGGTCACACATGTTGTTTAGAACAAGGTATGGAACCAAAGCTACAATCAGGTCTGAACCTATTGCAAACTTTCAGATTGAGCCTTACACTCCAAGTCATATCAATGCCAATTGTTCAGCATTTGATCGAGAAGATCACCCAAGCATTGATGAAGCTAACACTAAGGTTGGAAGCATCTTGGATCTAACTCTTGATGAATGGGCAAACAAAGTACATGCTTTTGATCCTTATCAAGAAGTAGAAGAATCTGAGCTAGGGCTCTATTGCATACATGAAGAAAATTAGCCCATTCCTACCAACACCAAACCAAACCACAAGGATGAGAATGAGGTGTGGCAGCTATTTTTTGATGGATCAAGGAGTAGGCAAGGTGTAGGAGGTGGAGCTATGCTTGTTTCACCTCAAGGAGTAAGGTACTATCTAGCTTTTAGGTTTCAGTTTGCATTCTCTAATAATACTGCTGAATATGAAGCCTTGGTACAAGGGATGCATTAGGCAATAAAGAGAGGAATAAAGAACTTGCAAGTCTTTGGTGATAGTGAATTGATTGTAAATCAGGTCAAGGGACAACATGCTACCAAGAATGATCTACTCAAGTGCTACAAGAACAGGGTATGGGACCTCATGGAAGATTTTGAGGGTTTTGGCATCAAATCCATTCCTAGGAAAGAGAACCAAGCTGCTGACAGGCTTGCAGCAGTAGGGGCAGCCTTTGACATTGTGGAAAGCATTCAACAAGACAAGGTATAGCCAAACATCCACGTGATTGTGAGGCCTTC
This sequence comes from Taxus wallichiana var. yunnanensis, assembly GCA_018340775.1. Classification (NCBI taxonomy): domain Eukaryota; kingdom Viridiplantae; phylum Streptophyta; class Pinopsida; order Cupressales; family Taxaceae; genus Taxus; species Taxus wallichiana. Next base: position 71,242,640 of record CM031234.1, on the reverse strand, counting down.
AGTGCCGGATAACAATGTAAGTTGGCAAGTGTTTGAGAATGACCAGAAAATCATCCATTTCTTGCAAGAAGAAGTTGAGTTCTCAGCTAAGAATCAAGAAAAATTGGAATAGCAGTATGGTGACCAAGTGGTATAGCTGAGAACTAACAAGCTGCCCAAGGGACTTATCACTTTGGAGTCCATTTTTAATCCCAATGATCATTTTAGGAAGGAGAAAGCAAACATTCAGGTCAAGAGAGAGGATTCAGTATCCATCTTGGTGGAAGAGAATAAACCATTGAAAATTGGAAAGATGACAACTAAACAAGAAAGGTATGTGAGTTCATGCAATTTGTGTCAAGAGTTCCCTGATGTGTTTTCTTGGAGCTATGAAGACTTGAAAGGTTTCAATCCCAACTTAGCTCAGCATACCATTGAATTGGATCCAAATACTAAGCCTGTCAGGTAGAAACAAAGACCAGTCAATCCACATATGGAGCCTCTCATGAGGAAATAATTGAACAAGTTGATTGAGTCAAGGATCATATTCCCAATCAAGCATTCTAGTTGGGTTGCCAACTTGGTTCCAGTCAGAAAGAAGAGTGGAGAGATCAAATTGTGTGTTGAATTCAGAGACTTGAATAGAGCATCTCTCAAGGACCATTACCCACTCCCTTCCATAGAGAAAATCTTGCAAGTTGTGGCTAGCTCCGAGAGGTTTCACTACTTGATGGCTACTCGAAGCTATAATCGATTATGGTGAAGGAAGAAGACTAGTTCAAGATAGCCTTCACAACCAAATGGGGAACTTATGCATACAGGAAAATGCCATTTGGGCTGTCCAACGCTGGTGCTACATTCCAAAGAGAAATGGACATGGCATTCAAAGGTTTGATTAACAACATGATGCTGATATACCTTGATGATATCACTATTTTTTCCAAAAAAATAGTAGACCACCTCTCTCATTTGAGACAAGTCTTCACGAGGTGCAATAGATTTGGAGTGTCTTTGAATCCTAAGAAGTGTATCTTTCTTACACATGAAGGAAAGCTCCTTGGCCATATTGTCTCCAAAGAAGGATTAGCGATTGATCCAGAAAGGGTTGAAGCCATAAGAGCACTACCATTTCCAAGCCACAAGAAATCCCTTCAGAGTTTCTTGGGAAGGATAAACTTTGTCTGAAGGTTTGTCCCAGACTTTGCAGCCCTTGTCAAACCTATCACCAAAATGTTAAAGAAAAGCATGGCTTTCAAGTGGACAGCAGAAGGCAAGGAGAGTTTTGAAGCAATCAAAGAAGCCATCTCTCAAGCACCAACTCTCATCAACCCGACTTCTCCAAGGATTTCATCCTCTATGCATTTGGAGGTAATGATACTATTTCTGCCATTTTGGTACAGCAGAACAAGGACAATGATGAGCAGCCAATTACTTTCTTCAGCCAGAGCCTAGATGACTATGAGGTGAGGTATTCTTTTATTGAGAAGCATGTACTTGCAGTAATTAGAAGCTTGAAGAAATTCAAGCATTTAGTCTCAAACAACAAGGTCCAGCTGCTGGTCTCTCATGTTGGGGTTAAAGACTTCCTCCTCAACAGGGATTTGAATGAGAAAAGGGCAGGTTGGATCACTCGTGTCATGGAATATGACATTGAGATCAAGATCACCAAGCTGGTAAGAGGAAAAGGATTGTGTGAGCAGCTGATTTTGGGGAAGAAAAAAGAAGTATGCAATGAAGAAGAGGATTTTTGACAGTTCAAGACAACCATGAGCCAAGTAGCACTCAAGAAGAAAATAATGTTGTCCCTACTCCTTACCCGACCCAAAGTATAATACATTTCCTAAGCACGAGCCTATGCCCTCCGAGATGAACAAGACCCAAAGAAGACACTTGGTTGCAGGTTTTCCCATATGCCATTGTTAATGGAGTTTTGTTCAAGAAAGATGTGAATGGAGTTCTGCTGAGATGCATTAGCAAAAATCAGATTCATAGGGTGTTGGAAGAGTTCCATGGTGGACCAGTGGTGGTCATTTTGCACCGAGAGTGACAGCTCTAAAAATTATGAAGGCTGGTTATTATTGGCCCAAGATTTTTAGTGATTGCTTTGCATGGATCAAGAGGTGTAAGAATTGTGCATTCTTCACAAGAAAAGAAAGACTTACTTGCCCTTCCATTGCATCCAATCTCGCTTGACCAGCTGTTTATGCAATGTGGTTTAGAATTCATTGGAGTCATTAATCCCAAATCAAGTCAAGGGCACAAATGGATTTTGTGACCACGGACTACTTCACCAAATGGATCTGTAGCAAAGTAGCACTCAAAGAAGCAAATGAGTCTAGCATCTTAGACTTCTATGAGGGCATAGTAAATAGATTTGGCATACCTGCTATGATAATCTCGAGATAATGCATTAGCATTCATTGGATCCAAGGTGACCGAGTGGGCTATCAAGAACGGGATCTACGTAAGTACTTCATTAAACTATTACCCTCAAGGTAATGGCCGGCTAAGTCTACAAACAAGAACCTTTTTAGGATCATTAGGAGAACTCTTGATGAGAATCGAGGTCTTGGCATACCAAGCTGAAATCAGCCTTATGGGCTGATGGGATAACCCCCAAGAGATCCATAGGTAATTATCCATTTAGGCTTGTCTATGGAAGAGAAGCAATCTTTCCCATGTCACTTGAGTTGCCAACATTGGAAATCATGAAACAGTTGGAGCTGTTGGAGTTTGAGCCCATGGAGGTGAGATATGCAGAGTTGATGGAGCTCCAAGAGATAAGAGATCAGGCATCCCAAGCAATGGAGAAGGATCAAGCCTTGATCAAGAAGACCTTTGACAGGAAGGCCAAGAGTAGATCTTTCTAGGTTGGAGATCTAGTGTTAAAATGGGATGCAGATAGAGAAAAACCAGGAAGGCATTCAAAATTTGATGCCATTTGGAGTGGCCCATACATGGTCACGAAGTGCAAGAACAACAATGCTTTCCAATTGGCTTCATTGGATGGTGAAGAACTGCAGATTCCAGTCAATGGAATCTATCTCAAGCATTGTTTCTAAAGGGAAATTCTCTACCTTGTAAATATTAGCTTAGTTTTCCTTTCCTTCAAGTGCTTGTGCACATTGTTTTGTTGTAGGTTAGTTTTGCTTTCCCTAAGTGCTTTGGCACAACTTGCTGTCCCTGGAGATGTTTTGCAGTCTTTTTGTTTCAATCAGTGATTTTCCAATATTCCTCCTCGCAACATTCTACGTCAGTTGAGGTTCCAAATAGAAAATTTAATGACTCCATTCCTAATTTACTGCTTTAGGCAACTAGTACTTTCATCTAGCAGGCAGATGACCCAACTGAGTCGCCAAAATTGTTAGCCAAAATGTGCCCCTTGCTCATTTTGGTGGCTAACTACTTGTGTTCTTGCCTCTCTTGTGCCTCAGTCCCCATTTTTTGGTTTTCAAGCACTCAAATCTTTCTAGAAGTGGCACCAATGGATAGAGCTCTTTCTCAGCTTTCCAGAAAGGTAAAGTTTTCCTCCTAACTCCTCATATTTTTCAAGTTATGGCCCGGCGGAGTTTTGTTGGGAAATTTTCTCCTTGGAAGCCCATAGCCAATAGGAACGTGCCACGTGTCCAAGAAGTGGCGGGGTTCGAAGGAGAATTTGGGAAATTTACCAAGTATTTTGCCAAAAATCTCAGATGGAAAATTTTCCGCGCCTGGCCCGCCAACGAATCAGGAAACGCCACGTGTCAGGGGGAAAATGACTTGAAAATTTGCTAAGTGTTGGCCGAAATTTTCAAAGGAAAAATTTTGAAGGAAGGCCCACGGTAAATGGGGACACGACACGTGTCCGGCTCAGGCCGGAGTTCGGAGCTTGGGAGGGATTTTTTAAAATTTGGCTAAGTAGCCAAAAAGTTTCAAAGGGAAAGGTTTTCCCCCGCGGCCCCTTCCGTCCAATCGGGACGTGCCACATGTCCCGAGTGGCGGGGCGCGGGGGAAAAAATGAATTTTTTTAAGGTAAAAAATGCAAAATTTCAAAAGGAGAAACCCGTCGGCCAATGGAGGACCGACATGTGTCCAGCTCGGGGGCCCGACGGGGTTTTTTGGCAAAAATTTCCAAAGGTAAAAAATGAAGGGAAAGTGGCGGGAGGTGCCCGCGCCCAATCAAATTGTGTCATGTGGCACCTGAGTGGTGGAGTGCAGGGATTTTTGAAAAAAAATTCCAAATGCAAAAAGGGTTAAAATTTCAAATTTTTGCCCACCGATCCATTTTTTGGGCCGTTTTTGCCCTAAAACTTCAGACCTCCATAACTTTCGATCCAGAGCTCGGATTTGCACGTTCTTTATATCAATGGAAATATTATGAAATTATCTACATGATTACATGGTCAATTTTGAATTTTGGTTTATTTTGGAGGGAGAAAATTAAAAAATGCTTCTGGTACGTGGTGATGGCCAGAAAAGATGTTTCAACAACCAATTTTAATGCAAAATGGGTCACTTTTCTCTCCAGCATGGTCAAAAATGTCAGAGCATGGGTTTGTAAGGACCTCCATGCTGTTTTAATGCAGTTTCATTTAATGAGGGATGGATCCCATGCGTTTTGCATGTTTTCTCTCTCCTGGGCTCGACCCATGGACTGTAAAAGCTAGTTTTGGCTCATTTTTTGAGGGTTGAACACTTTTTTGAACATTAGACTTCTTCTTTCACCTGAAAACAAGTGAATTTTGTAAGTATCAGGCCTTTTCAAGGATTGTAACAGGTTTATACCTCTTTGGTGGTGTAATACAAGGGATTTTTGCAATGGAAATGACAGTGCAAACTCTGTGATTAGTTCGCAGTCCTTGTTTGTATTTTTTTTACTTCATTTCAGACCTCTAATTACATTCTATCAGCTTCTGTATGGTTTTCCATGTTGCATTTCATGAATTTGTGTCAACTTGTGTGAACAAGAAGTGCTCACCACTCCTTTGGTGCATCACCATTCAGTTTAGTTTCAATTTTTGCATCTTCTATCCCTGTCTCCTCGCAAATTAGGATAAAATTAGGATGTGAACCTCTACAGTTGTGCAAAATATAGATTTAATCAGAGGAGTTTGAGGAACCAACCTCTAATCTAGATATTCCTCTCTCATCTTGCAAGTCCCACACTTGGAGAGAGGTTTCAATGTTGTGCAATGACACTTGATGCCCTAAACATCAACTTAGAACCTTGATTTGCATCCAGGGGTGTTGCTGATTTGCAAAAACAATCCCCTATACTAGATTCATTAGTTAGGAAGAAAAAAAAGGTGGCAAAGAAGGTAGAATCAAAAGAAATAAAGAGCCTGTAAGCCTACAAAAGAGAAAGGAATGATGATGAGCATGAAGAGGCTCAAGACCATCCCGTGTACAATGTACATGACTCAGATGAAGGAAATGAAGAAAAGGATGGGGAGGAAGAAGGTGCCCAAGGAAAAGGGGAGAGTGAAGAGGTGAACACCAAAGATTAGAGGACCCCAAGCCTCACCGAGGGGATAGAATATTTTGTGGAAAGGGAAGTAGCAGGCATAATAAAGGATTTTGTGGAACAGGAGGTAGAGTACAATGTTGACAAAGTGCTAAAGGAGACAGAGGAGGAAAGCATGGGAAAATATTATGGAATCATGAGTTGAGACCCCAAATTAGTGGTGAGATTTCCTAAGCCAGCGTACACACATAGGAAAGGTTTGGTTGCGGTGAAATATTAGGGAATGAGTTATATCAACGATCCAAATAAGGTATTGCATGCACACTTCCAAATTATCATGCCTACTGAAAAAATCCTTACATGGTCTTCATTCAAACAAGAAGGTACGTACCCACAAATAAGGAATATGTTATCTTGGTATTTTGAGTCCCACATTGATGATACCAAGTTTGATGTCGACAAGGTGCGTTGATGAAGATACCAAAACCAAGGGAGTGAACCCTTGATAAACGATCAACAATTATTTGATGAGAAAGTCTGTAATGCACTCAACAAGGTATCGGTGGAGGTTAATAAGAGACTCTTTAGAAGGAATTACAGTTAACATTCTTAGAGGGAGAACTGGAGAAGAAGAAGGAATAAATAATTGAGAAAAGAAAGGATTTGAAGTAAGAGGATTTGACAATTGCATAGTTAAGGCGCAAATTAAGGGAGGAAAATTAAAAGGTATGCAAGGTATATAAAAAGATGGAGATGATTACAGATGTCATTATCTTGAAGAATCTAGACTTAGCCCCACCTAAGCATAAATATGAGTCAACCTTGCAATGCTTAGAAGACTTAGCCTACATCCACACCATGGAAAGGTGGATGCTCACGTTAGAATCATTAGAAGAGGAATTAGTGTGCTAGGAGGAAGAGAATAAGAATATTGTGGAGATAGTCACTTGGTATTCCGATATCCTTGCCACCGTGAAGACCACTTGTGTGAATGGTTGAATCCATATATGATAATTGTGCTAAAAGAGACAAGGTATCAAGTATATTGGTTTCTACGCATGAGTCGATTTGAAGGAATTCTAGGGAAAAAATAAGGGAAACATGGCGGATCAAGATAAGATCCTATCTGAAGTTGAGAAGAAGATGGAAGCAATCAAAACCTTGCGAGGTTTGGTTAAAAATCATCTTAAGGAACTATACCCCCAGGTCACTCATAGAATGGATACATTGGACAACCTTAACAAGTAGATAGACGAGATTGTAGATACATTGAACTCTAAGGGTGATGAATTGAGCTTTTAATAGGTGAGAATTGTAGTGGGTGATCTATCCTAGCAGGTGTAGGGTGTAGGGGATGCATGGGAGAAGATTGAGGTAAAAATGAGGAAGGAGTTCTCATTCCTCTTGTAGTAATAACAGATATTTCCCATTCTTCCATTCATAATTCCTCCATTCTTCCATTCTATCATTCTTCACTCAATTTGTTTAGATCCCACCATTATTTATTATTTGAAGAAGAAGGATGTTTCTGAGGATGTAGAACAAAATTAGTGTGGGGTGATGTTGGGCCTCGAATATTGGCTAAGTACCAAAGGGCATGTGAGCATGCAAGGCCAATAGAGAAGAAGGGAGTGTGGGGATAAGTGCATAAGATAAAGATTTAAGAAGGGTTTTAGAGGAACCAAGGCACATGCGCAAGGTAGGACAACAAGATATAAGGACTTAGCCATATTTGGAATTCGAGAGGAACTTGAGGAAAAATGTGACCCAACTAGGTGTGCTGAGTGGATAGGGTGCCAGCCTAGAACCTTGGTGGTCAAGAAAATGATATTTCACACAAGGGATATTCCTAGGAAGACATCATTATAGAAAGTGGAGAGCTCATAACAGAATAAACATGCACCATTTAAGGACCACATGGAAACTTGGCATTTGATCTACTCCTGAGAAAAGGTATGGCAGTGGGTGTTGATTCTATAAAGAGATATGCTTGGAAGTAAAGAAGAGAGACAGAGGAAGACATAGATATAATACATATAACATGAGGATAGGAAATCTCTCTAGAAAATATTATGAGTGCCTATGAATTAGGGTTCTCACGAGAGGACTGTAGGAATTTTATCATGTCTAAGGGATGGGTGTGTAAAATTTTTGTAATAAGGAAGCATAGCTAGAAATTTTGATATATGGGTTAGATATCCGCCTTGATATGTTCAATCGATATGACCCTTTTAAATGTAGTGTGGTTACTAAAACTATGATTAATATAAATATATGGACCTGTTCTAAACATATGGCTCATAGGTTTAAACCCTAGTGTTATTTCCGCATACTTATAAGACATATCTATTCTTTGTATTTCATGCCATGATGTTTCCCTTTTTATTAAGTACATGGGTATATAAATGTGAGATCATCCTATGCTTTTAAAACAAATTCATGAACATTTAATTTTCAGCATCTAATTCTCTAACAATGGAAAAATCATCTCATAATGCTCACATAAAGGAGGGTCTCGGCACTGCATGTGTCTCGGGTGAGCGTCTGGTGCCTGCTGGGTGATATGACAGTGTGTGTGGGGTTAAAAGTTTATAGGTGGATAAAATTGACTACATCTATGAATATATAAAATATGCTCCCCTTCAAAAAATATTATATATGTGTGTGTGTATAATTATATCTACTTATATCTATATGTATACATAGGTATATACACACATGTGTGTGTATTTATAACCTTTGAGGTATCAAAAATAAAGATATATTAATTATTTAGATACACACACATGGTTGTTTATGTGTGTGTATAACTTATAAATATGATTATATATGTAACATCTTGGTCATGATCATTCTATGATGACTTCCACTTTTGACATTGCAAAACGTTGACATGTGATTTTTCTTAGGAAGGTGTATTCTTTTGACATTTAAAATCATGTTTGCAAAGGATGAGTTATTCATGCTTGGAATTTGTGCTTTTGTAATTCTGTTTACTTGGAAGCAAGGCCATTCTATTTTGTGAATAATAATTCATAAATCTATACTCGTTGTTTCCACATTTCTATATGATAACAACACACCTTTTCAATTCCATTGATCCAAGGTATGATTTTTTTCTTCTTTGTTGTCATCTTGTTAATAGACATGCTGAATGAAACATATTATGGAACTGAGCTATGTTTTGATATAAATTTTAAGGACCTAGCTTCAGGTATCCTTACTAGCATCATGTTGCAAATTGTAAGTCTGGACCTCCTTTATTAATGTTTTGGAACGCTGAACAACGTGAGGAGATTAAGGACCTGTTATTGGTCTTATAAGGCAAATGCCCTAACTTTGGTCAGAATGGTTGGTGCTATTTGGATCTGACCTAAACTGTAATGTTTCCCTATATGGATTCTAACCTAAGGGGGGGGTTATGACCTAACCTAAGAAGGTATATTATATGGTTATGATTTTTGAACTAACCTAAGATAAATTCTAAAGACCTAAGAACTAAGATGGAAACCTAACTAATGCTAATGTAACCTAAACTATCACTAAGCCTAAAGAGGACCTATGGGTTATGTGGAAAATGGAAGGTTGGTGGTGGTGGTTTCTAAGGTATTAATGAGAATTAAATCTTAGTCCTTACATCTTAATTTTCCAAGTTTGGCAGAGGCAAGGAAGGTAGGTAGGATGCCTAGCTGACATCATTGCTAAATTTAAAATGCATGTTAAATTTTGAAATCCACTTTGCCAAATTTGAAGTGGCAGTGGCACAAGAAAAGAGAGGGAATTTGCATTCAATGCATTCAATGGCATTGATTTTGGCGAAGAGACCACCTAGGAAAGAGGAGAAGGGTGTTTTGTGGAAGTTGTTGGTCATTCTGTCTTTTTGGTTTTTTCTCTGCATGTGGTTTTGGTTCTTCGAACCAGCAAGTCTATTTTTCAATCCATTGTGATCTTGAGCATCCCCGAACTATTTCTAAACCTATGGAAACATGGAGGTAGTTGGGAGATTTGGTTGTTGACATTGTTTGAAAAGAAGAGATTCTTGAGAAGCTCAATGGAGATCTTCTAAAAATCAACAAGAAATTTCATTAGGCATGATAGGCTCTTCTTATTAAACAGTTTTGCTTTTTATTAAGCATCTTCATAAGAAAAACTCTACTCTTTGAAATGAATGGATTTGTGGAAATGTTTTGGTGTATTTTGGTTGTGATCTTCTGTTTGAGTTTGTTGATTTGAAAGGATGCAATATGGGTATTTTCTGAATGCATGTTTGAGTAAATCATGTTTATCATATTTGAAACTGGAATGATGCTTAAGTCGTGTGGGCTTCTAGGTTTTTTGTGCACAAGGGATTAAGGGAAAGCATTATGTGGTAAATATTTTATTGGGTTTTTTTTTTCTTTTAATTGTGGGAAGTATGAAGTGCTTCATCTTCTCTAAAAATGAATCACCTTGAATTTGGCTATTTCTTTGAGATAAGTTAGAATAGCTATTTGGATTTGATGTATTGTGAATTTAAACTTGTTAAAAGGAAAATGATGAAATGTTTTCTCCCTTTGAGTTTAATGCATTTAAACCCATGAATTTTTGTGGGATTGTTAGAAGGGATTTCATTTGGTTTTGACCTTCCTTGTTTGAAATCTGGTAATTTTCAGTTTAACTCCTTTCTAGGGACTATGTGAGGATATTGTTGTTTCTCTCACCTGCATGTATTAAATGGTTTGTGGAAAACCTTTTGATTTACTTATGTAGATGTTGTTGTGAAATTCGACTATTTTAGTGGATCTTGGGATTAGTTTGGTTTTGGTTATCTGAGGGGAAAGAGTTGGAACATTCGGTCTTACTCTTCTCCCTTTTGTTCAATTTTGGGAACCAATTTGGGGTTTCATTTCCTTTGATTGCTTTCATCTTAGTCAAAATTCAGTTGGAGCGTAAAGTTTCTCCTTCTCCTTTTAGGCTCGATGATGAACACATGTACTGGGGGATTGTAATCCTTTCATTGTTCCCAATTGTATTTGAATCTGGTTGGAATTATTTTCATTGTATCTGAAAATGACTTCTTTCCTTCCTGTGGAATAGGAAACATGTTTTTACTTGACTGTAATCTCTTAATCGCTTTCTATTTGGGATGCATAAGCTTTTTGTAGTGTGCAAAGCTATCAACGTGGATGAATTTAGAAGATCATTTGTTTCTTGATACTTCTGGTATAGTTGTAGAATGAATTCTTTGAATATTTCCTTTAGTGGTAGCTAGTAAGCTACTAAAACTATCCTTGTTTTGTGTTGAGGGAAGTACATTTCTGTTAACTGATTTGCATGTTACAATTTATATAATTTGGTTCAATATTGGGAAGAAATAATGAGAATCTCTTGCTCATCTTGATTATTTACTTCCATCTCATTCTCTCTCTCCTTTCTGAGTTGTGGATTTTTACTATTACTCTTGTGCTCAAAAGGTAGTTGATTGTTATCTCTCTCTGACTATTTATTTCTTGTTATTATTACACCTTGCTTGAAGGTAATTGTTTTTATTAGGTTAGCTGATGGGGATTGCAGGATAGATAGTTTGATGAATCACTTTATTTCCTTTTTCTTTCCTTCTCAATTGATTGTTAAGAAGGTAATGAATCGATGTGTGACTATCTTCAAGAGAAGTACATGGAATTTAAACCTTGTAAAATCTGTTGATGTTGAACAAAAAGGTTAGGCTAGAGTTGGCTTAAATTGGAATGATTCAAAGACACTATAGTATGAAATAGATAAGTAATTGGGATGTAATATTACTTTTCTATTGTATCTTTTCTTATGAAATTGTTGAACAAAGATTGTTGTTTAATCTTGATACTTATTTAATGTGACAAGGTTGCTCACTCTATTCTTCTTTTAGTGGTACTTAATTCTTTACTAGGTATCTGTCTGTATTGCTTAATGTTTCATAAGAGTAGAGTTATTTTTATGAGATAGTTAGTCAAAAGCACATCGCTTTAATGATTAGTGCTTATCATGCTCAGTTCAATGAACTGACCCGTGCTAGCAATTTTTGCAGATGGATTTTGTAAGTGATAAAAGAAGACAAGTTATTTTATGATGCTTCCTGTGTTTACTTAAAGGATGCATTTTTAATGAGGATTTATTATTCTTTTTGAGATGTAATTGAAAAAGGAGAAATTTGTAAATTTTACTTGATTTTATCAATGAAGAATGACATGAAAAATGTCTAAAATGTTTAGACCTGTAAAATATGTATTTTGTTTGATCAATGAGAAAGGATTGAGTGTTATTGATATTTGATGTGTCATGGTCTTTTGGGCATACAAAAAAAGTGGGATTGTAGACTTATTCTTATTCTCTCGTAAACATATTTGTTTTGAATCATTTCAGTTGTACTCTAATGAAATAGGGCAAGAGGGATTTGATACTCTATTCTCCTCTTAAATGTAACTTCTAAGTTGGCATACATAGATGAACACTCAACTAGGTCAATATGGATTATTAATTGACATTAATAGAAGAGTAAAATACATATGGATCCTTGTATAAGAAAATAACTGGCAATGGACCCTAACTAGTATATGTTAAAGGAAAGACAATTAGTCTTCAGGATAAATATTTCGTTGTGACTCTTTTGGGTATTATACCCAAAGGAAATTTGGAAAGAGGAAATTATACCTCTTCTTATAAAACCTTAACGAGGTAAGGTAATTGAAAATAAATGAATACATATGTACAAGAAATAGACTTCATTTTAATAAAGTCCATTATTAAGGAGTCTGGATTTAACTTTAGTCATAAATAAACTTTTTAAAGATTAGTAAGTTAAATCTTAATGTGTTAAGCTAATTTGGATTGTAATCCTGAACTTAAATTAAGAAACCAAAGAACAACATAAAAAACTTCAAGAAGAAGGATTGGTTGTAGATTAATCTACATGACAACCATAAGTAATTTATGACTAACAACCATAATGATCTAAGAGATTAGAAAATCAACAGGGTTACTGAAACTTAATCTTAAATTAAGAAGATAAGAGAGTATTTAACATTTTATCTAGATATGTACCCCTAGACGAGGGTATTCTCAGTGGGATGTTGGTAAATGTAAACTGCAATAATGTTTCATCATGAAGATCAGCTCTTCATGAGGACACAGTGTTGTAGCTGACATGTCACAACACCCTTCCAAATTAGATCATCGAGGTTTACATAAACTCAGACTTGAATTGGTTACACTCTAGGTCAGTTTAGAGACATGATTTAAAATAGGGAAGGACTCCCGATGACTGAAGGTAAATAGACACATGCAATCAACCTAGGTTGATTGAGTATGTCTATGTACCCTTAGTCATCACAAGTGGCCCTCTATACCAATCTATGTTGCTAACCTAAGTTATGGTTAAACCTTGGATAAGAGGACTAACAGGAGTTAATGAAGACCATTCTAGATAACAGATGAAGTGGGGGTGAAGGACGTATTCCATTGATGAGTATGTCATCTAGGAATATGATCATGCAAATCATGTGAAAATATTTGGCCAAAGTATCGCAAGCTACTGGTTGCATTGTCCTATATCACCTAGTTTAAGAAGTAGGATTTCAGATGAATATTGGTAACAAATATTTAGATAGGCCTCTTAAATGGAACACTTCAATACCCCGAAAAGGGTAAAAGAACCAAGTATACTTAGTATACAATACATTGAATTAACATGAAGGATCAGTAAGAAATCGAGTCATGAAATGAGAGATCGGAAGTTCATTGAGTCATTACAGCTGCATATGGTTATCTGTTATGAGATTGATTGGCATGGAATGTGTGTTCTAAATCATGATCATTTAGAACAGAGAACATTATTTAAAAAATTGAAATATGTGTTCTAAATTATGATAATTTAGAATAGAGAACGCTATTCAAAATAAAATTCCCTTGTTTCTAAAGCTTTAAAATGGGAATGTTACAATATACATATACATATATATATATATATATATATATATATATATATATATATATATATATATACCCTAATAAGCACACACAATAGACTTTAAAAAAATCCAGATAGATATGAACAACCCAAAAACCATAAACAAAAGAAAAAAAGTATTGGTTTAAAGGGAGTTTAGGGAAACAAATTGAAAAACTGGATCATATGGTTGTGCTTGATCCAAATGTATGGCTTATATTAAACCATACCAAAGTGACTTAGTGAGATTTGAATTTTTAAATATATGTCATAATTAATTAATCCTAGACTTCAAACCATTGTTTCAATCCCCATGTAATATATTAATGGGCTCTTTATTAAAGTGAAATTTGTGTTTTCTAATTATTGATTATGTAACCTAAGAATGGAAATTAGAATAAAACTTTTGGCTAACCTTGATGTTTTAGTTATGTTCTTAATTTACAATCCTTACTAAGAACTTTATTATTATTATTATTATTATTAATGTGATTGACCTATGAATCTAACCAAACCCTAGATGAAATATTGGAATTATGTGCTATACCTAATTGTTACCTAAGAAATTTGATATCTATAATGACTTGACATAATATAATTTGGGTTTTGCATCATAGAGTTTACATAAACAACTAAACCTTCAAAAATAATGTTTAAATAGGGTATTTTAGAGGTGAATAGATCATTAAAATATGTCATTTATTAGGGTTTCTTGTGACCATAAAATTATAAGAAATAAATATAATGTCAATAATGGAGAGATCATTCCTCTCTTCTACAAGATGATAGAATAACATTCTTTTAGGAATCCCATGGTTTATAAAAATATCATTTTATAAAGATTGTGTCTCCATCCTACGTTACTTTTTTCAAACTTCCTTTAGATCCTTAAGAGGGGTAAAATTTTATTTTTAATAATTTCCTCCCATATCAATACCCTCCACTTTCTCATTACAATGCAATTCAAACACATTATGCTTCATGAGTGTTATTTTAAGAGATTGGGACTTTTACACAAAATTAAAGAAAGTTTGATCAAATATGATTGGAGGATCATATAAATAGCTCTAAACCATTAATGATATTCCTCTTCCACAACCTTTTCCAAAATGTGTTCATTTATGTTACTTGATTTTTGCATCTGAATCCAAAACATTCATTTTTACATTATAGATAGGGTTAGATTAAAGTAATTTAGTATTCATAAGCCATCTATATCCTAAATCTCTATCTTTTTCATGAGGGCTAAGAACTCCCTATGGATATACACCAAAAGAGTCATCATGTTTATCTTTAATATCTTCCATATATGTCCTTGGGACACTACCTCTATGTATGAAATCGTTAATTTTATTTTCCATTAAATTCCATCTTAATATCTATAAATCCATATTAGTAGCTATGTTAACCTTTTTGGATATCCTAATCTCAAACTTTTTCCCTCCTAATTCAAGTATTTTCACCACACCAATTTTTTCTAATGTTTAATTTTTTTCCTTCATAGTATTCTCAATCAAAGAGTATTGTTTTTCTCCTCCTTCTATGATTTTTTTAATAATATCCTTCATATTTATATGTTTAATGAATACCAAAAGTAGAAAGGTACTCTTATCTATTTCCAATACAACCATCTCATCCGAATAATTTTCCATAACCTCATCCATTTATAAATCCTCATTTGTTTCATTTGAATCCCCCTTTTTAATTCCCAAGGTCGTCCCTAAATACATTGTCAACGAAATCATGGAGAATTGTATCATCATAATGTAATAAAGCCTAGATAGTAGCAGTTTAGCATGTATTAACCTATGCATGGGAATCTAGAATCCTTTTCCTACCTCTAAGATCTAGTAGTTAGACTCACTTGATTCCTCTAGTGTTTAAGAAACTTTTCATAAGAAGTAAAATCACTACACTCGATGCCATGATCTATTATGCATCTTACAAAAAAATTTAGGCTATTTTTGTCATGGATAACCAAATACATTTGGCAAAAATGTAAATAATACCTACATTTATCAATATTATTATATAAAACCTATTCACTATGTATTGAGTTAGAAATTGGGTTATTTATTGTGTATAAAGAAAATCAAGAAATGATAAACAAATGTAAACTTTCATTCAATATTTTTTGTGATGTAGGAGCATCATCCCTAGTATGTAAATGCAATTGTAAACATTAAAAAAATTGTGATATTGTGTTGGTAGGTTTATAAGGTCATAAGGATTCTCCTAGGATGGTGTGTGTGTGTGCGTGTAGTCCTTTACAAATTCAAACTCTTCACTTTCCCTCCAAAATTGTGAATTTTAATTTGAACACTAATTTTGGTAAGGTTTAGGGGTTATAAGGTGTCTTATAGGTATTTTAGGGATTTTAAATAATTGAATAAGTTCTAGTGCGTTAGGAGTCATAATGAGTTAATTTAACAGGTATAGGTCTTGGAGTCATAGTTAAGCAATGAAGTTCTCTAAGGGCTATTCATAAGCCCAAGGGTCTAAAGGGGATCAAGATTAAGTTTTAAGGGATTATGAATGTATATAAAACTTTTTAAAGTAATTTATCCTCATTCAAATCAAATGAGGATCAATATAGGAGTTTCAAATAATTTGTGAAGAAGAAATTCATGTGTGTACACATGTTTGTGATAGTTTTCCAAGAATTATGTGTAATGTGAGGATCCAAGAAATTGGTGCACGTATTATAGAAAGAGATCGACAAGGTAAGAAGTTCATTACTATGAAATGGTATTGATTATTGTGAGATTTTATTGTTGTATTTGAATATAAGTTGAACCAAACTATAGAAAACATATAACCATCGGTTTGTATGCATTCAAGTAAAGTCCTGATGATAGAAAAGAACAAGTTTTGTTAAGGAGTTGGAGATTGGATTCAAAAGAGATAATTATAGAGAATTTGCATACTATTTCAAATAATTAGACAATATACAAATATTAGAGAATGGTTATCTCTTGGTGTCAGCTAATTTTATCCTATAATGCCCTATTCTTGAGGGTAGAAGAGTGTTATTTAGAGAATTTTAAGTATATAACTTAGTTTTAACATTTTATTGGTAGATAAGGTTGTAGATTGAGTTGGAGAAGGTGTGGATATGAATTTTAGGATTTCAAAAATCCTCTGAGAACTTAGATGGTAAGATAAGGGTTTAAATCCCTATTCATAAATGGTTTGGCAAGTAAGAAGAATGGTGTTTATATTAAAGATTGATCGTCTAAGATTTACTACTAAGGTGGGAATGAAGTTAAGTTGTACAAAAACATATATTATTGAGAAAAGTTCTTTGAAACACATGCAAACTTTCAAAAATCAGAAAAATTTCATCTTGAGATCACCTAGAGATGATAACCTTGAAACTAGGGTTTTACTAGAGGAAACTTGATTGTCTTAAAAATGAACCATCCAATATCCTTGAAAATATGAAGAGATGTCTATCCTATATTTTTATAAGGGACTAGGAAAGAATTAGCTTAATAAAGTATATAATTTTATAGGTATTTAAGACATTTTACTTCGTCCATTTAACAGACCTCAACAAACAAAGGGGTTTTAGTAGAAGAAAGTGACTTTAAGAGGATTCAAGATTGATTTATGGTATATAATGTGTAAATAAACATCTTGAAATCACTCTCATAAAAATACATGAAGCTTTATAGGTTTATCCATCTCCGGGTTATGGTTTTGCATGATAGTATTATCAGGTCACCTATAGGAGATAGTCTTGATAAGGAAAAAGAGGTAATTTGGAAGAATAATGGATTATCAAAAGGAATGGAGCCTTGATAAATCACACATAAAATCTAATAGGAGTGGAGAAAGGAATTAAATTAATTTTCAGATTCCATAGTTTTTCATTAACTCGGAAATTAATGCCAATCCAACCTTAAGAGCAAGTACACTTAGAAGACCTAATCGGGGATAGAGACGGTGAAGTTTAAGCCTTTTGGTCCAAAGGAACGTACATTGAAACTCATTAATTAATTATAAAACACAAAATGGTATCTAAATATGTCAATATGTATTTCATTAAGTTCCTATAACTCATGATAAGGTTGAAAACCTCTTGATGTAGGCTTAGATCCTTAAGAAATTTTTTGACTAATTGGCTCTAAATGTTAATTTCTTGTGAACTAACTCCACTTTATGGCTGGAAAATAATTTTTTAATTCTAATAACAAGGCGAAGATGGATTTTAAGCCTAAATTTTCATTTGAGGACATGATTGACAAAGAGAAGAGATATTTATAAGCCTAGACTAGTGACTCTTAACTTGAAGGGTGTTGTTTTTAAAAAAATTGAGCTAGTTAATTGTGAGAGATGTTATTCCATGATATTTATCTGCATCATTTGGTATCGAGTGAGAAAATAGAGTTTGTAAATTTAAGGGAAAGTTTGATTTAGTGAGAATTAGAAAGAGAAGATAAGATGATGCAAGTGAGAACAAAAAAAAGACCACATTTTGAAGGGAAGATGGATAGGATGATGGATGTATTGATGAGAAGATGGACTGATATAGAGTAAAATCAGAGATATATTAGGATGGCAATTAATCTCATGTAAAAGAGAGAGACAATTAACATGGTACAATTTACAGTTCATGTCACAGTGAAAGAAATATGCAGACACAAAGAATATGATTGAGAATAGATGAATATAGGGATGAGAAAGTATGATAGAGATAATGATGAGGTATTTCAAGAAAGAGGTAAGTATTTTTATGTAGAAGAGTTCTTATAAAACTAGGTAAAGTGATGAATGATATAACTCAAAGAAGATGTTTATTTAGAACTGTATGTAAGGCTAAAGGAAAATGTTGTAATGTGGTCATTGATAGTGGGAGTACAAAGAATTTGGTTTCATTTGAGATGGTAGAAAATATAGGACTGAAAACTACTATGCACCCTAACCCATATCAATTCTCATGGATGTAAAAAGGACACCATATCTTGGTTAGGGAACAATGTTATGTAGAGTTTCAAATTGGGAGATATAAAGACAAAGTGTTATGTGATTTGGTTCCAATGGATGTTTGTCATGTGTTTTTGGGTAGACCATGACAGTATGATAGGAAAGTAGTACATGATGGAAATAAGAACACCTACACTATTATGGCACATGGACATAGTCATACACACATGTCCTTTAAAGGAGAACATGAACCAAAAGCATGCTTAGATTTGATGTTTTTAGCAATGAAGTTATTAATGAAAACTCACCAAGCATGTAAAGAGACACTTATGAGGTTAGTTCAACCTTATGTATCAGATTTAATAGTTTTTGGGTGGTGTTGATGCAGGTATGAAGAAAGAAGTAAGTTTTTAATTTTTGAGAGAATAAGAGGGATTGAGGAAATATAATTGTGTGAGATTAATGAAAGAAAATAGATAGATCAGTAACAAATGCAAGATCATAGGTATAAATGGAGTAAACAATAGGTATAAAAATACTTAGAAGATGACTTAGAGTTGTTTTAAATCATAGTGATGGAAAGCATGGTGAAGTGCACAAAGAAGCAATCAAAGAGAAGAATGAATAGAGAAAAAGAAAGATGACATAGTGAAACAAGAGAAAAGTGAAAGATAAAGTGGAAAAGTAATTGTGGACCCTAACAGAGGTCTAATGAAGGATGAATCAATTAATGAGGATGTAACAGATGATGATAAGAGTGAGATGGAGATAAGTATAGTGAACATGATGAATATGGAAGATATGAATAAGGATGAGAAGGAATAGGTTATAAGGGAGAAAGAAAAGGCATGTAAGCCTCCAAATGTTGATTCTAACATTTTATTGAACTTTTAATGTGAAATTATGAATGAGATGAGATAAGGTGTAGCTCATTTGCTCGGAAACATGAAGAAGAAACAAGGTCATTTACAAAGTTAAGATAACAAGTAAGGTGCCAAAAAGGATTTGTAAATTACAATGAGGGAGAATACCAAGAACAACTCTTTAAAGTAAAAACTCAAGTAAGGAGAAACAAGAAACATAATATGAATGAGAAAGGAGGTAGTTAGGTTTTAAAAATGGAAAAAATGGTTTTCAAAAGAATGGAAACATAGTTTAAAATGAAACAAAAGTACAAGGATATAAAGGGATCATGAAGAAGAAATGGTCAACAAAGTGATGGTCTCAATCAATATTTTCTATATAATATCATCTTACATAGGATATGTACAAGTACAATAACAGACATGGAGGAAAAACTATCAAGAAAAATTAAATTTTCAAGTCAAAATCAACATATTCTAACCTTGAGAAAGAAGAGAAAAGACGAGAGGAGGAGGATAGTGTAGGCAATACAAGAGTCATAAATGAAGGGAGTAAATTTCATACGAGCATGGAATAGGTGAATGATCTCAAGAGGACTCAAAATAGTCCTAAGAATACCTTTTTTGGAAAATACAAGATCCATGCAAGGATGAACAGGTTGATGAGTATTATGGAGTTGTAAGAAAAGGAAAAATAAATAGACCATTTTAAAAACACAAGTTATGGGGAAAAGTTTTCTTTCCCTAGGAGTATGATACAAGAGCATCCTCCCAAGTATGTAAATATAATTGTAAACATCATTTTTTTTCTTTATATTGTGTTGGTAGGTTTAAAAGGTCATAAAGAGTCTCCTAGGATGGTGTGTGTGTGTGTGTAGTCATTTACAAATTCAAATTCTACACTTTTCTTCCAAAATTGTGAATTTGAAGTTAAATTCAAATTTTGGTAAGGTTTAGGGGTTGTAAGGTCTCTTCTAGGTCTATTAGGCTATTTTAAATAATTGAATAATTTATAGTGGGTTATAGGAGTCATAATGAGTGCATTTACGAGGTATATGTATTGGATTCATAATTAAGCCATGTGGCTTTGTAAGGTTTATTCATAAGACCAATGGTCTAAAGGGAATCAATATTTAGTTTTAGGGGCTTATGAATGTATATAAAAATTTTTGTAACTAGTTGAGCCTCATTCCATTTGAATGAGGATCAATAGAGGAATTTCAAAGAAGTTATGAAGAATAAATTATTGTGTGGTCACATGTTTGTGACAGCTTTTTCAAGTATTTGGCATAATGAGAGGATCCTTGAAACCATTATATGCATTACTAACAGAGATCAAGAAAGGTAATAAATTTATTAATGTGAAATTTCATAGTTGACTATGAGTATAAGTTGAACCAAACTATACAAAACCTATAACCATTAGCTTATATGCTTCCAAGTCAAGTCCGAAAGATTAAAAAGAACGAGTTTTGTTAAGAAGTGGGAGATTGGATTAAAAAGGGAGAAGTATAGAGAAGTTATATAATATTTCATCTAATTAGATATTATATAAAGCACAAAGAAGGGTTATCTCTTTGTGTTAACTTATTTTAACCCTATAATCCCTTGTTCTTGACCATAGGGAGAGTGTTATTTTGACAAGTTGAAGTATATAACTTAGTTTGAACGTTTTCTTGAAAGCTAAGGTTTTAGATTGAGTTGGAGAAGGTATGGATATAAAGTCTAGGATTTCAAAATCCTTTGAGAACTTAGAAGATAAGATAAGGGTTAAAATTCCTATTCATAAGTGTCTAGGTAGCTAAGAAGCATGGTGTTTATAGTTAAGATTGATGGTTTAAGATTTACTAGCAAGGTGGGAAAAAAATTAAGTTTTGTACATACCTATATGATTGGGAAAAGTGATTTAAAACAAGTGGGAACTTTGAAAAAATAGAAAACTTCCCTCTCTGGATCACTTAGAGCTTATAACCTCAAACTAGGGTTTCGATAGAGGAAACCTTATTATCTTAAAATTTAACAATATAATATTCTTAAAAAATTTAAGATATCTTTGTCTTAGGTTCATGAAAAGGACTAAGAAATAATTAACTAAAAAATAATATATAATTTGATAGCTATTTAAGACAATTTACTTCATCTATTTAACATACCTACACAAATATAGGGGTTTGGGTAGAAGAAAATGACTTTAAGAGGATTTAGGATTGATTTAAGGCATATAATTTGAAAATAAACATCTTGAAATCACTCTCATACACGTTCATGAGGATTTAGAGGTGTATCAATCTATAAGGTTATGGTTTTACATGATAGTATTTTAAGTCACCTATAGGAGACAATCTTGATAAGAAGAAAAGAGGTGATTTGAAAGGATAAGGAAGTATTAGAAGGAATGGAGCCTTGAGACTTCACACATACCATCTAAGTGGAGTGTAGAAATGAATT
Source organism: Taxus wallichiana var. yunnanensis (assembly GCA_018340775.1). Lineage (NCBI taxonomy): Eukaryota > Viridiplantae > Streptophyta > Pinopsida > Cupressales > Taxaceae > Taxus > Taxus wallichiana. Next base: position 71,221,018 of record CM031234.1, on the reverse strand, counting down.
CAAGTATTTTTAGAGTCCATAGTTTTCATTCACTCAGTGTTAATGCCACTAACCTTAAGAGAAGGTAGATCCTGAAGACCTAATTAGGGATTGAGACGATGAAGTTTAATCCTTTTTACCAAAGGAAGGTACATTTAAAATCATTACACATTTGTAAACCCCAAAATGCTATCTAAAGTTATCAGTAGCTATTTTATTAAGTTCCTAGAACTCATGATAAAGTTGAAAACCTCCTTGTGCGAGCCTAGAAGAAGAAGAAGCCCGTTACGAAATTTTTTGAATCATTAGGTATAAATGTCAATTTCATGTGAACTAACTCCACTTTATGGTTATATAATAATTTTTTTAGTCTAATAATAAGGTTAATATGGATTGTAAGCCTAAATTTACATTTTGAGGACGTGATTGACAAAAATAAGAGAGATTTATAAACCTAGGCAAGTGAATCTTGACTTGGAGGGTGTGTTTTTGAATTTTTTTGAGCTAATTAATTGTGAGAGTTCTTAGACCATGATATTGCTTTCCATCATTTGGTATCGAGTGAGAAAATAGAGTTCGAAAAGTTAAGGGAATGTTTGATACGGTGAAAAGAACAAAGAGAAGATAAGATGGTGTGAGTTAGAACAAAAGGAAGACCATATTTGGAAGATAAGTTGGATAGGATGATGCATGTCTTGATGAGAAGATTGATTGATATAGAGGAAAATTAGAGAAAAATAAGGATGGAAATGAGTCCTATGCAAAAGAGAGAGATAAGTAGTATGGTACAATTTAAAGTTAAGTGTCACAATTTCTGACAAGAAATATACATGACACAAGGCATATAAGTACAAAGAGATGGATATAGGGATGAGAAATTATGATAGAGATGATGATCATGTATTTCAATATAGAGGTAAGTTTTTGTATGCATAATATTTATTATAAAACTAGGTAAATTGATGAATGATATAACTAAGAGAAAATGTTTATTTAGAACTGTATGTAAGGCTAAAGGAAAATGTTGTAATATGGTGATTAATAGTGGGAGTACAAAGAATTTGGTTTCATTTGAGATGTGTTGATGGAAAATAATAGCACCCATGAATGTCTGCAACTCGATGGGTTGAGACTCTCAGTGCGATTGCATAACATGGAGCTTTTCCCAAGTGTGGGACCTTGCGAAATCAGAAAAGCTCTCCGGATGAAGGCCGGTTCCTATTCCTCTATTCAGATGCACACGTAAAAAATGCAGAGGGTTTACTCAAAACCTAAACTAACTTTCCAAGGAGACAGGGTAAGAAGATGCATAAAAATAAACCTAAACTAACATAGGTGATGCACCGAGGAATGAAGAACACCTGTCTTGCCAATGAACACAAACCATCAAAATGCAATGCGAGATCACGCACGTATAACAAAAATTGTAGTGAAAGTTCGGGATGATGAGAATGAACATAGAGATGGTTTAGAATCATCCACGACATGAGTTATTTTCTTCAAAGATTTATACAATACACTACAAAATGCCAAGAGGCAAAGTTGCATTACAGTTTTAGATGGCAGGTTTGAACTCCACAAATTCACCTACCAAAGAGTAGAAGGGAGGTGAAAAACAAGAATGTCCAACCTTTAGAAAGAATCCCTCCTTAAAATTTATAGGAATAATGAGAGAGGGAAGAGAGAGGAAATCCAAATCTACCCCAACCACCTCCAGGTTGCATTTAATTTATCTCATTATGGTGGTAGGTGAGAACCCTAGCAAACTTAAAAAGTGGCGAACTGTATTTTGCATTTTTAAGAACTTGTTCCCACCCAATTAAATATATATAGTCATAGTTGGATAGAGGACCTTGTAAGCTTTCCAAAAGTCCAACCTTGCATGAATCCGAGCTCCCTGTGAAAAGTTATGGTCGCCTAAATATCTCGCGCCAAGGTCCGCTTCTGTCGCCGCTCGTAATGTTGCACCTCTCGAAGGTGCGCCATAAAGCGCATCCATATTCATGTCAACATACCCTTACATGTGTAAAGACGGAAATTATACCATGTCAAAACTCTCCTACCTGTGCCAAGGGCGCATCCATTTTCGTGTCGACACCTTCTGTCGTGCGCCTCTTACCTGCGCCAAGGGCGCATCCATTTTCGTGTTGACACCTTCTGTCGTGCACCTCTTACTTGCGCCAAGGGTGCATCCATTTTCGTGTTGACACCTTCTGTCGTGTACCTCTTACTTGCGCCAAGGGTGCATCCATTTTCATGTTGACACCTTCTGTCATGTGCCTCTTACCTATGCCAAGGGTGCATCCATTTTCATGTCGACACCTTCTATCGTGCGCCTCTTACCTGCGCCAAGGGTGCATCTATTTTCGTGTCGACACCTTCTATCATGCGCCTCTTACTGCACCTAGGGTGCATCCATTTTCATGTCGAAACCTTCACGTCATGTGCCTCTTACCCGCACAAAGGGTGCATCCATTTTTGTGTCGACACATTCTCGTTGTGTGCCTCTTACTTGCACCAAGGGCGCATCCATTTTCATGTCGAAACCTTCTCGTCAGCGCCTCTTACCTGCGTGCAAGGGCACATCAATTTTTGTGTCGACACATACTATCGTGCGCCTCTTACCTATGCAAAGGGCGCATCCATTTTCATGTCAATACCTTCACGTCATGCGCCTCTTACTTGTGCGAAAGGGTGCATCCATTGTCGTGTTGACACATTCTTCGCGTGCGCCTCTTACCTGCGCCAAGGGTGCATCCATTTTCATGTCAACACCTTCTGTCATGCGCCTCTTACCTACGCCAAGGGTGCATCCATTTTCATGTTGACACCTTCTATCATGCACCTCTTACCTGCGCCAAGGGCACATTTGTTTTTGTGTCGACACCTTCTGTTGTGCACCTCTTACCTGTGCCAAGGGCACATCCATTTTCGTGTCGACACCTTCTGTCGTGCGCCTCTTACCTACACCAAGGGTGCATCCATTTTCGTGTTGACACCTTCTGTCGTGTGCCTCTTACCTGCGCCAAGGGTGCATCCATTTTCATGTCGATGCCTTCTGTCATGTATGTATGCCTCTTACCTCGCGCCAAGGCGCGCATCCATTTTCATGTCAACACCTTCTTCGCCGTGTGCCTCTTACCTCGCGCCAAGGGTGCATCCATTTTCGTGTCGACACTTTCTCGTCGTGTGCCTCTTACCTACACCAAGGGTGCATTCATTTTTGTGTCGACACCTTCTGTCATGCACCTCTTACCTGCGCCAAGGGCGCATCCATTTTCGTGTTGAAACCTTCTCCGTGTGCCTCTTACTTGCACTGAGGGCATATCTATTTTCGTGTCGACACCTTATGTCGTGTGCCTCTTACTCTTACGCGCAAGGGCATATCCATTTTCATGTCGAAACCTTCTTGTCATGTGCCTCTTTACCTCGTGCCAAGGGCACATCTATTTTCGTGTCTACACCTTCTCCGTCATGCACCTCTTACCCGCTGCAAGGGTGCATCTATTTTCATGTCGACACCTTCCGCCGTTCACCTATTACCTACACCAAGGGTGCATCCATTTTCATTTCAACACCTTCCATTTGTGTGCCTCTTACCTATGCCAAGGGCGCATCCATTTTTGTGTCGACACCTTCTCGTCATGTGCCTTTACCTGCGCCAAAGGCGCATCCATTTTCATGTCGAAACCTTCCGTCGTGCACTTTTTACCTATGCCAAGGGCGCATCTATTTTGTGTTGACACTTCTCGTCAGTGCGCCTCTTACTCTCACTCTAGGGTGCATCCATTTTCATGTCGACACCTTCTATCGTGCGCCTCTTACCTGCGCACTCAAGGGTGCATGCATTTTTGTGTCGACACCTTCTATCGTGTGCCCCTTACCTACGCCAAGGGCGTATCCATTTTCGTATCGACACCTTCTGTCATGCACCTCTTACCTGCGCTGGGCGCATCCATTTTCGTGTCGACACCTCTTCCGTGCGCGTCTTACCTTCCATGCAGGGCCCATCCATTTTCATGTCAACACCTTCTCGTCATACGCCTCTTACCTGTACTCAAGGGCGCATCCATTCTCGTGTCGACACCTTATGTCGTGTGCCTCTTACCTCGAGCCTAGGCGCATCCATTTTCGTGTCAACACCTTCTATCCTGCGCCTCTTACCTACACCAAGGGCGCATCCATTTTTTTGTCGACACCTTCTGTCATGCATCTCTTACCTGTGCCAAGGCCGCATCCATTTTCGTGTCGACACCTTCTATTGTCTACCTTCTTACCTGCACGCACTGCAAGGGTGCATCCATTTTGTGTCGACACCTTCTCATTGTGCGCTCTTACCTGCACCAAGAGGGTGCATCAATTTTGTGTCAACACCTTCGTGTGCGCCTCTTACCTCGTGCCAAGGGCGCATCAATTTTCGTGTCGACACCTTTGTGCCGTGTGCGCTTTTACCTACGCAAAGGGCACATCCATTTTTATGTCGACACCTTCTCGTCAGCGTGCGCCTCTTACCTACGCCAAGGGTGCATCCATTTTCGTGTTGACACCTTTTGTCGTGCACCTCTTACCTAAGCCTAGGGCACATCCATTTTCACGTCAACACCTTATGTCATGCGTCGGGTGAATCCATTTTCGTGTCGACAACTTCTCATCATGCACCTCTTACTGCGCCAAGGGCGCATCCATTTTTGTGTCGACACCTTCTATTGTGCACCTCTTACCTGTGCCAAGGGCGCATCCATTTTCGTGTCGACACCTTCTGTCATGCGCCTCTTACCTGCACCAAGGGTGCATCCATTTTCATGTCGACACCTTTTGTCATGTGCCTCTTACCTACGCCAAGGATGCATCCATTTTCATGTCGACGCCTTCTATTGTACGCCTCTTACTTATGCCAAGGGCGCATCAATTTTCGTGTTGACACCTTCTATCGTGCGCCTCTTACTCTGCGCCTAGGCGCATCCATTTTGTGTCGACACCTTCCGTCGTGCGCCTCTTACCTATGCCAATGGCGCATCCATTTTTGTGTCGACACCTACTATTATGTGCCTCTTACCTACACAAAGGGCGCATCCATTTTTCGTGTCGACACCTTCCTGCTTTGCGCCTCTTACCTGTGCCAAGGGCATCCATTTTCGTGTCGACACCTTCTATCGTGCACCTCTTACCTAAGCCCGGGGGCACATCCATTTTCATGTCGACACCTTCTCATCATGCACCTCTTACCTGCGCGCCAAGGGTGCATCCATTTTCGTGTCGACACCTTCTATCATGTCTCTTACTCGCGCCAAGGCGCATCCATTTTGTGTCGACACCTTATGTTGTGCACTGCACTACGTGCGAAGAGCATATCCATTTTTGTGTCGACACCTTCTTCGTCGTGTACCTCTTACTGCGCCAAGGGCACATCCATTTTCGTGTCGACACCTTCTATCGTGCGCCTCTTACTCGCGCGCCAAGGGCACATCAATTTTCGTGTCGACACCTTCTGTGTCGACGCCTCTTACCTATGCCAAGGGCACATCCATTTTTGTGTCGACACCTTCCGCCGTGTGCCTCTTACCCGCGCCAAGGGTGCATTGATTTTCATGTCGACACCTTCTCGTCATGTGGCTCTTTACCTACGCCCGGGCGCATCCATTTTTATGTTGACACCTTCTGTCAGTGCGTGCCTTACCTACGCCAAGGGTGCATCCATTTTTGTGTCGACACCTTTTGTCGTGCACCTCTTACCTGTGCCAAGGGCGCATCCATTTTCTTGTCGACACCTTCTGTCGTGCACCTCTTACCATCACCTAGGGTGCATCCATTTTCGTGTCGACACCTTCTATCATGTGCCTCTTACCTGAGCCAAGGGCACATCCATTTTTGTGTCAACACCTTCTTTCGTGTGCCTCTTACCTGTGCCATAGGTGCATCCATTTCCATGTCGACACCTTCTATCATGCGCCAAGGGTGCATCCATTTTTCGTCGACACCTTTGCGGTGCGCCTCTTACTGCAGCAAGGACGCATCCATTTTCATGTCGACATCTTCTGTCATGCGCCTCTTACTTGCGCCAAGCACGCATCCATTTTCATGTCGATACCTTCACATGTGCCTCTTACCTATACCTTCGGGTACATTGGTGACGTAATAAAAATCAGGCTGTGAGTTTCTTTGATTTCCATATTCTTCTGTTTGTCTATATCTACTTGGGGGGGAGATATTTACAACAAGATGGTAGAAAAGATAGGAATGAAAATTATTGTGCACCCTAACCCATATCAAGTCTCATGGATGCAAATAGGACACCCTATCTTTGTTAGAAAATAATGTTTGGTAGAGTTTCAAATTAGGAGATATAAAGACAAAGTCTTTTGTGATTTAGTTCCAATGGATGTTTTTCATGTGTTATTATGTAGACCATGGAAGTATGATAGGAAAGCAGTACATGATGGAAAGAAGAACACATACACTATTGTGCCACATGGAAAGATTCATACATTTATACCCATTAAAGAAGAACATGAACCATAAGCGGGATTAGTCATGATGTTTTCAGAAAAGAAGTTATGATTGAAAACTCCCCAAGCTTGTAAATATACTATTACGCTTGTTTTTCAACATTATGTATCAGATTTGATAGTTTTTTTGGCTGATGTTGATGCAGGTATGAAGCAAGAAATAGGTTTTCAATTTTGTGGGAGAATAAGAGGTATTAAGGAAAGATAATTTTGTGAAATTAATAAAAGTAAAGAGAGAGAGAGAGAGAGAGAGAGAGAGAGCAGAAACAAGTCACGAGAGAGAGGTATAAAGGGAGTGAAAAATAAGTATACCAAGTATTAGAATATTCCTTAGAGTTAATCTTAAATCCTAGTGATTGAAAACATGGTGAAGTTCATAAAGAAGCACTCAAAGAGAAGAATGAAGAGAGAACCAAGAAAGATGATATAGTGAAAATTAAAAAATGTGAAAGAGAAATTGGACAAGTAATTTTGGACCCTAAGAGAGGTCTAATGAAGGATGAATAAATAAATGAGGATGTAAGAGATGATGAGAAGAGTGAGATGGAGACAAGTATAGTGAACATGATGAATGAGGAAGTTGTTAGTAAGTTTGAGAAAGAACAAGCTATAAAGGAGAAATAAGAGGCATGAAAGCCTCCAAATTTTGATTCTAAAATTGTCTTGAACTTTGAATGTGTAGGTATGAATGAGATGAGACAAGGTGTAGCTCATTTTTGAAGAAACATGAATAAGAAACAAGTTCATTTATAAAGTGAAGATAACAAGGAATGTGGGAAAGAAAGAATTCAAAATTACAATGATGGAGAAGACCAAGAAAATCTCTTAAGAGAACAAATTTCAAGAAAGGAGAAACAAGAAATATAGTATGAAGGATCAAGGAGGAAGCCAAGTTTAATAAATGGTGAAAAAAATCTTCAAAATAATGGAAACACGGTCCAAGTGGAAAGAAAAGTACAAGAAAATAAAATGAAAAATCATGAGGATGCAATGGTGAACAAATCGATGGTTTTCAATCAATTTTTCCTATCTAATATCTTTATTCATAAGATATGTACAAGTGTAATAACTGGAATGGAGGAAAACCCACCAAGAAAAGATGATTTTAAATTCAAAATTAGCATATCCAAACATCAAGAATGAGGGAAAAAGGAAAATAGGAGGATAGTGCAAGAAATAAAATAGTCATAAATGAAGGGACTTAATTTCATATGAGCATGGAACAAATGAATGATCTCAAGAAGAATCAAAATAGTCATAAAAATACCTTTTTGGGAAAATACATGATCCATGCAACGATGGAGAGGTTGGTGACTAGTATGGATGAGTTTATAAATACATGGAAATCTTGACATGCAAAGTAAAGATATATATCAAGAGGATTATCATCAGTTGGAAGCTATGGAAAATGAAAGAGACTATTTTGCAAACACAAGTTATGGGAAAACTTCTTCTTTCCCTTGGGAGTAAGATGCAAGAGCATCCTCGCTAGTATATAAATATAGTTGTAAACATAAAATATGTCCCGATATTTTTTTGGTAGGTTTAAAAGGTCATAAGGAGTATCTTAGGATAGTGTGTGCGTGTGTAGTCCTTAACAAATTCAAATTCTACACTTTCCCTCAAACAATGTGAATTTGAATTCAAAGGATAATTTTGGTAAGGTTTATCCATTCTAAGATGTCTTGTAGGTCTTTTAGGGATTTTAAATCATGGAATAAGTTGTAGTTAGGTCTAGGAATCTTACTAGGTGCATTTAATAGGTATAGGTCTTGGATTCATATTTAAGCCATGAATTTGTCTAAGGGTTATTCATAAGACCAAGGGTCTTAACAGAATCAAGATTTAATTTTAACAACTTATGAATGTATATAAACCATTTTTAACTAATTAAGCATCATTCCATTTGAATTATGATCATTAGAGGAGTCTCAAATAAGTTGTGAAGAAGAGATTCTTGTGTGTACATATGTTTGCGATATTTTTCCAAGTATTTGGTGTAATGTCATGATCCTAGAAACTGGTGCATGTATTACGATAGAGATCAAGCAAGGTAATAAGTTCATTACTATGAAGTTGTATTGATTATTGTGATATTACATCATTGGATGTGAATATAATTTAAACCAAACTATACAAAACTTGTAACCATTAGTTTTTATGTTTCCAAGTCAAGTCTAATAGATAGAAAAGAACGCATTTTATCAAGAACTAGAAGATTGGAGTCAAAATAGTGAAGTGTAGAGATGTTACAAACTATTTAAACCAATCGGAGATTATATAAAGCATGAAGAATGCTTATCTCTTGGTGTTAACTTATTTTAAGCCTAAAATACCTTGTTCTTAAGGGTGGGAAGAGTGTTATTTTGACAAGTTGAAGTATATAACTTATTTTGAATGTTTTCTTGAAGATAAGGTTATAGATTAAGTTGAAGATGGTGTGGATATGAATTCTAAGATTTCAAAAATCCTCCGATAACTTAGAAGAGAATATAAGGGTTTAAATAACTATTCATAAGTGGTTGAGTATGTAAGAAACATGGTTTTTATATTAAATATTGATGGTCAAATATTTACTGGTAAGGTGGTAATGAAGTTAAGGTTTGCACAGACTAGTATGATTGAGAAAAGTGCTTTAAAACATGTGAGAAATTTCAAAATGTATAAAACTTCCTCTCAAGATCACTTAGAGATTCTAACCTTGAAAACTAGGGTTTTGATAGAGGAAACTTGATTATATTAAAAATAAATCATTCAATATTCTTTAAAATTTGAATAAATCTCCATCCTAGGTTCGTGAAAGGGACTAAGAAATAATAAGCTTAAAATAGTTCGTAATTTGTGAGTTGTTTAAGACCATTTTCTTCATTCGTTTAACATACCTAAACAAACAGAGGGGTTTTAGTAGAAGAAAGTGATTTTAAGAGGATTCAAGATTGATTTAAGGAATATAATGTGTGAATAAACATCTTTAAATCACTCTCATACACATTCATGAATCTTTAGAGGTTTATTAATCTCCGGGTTATGGTTTTGCATGAGTGTATTTTCAGTCACCTATAGGAGATAGTCTTGATAAGGAGAAAAGAAGTTATTTGGAATAATAAGGGAGTATTAGAAGGAATGATTCCTTAAGAATTAATACATACCATCTAAGTTGAGAAGAGAAAGGAATTCAAGTAGTTGTTAGAGTCCATAGTTTGTCATTCACTCATAATTAATGACACCTAACATTAAGAGCAGGCATAGTCTAGAAGATCTAATTAGGAACTGAAACCATGAATTTTAGGCCTTTTACTCCAAATGAAGGTACATTAAAAATCATTACACAATTTTAAACCCAAAAGGGTATCTAAAGGTGTCAGTAGTTATTTTATTAATTTCCTATAACTCATGATAAGGTTGAAAACCTCCCGATCTAGGCCTATAAGAAGTCATCCTTAAGACAATTTTTGACTAATTGGTTGTAAATGTTGATTTATTGTTAACTAACTCCACTTTATGGTTGGATAAGTATTTTGGAAGTATAATAATAGGGAAAATATGGATCATAAGCCTAAATTTGCATTTTATGACAATATTGACAAAGAGAAGAGAGATTTATAAGCCTAGGCAAGTGAATCTTGACTTGAAGGGTTTTTTTTTATAGTTTCTGAGCTAATTAATTGTGAGAGTGGTTAGTGTATGATATTTATCTCTATCATTTGGTATCAAAGAAATAAAATTGATTTTGAAAATTTAATGGAAAGTGTGATACAATGAGAATAATAAAGATAAGATAAGATGGTGTAATTGAGAAAAAAGAAAGACCATCTTTGGAATATAAAATGGATAGGATGATAGATGTCTTGATGATAATATTGACTGATATAAAGAAAAATCAGAGACAAATGAGGATGGGGATGGGTCTCATTCAAGAGAGAGAGACAAATAACAAGGTAGATTTTATAGGTAAGTGTGACAAGTGCTAGAAATATGCAAGACACAAGGCATATAAGTGAAAATACATGGATATAGAAATAAGAAAGTATTATAGAGATTTTTATTAGGTATTTAAAGACAAAGGTAAGTCTTTTCATATAGAAAATTTCTTATAAAACTAGGTAAAGTGATGAATGATATAACTCAAAGAAGATGTTTTTAGAACTGTTTGTAAGGATAAATGAAATTGTTGTAATGTGATCATTGATAGTGGGAGAATAGAGAATTTGGTTTCATTTGAGATGGTAGAGAAGATAGGGATAAACACTACTATGGACCCTAACCCATATCATGTCTCATGGATGCATAAAGTATGCCATATCTTGGTTAAGGAACAATGTCAATTAGAGTTTCAAATTTGGAGATACAAAGACAAAGTGTTATGTGATTTGGTTCCAATAGATGTTTGTCCTATGTTCTTAGGTAGACCATGGCCATATGATAGGAAATTAGTACATGATGGAAGGAATAACACCTGAAATTTTGTGGAACATGGAAAAATTCATACGATTATTCCCATTAAAGGAGAACAGGAACCACAAGCATGATTATTCATGATATTGTCAAAAATAAGTTATTAATGAAAACTTAGAAAGCATGTGAAGAGAAACTTCAAAGTCTTGTTCAACCTTATGTATCATATTTTATAGTTTATTTTGGTGATTTTGATAGAAGTATGGAAAAATAAGTGGGTTTTCTATTTTGTGGGAGAATACAAGGGGTTGAGCAAAGAGAATTTTGTGAGATTAATGAAAGAAAAGAGAGAGAGAGAAACAACAAGTGACAGAGAAGAGGTATAAATGGACTAAATAATAGGTATACTAAGTTTTGTAAAAGGCATTAGAGTTGTTTCTAAATCCTAGTGATGGAAAGCATGGTGAACTACACAAAGAAGCACTAAAAGAGAAAAATTAAGAGAGAACTAAGAAAGATGATATAGTGAAACAAGAGAAAAGTAAAATATAAATTGGAGAAGTGTTGAGAAGATAGAATGTTGTTCTAAGGAGAAGACACACAAAGGATGTACATGCAAGAACAAGGTGCATTTGAAGGCATGAGAAGATAGGAAAGGAAATGCACGCCTGAAACACCTTCGATCATGACTTGTCATTTTTCGTGGATAAGGACTATTTTTAGAGATAATGTGCGGAGCACACCCAAAGATGAATACTTCCACTACACGCAATGGTATTTTGGGAACAAGTGAAAGATAAACACCATGTATAGTTTAATCTAATAAAAGGATTTCTTCTTAGAGTTAACTATAAGACATATATTCTTAGAGAACTTGCATGTTGTGCATATTATTGTAAAGGTGTGTGGTTATTATCAGCATGTGACCTATTTTCAGAAGTGCATGGGTGGTGAAGGGAAAGTCCCCACCCCTATAACTATGTATTGATTTACATAGTTTAGTGATTGTGAATTATTGTAAAGTTGTGCTTTGGTGGTTTTACATGCACATAGCTCATGGAGATATTGATATAGTGTAAGAAGCTTTTGTGTTTTACAATATTTAATGTAATGGGGTATATTAGTTGGATAAGGGCATTAGACATAACTAAATCTTTTTCTTATAAGTTTAATCTTATCATAGTTATTGTTTAGTTCATTCATTATGATTCTCTAAGATATAAATATGGATTATGCACGTGTAATGTTTATGTCTAGCTATGAGTTTGAATATGCTTGAACATCATCATGCTAACATTATGTACAAAAAAATATCAAGAGGGACTTGGTGCCTTTGTGTGCTTTGGGTGAGAACTTAGCTTAAGTGCTAAGTGATGGGGTCAGCGCGCATTGGCTATTCACAAAAATTCTAGGCTGCATCATTAGCTCCATTGCTGGGACCTCTTTTTCAACTATTTTCGTGGATGTTTTGTGATGAAGACGTGCGGCTGACCTTATCATGTGTTGAGGAGTTGATAGTAGATCTGGAAGAAGAATACGCTTAGAGATTCAACACTCGATGTGAGTTTGACGCATGCACATGGGTGGAGTAGAACTTATATGACTATTTATATGAAATTTTCTTTGTTATCTTTCCAATAGATTTGTACAGTGGTTGGTTGATTATGCATCTAAAAGGAATTGGAGGTTTCACACTTTTTGGGATGTAGGAATAATTTTAGGCCCTTTATGATGTTGACTTGATTTGGACGCACATTGTGACAATTAGTTTCATGGTGTTCGAATAGCTATATTTTGGAGTACTCAATTTCCACTTATTCTTTCCCAGATGTAGCTAAGTTCAAGTATTTACGTCATCCTAGGGGAACCTATCTATAAGGCATTCTAATGGTGATCAAAATTTTGATGGTAACCCTAAATTTGGAAGAGAAAATGACAGCTAGCTAAACCCCACCACATACGGGGTAAGAGTAGGTTTGGTGAAGGATGGAGGACCTAGCGAAGAGAGGAAAAGAAAATAAATATGGCTTAAGTATAATGAGGCATGCAAGAAGGAGATAATATAACATTGTGAGATTGTAGAATGGATGGCATTGAGAAGAGAGATGGCTCATGAAGGATTTGGAGCTCACATAGAGGGCATGGAGCTAGAGCATCTATAACTCCCCCATTTTGGAAAACATGATAGGGAACCCTCATCTCCCTCTTACGAGAGCTCCCCAACAAAGATGACATGGGCCATGAGTGTGCATCTAAATCTACCTGGTGACCTAGACCTTATGCTTGGTTTTCCATTTTATAGTACAACCAGTAGTCAACAAGCTAGTTTGGGTAGTAGAATAATAGGAGTGAATAAAATATCATGTACATATATGGCCTGGTAAATGTATTCCTTATTATTTGGAGGTAAATTTTAGGCACGTTGTCGGTGCAGAACTTAGGCACATAGAGTTTTAGACTCACCTATGGTAATAGTACCACCTCACAAACGGTAGGAGTTTAGTTTAGTACCACAGTTGTGACATAGGGAAGTGCATCCTCTATTTCAATTCTTGCTGCCGAGTTGAGGATCAAGAGGAACGGTGGCTCGGGATCCGCGCAGTTTGGTGGATCTCGGGGTGGGGGTAACACAGAGATTCTGGATCCGGTGGGCATGGTCCTTACCAACCCTAGAATATTTACATGGATATGTCACTTCATCTTCTAGAGTAGAGGGAATAAAACATGTTGCTAAGCATGTGTGTATGTGAGAGATATTGTGGCACACAAAAGGGATCAAAAATTCAAAGTGTAAGGAAAGTTCAATTGGTAACTACATTGTAGGGATGCACACACAGTTGGTACAAGAAGTTTGACCCTAATCATACTTGCATAGATTTTACAATGTTACAAGATGATTTCCTTAAGGAATTTTATATCCTTGTGTTTAAGAAGAAAAGTATAAGAACACTCAAGGATAATAAGCAGGGAACTAGTGAGATTGTTCAAGAATATGATACACATTTCAAAACACTTTTGTCCAAACTTTCCTACGATATCCATGTAAGCCAGCATGCATAGTGGTTCGTTCAAGGTTTGATCACACCTTTTAGGAGGTCACTATCACATAAGACATATACAGATCCATGTGAAGCACTTAAATTAGCGTTACACGCTGAGGCAGTCAAAAGTATAGAAATTAGATTGAACCCATTCTTGGAAGCTCATATTCTAGCTATGGAAAAGTGTGGATGTTGAACCTAAGGAGGCCAGAATTAGATATTATTGGTCTGATTCTAAAGTGACTGAGATAATTGAGTTACTATTTGTGATTTCCAAGACTTATTTCCTAGGGGATACCATGAGTTAAAGGGAATGCATTAGTCTTTGGGTGAGATGAATATCAAGCTAAAGGAAGGGGCGCTCATTTTGAAAGAGACCTTATAGGACGAACCCTAACCTATGCATAAAAGATAAAGAATATATTGACAAGATGTTGAAATCTGACATCATTAAGCCTCTAGAAGATTCGGAGTGGGTTAGCCCCATGGTAATCCATATAAAGAAATATGGTTAGATTAGGATTTTTGTGGACTACAGGGAGATAAATGAAGCATGTGTGATTGATCCTTTTCCTACACATTTCACCGAGGAAATATTAGATGGTGTTACAGGTGCAAAATTTACACTTTTATAGATGGATTCTCCTGATACCATTAGGTAAGAATTACAAAGGAGGATCAAGAGAAGAAAATTTTCACCACTGAATGGGGAAATTTTACATACACGGTGATTCCCTTTGGACTAAAGAATGCACCTACACTATTTTCACACATTGTGGTTCAAGCATTTAAGGATTTTATTCAAAAATTATTTCAGTTTTACTTGGATGATTGGATATTATATGGTCTTTTCAAGGATCATTGTGACAACTTGTGATTAATGTTTGAGAGGTGAAGATAGTTAATAATCTCCTTAAACATCAAGAAGTGCATATTTTCTACACCTTTTGGAAATTTGTTAGGGAATATCATCCGTAAGGAGGGTTTTTAGTAGATCCAACCAATTTTGCGGTTATATTAGGCCCGGAGGAACCTACTAGTGAGAGTGAGGTGCACAAATTCTTGGGATACATATGGTATTACATAAAATTTATCAAATGTTATGCTAAGATTATCGTGATCTTGGTGGAGTTATTAAAAGGAAAAGGGACATTCAATTGAGGAAAACTGCAACAAAACACATTTTAAGAATTGAAGGAGAGGCTTACTATGGCACCTATTATATGCTTTCCCTCATCAAACCAATTTTTCATGCACATTTAGATTCATCTAGCATGGGCATTGGCACATTATTATCTCAAACTAGAGAAGGTATTGTAGATCATCCTATCTGTTTTGCTAGTAGAAAGTTAACTCCTATAGAACCAAATTATACAACTACAGAGTGTGAGGCCTTGTCAATGATCTATGTGATGCATAAGTTTAGATAGTACTTACTAACAACACCTTTTGTGTTCTATAAAAATCACATGCCATTGAAATACTTGGTAAATAATCTCATTTTACAGGGGAACATATGCTGATGGGTTATATTATTCCAATATTTTGACTTTACAGTCATCGTAAAACCAGGTAAAAGTAATTATGGTCCAGATCACTTATCAAGAATTCAATCAAGCAAGGAATCACAGAAAATTGAAGATACAATGCCATAAGAATAGGTGTACAGGTTAAACCATGCACCCTCGTAATTGGAGGATATTGTTATCCTTTTACGCATAGGTATGGATCCAGAAGGAATGAAAGCCTTACAAAAGAAAAAACTTACAATTCATGCCACACCTTTCATATTGACTAGTGGTGACCTATACAAACTAGGATGTAATGAAGTATTATGTAGGTGTGTACTAGAGAATGAACACATGACAATCATGGAAGAGGCTCATGGATGTATTGCAAGTGGATATTATGTAGGTGACACCACCACACACAAGATTCTACTCACTAGTTTATGGTGGTAAACCTTGTACAAGGATTGCAAGAGTATCGTAAGGCGTGTGACCACCGTCAACACCTTAGAAAACCCAGAAAAGAGATGAAATGCTTTTAAGGCCTATTAATAGTACAGAGCCATTTGAAAATGGGTAATAGACTTTGTGGGTCCTACTTCCCCACCACCTATAGAACTAGATCATGCAACATCATGATGTGTACATATTATCTTATAAGGTGGGAAAAAGTAGCACCTACAAAGGATTACAAAATGGCTACAACAACACAATTCTTATGGAAAAATATTCTTACTAGGTATGGATGTCATTGAGTTTGACAATTGATAGGGGCACACATTTCTTTAATGAGACAATCAAGATATTATTGGATGAATTTATGATCATGCACCATAAGAACACAACCTATTACCCTCAAGAAAATGGGACTACTAAGGCCTTCAACAAGATATTGAGCCATACCTTGAAAAAAATTGTGATGTTGGAAGAAAAGATTAGAATGATAAATTTTATATTGTACTTTGGGCATACAAAACAACCTATAAAAGGTTAAATAAGGCCACACCCTTTCAATTGGTGTTTGGCACATAAGAAGTTATTCCCATAGAATTTATGTTACCTTATTTGCGTATTACGTGTGCCGAAGGTCTAGGCGATGAACATACATTGGAAGAAAGAATCGAAAAATTAATACAGTTGGATGAGAGGAACACCATAACATGTTAGAGTCAAGTAGCAAAAGGCTAGACAAAAGGCATGGCATGATAGACACATTAAGGAAAAGAAGCTTGAGGTTGGGTAGATGGTACTTCTTTATGATTCAAAGTTTTGTGCCACCCAGAAAGCTTAAGGTGCATTGGTTGGGACCATATGTTATCACTCACATAATTAAATCAAGAGCTTACTTGTTAGAGGTGCTTGATTGAACACAATTACCTAGTTACTTCAACAGGGAGTAGCCTAAATCCCTACTATAAATAAGCCTTCTTGGTTTTTGTAATAAGGTGGTATTACCATTTAGTATAGATTTCCCCTCTCGTATATTATTTAATGTGTTTCCTTCTTCGTCACTATGATTTGTAAATTTAGTTAAGTGTTTTTTGTAATAAGCGTGTTTGCACGTCATAAGTTGATCACAATCTGAAATATTTTTATGCACAAAGGAATGCACATACCCTTGGTGTGGGGTGGTTTTCATTCATTGGATACACATAAGAAAATATTGTTATAGGTGATTTCTCTAGTTAAAAAGTGCGAGATAGTAAGGAAAGGTGTTGCTAGAAATAAAATTTCTCCTAAAGAAGACCATAGATGGTAACAAATGAATGCATAGTATAATGCTCAAGGGTAAGTTTTAGCCATAAAAACTACTAGAGGAAGGCATATTGGTGAGTTACTTCAGTGCATGAAAGCACACAAAAGGAGGTCTGTAGCTAAAATTTAGGAAGGTACACTTGAAGGTTATAGTTGTGGCACTCATGAGTATCACATAGAAATTGAGAAAATGGTCAATTAATGAGAGGATCGGTGGTTGGTAAAGAAGAAATAAATACGTTAACTTTTCCCAACTCTATATAAATACATGATGAAAGTTCATTTCTACCTTTATGATCACAAGTATTTGAGTGAACTACTTGTGACCAAACCAAGAGAAATGCGTTGAGGTGTAGAGAGATGTGAAACTAGGTGAGGAGTGTAGATTTGTCCACAAAATTGGCTTACATCCCCATTTGAGAAGGGTTTGAGAGAAGTAGAAGCATGCAGAGAGAATAAATAAAGCTCCAAGGTTGAGAAGGATATAGGGCACATGGTGTCAAGATAGGGAACAAGAAATTTCTTGAAAGAGGAAAAAGGTAAAAATTTATCTTATCATGGCACCAAGGAAAGCACCTGGGAGCAGGAAAAAAAGGGAAACAGAAGGTAAAAACGAGGTTGAGATGCTTCTAAGAGATTTTTTTGGAAATGTAGTATCCAGGAGAATTCATTAGTGGACGGGATTGGGATTTCCATATCCACAAGTGTAAGGTGTGTGACTACAAACATCACACCTCTAAGAACAAGGAAGAATTATACACATTGCTGAATAGAAATACCAACAAGCGAACGGTTGATGACATGCCAGTGTATGAAGATTTTGAAGAGAATTTTCTGACTAAGGTAGGGGTGTACTAGCTATACAAACTCCCATACTTTGGGAAACTAGAGAATCTATACTTGGTGACTTATGAGAAAATTCCATGAGGACTTCTACTTAGCTAGACAGTGGTAAGGATCACAACACCCTTAATTGATATGTTGGCCAGTTGAAGGGCACAGGGGATAGAGGTTAGTATTGATCTAACTCGATAACGTAGCTGTCATAGCCACCAGAAGGAGTTGGGATATACAAAGGTTCTATGTGGAATGGATATTTACAAGATGAGGAAGTACCGTGTGATATAGGAATCGCACACTTACTCACCAAATTGAATGATCGGGAAAGGTGGTCACAAGTGAACACCACATGGCTACACATGGCTAAGAATATTTCACAAGGAGAAGTTTACAACTTAGTAGGATACATAGCAGAAAAAATTATTGAGGAAGCATGCACAAGTGAGAAGATAAGTTTTGGCATTGTCTTGTTATCACTTGTGTTTGTAGAAATTAGAGTTCCTGATGGACCAAATAACAAAATATGGGAATACCTCATGGAAAATAAGTCCCTCACAGAGAGGTTTTAAACTTATCTATGTGAAATATGAATGATTGGTCCATTCAAGAAAAGGGTGGAGTTATGGTATGACTGAATTTGTATAACCTTTGAGGAGGAATGGCATATTCCAAAGGAGCTACCCTCAGTGGTGGGTAAGGCCGTGTAATTTATGGTATATAAATTTTTTTGTATCATGCGATTCACAATGAGGTATGGGACATGGGGTCCTTATTGAAAACTACCATGCACCTTCACAATGTGATTCTTCCAGGCAGTAGTACATAGGTTTACCGACGTGCACAGTTAAGCTACAATGTAGACAAGGTAGACTGTGACTACCATACCTTAAGAAAAACTTATGTTTATCCAAGTTGATCTACCTATATTAAGAGGCTTATTTGTTATGTCATAAGTATGAAGCCATTAAGTTTTTCTATTAGGAAAAGTGGGGCCATACTTATCTATCTCCAGCTTAATCCTAGAATGGAAAAGGGAAAATATGTGGAGAACAAGTTCATGCTCCCATGCTACTTTGAAGGAAAGCATATAGTTGAAAATGTGGAAGCTCCAAATATTGCCTTGACCTTAGAGGTAGATGAGGTAGGAGAACTCAACAAGGATAGTGGAGGCTTAGACCATAGAGGCCGGAGGTAGCCCAGTGACAAAGTAGAAAGTGAGCATGCATATACTCCTCCACAGAAGCAAGGAGACAAGGAATACTTAGACATAAACATAGTCCATGAGGAATGCCAGTTTAATAGGGTGTTCAAAAGAACTAGAACCCAAGGTGCATGGACATCCCAACCTTTACGAAGGTCACCTCAACTCTCCCCTCAAAAATAAACACCCGAGAAAAAGAAGAGAAGAAATTTGAAGCTTAAAGATGACGAGGAGAAGGAATTAGGGGAGAGTGTGCTAGGAACCCCAGTTTAACCCGAGGATGTAGAAGATCCTTAGGATGAGGAGATGAGAAATTATGGGGAAGGGGTGAAATAAGTAGAGGAAGTTGTGGATGATCCACCAAGTGTGCCCATTACTACTCAGGAAGGAGAAGTTCCAACTCCGGACCACTCGACGCCTAGGTTCCTAAGGGGCCAAAGACAAAAAGAGAGAGGAAAAGTGAAGAATATGTTGTCCTTAATATGGGTTATTCTGAAGACACAAGAAAAAAATTTGCACCCATTTTCAAAGTGTTATGGGCCCGAAAGAGTTATATGGGTGGGAGCTGATGGATCCAGATATGGCTACTACATGCACAAGAAGACAATTATCTTGGTCTATGCGGACTCATATGGATGGACACAATTTTGATGTTTATGAAGAGTCCTATGTCTCACGTAAAGTGAAGAAGTCACCACAGAGTAGGCACATGACAATAAAACCTACTTTAATGTCCAATAAGAAGGTCAACAATTCCTTGGTCAAGTTATTTGACGAGGTGGTGCGAAGAACATTGATAAGGCTGCCACCATTCCAACGCTACTTGAAGATAAAAAGGATAAAATTACAGAGATAACATGATTAAAAGAATAAAAATAATGAGAACATGCAAAGAATGAGGCCTTCATTAGCATGGTGAAGAGCTTAGTGATCACATTCTTAAAAAAAGGCCTCATCTAGAGTCTCGGGTTCTTAAAAAATTTCATTCTTCTATGCATTATTTGTACACTTTGGTCAATTTGGTATTAAATGATGAACCAATTCGAATTCCCACACCAAAATATTCTAAACCATAAGCAACAAGAGAAAGTGACACTATTGTTAGAAAAGTTTCAAATTACGAGTATTTGCTCCAAACCTTGATGGATGAGCTAAAGAAATCTTACTAAGCAATCAATTTATGTGCGATGCTAGAAGCTATAATAAGGATCAGAACTATACTAGAGGACAATGAAGTTATAAAGGAAATTAAATATGAAACTCTTAGGCATGTATAAATATTAACACAAGTAAAACAAAAGTGTGAGGCCATCACAACAGCCCAGGATCTGCATAAGGATATAATTGATGAGATTGGGAAAATTATAGCGTAGAGGATGTATCTCATGGAGGGAATGTTTTCACATATGGCCAATGTTTTCCAGGAGCTACAAAATGAGAAAGAGAAGATCACATAGGAATAATTGGATGCCATAGCCATAGATATTTTGGAGAAAACAAAGAACACATTAAGTTACTAATAGACATTGGAGGCTGAAATCAAAACTAAATATCCAGAGTTAATCCTTCTAGTCAAAGAAGAGGGTGTTGCAGAGTAAATTTCATTCTTTTGTAAAGTGTTTCATTCATTCTTTCATTACTTATTATTTATTGTTGGAGACATCAGAAAGAATTCCCATTTCTGGGATGACAATGTACTTTAGTGTGGGGTAATGTTGAGCAGACAAAAATGTTTCTCTAAGGAGAAGAAACACAAAGGATGCACTCACATGAACAAGGCACAATTGACGTGTGGGAAGATAGGAAAAGAAATGCGTGCCAAAGCATGTTAGATCAAGACTTAGCCATTTTCGTGGATAAGGACTATTTTTGGAGATAATGTGTGGAGCACACCCAAAGATGAAGACTTGTGCTACACACAATCGTATATTGGGAAAAAATGAAAGATAATCGCCATGCATAGTTTAAGCTAATAATATGATTTCTACTTGGAGTTAACAATAGGGAATCTATTGTTAGAGAACTTGCATATTGTGCATATTATTATAAAGGCATATGGCTATTATTAGTATGTGACCTATTTTGAGAAGTGCATGGGTGGTTAAGGGAAAGTCCCCACCCCTATAAATATGTATTGATTTGCATAGTTTATAGATGGTGAATTATTATAGAGTTATGTTGATGGATTTGACACACACATAGCTCATGGAAATAATAATATAGTGCAATAAGCTTATTTTTTTACAATATTTAATGAATTGGAGTATATTGGTTAGATAACGGCATTAGACATAATTGAATCTTGTTCTTATATGATTAATCTCATCATAATTATTATTTAGTTCATTCATTATGATTCTCTAATATATAAATCTGGATTATGCATTGTGGAATGTTTATGTCTAGCTATGAATCTGAATATTCTTAAACATAATCATGTTAGCATTATGTAAAAGCAACTCTAAAGAGGGACCTAGTGCCTTTTCGTGCTTTGAGTGAGCACTTAGCTTGAGTGTTGAGTGATGGGCCAACGTGCCTTGGTTATTCATAGTAAAATCTAGGTTGCATCAAGAAGTACATAGAAAATTACTTTTTGACCCTTAGAGAGGTCTAATGAAGGATATATAAGTCAATAAGGATTAAAGATATTATGAGAAGAGTGAGATGGATACAAGTATAGTGAACACGATGAATGAGGAATCTATGAATAAGGATGAGCAAGAATATATTATAAGGGAGAAATAAGAGGCATACAAGCCTCCAAATGATTATTATATAATTTTCTTGAACTTTGAATGTGCATGTATGAATGAGATAAGATAAGGTGTATCTTATTTGCTAAGAAACATGAATAGAAAACAAGGTCATCTACAAAGTGAAGATAACAAGGAACATCGAAAAGAAGGATTTAGAAATCAAAATGAGGGAGAAGCCTAAGAATTACTATTAAGAGAAAACATTTCAAGTAAGGAGTAGTAAGAAACAAAGTATGAAGGAGTAAGGAGGCGGTTTGGTTTTAAAAATGGTGAAAACAATCATGAAAATAATGGAAAAACATTCCAAGAGGTAATAAAAATATAAGGACATAAATGGAACAATCATGAAGAAGAAATGGTGAACAAAAGGATTATTTTCAATCAATATTTTCTATCTAATCTCTTCTTGAATAATATATGTACAAGTACAATAAGTGGTATGGAGGAAAAACCATCAAGAAAAGATGAATTTTTCATGTCAAAATCAACATATTCCAACCTTAAGAAAGAGGATAAAGGAAAATAGAAGGATAGTGAAGGAAATACAACAATCATACATGAAGGAGTTTATCTCATATGAGCATGGAACATGTGAACGATCTCAAGAAGACTCAAAATAGTCATAGGTATACCTTTTTAGGAAAATACATGATCCATGCAAAGATGAAGAGGTTGGTGAGTAGTATGGAGGAGTTGATAAAGACATGGGATTATTGGAATGCAATAATTATATCTCTCAAGAGGATCATCATTAGATGGAAGCCAAGGAAAAATAAAGAGACTAGTTTGTAAACACAAGTTATGGAGAAAATTCTTCTTTCCCCAGGGAATATGATGCGGGGCATCCTCCCTAGTGGGTAAATACAATTGTAAACATAAAAAAATTTCTTGGCATTGTGATTGTAGGTTTTCAAGGTCATAAGGAGTCCTATATGATGGTGTGTTTGTTTAGTGCTTTAAAAATTAAAATTCTACACTTTCCCTCCAAAACTGTGAATTTGAATTTGAAGGTAATTTTGGTATGGTTTACGAGGTTGTAAGGTGTCTTGAATATGGTTCATTTTGGAGACCTCTGGGAAATAAAAGGTTTAATATCCCTAGTGAATATCCTCATAACCACATTTTTGAAACAAGATAATTTTTCTCGGCATTTGTGTGAAAATAATTCACCCAACATAAGCTTTCATTTTCAATTCGTACATGCTGCTGAATAGAAAGGTTACAATATTTCAACTTTAAATCTATTTTTGTGCATATGCAACCTCTAGTCATGCATCAACAACAAAATATTTGCATGTGTGTCGATAAATTCTAGTCATACATAAAAAACTTCTTGTTGTGCATCAACAACCTCCTATCATGCATCAACAACCTTCCCTACAAGTTCATGGTACTTGATATGTCGATACCTCAGTAAGCTAGTAGTAAGTTACTAGTATATTACCCGATGAGTTACCTAGGTTTATATAGGATTATTTTTCAATTGTAGGCAAAGCTGGCCCCTAAAAAAATTATACTAGAAATTTTAGGTGAACATGAAATTGACAAGTTTCAAAAAAATTCCATTTCAAATTTTCCTAAAATGGAATTTTCGCCAAATTACGAATATTCAAAATCTAAAAAATCCTTGGTATTTTATGGGAATTTAAATCATGTAATAAGTTCTAGTTGGGTCTTTGAGTCTTAGTGAATTTAAGAGGTATAGGTTTTGAGGTCTTAATTAAGACATGATGATGTCTAAGGTCTATTCATAAGACCAAGGGTCTAAAGGGAATCAAGATTAAATTTTTAGGGCTTATTAATGTATATAAACATTTTTATAACTAATTGAGCCTCATTCCATTTAAATGAGGATCAATAGATGATTTTCAAATAAGTTGTGAAGAATAAATTCTTGTGTGTGCACATGGTTATGACCGTTTTTCAAGTATCTCGGTGTAATGTGAGGATCCTATAAATTGGTGCATGCATTATTGATAGACATAAAACGAGGTAAGAATTTAATTACTATGAAGTTATATTGATTATTGTGAGATTTCATTGGTTTCTATGAATATAAGTTGAACCAAACTCTACAAAACATGAAACCATTAGTTTGTATACTTAAGTCAAGTCCGATAGATAGAAAATAATGAGTTTTTCAAAGAAGCGGGAGATTGGAGTCATAAGAGAGAACTATAGATCATTTTTAGAATACTTAAACTAATCATAGATAATATAAATCATATATATGGTTGATCTATTGGTGTTAACTGATTTTAAGCCTATAATACCTTGCTCTGGATGGTAGGAAGAGTGTTATTTTGACAAGTCAAAGTATATAACTTAGTTTGAATGTTTTCTTGGAATATAAGGTTGTAGATTGAGTTGGAGAAGGTGTTGATATCAATTCTAGGATATATAAAATCCTTTTAGAACCTAGAAGAGAAGATAAGGGTTTAAATAATTGTTCATAAGTGGTTGGGCGGTGTAAGAAGCATGGTGTTTATATTAAAGATTGATGGTATAATCTTTATTGTTAAGGTGGGAATGAGTTTAAGGAGTTCATGGACTTTTATGATTGAGAAAAGTTCTTTGAAACATGTGGGAAATTTCAAAAATTAGAAAACCCCCTCTCAAGCTCACTCGGAGCTTCTAACCTTGAATTTAGGGTTTTAGAAGAGGAAACTTAATTATCAAGTAAAAATGAACCATCCAATATTATTGAAAATTTGAAGAGATATTTGTCCTAGGTTTGAGTAATATAATAATAAATAATTATCTCAAAATAGTCTATAATTTGAGATTTATTTAATACAATTTATTTCTTCTATTTAATAGACCTAAACAAGCATAGGTGTGTTGATAGAGGAAAGTGAATTTAAGAGGATTCAGGATTCGATTAAGGCATATAATGTGCAAATAAGAATCTTGACATCAATCTCATACACCTTCATGAAATTTTAGAGGTTTATCAATCTCCAAGCTTATAGTTTTACATGATAGTATTTTTAGTCCCCTATAGAGACAGTCTTACTAAGGAGAAAAGAGGTAATTTGAAAGAATAAGGGAGTATTAGAATGAAGGAATCCTTGAGAATTAAAACATACCATATAAGTGGATTTGAGAAATTAATTTAATTATTTTTCATAGTCCATACTTTTTCATTCACTTAGAATTAATGACAGACCAACCTTAAGAGAAGGTACATCCTAAAACATCTAATTAGGAATTGCAACAATGAATTTTAAGCCTTTTGGTCCAAAGGAAGGTATATTAAAACTCATTACACAAATTTAAACCCAAAAATGGTATCTAAAGGTGTCGTCATATTTATTTGATTAAGTTCCTATAACTCATGATAATGTTGAATACCTCCTAATGCAAGCCTAGAAGAAGAAGATCCTAAAAATATTTTTTGACTAATTGGGTCTAAATGTTGATTTATTATGAAATAACTCTACTTGATGGTTAGATAAGAATTTTTAAGTCTAATATCAAGGTG
The DNA here is from genome assembly GCA_018340775.1 of Taxus wallichiana var. yunnanensis. Lineage (NCBI taxonomy): Eukaryota > Viridiplantae > Streptophyta > Pinopsida > Cupressales > Taxaceae > Taxus > Taxus wallichiana. Next base: position 71,195,553 of record CM031234.1, on the reverse strand, counting down.
AAGATGGATCGTAAGGCTAAATTTTCATTTTTAGGATAGGATTGATAAAGATAATATAGATTTATAATCCTAAGCAAGTGACTCTTGACTTGACGGGTGTCATTTTTGAAATTTTTGAGATAATTAATTGTGAGAGTGGTTAGTCCATAATATTGATCTGCATCATTTTTATCGAGTGATCAAATAGAGTTGGAAAATTTAAGGGAAAGTTTGATACGGTGAGAAGAAGAAAGAGAATATAAGATGGTGCAAGTGAGAATATAAGGAAGACCATATTTATAATAGAATATGGATAAGATGATGGATGTATTGATGACAATATCAATAGATTCAAAAGAAAATCAGAGACATATAAGGATGGAAATGACTTTCATGTAAAAGAGAGACATGTAACAAGGTACAATTTATAGGTAAGTGTCACATGTGTCGAAATATGTAGGCCACAAGGTATGTGAGTCCAAAGAGATGGATATAGGGATGGAAAAGTATGATAAAGCTATTGATCAAGTATTTCAAGATAGAGGTAAGTATTTTTATGTAGAATAGTTCTTATAAAACTAGGTAAATTGATGAATGATATAACTCAAAGAAGATGTTTTTAGATTTTTATGTAAGTCGAAAGGAAAACATTGTAATGTGGTCATTAATAGTGGGAATATAGAGAATATTTTTCATTTGAGATGGTAAAAAGATATGATTGAAAACTACTATTCACCCTAACCCATATCAAGACTCATGGATGCATAAAGGAGACCATATCCTGCTAAGGGAACAATTTCAGTAGAGTTTAAAATTGGGAGATACAAAGACAAAGTGTTATGTGATTTGGTTACAATGGATGTTTAGCATGTTCTGGTGGGTAGACCATGAAAATATGATAGGGAAGCAGTACATGATGGAAAGAAAAACACCTAAACTTGTTTGGCACATGGATAAAGTCATACACTTATTCCCATTAAATAATAACATGAACCGAAGAAGGATTATTGATGATGTTGTTAGCAAATAAGTTACTAATGAAAACTCACCAAGCATGTAAAGAGAAACTTATGAGGGATGCTAAACCTTATGTTTCAGATTGTGATAGTTTTTCTAGGTGATGTTGATGCGATATGAAGCAATAAATATTTTTTAGTTTTGTGGGAGTGCAAGAGGGATTAAGGAAAGAGAATTTTGGGAGGTTAATTAAATAAAATAGAGAGAGAACAAAAAGTGACAAAGAATAGGTATAAATCTAGTGAACATTAGGTATGCTTAGAGTCTTAGAAGAGGCCTTATATTTTTGTTGAATTCTAGAGATGGAAAGCATGGTGAAGTGCACAAAGAATAAATCAAATTGAATAATGAAGAGAGAGCCAAGAAAAATGATATATTGAAACAAGATAAAATTTAAAGATAAAGTGGATAATTAAATGGAAAAGTAATTTTGGACCCTAAGATAGGTCTTATGAAGGATGAATGAGTAAAGGAAGATGTAAGAGATGATGAGAAGTGTGAGATGGAGATAATTATAATGTACATGATGAATGAGGAAGATGTGAATAAGGATTATAAATAACATTTTATAATGGATAAATAAGAGACATGAAAGCCTCCAAATGTTGATTCTAAAATTTTCATGAACTTTTAATGTGTAGGAATGAGTGAGAAGAGATAAGGTGTATCTCATTTGCTAAGAAACATGAATAAGGAAAAAGGTCATTTTCAAAGTTAAGATAGTAAATAAGGTGACAAAGAAGAATTTTAAAATCACAATGAGGAGAAGACTAAGAATATCTCTTAAGAGAAAAAATTTCAAGAAAAGAGCACCAAGAAATAGAGTATGAAGGAGCAACGAGGAAGTCGGGATTTAAAAATGGTGTAAACAGTCTTGAAAAGAATGAGAACATAGTCCATCAAGAAACAAAAGTACATGGAAATAAAGGGATCAATCATGAAGAAGAAATGGTGAACAAGGGTATGATTTTCAATCAATATTTTCTATATAATCTTTCTTGCATAAGATATCTACATGTCTAATAAATGGAATGGAGGAAAAATCGTCAAGAAAAGATGAACTTTTAAAGTCAAAATCAGCATATTCCAACCTTTAGAATGAGGAGAAATGACAAGAGGAGGATAGTGCAGATAATACAAGAGTTATAAATGAAGGGAGTTAGTTTCATATGAGCATGGAACAGGTGAATAATCTCAAGAAAAATCAAAATATTCCTAAGAATACCTTTTTTGAAAAGACATGATCCATGCAAGGATGAAGAGGTTGATGAGAAGTATGGAGGAGTTGATAAAGACATGAGAAGTTTGGCATGTAGTTAAGATATCTCTCAAGAGGATAATCATAAGTTGGAAGCTAAGGAAAAATAAATAGACCAATTTGTAAACATGAGTAATGGGAAAAATTATTTAGTTCCCTGGGAGTATGATGCAAGAGCATCCTCCCTAGTATGTAAATATAGTTTTAAACATCATATTTTATATTTATATTGTTTTGGTAAGTTTATAATGTCATAAAGATTCTCCTAGGATGGTGTGTGTGTGTGTGTGTGTGTGTGTGTGTGTGTGTGTGTGTGTGTGTGTGTGTGTGTGTTTATAGTCCTTTACAAATTCAAATTCTACACTTTCCCTCCAAAACTATGAATTTGAATTTAAAGGCTAATTTTGGTAAGGTTTAGGGGTTGCAAGGTTTCTTATAGGTATTTTAGGGATTTTAAATCATTGAATAATTTATAGTCAGTTCTAAGATTCATAATGAGTGAATTTAAGAGGAATAGGTCTTGGAGTCATAGTTAAGCATTGAAGTTGTCTAAGGAATATTAATAAGACAAAGGGTCTAAAGGGAATCAAGATTCAATTTTAAGGGCTTATGAATGTATATAAACCTTTTTAAAACTAATTTATCCTCATTCCATTTTAATGAGGACCAATAGAGGTGTTTTAAAGAATTTGTGAAGAATAAATTATTGTGTGTACACATGTTTGTGATAGTTTTTCAAGTATTTGGTGTAATGTAAGGATCCTAGAAACTAGTGCACACATTACTTGACAGAGATCAAACAAGGTAAGACTTTCATTATTTTGAAATTTTATTTATTATTTTGATATTTCATTTTTTTGTGAATAAAAGTAGAACCAAACTCTATGAAACATGTAACCATTAGTTTGTATGCTTCAAGTCAAGTCCGATAGATAGAAAATAATGTTTTTATCAAGAAGTGGGAGATTGGAGTCAAAAGAGAGAAGTATAAAGAATATTCAGACTACTTTAACCAATCATATATTATATAAAGCATAAATATGGGTTATCTCTTGGTTTTAAGTTATTTTAAGCTTAGAATCCCATGTTCTTGAGGGTAGGTAGAGTGTTATTTTGACAAGTTGAAGTATATAACTTAGTTTGAACTTTTATTGGAAGCTAAGGTTGTAGATTGAGTTGGGGAAGGTGTGGATAAAAAGTCTAAGATTTTAAAAATCCTCTTGAGGTCTTAGAAGAGAATATAAGGGTTTAAATCCCTATTCATGAGTGTTTGGGCATGTAAGAAGCATGGTATTTATATTAAAGATTATTGGTCTAAGATTTACTAGTAATGTGGGAATGAAGTTAAGGTGTGCTCGTAACTAGATGATTGAAAAAGTTATTAGAAACATGTGGGAACTTTCAAAAATTAGGAAACTTCCCTCTTGGGCTCACTTAGAGCTTCTAACCTTGATTTTAGGGTTTTTACAAAGGAAACTTAATTATCTTTAAAATGAACAATCCAATATTCTTTAAATTTTGAAGAGATATCTCTCATAGGTTTGTGCAAGATACTACTTAAATAATTAGCTCAAAATATTATATAATTTGAGAGTTATTTAACTAATTTTATTTCATCTGTTTAACCAACCTAAACAAACATAGGGGTGTTGGTAGAAGAAAGTGAATTCAAGAGGATTCAGGATTGAGTTAAGGCATATAATGTGAAAATAAACATCTTGACATCACTCTTATACACATTCATGAATATTTAGAGGTTTTTCAATCTCCAGCTTATGGTTTTAGATTATAGTATTTTGAGTCACCTATAAGAGACAACCTTGATAAGGAGAAAATAGGTAATTTGGAAGAATAAGGGAGTATTCAAAGGAAATAAGCATTGAGAATTCACAAATACCATATAAGTGGATTGGAGATAGGAATTAAGTAGTTTTCCTATCCCATACTTTTTCATTCACTTATAATTAATGATTGGCCAACCTTAAGAGCAAGTGCATTCTAGAAGACCTAATTAGGGACTATGAAAATGAAGTTTAAGCCTTTTGGTCCAAAGGAAGGTATATTAAAACTCATTACACAATTGTAAATGCCAAAATGGTATACAAAGGTGTCGTGTAGCTATTTTATTAAGTTCCTAGAACTCATGATAAGGTTGAAAACCTCCTGATGCAAGCATAGAAGAAGAAGCTCCTTAAGATAATTTTTCACTAATTGGCTCTAAATGTTGATTAATTATGAATTAACTTCACTTAATGGTTATATAATCATTTTTAAGTCTAATAACAGGGTGAAGATGGATTGTAAGCCTAAATTTTCATTTTTATGATAAGATTGATAAAGAGAAGAGATATTTATAATCCTAAACAAGTGACTCTTGAGCTGAAGGGTTTTGTTTTTGAATTTTTTTGAGATAATTAATTGTGAGAGTGCTTAGTGCATGATATTGGTTTGTATCATTTCGTATTAGAGTGATCAAATAGAGTTGGAAAAGTTAAGGCAAAGTTTTATACAAAGTGAGAAGAAGAAAGAGAATATAATATGGTGAAAGTGAGAACACAATGAAAACCACATTTAGAAGAGAATATGGATAGGATGATGGATGTATTGATGAGAATATCAACAGATTTAAAAGAAAAGAAAAGACATATGAGGATGGAAATGAGTCTCATGTAAAAGAGAGACAAGTAACAAGGTATAATTTATAGGTAACTATCACAGGTGTTAGAAATATGCAAGCCACAAGGTATATGAGTGCAAAGAGATGAATATAGGGATGAGAAAGTACGATAGAGTACTGATCGGGTATTTCAAGATAGAGGTGAGTATTTTTATGTAGAATAGTTCTTATAAAACCAGGTAAAGTGATGAATGATATAACTTAGGGAAGATATTTTTAGAGTTCTATGTTAGTCTAAAGGAAAACATTGTAATGTGGTCATTGCTAGTGGGAGTATAGAGAATATGTTTTCATTTGAGATGGTAGAAAATATAGGACTGAAAAAAACTATTCACCCTAACCAATATCAAGTATCATGGATGCATAAAGGAGACCATATCTTGGTTAAGGAACAATGTTAGGAAGAGTTTAAAATTGGGAGATACAAAGAAAAAGTGTTAAGTGATTTGGTTCCAATTGATGTTGGTCATGTGTTGTTGGGTAGACCATGGAAATATGATAGGAAGCAATACATGATGGAAATAAGAACACCTAAATTTTTTTGGCACATGGATAGAGTTATACACTTATGACCATTAAAGGAGAACAGGAACCACAAGAAGGATTAGTCATGATGTTGTCGAAAAAAAGTTATTAATGAAAACTCACCAAGCATGTAATGAGATACTAATGAGGGATTCTCAACATTATGTATCAGATTATGATAGTTTGATTGGGTGATGTTGATGTAGGTATGAACAAAAAAATAGGTTTTCAATTTTATGGGAGAATAAGAGGGATTGGAAAGATAATTTTTGAGATTAATCAAATCATTGAGAGTGAAAGAGAGAAAAAATTTGACAAAGAAGAGGTATAAATAGAGTGAACATTAGGTATACTAAGTCTTAGAAGAGGCCTTATATTTTTTTTTGAATCCTAGCGATGGAAAACATGGTGAAGTGCACAAAGAACCACTCAAAGTGAATAATGAAGCGAGAACCAAGAAATATGATATAGTGAAACAAGACAAAAGTGAAAGATAAAGTGGAGAATTAAATGGAAAATTACTTGTGGACCCTACGAGAGGTCTTATGAAGGATGAATGAGTAAATTAAGATGTAATAGATGATGAGAAGAGTGTGATGGAGACAACTATAATGAACATGATGAATGAGTACGTTGTGAATAAGGATTATAAAGAACATGTTATAAGGGAGAAATAAGATTCATGAAAGCCTCTAAATGTTAATTTTAACATTCTCTTGAACTTTTAATGTGCATGTATGAATGAGTTGAGAGAAGTTGTAGCTCATTTGCTAAGAAACATGAAGAATAAAAAGGTCATTTACAAAGTGAAGAGAATAAAGAGGTGAAAAAGAAGGATTTTAAAATCACAATGAAGGAGAATACTAAGGAAAACTCTTAAGAGAAAAAAATTCAAGAAAATAGCAACAAAAATAGAGTATGAAGGAGCAAGGAGGAAGTCGAGTTTTAAAAATAGTGAAAACAGTCTTGAAAAGAATGGAAACATTGTATAATTGGAAAGAAAAGTACAAGGACATAAAGGGAGTGATCATGAAGAAGAACGGTGAACAAGGGTATGGTTTTAAATCAATATTTTCTATTTAATCTCTTCTTGCATAAGATATGTACATGTCTAATAATAGGAATGGAGGAAAAGCCATCAAGAAAAGATGAACTTTTAAAGTCAAAATCAGCATATTCCAACCTTTAAAATGAGGGGAAGGGACAAGAGAAGGATAGTTTAAGAAATACAAGATTCATAAATGAAGGGAGTTAGTTTCATATGAGCATGGAACAAGTCAATGATCTCAAGAAGAATCAAAATAGTCCTAATAATACCTTTTTTTGAAAATACATGATCCATGCAAGGATGAAGGAGTTGGTGAGAAGTATGGAGGAGTTGTTAAATACATGGGAAGCTTGGAATGCAGTTAAGATATCTGTCAAGAGGATCATCATAAGTTGGAAGCTAAGGAAAAATAAATAGACTAGTTTGTAAACACAAGTTATGGGAAAAATTATTCCTTCCTGGGATTATGATGGAAGAACATCCTCCCTAGTATGTAAATACAATTATAAACATCATATTTTGTATTTATATTATGTTGGTAGGTTTATAAGGTCATAAAGAGTCTAGTAGGATGGTGTGTGTTTGTAGTCCTTTACAAATTCAAATTCTACACTTTCCCTCCAAAACTATGAATTTGAATTTGAAGGCTAGTTTTTGAAAGGTTTAGGGGTTGTAAGGTGTCTTGTAGGCATTTTAGGTGATTTTAAATCATTGAATAATTTCTAGTGGGTTATAGGAGTCATAATTAGTGCATTCAAGAGGTATAGGTCTTGGAGTCATAGTTAAGCCATGAAGTTGTCTTAGGAATATTAATAAGACCAAGAGTCTAAAGGGAATCAAGATTCAATTTTAAGGGATTATGAATGTATATAAACCTTTTTTAACTATTTTATCCTCATTCCATTTGAATGGGGATCAATAGAGGTTTTTCTAAGAAGTTGTGAAGAAGAAATTCTTGTGTGTGCATATGTTTGTGACAATTTTTCAAGTATTTTGTGTAATGTGAGGATCCTAGAAACTAGTGAATACATTACTGAAAAAGATCAAACAAGGTAAGAAGTTCATTATTGTGAAATTTTATTTATTATTAGGATATTTCATTATTTCATGTGAATATAAGTTTAACCAAAGTTTACCAAACCTGTAACCATTAGTATGCATGCTTCTAAGTCAAGTCCGATAGATAAAATAGAACGAGTTTTTTTCAAAAAGTGGGAGATTGGTGTCAAAAGAGAGAGGTATAGAGAATTTTAGACTATTTCAAACAATAAAATATTATACAAAGCATAGAGAATGGTTATCTTTTGGTGTTAACTAATTTTAAACCTAGAATCTCATGTTCTTGAGGATAGGAAGAGTATTATTTTGAGAATTTGAAGTATATAGCCTAGTTTGAACGTTTTCTTGGAAGATAAGATTGTATATTGAGTTGGAGAATGTGTGGATGCGATGTCTAGGATTTCAAAAATCCTCTTGAGAACTTAGAAGAGAATATAAGGGTTTTAATCCTTATTCATAAGTGGATGGAAAGGTAAGAAGCACAATGTTTATATTAAATATTGATGTTCTAAGATTTACTAGTAATGTGGGAATGAAGTTAAGGTGTGCCTATATTTTTATGATTGAAAAAGTTCTTTGAAACATGGGGAAATTTCAAAAACTAGAAAAATCCCTCTCGGTCTCACTCGAGAGATGTTAACCTTGAAACTAGGGTCTCGATAGAGGAAACCAGATTATATTAAAAATGAACCATCCAATATTCTTTAAATTTATAAGAGATATCTATCCTAGGTTTTTTCAAGGTACTAAGAAAGAATTAGTTCAAAAAAGGTTTGTAATTTGAGTGTTATTTAAGATAGTTTATTTCATCTGTTTAACAGGCCTAAACAAATAAAGGGGTTTTGGTAGAAGAAATTTACTTTAAGAGGATTTAGGATTGAGTTAAGGAATATAATGTGCAAATAAACATCTTGAAATCACTCTCATACACATTCATTAAGCTTTATAGGTTTCTCAATCTACATGGTTATGGTTTTGCATGACAATAGTTTTAGTCACCTATAGGAGAAAATTTTTATAAGGAGAAAAGAGGTAATTTGGAAGAATAATGGAGTATTAGAAAGAAGTGAGCCTTGAGAATTCACACATACCATCTAAGTGGAGTGGAAAATTGAATTCAAGTAGATTTTAAATTCCATATTTTTTCATTCACTCATAATTAATGAAAGTCCAACCTTAAGAGAAGGTACAATCTAGAAGACCTAATTAAGGACTGAGACAATGGAGTTTAAGCCTTTTAGTCTAAAGGAAGGTACACTAAAACTTATTAAACAATTGCAAACCCAAAAAGGGTATCTAAAGGTTTCATTATCTATTTAATTAAGTTCCTAGAACTCACTATAAAGTTGAAAACCTCCCGATGTAGGCCTAGAAGAAGAAGCTCCTTAAAACAATTTTTGACTAATTGGCTCTAAATGTTGATTTCTTATGAACTAACTCCTCTTGATGGCTAGATAAGAATTTTTAAGTCTAATATCAGGTTGAAGATGGATTCTAAGAAACCTTTTAAATTTTGAGGACAAGATTGACAAAGAGAAGAGAGATTTATAATCCTAGGCAAGTGACTCTTGACTTGAAGGGTGTTATTTTTGAATGTTTTTAAGCTAATTAATTATGTGAGTGGTTAGTGCATGAAATTTTTTTGTATCATTTTTCAACCTCATATGAGAAATATGAAGTGCGAAATGGAGTCCCACACTTGTTGGATATCCTTGGATGATTTGGTTGTGGATTCACCAAACTTGGTTCCAAATGGAAGAAGGATGTTATGAGAAATGTATGATCCAATGGACAACCTCTAAGTATGCAAATACTAGTGGAAATTGGGTAGAGTATTTTTTGTAAATTATTACATCTTCCAAGGGATGGATTGTGAAGGATTGAGACTCATTTTTATAATTTAATGAGAGGACATAGATTGTGGGTCAAGGTTTGAATGAGTTGTAGGTAAATGAATGAATTTTCTTGAATTAGCAAGTTGATCTGGTCTATGTAGTTGGATGGTTTGAGTATTAATTTGGGGGGAAATGAATATTTATTTAGATTTTTATTTTATTTAAGAAAGTGGTTATATGTGAATATGATTTTTCCACCTTTTTAGGGTTCTAGAACTTGAATGGAGTGAGTTATTTCAACTTGAATGAGTTTTATGGTGAAGTAGAGATGAGTGGAGGGTGAGTGGATAATTATCTATTTATTTACTTAAATAGTTAATTAAATTATCGAAGGGATGTGAATGTATGATTTATACATGATATAGTTAATTAAATTAATTCTAAATGGATGTGGGTAAATTCTAAAGGAATGTGAGAAGGTAGTGATATAGAATGCAATCTTTAACTAATTTAGCACATTATGCATCAATAGGGATGACTAAGAATAGGTATGTATTTTTAGGGTGTATATATTTTACCCTCTTTAAATTTTTATTATTTTAGACTGAAAATTTATGCACTTACGTACATTTCTAGGTCCTAAAGAATACTAATGTATACATGATTCCTAAGCATGAAACTAGTGGTCGATAAGTCATTTTAGCCTTCCGTGTTGCTTTAACTCTTTCACTTTACTAGCTTTACACATCTTACAGTTCTATAAGAACTTAACTAATTTAACTTTTGATAGCCTTGAACACTAGTGCCCAATTAAGAAAGAAGCGCCTAGGTGCTCTTGTCCCTCCTAGGCACTCATGTCCCTCTCTTTCTTCTTCTTACTATTTTGGGTCCTTTTTACTTCTTAGTCACCTTTTAACAATTTGGGTTTTCCTTTTAGTTGTCAATTACAAAATTCAAACAAGGGAATCATATATATACTTAGTTACTTCTTTGAAATTTTGGGTAAAACACCATAAGAATTATCTATCACCACCTAAGCTTGAAAAAAAGCATAAAAGCACTAAAAAGTACATATCTAGCACATTCACATAAGAGACAAGGGTTGCATTGGTCTGCATACATTACATATAAGGGGAGTTTATTCTATTCCATCACACACACATTTTTCATATTAAGGAAAATCATGATCTATCCCACTATCATCATACAACTTGTATAAGGGAAACCTAGGACAATGATACAAACACACATGGAGAACTACATAGAGTCTAAGATGTAGTGCAACACTCAGTCATAACTTCACTCTTTAGGTGACTCGCCAATGTCATTCGAATCTCCATTTTGCATATTTTTTATTAGATTTGATGTGGTTTTGAGCATGTGCATGTATTCATTTTTTTACTAGTTACAAATTTAACTAGTGACCTAATAATAGTGAAACTAGAGTGACAAATAGAGAATAACAAAGAAGCACTTTTGACCAAGAAAATACCATGTACTAAACATTTACATAGACATAGGTGCCCAAATTATTTTTTTACACCTCAATATCTCTTTCCCTTCTATGGGAGATTCTTCCCTATACATTCATGTGGTTCCGAACCATCATCAAGCATTTTTATGTTTTTTCCAGCCTATTCTAGTAGATACACAGTCTCGATCACTCCCAAGTTGTGCGAATCAGCTAAGTCATATTTGTCCCTTCATTTTCTTAGGGTGTTACATATTTGATTGCTTATTTCTTTCATATTACTATATGTAATCATCTTAATATCATTTATTACAATAATTCAATCTGAAATAATATTTAGTTCAAATTAGAATTATTCATTTGGTGAACCCCACTTATCTTTGAAAATTCTTTTGATCTTCTTCCATGACTAAGACTTCTGACCCCTTTACTGACATAGATCTTCATTATTTCCATGTTCATCATGACAAAAATCCTTAAGACCTAGATCTATTATTATTTTCTTCCCCGATGAGGGAAAGTGGTTAGATGATCTCAACCCTCTAGTCTCTACTGATACTTTTGTTCCTATTGTGACACTTACACCTCCTTCCGCCACCACTCTTCCACCGACATCTACTATCCCTATTTCTATGCCTAACCCCACAAACCACTTTATCCTCTACATTAGTTAACACACAATACATGGATCCTCTTTATGAAATCATGACCTAGCCTCATCATACCATGATTTACAAACCCAAATTTATGGATTAGAACAAGAATCTTCATCCTCCTCTCCATCTCTAGATTCCTCACTCCTTTATATCCCTTTTGTACCTTCCATCTCCTCTTATCCGCTTCCTCCTAACTTCATTGCACCTAAGTTTACTATCTTCAATGTCCATGGAAACCCTCAAGAACACCTTCACTCCTTTCATGTTGCATTTCTTGAGTATGTTCATAACCTTAAATTGTTGGAAAAAATATTTCCTCAAATATTACATGACTATGTTATGCGATGGTTCTATGATCTACCTATCCATTTAGTAACATATTTTACATATTTAGTCGATGCATTCCTTGCTCATTTTTCTATGAATATCAGCACTAAGATATCCTATGCACAACTAGCTAAAAATCACAAGAATCTAATGAACATCTTGTAGACTATGTCTTACAATATAAGAACAACCTTTCCAAAATGACCAATGTTCTAGCTGATTCGAATTGCAAGACCTATTCATTCAAATTATTTTACCTCCACTCCAAGAGAGTTTCATTTTTGAGACTTCTCCTTATTTTGATCAATTGTGTCACACACTCAAATTGAATGAAAAAAACTACTATCTATGTGCAGATTGAAGTATTATGATACTTCTTCCACTTCATCTTCCAACAAGTTTCAAGATAAATCTAATTTCAAACCATCTAATAACCCTACCAACTTTAAATCTACTATCAACGTTGTTTCTACGCAAGCCAAGATTCAATTAAAATCTTGAGGCACACTTTTAATAAGCTACATTATGCACCTAGGCTCTTATTACCGTAACTCATTGAAATCCATCTGATTACTCTCCCTCCACCACTCAATCTAGATCCTTCTTGACCACATGGACGTAATTATGATGAAAATGCACACTGTGATTATCACCAATGTAATGGGAATTCTACTAATCATTGTTTTAAGCTCAAACATGTCATTCAAGATCTTATCGACAATAATGCAATTGATCTTCCAAATCCATCTACTTCTAAACTGGTCAATGATAATCAAAAGCTTAAAATCTTCAATGACCCATTACCAAATCATGAAAAGTCAGCTTTTGATTACTCTTCCAATCACACATATCACGTGGTGCTTCCTTCCTCATCTAAACCACTTGATTTTCTTATTACTACTTGTTATCCAAAATTCACCTCCTGGGTAAATTTTGATAACATGCATTAAATTCTTCGGTCCCGAGCAAGATAGATTGATTCAAGGGAAAAAATTATGTTTCTGGGGTCCCCTCGGCCTTTTTCTAACTCTCTTGTCTAAGGAGAAAAGAGCAAGTTCTAAAAAGGGTGAAAAAGTTGCAAAAAACAAACCGGGCCAGAAAAAATCATGAAAATTGGCTAAGTCCTAGTCCAGCGGTCCTTGGGATAGTTAGGACATTGGGGCGTGAATCAGGTGAAAGGCCACCAGCGGTCCGTGCAGAAAGGGACATCCGGGCGGTCGGGACGCGCGGGCGCGAAAAGGGCGAACCGGTGAAGGTAAAGAAAAAATCGACTAACACAGTGCGAGATAAGGTTGGGACATCTCGGGCTAAAAGGATGCGAAGGACATGAAAAGGTGAAGCCCCAAAGAGAGGGACAAGGAAGCCCATTTTAGGTGGTTTGGAATAATTTTTCCCAGACAGTCCGACAATTGGAACAAATGGACGCGAGGGACGCGAGAAGCCGAAGGAGCCAAGAGCCAATCAAATCACGCCACGTGTCTTCACCTCAAAGAGGGACAGGGAAGCCCGAATTAGGTGGATCGAAAGTTTTTGTCCCAGAAAATTTGGGACATCCAGACCAAAGGGACGCGAGGGACGTGAAAAGCCAGCAGGCCCGTGGATGAATCAGAAATGCCACGTGTCACAAGGGAAAATGTCCAAAATTTCAAAGGGAAAGGTTTGAAGCGTTGGCCTGAGCCAATAAAAAGAGGACACGTGTCTTAAGGAGAAGGGGAGTGTGGAGCTCGGGAGGACTTGGAGAATTTGGCAAAAGTTTCACCAAAAAGCTAAAAGGTAAAGGATGACCCCGCGCCCCTGTCCTCCAACCAGATCATGCCACGTGTCCCAAGTGGCGGGGACGTGGGGAAAAAATGGGAATTTTTCCAAAGTTACAAAAAGTCAAAAATTTCAAGGAAAACCCGCGGGTAAGGGAAGGAGAGAGAATTGCTCATCCAATCAGCGCCCGACACGTGTCGTCCAGGTGGCGGAGCACGGGAAAAATTTTCAAAACCCATTTTTGCCTGTTTTATGCCCTAAATCTTCAGATCGCCATATCTTTCGATCCAGAGCTCGGATTTGCATGTTCTTTATATCATTGGAAAGATTATAAAATTATCTACATGATTCTTGGGTCAATCTTGAATTTTGGTGTAGTTTGGAGAGAGAAAGTTAAGAAATGGATCTGATGCGTGTTCATGGCCACAAGTGACATTTCAACGACCAAATTTAATGCAGAATTGGTCTCATTCTCCTCCAATTCGGTAAAAAATGATAGGGTATCCGTTTGTAAGGTCCCCCGTGCTGTTTTAATGTATTTACGATTAAGGAGGAATGGGTTCCCACATTTTGTACATTTTCTCTCTCCTAGGCTCAACCCATGTAATGTAAAAGCCATATTTGGCTCATTTCTAAAGTGTGGAACACTTTTTGGCATAGCAATCTTCTTCTTTCACCTCTAGTAAGTGATTGTTGCAAGAATCGACCTATTCAAAGACTCGTAACAGTTTTCTACCTCTCGAGGTCAGTAATGCAATGGTTTTGACATTGGAGATGATAATACAAGCTTTGTGAATGAGTTTCACCTTTTTTTTGTATTGTTTGCTTCATTTTAGATCCTAAATTATATCTTATCACTGTGTATGTTTTATGTTGCATTCTTTGGTTTGTGTCTATTTGCATGACAAAAATATTCACCACTCCTTTTGGTGCATAACCATCTTTAGTTAGTTTCAATTTTTGCATTTCTATCCCTATCTCCTTGTAATTTAGAGTAAGATTAGGATCTGAACCTCTCGTAGTTGTGCAAAATATAGATCTAAATTAGAGGAGTTTGAGGAACCAACCTCTAATCTAGAGATTCCTCTCTCAGTTTCACAAGTCCCACACTTGGAGAGAGGTTTCCATGTTGTGCAATCACACTAGATGCCTGAACATCAACTTAGAAACCTGATGTGCACCTGTGGGTGTGTGATCCCGCAACAACAGCTTTTGGCATGCTTTGGGTGGGACCCTAGAGGTCTCATTTTTATTGTAGCAAAGTTGATGTGCATCTGCCACAATTTTCTTGCTTAAAAAGAGCTATTATTGGCACATCCGCGACTCCAAGGGGGAGAATTAATCTGGTTTCAGCAAAGGCAGGCCCGAAAACTTATGAGAAGGATCACCACTTGGTCAAGAGTTGGAGAAGAAGAAGTGTTGTTTGAATACCTGAAATTATCTCCAAGAAGAAGGCAAAGAGGAAGAAGGACTCAAAGGTCCCCATCTCCACCAAACAGAACTCTCTCAACTCCTCCACCCGGTAGGCCTTTCATTCATCAACAAGGGTTTTAAGACCAATTAGAATGGCACAAAACAACCCCTAGGTCAACTTCACAGCAGCAACCCACTTGCCCTCAATGCATAACATCCAATTCCTATTGCAGCCTTGAAGAACATTCCGTACTTCACCGGAGAAAATCGACTACTCCAGTGATCATGTTAAAGATATTGCTAACCTTTGTGTAATCCATGAAATCAATGAGATGCAGTGGTCACAAGTTAAGTTCTTTGGAATCTTCATTCAAGGGTAAAGCATTGCAATGGTTTAGAAGCCTTGGAGCTGGTTCTATCACAAATTGGAATCAGGCTGTGTATAGCACTTCATGAGCAATTTGGAGAAAAGGGAGACAACTTGTCTCTTTTGGAATAGCCGACAACCATCAAGAGA
This sequence comes from Taxus wallichiana var. yunnanensis, assembly GCA_018340775.1. Lineage (NCBI taxonomy): Eukaryota > Viridiplantae > Streptophyta > Pinopsida > Cupressales > Taxaceae > Taxus > Taxus wallichiana. The sequence goes on along the minus strand of CM031234.1, from coordinate 71,180,016 downwards.
GCTCCCAATGAGCAGCTGACCAATTTCAACTTTAGATTTCAAAAGACTTGGGAGAGAATTCCAAAGGCGGTCGAGCCAACAGATGAAGGTGCTTATCTCTACTATCTCAAGCTCTAAATTCTAATATTTCTATGTTAATTCAGTCTATGGGAGGCATAACTATCCGTATGGCTTATAGCATTGCCATTAGGGCTGAAAATTGTTTGATCCAAGCTGGAAAACTTGCCCCTATACCTCCCATGCCATTATTTCCAAGTTTAGAGATCCCAAACACCAATCAAGCACCTAGTTTGGCTCCTTCTCCCACTCCTAGAAATCGAGTTCAAATGAAGTGTCCACTTCATCTCCAAGTGCCCCAAATGAGCTTCAAGTCATGAAGCAATTGCAAAACCTAGGCAATGAGCTAGTTACTCTCAAGAGGCAACAAGCCCAAGGTTTTAGACCTTCTTATCAACCCCAAGCTCAGCCTAACAGATAGCCATACCAACCACAAAGGCCACCTAATCTAGTTGCAAATATGAATCAAACAAGGCCTCCTGCTAATAGACCATTTCAGCCCTATAATCCAAATGCCATATCTGCCTCTAAGGCATTGGTGCCAACACAAAACAACATTGCCCAAGAGTATGATTGGTGTTTTCCATGAAATGACCCTCATAATCAATCCATGTGCTTCAATGGTGCTTTGAATCAAGCACTAATGGTGACAACTACTAGTGTGGAGGGTGAGGGCAGTCAAGGAAATAGCCAACAACAAGAAACATTCCAACAGCAATCAGCCCCAAATGACACCACATTGGTAAATTGGCAAGCAGAGGATTTTTGTGGCATGAATCAGGAAGTTTCTCAAGGTGTTGTAGCCAACACAAGGTCAAAAAGAAGGAATTTTGGTGAAGAACAGCCATTAGCCCCAACCAATCCACAACCTTCCATGGCTCCACAAATGATTGGCAAGCAAAATCCAATTTCAAATGCACAAGGGCAGCCAAGAATAGCCCCTAGGCTAACTCAAATACCGCTTATTACTGCCCACATGTAAGGAGTGAAGGGACAAAGACAAAAGGATAATTCATCCTCATTCAAGATTATTGATCGATCGATGAAGAAGAAAAATGTCAATATATCAATGTGGGAATCCCTATCTATCCCATGCCAAAGAGATCTCACTACAAGCTGCCATGAAGGATCTGCCAACTTCGAATCAGCAAGTTCGGTTGCAAGACAAAGTGCTTACAAATGATGCCCAGCCTGAGGGAAATCATGGAGGATAGCAAGGTAAAATGTTGAAGCCCCCTCCTTTCTATGTTTCATTGATCATTGGAAATCAGCTAGTGCACAATTGCATGATAGACTCTGGGCAAGTAGCTCGGTAATGCCTAAACAAATAGCTAATCAACTAGGGCTCTAGTATGAAACAATATCCAAAGGGGTAGTGCAGCTAGATGGGACAGCGGTAGAAATAGTTGGAGTGATTAGAAACTTGAGTCTTACCTTGCATGCATGTCCAAATGTTGTTGTTTTACAAGATGTATCAGTCATAGACCTTCCACCACTCTTTTCCCTTTGCTTGTCAAGGGACTTCACAGCCAAGATTGGGGGATATTTTTCTGCTGATTGGTCACACATACTGTTCAGAACAAGGTATGGAACCAAAGCCAAAATCAGGTCCAAACCTATTGCAAACTTCCATATTGAGCCTTACACTCCAAGTCAGATTAATGCCAATTGCTTAGCATTTGATCAAGAAGATCACCCAAGCATTGATGAAGTTGACACTAAGGTTAGAAGCACCCTGGATCTAACTCTTGATGAATGGGAAAACAAGGTACATGCATTTTATCCTTATCAAGAAGTGGAAGAATCTGAGCTAGGGTTCTATTGCATACATGAAGAAAATCAACCTATTCTTAGATCACCAAGCCAAACCACAAGGATGACAATGAGGTATGGCAGCTATTTTTTGATGGATCAAGGAGTAGGCAAGGTGCAGGAGGTGGAGCTATGCTTGTTTCACCTCAAGGAGTAAAGTACTATTCAACTTTTAGGTTTCAGTTTGCATGCTCCAATAACACCGCTGAATATGAAGCCTTGGTATAAGGGATGCATTGGGCAATAAAGAAGAAAATAAAGAACTTGCAAGTCTTTGGCGGCAGTGAATTGATTATAAATTAGGTCAAGGGATAGCATGATTTCAAGAATGATCTACTCGGGTGCTACAAGAATAGGGTGTGGGACCTCATGGAATATTTTGAGGGTTTTGGCATCAAATCCATTCCTAGGAAAGAGAATCAAGTCGTTGACAAAGCTTACAGCGATAGAGGCAGCCTTTGACATTATTGAAAGCATTCAACAAGACAAGGTACAGCCAAACATCCACGTGATTGTGAGGCCTTCACAGATAACAATGTTAGTTGGCAAGTGTTTGAGAATGACCAGCAAATATTCCACTTCTTGCAAGAAGAAGCTGAGTTCTCATCAAAGAATCAAGGAAGATGGAAGCAGTATGGTGACCAAGTGGTACAGCTGAGAACTAACAAGCTGCCCAAGGGACTTATCACTTTGGAGTCCATTTTTAACCGCAATGATCAGTTTAGAAAGGAGAAAGTAAACATTTAGGTCAAGAGAGAGGATTCGGTATCCATCTTGGTAGAAGAGAACAAACCATTGCAAATTGGAAGGATGACAACCGAAAAGAAAGGTATGTGTTCATACAAATGTGCCAAGAGTTCCATGATGTGTTTGCTTGGAGCTATGAAGACTTGAAAGGTTTTAATCCCAACTTAGCTCAAAGATACCATCGAATTGGGTCCAAACACTAAGCTCTGCCGGTAGAAACAAAGACCACCAATCCACACATGGAGCCTCTCATGAGGAAAGAATTGGACAAGCTGATTGAGTCAAGGATCATATTCCCAATCAAGCATTCTAGTTGGGTTTCCAACTTAATTCCAATCAGAAAGAAGAGTGGAGAGATAAGACTGTGTGTTGACTTCAAGAGACTTGAATAGAGCCTCTCTCAAGGACCATTACCCACTCCCTTCCATGGAGCAAATCTTGCAAGTTGTGGCTAGCTCCGAGAGGTTTTCACTACTTGATGGCTACTCAGGCTACAATCAGATTATGGTGAAGGAAGAGGACCATTTCAAGACAGCCTTCACAACCAAATGGGGAACTTTTACATACAGGAAAATGCCATTTGGGTTGTCCAACACTGGTGCTACCTTCCAAAGGGAAATGGACATGGCATTCAAAGGTTTGATTAACAACGTGGTGCTGATTTACCTTGATGATATCACTGTTTTTTCCAAACATGCAGATCACCTCTCTCATTTGAGACAAATCTTCACGAGGTGCGGGAGATTTGGAGTGTATTTGAATCCTAAGAAGTGTATCTTTCTTGCACATGAAGGAAAGCTCCTTGGCCATATTGTCTCCAAACAAGGATTAACAATTGATCTAGAGAGGGTTGAAGCCATAAGAGAACTACCATTGCCAAGCCACATGAAAGCCCTTCAGAGTTTCTTGGGAAGGATAAACTTTGTTTGGAGGTTTGTCCCAGATTTTGCAGCCCTTGTCAACCCCATCACCAAAATGTTAAAGAAGAGCATGGATTTCAAGTGGACAACAGAAGGCAAGGGGAGTTTTGAAGCAATCAAAAAAGCTATCTGTCAAGCACCAACTCTCATCAACCCAGACTTCTCCAAGGATTTCATCCTCTATGCATTTGGAGGTAATGACACTATTTTTGCCATTTTGGTACAGTAGAACAAGGATAATGATGAGCAGCCAATTGCCTTCTTCATCCGGAGCCTAGATGACTATGAGGTGAGGTACTCTTTTATTGAGAAGCATGTACTTGCAGTAATCAAAAGCTTGAATAAATTCAAGCATTTAGTCTCAAACAAAAAGGTCCAGTTGCTGGTCTCACATGTTGGGGTTAAGGACTTCCTCCTCAACAAGGATTTGAATGAGAAAATGGCAGGTTGGATCACCCGTGTCATGGAGTATGACATCGAGATCAAGATCACCAAGCTAGTAAGAGGGTAAGGATTGTGTGAGCAGCTGGTTTTGGGGAAGCAAGAAGAAGTATGCAATGAAGAAGAGGCTGTTTTGACAGTCCAGGACAGCCATGAGCCAAGTGGCAATCAAGAAGAAGACAATTCTGCCCCCACTCCTTGCTGGACCCAAGGCATTATACACTTCCTAGGCACAGGGTCTATGCCCTCCGGAGATGAACAAGACCCAAAGGAGACACTTCATATTGCAGGTTGTCCCGTATGCCATTATTGATGGAGTTTTGTTCAAGAAAGATGTGAATGGAGTCTTCTTTGAGGTGCATTAGCACAAATCAGATTCAAAGGGTGTTGGAAGAGTTTCATGGTGGACCAGCTGGTGGTCATTTTGCACCAAGAGTGACAGCTCTAAAAATCATGAAGGCTGGTTATTATTGGCCTAAAATCTTCAGTGATTGCTATGCATGGATCAAGAGGTGTAAGAATTGTGCATTCTTCACAGGAAAAGAGAGACTTGCTGCCCTTCCATTACATCCAATCTTAGTTGACCAACCATTCATGCAATGGGGTTTGGACTTCATTAGAGTCATTAATCCCAATTCAAGCCAAGGGCACAAATGGATTTTGACAGCCACAGACTACTTCACCAAATGGATAGAAGCAGTAGCACTCAAAGAGGCAAATGAGTCTAGCATCTTAGACTTTTATGAGGGGATAACAACCAAATTTGGTGTACCTGCTACAATAATCTCCGATAATGCATTAGCATTCATTAGATCTAAGGTGATTGAGTGGGCTGTCAAGAACGGTATCTACCTAAGCACTTCATCAAACTATTACCCTCAAGGTAATGGCTAGGCCGAGTCTACAAACAAGAACTTGTTGAGGATCATTAGGAGGACTCTTGACGAGAATCGAGGTCTTGGCGTACCAAACTGAAATCAGCCTTATGGGCTGATAGGATAACTCCCAAGAGATCCACAAGTAACTCTCCATACAAACTTGTCTATGGAAGAGAGGCAATCTTGCCCATGTCACTTGAGTTGCCAACATTGGAACTCATGAAGTAGCTAGAGTTGCTAGAATTTGAGCCCATGGAGGTGAGGTATGTAGAGTTGATGGAGCTGCAAGAGATCAGAAATCAGGCATCCCAAGCAATGGAAAAGGATCAAGCTTTGATCAAAAAGACCTTTGATAGGAAGGCCAAGGATAGATATTTTCAAGTTGGAGATCTAGTGTTGAAATGGGATGTGGATAGAGCAAAACCAGGAAGGCATTCAAAATTTGATGCCATTTGGAGTGGCCCATACATGGTCACGAAGTGCAAGAACATCAATGCTTTCCAATTGGCCTCATTAGATGGTGAAGAATTGCAGATTCCAGTCAATGGAATCTATCTCAAGCGTTGCTTCTAGAGGGAAATTCACTACCTTGTAAATAATAGATTAGATTTTTATTCCTCCAAGTGCTTGTGCACATTGTTTTTCTATCTATTAGTTTTGTTTTCCTAAGTGCTTTGGCACAAAATTACTGTCCATGGAGATGTTTTGCAGTCCTTTCTCTCATCAAGTGATATTCCATCTTCCTCCTTACACATTCTAAGTCACTTGGGGTTCTAAACAGAATATATGATGACTCCATGACTAATGGACTTTAGGCAATCGGTATCTTCTACCTAGAGCGAGTAACCCCATTGAGTCACCAAATTGTTATCCAAAATTCACCCCAGGTAAATTTTGATAACATGCATTAAATTCTTTAGTCTCGAGCAAGATAGATTGATTCAAGGCAAAAATTCATGTTTATGGGGTCCCCTCGGCCTTTTTCTAACTCTCCTGTCCGAGGAGGAAAGAGTAAGTTCTAAAAAAGGGTGAAAAAGTTGTAAAAAACAAACCGGGCGGAAAAACTCATGAAAATTGGCTAAGTCCTAGTCCAGGTGGTCCTTGGGACAGTTGGGACGTCGGGGTGTGAATCAGCCGAAAGGCTACCAGCGGTCTGCGCATCAAAGGGACATCCGGGTGGTCGGGACGTGCGGGATGTGAAAGGGCAAACCGACCAAAGGTAAAGAAAAATCGACTAAGCTCACAGCGAGATAAGGTTGGGACATCTGGGCTGAAAGGATGCAAAGGATGTGAAAAGGTGAAGTGGCCACAAAGAGGGACAAGGAAGCCCATTTTGGGTGGTTCGGAAGAATTTTTCCCAGATAGTCCGGGACAAATGAACAAATGGACGCGAGGGACGCGAGAAGCTGAAGTAGCCGAGAGCCAATCAAATAACGCCACGTGTATTCACCTCAAAGAGGGATAGGGAAGCCCGAATCAGGTGGATCGGAAGTTTTTTTCCCAGACAGTTTGGGACATTCGGACCAAAGGGACGTGAGGGACACGAAAAGCCAGCAGGCCCATGGACGAATCAGGAAATGCCATGTGTCACAAGGGAAAACGTCCAAAATTTCAAAGGGAAAGGTTTGAAGCGTTGGCCCAAGCCAATAAAAAGAGGACACGTGTCCTAAGGAGAAGGGGAGTGTGGAGCTCGGGGAGGACTTGGAGAATTTGGCAAAAATTTTGGCCAAAAAACTAAAAGGTAAAGGATGACCCCACGCCCCTATCCTCCAACCAAATCATGCCACGTGTCCCAAGTGGCGGGGACGTGGGAAAAAATGGGAAATTTTCCAAAGTTACAAAAAGTCAAAAATTTCAAGGAAAACCCACGGGTAAGGGAAGGAGAGAGAATTTCTCATCCAATCAAGTGCCCGACACGTGTCGTCCAGGTGGTGGAGCGCGGGAAAAAATTTCAAAACCCATTTTTGCCTGTTTTGTGCCCTAAATCTTCAGATCGCCATATCTTTCGATCCAGAGCTCAGATTTGCACGTTCTTTATATCATTGGAAAGCTTATAAAATTCTCTACATGATTCCAGGGTCAATCTTGAATTTTGGTGTATTCTAGAGAGAGAAAGTTAAGAAACAGATCTGACATGTGTTCATGGCCAGAAGTGACATTTCAGCAACCAAATTTAATGCAGAATGGGTCGCATTCTCCTCCAATTCGGTCAAAAATGATAGGGTATGGGTTTGTAAGGTCCCCATGCCATTTTAATGCATTTTTAGTTAAGGAGGAATGGGTTCCCATGTTTTGTATGTTTTCTCTCTCCTGGGCTCGACCCATGCAATGTAAAAGCCAGATTTGGCTCATTTCTAAAGTGTGGAACACTTTTTGGCATAGCAATCTTCTTCTTTCACCTCTAGCAAGTGATTGTTGTAAGAATCAGACCTCTTCAAAGACTGTAACAGGTTTTCTACCTCTCTGAGGTTGTAATGCAGTGGTTTTGACATTGGAGATGATAATGCAAGCTTTGTGAATGAGTTTCAGTCCTTTGTTTGTATTATTTGCTTCATTTCAGATCCTAAATTATATCTTATCAGCCTGTGTATGTTTTATGTTGCAATCTTTGGTTTGTGTCTATTTTCATGAAAAAATATTCACCACTCCTTTTGGTGCATCACCATCTTTAGTTAGTTTCAATTTTTGCATTTCTATCCCTATCTCCTTGCAATTTAGAGTAGGATTAGGATCTGAACCTCTGTAGTTGTGCAAAATATAGATCTAAATTAGAGGAGTTTGAGGAACCAGCCTCTAATCTGGAGATTCTTCTCTCGCCACAAGTCCCACACTTAGAGAGAGGTTTCCATGTTGTGCAATCACATGCTGGATGCCCGAACATCGCCTAGAAACTGATGTGCACCTAGGGTCTTTGTGATCCCGCAACAACACTACTACCGATACACCAATGCCAATTATTACATTCTCATATCATGAATACCATGCTACATTTTCTTTTAATTCCCTACATATTGATGATTCTATGGGTGCTCATCAATTCAATAATGTTATGGTCCATCCGTTTTGCCTTTCTAGTACATGATCTCTGGAACTCTTATTGCATATCAAGGTTCTAATCTCTCAAATCACATTTATATTCCCTAATTATTTTAGACAAGTCATCCATCCCATTACGATTGTTTCCCTTAACATACCAACATCTGAAATCAAGCACTTTGAAATGGTCTTAGGTCTCCCTTGGCTTCAAGATGCCCAAGTTATCCCTTCCACACTCCACTTATGGCTTAGGTTCATTAAAAAAACTAAATTTATCACCATTAATTGTATTCCACCGTGCATGCCATTACCTCAGCCCATTTTCCCTATGTTTCAGCCCCGTTCTTGACGCCTAGGACTCCTACACCTCTCAAGTCTACATCTTATATTTTAACCTAGATATACAAATTCGTACACAACCTACATAATGACCCTATCATCCTCACTAGGAATCTTGTTCTTGTAGGTTTTCTCTTCCTCCTTTACCACATCAATATCCCTCACATACACGTATTTACTCTCCTATACCACCAATCCTAGACTCGATCACATTTATTCACCTTCTCGATACTAGAAAAGGGGCCCTTACTCTTTCTTATCATCAACCACACACTTGAGGGTAATTTCACTTTCTCCCCTCAATTAATATTTGTTGTCTAAATCATCTACTCATAGATTATCTAATACACTTCATGCTCGTGCTTCATGCTAACTAGCATTTAATACCAATCGCATACAATACCTTTTCTACCCGATGACGCACTCTTGTTTTATGGTTCATACTTGATCGCTGAGGGTGAAATTCCTAAATGAACCTCACCTCACCATGGGGGAACACCAATCCTCCCATATGCACACCTTTCATATCACAAGACATCATCAAATTCACATGGCATCTACCTATCCTTGTTTTCTTTACTCTTGTTAGCTTATACTATTTACATGTTGCATTTTGTTTCCTATGCTAGCTAGGTTCTTATTATGTCATTATATTTTTATATATAGACATTCACGTCCATGTGGTATATTAAGCTGAATTCAGGAATTTTACATATTATTACATGATGCATGATGCTCGATACTAATCTTTACTAGTCCCGCTAAGTATCGTGGGGCATCTTCCTTTACTATTCTCTTACTCCACATCACAGTCTTATAGTTCTCATATTTACTACTTCTTGTCACTTAATTTTCATGTTTTTAGATACTATTTATCTTTCCAACATGGTAACAGGATCTTTATGCATAGAATTTGACTTGCATGATACTATAGAACCATGTTTATCTATTACTTCTTGTTTACTATTGTTTTTCGATATTTGCGGGCTATGCTATATGTCTTGGTTAATCATTTTTTTATGGCCACTTTTGCATTGATTGTATTGTGATATTATGAGAAATGTCTCATGTTTACAACCTAATTTTAGGAGTCCCTCTTGTCTTCATAGTTGTTTGATACATTATATTCTATTTCATGTTATATCATTTACACTAAAACTTGTTTCTAGCATATATTGTTTGCATTTTCCTTTGTTTGTACCATGCACATCCCTTACCCCCGCAGATATCCAATCTACAATATGCATATCAATTTTAGGTCCTCTCATCTAGGTCACCTACTCCTAAATCCATCACATGCACCAAAAATCAAGGGATGAACTGTTGGGTGAAAAAATCACCCTTCAAGTAACACGAACTCTGAACATAACAACATAATATAGAACTAGAAAAGGCACATAGTTACAGTTTGGTCTAGAATCAAACTCAAACCAAAAATATAGATTAGGCACTAGCAAAAATAGTATATAGGAACAATGGATTCTTATGTCCCACCTAGGAACTTGTTTCTTGGGAAAAAATGAAACAAACTTCTCGATTCAAAGCATAATTTCTAGCAAGTTTCAATACGAATCTATAGTATCATGCACCTACCTTCATCTACAAAAATAATTCAATTGGATATAGTTTGGGTATAAATTTAGTTACAGATCGGGATGTGATAATCTATAATGAAAATGATCATTTGAGAACATCATGGAAGGAGAGAAAAAATACCTATCTCCCTAACATTATTTTCCTTGGTGTGAGATCACCCGAAAAACCTCATCCTTTGTGGTACGACACTAAAATTTGTGACTTGAGACTTTCTTGGTTGGGAATTGATCACTCATAACACCATCTAGCAACATCTATAAAGTATGCGGGACAACTTTCTATCCTATACTCTCTCATACACCAATTTATCTCTTTCCTTAGCTATTACTTTCTACACACTGCTACTTATACATATATTACTATAGTTATTCATATACAAGACTTTGACTACTCTCTTTCTCTTTTTTATAGGTCCTTCCTTACAAGCAATGAAAAACAACTCACATCAACAACTATAATCTCCAACAACATGATACTATGCATACAATTCACCCCTAGGGTCTACCTCCATTTCCTAGTTTTCATGCTTCACATTATGATTACTTCACACTTCACATAGATACTTCTCCACTTGGCACACTATCAGCTACACTCCTATCTATATTACAAGGTACACATCTTTTATCTACTTTATGCTATCAATTATTCAATCAACAACATAAAGTGGGGGAAAATATAGACACAAAATCTATGCACTTGGGTACATTTCTAGGTCATAAAGCATACTAATGTATACATGATTCCTAGAAAGAAAACTAGTGGTTGAAAACTCCTTTTGGAATTTTGGTTTCTTTATGTCTTGTACTCTATTAGATTTACACATATTACAGCTCTTCCAACACTTGACTAATTTACCTTTTGATGGCCTCAAACACTAGCACCCTGTTAGGATAGAAGTGCTCAAGCACTCCTATCCCTCCTAGAGATCACGTCCATCTCTTTCTTCTTCTTACTCTTTTGGGTCCTTTCCACTTATTGGTCACCTTTTAACACTTTAGGTCATTCGTTTATTTTATAATTAAAAATTCAAATAAGGGAGTTATATATATACTTATTTACTTCTTTCAAATGAGGGGGAAAGAACTATAAGCATTATCTATAACAACCTAATCTTGTACAAAAGAATAAGAACACTACCAAGTGCATATCTAGCACATTGAAAAAAGGGAAAATGGCTACATTGGTCTCGCATACATTGCATAAGATGGGATCTTATTTTATTCTAGCAAACACACACACATTTTATATATTTAGGACAATCTATATCTATCCTCGCTATCATTTTATAACTTGCACAAGGGAAACCTAAGACATGGATATACACACACACATAGAACTAGATGGAGTCTGATATATAGTTTAAAACTTGGTTGTAAGTTCACTCTTTGGGTGACCTCTAAGGTCAGTCTTATTAGGATATAAGGGATAAAATATGCATAACAATCCCCAAAAAAATTACAATAGTGGAAACTAATATGTTGAAAAATATCACAAATTTAAAATAAAAGTGCAGAAAGTAAAAGAACACAACACGAGGTAGTATTTAATGTGGTTCACCCAATTTGGGCTACGTCCACCAAGAATCACTTACTCATACTTATATTACAAGCCACCTCTTTCTCTCAATATGATACCCAGGATATATTTGGAGTTATGCTAAAAACATTCTCCCAATTCACACTTTAAATCACACCTCTATAATGCACATCTAGAACATCAAAGGCATCTACTTAAGTAGTTTTACAATATCGTGGTTACAAAAACCATGGGCTAAAACTACCCCATAAACCCATGGGTCAAAAATACCACATGTATGAGAAGAGCATGTTTCCTTAGGTATCAGGAAAATTTTTCAAGGCTAAAAATTATGGAGAGTGTACAATACTTTTACTATACATTATTCAACACTTCCACACATGAAAATAGGCTCCACAACATAAAAAAATCCAAATCCTCATTCTACATTTTTTTAAATTATATTTCTTTTGGTTTGTGGTCGTGTGTAGGTAGTGTTGGAAGAATAATGGACTAAGGGGAGTGAATTAGTTGTTACAAAACTTTAATTAATTTCATTTTTGATTACTTAAATGATAAACCATTCAACCATTCATTAATATGTGCATAAAATTCAATTAAATCAACATAACCATAAAAATACACAAAAATACAAGACATAAGTGGGAAAACCTCAAGGGGAAGAAAACCCACTTAAATTTTTGATTATATTATTCAAATCAAAAGTTTATAGTGAATCAATAACTTCATAAGGAGCACCGACCCTATTTTAGTAGAGAACCAACATTACAAGGTGCACCAACCCTTAATTTAGTGAGGCCATAACTCCATAAGGAGGCTAAAACCCCGAATACTATAAATAAACCACTTAACCACCTTTGATGAATATATTTATTTCTTGTTGTTACAAAAACTGATGGAAATGACTGATTCATCTCACACACCTTAAAATCCTTGTTCAAACCCTCTCTTCTTATAGTTCCTAACTCTCACACTTTCTTCACTTTTCTTCACTTCAAACACTTCACTCACTCTCTCTAACATTCCTCAGCATTTCACACACTTCCTTAGATTGAAATGATTCATTCATATATGTTTAAATCACACACATGGGTCTCACTTTTTACCTTTATCTTAGATAGCTCAAACATGAATTCAAACATACACTTTATACCCTTCTCTTCTTTCAAACATGAAACAAATCAATATCCCTCCTTTATTTTGACCAATAAATATTTAAAAATCCCAATACATTCATAAAAACATTTATAATAGACCCATCTAGGTAGGTCATGCCCAAATGAACTAAACAAGCTCAAAAACAACTCAAAACCATTTCTCTTGGATGACTAAAAACCAAAAACACCATAAAAATGATTAGTAAAGCTTTCAAATTTGTCACACATGTCAAAAATGAAACAAAAAAACCATCCATGGTCATACAAAATATTTCATGAATCAAATTCTTCATTACTTACTCTCAAGAAGCTCATATCTTTCACAAAACAAATGTTTCTAAGAACCAGTCTTCACCTTTAGGCCTCAAGGACAAACCAAAACACCTCAACTATGGCATGTAACCACACATTGGAATAAATTTGACATTTATATCATATTCATGCTTTTTATAACTCATGAAACATCCATACATGAAAATTATAGAAACTTTCCTCTTCACTCAACCGAGCTAAATAAGTTTTAGGAACTCAACCGGTTTGTTCCTTTGTTGTCACTTCCAAGACCTCTAAAGGCATTTATTAGGAAAAAAATTCATCCCATTTAACTTTTAAAATAATAAAAATAATCAATCAATCCATATCATGCATATTGTACCTCAATATTCTAGCCGCATACAATTTTATCCCGAGAATAAAGCAACCTTATTCTTCAAAATTGAGTTGGTGACCAATAAAACCTTATCATCAAAATCCAAACGTTATATCATTGAGATTGATGAACCCAATTTTTATTTATTTTTAATTCATGTTTAAACCCGTTAAAACTCGTACCATTTTTATATCATGATACACAATGAATAATGATTACTCTTTATATTTATTACTTTACTATGATTATGAAGAAATTATTGTATATACTTGTGATGTTTTAGCTTGTTGATTTTGTTGTATAAATCGATTAAATAAGATTTTTGATGGGAATTATATTCATTTCTAGAAAGAGGTATATGTTGAGTTGTCACAGGGAGCACATGAATTAATTCGTGAAGGAGTGCATGACTCTATTTTACATGCTAGCGCAAGACACTCATCCACTCAACAAGGGTTTCAAGCACCTAAAGCTCTAGATCATCCAAGTCACCAAGAAAACCTGTACGAAAATTTGGGAAAATCACACGCAACTTAAATATTTGAAGTCACATTTTTCAACACTACATCCTAAATAGGAATTGTCTTCATTAATTCAACAACCTTTCAAGCCATACAAAGAGGAAATACGACCAATAGTTAGAGACTCATCTTTAGTTTAGTTATCTTCCATCAGTTAACGATTTGAAGAATATTCTAGAGGTGATTGACTCATTCTAAGTAGTCAATCATGAATATTCTCTTCATTTTTCAAGAATATTTCAAGTTCAAACACTTCACGAACTACTCTCGTCATTAATGTATTTCCAGAAATAGATATCATTGTTAGTTAAGAAGTCACTTAGATTTAGACGTAGTCATTTGGAATAATTAGATCTCTTGGAGAGACTAGGATTTATCTTGTATAAAAGAGATGATGTAACTACAATTAGGAGTTCAATCTTTCAATTGTACAAGCACATTTCTAATTCAATAAAGATTGCATATTCAAGGGGAAGTTTATTTGTTTGAGTTTTAGTTCAGATCTTGATCGAAGGGCAGGAGCAAGGGCCACTCCTACCCAATGAAAGGGGGATTCACAATTGTTTCTTTTCTATTTTATTTATGAGTTTTTGTTTTACAGTTTATTATATTCTTGAATGCAATGTAGTTTCCATTATGAATGCTTAGTGAGTTCATTTTTAGTCAAAAATTCAATTCCATATTTCATTTTAGGAATTTCATTTTGTAATCACAATCAGTTCATTAGTTTATCATATTTTTAGTAAAACCCATACTGAGCTTGCATTCGACTATCCCCTTTGTTACAAAAACATCCTTGGAGACCGCTGGATTGAAAAAATAATTTGATTAAAGTATGAGCATTGATGACACTCGTCACTTTTTAGTGCTATTTTTGGGGATTGAACCAAGGAATTCTAATGTTGTAGTAGATTTTTAGTTCATTTAAACTCATAATCCTTAATTAGAAGATCAAATAATCGAGAAGCAATTTTACTAAAATCTGATATGAACCTACGGTAGTAACCAACATGACTGAGAAAACTTCTTACCTCAATTGCAAGAAAGTAGAAAATAAAAAGAACAAACCTTTCCTCAGATCATTGTGTTGAAAGGAATTCTTAAATGGATGGAGTGTTATAGTATCGGAGGAGTGGAGGAAGCAAATAGAAAGTTAAAATAAGAAATCTGAATTTTAAAACAAAATGTGGTCACATTTAGTCGAATTTATGATTGGGTACTCTCTTGTAGAACCCCTTCCAAATTTTATGCCCTATATTTAAAGGAACATTTTTTCAAATGGTAGATAACTAGAGCTAGGGAAATGTTGGATATTGAGTTTAAGGATTACCATCAGTTTGTAGGGCATATACTCGCCACTAATGATATTGATAAAAATATACTATGTGATTTTTATGTCCATAAGTTTCTCGCTTCCAAAGCATATTGAAATCATAATCAATTTATATGTGGGGGAAATATAAGTGAGAGCATTTGTTTCAACCCTTAGACATTAGAGAGAGTGGAGGGATCAGCGATAAATATTTGTGCATGCCAATTCCAACATTTGCATCCTCATGAGGCATGATTTACTATCTCCCCTTGGGTTTTTCAACAGGTTTTGTTCACAGGTATATTGTCTACGTCTGGTAGAAAAGTACACAAATATTCTTAAAAATTGTGTTACAAATTTTAGGGAATAGGTGATACCCACCTTCAATGTCAATTTTCTTTCTTCCCAAGTATGATATCAGTTTCTTACTTATCCATACAAAAGGAAGTATGTCATTTCAGCAACAAACCCTAGGTGGTCCTTGAAATGAGAAAAGGATATTTGCAAGATCATTCTTGGCCTCAAAGAATGGTGGATTGAAATGAGATTAAGACACGCTATAATTATCTCGCTTAGTACCATGTTAGAATTCAGCCAATGAACAATTAGAGGAAAACTATGCCACATGGAGGAAGAATGTTTTTGATCATTTTTGTTTTTTTGATACATCTACAGATGAAACTTGGAAAACATTTACCAATGAATATAATTATTCTAGGATAGTTGAGAACCTTAATATGTAGCATGAGGATCTGTTAAATACTTAGTCTCGGGAGTGATGAACCCCATTTTGTTATTTCTAAGCCATGTTTAAACCCTTTTAAAACTCATGCTATTTTGATATCATGATGCATGATGAACAATGATTTCTCTTTATATTTAATAATTTACTATGATTGTGAAGAAATTGTTGTGTATAATTGTGATGGTTTATCTTGTTGATTCTATTGTATAAATATCTTGAATAATATTGTTGATAAACATTAACTTAATTTCTAGAAAGAAGTATATGTTGAGTTGTCACAGGAAGTGCGGGACTTAATTCATGAAGGAGCGTGTCACTCTATTTTACATGTTAGTGCATGAATCTTTTCTACTTAACAAGGGTCTCAAAGCAACACCTCCAAATCATCCAAGTCAACGGTTTGGCATCTCTGAAACTTTGGGAAACTCACACTTAGCTTGAATCTCGAAAGTCGAGTTATTAACACTACACCACGAAAAGGAATCATTGTCATTAATTTAGCAGCCATTTAAGCTGTACAAAGAGGAAATATGACCAACATTTGGAGACTCATCTTCGATTATGTTCTCTTCCATTAGTTAATGATTTAACTAATCTTGTAGAGGTGATTGAATCCTTCTAAGGATTCAATCGAGATCCTCTCTTGAGTTTTTAATAATATTTTAAGTTCAAAACTTCACAAAATGCTCTCATCATTAATATATTTCCAGAAATAGATAACATTGTTAGTTAAACAATCGGTTATGTCAAGGCCGAGATATTAAATTGTAATAACATTGAATATTAAATAAACGTTATAACTAACATTACTATGAATTAAATAAATAACTAAAATAAATAAAGGAAAACATTGAAACATATTTTAACATGGAAAAACTATAAATGGGTAAAAACCATGAAGAATAATCAACTATAATGAGAAACATTTACATTACAATCCAAAGAACGCCTCCTCCTTCTACTCCCCGTATTTACCCGTGATCAATAAATATTCACATGATTTATCGGATATGACCTATAGTCATATTTAAATAACATGAAGGGTTATGTCCATATTAAGTGATGAGGTACACCCCGATTTAATAAATAGTTAGTTAATTAATAAATAAAAAACCTAATATAAAGTTTATATTTAATTGATAAGAATATAAACTATTATATATTATTTAACTATAAATTAAATAATATGATGTACTAAATATTATGGTTCTAACAATCCTATTAGTGTGTGTTATTTTCCACATCATTAGGTGAGTCATCTCACTTAGGTGAGATCATAGGTCCATGTGTCATTTAGGGGTCATTATGATATTCTCTTACGCATCAGTGTGTCATATGCATCATTGGGAGTTACACTTCTATTATGGGAATGTAACTCCCCCTCTCTACTCAAGTTGTCATGATTGTAGCACTGGGGGTTACTTGGGGTTACACAACACCTCCTATATGTACACCCCATTTGATCTATGAGATAGAGGAGAGTTTTATGGCTTAACCAAGTTCTTCCCATGTTTCAAATCTTTTCATGCACATTCGATTGATGCTCGCTCCTCCCGAGATCTCTTCATGCTATCATTTGCATGTCTGTTGATGTGCACATCATCCCTTGTGATCCTCACTTGCGGGTTTTAAACCCTCTTTCATGGTATCAGAGTGGATCTTGTGGATCCGTGCACTCCTTGGCATTGCTCGTGTGTTTTCCAACTTCTGGCATGATATTCAGATTCTTGTTGTGTGTGTCGTAATGGTTATTCCATTTATCATGCTCTACTTACACTGATTCGGGTTTCATACCTCTTATAGAGTTGTTTGTGTGATTGTAGTTTGTTTTCGGGTGTTCGTGGTCTTTTACGCCTCGATTACGTGTTTGCATTGGTGAACCCACCGCTCGGGCACCTTTTATCCGGAGGCTCATTTTTATTGCTCGTGCATGATTTGGTCTTCTGGTGACTTGAGTTACTCGCTGGTTTACCAGCCCATCCATTCCTTTGCATTGATTTGGAGGCCTCATTTGTGGTATCTCATGCAACGTTACATTGGATTCTTATTTTTTTACATTGTGGCTTGATCCACGACCACAGGCTCCCTATATCGACTTGTGCTTGGATGGGAGGACCCCTACTGATTTTTTTGAAGTGTGGTCCTTGGAGTATATGCTTTGAGCTACTATCATGCCCGTGTATCATGCTTGGATTCAATGTTGGGCCTTTGACAGCGTTAAAACCTGCAGTTTTTCAACTAACTTGACTCAAGTTTTGCACTCACATGAACATTTTTACATTAGTCTTCCGGGATCCCGTGGGTCTTCCTCTCTATGCCTTAGTTCTACAACTTGGTCAAGCTTCCCTCAACTCATGCACAATTCATTCTGGTGCCTCATGCTTGATCTTCATTCAACGTATTGTTGGTTATTCCCTGCCTCTGGTGGTTATTCTGCTCCTTGCGTTGGAAAATGTTTTGAATTCTACTTTCAACCTGTACTTGGCCATTTGAAAACATTTTTTGTTTGGTTGTTGTGTTTGGGTGCTTGGTTGTTGAGTGCACCGTTTGGATTCTGCACCCCTGACCGGGTTCTCAGTCCTTTTTCATTGGCTTCGAGGATTTTGTGCCTGCTGCAGCATCTCCCAGCTCTATTCCACCAGCTACGTGGCCCTACGAAGAGTCTCCTTGGTAGTTTCTCTCTCCACGTGGGCTCAGACCTCTCTCCATTCTCTCCACGTTGCTCAGACCTCTCAAACCTACGCTAGCATTATGCCTTGAACCATTTCACTCTGCATGTCGAATGTGGCATGTGGTCACAACAGCTTGGTCATTATAGTCAACATGGGCCCACTCCCTTCTAGTCTTGTTTGCAGGATAAAACAATCTCTTTTTAATGTTTTAAGGTTAAAAACATTCATTATGGCATTTTAATTAATTTTAAGGCTGGAATTTTTCTTGTATTATGTCCTTCGAGTGTAGAAGATGGAGGCGAGGTTCAAGATTGGTAGGAGGCTAATCCCCCCTTGTAAGAAAAATAAACCTTGCCTGAAATTTGATGCCATTTCCAATGAGTACCCACATGATACCCTTCGCATCCATTTCAGGCATTTTTTTAATGCGTTTGCAGCATTTACTGACTTTTTCCATTAGTTGCGGGAATCATTTTAATGCTATAACTTTTGACTCGTTGCTCATTTTTTAGCACTTCTTTAGTCAAAGTTGCATAATTTTTCACACATTATGTGATGACATTGTTAGTTTTGTAAACACACTATTTTATAAAGTTCCACATTATGGGGGTTGACTAGCACTCTTGGGCTTTCACCCACAGACGCATTATCGGTCGAGTCTGACATCTTCCTTTTATGCATCTTGCATTTTTCATCATGGAGAGTGCTCTTTATAGACTTGAGAATTATAGGATCGCTTTATAGCCTCCGCCACTTCTCACCAGGAGAGGGAACTATTCAACCCGGTGTGCTTCCATGGAACATTACTTCGCCCCACGAGGTCTTTAACCCTTCTTTCTTGGGCCGCCTTCCTATACCCGCTAGTCATCGTCATCTAGAGGACTTCCTTAACACTTACAACCACATATTTGGTCACATGATGATGCATGTCTCTCGTTCTCTTTGGTTTCATGTGGAAGACTCGAGCCACCTCACCATGTCTGGAGCATTCTTTAGTCCCTCTATGGAGACCCTTCACATACTTCCACCATTGTTGTTGCTTTGTTGATTCAGTTATCTCCTCCATTTCTTCATGTGATGGTAGTTCCACTGACATAGAATCTTTGGTTCTACTTCTAATGATGAGGATTTTGTACCCAATTCTGATGTAGAGAGCATTACGTAAGAATTCTTTCCTCTTTCTTTCACTATTCCAGAGAGTGTTGGCACATCCCACATCTCATCAGATATCAAGCAGTCTCCTATACAGTGTCATACATTCATCACACCCACCTCCTTTCCACTTCCAGTGTGTGAGGCCCCTTCCACTCCTCTACCTTCATTGGATGACTCATACCTATCTGACATTGCTCTTCTGTTTGTTGAGCCTCCTCATTGGGATGAGTATATTCCCGACCTTAATTGTCTTTTCACAGGTCCTACTTATGATGCACTATAGGTCCCTCATCCATCTACAGTGTTTTGAAAGGAGTTCATCATCTCTGTTTTTTTTAGTTCCCTTCCGGGAATCATGTCACTTCCACATTTCTAGAGACCTTTATTGATCCACCCTCGCCAGTGGATCCCTTTTACTGTTGTGGGGGATGTTTTGTTTCCTTCACATCACATGTACATCCTTTCTACAGGTGTTCACTCTTCAAACTCTAATTTCTACACACATGGCATTACCCTCGGTTCCCTCACACTCACTTGCTAGACCTATGTCACACTTTCATGGACCAGACTCAGAGTTCTTCATGTTACTGCCTTCGGTTTCCTTCATGGAGTGGGCAGACTTTCAACACGTCATTTATGTCCTTCCTAAGGACAGGCACATTGTTCGATGTGGGCGAATCTTCTTCATTCTAAAGGTAGAGGATCTTGTCATCGACATTCTTCTGGGAGACCTCCTAGAGCTGCAGAGTTCAGATCCATCCATGGCATCTTCTGCATTCCTCTCGTCTCCCTCTTCTTCTCTCTTCTTCTTCTTCTTTCGAGAGATTTCCTCTTTGTACATGGGTACCTTTTCAGGATCATCTAGAGTTGGGACCCATATTTGGCATCTTTCTTAGATTAGAGAGTGTTTTGTTCTCTTGTGGTGGATGTTTTTCCCACTAGGTTTTCCTTCACTACTTGGGACCTTTTTCTTGTGCATGGGTACCTCATCAGGCCTTGTGTCGGGACCCATTTCTCGTTTCTAACTTTCCACCTCATCCTAAGTTACGATGAAGGGGGTGTTGGTGTGTGTTATTTTCCACATCATTAGGTGAGTCATCTCACTTAGGTGAGATCATAGGTCCATGTGTCATTTAGGGGTCATTATGAGATTTTGTTACGTGTCAGTGTGTTCATGTATCATATGCGTCATTGGGAGTTACACTTCTATTCTAGGAATGTAACTCCCCCTCTCTACTCAAGTTTTCATGATTGCAGCATTAGGGTTACTCAACACCTCCTATATGTACACCCCATTTGATCTATGAGATAGAGGAGAGTTTTATGGCTTAACTAGGTTTTTCCCATGTTTTAAATATTTGCATGCACATTCAATTTATGCTCGCTCCTCCCGAGATCTCTTCACACTACCATTCGCACGTCTCGTTGATGTGCACATTATCCCTCATGATCCTCGCTTGCAGGTTTTAAACCCTCTTTCAAATCCCCTTAACATTAAGTGGGGATCTATATGCCAATATTACCTATTTGTATAACAAGATTTACAAATCCATAAAACCTAAAGGTTTAGGCTAATGTACCTTTTAAGGATTTATAACACTTTCATCAAACTCAAGTTACATTTTGGTACAAAAGGATCCTGAATCCATAAATTATACATATGATTTAGGCTAAGTATGATTTTTGAGACTACTTCTCACTTTTTTATCATGGAAATATTCTTATACCACATCTCTAGGATCCTTTTATAACATAAGGACATCCTTTACAAATAGATGTACATACACGACCGTATTTTCTATAAAATATAAAAATTTACACCGCAACTATATCGGTTTACTTTTAGATCATACAAGATATTTTTACAAGGCTTTTAACATAGTAAAAGTATAGAGGAAGAGGAGTCAAATGACCGGCTGACCATTAGGAGGTGGAATTTCCATGAAAACTCCCCCTCAATGGATAATATGAAAGGCCAAGCATTGCATGAAACTTTTAGAATTTTACAATACAAAATGGCTTATAAACATATCTTCAATATAATCTTCAGTCTAGAAGAACTGGAGATCTCTATCACCGCAAAGAATCTTCTCTCAGATAACACGCATATGAACTTCAATATGCTTCATTTTTTTATGTTGGACTAGATTCTTTATCAAGAGTAATACCACTCTGACCACCACATGGAGAGGAATACTTCCTTCAGCTTCCATGTGTATCTCTTCCAACAACCACTTCATCCACATGGCTTCTTTTCTTCTTCCATTGTACTTCTCTACCTTAGTAGAAGAAATGGAGACTGTTGGTTACTTTTGCTATTCCAAGAATTGGTTCCTGCACCAAAAAAATTGAACACATATCCATTATTTTTATATCTTAACACAACATCAGCATGGTTAGAGTCACAATATCCAAATAGACATCATAATAAGCATATAAATATAAATCATTATTGATTTCACTTTTAACCATCTTTAAAAGTTAACACTAGTTGTATAACAACTAACAATATGCTTAACAACTAACCATGTTAAAAGAACATGTTGAACAATTTCAACATACTATCCTTTTAAAATATTTAATAGACACAATCAAGTAATGGATGTTTCTAATACAAATGCAAGGGCGTTACAAGTGTCATTTGATATGCATATAATAATATTATAGTTTTACATAATCAGAAATGTTTTATAAAAACACAAATATATTCATTATCTTATTGTAATACTTTTAGAAATAAGATAAAACTTGATAACATATCAAATAATCAAGTCATATAAGAATAATCATAGTATTCACTGAAAACATAATCCACTAACTCGTGGATACTTCCCATGGATTTTGCTTCCAAAAATGATCATGTAAGAACTTTTCATTACATTTCAAAAAATTTAAGCCTATACATATCCTATATGATCAAGTTTTCAAGCCAAAAGATGAAGAATATTTCTATTGTTGAATAAATTATCAAAAAATGAAGCAAAAGAACATATAAGCTATTTGAGTATGTTTTCAATTGTAATTACTTCTAATTTATCTGATTTAATTATGAAAACACAACTCATTTTTCAACAAATATACACACACACACACACGCACGCACGCACGCACGCACGCACACACACACACACACGCACGCACGCACACACGCACGCACGCACACACACACACACACACACACACACACTTCTCATTTGGAAGTAATTTATAAATCTATTATATTAGCACTATGATTATTCTCATTATCATTATCATTATCTTGATTTTGATATGATTTATTCCATTTCGATTTTTGAAATTTGGCTTGTTTTTAAATTTACAATCCTCTTTCTTATGTCTAAATTTCTCATAGTTATGACATTTACCATAAAAACTAAATTTTAAGTTTCATGGTTTCTTTTTTTACTAGGAGCTTTAAAAGTTGATTTTTGATTCCTGTTAATCCTAGAATTTTTTTATTTCTAAGGAGTGCCTATATGGCATTTTATTTTGAAAAAAAATTAGTCATAACCCACTCTTCCTGAACTAGGAGAGCACTAAGGGTTTTCAAATATGGAATATATTGTTCTTATTAATATTTAGAATTTAAAATTGAAATGAAATTTTTAAATTTTTCATGGATATTTAACTAGATAATAAAATAGAGAAATTTATCATGAATTAAACTACTGCCACATCCATTTAATTGTGACTTAAAATTTTTTAATTTTTGCTAGATAATTAATCACTTTTTCATCTCCCTTCATGGGATTTTTCATAAACTTCAAATAAATTTAATAAATTTTGGCAAACATGTACCTTCATGCATCAACTCCAATTGTCCAAGCTTCACGATGATTTTAAGATTTCTGATATGAAGTATAAAATCATCTTGTACACTTCAGAAAATAATCAACATTGCCTATTTTAATTTTTGTTGATATGTGGTAACATTATTAGTAGTTACATGTCTTCTAAGTACGATCTCTCTCTCTGTTCCACTTACATTTACCCACAATTTGTGAGCCATGAATTCTTATTTCAATTGGATTT
The DNA here is from genome assembly GCA_018340775.1 of Taxus wallichiana var. yunnanensis. NCBI lineage: Eukaryota > Viridiplantae > Streptophyta > Pinopsida > Cupressales > Taxaceae > Taxus > Taxus wallichiana. Next base: position 71,156,411 of record CM031234.1, on the reverse strand, counting down.
TCCAAATGTTGTAGTTGTTTCCATTCAACATCTGTGATTTTTCAATTAAAAATTTATTAGATCTCATTTGTGCATAAAAAATGATAAAGAATTAACAAATAAGGATTAAATAAGAGTTTGATAGACAAATAATTGATTAGATCCCATTTATGCGTAAAATATGATAAATAATTAACAAACAAGGATTAAATAAGAGTTCGATAGATAAATCCCCCTATCATATTTCAATCCTTGTAATTGATCTTGATCACTTTTACGTCACAAATAATGAGATCTTGTATAAAAGGAATCTATACACGAAAATAATTAGAATGATATCAAACAAATTGAATCGAAACGTGAGTGAAATTGTTTTAGTTTTGCAATAAAATTATGACAACAAATGACCAATAATTTTATCATTTTTACAAAAAATTATAAGTTGCTATATATTTTTGAATAAATAAATAAACAACTTGTTATATATATATATAGGTCTCTTGCCCATATAATCAACTTGATATGATGAGTTATCTAAATCAACTCGGTCGAGTCATCTCATTAACTCAGTGAGCCATTTAAATCATATTATTTAAACCACATTACTAACCAAATTTCATTACCACATATATTCAAACTTATTACTAACTGAATGTAATATCAACCATATTACCACTTCCAAGATTTTCAAAGGATCATGGCCGAGACACTTTAATACCAAGCGAGCTACCAACAATGCCCACAAAGGGCCACAAAAAAAAGGGGTGGTGTGACCTAAGTCACACCACCAAATCCATTTGGGAAGGCTTATAAAGCCTTCCCCTTATTATGGTGTCCCCATGTGGGACTAAACCCACGTAGACAAGGAGGTAGGGGTAGGCGGGGCATGTGTTCTAGGTGGCGTAAGCGTTAAGGGGATGCAACATGTGCCATTTGACACGGTTTTAGGAGGGTTTGCAGTAGGAAGGAGGGGCTCCAATATAGTTGATAGGGTTAGTTTTAGGTTTAGTTTAATATAAGTTTTTAATATATTTCAGTTAGGTTTAAATACTTAGGTTTATTATATATATATAACCATACATATAAATATATATGTACATAACAAACTATATATATATATATATATATATATATATATATATATATATATATATATATATATATATATATGAAATCTATACAAATAGTTTATATAGATTATAGTCACAAAGGTATTTCTAAAAAACTTAAAAGTAAAAAAAGGGTTTCATATTTCAAATTGTAAAAAAAATATTACCAGGAGACCATGGTTTTTACATGACCAATGAAAAAATTCAAATGGCCTATTTTCCCGAATCTTGTCTCCTGTGCACTTATTTTTCACTTGGAATTTTTACTTGTTTTCTTGAATTCCTGCATACATTATAAACTATACAAAATATTTAATACTTCTTACATTGATTCTCGAGGTTGGGTAATTGGAATTAGTTTTCACTTCCTTATGTAGAATGCAAATAACTTCCAACCGTGTAACTAAAATTCAAAAAGGGAAGGGAGGGGGGTTATATAATATTTCAACCAAAACTACCTAACTTCCCAATGGTTACACCCTTTCATTTAATAGGTTAAATTAAATTTAATTATCTCGCTCTGGTACCATGTTAGGGCTGAGATATAAAATTGTAATAACATTGAATATTAAATAAACATTATAACTAACATTACTATGAATGAAATAAATAAACAAAATAAAGAAAGGAACACAGTGACACATATTTTAATGTGGAAAACCTATAAATGGGTAAAAAACCACAAAGAATAATCCACTATAATGAGAAACATTTACATTACAATCCAGTAACTCCTCCCTCCTTCTACTCCTTGTCACATAAAGATTCACGAGATTTATTGAATATGACCTATGGTCATATTTAAATAACCCAAGGGGTTATGTCTATATTAAGTGATAGGCCACACCTTGATTTAATAAATAGTTAGTTAATTTATAACTAACAAAGATAATACAAAGTTTATATTTAAATAATAAGAATATAAACTATTTTATATTATTTAAATAGAAACTAAATATTATGATGCACTTAATATTATAGTTCTAACAAGTTAGATTTAGACGTAGTCATTTGGAATAACTATATCTTCTTGAGAGACTAAGACTTCTCTTGTATAAAATAAATGACGTAACTAGACTTAGGGGTTCAATCTTTCAACAGTACAAGAATATTTCTAATTCATAAAGATAGCCGATTTAGGGGAATTTCAGTTGTTTGAGTTTTAGTTCAGACCATGATCGAAGTGTAGGAGCAAGGGCCACTCCTACCCAACGAAAGGGGGATTCACAGTTGTTTATTTTTGTTTTATTTATGAGTTAGTGTTTTACAATTTATTATATTCTCAAATGCAATGCACTTTCCATTATGAATGCTCAAGTGATTGCCTTTTTCATTCAATATTTCAATTCTAGTATTTCATTTCAAGCATTTCATTTTTTAATCACAATCAATTCATTAGTTTATCGTCTTTATTAGTAGAACCCATGTTGAGCTTGCATTCCGACTATTCCCTTTATTGAAAACAACCTTGTACAATTCCCTGGATTAATAGAATAATTTGATTAAAGTACAAGCATTGACAACACTCATCATAAATCCCTTTAAATCCTATTTCCAAAACATCTTACGTTTCCTTCAAACTCCAAGTGGAAGGCCTTCAACTAGGTACATCTTTGAAAAAGATCCAAAACTACCCCAAAACTTCCTTAAGACTAGTCTTCATAAATAGGGCACACCTTTCCATTTAGAAGATCAACCATGATCTGAAGCCATCATAGACATCAATTTAAAATCCCATGCTAAAAACTATGTCAATTTATTTCACAACACCTTTGGAATACTTTCTCCAAAACTTAACTTTTATTTGCACGTGGATGTTCAATTGTCACTAATATCAAAGGAATATTAATGACAAAGAATATTCTAGGATAACTAGAGGGAGTTTGAAATAAAGTTGACAAGGAAGGGCATGTCAAAGTAATGAGAACACTGATGAAGCATTGAATTCTTGAGTAGGCTGGTGATAGGTAAAAGTACGATGATTATGTAAGAGCATACCAAGATTATTTATTACATATTATAATAGGTATATGATGTGGAAAACAGTTAAGAAGGATGAATACTTTAGTATATGAGTTTATTTTGTGAGACTAGATTAGTTAAGAATGCCTAATCCCAAGGCCTAGTTAGCAAATCGACTTAGAAAGGTGGAGTGGACACTTGAGACTACTAGTGAATAATGGTAGAGGCATGAGACACATTATAGGACATGTTCAAGGGGATAAATGGTGAATAACAACTCGGATATGGTGAGTTTTAATGTTAACTAGCTCAAATTGGCCTAATTCAAGGACCTAACATGAAGGCATGAAGTAAAAAAATCTTTGGAAAGATAATAAACTCATGTTAAGTGTGTAGAGACATTTTCAAGATTCCAAATATGAAGCTACAAGTCATAATTTAACTTTTGGAGTTATGGTTAGGGTCATTGGTATGACTTCCCTTCAGGAAAAACTATTTTAGTATGCCAAAATGAGATGGGATTAGAATTTTCAGAGTGAACCATGATAGATTATCCATTAAAGATAATGTATGAGGTAGTCACGAAGGTTTTCTCAAAATTTAAGGACCCGAGGAGGACTTTTGTGCAAGATATTACATTTTTACCAAAACTGAAGGCTAAGTATGTAGGATAAAATAACACCATAACTTCTTAGCATTAAAAATAAATTGTGGAGCCTCTTTCAGATAAATCATAAGACATAAATTTTAAGATCATAGAGATAAAAATATGTTTGCAAAAATTTTGATGTCAAATGGATGAGATATAAGAAATTTCTATCCATTTTTGTGAAGTTTCCTGAAACCCTCCTAAGCCCAGTTGAAATGGGTATGGATACAAATGCTTGGTTATTCCTCCAAATGATTTTTTTAAATTTTTATGAATTTAATAATTTATATAATTCATCGAGCATATTTCCATGGTAATTTTTCTATTGACACCTAGTGTACACCAAAAAATTGGCATTTTATGAAGATTTCAATGTATAGACAAACTTTGTAAGGGAACCCATGCTCAATTTTATTTTGAAGGATTATGGGGATGTGGTATTGATTTCTATGAAGTATTTTGACTTATTCATTTGGAAAAATGTGAAAATACAGGTACATTTTTATTCCTAATAATTGTTTGAGAATCCTAAAATGCAAGACTAGTCATGAAGGCATGAAGGTGCTCATGATGAATTGCCTTATAATTGATTGTTTTTGGTCATGAGAAGCATGAAGTTATATCATATGATCTTTGAGTGTTTTTATTTTTGTCTGGTTAAGTGGTTTAAAGATGAAACCTCAAGGTGGGATATGACTCAAAAAGGCTAGTGATGAAGTGTGTTCATAGAGGTAAGTAGATGGAGTTTTGTTCAAACAAAGTATACTTTTGAATGATTTTACATGTTTTTATGATTCCCTTGAAATAATCAAAGTGTTATTTGATCTTTTATATTCCATTTAAGATGTTTAAACATAAGAAGTTGAAGAATTTTTTTAATCTCCCAAAACACAGTCAAACCATTTTGAGAAATTGAAGTGAAATGATGATCCTTGCCATGTTTTGAAGAATTTTGTAAAGTATAGGTGAAATAAGACTTCATTGTATTTATATTGGTGTATGATATGTGTTTTGATGACAAGATTTAGTGCTCCAAATGCCAATGTTTTGAAGACTATTTTTTCCACTAGGATTGTGAATGTCCAACTGAGATGTAAAGTGAAATGAAGGTATTATACCCTAATTTGATGAATAAAAATCATGTGTCGATGATTTATACACATTTTAGTGTCCTCCAAAAAGTTTACAAGGCTTGATAAGACCTAGAAGTATAGTATCTTTTCAAAAAATGAAGATTCATTTTTAAATAACTAAAATCAGTTATGCATTCGAGCTCTAATGGAGGTATGAGGATGAAATGGTGAGTGTAAAATAATATAAATGTTGTATATAGTTTTTGGGACCATGTTAAACATGATAGAAAAGTTTTGAGTCTTGTGAACACATTTGAAATGCTAAAATAAAAAATTAGGACTTGATTAGCTAGAGAAAAAATTTGATAGGACAATTACAAATAAAAATGCAAAGGTTAGATTGGAATATTTGGTGCATAACTAAATATCAGGGGTTGTTGTAATGTACCATTGCATCTTAGAGGATTTATAAACCATATTTTAATCTCAATAAATTAATGGAATTGAATCTTATACATTTACGGTGTAATGATTATACCTTGGCAGTTTTGAGGAAGTCTCTTATTTCCTATTATACACACTTTAAGTGGAATATGAAGTGATGTAAAGGAAGAATAAGTGTATGAGACATATGAGAGAGTTATTATATTGTATATGAAGGCTTGAGAGAGTAGATAACATGTTTTTCAAATTAGGGGTGTTGGTGGAAGAGATAAGTGTAGGAGTTGAATATGTGAACAAATAAGTGTAAGAAAAAGTTTGAGAGTGACTTCCCCATGAGGACGAGAACCTAATCATGAATGCATAATCATCCATGGAGACACGAGATAATATTATTGTGTAAAGGAGTATAAATATGATGATAGAGGTGTGAAGAAAGAGGGAGAGAAGAGGTGAGCTGATTTTGTGATCACAACTTGTTGTAGTAAGACAAATGATAAAGAAGTGATCAACACAAAGTTGAAGACTAAGTGAAAAATTTGCATTAGGTAGTTGGAGCTTCCTTATGATTTATAGCTTGCAGAAGGTCAGTGTGTGTTTGATTGAATTTGGGATTTGGAGCTTTCATGCAAGTAGAATATTTATAAAGATTAAGTGGATGCTTGGTCAATTTTTGGAGTTGTAGCTCCATTTGAATTGATGCTCAACTTGAAATTGATATAATCTTCATAGGAAAATATTTTCCAAGTTAATTATTTGATTTCAATGGATTTTCTCCCTTGAATCCTTGAAGGGTTTCCCACATTAAATCATTTTTCTATTTTTTTACTCTCATGTTGGCTACTTGTGAATGATTGTATGGCTTTAACATAAAAAATTAAGTGAATTAAATTGTTTGTCAAAGTTTGAATAGAGATTGATTCACCCCTCTCGGTGTCATAGTTTCCAACAATTGGTATTAGAGAAAGGTCCTTCTAAGATAATTCTAACAACTTTAAGGGTGTATTTGGATCACATCTATGACAGGTTAAGATGATAAGAAAGACTATAAAGGTGTCTAAAATGAAATATTTCTCATGGATATGGAATATGGTAGCACTTTAAAAGAAGGTTATGAGGATGAGTCAGCGGAATAAGAGGATGAGGTAAATATTGATGTTGGTTTGATAAGTTATCTTTATGAACTAAAACTCCTAGGGAAAAAGAATAAAAATTGAGAATTTCGTTGAAGGATTATGAAGAGAAAATCAATATTCTTGAGAAAAGAATAACAAGAAGGATATTGTGGATGGTGTTGGCCATTGTGTTTATGTCATCATTGATTTCAATTAAATTGATGTAAAAGGGTGTCACGAGGTCATATGTGTCTCTATGAGTTTTCTTTCAGTGTCAAAAATGAAGGTTGAATGGTAGTGTCATGTTTGGTGGAGTTATATGTTGTTCTGGAACATGGTCTAGTGATATGAGTCTTGGTTTAAGTCCCCCAAGTGAGTTAAATGTTTTCACGAGGTCAAAAATGGTTAGTATGATGTGTCCTAGTTGTATATGATTCTACATTGAGGTTATAATGGTAATTTCAATGTTGAGTTAGGTCATTCGAGGCCTTTTTAGTCCTAGAGCATGCTGAATTATAAGGAGGTATGAGAAATGAAGATGATTAGTCTTTTCCAAGCATGGTAGCAGCATAGTAATGGTATACATGGTATGTATGGTGAGTTTTAGGTCATAAATCAATGGTATGATACATGTATGATGTCCTTGGGAAGTAAGTAAGTGAGAATAGGTAGTTTAACATAGGTTTTAACCTTAACAATTGGAGAGTTTGAGAGCTATTTGGGCTAGATGGTTAGTATAGAAATTTAGAGTATGTTCTTATGATGCTTCATGACAAGTTTTAGGTAAAACTGATGAATATTTTTGAATATATGCAAGTTTTGAAAAAAGCTGGGTAAATTATAATTTAATTTTGAAGCAAATGTGGAACTTCTAATGCTCGTTGTGAATTGTATATTTTGCATGGGGACCTGAGCTCTTTCACATAGCTTCTTAGGCCGCTTATTAAGGTTTCACAAAAATAATGAGGTGGTTTTATAAAAAAAATACAAATTATAGTTAATCAGCGATGACTGGATGTTGTAGAGGACTCTTCCATCTTTCTAGAAAGATATAGTAGAGCATGTGATAGGATGTGGGCCCCATTTGAAATTGCTTCTTTACGAAGAATTTTAGTTAGGGATAAGTTTTTCCAAAGGATTTGAAAAATAAATGGAATTTTTTTAGTATATGGTTTTTATTGATGCTCACAAAGTGGTTTTAAGTCATGGTGATGCATCTAAATGGTAAAGTGTGCCATATTTGTGAAGACTAGTCAAAGGGCAATTTTGGAGTAATTTCCTACAGTTTGCGAGAGATTAGCTTGGTTGAAGGCCTTATAGTTAGAGTTGGAAGGAGTTATAATATTTTATGGAAAGAGGAGTTCAATTTATTTATATTTTATAAGTTTTGTATCACAACGATGCGATTTGATGTGTTATCCAGTCAGTTTGTAGATAATAAGGTTTCTTGTTTTCCAAGATAGAATTGGTTTTAATAAAATATTGAGTTAGTTAAAAAATTATATGGATTATCTGATGTGTTATTTCACATGGATATTTCAGAGGTATTAATTTTGTTCCTAATTAATTCCTTTAAAAGTATTAAAAGTGATATAAGGGTGCAAACTAGTTGAGTTTGCAAAATTGGTTTTGGATAGCTTATTTTGGTGAAGAGGAGAGTTTTGTGATTTGAAAATATGTATGTTTCATGAGCTATAACTTTCCTATATTTTATTTTAAAATAATTTGAATTCCATTAAGTGTTTACATGCCATATTTGAGGTGTTTTGGAGTGTCCTTGAGGCCTAAAGATAAAGATAGGGTCTTTGAAACAATTGTTTGGTGAAGGACATGAGCCTTTTGGATTATGTTATGAATTATTTGATTAGTACAAGATAATTAACAAAAATGTATGATTTTTTTATGATATATTATGCATGTTTGATGAATTTAATATTTTTACTAATCAATGTTTTGGTGTTAGTGAATTTTACTTATCCTAGTGATGGGGTTTTGAGCATGTTTTGTCCAAGATGAGTGGTTTTGTGCATGGGAGACCTATATATGTAATATGTAAGAATTTTCATTAATTTCTATTTATTTTATTAATTTTTAATGGTCAAAATTATTATGTAGGACCGACCTCTCTTATGGTTTAAGGAAGAAAAGGATATAAAACAAGTGTTTTGAGTTCATTTTTAAACTAGTTCTATTCAAGGGAAAAGTGTGACCTATGTGGAAGTGTGTAATAGGTTTGAATGAATTTATTGAGAGCTGAAATATTTTTTTACATGTTGAATACCGATTGATAGCATGTGTGCAATGGTTTAGATCAAAGATAATTCCAAGAAAATAAATATAGAGTGAGTTGAAGGAGAGAGCATGTGATGAGGATTTGAAGGAATTTGGAGCTGAAATTTGGGATCAAATTTAGATGTGGTATTAGCATATTTTCAATTATAATACTTCATCAAAATATATTACGATGATTCATATTCATAGAATTCTCTTGTTGTGAGTAATATCAATAAGGGAATGGGGGTTATTGCTCTTTGTGGGGTTGGTGCCTCACTAAATAAATATCTTATCATGTTTAATATTCAATTGAGTCTTTTTGTGTAATATCAAAATGTTAATTATGGGGTTTCTTTCCCTCAATGGTTTCCCACTTACATATTGTTTCTATGTGATCTCTCTCTTATGTTATGTTCATTTGAATGTATTGTGCACAATTAATAAGATCTCATTGAATGAGTATGGTTGAGTGGATGTTAATGGTTGTTATAATTAATGGTAAATGAATTAATAAATTTATAGGAATGATTCACCCCTATAATCCATTGTGATTTAAATAAATTGAGATGTTTTAAAATAACTTGAATCACAACTAAAAATGGTATCAAAAGCATTCAAAGCCAAGGATGAATAATGTATCAAAATCAATGCATAAATGAAGACTCTAAAGGAGGAGTTAGAAAAAGCATCAAACAAGCTAATGATATATGAAAATTTTACGGAAAGCACTAGAAATCTTGAAGGTTTTCTAAGAAACCAAAGACATCTTGGTGACAGATCAGGTTTGGGTTTCAAAATTGAGGAAATTAAGGATGAAACAAGTCATGAACTAATTCCAAGACTTTATAAGATAAATAAGGATCTCAAAGATAAAAATAAGATCATTATACATCCTAATGCAAGAAAATTATCAAGTAATTTGAATGGAGTATGTTATTCATGCGATGTTTTGGTCATAAATCTAGGGATTGTATAAGGAAAGAAGACAATGAGAACACATAGATATTTGGTAGAACTAAAAATAATAGTAGTAGAGTTTATCATAAGTGTAATGAGAAAGGACATATAGCTAAATACTATCTTGAATAACCTTTGAGACAAGATTGGAGGAGTGAAACACCTAGAGATAAGACTCATATTGTGTGCTTCAAATGCAACAAGGATAAACACTTTATAAAAAAATATGGGAAAAATAAGTACATCTATAAACGGAAAGACTAAATAAAGACTACTCCCAAAGAAGAACCAAGAAAAATCATGTTAGAAAAAGTGTTAGACCATGAGTTCAAAAGGAATGAACCCAAAGAACTAAGATGTAATGGGGTGAATCATAACCTAGAAAGGAGTATGTCAATCTCAAATCTGATAAACCATCAAGTCAAGGAGATAAGTGTGATATGATTGAAGATAATAAAGTTATTAAGGAGATTCATGAGTTTTCGACATCAATAAAAGTGGACACAATCATCCCTAACAGGTCACTAAAAGTAATCTCAAGGAACATGTGCAAGAAATATGAAAATAAGGTGGAGTTATTAGACTCCCTTGATGACCTTATGAGGTTTCAATACACTAAGAAGCTTGGTGTGCCTTAATTAGGACTCTAGAATACATATACTACTTGAAATAAGAATTGGTGTGTGAAGTAAAAGGTGTGTTTTTTTCTCATAAAATTTGAATAAAATTAACTTCTTCATGGTATATTAAGTACTATTGGTTCAATTCAAGTGTGATTTGATCCTAAGTTTGGAAGAAATATGAAAATGGTGCCCTATCAATAAGGTTTGAGTGTGTAGGTTGGTAAAATAAACTACCTAGGTGATTCTTAGGTACCCTTGGTCAAGTCATCATGATATTTCTAATCCCTCATATCATTCTTTAATCATGCTCTAAATATGAGAAACTATGACTTGTCAAATTGACCCAATTCAGTAAAAGGTTATAAAGTGTATATATGTGTGAACCAATCTAAATGTCAAATCATCATACTTAGCTCAATCAAAAGATAAGTTGGTTTATAAGGTCTGATATGTTCAAATTCATGTGAGGATGGTCATCATTCTAGAAATTCTAAAGAACTTGAGTTCATTATACCCTAAAATGGTATGTAGAGAGTCTTTAAACCAATGGAAAATCAAGCCAAGATAAATCATGAAGATAATATGATTAAATTTATCCATAATCCCATTTTTCCAAATATGATCAATCATGAAAGAGTTGATCATTATCTTTTTGATTCCATCATACTCTATTTTGCAAAAATGAAAAAGATTATTACAAATGTATGAGATAAAGGATATCAATGTATCATCAATAAAGTGACTAGTTTTCAAGTTTTCTTGATACAAAAGGGAAGGGTTATAAGTTCATCAAGATAGTGTATGCAATCTAGTGTGTTGAAGAGAGGTAAAAAATGGGGATAAGATTATAGGTGAGGTGCACATGTGTAATAGTTATGATGAAGATGATTTTAGTTCAAGAAGAAACAAGGTTATCTTTATAAAAAAATTGATGGATTCTCTCTCAAGGTTGTAGAGGAGATGAGCACAAAAGGAATTTTCTTTTTGTGATAAGTCATGAAACAAACCAATCTCAACTCATTCCTCACTAGTTACCCTTCTCCATGACAAAAATACTAAGATAAATTATTGAAACAATGTTATTGAAAGTTCAAGAAGCTTGTATCTAATCTCATGATTAAGCTAAATCTGAATTATATGCCTAATTTGATTAGTATTGTAGAAGTAAATGAATAATCAATTAAGTACATAAATTAACCCAAGAAAACTAAGAAATGAAGTAAAAACATTATGTGAAAATATAGGGTAAGAATATTTAGTTGATTCGTAGAAATACCAAAGGTATACAAAGATAGAAAACTAGAAAATACGAAGCAATCGATGTGACAAAGAAGCTCGAAAAAATGAAGATATATAAGAATAAGCTAGACTAGGGCACCTAGAGAGGGACAAGGGTTCTTCTAGGAACCATAGACCTATTTCTAGGTGCATGGGCCTTTGGAAATTCTTAGGAAACCTCCTTTGAGTGGTCATAAGGTGTTTTTTTAATTCTCCTTTGGTTTCTTTGAGGTCACATAGTGATCACTTTGAAATCGCTAGAAACCTATAATGAAGTATTAACCTATAAAACTTAAAGAGACATCGAATTATAAAATAGAAAGATGTAAAGTGAGAAGTTGGACTTTCCTCAACTATCATAATAGTGAATTTATGACTATGTTTTTCACTACATCTCATACCCAATGTAGTTATGTGTGTGTGTGTGTGTGTGGAATTGTTCCTAGGTGGCTCTTGTGCATGCCACACTTGATAGCGAGAAAGTAAGCTAGATGTAAATAAATGTAATAGATGTGCATATAAAACAATGAAATTCCCTACTCTGAAGTGTATGCAGAATAACCATCCCTTGTATCCCTTGGATGGTACTAGATGGATGCAATGGAGCTCTTAGATGCTTGATGGATGTAACCTTAGGTGGTGATAGTTAATTCTTAGTGTTTTGTCCTTTATTATGATCACATAAATTTATATTTATATGATTCCCTTTCCTGAATTTCATAATTAACCCCAAAAATGATGAATACCAAAAATATAAGATGCTTAAATGGATAGAAAGGACCTTAAAGATGTGAGTAAAGTAAAAAGTTGTCAAGGGTACCCAGAGGGGATGAGGGTTCTTAACGTTGGTGTATTAGTTAGGCACTCATGTCCATGACGATAAATTTTGACGTATAAAAGGAATAATGAGAAAGTAAGGGTGTAAGACCAAGAGAAGTAATAGAAAGAAAAGAAAGTTGGCCAAACACATGGGTTAATTATTAATTTTCTTGCTTAGGAATCACAAGAATAGTATGTAATCGGGACCGAGATAATTTCCCAAAGTGCATGATTTTATGTCTACACATCATACTAAAAGGTGAGGTTATTCCATAAGGTGTTGTAAGAAATATTTAATGATGAAAGATGAGAAAATGCTCACAAGGTTCAGTAAACAAATTCTCATGATCATCTCTCAATCAAAACATATCGATATCATCCTTCTTGAAGAAAAAGGCATAACGTCACATTCCATGAAATGTAAAATGAAGGAAAACAAAGTTATGATGTCACTCAAGGAATCTCATAGTAGTAGGTAGTGGAATTAAATAAGGTGAGATTATGGAGAGATTTTTCATGGTAATATAGACTAGTTCTATCATCAAGACCCTTTACAGTGAAGGAAAATACTTAAGTTGAAGTGGAAGCCTTTGAAAGCATGAATAACTTAGTTTTGAGGTAACAAGACATGGTAAACTAGAAGTGTTGGCACTATTGATAAAAATTCAAACCTTTTCTGGAAATATTTGTTACTTTTTCATGTGCATATAGATCTCTAAAGGACTTTAAGCCTTGAAATCAGTTTTAATTGTTTGTATGACACTTTATGGTATTTTCAGTTCATTTATAAACCCTAACCGGGGTTTAACCTAAAATAGTAATTCAGTGGGTTCCATAGTATCTAAAGACCTAAAAATGGAGGTTAATGTCTAGAAGGAGAACTAAAAGATATCCTATAAGACTTACCTCTTGAACACCTTCTAGTTTCATGAAATCGGTGACAAGTGGATTCAAGTATGTAGAAGTGAAATTAGGTTTGAGAGTAGACTGGGAAGTGAAAATTAAAGGGTTTAATCCTCATGCCATAATCTGAGGTTGTTTATATTTTATCTAAGAATGAAGGAATAAATTTTGATAACACTCTTGGAGATGGTTCCATTAATAAATCTCCTAAATTCATGCCATTTACGTTATAGACCTATAACAAGAGTTTAGAAGCCTAGTGTTTGATTAGAAATGGATATTTGGGGTCTTATAAACTTAATTGGGTTCTTAAAACTTGAAAAACAATATTCACTTCATATTTTAACTGATTTTGAAGATATCATAGCTTCACGAGAATAATTTCTTCAGATTCTATGACGGTGAGGGTATTAGTGATTGAAACAACTAAGGAGGGCTAAAGAAAATACTTGAGATGAAATAAATTGAAATACACCATTAAAAATAAGATTTAGAGAAGAATTATCTATATTCAACCCTCAATACATTATATATATTGAGTTTAGATTCCTGAAAACAAGATAAAGTCTTATAGGACAAAGATGTTGAGCCTAGTTTTAAGATGACAAAAAGATTAACATAGGAAAGAATGGCCTATTACAACTGAGTATGAAGGGATCATGATGAGACATGTTAATCATTAAGGTTATAAAATATTTAGAGTGATCATGCTTCCTAGAAGATGATTTTAGAGGATGTACATGACAAGAAAAAGTGAATGATGTACAACATGAAGATACAGTCATGTGTTAAATTCATAAAATAATCCCTACAGTCTAAAATATCAGTCTACAGTCAAATATGTAGATGTAGGGAAAGGGAATTCATTTGGAAAACTATAATAAAGTGTTTAAGACATCAAAAACATAAAGGAATCTATTAAATCAAGATGTAGATAGTGTTGAATCCCTCTAAATTGAAAGGAGCTAAAGCTAAATGAATGACCACAAGCTTTGAACATGATTATCATTCTCAAAGGTATGGATCTAAGTTTTTTCATGATGGAAAGTATTATATGGATAGTTAATAAGACCACATTTAAGGTATGGGAATGAAGGATTAATGTGTTAAGGGATTACAAGTTAGAATGAGCAGATCAAAATAAAATTCGAGATATGCCTTAGAACACTCTTGACACTATATTAGGCATGTAAAGTGATGAAAGTGCACCTACAGTATGAGAAGAATAAAATATAGTATCTTAAGAAGATCCCTAAGAGATATAAAAGGTAAGTATGATTGATATCTATAAGGATATTTCATAAAATATGGTGGGATTTACATGACCAATTCTTGCGGGTAATGAACATTGCCAAAGAACTAAAAATGGACGCTTACGGGGTTGGCTAGATTTATTAAGGTAGGGAAGCAAGTATTAGCTATTCAAGAAAATTCATATGAGGTATACTAGGAATATAAAAAGCATATTAAGACAAATAATTACAATGAGAATTACTATTCACGGGGCGAAAGTGGTGAAAAAATGAAGCTCACTAAACTAAGCAAACAAGGAAATAATCATTGAAGAAACCAATTAGGATAGGGTTGATGTTGTTGGTTCACCTAGATACCAAAGATATGGGGTAAAAATATTGCTTAATCATACAAATAGTGGTGTAATGACACTAGGTGGAGAAATAATGATGTCTTGAATGCAATGAATGGTGTTCTAAGGATGACCAAAGTTGGTCTAAAATGCACTAAAAAGTTGCTTTAAGGAACTCATCCCTAAATCTTGCCTACAAGTAGCATGTGGAGGAATTGAGCCTCAAATTAATTTTTCTTAAATGATGTAGGAATATATATGATCTAGAAATATGTTTTCTCTCTAATATCATATTATTGGCATGTGTATGTGATATGATGGCATCTTCTTAGGGGAGTAATAGTGAATTTAAAGCATATTGAAGAACAAAATAGGGCTAAGGAAGAGAAATAAAAGAGGAAGAGTCTAAATCGTGAATTTTGTTGACATTACCAACTAATATGGAGAAAAAAATTTATCCATGAGCATACCATGAACTAAAACTAGGTATTATGTTATCAATACAAAAGGGGAGGAGAATCGGGAGGTTTTGTCATCAATGACAAAGGGGAGATTGTTGGCATGTGGATACTGAGTTTTAATTGATGTAAAAGTAATATTAATGTAATAGATCTAGAGGGATATTGGAATGAAGTTGACAAGGTAGAACATGTCAAAGTCATGAGAACATCGATGAAGCACTAACTTCTTAAGTAGATGGTGATAGATACGAGAAGGATGATGATGTAAGAGAATACCATGATTATTTATTACATATTATATAAATTATATGATGTGTAAACAAGGATAGAAGGATGAATATAGGGGCACATGAGTTTATTCGTGAGACTAGCTCAGTTCAAGATGCCTAATCCCAAAGCCTAGTTAAAAAAGTGACCCGAAAGGTGGAGTGAAGGCTTAAGGTTTCTTGTGTAGAATTTTAGAGGTATGAAACACATGATAATACATATTAAATTGGATACATGGTGAATAATAGTTCAAATGTGGTGAGATGTAGTATATACTAGCTCAAATTTGCCTAATTCAAGGACCTAACATGACGGTATAAAGAAAACAAATATGTGGAAAGATAATTAAAGAATTGTAAGTGTGTAAGGAAATTTTCAAGAGTTGAAATATGAATCTAAATTTCATAATTAAAATTCTAAAGGCATGGTTAGGGTCATTGGTATGACTTCCCTTCAGGACAAACAAGTTTAACATGCCCAAATGAGATGGTATTTTAAGTTTAAGAGTTAACCATAAAACATTATCCATTATATATTATTGAGGATGTAGCCATGAAGGCATGGTCCAAATTTTAGGACTTGAGGGAAGTTTTTTGCAAGCTATTACATTTTATCAAAACTAGGTTAAGCAAGGTATGCTAAAATAACACCCTGAATTCTTAGAATTCAATATAAATTTTGGAGCCTCCTTCAGATAAATGATAAGAGATAAATTTTAAGAGCATAGAGATAAAACTATTTTTAAAACTTCTTAGGTCAAATGGATGATAAATAAGAAATTTCTATCCATTTTTGTGAAGCTATCTGAAACCCTCCTAAGCACATTGAAATTGGTATGGAATTCCTCCAAATGAAATTGAATAGCCTTATAAAGTGATTTTTTTGGTCATGATAATAATGAAGGTATCTCATATGATCTTTGAGTGTGTTTATTTTTACCTAGTTAAGTTGTTTCAAACTGAAACTTTAAGGCATAAAAATGGCTCAAACATGCTAGTGAATAAGCTTGTTGTTATAGGTGAGTATATGGAGTTTTGTTCAAACAAAGTGTACCTTTGAATGCTTGTAAAAATTTTATAATTCCATTTAACTCCCAAAAATTTTATTTAAGATTTGAAATTCCATTGAATATGTTTAAACATAAGAAGTTGAAGATTATTTTCAAGCTCCTAGAACACAGTCAAAATAGTTTGAGAAATTAAAGTTAAATGATGATCCTAGACATATTTTAAATAATTATTTCAATTTGAGGTGAAATAATACTTCAATATATTTATATTAATGTATGATAGGTGTCTTGAAGACAAGAATTAGTGCTCCAAATAACAATAATTTGAACACTATTTTTTTCCACAAGACTATGAATGTATAGCTAAGAAGTAAAATAAAATGAAGGTATTCTTCCATAAATTTATGAATCCCAATCATGTGGTCATGATTTATACATATTTTATCATCCTCCATGAAGTTTTAAAATATTTATAAGACTTATAAGTATATTATCTGCTCTAAAAATGAAGACTAGTTTTTGAAGAACTAAAATAAGCTATGCATTTGAGCTCTAATGGAGGTATGAGGATGAATTTTTGAGTTTACATGCATATAAATGTTGCATATATATTTTTTTGGACCATGTTCAATGTGCATGAAATTTTTGACTCTTTTGAACATGTTTAGAAGGCTAAAAGACAAAATTAGGACCAGTTAGCTATATGATAAAATTTGATTGGACAATTACAATTCAAAAGTGTAGAGATCATATTGGAATATTTGATGCATAACTAAAAATTTAAAGGATTTTGGAACATACCATTACATATCAGATGAGTTAGAAATCATATTGACATCTGAATAAATGAATTGAATTGAATCTTATACATGTATAGGTGTAATGATTATACCTTGGTAGTTTTTATGAGGTCTCTTTTTTCCTCTTGTATGTACTTAGAGTGGAATATGAGGTGATGTAAAGGTAGAGGAAGTGTATGAGACATATGAGAGAGTTATGCTTTTGTATATGAATACTTGAGAGGATTGGAGCATGTTTTTGAAACCAGGGGTGTTGGTGGAAGAGATAGGTGTAGAATTTGAATATGTGAAAAATAGGTGTAAGAAGAAGTGTGAGAGTTCCTTCCTCATAAGATTGAGAACCGGATCATGAAAGTAGATCAATACATGAAGACAATATATTAGATTAATTTGTAAAGGAGCATATATATGATGAGATATGTGTGAGGATATAGGGAGAGAAGAGGTGAGCTGATTTTGTGATCACAACTTGTTATAGTAAGACAAATGATAAAGAAGTGATCAACACAAAGTTGAAGACTAAGTGACATCTTAGCATCAAGGAGTTGGAGCTTCCTTGTAAGTTGTAGCTTACATAATATCAGTGGGTGTTTGACTGAATTTTACATTTGGAGCTTCCATGCAATTAAAATATTTTTAAATATCAAGTCAATGCTTGGTCAAATTTTGGATTTGTAGATCCATTTTGAGTTGATGCTCAACTTTTAGTCACTGTAATCTTTATAGGACATTATTGTCCAAGTTAATTCTTTGATTTTAGTGTTTTTTTCTCCCTTGAAGGTTTTCCCACATTAAATCATGTTTATATGTGTGTACTATCATGTTGGCTACTTTTGAATGATGGTATGGCTTTAACATAACAAATTAAGTGAATTAAATTGTTTGTCAAAGTTTGGATAGACATTGATTCACCCCCTAAATGTCCTAATTTGCAACTTCTTTAGAAAATTTCCTATTTGAGTGGGGTCCACAAATCACCACATAATTTATCTTACCTTTATGTAAATCTGGAGGAGTCCTCTACAACATCCAATTGTCATACTAGCAAGACCAATCAATTCTAATATTTTACCAAGAAAATCTCTCCTAATACTTTTAAGCTAGGGTTTAAGGCTCATAAAAATTATTTACCTTCTTAACATACATTCATAAAATTATGATTATGAAACCACTTAATTATATTTGTTAAATTATATTATCTCAATGGAAGATCATCCCTGAGAGCCACAAGGTACCATGCAAAGCAAATAATTCATGGTGAGCATCACAAGTTGCAATTTGAGCTAGAAATCGCCCTTTTTGGCAGCTTGTTTCACCTAAAACATCATAACATCAAAAATATTATTGATAATGAATTAAAAAATTTCTCACACATATAGGACACCTCTTTACACCATCTCTAATCATCATAATATCTCAAATTTTTCATCATCATCATATCATCATTTCTCACTAAACTCTAATTTTGACTCTTTTTTCAACTTGAAACTACTATAACAGACCATCATCAAAGGTGAAACACTCAAGAACATGCTAAAAATCCTATCTCAATGATAAAATCATCTTTCTTACCTATTCCTTACCTATCTTTACTTGATAAGGATCAAATTTTTTTAGACTCATCCATTTCTTTACTTCAAAAAAATCCTAGAATTGAGTCTCTAAACACCCTCTTCGGTGAAATTTTAACAAACTTCTTCAAGCCCTAGAATATCAGTAAAAACATGCACCCTATAGATCCCCTGGACCTATGAAATCTCTTTCTAGTATAAAATACAAAATTTGGTTTACATACCTTGTATATGACTCATAGAGATGACATCTTCATATTGCCTCTTTCCGTGAAGCTCTTTCTCATTCATTTAAAATATTTCTTCATGTTATTTCACTCTTCATTGGTGACTTACCTACTCCACAAGCCATATTACATGTATAAAACCTTATTCTACCATATAAATCTTATAAACACCCTTCATACTTTACCTTGAAACTTAGATCATGTGGAAGAGATAAAAACTATCTCCCCTATCTTAATATCATTCTTGAGACCTATAATATGCAATGTTAATGTTCTAACATCATATATCCTTCACTCATGTAAGAAAAGATCCATACAAGACAAGATAACACCTATGAAAACCTTGTAATATACATTATCATTTATCGTTTCCATACAAGCCTTCAAGATACCTTTTACACTTAAGTAGATGAAAAAATAGAGCCCCTGTCTAGGATACTTCCTCATATCTATAACACCACATTTTGGTGCACAAAATTCACCTACATAACCTTTTCAATATTGAATTAAATATTACACACCGAAATTATGGTTTTGAAACATCATGCACGACCTCATTAAGCTTGAAAAGCATAAAAACATACATGTCCCTATCAATACTCCATTATAATACTTAATAACCACATTTATGTCACTCACATGTCATTTTCTCTTATGCAGTCTCGAGAACCCTAGAAGCTTACTTTCATTACCAAATTTTGATAAAAAAATTTTACTGACTTCCACTCAAACTTCATGAACCCGTATGATCCTCAATCTTTATTAGTATTTTCAAAATATCAAGGATTCACATACCTCTAATTGAGTCACTTTTTCTTACCTATAGCCCATCATGAATACCATACCACGCCACATCCTCAAAATTAACCATACTGAAGCTTATATTTACCTTTTCAATATGAAAAAAAAATCTAAAGGAATATTCTACTAAGATAGAAGTAAATATGATCCAGTAATTGAACCCACATAAAACATTTGTATTCATCAAACACAGTTATGAATTCAACATAACTCTACTCATGGTGCACTTGTACATGTTTCAAAAAAATTGAATCTTCATTTTGAGCCAATGACGCCTTTCAAACCATCTTATTATCCTCTATACCTTCTTCATATCATATCTCAGGATCACATGATTATAAAATTACAAGTTAAGAGCCTTTATCCCCTTTTTACCTCTTTAATGCTCACACACTCTATTAGCCCTACTTCATGAGCAATTCACACCTAGATTGTGACTCATTCACTTTCAAAGAGAAAACTACCTATTCTAATCAGTGATGTAGCATGTTCTTGAAATATTTCTATCCAATTTCCAATTTCATCCTTTCAACTAGGTCTCATAATGCACTTCAAAGTCATTTTTGAGAACTGTTACAATTTCCCATTATTTGAAATCTTCTCATGAATTAATTCCTTTTGAACATTTAAGTATTTCTATTTTAGATGTTTTGTTCTAAATATTTTCCTTCAACTCTATTTTTTCCCTCAAACATAAGATTTTCCTCACACCACTTATTATGGTTTCGAGAGGCTAGTTAAGGTAGAAATAACTTCAAGGTGTACAAATTTTTATTTTAAGTTCTCATTTTTTTCCAAATACTTTGTATCAATCCCCTCTAGGGTCTTGAGAATTAATGTTTTGGTTATGAATAAAAAAAAAAAAACACTTACTTGCATCATTCTTGTCTTATCCTCAATTAGCCTTCTTGAACTTTGACACAATTCACCTTAAAATGATGGTCTGATCAAGTCATCATGTTTGATGACTCATTCCTTCTTCATTTCTCCTTCATGAAACATGATCATTTTTAACACCATAATGAGAAAGAATCAATGAAACCTAACCCAAAATTTTAAGAATTAGCCAAATATCGATAGAGATACACCTTTATTGAGTCTAATAAAGGCCTAAACACACTTCATATCATATTCTTCAAGTACACACACTCTTTGACACATCCAAGTCACAACACTAGGAAAGATATCAAAAATTTAAGCTCAAAGAACTCATGACATACTTTGGAAAGCATCCTTACACCTGTTACAAACCCTGCAGACTCACACATAACCTTTGCAAGTACTTACAATACCATGGACAACCTTTGATCTCAACCATCTTGTTTGACCCATTATTGACTCAAAAATACTTGAAACAAAAACTTAAGTTCATAGCATGACAGAATTCCCTTATAATTTTGAGACATAAAGGATCATTTCTCAAGATAGGATAAAATAAACCCTTTTGATGATCCAACAAAACATCATTCTAAGACCTAGAACTTGAATTTCACAGGCTATACACATGTATATCATAACCATACCTTGAAGGACCAAGGAAATACTTCATAAATAATTCAACCACCAACACCTCATGACATGAAAAACATATACTTATGGAAAAAATTGTACAAACTCAAATACCTTGTGATAGTGACCATAACATTTTCACTACTAGGAGACCCAAGGAAGACCACAAGACATACTTAGAATCTATGAAAACATACATTGACAACTTAGAGGAGGCAATAATCATCCTAGTCAGATCTCCCTTCCTTCAATGCTTCATATGGATCAACATGTCTATAAGAATCCTAGTAGAGACACATTCTTTCATGATGAATCGAGAAGAGTGACCTGAAAAGGTCCCAAGAACTTGTATAAAATTTCATCTCACCTTTTCCATCTTTTTTCTAATCAACATTATGTGACACACCTTTATTTCATCCATATCAGCTCTTGATGGGCCATTATTGTTCCTTTTAGGCTCCCATATCCTTCCTTGACTGCTAGCACGTAACATAGAACATTGAAATCCTCTTCCTTGCACCCTAGGACCTTGAAAAATATTGTCTTTCCTTGAGTAACCATAATGAAATTATTTAGCAACATGACAAAATCCATTTGAACTAAAACACATAAATGAACTCTTTCCTTTCAACTTGACTAGGTGGATCATACAAACACTATCGAGTAACATGACCTCTCTCATGGAAAGTTTAGTACATGGAATTCTTATCTTTCTCACTCCTACTATCTTTCCATGGATGATCATCTCTATAAATCATCCTACACTCATTTTCCCTATGACAAAACCATTAAAATTTAAAAATAACAATTGAAAGATATCTCATAGCTTAAGGCATTAGGTTGCATAATGTTATTTGTCTTCACATTTTCTTTTATGAAGTTTTCATTGTTTCCTTCCTTGGTTCTTGGTCCTTCACCATCCTTTCTTGAAACCCTATATTCTTACTTCATCTCTATACCTTTGAAGTATTCTTTGAAACCTAAACCAACTCTATAACCTATTTATTTCATTTCGCTAATAGGATCATCAAGATCCTTGGTACTTTTCTTAAATATCTGAAATGATCTTTGCTTGTTGACTACATCAGATAACTCTCTCTTAAAAAGAGTCACTTCTTCTTCCTTAGATTAAAAATTTAGAGTCATAGTACTCATCTGCATCTCTAGATTTCTCACTATTTCATCAAGCTTCTCTGTAACAACCCAATGTTTCTCCTCTAGGTCCTAAATATTTACCTCATATTATTTGACTTGAGATCTCAATTTCTTATTGTTCTTCTCATCATACTTCAATTCATATTGGACACATATTCTTTCAATTTCAATATCATCTTCTTCTTCCTCAGAATCTTTGTAAGAACCTAATATGAAATCACCTAATAATGAAGAACCACCACTAGTATATCTCATGGAATATTTAGTCATGAACAACACCTCATCTCCAACATCTTCATGATCTAATTCAGATTCAAAATTTGAAACATCACTCTCACTACTTGCTTTAGAAGAATAAGCCTCTTCCTTTTTGTAAAAATATTCTTTCCCTTCTTCTTGTGGTCAAACTTCTTGAAATCCTTCTTATCTTTACTATACTTTTGATTTTTATTTCCATGACTACCCTCATGATCATCATCACCTTATTTTTCATGCCTATGAGGAAACTTAATAGAAAAGTGACCTACTTTACCACAATTGAAACATTTACAATGAATTCTACATTTGTACTTACAAGAGCAAGTATTCAGTCTTCTAAAAACCATGGAAAATAATTCATCATCATCCATTTCATGAGTGGCATCATCAACCTCAGTTTTCCTTTCCTTTGTCTTCTTCTCATCTTTGAAATCTATCTCCTTCTTGATAGGTTCTTCATTTTGAACACTCATCAAGTATAAAGTTAGAGTTCCATGCAAACCATCCATATTCAAGAGATTCAAATCCTTATCCTCTTCAGTGGAAGACAATTTTTAATCAAACTTAGAAGTTAGAGATCTCAAAACCTTTTGAACTAAAACTTCTTCCTTCACATCTTCACCTAACCCTTTCATGGTGTTGACAACCTTGTCAACCCTAAGAAAATATGTCATATTTGAATAAAATCATCACTTCTCTTAAGGAATTGAAACTAATTTATTAAATTTTATAGCTTAAATTTTCTCACCTTGGAGTCTCCTTCATAAAGGACCTGAATTTTTTCCCACATAGCCTTAGCTGATTTGCAATGCATCATCTTTGCAAGATCATATTTATCCAATCCACACATGATGGTCTTTATAGCCTTGAAATAATCCCTACACAACTTCTTTCATGCATTACTTGTTTGAGGAGTAGGAGGAAAAATATAACCATATTTAACATATTGTCAAATATCAAACGCTAAGGACATGATGTGATTCCTCGTTCTCAAACTACAAAAGGTATATAGTTCATACCATCAAATAATGGTTCCTTTCTAGAAGAAGATCCACTCACTGACTCACAATTTTTGTGCTTAAAGGATCACCTTTAAAGTGATGAAACTTATCCAAAAGGACCTTATTTGATACTAATTATTGGAAGCACAATGGATTAAGAGGTGGGTGTGAATAAATCGTTATAAAACTTTAATCAATTTTAGATTTTCTTAATTAAACCATAAACCATTCATTAATGTGTGTATAACACTCAATCAATTCAACAAAACCATGAAAGAGTTACAAAAACACAAGATATAAGTGGAAAACCTCAAGGGGATGAAAACCCACTAATTTTTTTAATTATATTATTCAAATTAAAATTATTTAGAGAAATAACGACTTCACAAGGAACACCAACCTTACAAAGAGAACCAACCCCTAGTTTAGTGAAGAAAAAAATACGAAAGGAGGTTACAACCCCTAAGATAATCAAGAACCCACTTAACAACCTTTAATGAAGATATTTTATGTCTTTTTGCTATAAAAACTAATGGATATCACTTATTCAAGTCACACACACCTTCAAATCCTTGTCCAAACCCTTTCTTCTTAAAATCATTATCTCGACACTTTCTTCACTTATCTTGGATTAAAACACTTACACACACTCTATAACAGTCCTAATACTTTCACACACTTCCTTAGATCTTAAAACTTTCCTTCATACCTATTTTGATCACACACATGGATCACACTTTTTCCCCGTATCTTAGCTAACTCAAATTTGAATTCAAACATGCACTTTATACCCTTCTATTCTTTCAAACATGAAACAAGTATTTATCCCTCATTTATTTCGACCAATAAATATTTAAAAATCCCAATACATTCATAATGGACCCATGTAGGGTGTTCATGCCCAAATACACTAAACAAGCCGAAAAACAACTCAAAACCCCATCACTTGGATGACTAAAAACCCCAAACACCATATCCATGATTATTCAAGCTCCAAAATTAATCAAACATATAAAATATTACATAAAAAACACCATCCACAATCATACATAAGCTTATACCAATAAAATTAATCATAACTTGTTTGAGAAGGCTCATATCCTTCATAAAATAGTTATTTCTAGGAACCAATCTTCACCTTTGCGCCTTAAGGAAACATAAAAACAACTCAACTATTGAATGTAACCACTAATTGGAATCCCCTTGACCTTTATATCACATTAATTCTTTCAGGAGCTCATGAAATATCCATACATGAAAATCATACCAAAGTTCCTCTTCACTAAATTGAGCTTCCTAGAAAGTATTTTTAGGAGCTTGATTGGTTTACACCCTTTATGTCACTTTCAAGACATAAAAATTAATTAAATAAGAACCAAATTCATCCTTTCTCACTCTCCAAATTTTATAAATCATCAACCAGTTCATCTAATGCATCATTTACCTCAATCTTCTATCCAAACTAATTTTCTCTTGAGAAACAAGAAACATTCTTCACAAATTGAGATGGATTACATATAAAAACCTATCATAAAGATAAAAATGTATACCATTATAAATACTTCTAAATCCTCTTTCCATAACATATTACATTCCCTTCCAACTCCAAATGAAATCCCTTCAACTGGTCCATATCTCAAATCGCTCCAAAACCAACCCAAAACTACCTTAAGACCATTATTCATAAATAGGGAACATTTTTCCATTTATAATCTCAACCATGATCTGAAATAATCATGTAAATCAAGTAAAACTCTGAGGCTAAAATAAAATTCAATTGATTTTATAATTTCTTTAGACAAGTTTGTCCTAAACTCTGAACTTCTTCAAAAACTTTCTGTTTGAGTGGGTTTCACAAATCACCACATGATATATCTTAAATTTTTGGAAATATGGAGTATTACTATACAAAATCTAATCATTATACTATTAATAGTAATAAATTTTGGTAACTTACCTAGAAAATCTTTCCTACCACTTTTTAGCTAGGGTTTTAAACTCATAAAAAGTTGTTTACCTTATTAACATTCACTCATAAAAAATTGACGGTGAGACCAATTAATTATTTTTTTGAAATGATATTATATATATATGTAAAATAATCCTTTAAATCCATAAGTTCTTGAGGAAAGAACAAAATTCATGGTGAGTATAAAAAATTGTAATTCAAGATGGAAATCACCCTTTCTTGGACCCTATTTCGCCTAAAACCTCATAAATTGCAAAAATATTCTTTAGAATGACTTAATTTTTTTCTCAAACATCTAGGACACATCTTTACACCATATATAATCATCATGATAGCTCAAATAAGTATAAACCTTATAAAATTATCTCATTTACATTACTATCCCTTGGGGTTTTACATGGTTTAGGCTAGGTCATCATAGAAACAACTCATAATTCATCATGAAACCTATAAAAAAGGTCCTAAAATAACTATAAAATTATGTATAACACATCCTCATTCCTCTATGAGCTCAAATGGCTCTATACCTCATCGTCATACCTTAGTTGGCCTCTAAGCGCCTAGACTAGGTCTAGATGAGCTCTTAAACTGGGTCTTCCACATGTAGTTTCACTCTAAAACTCGGGTAAGTGCATAAGAACTCTCCAAAAAAGTTCTCTATGATTATTCCATGCTCCTCAATCCACCAAGTCACTCAAAACATCATGCACCATCACTCGGGCAAGGTAGTCACCCGACTAAGCTTTGTAGACCAAGCCAATCTTACTTAATCACCTCATGCCATCATGAAACCATTTAAATATATATGTCATCAAAATAATGAGAATCTCCTAACACATCTCCATCATCCTCTTTGTCATTAATTAGGATTTACATCAATGAAAACACCTAGAACTCAATACGCCACCATGTAGTCATTTGTTTTACAGTTACGAGATGTGATTGGCGACCTAATAGTGAAACTAGAGCAATAAAGAGTGAATAACAATGAATATCTTCTGGCCCAAAAAATACCAAGTTCCTAGCATATGAGAAGAAATAGGTTCCCATATTAGTTATTAGCACCTAGGGGGCTGCTTCCATTCTATGAGAACTTCTTCCCTTGATATTCCTAGGATTCCAAATCCTTATCAAGCCTTTACAACATTGTTTCTAGCCTATTCTAGAAGATACAAAGTCCTGATCACTCCTAGGTTTCACAAACTCATAAAATTCATCTTTCTCCCTTCATTTTCTTAGGGTATTACATCTTTGAATGCTTATTGTTTGCATATTACTATATTTAATCACCTAAATATCATTTATTATAGAAAGTTACTTTGAAATACTACTTAATTCAAATTAGAATAAATTGATTGTGAAGTAATAGAATTTTAAGATAGTAAACACATATATCAATGATTAGATGATAGGGAAATGTAGTTGGCCTACTTTATATTCCCTACTGAAGCATTTAGATGCCCCAATGAGTATGGATGCTAAGGGATTTCCCACCCAAGTGGATGGGTGATGTGACAAAGAAGTGAACAACTACTTGATAGGAGGAAGGAGAAGGCATGTGATTGAAGAGTGAGTTGAAGGATGATGGGAGAGATTTTTCTCATAACATGATATTATATTCAGATACTGAAATTTAGAACAACCCTATTTTGTTGTTACACAATAGAGTTGGCACCATGATTATTAAAGAATCATTTTGTTTAACTCATTACATGCATAAATAAGAAAAAATAACAAACAAAAAGAGAAAAAGTGAAACAAAACCAATATAAAAATTTGATGTGTGAACCAAGGCTATAAATAAACCAATATTATAACAAAATACTTATAGTTGGCATAAATAAAAACAAAATATAAAAGTAAAAAAATCAATATACATAGTAAAATTATGCACCATGGCTATAAATGAACCAAGATGATAATGAAATACTTATAATTTGTCAATAAATCAGGAAAAATGCAACACAATTGTAAATAAAGACAATTAATTATACCCTTGATGTGTTCCATAGTGATGATTAAGAAGATTTGGATGCCCCCAAGTAAGGATTCATGCAAGGGGATTAGATCAGACTGAAAGAGTGGGGTCAAGTGACACTCTTTGTTGAATCCACATTGAAGAGTGATCTGAGAATGAGTGGGTCATTTCCTCCAAGAAATGATGCATGTAAGGGAGAAAATGAGAGCCAATATTTCCCCAAGTGAGGATACACATGAGGGAGATTAATTGTTTAACTTTCCAACAAGAAGTTATCATGAGGACATTTAAGGACATTAAGAATTCCCTAAAACTCCTAAATCATGACATTGTGATATAAAATTCAAAAATATTTTTATGGTACTAGGAACACTAGAAATGGAGATCGTATGCTCAAGTTATCACTTGTCAAATTTTGGTCAATGTTTGGCCAACCAGATAGCGACACGTAGCAAAATTGGAATTGGAAAAAAAAAAAAAATTTGGTTTTATGATGCTGGTCTTCGACACTCATTTTTGGATGGGTGGACCCCACTATTTTCTGGCCGAGGGACCTCATCTAGGATTGATACACTCTTTTAATGGAGCGGTGTATTTTTCGTCTTGTTTGAATTTCTTGCCACCACTTTTACACCTATACATTGTAGGGATATCTCATTGGACAATTCAGGTGAGATTATTGGTTAGCTTAATGAGCTTCATATATTTTAGGGCAAGTTACACATACACAACTAGGCCAAACCAACTTGGCGAGTTCAATATTACACTAAGTGAGCTCTAACGGAGGGCATTCCATATTACCCTCCATAGCCACACTACATGGCATTGTAAATGCCACCACCCACGTAATAAAGTCCACAACCCAATCTCCCCATGTGGCATGAAAAAAATAGGTAAGTGTGACCCATGCCACATTACTATAGGTGGCCACTCCCTAATAAAAACAAAACCCCACTTTTTAACCCACTCAATGTGGAGTATTAATCACCTAAAAATGAAAACATTGGCAAGTGGTTGGGGAGATTCAAACCCCCACCACCATTTTTTAAAATAACCCCTAATACCATACCATGAAGGCTATCTATTGTATAAATAGGGGTAATTTGTATTTGTATTGTACACAAGTTTTTTCTTAGGCCTTACGCCTATTAAGGAATTTTTTTGTAAATCTACATTTTAGAGACACTTATGAGCATTTCTAGCTCTTGGAGTAAACTGGAAAGTTGTCCATAATTATGAGATGCTCCTTGTGGACCTTTTTTTTTTGTTTTGAATATTTTGTGATGTTTTAATATGTTTTTGAATTCACTTGAGTGCTTGGATTCCATTTGGATTCATTTTCAAGCGTACATCTCACTTGAGGGAAACTTTTAGAGATCGATCTTCTTAACTAGAATTTTTCAGTTGGGTTATTATTACTCATTGTTCATGGATGAGATTATTTTTCTTCTAGAGAATAGTTTGGATTCATTGTGGATAACATGGCATTTAATCATCTTGTTTTCTAGTTTAGATTCATTGGTAATCAATTAGTATTTGATCATCTTATTTCCTAGTTTCGATTCATTATGAATCAATTGACATTTTTTCTTCTATACCATACTTGGTAAGTTGGGTTATTGTGGCTTGGTGTCCATGGAGAAGATCATTATTCTTCTGAAGACCAATTTGGACTCATTTTGAATTAACTAGAATTTGATCATCTTGTTTTCTAGTTTGGATTCATTATGAATCAAATGGTGTTTGATCATCTTATTTTATTGTTCGATTCATTATGAATAAATTGAATTTTTTTCTATAGTGGAATTTGTAATATGGGTTATTGTTACTTGGTGTTCATGAAGGAGACTATTTTTACTTTGGAAGACTAGTTTGGATTCATTGGGAATAAATAGGGTTTTGTTCTTCTGGAGACCAGTTCATATTTGTTTGAATCAACTGGTATAATTTTAGTTCATTATTGCGCATTCATCACTTCATTTTTACATTTGTATTTGATTTAAAAATTGGAATTTTTAGTGAATCTATTAAACTTTTGAACTCGAGACGTAGACATTTATTTATCTAAACTTCGTTATCGACCTCTTACAATGTGTGTTCACTTTTTACATTGAAATTTTTATTAAGTTGATAACTTTCTGGAGTTAATTAACAAGTTCCTATAGAGGTCCGAGGTCGGATAAAAGTTATGGCTATATTTTCGGATCAAAAGAATACATGCAAGGGGTAAGATGATTTATTTTGATAGTCATAGGATGGTCGGAATGATCACTAGGATATGAGTTAAATATTTGATGTTGTTAAGTAGTGTTGATTATTTTGGATATTTTTCTATGTTTTTGTAACTTTTTAGGATTTTTTGATTATTTGAATGTTTTTGTCATTTTGATTTTTTTAGATTTTGTTGAATTTTTAAATGTTTTCTGATTTTTTGATTTAATGTTTTTAACTAGTGATATGTAATGAGGTGATTTGGGACACACCCAAGCATACATAAGTATATAAAGGCTAATGAATACCAAGTGATGGATGTGAGAAAAAATGAATAAGATGAAAGATAGTGCACGCTCTAATAGAAAGGAATAAGTGACATAAACTAATTTAGGATTAAATGGTAAGATGGACATGACGAAGGAGCTATATAAGTGAATGTGTTAAAATTTCTTTAGTAGGAGAGGTATGTATGTATGTATGGATCAGAAAAAAATATCTTTGAATGAGTCACATTCATAGGTTCTCGTAAGATATTTACCATCTTGATTAAATAGCTTATATGCACAAGATCTGAATTATGCACTAATAAGGTAAGGACCTAACAAATTTGGTTTAAATTTTCCCTTCTTGTCCCGATATTTAGTTGTATTATTTTTATTTTATTTTAGAATAAGGTATCTAATCTCAAACTATCATAGTTTGATCTTCTTGTTAGTAGCTACAACAAATAATATTATGATAAACTTTGAGTTGATCCAAATAATTGGGCCACTTTTCATCTAGAAGATCAACCTCAACAAGGTGAGTTTGTCTTTAGTCATCTTTATTCACCGGGTGTTAAATGGATACACTAAGTGATGAAATCTCCACCTCTATAGGTAACACAACTTCAAAGCCATAGACAAGGGATAATGAATTTGTTATTATGGGAGTATGGAAGGATGTACGATAGGCCCAAATGGCATGATATACTTGGGTATGCCACTTGTGACCATGCTTATCCAAAAAAATCCTTGATGGATTTTGACATCTTTTTAGAAGCTTCAACTTGGCCTTTACATCGAGGATAGTAACTTGTAGACCAGTGAAGGTAGATGTTGAATTGTGTGGCTAAGTCTTTAATGGTTTTATTTTTGAATTAATTATCATTATCGTAAAAAGAGTGGATGGAATGATGACGCATTAAATATGATAATTAAATATGAATTTGGAAATATTATTACCAGTGACATAGGCAAGATTTATTGCCTTGACCCACTTGGTAAAATACTTTGTAGAATACTTTATAAGATTTATTGCTCCTCCTGCCACCCACCTCACCTCTACCTCTAAACGTCCACTCACCAGGGCTTCTAGGAGACTCAACCTTGAGACTCTTGCAGCAGGGAAAGAGCCTCTTGATCTTGACATTGCACGTGACCTGCTAAACATAAGTAGTGCCAGTCCCCGGGAAGCACAGATGGATAACCCTTCCAAGAGACTGGAGGCCTTAGAGGCTGAGATAAAAATGCTGAAGGATGAGGTCAAAAACCTAGCTAAGCAAAAAGGTAAGAAAAGCATGGAGGGGGAAGGGAGCATTGACAATAGTCAGATTGAAGACATATACAAAAAGCTGACCTCCTTGGACTCCCGCCTTGGGAAGGCTAAGACTAGGCATGATTACAACATTTCCACCTTTAGGGCCATTGAGGAATTCATCGTGGGGCATGCCAAAAGTGTTTCCAACCTCAGCGGTGTCCCGGCTGCACTTTGGGGCAATGAAAAAGAGAGCAAAAGAACCATCGAGGAGCTCGATAAGATGGATGCTGCCCACATGACCGCTTTGGGTATGTTTCATGCTTGGAAAAAAGTCAAGATCAGTGTTGATCAAGCAGCCAAGAAGTAGTCCTGCATGCTTCCACTGCTCTCTTTTGTTATTCTTACTGTTTCTTGGTCATTTGTCAGTTCTTTGTTGTTTCTTTGTTAAGTCTCGCTTGTGTAGCTGTTTCTGGGCTACGTGGAATTTCATTGTATTACCTCAACCTGGTTAGTCCTGCTATGTTTCTCACTCTTATTCTGGCTTAAAGGCCTTATTTTGTATTCAAGGGTATAGTCCCTTTCAAAAAACTATTTTCCATTATTAAAAAAAAAAAAACTTTGTAGAAGTATAAATAAAATTATGTCCATCATATGAGGTGGGGTTTATGTCTCCTATAATATTGATCCCCCATCTAGACAAAGGCCAAGGTGCAATGATTGGTTGTAAGGATTGAGAAGGTGTTTGAATGATATTTCCATATGTTTGGCAAACTCTACACACTTCTTAACAAATTTACATGCATCAGACTCCATGGTAGGACAATAGTAACCGACATGTAAGATATTATTTGCTAGCACCATACCACTTGTATGTTTTCCTCAATTAAAATCATGGAAAACTTCATCTTTGTTGAGACATATTAATAGAGTCCCATCATAACCTCTTCTATATAGGGTATCTATAGTTATATTATAATGTGAAGCATGTTATGCTAAGGATCGTTTATTCCATGAGTTAATATTTTCAAGATAAGTGTGGTCATGGATGAAAGTGTAAATGTCAAGATACCAAGGATTATTATGACCAAATATCTCACGAACATGAATGACCAAGGAAAATTTTAGGCCATAACTAGAAGATGTTCCACGAGAAACTTGAAATGTGATTAATGAGAGTTTAACTCAAGAAGAGATATGATAGTAATCATAACATTTCCTAATTTGTTTTTAAGGTGAGGAAATTGTTCAAATTTGATCAAATGAAAGTATCCTCCAAGGTAATCCACCATGAGTTTCTAAGGAATGAGTTTTTCATCTTCTACTTGGTAGTCATTTTTGACATGTTTGATGATCAAAACTGAATCACCAAACACCGCCAACTCTTTGAGATTCTATGGTATAGAAATTTTTTTGGACCAACTATGAGGGATTTATATTCTAAAATAATGTTTTTTGTAGGGGAAGGCCATGCATAAATATTTTGTAATAACATCGCCATATGGTGTGGAAATAAAATTACTAGCTCCTAATCTATGAATATTAAAAGATCCATAACAATATAATTTCCATGAAGGCATTATATCAAAATACAAAAGTTCCTCATCCAAAAATTTAAATGAATTGGTTTTGATATTGGTAGAGGTGTTACAATTATTTGATCTACAAGATCTAGTCCTTTGATTTATTTTTAAAATAAAAACTTGATATAAAAATCACTAAGTAGAATGACCAAACTTGGCATTCTTCCTATGAGAATGGGTCTAGAGAGTAGATATTTAGGAGGATATAGTATTGCATTTAGTTTGGTTGTGTGATTGAGAAAATAATGGTGTATTTTTTGAAATGTAAAATCTACTACTAAACACACTTTCTCAACTTGTGAATATTTATACTCATGATCAATAAGTGTTCTACTAAGATAGTAAATTGTTTTCTCTTCCCCTTGATCATTATGGTATACTAGTAATGCACATATTACATGTTCTATATAAAATGTGTAGATAAGAATTGGTTATTTGATATGGGTGGCATGAGAATTGGTGGAATTGATATATACTCCTTTAACTTGATAAAAGAATCCTAAAATTCTTGGTTCCACAAAAACTATAAATATTTCTTTAGTAGTTGATTAAACTGGTGACACTTATCCACTAGTTTTGAAATGAACCTTCTTAGTGACTATATATTTCTTTTAAGACCCTAAGTTTCATGATATTTTGGGGAGGAGGAATTTCCATTATTTTCTTGACCTTTGTGGGGTATAATTTGATGCCTCTCTATGAAATAATAAATCCTATAAATTTTCCCGATATTATGCCAAACAAAAATTTCTTAGGATTAAGTCTTGCTCTATGTAACATCCATGTTATAATTACTCCAAATTAAGGGATTTATTTTTCTTTTTAAAACAAACCCCTTAATCCCATTAAATTCATTCAATGATTTTAACTAGAAAAATTATAATCCAACATGAAATATAGTTTACAATCCATCTAATAATAACATAACCATGTGCAGTTGTAAAGGTCAATTAGATATACCTGATCCCCTTTATCAACACTCTATCTAAGTGTGCATAACTTATATGTAGTTGGTTAACCTATTCATTTAGGTTTGAGAATTGATGCAGTTCCTAAGTGTCTACTTGAAAATCATCCAACTGATTTTCATATGACATCTCACATAGTTATATAGGAACTCAGTGAACTAACAATGTATTCAACTAGTACACTACTTAGGCCAAAGTTTTCAAATTATGATTTGTATACTTAGTTCCTTGATTTCACATAATCCAATTAAAACTCATCCAATCATCACACAATCATCCCTAAACAATTATTAGGATTTTGTCTCATTAATTAAACATTTAATTTATTGTATTAAGAAGGCCTTAAATCTCGTTCTCACCTATCAACTTGAGATCATGCTATCGGTCCCATATTAGGACCCCTATGGGAAGGATAATGATTACTTAATGACATATGTCATTGAATAGTTATTACTCTTCCCGTAACCATCCTAAGATGATAAAAAGAGAGTTAAATCAAATGGATAGGCGGGACTTAGTCTCCATGATTTCATAATACTCATTATCCTAGTACAAGGTATAATTCATCGTTTAGATGTCAATTCAAGTTATCTGTTTAACGACAAGATCTATAGTAACTTACTAGTTACTATCATATGAAGTATCTTAATTCCATAGTTTCACTTTATAAATTTCATTGTTAGGAATAGGTTTAGTTTAACCATGTCTTTTTAATTTGTTTTTATTATTATTGGCAAATAGTTTTTTGAAAGGGACTATACCCTTGAGTACAAAAGATGGCCTAGGAGCCAGAATAGGAATGAGAACCAGAGAGAAAAGGATCAGAATCCAAATGTGACAATGAAGCTCAAAGTAGCCAAAAATAGCTACCCAAACGAGACAAAACAGCAAAAATACTGCAAAAAAGTAGTAGAGAGACCGCAAAAAAACAACATAAAAACATACAAGAACAACTAAAGCATCTACAACTACTTTTTGGCAGCTTTGTCAATGCTGGTCTTGATATTCTTCCAGGAGTGGAACATACCCAAAGTTGTCATGTGGGCAGCGTCAGTATTATCCAGCTGCTCAATGGTCCTTTTGCTTTCCTTATCGTTACCCCAAAGTGTTTCCGGAACACCGCTGAGGTTGGAGACACTTTTGACATGTTGCTCAATGAACTCCTCAATCGCCCTAAAGATGGCCATGTTGTAATCATGTCGAGTTTTGGCCTTCCCTAAACGGGAGTCTAAGGAGTTCAGCTTCTTGTAGATATCATCAATCTGGCTGCTATCAATATCCACCTCCTCCTCCTTTTTCCTCTTGCCTTTCTGTTTAGCCAAGTTCTTAACCTCATCCTTCAGCAGTTTCATATCAGCCTCTAAGGCATCCAGCCTTTTTGAAGAAAGAGATATAATCCTCTAAGTATTAACTAATGTCTTTTTAATTTGTTAATAATCTAATCCCATTTAGATTATATCGTAATTCCACCAAATTATTAACTAGCATTTATGTATCTCTTTAAGAAAGAGATATAATCCTTTAAGTATTAATATAAGATTAAGATTAATGATAATTGTAAATGTATCAATCACATTTCTTATTACCATCTAAATTCATAGTTTAAGGTATAACACTTCTGATTTTATGACATCATTATGTCATTTATATTTTTATTTTTGTAATGATACAACTACCATCAATGTACTTTTTATAGATGTACTATGTAAATGGATTAATTATTTAATTAATCTTGTTATGAAAAAGTAATAATGAAATGTCACTAATTCTATTATGGTTGTCCATGACAATTTTTTTAATTAATCTAATTTATTTTAAACATGTAAATGATGGTGTCATTCATATAGTTCTAATTAGTTTTCATTTTTATTTAAGGATAATAATTTTTGTAAAGTATAATTATAACAATATGAAAAGTACAATTTTTAATCAAACTAAAAGTACATACTATTTTTAAAAACAATGTATATCATTATTACAACACATATGAGATATACAAGTAATAAATGTATTTATTTATAACTCATTAAGGATAAATCCTTATATTATAAAATATTACAATAATTTCATATTGATACAATTAGGAAAATTGCCTTATGAAAATATGTGAAATTGTGTTTCACTTTTCAATAATTACAATGATCCAAAACTGGATGTTCAACATAATCATTATATAAAATCAAATAAACACTATAATCCCATGATGAAAATATATGAAATTAATCCAAATATAACTTCATAATATTTATTCCATCCTAATTAACTTTGACAAAATCTTGGTCATTTTTCTAAACACTCCAATCCATAGAAAAATCAAGATCTCAAGATTTTAGGATGCAACACCAAACAACTTCGCTGATATTATTTTTGTATGCCCCTTTTCACTCAAAAGGTTCCCATGGAAGTTTGGAACTTCTTGTGTGCAAGTGTTTCTACAAAGTTAACCAAATTTAAAGCAAGAAAGCTACCACCTAAAAATAGCTCCCTAACCTAGTTAAAAATGGGAAATATGCACCATCATGATGGAGAAGTGAGCAATTCCTACCCTTTAAACATTAGTAACTTTGAATCTAATCAAAACACAATGTAAATGCATGAACTCTATTCCCCTTAATTGCCTAATTAAACATTTAAAATGGACCTAAATAGTCCAAATGGCAATCAAAACCATATTTACTTGCTTTGATCCTTCAATGGATGCTTGGGTGTGAGGCTTAGCTCTTCAAGAATGGAGGATGGAGGGCTCAAGAATGAAAAAAGGCTATTAGTATGAAACTATGTGCTTACTTTTTATCTCTTGAGAGATTTAGGTGTAGGTGTAGAAGGTAGGAGGAGGGCTCTTTATATAGCCCAAAGGATAAAGGATTCAACACATCCTCATGAATGTGGGACTAATGTAGATGTAGAGTTAGTTATGGATAAGGGGGGTTTAGATGAGGTTGAGTTACTTTTAGGAAGGTTTAGTTTGTCCTCTAGTGGCTCATGTGGATAAAGGGGGCGTATTAATTAATCAAGATGATTAATTAAATACATGTGCAAGATTTTATAAGATTTTAGATGGATATTAATGTGATTTGGACCATTAGGAGGGATTTAAACCAATTAAATAGAGATTTATTCATTTAATGATAAGGCGAGGCTAATTAATTAATAACAATTAATTAGACTAGATAGAAGGTGTTGATTAAAGAAGAGTCATTAATTAAGGTACATGTTGGATAGGTGACTTAATTAATTACCGTAATGTAATCAATTAATGACAATGGAAGAGAAGATGAGCGTTATTGAAAATATGTTGTCAATTTGTGGGAAAGGAGATAATTAGCGCAATTTAAGTATTTAAATTGCTCGGCATAATTATAGGTGTCTACATTTTCCCCTCTTTGGAGTGGCGTAAGTGACGCCACTTCAAATATAGTAGATAGAAGAAAATTTTGAAGGGATGGAAGAAAAATTAGTAAGAGGGAGAGATGCACCCTCGAGTGTCAATGGGGTGATGGAAGAAGTCGATCAACGATCAAAAAAAGGTGAGAGATAGGAAGAAGAATGGTGAAGAGGCCAGATGACCTGGTGAGAGAGAAAATTAGGGGTGAAAGGGAAGTGACGTAGAAGAAATAGGAAATATGGGAGAGAAGAGCTTGGCCTCTGGCAGCATTACATTTATTGAACAAGGTGGATATCATCATATTGCCATATGAACTACATCATCAGTCCTTATGAAAAATATAAGCATACGACAAATGGTAGAATGACAAGAAAAGCCATACTATGAAAAATTTGTCCATTGCTTAAAAATACCAACTCCACGCAACATACAATAATGCAATGCAATACGAGAAGGAAACAAGCTCATGTAATAGGAAGATAACTACGAACACATAATCCAACCCAACAACGGTCAAGACAGTTATACAAATGTTTTTTTATCAGTGTTGAAGAGATCCACAAGTTTGTGATTGATGAAAAGGGTTAAAAATGAAGCCCTGAGAAATGATACATGTCAGGGGAAATGAAAATGGACACAGGGTCCATGAAAAGCGTTTGTGCGTAACAAAACAACACCAGACAACAAAAGTGCCCTAGAGTACGGACGAAGCAAGCAACTAGCTTTGTGAATGGTTGTGAATCAGTGATCCACAAGTTGTATTAATCAGGGAATATGTGAGACAAACCAATAGGATATGGAGAAAATACCATGCGTAAGACACAAGTTTCAGCCGTAATAAGCAAGTTACCATTTTTGTAGGGTTTTTTACTTTTTAGGATTTTTTGAAAAATTTTGCCTTGTTTTTGGGTTTTTGATATATATATTGTTTTTATTATTTTTGCCTTCCGAACCATGGTGAATAGTAGAATAAAATAGAAGAAGAAAGTGAAGGGCTTAGGGGAGACAGAAAGGAGAAAAAAAGGACAAATAATGTCC
This sequence comes from Taxus wallichiana var. yunnanensis, assembly GCA_018340775.1. Classification (NCBI taxonomy): domain Eukaryota; kingdom Viridiplantae; phylum Streptophyta; class Pinopsida; order Cupressales; family Taxaceae; genus Taxus; species Taxus wallichiana. The sequence goes on along the minus strand of CM031234.1, from coordinate 71,117,935 downwards.
TTGTGAAATGGAAAAATTATTTATAAACTAATTATTTACGAGAGTGTGAAGAAGAATAAAAATCGCCAGGAGCAATAAATTTCCCTAGGGAGAAGAAAGGGGTATTGTACAAAAAAATTTCCCATTACGGTGAGAAAGAAGAGAAAAATAATTATTTAATAAAAATAATTATTCCATAGGAACAGAGGATAAAGCGACGATCAAAACAGGCCTCCCGAATTTCCGAGCGGTGAAAAATAGGGTAATATACCCCCTCGGGGGTAAAAACATTGAAACCAATTCATTTTAATTGAGCAGATTGAGAAAATGTTACTATGAGGCTCGACACCCGGAGAACCATGGTGATCACACAAGACCGTTTGAGGTGCGCGGATGCGATCGGGGGTACCAATGGCACGCGGACGACGGCCCCTTTGTGAGTATCGCAACTCCACTCATAAATTTTTTCATTAATGCCTTAAATTAGGTCTTTTAGGTGTAAAAATGCGTAGGCGCACCTATGGGCAGGCACGAGGCATGGGATAGGGCACGAATGTGCCATTTTGGGGGCGTAGGTGTCCTTTTGAGGGCGTAGGCACCAAGTTGAAAATGCACAGATGCGTGTATACAATCACACGCACACGTGCACATGCGCACACACAAGCACATGTGTGTGCATGCACACACACTGGAAATGGGGTGTACATGCAAAAAGTGTGGCACATGCATGGAGAGGTGGGCGCACACATATAGAAGCACACGTGTCCAAGCGCAGGCACCAAATTGGTGGCGCACATGCCAAAAATGGTGCGCAGCACCCTAGACAGGTGAAAAAAAGATAGGAAAGTGTCAAAAACATGACACTTAGAAGAATTTTTAGGATTTTTGGGTTAACCCTAAAAGATGAGATAGATTTTTAGAGGAAATGCTAGGAACTAATGTGCGGCGTGTTATTTTGTAGAGACGACTACCGCTTTACTGAGGGCGTGGGAGTTTCATTCTGGATTTCTGAGTTAGAGGGTAGTATGCATTGACGTGATTGGCAAGATGTGGCGATATTACTTTGAGGTATTGGGGCTAGGCCCATGGCACTGATGCCATCTATTGTACTAGATCATGGACTTTTGACTATGCTAACTAAGCGATTTCATAGCAAGAGTCAGTGTTTTAGGTTGCCCACATGAGAGATGATAGTGACCATTTAGGATATTTGGTGGATTCTATGCATGCCCATGATGGGTACATTGATTGAGTATAGCTTAGATGTAGGGCTGATTAGAGTAGCGTGTAGTGCTCTATTTGGTGTCAATGACATCTCACATGATGGGATGGCTATAGCCTTACATGAGTTCATCTCTGACCTAACATTACATCGGGGACCTCTCTATATCATGGTGCTTATCGGTTGGTTCCTACTCACTGATAAGATAGGGAATCGTTCTGAGAGGATTACTACCATTGGTCCATGGCTTTTATAGTGGTGAGAGATATTCTTTGGGGTAGTGTATCTTGGCCCATTTATCTTGGGATTTACACATGATTACATACCATGGTCAGAAGACCATAGGCCCAGCGTCATTATTACAAATATGGTCATGGGATCATATTGCTATTGTTGGACACCCTGTGGGCCCTTTCCAAGTCTCGAGATCCCAAGGAGCCATCATACATGACTTGGTTAGTAGATGGAGGAGATGTACGTGGCCATCTTGGGAGCCTATTCAGATATAGGTGGGATTTCGACGAGCTAGCAGTGATAGACATCATTTAGCATCCATATAGGCACTTCCAGTGGCCAAAGGATGCCATAGAGCTTAGCGTGTGCTTGGTGGAGCACTTTCTTATTGGCAGCCACAACTATATCATGGATCTGTATCATGTAGATAGGTGCCAGGATAAACTTGGTAGAGTACGGGGGTCCCCTAGCTAGATATATGGCATGCTCACATAGATTCTGGGAGGTAGACCATGGGGCCTTGTATACCAGTGGCCCGAGCCAGGGCTAGTTTCACATAGGTGGTCCCCGAGGCATGGGATCCATTACAACAGGAGAGAGAGCCAGGGACCATAGCTGATTATGTATCGGTGTACCCCAACATCTCACTATTCCAAAGGTAGCTTGGGTAGCAAGCATTCACCTACCTGTAGAGGTATGGCATGGGGTAGAGCATAGGGCCAGAGTAGTGGTACTAAGGCCAGACCTAGAGGATCCCTTTTATGGTATCCCTCATGATTGACAGGGTGCCCCATAGGCATAGGGACCTAGGCCATAGGGCCCAGTATAGGTAGCCATGTAGCCACCCAGAGGCAAGGTTTTTGAGTAGGGATAGTCTTCTAGAGTACCTCAGGGACTAGTCCCTAAGGCACATAGCCTCCTAGCTAGTGGCGTAGACAACCACAATACAAGTACATCAGCTCATAGCCGAGAGAGACAAGGCTGGAGTAGAGAGAGATGAGGCTAGAGGCTAGTGCGTGATGGCCATAGAAGAGAGCGATGAGACCCGAGCTCACATAGTTACTTTACTATCAGAGTGAGATCAGGCTCGGGCCCCGACTGGGCCAGGAGATGACAGAGTAGCATGGTGGAGCTAGATTCGAGAGACAACTACACAGGGGGCACATATATTGAGCATCCTGCATTAGTCCCAATCACAAGTGTGCATGGTCATTGAAAAGAGAGATCATGTGTATGCATGATAATAATTCTTGTTAGCATAAAGGGACTAGGCCCATGCCGAGCTACAGGTGATGAACATAGAGAGAGATTGAGAGGATTCCACCTCTAAACAGGTTGAGGTAGACCTAGGCTGAGTTACAGGTGAGTGAGATACTGCCCTTCAGGTAGCACTTACCTCAAAAGATGTAGACCTGATACGTGACACTACTAGGCTTGGTGTGAGGCCCTATTCTATAGGACTACATATTATAGAGTGGTTCGTCACAAAGTAGAGAGTGGCACCGCCATAGCTATTAGGGTCAAGTGCATCAGGCTCTCGATCATTGAGGTCAGCCATTCAACCGGATCATTAGACAACCTCTACCGGAGCGGTTGGCGAGACCAAGTGCCATCCCACCTATAGTGTTTCATCTTCTAGAGGATAGATCTCGGGAGCCGGCGAGGGCGAGAGCTATGGCATTGTTATACATGTATTATTGATGATGCCTCATGATGAAGGCTTGATTCTTTCAGATACAAGCCCCTTTTAAATGGCATTGTGTATCGATGATGTATTTGTATTGAGTACCTATCTGGACATTTTATGTATGTGGATAGACATTTTTGATGTATCATCTTTGTACACCTCAGCTGAAGGAATTGTTGATATAGAGCACAGATTTGTATCCATTTTTGATATAGATGTATATTTGACACACATGTATATATATATGAGGATTAGTTTGTTTTGGCTCAGATACACATGGTTATGAGATGATGTATTTTATTGTTTTCATAATCTGATGCATGTGAAATGAGTGGGAACAATTCTATGATGTGAAATACCCCTTTTCAGAAATTACTATATGTTGATTCTCGTTGCATGTTGCATTTGTTTAATTCAGCACTTATGGATACGTTGTGACACGAGTGGGCATACATTGAGTCTCATAGCATGCTTCTGTGTTTAATTCAGCACTTATGGATGCATTGTGACACAAGTGGGCATATATTGAGTCTCATTACATGTTGCGTGTGTTTAATTTAGCACTTATGGATGTGTTGTGATTTTATCGATTTCATACATTATATGTATCTGATTTCGATGTTTGATGTATACATGTCTTTGTGGATGTTAGATGATAGATCTATAAATGATATCAATTGCATTTCTCATGTGTTATTATGATGTATATGGATAGGATGATATGATGATATTGATGTGGGGGATAGATTTTTGATTATGCGAACCCCTCTTACCCCATTGATGATACGATGTGTGATGATTACCTTAACATACATATATGATGTAAAACTTAGCATTTTTGTTTATATGATGTATAGATGATGTTAGGTGTGATGATAATTATGGTAATGTGATGTGAATGATAAAAAATAGAGCACATGCAATAAACACAACCAAATTCTAACAAATAACACCAGAATTAATGCAATACACCATGATTCACCATGATTTATTAACATGTAACTAACACAATCAAATTCTAAGAAAGAACATAAGGAAGTAACACATTACATCATGATCTCCCAAGATTTAGTAACATGCAAAAAACATACCACAATATGCACAAGCAAGAATAAATATAATCTAAGAAAGAAAAGATGAATCTTGAAAAAGTATGCCCAACCAACAAAACAACTCAAAAGCAAGCATGCAAAACACTATACAAGCAACAAGCAAATAAAGGAAACAAGACAATGCAAGTAAATGTTTTTTTTGAGGATATGTTTTTATGCATGAATTTTCTATTGTTTGGGTCCCCATATGAAAGTGACATCCTTTTTAAGAAAATGGGTGAATGAGTGAAATTTATTTGCAAGCTGGGAGATAAAGCGGTGAATGACTTGAATTTTCCCCTCTAAGCTACGTAGTTGCTTGATATTCTTAGGTGGAGGCATTTCAGTGATAGCAGACACTTTAGCGGGGTCTACCTCAATATCTCGTCATGACAAAATGAAGCCCAATAGTTTCCTGAATAGCACACCAAAGACACATTTCTTTGGATTCAGCCTGACTATTTATTCACGCAGGCATTCAAATATACACCACAAAATAATAGGATGATCCTCTCTTATTTTGGACTTTCATAGGATGTCATCTACGTAGTCCTCCATGATATCATGAATCATATCATGAAAGATTACTATCATGGCCCGCTTATAGGTAGCTCTTGTATTTTTAAGACCAAATGGCATCACCCGATAGTAGAAAGTCCCCAAGGAGTCATAAAAGATGTTTTGTGTTGGTCCTCTTCAACAATCTTAATTTGATTATAACCTGAAAAACCATCCATGAGTGATAAAATTTTTATCCTACCGTTGAGTCAACAATCATGTCAATGTTGGGAAACGGAAATTCATCTTTAGGGAAAGCCTTATTGATGTCCCTAAAATCCATGTAGATTCAGATACGATAGGTTTCTTCGGATAAGAACAATGTTCAATATCCATTCGTAATAATCAATTGGTCAAATGAATCCGGTACAATCAATCTTTCCAACTCTTCTTTAACCAACATGGCCACTCTTGGTTGCATATTTTGGACCTTCTGTTTGATAGGCTTTGCGTGCTGCATGCACAACTATGTTGTGCATGACCAAAGTTAGATCTAAGCCAAGCATGTCCTTGTAAGACAATGCAAACACATCAATAAACTCTCACAACAACATAGTGAACATATTTTGTTCTCTAGCTGAGACTGATGCCCCCAATTTTACAATCTTGGGATCCTCTTCTATACCAATATTGACATCAATTTTTCTATGACTAATAATTTTTATAAATCCTCCATACACGTAGGATCAAGAGGAAGGTTGAGATCTTCATCCAAGGATGTCTCCACGATATTTTCATCCTTGGCGTGGTCACTTTGTTTGTCCTTTGATTTTCTTATTTGTTTGTCATCCATTGCCTCACGAGAGGTTTTCACCGTGCGACTTGGACTTCAATTTTTTCCGAGGCTTTTCTTTAGAAAATTTTCCCTCACTTTTCTTTAAATTTTGCTGACCATGAAGTTCAGCCTCCTCACTGAAGTAGGCATAGGTATCTAAGTCGATAAAGAAACCCTTCTTGTGATCTCCAATGCGTATTTTATCCCTTATGCCCATGACCTCTACTATAGCCTTGTCATTCTCAAATAAATATAGTGCATGTGAAATTTTTGGTCCCATTCAACAAGGGAAAGGTATAGAAGTTCAAGGGTTGGTTCCGTGGGGTTAAGGTTAGAACAACGTTATTCATGAAAAGGTTTGTGGAGGCCAGATCCTCATATTGGCTACAATGGGAATCCATATCACTGTCTAGATAATTAGAGCTATCCTCACACTCTTAACAAGTTGCATCCTGATCATTGAGGTGTGCTCCATAAGGGTGAATCCCAATGCCATATCTCTCTATTTTGAAATGTGGAAGAGGAACTGGTTGTCTTTTCCTTATGCATTCCTCCCACATCCTAGGCCTTTGTAGCCCATGGAGTACATCATTCTACTATATTTTTCATATTCTAGGGTTCAATAATAGGATGGCTAAGTGTCCTCGGGGACCCAAGTAGTAGGTGGATCAAGTAATTTCTCCTTAGCTAACATGCCTCCGGATATGAATGACCCAATAGTGTGTTCCTCTCTAGGTCTTCGAAGTGGTAGTTAGGTCGAACTCTAGTCTTGGGTGACAAAGTGAGAGGTCGAAACAAAGAGTGCTTATTGTACATTATACTCCTCATAGCCATATTACATAATTTTCATCTCCCATGAATTGAATGGAGATGTTGAAATAGACACCCCATGAGCACAAGAACTAAGAGAATTCGAATCTACAGGGATTCCATGTCCTCAAACCGAAGAGGGACAGCTATATCTACGAAGGGTCATGCATATGTACCCCTCCGTTTAAAGCTATTGAGAGCTCTACAATGAGCGAAGGGCTCTGAATCTTTTGGTATTCTAGCCATGTGTCCCTCATGCTTCAACTTGATGCATTAATGAAACGTTAATGGCACAACCTACATGGCATGAATCCATGGTCAACCTAAAAGCATGTTATATGGAAGTTCCAAGTTGAGGATGTGAAACTTTGTCGATGACAAGTGGGGCCCACCTCTATGGGTTGCATGATGGTGTTTGTTGACTCTCTTTCTCTGTTGTTGTATGCGGTGATAGTGATAATATGGGACTTAAATCTTCCTCCGTATGTCTCAATTGTTTGACCAACTTAAGTGTGTAGATGTTCAACCCAAAACTGTTGTCCACAAGCACCCGTTTTATTTTCTTATGGGTGATAACTACCTCAATCTATAAGGGAAGATTATGTGTAGGATTCTTGATAGGGATCTCCCTATGGTTGAAAGTGAGATGCTCACTTGGTGTAATGTTTTCCACCGTGGCTTGAAGGTGTGCGCAGATCGAATTCTAAAGGCACTCCCGACCCCAAGAGTTTGATACGAGAATGTCTTTATGCACATTGGATATCTTGAGAAGATATAAGATCAAAATATTAGTATATTTACTTGGTATGGTATGGGGGTCAATGGATAAGGTTCTAGAATCACGAGGCGAGGCACGCCTTGTTACTACAGTGCAATCCTTTCCCTTGATCTAGATGGTATTGACATGGTCGAGTAAGAGAGAGAATACATTTGATAAGTGAATCATAGTGATTGTTATCTCTTTTGGTATACAAGTAATTCGTGGCCTTATAAGTTTGGGATGACTCTCCTTGATCCAAATTTATCTTTTCGACTTATCATACTTGGGAATGGTTCTTTATAAATAAAATTTTCTCGTTAGGTGTTTATGTTTTACCATGGTTATCCACCTCTATCTCTCCATTGTCAATGAGGTCTTGATTATAGTGGAAAAGCCACGAAAATTTTCTGTCTTATGTCCTTTAATGCAATTCATTTCATAATATTCATGCTCCTTATACCATGAAGGTTTGGGAGCGTTGTCGTCAAATGGTTGTGTTGTAGGATAGGTCATCATTTGGGCTGCATCTAACTATTTTAGTATGACTGACAATGGTTCATTGAGAGAGGTGAATGTTCATCACTTTGGTGGTGGTTGAATTGGGCCTTTGGTCAATTTAAAAGGTTGACCAATTTGGACCGTTTGAACATGTTTGGAATCAGTGATTCCATCTCCCACCACATTTTTGTTTTTGTTAAATATTTTTAGCTTTTCCATGGGTTTGACACTTTGGTTGTCTCTAGATTTTGGGTTTTGAGGGTGCCTTTGGCAATAATATCCTTTTCTATCTGAATCCCTTTCTCGATAACCTCCTCAAAAGTACAAACACAATTCATTTGGAGGTGGAAAGCTATATCCGGGTTGAGATTGGGAACGAAAATACTAACCAGCTATTTTTCAGGGGATGGCGCACGGGAAGCCACTAGCTATCCCTCTCCATCATTGGAGGAAGCTAGAAAAGGTCTCATTTGGGCATTTATTAGCACTACACAAGTCTACCATGGTGACATCACTCTCTATGTTATACGAGAAGTGACACATGAATCTTTCTGCCAATTATAGCTAGGTGAAAATTGATCCTCGTGGTAAGCATTTAAACCACTCCAATGCTTGACCTCTGAGACTCTTGGGAAAAAGTATGATGAGGTAATTTTCACTATAAGACACCTCTTGACATGCCATGTAAAAATCTTTAACATTATCCCTTGGGTCTCCTTTTCCTTTGTATTTTTCGAACTTTGGCATATCAAATTTCTTTGGAAAGGGTTGAAGGGTCATTGTCTTGTCAAAAGGATAGAGGCATAATTCTTCATATTGATATTTCATAATGCTCCCTATATTTCTCTCTTGTAAGCTCACGAGTGTCGCTTTCATGGACTACACTTCTTGTGTGAGAAATTGTTCTTTAGTGGGAGAAGTAGGGATGTGAACATAATGATACCCTGTGTCTTCTTCTCCTTGGTTTTCTTGATGGAGTTCATTGATCTTAACCTTAGGCCTCAACTTTTGAATGTTCTTGTTTGCATCTTTCTGTACATGGGAAGTAAGAAAAGATATTTGTTAGCTTAGGTTACTAATTTTTTGTTGGATTGTGGCTTGGTTTGTTGTTTCTTCTTCTAAAGGTTCCTCCTCCTCATATTGCGGAGGTTCTTCTCCTGTCTCATGTTCTATCTTGTTTCTTTATGGCACTTTGATAAAGGGAATTCTATGCCCAACTACTTTATCTTTTTCTTTGTAAGAGGTAGAAGCTTCTCTGTGTGTTAAAATATCTTCCATATTGATAATGGGATGTTCTTCCTCAGTAGTGTTATTCACAGGTAGTATTGTTTCATTCTCGGTGGGTAATTTGGCCCATAATTCTACGACTGCGCCAACGCTCTATCTTTGTTTCGAGAAGAAAATCATCTAGTAGAGTGGGGTCAAAATCAAATTCTACATGCAGTGATTATAATTCATTTCCACTATGGTCGACCATTTCTTCTGTTTCCTTTTCCGTAGAAAACAACGGTCCTAGGTCATTTCAATGAAGGGTTTGATCCTTGTCTATTAGAGGTTTCCCAACCTTGTGCTTGTTGTTCCTTGTATGTCTATTTCTTTAACCCTAGACATGTTTTAGGATCCATGTTTTTGTGATAGCTTCACTAGGGTAAGTTGTAAATGTGCTTAAAACTTAGTGATCACCCTAAGTGACATGCAAGATGTATTTTTAAGAATATGAATAAATCAACAATGTGAGAATACCAATGTGATAGAGTGATAAATCACCAGGTGACACATGCATTTGGTACCAAAACATATTTAAATGAAGCACCTCTGGACTATGTTTCAAAAAGTAATTCACGTCGCAAGATGAGTGACAAGATGTCTTCACTTATGCCAAGTTTAAGGGAATGAACAAAACGCAAGTAAATACAAGAAGTTAATGCGATCTCCAAATCAAGATATACGATGAGTGAGATCAAACTTGATTAAGACCTATATCTCAAAAATTTCCAATTACAATTCATGAATGACACAACAATATCACCAAGATATGTTAACCCACTTTGTGAGAAAGTGCGGTATTGATATCAAGGTGTTATTGATATAACACACACACATAGTTACACCTAGCACTCTTTGAAATCGAGGTAATAATAGAATCAAACTAAAAATATCAAAGTATAACTAGGAATAGTTAAAAATGTGTGCAACGTAACCTTACAATATAGATATTTATGTCGATTTTACAAAAACAAGACGTGAATATCAAAATTTTAGTGATACGATAAAAACAAGCTAACTCTTCTAAGGAAGTCCACAAAGATGAACCACACCTAACTACAATTGATGATATTGACATGGGTATCAAGATCAAAATGGCTACCAATGATGTGAAAACACCTCTCAAGCACACTTTAGACGTTTAACTAACCCAGCCGCAAACATGGATGGGCGTAAACGGATAAAAAAGTGACAAAAACAGTCAATTGGTAACACAAAGGTAGTCACCCTTCTTCTGATCAACAAAGTGTCAAAATAATGTGAAGGAAGCAAATCAACAAAAAGATGAAAAATGTCGGCCTTACTTCGGCAGAGTTTCACCTCACCCTAAGGCAAGTAAAAACTAAGCGAAAGTAACGCGTCCCACGTTTCACAATGAAAATATGGTTCATGACTCAACACTATTTTTAGAATGGTCAAAGTGGGCTCCAAGCCAAAGTATATCTTCCTATGTGGTTTCGTCATCCTAGGTGCTATAAATATTATCCACGAGTGAGATGATTTACCCAAATAGTCCCGAATATCTTGGGAGTATCTCGACTTTGCCCCCTTCAAGCACAAAGTGGGAAATAAATGTGTCCAAATTTGTACTTAAAATGGTCGCGTAGGGACAACTTGTAACTCTATCTCACAAAGGATTTACTAGTCGGATAGGTAGTGCAGAGCACTTCCCATTTCATCCACAAGGTTCCCTCTTGCATGGACTACTTTGGGGTTCCTGAACCACCCCATTATTGTATCTTAAGGTGTTATGCCAAAGGGGTTATGTTCCAGTTGAGCGAGAGGGGTGTACCCTTTTTTGAAACCTGCAATATAGTGTTTTGAATATGTTGTTCTTTTTATGTTTTTTAATTAGATGTGGTTTGCTTGAACACCATTTGGCAACTTGTATAACAACTGTATTAGTAGTTTTCTGACTTTTGTTTTGATTCCTCCATTCTTTGACAAGCATTTTGGTCCTCGTATGATGATGTTTAGTAGTTTTCCATTAAAAGAGAAGGCATCGTTTCTGATTCCCGCATCATCTAAGGATGTAAGAGAAGAGCATACATGATTTTCTTCCAAAATCCAAAAGGATATCAAATGGAAAAACACTTTTTAATTCAACTATGCCAAATTAACCAATTCTAAATCAAATACCCTTAGCAATATTGAAGCATCAAAAGGACTTAAGAATCATTTCTAATTCCCAAGATCACCCCAAGGGACATGAGGGAAGAACATACACACTCTTAACCCTATAAGTAAATAATGCAAAATATTACCTAATCAAATACAAACATGTAAAAACAGACTACGAAGACAAATATATGATTAGATAAACTTGCAAGAATGTTATCACATCAACATGTTAATGTCAAAAAATGCAAAAGGATGCCTGCGCCCCTTTTTCAGCACCTACGCGTGGGTTAGGGCGTACACGCCACCAAAGGTTGTTTTAGGCACACAGTGTACTTGTGCCACCCCAGAGATGTGTGCGCTACGAAAATAATGCCTATGCACCTAAAATAGTACATGCGCCACTATGTGGAATTTTTAGATCTATTAAATGTCTACACCACCAGAGAGGTGTGTGCACCACAAAAACAACATATGCGCTACTCTGAGAAAAATAGATAGAATAACCACATTACCAGAAAAATATACCTACGCCACTAAAACCGCATGTGTGCCTTGGTTAGGGCATGTGCACCACTCGATAGGTTTCGGATGCGGTGAAGGTATAATACAAAATGATGTGTGTGCTCAGGTTAGTGCACTTACGCACTGGTTAGGGTGTGTGTGTCGGGGTTATCACGCATGCACCGGGCGTCGCAGAGACGAATGACAGATTTCAACAAAGATGCCTACACCACTAGAGAGAGATTTTTACACCCCAAAACCCTTCCTGTGCCATGAAAATCACACTTGTGCCTCTAAAATCGTGCCTAAGATAGACTGTAACAAAAATGTGGCAAAGAAACACAAGAAAACTCACAATATCTCAATTTTTTGACAAGTTAGCTGAAGAATGGAAATAACCCATTAAAATTAAGGCTATGAACATGAAGTTACACATATCAAATGAGAAAAAAATTCCATGAAAATAGACATTAATTACTACATGTGCATATCAAAATTTGGCCAAAACAACGAAACTTAAACTAAAATGCCATGGGAGTAAGGGTCCCATCGGGTGTGCAAATGTGTGCAAGTGTTTCTACAAAGTTAACCAAATTTAAAGCAAGAAAGTTACCATCTAAAAATAGCTCCTAACCTATTTAAAAATGGGAAATATGCACCATCATGATGGAGAAGTGAGCAAGTCCTACCCTTTTAACATTCGTAACTTTGAATCTAATCAAAACACAATGTAAATGCATGAACTCTATTCCCCTTAATTTCCTAATTAAACATTTAAAATGGACCTAAATAGTCCAAATGGAAATCAAAACCATATTTTCTTGCTTTGATCCTTCAATGGATGCTTGGGTATGAGGCTTAGCTCTTCAAGAATGAAGGATGGAGGGCTCAAGAATGACAAAATGCTAGTAGTATGAAACTATGTGCTTACTTTTTGTCTCTTGAGATATTTAGGTGTAGGTGTAGAAGGTATGAGGAGGGCTCTTTATATATCCCAAAGGATAAAGGATTCAACACATCCTCATGAATGTGGGACTAATGTAGATGTAGAGTTAGTTATGGATAAGGGGAGTTTAGATGATGTTGAGTTACTTTTAGGAAGGTTTAGTTTGTCCTCTAGTGGCTCATGTGGATAAAGGGGGTGTATTAATTAATCAAGATGATTAATTAAATACATGTGCAAACTTTTATAAGATTTTAGATGGATATTAATGTGATTTGGACCATTAGGAGGAATTTAAACCAATTAAATAGAGATTTATTGATTTAATGAGAAGGGAGGATAATTAATTAATAATAATTAATTAGACTAGATAGAAGGTGTTGAGTAACGAAGGGTCATTAACTAGGGTATGTGTTGGATAGGTGACTTAATTAATTAGTGTAATGTAATCAATTAACAACAATGGAAGAGAAGATGAGCGTTCTTGACAATATGTTGTCAATTTTCAGAAAGGAGATAATTAGCACAATTTAAGTATTTAAATTGCTTGGGTGTAATTACAGTGTCTACACTTACTAATTGAATGGATTTAGAGGAATTGTTTTGGATGGAAAGGAGTCATTATTTCCCAAGATAAAATGTTTATTCATTAAGAAAACCCTTCATAATCTTCTTGTTTATGGTATACCCCTTTTTAGGATTCCTAATATGATTATCAAAAATTGAAAGAATCCAAAAGAGATTTATTTGGATAGGAGTTGAGGAAAGTAATATAATTCAACTAGTTGCATGAGAAAAAAAATTTGTTCCTAAAAAATGTGGGAGCCTTAGAATTAAGAACATCAGGTGGATGAACAAAGCCATGATCACAAAAATCAGGTGGAGATTAATTAAATAGGACCTCCTTTGGAACACTATTATCAAAAATAAATATCTTAGTTCATCTAAATACCTTAAATGGATTTCTAAGGATGGCATACCCTCTGACTCTTCATTTTGGAATGCTTGATTAAATTTTAGGAATCTTCTCCTTAAAGGAAACAATTGGAAGGTTGGAAATGGTAAAGAAATTCACTTAGGGAAATACAAACAGATATCAAACCTTCCCCTTCATGATTTGGATGGAGGCTCTCGGTTGTATGAACATTCTAAGGTTCGATTGTTAGGTTAATTATATATAGTATAATTATTTATTTAATTTTATTAATTAAATAATTATGTTATATGGTTATATTATAAACCATATTATTGTTGTATGTTGTTACATGGTTTTTAAACCATAATTGTCTTTTAGTTTCATAGGTATAATTTTTATAACTATTATAACAATTATGTGCTTCCCGGGATAATGTTTGGAAGCTAATATATTTTAAGTTGGTTGTTGTATTATTACTGAACTTCTCTCGTTGTTTGTATCTCAACCGTGTAATACATACATACATACATACCTACATACATACATACATACCTACATACATATATATATATATATTGCAACCTAATTCTATGTATGAGGTTGATTTCACAATAATATATTTTACAGGCTTCCATCCCTATTTTGTGAAACTACATTTGGTTTCGAGTGAGAATTTGGACTGTGAGCATGTGGAGGTGTGGAAAGAGAGAGCAGCCGAGATAGAGGATTTTTGGAGAAGTTTTACAACATCTCGAGATCCTGTGCAACCTCCTGCAACCTCCCAACACCATCCCTACCTCCTCACATCCTCCAGTTCATTCTAGGTGATTAGAACAGACATTTCCTTTTTCAGCATCACTGGCACTGCACCCAAAGACTAGGTAAAATTTGTTGCAGGTGTATATAAAAAATTTACATTTTTCCCCATTAGGGGTTCTACCGGTAAATTTAGGTGACATTGTTAGTTATAACTAACACTATTTGCAGCACCAACTCCAGAGGTATTCGAGATTGGTAGTATTCAAGGTAACTCTTTATCAAGTGAGTTGTATTGGAGAGAAAATATTCTATTGTGAATCGAGCACAGGGTGCCATACACCAAGCAATCGAGGAAAAATTTCCATGCAGCTACTCCTATCACATTGTAATCAAACCGTATACGGTCTAAATGGAAACCATATATTACACACCTCGAGTATTCGGTGCAAAACAAGCATGCACATACCCAAATAGAACAAAAAGATAATGGATATGAAGTCACGAAACTTGTCTTCGTTGGGTATAGCGAATAGACTCTTGGGTATATATTGATGGATCCTAAGACTAGAAATGTCTACACCAGCAGAGATGTTGAGTTTTTTTAGAAGAATGAAGCGAGATAATTCTCCTCCTGGACTCACAAGAAGTAGATTTTTCACCAGTTGTAAAAATTGAAGCTGATGTTCCATGTGAAGATGAAAGTGATGATGGGGATGATGGTGTTGATCAGATAGAACCACAACCCGCATGAACAGTTTAGGGTATGACTAAATGGTGTACAATCACATTACAAGATGCAATAATGGATGCTCCATCAGATACATCCACCCCTGGACCACGGAATCGTAGTAAAGCAAGAGAAGAAGTTAACTTTTCTTTGATGAGTAGAGTTATTGAATCAAATTAGCCCTCTACAATCTAGGAAGCCCTACAACAAAATCTTGGAAAGATGCCATAGATTCATAATATCAATCAGTGATGAAGAATAACACTTGGTAACTTGTCGATCTTCCACCAGGGAAGAAACCCATTAGATGCAGATGGATATTTAAAACAAAGTACAAAGCAGATGGGATAGTGGACAAGTATAAAGTGAGACTTGTAGCAAAGGGGTATGCACAAAAATAAGGCATTGACTATGAGGATACATTTTCTCCCACAACTAAGATCAAAATAATCAGGATAATCTTTGCTCTAGCTACTTATTTTGGATGGAAATCCCACCAAATGGACATAAAAAGTTCCTTCCTAAGAGGAGATTTACAAGAAGTCTACATGACTCAACCTAAGGGATATGTAGTACATGGTCAAGAAGAAAAGGTATGTAGACTCAGGAAATATCTGTATGGCCTCAAACAGGCACCCTAGGCATGGTACATCAAGATTTATGAGCATCTCATATAACATGGATTTGTTAGAAATCCATATGGTCCCAATATCTACCTCAAAAAGAAAGGGGGGGAGATGGTGATTGTTGTTGTCTATGTCAATGATCTAGTCATCGTTGATAGCTTTAGTGAGGATGATTGATGCAACAAATAAATATCTTAATCAATTGTTTGACATGACTGAGCTCGGGTTAATGCATTATTGTCTTGGATTGGAAGTATGGAAGAAAGAGAATCAGATTTTTTCTCGATGAAATATACTAGGAAAACACTCAAGAATTTTAGGATGATGGATTGCACACCAAATGCTACACCTATGGAGAATAGATTATAATTATATCATTTAGATCCATCTCCTGAGGTAAGTGCCACTCTCTATAGGCGGTGATCGAAAGTCTCATTTTCCTGACCTACACTAGACCAGATATCAGCTTTGTAGTGAGCTATTTATCCAGGTTCATGTAGGAACCCAAAGTTTTTCATTGGAAAGTAGAAAGACGCATCTTAAGATATCTCAAAGGATCAATGGATCTTGGTCTAGAATACAAGAAGAACGACAATTTCTTCTTGACTGGATATTCAGATTCAAATCATGCAGGTAACATTAATGATAGAAAATCCACTTCTGGATTTGTATTCTTTATGGGATTTGGACCAATATCATGGGGAAGCAAGAAATAACACTTCGTTTCTCGCTCTTCCACAGAATCTGAGTATCATTCTGTAGGAGAATATTTCTGTGAAGTGATTTGGTTACGTTGCATACTAGAAGGACTTAAAATACCATAGGACAAACTGACCACCATGTATGTTGACAATGAAGGTGTTATCAAACTTTTTCTCAATATAGTGTTTCATGAAAGAACAAAGATCATTAAGGTATAAGTTCATTTCATACGTGAGCATATGTTGAAGCACAACATCTAGCTTCAATTTTGTCCAACAACTGAACAATGGGTAGATATCTTCACAAATTTACTTACATGTGACAAGTTCAAGTTGTTCAAAGAGTTCCTCTCCTCATCCCTTGAGACAATGCACAATTAAGGGGGAATGTTAGGTTAATTATGCATAGTATAATTATTTATTTAATTTTATTAGTTAAATAATTATATTATATGGTTATATTATAAACCATATTATTTTTGTATGTTGTTATATGGTATTTTACAACATATTTGTCTTTTAGTTTCACAAGGATGATTGTTATAATTATTATAACAATTTATGTTCTTCTTGGGATAATATTTGGAAGCTAATATATTTTAAGTTGGCTGTTGCATTGTTGTAAATTATCTTTTTTTGTATCTCGGTTGTGAAATACATATATATTACATCATGCTTCTATGTATGAGGTTTATTTCACAATAATATATTTTACAAAGCTTCCGTCCTGTTTTATGAAACTACACAGATTAGGAAAAAAGTTAGTGACTCTATCAATAATAATTCATGGGTTTAGTTTCAAGATAATGGTATTTCTTTGGTGAACTACCAATAAATAAAAGAGATCCAAAAGCTTCTCAAGTAGTCATCATCTCTCTCTTATGAACAACCATAATGAAATTTATCCGGGAGAACTCCTTATATGGATCTTATTTAATAAGTTCTAGTTACTTACTCCTTTCTAAGATGTAACCTTCCCACTTTAATTGGAACAAAATTTGGATTAAGGAACTAACCCCCAAGATCAATCATTTATTCTAGATTTTGATTCACAACAACGCTCTGACTATTGGAAATTAGGTGATGAGGGTCCAACACTTACCTAATAGAAGTATTCTTTGTAAAAATTATGAAGAGAATGACAACCAACTCTTATTGCATTGCTCTTTTTCCACTTGTATTTATAAATTTTTATTCAAATTTATGGGCATCAAATGGATCTTCCTAGAATCTATAGTGCATTCTTGGGAGCAAAGTGATACTTCCCTTCCAAAAATTTCATTTTTAAGAAACTATGGATCACTTCTTTCCCTCACATTATCTATAACATTTGGATAACCTATAACTCTACCATATTTGATGATTAAAATCCCTCACTTCTTAGAATCACTAATGGGCTTGTGGTGGATATTAGATAGAATGTTACTTACTTTAGACCTCTAAAAAGACTCTCCAAATTAGAAATGACACAAAATCCTTGAGAAATAGAACTCGAATATTTTCTCGACCATTATTAAGCAGAAGATGTTTCCAGAGAGAGTATGTCAAATGGAACCCTATCCCTTATAGTTGGATAAAGCTTAACTATGAAATTTTTTTCAAAGGTAAATATAAGTAAGTCTAGTGGTAGAGGTTGTATTAGAAATGAAAAGAGAAAACTATCGACTTTACACCGGTCTTATGGGTATTAAGTCTAACCATTATTCGAGGCCCTTTACGTGTTATTGGGATTTCGGCTTGCTTAGGGAGATTAATTTCACCAATTTAATTGTGGAGGGGGACTCATTTAACATAACCAATTTTCTTAATGGATAAATCATATAAGTTGGTCTATTAAACATATTGTAGAAGAGGAAATTAAGATTCTTAAGCAGCCTTCCTAATAATTTTATCCAACACACTTATCATGAAGGAAATAAAGTGGCTGATTCGATGGTGCATAATGGGGTAAATCTTAATGATTTTCAAATGTGGACTACTAATTATATCCCTCCATCTAGCATTGAAATTATCATAAATAATGAACTAGCTAGTTAATCCACATATGATCCTATTTTTTTTGTGTTAAGGATTCTTCCTCAAGATTTAAACACTCACCTTCTCTCCTTCAAAATTGAAAAATTTGATAATAGGTTCTACATAAGCATTAGCCTATTCTCTTCTTGGAATTATTTTCACATGAGGGATAAATATGTAGAGTTGATCCTGTTATTATTGACGAGTGGAAGCAAAATGATGAAATTTGGATAATTTTGAGAAAAGGGGTTTCAATACTTTCATGGAGAGAGTTAAAGGACATGACCTTCACCTCTCACGAGAATTTTCCAAAAACTTGAATGAAAGGAAAGTCACTTACAAAGGTAGAGAATTTGAAATCACAGAGGATTCCATTGCTTGGGTTACTAGTTTACATAGAAAGGGTTTGAAGTTATTCAAAAATAATGTTGATAATGTGGTGGAGGAGAATTATTTTTTTGGGAAATGTGAGTCAATCAAACACATAAAAGGAGGATTCTCTAGGACTCGCTTCCTCCACATTACATCTTTGTTGTTCTATTGGTAATGAAATACATTACCCTTCTAGGAAGGTACCATGTAATGTTGTATTTCGACCTAGTTTTTATAAACCATTTAAGATAAAATTCTCTATAAGACTTCCTTTTTCCGTATTTAATCTCTTGAGAACTCAATTAATCTTGTGAAGTGGGGGAAGATGGTGTATCCTCTACACCATATTGTTATTATGCTTCTCTATAGGTGCTTTGATATTTTGATCCTCCTACCTTCTTCAATCCCCAACTCTAAACCTTCGAGTCCTTACCCCATTAGACTCCGCTCTTCTTGCCCCTAACCCTCCATCCCTATCCCCTCCGCTCTAATTTTACCACCACCAACCCTCTTATTTCTTACCCCTCTTACTTTACTTTTAATTTTTCTATTCCTTCTACCTTTGCCCCCATTTTTATAAGAGATCTTGTGATATTTTTTGGGAAAACCCATTCCCGAGAAAGGCACCTTATCATGTTACTATGGAGACTACTCTCCTTCCTCCCATTCAAGGAGAAGGTGAGTCCATTCTTTTCCTTCTTTCTATGGGTTAAAAATCCTCTCGAACCCAAAATTTCTGTAGATGCAAGTTATAGAGAGGATCTTGATGGTTAGATCAATTGTATAAGAAATGAGGTCAAGGAACTCAAGAACAAGTTTCGTGACTAAAATTTTAAAAAGGAGAAGAGTAAAATAGGAAAGAATCTATTTGATGAAATTTGTATGAGGGTGCCTAAGATTAAAAGGAATTTGAAAACATTAGGGAAAACTAATGTGATGTTTAATCCGTCCTTAAGGGAACCATTGACTCCTTTTCACTCATTAATAACCACCTTGAAGACTATGAATGGAAGGATAAGTTCAAGAATGAAAAAATCCTTAAAGAGATCAATAGGGGCTTGTTAACATCAATAAAATTTTCTAGAAGAACATGAAGAAGCGATTGGGATACTAGTTCTCTATTCTCTTTTTGGATCTTGCAAGTTGTTGTTGCATTGTTTCTAACATACTATTATGTTTCTCACAACATTTTCTTGACATTTTTCTATTTTTAGCTACTTGTTACTGACTAGTTGCCTATTCCTATCTTATTTTGTTATCTTTAGTTATGTGATTTAATATATGGGATTTGAATTACGTATAACTAGGTAGGGTCCCATCCAAAATATCTTTATCCTTAATAAAAAATAGTATTCTTTCCTATAATAATTAGAATTAAATAAAATAATATGGATGGTCAGTTCATCGAATTGAATGGATTAACAACTCTCATTCAAGTTGTTTCATTATGAATCAATTGAACATCTAAGTTTTTACTTAAGATATAATTGAATGATACATCTACCATATTAAGTAAATATAAGAACAATAAATGAAGTGGTATATTTATGTACACTATGTTTCCATCAACAACAACCTTGCAGACATCAATAAGATCACTCTCTACCACATTTACTTCCTTTTTAGATATTGTCATATAAAATTCCATAACAACACTCATTTTCGTAAGACTATATAATTATTCATATTGTACCCAAAATACATTCATCACTCATCAAAATTGTTTGTCATTTAAATAATATTGAAAGGAGAAATCAATTTCTTTCCTCAAAACATTTTTTGTCAAGTATCCAACTTAAACACAAAATAAGAAATGACACACATTCTTCTTTTATCATTTTTATAGTTAATAAAAGGAGTAATTAATGTCACAATTAGCTTTAACAAACATTTATTTTTCTTTCCAAACCAAACATAATGCACATTTAAGAGTTTTATGCATAAAGAATAATTTCCAAATATTCCATCTTAGATGTAGTATAGAAATCAACTTTCACGACATTCCTTTATCATAAATAGGATATAATGATAAGAACAGAAACTTCCCATGATTTAACATATTCCATACATCATTTTAATATGAAAAGTAACCATCAATGAATCAATAAAGATAATAAGACTTGTTACATAATAATAAATCATTCTCAAGTCAATAATTTTTTTGAAAGAGTTTCTATTATGGGAACACGATTTTGGTTCCATGGTAAATGACTAAGTAGTCCTAAATATCTATGCAACAGGTATATAAGAAGGACCCTACATCTTATAGTCTCAATGAATACCATTAAACAAGCATTGACCTCCGATATTACGACTAAAATGGATAAACAAGTTATTCATAATGAATACACGTATTAAAAATTTGTAACAAATTAACTAAACCCACACAAATGTGAATTTCACATTATACATGAAAGCTTCAACTAATTTAGTATATCATTATTTATACATAATTTGAAATCAATAGTGATAAAGTACACCCATAATTTATTTCATTCACGGTTTATTTCTTTAAGAGAAATGTTAATCATGCAGGCATGAAACATCCGTGAAACAACAAAGAATAATACATACCCACTATACACATTTTGCCTATATGGGTATTAATCGATAAACAATATTAAATCATTCAAAAAATCATACTTAGATACAAACTAAACAAAATAACTATTGTTGCAGAGACTCACAAAGCACCCACGGATGCGAGATCAGGCTTCTAGGTTGATCACTCTAGCATCCAGTGTGATTGCACAACATGGAAACCTCTCTCCAAGTGTGGGACTTGTGAAAATGAGAGAGGAATCTCTAGATTAGAGGCTGGTTCCTCAAACTCCTCTGATTAGATCTAATGCTTGCACAACTACAGAGGTTCAGATCCTAATCCTACTCTAAACTGCAAGGAGACAGGGATAGAAATGTAAAAATTGAAACTAACTAAAGATGGTGATGCACCAAAAGGAGTGGTGAAACATTTCTGTCATGCAAATAGACACAAACCAGAGATTGCAGCATAAAACATACATAGGCTGATAAGATATAATTTAGGATCTGAAATGAAGCAAACAATACAAACAAAGGACTGAAACTCATTCACAAAGCTTGCATTATCATTTCCAGTATCAAAATCACTACATTACAACCTCAGAGAGGTAAAAAATTGTTACAGTCTTTGGAGAGGTCTAATTCTTCAAACAATCACTTGCTGGAGGTGAAAGAAGAAGTTGCTATGTCCAAAAATGTTCCCCCTCTTGAAATGAGCCAAATCTGGCTTTTACATTGTATGGGTCGAGCCCAGGAGACAAAAACATACAAAAATGTGAGAGCCCATTCCTCCTTAACTACAGATGCATTAGAATGGCATGGGGGACCTTACAAACCCATACCCCGCCATTTTTTACCAGTATGGAGGAGAATGCGACCCATTCTCAGTATTAAATCTGTCGCTGAAATGTCACTTTTGGCCATAAACACGTGTCAGATATGTTTCTTAATTTTCTCTCTCTAGACTGCACCAAAATTCAAGATTAACATCGAAATCATGGAGATAATTTCATAAGCTTTCCGTTGATATAAAGAACGTGCAAATCTGAGCTCTGGATCGAAAGATATGGAGATCTGAAGATTTAGGGCACAAAACAGTGAAAATGTGTTTTGAAATTTTTTCCCGCACTCTGCCACCTGGATGACACGTGTCAAGCGCTGATTGGATGCGTAATTCTCTCTTCTCTACTCACCCATGGGTTTTCCTTGAAAATTTTGACTTTTGATGATTTTGGAACATTTTTCACTTTTCCCCGCGCCCGCCACTTGGGACACGTGGCATGCATTGATTGGAGGACAGGGGCACGGGGTCTTCCTTTACTTTTAGCTTTTGGCGAAACTTGGCCAAATTTTCTAACTCCTCCCCGAGCTCCACGCTTCCCTGTTCCATTGGACACATGTCCAATTCCTATTGGCTTGGGCCAACACTTGAAACCTCGCCCTTTGAACTTTTGGACGTTTCCCCCTTGTGACACGTGTCGTGATTTGATTGGTCTCCGGGTCTGTCCGCCTTTTCGCGTCCCTCGCATCCTCACGGCCCAGCTGTCCCAAACTACTTGGGACAAATTCCTCCGATCCACCTGAAATGGGCTTCCTTGTCCCTTTTCTGCCGATGACATGTGGCGTAATTTGATTGGCTTTCGGCTCCTTCGGCTATCCACATCCCACGCGTCCCTTTGTCCCAACTGTCCCAGTGTGAAAGTTCTCCTTTTCGGCCGATCCAGGCGGTTCACGCCCTTTGCATCTTCACGTTCCCGCCTGTCCTCAAACTGTCATCTCAGCGAGTTAGTCGATTTTCCTCTGACCTTCGGCCGGTTCACCTTTCCGCGTCCCGCGCGTCCTCACGCCCGGATGTCCCTTTGCTCTGCAGACTGCCTGGCGGCCTTTCGGCCGATTCGTGCCCAGATGTCCCTCATGTCCCGACTGTTGCGAGGACTAGGACTTAGCCATTTTTCATGATTTTTTCTGGCCCAAGCTTGTTTTTGCAACTTTTTCACCTTTTCTCAGAACTTTCTCTTTTCAACCTGGACAGGAGAGTTAGAAAAAATCTGAGGGGACCTTGGAAACATGATTTTTGCCCTAAATCAATCTATTTGCCTGGGACTTGAGAATTTAATGCATGTTATCAAAATTACCCTGGGGGTGAATATTAGATAACAATTTGGTGACTCAGCGGGGTTACCTACCTGCTAGGTAGAAGATACCAGTTGCCTGAAGTAGTCCATTGGGCATGGAGTTATCAAATATTCAGTTTAGAACCCTAACTGACTCAGAATGTGCAAGGAGGAAGATGGAATATCACCTAATGGGCAAGCAAGGACTACAAAACATCTCCATGGACAGCAAGCTATGCCAAAGCACTTAGGGAAATCAAAACTAACCTACAAAAAAACAATGTGCACAAGCACTTAGAGGAATGAAAATCTAATCTAATATTTACAAGGTAGTGAATTTCCCTCTAGAAGCAATGCTTGAGATAGATTCCATTGACTGGAATCTGCAGTTCTTCACCATCCAATGAGGCCAATTGGAAAGCATTGTTGTTCTTGCACTTCGTGACCATGTATGGGCCACTCCAAATGGCATCAAATTTTGAATGCCTTCCTAGTTTTGCTCTATCCACATCCCATTTCAACACTAGATCTCCAACTTGAAAAGATCTATCCTTGGCCTTCTTATCAAAGGTCTTTTTGATCAAAGCTTGATCCTTTTCCATTGCTTGGGATGCCTAATTTCTGATCTCTTACAGCTCCATCAACTCTGCATACCTTACCTCCATGGGCTCAAACTCTAGCAACTCCAGCTGCTTCATGAGTTCCAATGTTGGCAACTCAAGTGACATGGGCAAGATTGCCTCTCTTCCATAGACAAGCTGAATGGAGAGTTACACCGTGGATCTTTTGGAAGTTATCCTATCAGCCCATAAGGCTGATTTTAGTTTGGTATGCCAAGACCTCTCGATTCTCGTCAAGATTCCTCCTAATGATCCTCAACAAGTTCTTGTTTGTAGACTCAACCTAGCCATTACCTTGAGGGTAATAGTTTGATGAAGTGCTTAGGTAAATACCATTCTTGACATCCCACTCGGTCACCTTAGATCCAATGAATGCCAATGCATTATGAGAGACTATTGTAGCAGTACACCAAATCTGGTTGTTAGCCCTCATAAAAGTCTAAGATGCTAGACTCATTTGCCTCTTTGAGTGCTACTGCTTCTGTCCATTTGGTGAAGTAGTCTGTGGCTGTCAAAATCCATTTGTGCCCCTAGCTTGAATTGGGATTAATGAATCCAATGAAGTCCAAACCCCATTGCATGAATGGTTGGTCAACTAAGATTGGATGTAATGGAAGGGCAGCAAGTCTCTCTTTCCCTATGAAGAATGCACAACTCTTACACCTCTTGATCCATGCATAGCAATCACTGAAGATCTTAGGCCAATAATAACCAGCCTTCATGATTTTTAGAGCTGTCACTCTTGGTGCAAAATGACCACCAGCTGGTCCACCATGAAACTCTTCCAACACCCTTTGAATCTAATTTGTGCTAATGCATCTCAGCAGCACTCCATTCACATCTTTCTTGTGCAGAACTCCATCAACAATGGCATACGGGACAGCCTGCAATCTGAAGTGTCTTCTTTGAGTCTTGTTCATCTCTGGAGGGCATAGGCCTGTGCCTAGGAAGTGCATAATACCTTGGGTCTAGCAAGGAGTGGGGGCAGCATTGTCTTCTTCTTGCTTGCCACTTGGCTCATGGCTGTCCTGGACTGTCAAAACAGCCTCTTCTTCATTGCATACTTCTTTTTGCTTCCCCAAAACCAGCTGCTCACACAATCCTTTCCCTCTTACCAGCTTGGTGATTTTGATCTTAATGTCATACTCCATGACACGGGTGATCCAACCTACCCTTTTCTCATTCAAATCCTTGTTGAGGAGGAAGTCCTTAACCCCAGCATGTGAGACCAGCAACTAGACCTTTTTGTTTGAGACTAAATGCTTGAATTTCTTCAAGCTTCTGACTACTACAAGTACATGCTTTTCAATAAAAGAGTACCTCACCTCACAGTCATCTAGGCTCTGGCTGAAGAAGGCAATTGGCTGCTCATCATTGTCTTTGTTCTGCTGTACCAAAATGGCAGAGATAGTGTCATTACCTCCAAATGCATAGAGGATGAAATCCTTGGAGAATTCAGGGTTGATGAGAGTTGGTGCTTGGGAGATGGCTTCTTTGATTGCTTCAAAAATATCCTTGCCTTCTGCTGTCCACTTGAAAGCGATGATTTTCTTTAACATTTTGGTGATGGGCTTGACAAGGGATGCAAAATCTTGGACAAACCTCCGAACAAAGTTTATCCTTCCTAAGAAACTCAAGGGCTTTCTTGTGGCTTGGCAATGGCGGTGCTCTTATGGCTTCAACCCTCTTTAGATCAATTGCTAACCCTTCCTTGGAGACAATATGGCCAAGGAGATTTCCTTCATGTGCAAGAAAGATGCACTTCTTAGGATTCAAAGACACTCCAAACCTTCTACACCTCTGAAACACTTTCCTGAGGTGAAAGAGATGGTCTGCTACATTCTTTGAGAAGACAGTGATATCATCTAGGTATACCAGCACTATCTTGTTGATCAAGCCTTTGAATGCCATATCCATAGCTCGCTGGAATGTTGCTCCGGCATTCGACAGTCCAAATGGCATCTTCTTGTAAGCATATGTGCCCCATTTTGTAGTGAAGGCTATCTTGAACTGGTCCTCTTCCTTCACCATTATCTGATTATAGCCTGAATATCCATCTAGCAATGAAAACCTTTCTGAACCAGCTACAACCTACAATATTTGTTCCATTGATGGAAGCGGATAATGATCTTTGAGTGAGGCTCTATTCAAGTCTCTAAAGTCAACACACAGTCTGATTTCTCCACTCTTCTTTCTGACTGGAACTAAGTTGGCAACCCAACTAGAATGCTTGATTGGGAATATGATCCTTGACTCAATCAGCTTGTCCAATTCTTTCCTCATGAGAGGCTCCATGTGTGGATTGAATGGTCTTTATTTCTACTGCATGGCTTAGTATTTGGATCCAATTCAATGGTATGTTGAGCTAAGTTGGGATTGAAACCTCTTAGATCTTTGTAAGTCCAAGAAAAGACATCTAGGAACTCTTGAAAAGCTGAACAAAATTAGATTTCTCTTGTGAGGTACTTACTTTGCCATCTGCAATGTTTTGCCTTCTTCCACTAAAATAGGCTCAATCTTCACCCTTCACTTGAATGTTCACTTTCTCCTTCCGGAACTGATCATTTGGGTTGAATATTGACTCCAAGGTTATGAGGCCTTTTGGTAATTTGTTAGTTCTCACCTGCACTACCTAGTCACCATAATGTCTTTGTTCTAATTTCTCTTGATTCTTGATTTGAGAACTCACTTCTTCTTGCGAGATGGATGATTTGCTGGTCATTTTCAAAACTTGCCAACCGACATTGTTATCGCATTTGAAGGCCTCACAATCACGTGGATGTTTGGCGGTACCTTGTATTGTTGAAAACTTTCCATAATGTCAAAGGCTGCCCCTCTGCACTGTAAGCTGTCAAGTGACTTGATTTTCTTTCCTAGGAATGGATTTGATGCCAAAACCCTCAAAATCTTCTATGAGGTCCAATACCCTATTCTTGTAGCACCTAAGAAGATCGTTCTTGGCAGCGTGTTGTCCCTTGACCTGATTTACAATCAATTCAATGTCCCCAAAGACTTGCAAGTTCTATATTTTCTTCTTGATTGCCCAATGCATCTCTTGCACCAAGGCTTCATATTCATGGTGTTATTGGAGCATGCAAACTGAAATCTGAAAGCTGAATAGTACCTTATTCCTTGAGGTGAAACAAGCATGGCTCCACCTCCTACACCTTTTCTACTCCTTGATCCATCAAAAATAGCTGCCATACTTCATTGTCATCTTTGTGGTTTGGCTTGGTGATGCTAGGAATAAGCTAATTTTCTTCATGTATGCAATAGACCCCTTACTCGATTCTTCTATTTCTTGATAAGGATCAAAAGCATGGACCTTGCTTGCCCATTCATCAAGAGTTAGATCCGGATGCTTCCAACCTTAGTGTCGGCTTCATCATGCTTAGGTGATCTTCTTGATCAAATCTTTGAGCAATTGGCATTAATCGACTTGGAGTATAAGGCTTAATATGGAAGTTTGCAATAGGTTCTGACCTGATTGTAGCCTTAGTTCCATACCTCGTTACGAATGGCATGTGTGACCAATCAGCAAAAAAATATCCCCAATCTTGGTGTGAAGTCCCTTGACAAACATAGGGCAAAGAGTGGTGGAAGGTCTATGACTGATACATCTTGTAAAACAACAACATTTGGACATGCATGCAAGGTAATACTAAAGTTTCTAATCACTCCAATGCTTTCTACTACTCGTCCCATCTAGTTGCACTACCCCTTTAGATGTTGTTTCATCTTTGAGTCCTAACTAATCAGCTATTTGTTTAGGCATTCTTGAACTACTTGCCCCGAGTCTATCATGTAATTGTGCACTAGCTGATTTCCAATGATTAATGAAACATAGAAAGGAGGGGGCTTCAACATCTTACCTTGCTGTCCTCCATGATTTCCCTCAGGCTGGGCAGCATTTGTAAGCACTTTGTCTTGCATCTGAACTTGCTGATTCAAAGTTGGCCAGTCCTTCATGGCAGCTTGTAGCAGATCTCTTTGGCCTGGGATAGATAGGGATTCCCACATTGATATATTAACGTTTGTCTTCTTCATCTGATCAATGATATTGAATGGGGATGAAGTATCCTTTTGCTGTCCCTTGGTTTGCACATTCACCCCTTGCATGTGGGCAGCAAAACAATGGTATTTGAGTTGGCCTAGGAGCTGTTCTTGGCTGCCCTTGTGCATTTGAAATTGGATTTTTCTTGCCAACCATTTGTGGAGCCATGGAAGGTTGTGGATTGGTGGGGCTAATGGTTGTTCTTCACCCAAATTCCTCCTCTTTGACCTTGTGTTGGCTGCAACACCTTGAGAAACTACTTGATTCATGCCACAAAAATCTTCTGCTTGCCAGTTCACCAATGTGGTGTCATTTGGGGTTGATTGCTGTTGGAATGTTTCTTGTTGTTGGCTATTTCCTTGACTACCCTCACCCTCCACACCAGTAGTTGTCACCATTAATGCTTGGTTCAAAGCACCATTGAAGCACATGGATTGGTTATGAGGCTCATTGCATGGAAAGCACCAGTCATACTCCTGAGCAATGTTGTTTTGTGTTGGCACCAATGCCTTAGAGGTAGATATGGCATTTGGATTATAGGGCTGGAATGGTCTATTGGCAGGAGGCCTTGTTTGATTCATATTTGCAGCTGGGTTGGGTGGCCTTTGTGGTTAGTAAGGATGCCTATTAGGCTAAGTTTGGGGTTGATAAGAAGGTCTGAAACCTTGGGCTTGCTGCCTTTTGAGAGTAACCATCTCATTACCTAGGTTTTGCAATTGCTTCATGACTTCTTGAAGCTCATTTGGGGCACCTGGAGATGAAGTGGATGCTTCGTTTGAACTATGATTTCTAGGAGTGGGAGAAGGAGCCAATTTAGGTGCTTGACTGGTGTTTGGAATCTCTAAACTTGGAAACAGTGGCATGGGAGGTCTAGGGGCAAGTTTGCTAGCTTGGATCAAACAATTTTCAGCCCTAATGGCAATGTTATAAGCCATAGGGATAGTTATGCCTCCCATGGACTGAATCAACATAGAAATATCAGAATTTAGAGCTTTGAGATAGTAAAGAAAAGCACCTTCTACTGTTGGCTTGACTGCCACTGGAATTCTCTCCCAAGTCTTTTGAAATCTGAAGTTGAAATCAGTCAGCTGCTCATTAGGAGCTCTCTTGATGGTTGTTAGCTGCTCTAAAAGAGACAAGTTGTCTCCCTTCTCTCCAAATTGCTCGTGAAGTGCTATACACAAACATTCCAATTTGTGATAGAACCAGCTCTAAGGCTCCTAAACCATTATAATGCTTTACCCTTGAATGAAGACGCCAAAGAACTTGATGACCACTTGCATCTCATTGATTTCATGGATTGCACAAAGGTTAGCAATATCCTTAACATGATCACCAAAGTAGTCCGATTTTCTCCGGTGAAGTAGGGAATGTTCTTCAAGGCTGTAATAGGAACTGGATGTTGTGCATTGAGGGCAAGTGGGATCTTTGCTGTGAATTTGACGTAAGGGTTGTTTTATGCCATTTTGATTGGTCTTAAAACCCTTGTTGATGAATGAAAGGCCTACCAGGTGGAGGAGTTGAGAGAGTTCATTTTGGTGGAGATGGAGACCTTTGGAACCTTCTTCCCCTTTACCTTCTTCTTGGAGATAATTACAGGTATTCAAACAATACTTCTTCCTCTCCAACTCTTGACCTTGTGGTGATTCTTCTCATGAGTTTTCAGGCCTGTACTTGGAACTAGTTGATTCTTCCCTTGGATTCACGGATATGCAAATAATAGCTCTTTTTAAGCAAGAAAATTACAGCAGATGCACATCAACCTTGCTGCAATAAAAATGAGACCTCTAGTGTCCCACCGGGCGTGCCAAAACTGTTGTTGCAGACTCACAGCACCCCTGGATGCAGATCAGGCTTCTAGGTTGATCACTCTAGCATCCAGTGTGATTGCACAACATGGAAACCTCTCTCCAAGTGTGGGACTTGTGAAACTGAGAGAGGAATCTCCAGATTAGAGGTTGGTTCCTCAAACTCCTCTGATTAGATCTAATGCTTGCACAACTACAGAGGTTCAGATCCTAATCCTACTCTAAACTGCAAGGAGACAGGGATAGAAATGCAAAAATTGAAACTAACTAAAGATGGTGATGCACCAAAAGGAGTGGTGAAACATTTTTGTCATGCAAATAGACACAAACCAGAGATTGCAGCATAAAACATACACAGGCTGATAAGATATAATTTAGGATCTGAAATGAAGCAAACAATACAAATAAAGGACTGAAACTCATTCACAAAGCTTGCATTATCATTTCCAGTATCAAAATCACTGCATTACAACCTCAGAGAGGTAAAAAAATATTACAGTCTTTGGAGAGGTCTGATTCTTCAAAAATCACTTTGCCGGAGGTGAAAAAGAAGTTGTTATGTCCAAAAAATGTTCCCCCCTCTCCAAATGAGCCAAATCTGGCTTTTACATTACATGGGTCGAGCCCAGGAGACAGAAACATACAAAAACATGAAATCCCATTCCTCCTTGACTAAAGATGCATTAAAATGGCATGGGGGACCTTACAAACCCATACCCTGCCATTTTTGACCAGTATGGAGGAGAATGTGACCCATTCTGTATTAAATTTGGTCGCTGAAATGTCACTTCTGGCCATGAACACGCGTCAGAGCTGTTTCTTAACTTTCTCTCTCCAGACTACACCAAAATTCAAGATTAACCCTAGAATCATGTAGATAATTTCATAAGATTTCTGTTGATATAAAGAACGTGCAAATCCGAGCTTTGGATCGAAAGATATGGAGATCTGAAGATTTAGGGCACAAAACAGGTGAAAATGTGTTTTGAAATTTTTTCCCACGCTCTGCCACCTGGATGACACGTGTCAAGTGCTGATTGGATGCGTAATTCTCTCTCCTCTACTCACCCGTGGGTTTTCCTTGAAAATTTTGACTTTTGATGATTTTGGAACATTTTTCACTTTTCCCCCGCACCCCGCCACTTGGGACACGTGGCATGCATTGATTGGAGGACAGGGGTGCGGGGTCTTCCTTTACTTTTAGCTTTTTGGCCGAAACTTGGCCAAATTTTCTAACTCCTCCCTGAGCTCCACGCTTCCCTGTTCCATTGGACACGTGTCCAATTCCTATTGGCTCGGGCCAACGCTTGAAACCTCGCCCTTTGAACTTTTGGACGTTTCCCCCTTGTGACACGTGTCGTGATTTGATTGGTCTCCGGGTCTGCCGGCTTTTCGCATCCCTCACGTCCTCACAGCCTGGCTGTCGCAAACTACTTGGGACAAATTCCTCTAGTCCACCCGAAATGGGCTTCCTTGTCCCTTATCTGCCGATGACATGTGGCATAATTTGATTGGCTTTCGGCTCCTTCGGCTATCCGCGTCCCACGCGTCCCTTTGTCCCAACTATCCCAGTGCAAAATTTCTCCTTTTCAGCCGATCCGAGTGGTTTGTGCCCTTCATGTCCTCATGGCCCAGCCCGTCCCAAACTATTCGGATCAGCGATTAGTTGATTTTGCTCGACCTTCACGGTTCGCCTTTCCACGTCCCGCGCATCCTCATGGCCCATATGCCCCTTTTCTCTGCAGACTGCCTGGCGGCCCTTCGGCCAATTCACGCCTGATGTCCCTCATGTCTCGATCACATGCGAGGACTAGGACTTAGCCATTTTTCATGATTTTTTCTGGCCCAAGCTTGTTTTTTGCAACTTTTTCACCTTTTCTCAGAACTTGCTCTTTTCAACCTGGACAAGAGAGTTAGAAAAAATCTGAGGGGACCCTTGAAACATGATTTTTTGCCCTGAATCAATCTATTTGCCTGGGACTTGAGAATTTAATGCATGTTATCAAAATTACCCTGGGGGGTGAAAATTGGATAACAATAACTTATACCCATAATGCATTTTTGTAAGTATGTATTTAAAATGAAAATAACCCATTCATTTATTCAAACTCAAAGGTCAACAAATGAAATAACCTCAATTTTTGATTATTTGAAGCACCTAGGTAAATAAACAAACCTGATTTATTTTTCATATGTTTTCAAACCTTAAAATTTATAAAAAAATTAAAAAACATGAAGTTATTTAACCGAATAATTATCTAATTATTTTGAAATGAATAAACAAGAGAGAGAGAGAGAGAGTCAAAGGAAATCAATTCCCGGTAACTCGAATGGCCGTGCACTTTTATTCTTTATTTTATTTGAAAATCCTTCACATAGTCGACCAATAAACCAAAAAATTAAAACCAAAAGAACTTCAAACCCTTCATCATTATAAACGTGATAACTTCTAGAAATAACTATGCATAATTTTAGCACAATACTTATCCAAAAATAACTCAATAGAGCAATGATAGCCCTACATCGAGAGGAAAAAGGAAGAGATTGAAACAATAACACAATAAAATTAAAATGAATGCATGCAAGATAGATTCTTGAGGAAGCTTCAGTTTTTGGAAAACTATTATATTTTCTTAACTCTTGCAGTGTCACGTATTGGATCATTGAAAATCCCACCACCACCTTTGCTAACTTTCCTTCTTTTTGAAATTGAGTTAATAAGTAGTTGAAGGCCATATATAAATAAAACTCAACTATAACCAAGTTTTGTATGTCACGGACTAAGTCCAAGATAAATTTAAATTTACAAGGCTTAGCTATCATCCCCTTTTCATGGTGTAACATTCAGTCAAAGACAACAAACACACAAAATACGTTTCCATTTTCAATTCAATGCATGATGTGTTTGATCGACCAATCAACTAAATTATTATCCATGCTTTAAGATGTGGTCAATGACCATGGTTATAAAATAATTAAAATATGCCATAGGCCTTAGACCTTTATAAATTAAAAAAAAGAAAACATTGACCTTGTTGCATTTCCCTAAAATAGTACAACACATGTGATGGAAACCTTTTATATTTGTTATGAGGTCTACGACTGATGTCATTACAAAGAAGGTTAATATCATATAATAATAATTATTTGTTAATGATGAAATAATAGTTGCAACCATGTCACATATTTACCAACTTTAAAATAACATTAATATTTACCAACCATGTCATTAATATATAGGTATAGTAATGTAATAGCACACCAATGTCATGAAATCATTGCACACAACAAGGTAAGGTAAATTCATATAACCAAGTATGAAAAAATAAGTTATAAATATCAAGTACTCCATGAATTTTTAGTGACAAACAATGTTACA
This sequence comes from Taxus wallichiana var. yunnanensis, assembly GCA_018340775.1. Classification (NCBI taxonomy): domain Eukaryota; kingdom Viridiplantae; phylum Streptophyta; class Pinopsida; order Cupressales; family Taxaceae; genus Taxus; species Taxus wallichiana. The sequence goes on along the minus strand of CM031234.1, from coordinate 71,084,857 downwards.
TGGTTGAGCACGCAATTACGCTTAAGTATATATATCCATTTCAGGATATACATACGTACGTATAGCTGCAAACTCAAATAAGCAACAATGTCTATCCCCTTTCCTTCATAAACCAATTTCTATATTACAACTTATTCTTGCAAAAAAGAGAATGAAAATGAGGGATGTGACACTTTATATTCTCAAAATATTTCAAAGATACACCTCAATACTGTTGGATGATCCACTCATGTTTTATAATTTTCTAGGATTTCATCTACATATTCCTCCATGATATCATGTAACATGTCATGAAATATGACTATCATTTCTCTTTGATAGGTAGAACCATGTGTTTTTAATGAAAAAATGAATGACCTTATCGAAATTTTCCCCATGGTGTAGTGAATGTTGTTTTATGGTGATCTTATTTTGTAATCTAAATCTGATTGTAGCTAGAAAATTCATCCATGAAGGATAGAATTCCATGACTTGTTGTTGAATCTATGATCATATCAATGTTTGGTAAAGGAATGTCAGATTTTGGACATGCCTTACTAATGTCATGAATTTATTTTATAGATTATGATGCCTAGAATCATATTTTCCATAGGTATGATGTTTGAAATTGATGCAAAATATCCTATAGATCAAATGAAGAAGGATTCTAAAAAATTTGAAGTTCAAATTTGACAAGAAATGTAACTTTGGGATGCATCTTTCTTAATTTTTTCTTGATATGTTTTGTATCTAGATGTGCCACAAGGTAGTGTATCACGAGAGATGGATATAATCCTGACATATATTTGTAAATCCATGTGAAAATATATTAAAATTTGACAATGAGTGTTGTGAACTCTAATTTTTCTTGATCTAACAAAATTACACCAAGTTTTAAAATATTTGGTTGTTCATGTGTGACAATTTTATTTTATTATTTGTCCTCCACCAACATTTTAGATGTATCTCTTTCTGAAAATGATATTGTTGGTTGATGTAAATCTTCAATTGATGATGAATGAGAGTCCCCTCTCTCTAGTTCCTCATAAAATTTTTCACTAGGAGATACGTCCCTTTTCTTTTTACTATTTTTCATTTTTTTTCTTTTTTGTTTCTCCAATAGCACCTCAATGAGGTTTTCACTATGGGAGATTTTATTTTTCATTTTTCTTTAAATTTCATTTTTTTGTAGACTAGGGTACTCTAGTTCCTTGCCAAAGTAGGAAGTTGTGTCAAGGTCAATATCAAATCCCTTCTTGTGATCAGAAAGGGGATGGGATCCCAAGTCCTAAGAAAATATTCAATGGCCTCATCATTTTGAAAGAGGTCCATGAAGACATGATTTAGTTGGTCCTGACTTATTAGGGTAGGATATACAAGGTCAAAGTTGATGGTATTGATGGAGAGGTTTTCAATAAATAGGTTTGTTTTAATAAGGTTATCAAAGAGGTTATGTGTGGAACTTGTCTCATCGTTGAAGTTGTTGTATTCGCCACTAGTTGAGACATCAAGCATTACATGAGAGTTTTCAAATGTAAAATAACCAAGACCATACCAATAAAGATTTTTTGTGGAAGGTATTGGATCAAGACATCCTTGTTCATTTTTCCCAAGTCCCTTACCTTTCCACTACATATTTTTCATGATTTTATGCACTTTAGTATACTCAAATCATTTGTAGCAAGAAGAATATCCATCATCATATTGCTTAGATCCTAAATAACTCAAAATGTGTTCTTAATCAAGATGTCTAGACCATTTCCATAAGGACTTACCAAGATTATAGATAGGGGGAGTTTTGATATAGGGAGTGTTAAATTGACCACAACTACCTGCGGATAATGCCATTTTTCCAAGACGAAGGGAATTTTAAATGTAGATGGGGTGGAGGAAGTGGACAGTTGATACTTCAACAAGAATTCATGATCTTGTTGTCATGTAAATGTACAACATGAAAATTTCAAATTTTCAAGCATGACAACAAACCCTAGTGTCAATTTTTTTACTTGTAAACTTCCCCATGAAATATTATATATCAGTTCATCCCTTGTGTCAGTCCCATACATATCCTCTAAGTATTCATATGTGTTGTAATGAACTTCTCCATATGTTTGAAATATTCATAAAGTTGTTCCAAGATAGTACCTCTGAGGGTGGATTTTTCAGTGGACTTAAAACTAGCTATTTTTGGCCTTTCTAAGACATGTGTATATACTTAGGATAATATTTGAAGGCCCAAATTAATTAGGGATTGGTATTAAGGATCCAATAACATTTTGAAAGTGATTTAGGAAGAATTAGGGAAGATTTAGAGGTTTATGAACAACTTAAGCAAAAGTAGGTTTTTGAATGTGAAGGAGCTCACAGAGTTGAATAAAGCACTTGAGATTTAGAATATGATTTTGATCTCTTAGGAATGATTTAGAGGTTTTTTCATATGTTTTCTCAAAGGAAAAATTCACCCAAAAATTGGATAACTATACCCTAGTGTCAAAATTCTCATGTCATACCTTTCAAGGCACCCCCAAATAAACCTACCCCTTAGTGTCAAGTATAGTATTATACCCCAATATTCCATCTATGGTATCACCAATCCCCTATGTGATTTAGGAGAAATAAAATTCATTCAAGTATGTTGGAGTAGTGGTTTTCAAGGCAAGTTTACAACAAACTTAGAAAGGGCTCCCACTAGCCTTTCTAAGCCAAGAACACCATCACCAAAGTAGTAAATGAGGATAATTTTCATCATGGAGGTGTATCTAGGATAAAATAACACCAAGGAATTTACTTAGGAAAAATATGGGAAGTTTTAGGCATTTAGGAGCCAATTCACCGAAAAGGTTTTTGGGCCTAAAGGAGCTTGACTCGAACAAAGCACTTGATCTTGAAGGAATAATTATGGCACATAAGGAATGAGTTATGACCCAAAAAATTATCATTGGAAATATATTTTAGCCTATAAAATAGTGGAAAAAAACATACCATCTTCAAGTACCATGCATTTCTTAGCCAACTCATTTTTCTCGTGCACAATAGGTGATCTTGAGAAAATGGATATTTTTGGGAGTTTTTAGTCAAAATAAATTCTTCATACCCTCACCATTCTTATAAAAAGGTCATTTTCATTCTAAATAATATATTTAAGCTCCCTAAAATATTTAAGCTCCCTAAAAATCATCCAGAGCTCAAGTTATGACCTTTGTAAGTCGACTCTCAAGGTGTGCTCTTCGGTACTTCACCATTTTCACACCTGGACATGTGTCAAGAAATAACGTTAAGGAAACATTTATCATCCCTTTTGCATCTTATCAAAGGGATGTGAAATGATTTTTTTTTTTCCTCCCCCATTTATCCTTCTAGTCACCCATATGACCCGGTGCTCACCTTCTAACCCCCGTTGACTGGTTTGACTTGCTCACCTACCTACCCCTTCATGTGTGATACTTGTCATTCCTAGGGAAGGAAAATTTTCTTGAACCTATTGTCCCATTTGAAAGGGGGCATGAGGGACATATAAAATAAGCTCCACCCTCATTTTTCCTCTTTCACCCACATACGACCATCTCCTCGGCCCCATAGGTGCTCCAGCTTTAGCTCCTCTTCCACTTGTAAAACAAATTATCATTCACCACCTGTCCTCATGATGGAAAGGTGAAATTTTAGGTCCCCATTTCACGTTTTAAAATTTACATAAATTTCTAAAAATTCACCCCACCTCTCTCCTTCCATTTCCAAAGCTATAAATACCGAAGGAGATAGCCATTTTCTCATTCTCACCCCCACATCCTCCACATGCTGCTAGATTTTTCCAGAGATATCTCCACCATTTTTTATTCAAAAAACAATATTTTTCATGCTCCATGATCTAAAAATAATTAAAAACAAAAAAATGGATTCATTAAGAGAAAAGAAAACAAAAAAATCTTGCCAAAAACCTTGAAGTCCATGAAGGTGATTCGATCATATCTCACAAACTACTAAATGGATCGAGATGTGATTTTTACAAACATATAGTTTGCGAGGAACCTTGAATCTCCCAAATAAATTTATTGCATGCACGGGATGGATTTTTTGCAACGAAGAAAGTCCTAGTTTACCACGGTAAAAATTTACAATTTTAAAATCCATGAACCGGTTTGAGATGAAAATTTGGAAGAGCACTTTAGAGAAAAAAATCCATATCGAGAAAAATATTTTCATCGTAAAATGAGGCCCAGAAACCCACTTTCCAAAATTGTAAGCCTTCATAAATAGGTACTTGTTATTTTTGTAAGTTGTCACCCGAAGTAGTTGCGGCAAAGATAGTGTGCTCCAAAGATAATAAGAAGATAAAAATGGTTGGTTAATGCCAAAATGATGAAAATAACCACTTACTAAAGATAATAAGTAATCATAAAGAGGGTTTTTAGAAGGATCAATATACATAGGGGTAGCATAAAAGGATAAAATCATGGCGGATTGAAAAGGAGGAAATTTTCCATTTTCTAAAAATAGTAACCACCTCTTTCCATGTATAGTAAGTTCTCAGGAAACATGAATTTCAAGTTCACAATGGTGAAACTAGTGCAAGATATCTCATCGAATATCTTTGAGGTGTGTGGCGTGATGTCACTTACATGGATCTTAAGGATCTTAAGTCACACATGATAGCTGATCCAAGGGGATAAATTAAAGAAAAATTGTTCATGTGCGGACATTTTGTAGTTGGTGGGCATCTAGTTTTTGTAAAAATCATCGAGTTGGTCTTGGCCCGATCACACCATTATGAACTAGAGATAATGATTATTAGGAATATGATGGCATGGTGTGGCGTGTGATTACTCCAAATGCTATTTCTCTTTCTATGTAGATTCCCACCTAGAGTAATATGGTCATCATATCAAAAGAAAACCTAGTGAGCGAGTGAAACAATACAAATTCATATCTATAAGGTATTGCATTGGGACCATGGATGAAGACAAGGAGAAAACCTTCCCGAATGCCAAAAACTCTCTCAAGATGTGAATTCCTTGAAGTATTTTCTGATACAATAAACAATCTCAGCATGGTGATGGGAGAATCAAGCACGAGGGATTTCCAAGAATGAATGGTTCTCTTCATGATGATGATAGAAAGAGATAAAAAGATAAATTGGGGCTAGATCATAAGTCACAAACTACATCATCAATTACTCAAAGTTCCTATGATAAATAAGTTCTTCATGACTTCCTACTTGGTGTATATTCTTTCCAACTCGAGGTCATTCAAGGGATTAACCCTTGCTTAGAAAATATATGATAAATTCCTTGCATTTTAAAATGTCCCTCAATTGGTGTTAAAATAAAATCATTGACACTTCACTTGGGTGAATTATGTCTTCACAATGTTTGTGTTAAGAATCTAAAAGGTGATGCACAATCAAGGATTTCACCACAAGAGACCTCTTTGATAAAGAGATATGGATCATTATTCATTCAATTCCCCACTTTTTCCTATATTTGGGTTTCGATATTATCAAGCCCCACTAAGATTACATTGGTACCTTAGTGATCAAATAGTATTGTTCAATATTAGCATGTATTTTTATAGGTGAATAGTAAACTCAGGAACCAAAAGAAGAAGTTTGTCTCCTTTCCCATCTCACTTGGGGTCTTCACATGTAAGAATGTCAATGATGCATCCCACGTAAAGGTGACCTTTTCACCCTTAAGTATGTATTCATACATCTCCGGGGCCAATTTCAATTTTCGGGTTCATCCGGACACATTCCATGTCTTAGATTTATGCCATCTTCCACAAGTAGAAGACTATTGGGCCAATTACATGGATGATTTCAATCTCCGTGAATGAGAATAAATGAGAATTATGATTGGAGATATCAATAAATTCAATTTCCCATTATGTGAAGAAGGTGGGAAAGATGATGGAACTAAATTGTATGATCTTGAGTATAGGGTGGTAAAGGCTTCCCCTTTGCCACGGGTAAATTGGAATATTCGTGAGTATGGAAACATCAAAGAACGAATGAATAAGATGATAAAGAGAAAAAGGAGTGGTTTCAAAAAAAAAAATTGTTGCCCTCAAGTCTTGAAGTTTCCCCACACCTAAAAGACATGCCTCATATCATCCATCATTAAAGGTTGTAGGGGTCACTTCAAGTTTAGGCCACTTGGGAGTGAGTTCAAATTGGAAGGTTATAGAGTTTGAAGTCCCTTGTCACAAGAGGACACTTGAGAAAGAAAAAATAGTGGAAGATCCATTGGAAGAGACACGGGTTTAGAAATAATTAGTATAGAATTTGACTTTTGAACAACCGCGGGATGTCCCTCCTCATGACGACACTCATGTTCCCCCTTCATAGGAAATTACCTTTCAATCTGAGACAGAGATGACAAGCAAGATAGTTGTGAAGCCAAATGAAGGTGAGATGTTGCCTTGGATGAGGGAGATTATTTCAAAATAAAATTGTACCATCCAACAAGTCAAAATCCCTGACCTATCAACAATAGCATCATTGGCTTGAGTAAAGAAAATAAAATTTTCTCATGTGGCCTCACACTTCTACAGTGGCGAGATAGGTGAAAAGTACATTTAAGTGGTTCAACCCAAGGTAATAAAGTTGGTGGAAGAAATGAATTAATCTAATTATAAAAAGGGTACCATTCCATTGGGTCCAACCACCCATGAAGGAGACAAACATATTTCTCAACAAACTTCCACTCACCTCATGGTGAGAAATCAATAGTTCAAGAAAAGGATTGAATACTTAGAAGAACAAGTGAAAACGTTATTTTCTTACATGCAACATCTAGTGGATCATATTGCTTCATCAATACAGATTGATGAAGTAGGCATAATAAGAAGCATTGAGACAAAATCCATTAGAAAAACTCAAAAATTCACCATACAGGGATGAGAAAATAGTAAGGGAATGGGTACAATCTTGGAAAAAGTATAAGCATTGACCCAAGAGGTAATCTCACTTTTCAAGTACTTATGTGCAATCGTGGAGAAAATTCAGATGCTCGAGAGAAGAATTTGAAAAGGAAAAGGAGTGTTGGGATCCAATTTTCCCATTGGTGGAGGAGATAGGGAACACCTCTTACATCAAATTGATAAGTAAGAATATATTTGATTCCCCATGGGAGAAATTTTCACGTGTGTGGAAAAACACTCTCATTGGCAGTATGAAATGATCAATCGGCCATTGGTGTGTTGGACTCAAATGGAGATGGGTCCTACAAGCTACATGATCATTTCAACCAAAGAATTCAGAAACTTGAAGTTCCTATGATATAGGAATGTACCATTGCAGATGAGTTCTTTGAGTCCATTTCAAGAACATGTCAATAAATCCATTGGAGATCAACATTTTTTCACCGAGGACACCTTAGATGTAGTGTCGGGATTCAAGCTAGAATTACATTTGTGACGGAGAAACATTAGTCATGGTTTGAGAAATACAAAGATATCAACAATGTTACTGATGGTTTGAAAAAATATTTGAGTTGTATGTGTATCCCCTACACGGATAGAGTGGAAACTATAATGACACGATTCAAGTAAAGAGTTCAAAGGAGTTGAGACTTCCCAAGAGGAGTTGGTCATAGAATAGTCGGGTAGTGAGGAAAAATTGGTGGAAACGGCTTCCTCATCAGCCAAGTCTTCTCTCTCTCTTCTTTCTTCCTTTCCTCTTCTTCCCCCAATTTTCTATCTCTGCATGTTCTAATTCTTTTTTTGGGGTTACAATTTTCATAATGCCAAATTTGTAATTAAAAGTAAATTTAGATTACTAATGTAATAATTCACCTTTTTTAATTAAAAGGGACTTAATATTTCCTAGGAATATGAGAAATTTTAAGTTGTGTGAAGACGTATGAAAAGTCATTACGGGGTAAGCACGAGTCACCTATATTTCTACAAAATTTAAAGACCTTCTCCTTTGAAAGTTTTTCATTTTTGAGTTCATGAGAGAGTGATCCTTGTGAATAAATAAGAGATAGCGAATTTTTTAATTTTCCACTTTTATATTCTTCCATTCTTTCCATATTAAATTTCTACACAAGAAGATCAATACTAGAAGAAATAGTTTATAGCCATTTTTAATTGGGAGATTTACTAATACCGTGTGCTCATAAATCCTAACTGGTCTTGTTTCCATTCACGGGGTTGTTTTATTTTTATTTATATGTGTTGGAACTTTATGATTAACTAGTGTGGAACTCTTATTTTCTACCCACAACATTAATTCCTCTCCCTTTTTCTCACTTGCTTTCCCATCCTCCAAAATAAATCCTCCTTAACAAGTAATTTTTATTTTTATCATAGGGTCATTGAGTACTCTTGTTTGATCCCCGATCAAAATTCCACCACAAAGACCACTTTTTTCATGCGCATGTAAACATGAAGCTGCATCCTAAAATTATATGGAATTATATTCCCATAGCATTGGAAAGAATTCCACATATTTTTCCAATTGACAAATTTTCTTGCCAATTTTTTTGGTTCCCACCATGGGGCAAAATTAGCAACATCTGCACCCAAAATACAATCACAAGATCCAAAAAACCAAAACAAAATATGCCAAAAATATTAAAAAACAAATAAATATTGATGAAAGTTCATTTCTAAAAGACAATGTTAATTATTGCAAGTGACGCTTTCATATTCCATAGTTTCCTTTTGTATTCTCATTACAATATTTTCCAAAAGCTGGATGAAAGGAGATATACCTGTTGAATAGATAAAAGGGAATTGTTAATCCCACTTTCAAGGATTTGCGAAATCGGGATGAAAAAATAAGAGATAATCCCTATTATTTTTCTCAAGCATTATCCCCATCCAGTCTTCAAGAAGTTCAATTACTAATCTCATTAAAAATATAGTTGGTAATCCCCCAAATTCTCCCATCTTTCAACCACCATTGAGAATTGAGTTCCCAAGTGAAGAAAAATGAGAACCAAGAAAATTATTTGAAGAAGATTTTTTTGAAGTAAGAGCTAACGCGAAACAAAAATAACAATGGTAGATGAAGCGAGAAACAACTCAACTGATTGTTCCTCGGGAAGAAATTTAGATCCACTCACTCTCACACCCCATCTTCATAATATACCAAAAATTTCCCTCAAGAAATTTCCAAAGTTCAAAGGAAGTGACACACAAATTCCTGAACAACACATCGTCGCCTTCACCATGTCGTGTGGGATTCTTGGAGTTGAACATGAAGATTTTGCCATAATATTGTTCATGGAATCTCTCTAAGAGAAAGTAGCATAATTTTTCTACCTCCTACCCATCGATCAATCACTTTTTGGGAGGAAATCAAAGGGTGAGTGCACCAAGTTGGGGACAAAAAGGGGTCATAAGTGGACGTCATATCGCAAATAACAACATAATATCAACTTGTAGGGATTATTAGCAATACATACACTCAAAATTAGAAAAAAAAATATTAATATGAATCGTGGCATCTGGAATCTAGTTTCTAAAATACTAATTTTTTTAAAAATGGACAAGATTAGCTATATTAAACACTCAAAATTCAATGACTTGGTATTTTTTTAAAACCACCTATAAGATTATAGTCCGTTTGCCCACGATTTGGATGACCAAAAATTAAAATATATTTTTCTTCTTTGGTGAGAAGTTAGATGCCACTATCTATCTTGGGATGAATTTTATTTTGTATTTTTTTGAGCAATATTTTATTTTTTATGATTTTTTCCGTGAAAGTGGTATGAAAACATAAAGAAAACATAGCACTTTCCGTTTGCCCGCCATAACTTCATCAAAAAATATTGAAATCAAATATATATTTTTGAACTTGTATATAATTTCACCATGGTTTGGATGGTATAAGTTTTATCACATTCGATAAGTGAAACAAAATTTGCAGTCTTAAACGTAGACATAAAAATTCACGGAAAAAGTGTCTTATAGACCTACTATTAGTAAAAATTATAAAATGATATTTATCCTATTCTATTCACTTTAAAATTAGTATTTCTACAAAGCTAACAGTCTCCCCTACGCAATGGTACCATTTTTATGACATATTTTTTACTTTTGGGCATGGTTCAAGTCCGCGGAACACTAAGTTTGATGTTTTGCTATTTTTAATGTAAAATTTAGGATTTGATGTCCACTTAATTGTCTCCCAACTTGGTGCACTTACCCCAAAACCAAGTTTGAATAAATATTCAAATATATTGAGGATTGTCAATATATTCTCATTTAATTGGAAAAAATAAGGAAATAATCAAATGAAATTATCAGAGAATTCGTGCCCTATTTTGAATGGTTTCTCCACGGGATACCGAAGATGATTCATCATTCAAAAAAAAATTCAAAAGATTCTTCATTAGTTCTCAAGCATTGGAGGTAGGATTATTCCTTTGAAGGGTTTAACCAAGGAATCTAGAAAAAGCATAAAGGATGGCTATTGAAGTTGATGAAGACATCATCCTATCTAGAAATATCAAGAACCCTTCAAAGGGTAAGGATTAACATCCTGGAGATGAGAGAACATATCCATTCATGCAAAATTTGGAAAATCAAATGGAATCATTGAAGATGGAAATTTTTAACTTGTACCTCCTCATAGAAATATCATAAATCAAATTTTAGGAGCACCCCAAGGTTTTACTTGGAGGATCCACTGTAATGAAGGTTGAAGAATTCAATAGGACAAAGAAGGACTCAAACAAGAAAGTGAAGGTGGTAATTTCCTAGAGATAGAAGAAGTGGGTGGTGACACTCAAAATGGCCTCATTAAATATCACTCAGGAGTGAAGATGATGATGGTGAAGAGGCACTAAGTTTCTCGTGTGTTGTGTTTACTCACTCCCGTCTCAAAAGTAAATATATCCCTCCAATCTTGTAAAGAAAAATAATATTGAGATCCTCTGTGGGGACTCCATAAAATAAAATAATTTTTCAGGATCTCCACTCCTACCTTACATGGATTCTGCATTGGAGAAAATTGGCGTCGTGAAAAATGGGAGATCACCCACTATTCAAAGTAAGTCTTCCAATGTTTCTTCCAGTTCTAAATATAAATCAACTTCTATAAAATATAGTGCTTCAAAATTTCCTATCGTGCCTTTCAAAATAGACTTCATTCCCTAAACATTTACCCCTACTTCCAAACCTATCCCAAATCCAAAATCATTCCCTTCATCCCCCTTGTACGCATGTTCCCCTTTTGACATAGTAGAACATGCAAACAAAACTAAAGTGTAGATTACCAAATACGAATATTTATGGATTCATTCTCAACAGCTTTTAAATATGTGTCGATATATCAAGATTGGTAGTTTAAAACCCACTAATGTGACCCCTAGTTCTAAAGGACTACTACCAAACCCACCTACTATTATCAGAAAATTACATCACCCCGATTGTTAGTGATTTGCATAACATGTGATTATCCTATAGTTTAGGAGCTTCCAAGTAAGATTATCCTTTGGAGAAATCCGGATTATTTTCCTAACCTATTTCCAACTTCTCCAAATTTAAAATAATGGTAAACAAATATAATGCTACCCTAATGCTTTCTAAGGAGATAGGGATAAAAAAATTCATAAAAATAAATCTACTCTAAGCAAAGGTGATGCACCAAGAAAGGGTGAGAAAATCTAACTGAGTGAATAATAGGAGTAAACAAGGTAAGAGAGCACATGTGGAGGCACTACAGCCCAAGACAGTATTCAATTCCTATATTCATAAAGCAAAACAAATTCTAGATCCCGAAAGGAGATAGATATATGTATAATATACCCATAAATATAATGGAAGGAAAAATGTAATATAATACAAGCTAAGGAAAAAATAGCCACAAAACATAAATTTTATTTCTAAAAACAAGCACAATCCATTACAATATAGGAAAAGGCACAAAATCAGAAAAATTCCCAAATTTAAGGCCTTTAGCTCATAACACTCTAGAATAATTTTGACAAAGTTCATTTACATTCCGAAAAAGTACCCCCTTAAAATGACGTGAATTTTACAAGATATAGATGAAGATACTTTAAATTTGCTCACCAACCGATAGATTTCATTAAACGAGATATGGGAGGAAATATGAATTTTATACTTTACTTGCACAGAATTCATGGGTGCCATACCTCATTATGTTGGTAGTTGAACAACATTGTACAACTTTCATTAATTCTGGTTTGTTCTGCACTCGGATGGTTAGATGTATTTATTCTCTCAAATGGTAGCATAATCATCTCTCGTAAATGTGACCATCTTGTAACATGCTTTCCCCACTCTGGGCCGAGATCTTACAATCTATTGTCAACCGTAGTATCCATACAAATACTACTAGCGAACCTCTTGTTGATTAACTACTCCATCATTTACTTTGTACAACTAGTCGGTACCACTAAAAATTCTATTGGCCGAGTGGCATTCTTGATTGCATTCACAACCTTCACTATTAGCTACACGGATGGTAGCATCATATATACTACCAGGCCAATATAATTTTGATTACTCTCGGTAAATTCAGTAGCTATCACCACTTTGCCTCTGTGCCATTTTCCTTTACCATCATCGACCATGCTAGTGGTTGGTATCATAAAGTATGCTACCAGTGCAAGTGGCATGTAAAATGATACTAGCTGGTAGTATTTTAAAATGCTACCAATGGTTTTCATCTACTTCTTTCTTCCAACCAACCCTCCAGACCTTCTTTGCGGCTTGCCATAAGTTAGGACCACTTGTCGGTGTTCTAACCTATTAAATTTTCCATTTTATAGGGGTGAAAAATATGGATAAAACCTACACTTCTATCATAGAACATGATTTCTCTAAGTGCATCAAAGATCGATAAGGTAAACCCTTTCTATTCCTCCCTTATTTTTGTATGTAGTGAACAATTGCATAATATATTCAAGCTCCTTTGTTAATGTGATGCCCGTAAAGGTTAACAAGGACCTTAAACTCATCATGACTTAGCCTAGAGGCTCTTGTTACTCCATGGAGTTCAAAGAAGACCCACTTGTAGGGAAGTTCAAAGATGCACACGTTGGCCCTCACCAAATTTCTAGACAAGAAAGTTTCAATGATGATCTTTGTATAAGACATCCCATGTACATTTAGAATGATGTTGAGTAGAATATTCTACCAAGAGTTGGAAGGAAAAATCCCAATGAATTGGTCTTCTGCAACCATTTTTATGAAAGGAGACATGAAAAATTGCTTCCTTAAAAGTGGGAAATCAATGAGATAACATTATGTACCAAAATATCAAGAGGATGAATTATTTTATGACAATTGAAGAGGAGGACAAGACCCCCATTTTAATAGGGCCAAACATCCTTTTTTTGGGGGTATAGATCTTGAAGAATCTTTGAGAAACTTTGAACTGTAAGAAGGTAGCCACCAATTTTGAGATGATGTCAGCCATGAAGAAGATAAAGCGGTTCTTGGTGAATTTCAAATGGAGAAATCAACTTGTATGCTTTCCCATAAAGAAGATATATTCTTATTCCATTCGAAAATGAAGATTTCCTTGATCATGCCTTCCACGAAGAAGAAACAAAGGTAGCTTGTGATGATCCCTTAAATGGTTTAAAAGAAAAATCTGTACAAGAACTCCCGAGAGATGTAGAATAAATAGAAGATCCTGAGCTCAACCTTGAACTCCTAATGTGAGCTATGGACATGTAAGAAAATAAATAATCCTTAATCAATTTTGAGGTCGGCCATGAGGAAGTACGAGAAAAGTGAATAATATGAGGACCTTCATGAACCAATGAGTGATAGATGTGTAGATGAAGTTGAAGTCTTCTCATTTCCATTCGAAGAAGTTGATTCCCTATGTGATGGAAAATTTAAGACTTAAAGTATCAAGGTCTCAAAAGTTGAGGTTCCTCTTGACAGATAAGCAAAAAAATGTCACGAGCCTCAGGATAATGAAGCAATTCCTCCCAATGGTTGCCTTGAAGTCCAGGGTGAAGGTTTTTCGAATGAAGGAAAAGGTGAGTTTTTGGTAGTTTAAAAAAGGAATTAGTACAAGACATATTGGATGAAGCGAGAAAATACATGAAATCTTGAGATAAGTTTCAACCTCTTGATTCAAGGCATGGGCATACAAGGCAGTACGAAGTTGTGTGTAACTCTTTACTCTCTTTCCAAACACCTGACAATGAATAAGAACAAAGTAAGGAATTCAAGGCCACTCATGAAAAAGTGTTCATTGAGCATGAATGGGTGGAACAATAAAAATCAAGCTATTCAAATGAAAACCATCCTTGAAAAGTGGTGAAATTCTCAATGAGAGATCAATGATGTGGATAAGAACAAAAAGAAACTACCACTATGAAACTAATTTTAAAGAGAATGAAGGTAATGAAATTTTGAAGCAAATTCTTGATCATCAAGAAGCTTGTGTAGGATCACTCATAAAAAGAACACATACAATCATGAAAGCACATGGATTTCATAAGTAATTAAAGATGGTTTCTAGAAAAACATCATCTCTCGGTGTTACCTCTTTGGAGGTAACCTCTCGAAAAAAGAAAAGTGATTCAATGAAAGAAGATTATCCCCACATTTCACCATAGGTGATTTTTATGTATGTGTTTCCCTTTTTGTTGTGTGTTTTATTTCCTTTACATGTGTGGTGTGTGTTTTTATTTTCGTCATGTGTGTATGTGTACTCCTTCTAGCTATCTATTTGAGTGTCTCTATATAACCCAATGGATAGGGAACTAGTCAAGTATAAAATTGAGATTTTAGGATTTCTCACATCATGTCGTTGTTACAATCGATCCATAACGTCCCCCAAGATGGAGTGAATTGTTTTCTTTTTTTTAAATAGGTAAAATTCACCTGAAAACAAGACAACTATACCTTAGTGTCAAAGTTTTCAAGTCATACATTTCAAAGAACCCCCACTAAACCTACCCCTTAGTGTCAAGTATAGTCTTGTACCCCATTATTCCATATGTGGTGCCATTATTCCACCCCTAGGTGATTTATGAGCAATCCAATTCATTTAAGTATGTTTGAGCAAGTGGTTTTCAAGGCAAGTTTGCAACAAACTTAGAAAGGGCTCCCATCATCCTTTCTAAGCCAACAACATCATCACTAAAGAATTACAAGGAATCATTTTCATTATGGAGGTATATATAGAATCTAACAATACCAAGGAACTAATTTAGGAAAAATATAGGAAGTTTTAGGCATTTAGGAACCAATTCACCGATAGCGGGTTTTTGGACCTAAATGAGCTTACACCAAAAAATGCACACGATATTCAAGGAATGATTACAAGATCTCTGGAATGATTTATGGCCCAAAAAATATATCATATGAAATATTTTTCAGTCCCCCATATGGTGGTAAAAATATAATCTTCAAGCACCATGCATTGCTTAAGCTAACAAATTTTTCTCGTGCACAACGGGTGATCCTAAGAAAAAAGGATATTTTTTGGGATGTGATAGTCAAAGTGAAGTCTTGGGATCCTCACCATTATTATAAAAATTTAATTTTCATTAAATAATAATATAATCAAAATACTAAAAACTCATCTGGTAGCTCAATTTATGACCTTTAGAAGTTGGCTCTCAAGGTGCACTCTTTGGTATTTAACCATTTTCACACCTAGACACATGTAAAGTTGAGGTTAAGGTTCAATTTCATGTACCTTTTGCACCTTATAAATGGTAAATAAGGTGGACAAAAATTTTCCCTCCCCATTTATCCTTCTAGGCACCCATATGACGTGATGCTCGCCTTCTAGCCCTCATTGACTGGTTTTACTTGCTCACCTACCTACCCCTGCATGTGTGACACTTGTCATTGAGAGGGAAAGGAAAATTTTCTTGCACCTATTTTTCCCTTTGAAAAGGTACATGAGGGACATAAAAATTTTCCCCACTCTCATTTTTCCTCTTGAACCCACATGCGATCAACTCCTAGCCTCTAGGTGCTCCAGTTTAGCCCCTCCTCCACTTGGACAACAAATTATCATTCGCCACTTGTTCTTATGAGGGAAATTTTAATTTATGTCCCTGTATGTACCCAAAATTGTAAGGTCTTTGTACAGCCGAGAAAAATGTGACAGGTGCCCCAATGATGATATAGGTCTCCTTGCAAGGTGTTCGAGATCCGGAAAAGATCTCCAAGTGTGCGTTAACATCCCACATGCCCTGCTTAGCCCCTGTGTGCTTTGTTTTTCCCTTTTCCTCTCTTTTCTTGGAATTTTTCTCTTCGATGTGAAACCGCCACCCTGAATAAGGTGGAAGTCATGTAACCCACCACTGCTAAGCTTGGCGTCCTTTACATGTTTTTCAAAAAGCTCTTTTAACATGACTCACGTAATTTCAATGTTTTACTAGCTTTCTTTCACCACCATAAGCTTGCATTTATGATTTTGGTTCCCTAGAATAGTGTTTTGCCATTGTTTATAGTTTAAGAGTTCTATTTGGTTTTTACCTTGGGTAAATGCAAATGCTATAAATAGATGGCTTGTGCTCAAGAAAATGGCCCCTCAAATTTGCCTCTGATTTCTCTTTGCAATAGATTTAGTTTTCATTTTTCTTAGAGTGCTTAGTTTCTTTCATTGCATGCTTAGTTAGCATTGTTTTACTATTAGTAAGCCACATATCCATCTTGTGCAAGTACTGTTGTTATTTCATCCAATCCATTGGAATAGGATAGTCTGTTTATCAATAGGAAGCCATTAAAGTTGCAGGTTTTGCTCCTCAAACAGGATAGTTTCAGGTTTTGGACATTTCATGTTGCATGACTCGCAATAAATCCCGCTAGGAATTGCATAATCCAAGCTCTATACTCTTGCGCTATCCCTCTCCTACTCGCATTGTATTCAATCTGTATCTTGAGCTACCTACGTCCCAATATCTACTTCTATTGATGCTAGCATTACATGCTTTTCTAGATCCACGTGAACACGAAGGAACAAGGAGATCACACTAAGGGGACAAGATCACACACACCATTGGATTCGCCACTGTTCTGTAGAATCCAGGTTCTAGCTTTCAAAGTTCTAGTTAGAAACATATCAAATAAAGTAGCCAATCACTTTATTTCAGTTAATTTTACTTTCGATATTGCCAGGGAAGTTGTGGGGATTGATAGTTTCTGAGAGACTATGATTCATTCCTCACTTCTGAGGTAGGATCGAGAGTCTTGCAAATAGATTAGATAAGTTATTTCATTGTTTAGAATAGATCTACAAATTACACAGAAAAATAGCTATACTCGGTTATTTTGTTTGTTTTAAGTTGTTATTTTAGATGTCAATTCTAGATATTTTAAATAGTTGCTTTCTTAAATTCACACAATTCATCAGAAAACACAAAAAAAATAGAGAAATCAAATATGCTATAGATATAATCAAAATAGTTAAATTTCACTTTGTCGTAGTTAATTTACATTGTTGCTTTTACATGACAATTACGGGACCCAGAGAGCCTAGGGAATACGTATTCAAGCCAATCGTGCCTTAGCCCAATCTCATCACAAAGATAACTCGATATAGATCAAAATCTTAGGATCCAAGTATTCCCGAACAACGGTAAGCTTGCAACAAATCAATTCCCGAGGTTGAGCGGGATAAACATAGAAGATGACTAAGCACACATGTTTTGGTCGAATCAACCAAATACTGATTACCTAGGTAACATCCGTATATGACCCAGAAGGGCTTGAAAGAGAACAAACCTTTGGTTGTGATCCTTTAGTCCGAACCACTGACCAGACGAGGAGACATTCTCACAGACATAGATACTAGCCTAAGAATTCAGGTTACAAGAATGCCTGTGAGGCACTCTGAGAAGATCGCATAGCTATTAGTTTTGAATATAGAGGCTGAGAAAGCATATGATTATTGGGTGCTAGGGATTAGGAACTAACTCTACACATGACCATAGCAGGACCGCAACAACCAAGAGTCTACGGTTGCGATCCACAAATCCCGCAACCCAATGAATCCGTAAGTCAATCAGACATAGACACTAGCCTACGTACACTAGTATTCAGATCCACTCCACTTCCACCTATCATCATCGAATAGTTATCCTTACTAGATATAGCAGCTAACAAAGCTAGAGAGTTCTAGACTAGGCCAGAGAATCATCCATAGAGTCGACTATATTTACCATCCACCATATGACCTTATCTGGAGACATACACGAAACTATCCCAGGTCATTTTCCACGTATTCCACAACCCATAGATCGAATCATGCCAAATCTTGATATTGATTAGAGCATTTGAGCAGTCATCCTTACCGATCGATCTATTACACCAGTTCAGGTTAGGAGGGCCTTCTTTGCCTTAGATTCACAAGTTCCGCTAGTGTGTATTGAAGACACTAGATTGCCTAACTAGTTTGTCTACATCCCATACATATTCCATCCCCACCGGCTGTCTCATCATGACCTCGAGAGGTCGGGTGCGAGGAAGAGTTACTTGTAGATTCCCACGCTCACTTGTCACTTTTCCATTGTACAAAATTGGTGAACTTGACGTGAAACTTCCTATTTTCTAGTTCGAGTCATATTATTGCATGTTCTTCTAAATTAGTATACTTTTCATCTTTTCCGCCTCATTATATTTCACCATCACCTTTTCTCCTTCCCATTATTTTGCGGGTATTCATATACCCCGAATATGTCGGGATTCGATGCATATGGTAGGCCCCTCTTGGGCCTTGAGGCTTACTACACCCAACAAAATAGACAATCATCACCCTCACTCTCAGTATGGGGTGAAAACTACTCAACTAACTAGTTGTCAACACAAACTCCAAGAATCAGATATAACTCATCGTTTCAAACTAAGGAGTTAGATCAGCTCGCTCAAACGCAACAAACAGAGCCTTCGGGCTCAAATAACATGACGTTCACTAGAGAATCTGGTTCATCTCCTCAGATGCTGCTTAGACCACAAATTAGTAGACAATCAGACTCATACCGAGGTTTAGACAATGAATATTCGGTACGTTATGCCAGGAACGACCAACGTTCTCGAAGTATGTACCCACCTATAGGAGGTTTACAAACACAACCCGAGGTCTCTTTTCAAGAAAATACTTCCATCCCACTACATATAGGAAATGCCCTCGGGAAACTTGGCAGGGCAGCGATCAGTTCATAGCGGGATATCACATGCCTATACAACACCATGGTATACAACAAATGCCACTACGGAAAAACACCGTGACTTCACCAAATGAAGTCATTTCAACTCTAGTAGAAAAGGTTAGAGGGTTAGAACTTGCCCAAGCAAGCCAAAATTCACAATTTATGCAGGCAGGAAGTTCCAATCCTCCACATCATCCTAGCCAAGTAGACCTTCTCACAGGAATAGGCACGTTAGGCATGACTCCTCAGTATTCACAACAAATGCCAACTAGACCCACCATCTCTAACACTGTTCCTCCCGGTCTAGTACAAAACAATCCATTCCTGGACAGTACCCCGTCATACTTAAACATGTACTCCAAATCACCACAAGGGGATATGTTCTCCTCTCTCGGCATGTTTTCTCAAACAAAGGTGTTCCCTTATGCCCCTACCAATGCATACGCTATGCCATATCAACAACCCATTCCACCATCGCTCCCTCAGCAGGCACCATCGATGGTCGAAACCTATGCGATAGGGACATATTCAGAATACTTGAAAGAGCCCTTAGATTTCACCATACAAAGTGTCATGCTTCCAAGACCTTTTCCTGATTTTCCCAAATAAAAAGGTGAGGAGATCCAAACGCACATGTCAAAGCTTACGCTACGGCCATTCGATAACTACTCCCATGGGATGGGGTTGTTCTTTAAGATATTCCCAAAAACCTTGAAGGCATCGCTCTCGATTGGTATTATAGAATACCCGAGGCTTCCATCCATTCATTCAAATAACTCATGTCGAGTTCATCAAGGCCTTTGACATGAATAAACTATTAAGGACAGAATCAGGGAGTTCTTACACATCAAACAAGAACACAACGAATCTATCGCCCATTTCATCTAAAGGTGGTATACAGTTCTTTATTATTCGGCAAGTGCTCCAAACATGGATCAGATGGAACTATGAAATTTATTCCTTCATTCTCTTAGTAGAGAGGTGAAGGAAGAAGTCAGTTCCCATTAAAAACTTACGATGAAGTACTTGAGAGTGCTCTTCGAATAGATCAAGTGGCAATTGATAGTGGTCGCAAAACATATGGAGTAAATGGGAGGTTAGTCACCTCCAACCAGAACACTACAACTTATCCTACTACCACAAACATCAATCAAGGACCTAAAATCCTTAATAAAAATCGGGGTGTAACAAAAGACGGAGTAACCGACCAGCCTAAGAAGGTAAATGTTGTCAATAATCCATCACAAATAAACAACCAACGAAACAACAAATTTACCCTGACAATCAATACAGTGGGTTTTAACCATCCATAACAACAACAACAACAATGGCAAAACCCTACCACCAGTAAATACCGAGCCAAGATTCAACTAGATACCAAAACCAGAATTCAAACCAAAGACAACAAACGCAAAATTTTAATCCTAGTAGACAACGGTTTGATTGAAATTTTGGACCATAATATGCACCAAATCAACAAACTAGGAATTACAATCCTAATTCATATTGTGGTTTCCACAAAATTCGGGGCCATGACACTAGAACGTGCCGTGACTACAACAAAATCATGCAACGCTTGCCAGATGAACAAAGACAAATTTTCATGGATATGTTCTTGGCAGATCCTACGTCACCAATATCGAATACTTTTCCAAGGGTAGTTTCCCTCAAAACGCACCCCTCAAAATCTTTAATGATCCACTCCCAAATCACAATAACAACAAGTTAAATATAACTAGGAAAAACAAGGGTGTAATGACAGGAAACAATGATCATGAAGCCTCGACCTCGTTAAATCCATTAGTTGCACCACAACTAGGAAGTCAGCCATGACCTAAGGTAGTCGGTTTAGTGGAGTTAGACACCGAACTACCCATCGAAGCTATAACAAGGACACGAGAGTATTTCTCTCAGCCAAGTCCAAGCCACCTGCCAGAGGCGGATAACATCCAACAAATAGTAGCAAAGCCTATGGGTGCCTATGATTTAATTAATGACTTAACAAAAACCTTCTTGCACATTTCATTTTTAGACTTACTAAAGAACTCTCCTACCCACAGGACTGCTCTTTTAGAAGCATTAGGTTTAGGTAATTTAATTAACATCACTCCACCTCCCGAAACACAGGTAAATCATATAGACTTTGATGTTCATCCTCTAGGGCGAGGCGATAGGGATGTCGAATTCATATTCGAGATAAAAAAATTGACAGATGATGATGAGATCGCATGCCGAGGTGATCTAGCCTTACATTTGCAAGTATGGGTTTATAACAACTATGTAAAGCGTGCAATGATAGATAATGGGGTGGCGGTTAACATATTCCCCTTCTCTTTCATTCAAAAGCTAGGGTATGGAGAAACCAATTGTTCCACAACTCAAAACACACTAAGGGGCTATGATAGACTTAAAGCCACCTTGGTTAGAACTATAATATTACCGGTCACCTTAGGACCCAAAACCATCTTGACTGAGTTTTATATTATAGATCGGAAACTAACTATAATATGATCCTCGGCCAACCATGGATACACCGTATGAAGGCAATCCCTTCTACACTATTTCAAGAAGTAAGGTTTTTACACTTAGGAAAGATATTTGTAGCCAAAGGTGATCCAAAACCATTTGATGTACACCTAGCTGACTTAAAGAAAAGACCAGGCGTGCACTCAAAGTTTGAACTCCCAACAAACCAACTTAATAAACCTACTGACGTAAAACCAAAAGAAAAGTTGATACCTACAACAGATCTTGAAGCTATAAGCCTAGCCAAGGAAATCCCAACCCCCAAAGATGAGGCTAACACCGTAGAAACAGTGTCATTAGGAACTACTGTAAAAATCGTTGAATTAATAGAACAAGATCTACCAATGTTCTTACCATTTGACTCTGCAGGCATGGGATGTTCCCTAGGCATTGGCTCTCTTCCAGCAGAGGATCTCTGTATGGTGGAAGTAGAATGTGCAAACACAACAGACATCCCAGTGTCCATATTCCCAGCTAAATATTGGACACTCCATTTTGATGGAGCTAGATGTCGTTACGGAGCGGGGCAGGTGTAATCTTTACTTCCCCTGAAGGAAAAGTCTTACCTTTCACCTTCAAACTAAATTTTGAATGTACAAACAACGGCGCTGAGTACGAAGCCCTCCTCCTTGGCCTCATTTTAGCCAAAAGGATCGGTGTTAATAACATCAGGGTGTTAGGAGACTCACAATTGGTAGCAAACCAAGTCTCTGAGGTATATGAAACCAAAGCCGAAGCACTTACAGCTTTACAAAATAGCTGTATTAGATTTAAGCAAGGAGTTTGACTTCATATCAATTGAAGCAATCCTACGAGAACACAATCTTCTCATTGATTCTATAGCAACCTCGGCATCACGATTTACTCCAAACATTAGAAGTTAGAGGATACCCATTTTATGGTATCCCTTCGTGACGTACCATTGATAAAAATAATGACAAATTCTCTTTTAAATGGAAATGAATCTACTATCCTAGACCACATTGATAGTGATATGGCCACTCAAATCACTTAAATGCCTATGCAGCACTACATCTCTCCTATCATATGATAGATTTTCCTTAATCCCACATTCATCTTCCTACTTCGAAATCCCATGATGGATCTTCCCTCGAAATGGAACCTAGTGTATACACAGTAGAAAATAGGGACGATTTTGATTTACCTCCACCCCACTTGAGTTTGAGGAAGGTAACACCTCTTTGATTGAAGAAACAATTGATGTTAACATCGGAAGGGAAGATGTACCAAGGATATTGAAATTAGGATCCTCGTTAACCCCAGAAGAAGTAGAAATACACACTCGAATCCTCAAACAACATCAAAAAGATTTCACATTTAGTTATAAGGAAATGACAGGAGTTACACCCCACATTGTGGTACACAACCTCATCACTAAATCTGATGCAAAGCCAGTTAAACAAAAATCAAGACCCATGAAACCTAAGGTAGCTCTCATGGTGAAAGAGGAAGTAATAAAACTCCTCCAAGTAGGATTTATCAAACCAGTCGATTACTCTCAATGGGTATCTAATATCGTTCCCATTCTAAAAAAGAATGGAAAGATACCCGAGACATTAACATTAACAAAGCATGTCCTAAGGACGACTTCCCATTACCATCCATAGATGTCATTGTTGATGAAACAACTGGGTTTGAACTTTTGTCTCTAATGAATGGATTCTTGGGATACAATCAAATCGAGAATATCGAACGAAATCAAGCTAAAACCACATTTATAACTCCTTGGGGAACCTATTGCTACGATGTTATGCCATTCGGTCTCAAGAATGCTGGTACTACATACCAGCGAGCTATGACATATATTTCATGATTTAATTCATAAAATCATGAAATCCTACGTAGATGACTTGTTGGCTAAAGCCAAGAAGCGTTTGACCACCGGAGGTGCTCCACATCATTCTTTCACATCGATAGAATACGAGTCATGCTAAATCCAGAAAAATGTGTCTTTGGTGTAACAAGAGGGAAGCTCCTAGGTTACATCATATCGTCACGAGGAATAGATGTTGACCCAACCAAAATTTAGGCTGTCCTCGAAATGGTCCCACCTTCGGATGAATTTGGAATCAGGTCATTTCTCGAAAAACTTGGTGCAATCCAGAGATTCATCCCAGACTTAAGTTTCGCCATTCATCCAATCAACAATTTACTCAAGAAAGATTATAGCATTGATTGGACTGAAGATTACAATGAAGCTTTTAATGCAGTTAAGTGTTTCTTGTTGTCACCACCTACGCTAATGCCACCTAAGCTAGATCACCCATTAATTTTATACTCACGAGCTACCAATGTATCGCTAGCCCACATATCGGCTCAAGAAGACAATGACAAGAGAGAACATGCAATTTATTTCATTATCCGAGCGTTGCTCAACTATGAAACATGTTATACACAAGGAGAATGAGAATGCCTCGCCATAGTCTTTACGAACCAAACGCTTAAGACACTATATATGCTTTGAATCAAGAAACAAGGGTCATGGTAAAAATGGACCATTTATGAACTTTCCTCACACAAGGATCCTTTTCTAAGAAGGCTGGATGTTTTATAACTTTAATGGGGTAATTTGAATTAACGTTTGTAAATCAGAAGTCGGTTAAAGGAAAAATCATCGCGGATTGGTAAGTTGATAACCCATTAGATGGAGGTGATCTAGTAGATCTATACTTTCCAGACAAGTGCGTATACTACATTGAAACTAGACCTCCTATCTCTGAGTGTCCTTGGTACATGGGTATCATTAATTATATCATGGACCATATGTATCCAGAAGGGGCTACACCATAACAAAGAAGGCGGTTACGTATTATCGTAGCTAAATATGTCATTATAGAGCAAAGTGTTTGTGGAATGCTTCTAAGATGTGTCGACACAGAAGAATCCAAGAAGATTCTCCATGAATCTCATAGTGGAATGTGTGGAGGCCACTTCGGTGGCCATGCCACTGCTCGTAAGATACATCGAATGGGCTATTTCTAGCCCACTCTAGAACACGATGCAGTAGAATTTGTACGCAAGTGTCATAAGTGCCAAGAGTTCTCCCATGAGATCCACATGCCGGCACAAGCTCTACAACCGATTGCTACTCCATGGCCCTTTTCCACGTGGGGCCTAGATTTGATAGGGAAATTCTCTCCCTCATCTATAGATGGCCATAATTTTATAATCATGGCCACCGAATATTTCACCAAGTGGGTAGAGGCTATGCCTCTTACTACTGTACTAGGTTCTGTAATCACCAAATTCATTTTAAACCAAATCATTTGTAAGTACGGTGTCCCACAAGTCATTATCTCAAATAATGGGACTTCTTTTAAGAATGATGAAGTTCACAAATTGTGCAATAAATTTAAAATAAGCCATCATACAGCCTCCTTGTATTACCCTCAAGCCAACAGATAGGCTGAAGCAACAAATAAAACACTAAAAGCCATTCTCCTTAAAACGGTAAAAGAAAACAAACAAGATTGGCACTTGAAGTTGTATCCGGCCTTATGGGCCCACCGAACCTCAATAAGAACACCAACGGGAGCAACTCCTTTCTCACTAGTATTTGGGGCAGAGGTAGTTCTCCCACTTGAGGTTGAAATACCCAGTCTTCACATTTCATTACAAGGGATTACGGATGAAGACACTTACGAGAAGTGCGTCTTTCCCAAATAGAAAGCCTAGATGAAGCTAGGTTAGATGTCTTTGAAAGACACAAAGCCTATCTTGACTGGATGTGCCGGACAAGGACAAGAAAGTCTATGAATGCAACATATATGAAGGTGATCTAGTTCTAAGGCTAAACGGCAGGGATCGACAAGAAGACCGCGAAGGAAGGAAATTCCGGCCTAAATGGTTGGGTCCATACCGAGTCATGAAGGACTATGGAAATGGTGCATACCTCTTATGTACACTGGAAGGTGAGGAATTTGGTGAAATGGTCAATTCCCTACACCTCAAGCGGTTCTACACGTAAGCAACTAGTACTATTTATAATCATATTTACATTGCATCTTCATATAGATTAAGATCATTTTGTCTGCTTGTTTCGTACACAATTTGTGATCAAGGAATTTTTTTCTCAAAGCAATTCATTACAAACTCATGATGTTGTTGGCATAAACTTTCTAATCATACCTCTCCATTTTCATGATATCATCAAATTATCTCGGAATCATGTCATCAAATAAATCTAGATATGACAAAGTCTTAAACGGTAACCATACCAAGATCTACAGGCTTGTTCTCACTTTTGGTTTCTTCTTAGGATAGGTGTCTTGCCTATGGTCTGTTCTAGAAGCTTCACGGTGTCACATCTATCCCATATGTATATCTCTTTGGAAATAAGCACATACTGACATTTTACTCAAGAAAACAAGTCAAATATTATTCAAAACAGAAAATTTTAATTTTACACATTTCCTTGCCCCCACCACCTTCGGTGATGAGCTTGCATCTCTTACTAGTGATGTAGGGTTGGGAAAGGATGGAAATTCCCTTACTCGCCTATGCTCTACCCACTTTGATAAACCCACGCTTCTTACTAGTAGCATGAGGCAAAGTGTAGGGGATCCTCTTGACAAATGAATGCAAAAGGTCATACACAAACAATTCAAATCTCGAAGACTTTGAGTAAAAAACAAATGAATCGATGTCCAAAATTCCAAAAGAGTTCAAAATCCTAAAAACCCAGATTTTGTCTACTATGTGGACATCTACGGATATAAAGTCTGGATAAACCGCAAAAGTAAGTAGCATTCTAAACTATGAAGTCACTCGAGTGGAGTGGACTTGTGGTATCCTAATTTGGTTCCTTAAAGCTTTTTCATCTTTCATCAATATCATTTCAACAAATAAGCGCCCTTTCCAACTCTCGGTGATGAGCCCTCGCATCTTACTAGTTGCGTGGAGTTGGGGGTAGGGGCAAGTTTATCTGCTCATCATGTTAGTTTATTTTCATCACTTTGCCAAAACAAGTATGAAGTATCCAAAATTTCTTACAGAAGCTAAAATTCAAAATCACATTATATCTACATTATCATATATCAGCATCATGAAATATAAAAAGAAAGTCAAACACTTGCATCATTTGTTCTCCATTACATACATTCTAAAAGAGCATGCATACATACATCGTAATCTACATAAGGAAACTGGAAAGGGAAAGTAAGCCATGAATGCCAAGGGTTTGATCCAGAACAAATATATATATATATATATAAATGATCAAAATAATCTGTACAATGCCATCATGCTCTAAGCATGGTCAAAACGCTCAAAGAGCCCGGGGTATACAAAAGAATGTATCATACAAATCTAGGAGAGCCATCAGTCTTCTCAATCCCTACAAGACCCCTCTGATGGCACATGCCCATGCCTAGGACTCCGGCTACGCTGGTGCTCTGAGTACACGGAAGGCTCAGGATCCCGAGGGGCAGCCGCAGTCTCACCACGAGAGTGGCTCCTCATCAAGCACTCGGCCATCTTATACCCCGCTAACTCCATGCGAAGAGTCGATACCATCCTCAGCCACATGCCGGACTAGAGAAAAGACGTCGTCTGTATGTCTACTAGCAGGTGAGGGCTTCCTAGCATCCATGGACAGCTCTACGCGGGTCCTCTCCATGGGGATCATCAGGGTATGAGTACATACCCTACAAATCAAGTCCCGCCACTCATCCGTAGTCTCTCGAAAACAAAGGAGAAAACAAATTAGAAAACAAACAAGAGATTAGAAATACAAGATAAAATAAAAGGAGAGATAGTAACTAAGGAAATTCTAACTAAAAAAAAACATTAAAAGGAGACAGGGTAACTCACTCGGATCACCAGGCCTCCAGGATGGATCTATGGGATCAGCACTGCCACGGACGTTGCTTCTACCGACCGAGGGTTTCTCCTGTGGGCTGGGAAATGTAGTGCCATGCAACGAGACTCATCCTCCCCCATGGCCCTAGGAGAGTGGCTCCTCTGAAAACCAGAGTCACCCTCTTTGCACTCTGCTCGGCCCTCTCTGCCTGCATGATATCTTGGGTGTCATGCCACTCAGGATCACTATCCTCGGTCTCCTCCTCTGTCTCTCCCCCTGTAAACTCCTTAGACTCGAGTCTACCTCAATGGGGTCATCACTGCTATGGGTAAGACCCGTGGAAATTTGGAGCAAGGGTGCCTGAGGCGCACTGGCTCTCCCTCTGGCACGTACTATCCTCCTGGCCACAATAGGAACGCCAGGAGTAACCACTGTCCAACCTCGACCTCTAGGTCCCCCTCTGGCCTCTCGGACGAGTCTCTATACCGGCACTTCACTAGGGGAAGCATACCCATGTATGGTAGGCCAAGCTGGCGAGGAACTCGGCCAGCGATGCATCTCCACTCGCCCACTCTATCAATAAGTTGCCCTATCGTAGAGCAAGAGATCAAAGTAAGAGCCTCCTCGCCCCATATGCCTGCCATAGTCCAGTATGGTGTGGCCTCCATGTCGGTAGTAGTGAAAGAAGCAACTGGCTAATGAGGTGCTCGGAGCACCGACATATATGTGCATCTGGCTGCCCTCATAGCTCCAGGATCTGCCACCTCCACGCCTCACGTCGTAGGGGATGAAGTGCTCATAGACCCAACTCATGACTAGGGTTGGGTGACTCAAGAGACTACCCTCGTAAATGGACTATCTTGTATAGATCATGGTAGGTGGTCTCAAGTATGTCTTCTCCCCTAGGAATATATCTGACCGTGTCCCTCTATCTATGCGATAATGGGGACCAACAAGAGTATAATGATGTATCTCCTCCCTTGTCCCCGATCGGTCTCAGGTAAGGATCCCCATGATGGCCTGCAAAGTAAAGGGATGGGAAAACTAGGAATGGATCAAACTCTAACCCCTTCTTCACCCCCACGTGGAGATGACGCATCTCCCATGTATGTGGCCCATTGTGCTATCTGGCCCGCAAACTGTTGTCTCAAGGGTGAGACATCTCCCAATAATCGGGACCCCCAGAATGCGATAGACATCCTCCAATGTAATAGTCCACTCACCGTGGACACTGGTAATCGGAAGGTGTTCCAATCTGCATCCCAATATGAGAACATGTCACAAAGAATGTGACTGGATGGTGTAACATGGGGCACGCGTGAAATGCGTAGTATCCCAGCCCGCTGAAGAGTGTCCTCCTCATCCTGTGAGAGGGCATCTAGTACCCACGGAGCCAATCACACTCCCTCTCTCTACTCCACTAGATATACTCCTCTCTCACCTGCATACACCCAAAAACACACAAAACAGAGCAAGTTAGCATCCGAGTAACATTGAAAAAATCATGAAAACACGTAGAAATGCTAGAAAAGAAAAAAAAATTCAAAGGGATGTTCTTTTTACATTACATGCAAAACTACATCGCCACTGAGCAGGAGGCGGTTTCATAACCACCGCCTTAAGGGTGGCGGTCATGTAACAGCTGCCACACAGGTAGGGCGGCGGTCGTGGTCCAAAACCCACATGGGTTTTAAACTTAAAAAGTCAAAAAAATGCAAAAAAGACCATTTTACCTAAAAAAAAAGCCTACCCAGTAGGCGCCCCCTAGATGGTCCTTTTAACACTAACATTTTCAAAAATTACCCCCATGACAAAGTATTTAGCATTTCAAAATTAAGGGGGTAAAAGGATAAATTGAAGAAAAACTAACTTGTGATCTCGCGAGTCGATGTTCCGCTCGCGGAGGCATGATCTCTATCCCACCACGGACGTTTTGACTCTACTCACAAAAGAAACCATCACCGTGGGTTCCAAAGCTCAAAACCAATCAAATCAACTCATGCAAATGAATAGGAAATGGGCCCACTTTCATATATATATAGCACCACGATTCGTTTTAAATGCCTTTTTCACAGGTTTGGAGTACTGACGGAGGTAAGTTCTTATCCCTGCACAAATGGTACGTTCTCATTTCTTGTTATTTTAGCGTTTATTTTCCAAACTATTGTGTCTATCTACACTTGAGTTCTCTTTTCATTTTGCGGGTAGTGGGAATTTTAGACGGCATCATTTTAACACATGGATGTATCAGGTATAACTTCTAACGTCCCATTTTGGGACCGCCATACTTGGACCCACAGTTTTACGCCTCTTCATGGCTAAAACTCTTTTCCGAGGGGGCAATATGTAAGTACCCAAAATTGTAAGGTACCATACTACCAGAACAATGTGACAGGTGCCCTAATGATGATACAGGTCTCCTCGCAAGGTGTTCGGGATCTAGAAAAGATCTCCAAGTGTGTGTTAACATCCCGCATGCCCCGCTTAGCCGCCGCATGCTTTGTTTTTCCCTTTTCCTCTCTTTTCTTGGCCTTTTTCTCTTCAGTGATGAAACCGCCACCCTGACTTGGTGGTGGTCTCGTGACCGCCGCCTTGAATAGGGCAAGAAATTCCTGTAACCACCGCCCTGCTTAGAGCGGCGGTCCTTTACGCATTTTCTAGAAAGCTTTTTTTAACACGACTCACATAATTTCAACATTTTACCAGCTTTCTTTCACTACCATAAGCTTGCATTTATGATTCTGGTTCCCTAGAATAGTGTTTTGCCATTGTTTATAGTTTAAGAGTTCTATTTGGATTTTACCTTGGGTAAATGCAAATGCTATAAATAGATTGCTTGTGCTCAAGTAAATGGCCCCTCAAAATTTTCCTCGATTTCTCTTTACGCAATAGATTTAGTTTTCATTTTTCTTAGAGTGCTTAGTTTCTTTCATTGCATGCTTAGTTAGCATTGTTTCTTCATGTTAGTAAGCCACATATCCATCTTGTGTAAGTGTTACTTGTTATTTCATCCAATCCATCGGAATAAGATAGTCTGTTTATCAATAGGAATCCATTAAAGTTACAGGTTTTGCTCCTCAAATAGGATGGTTTTAGGTTTTAGACGTTTCATGTTGCATGACTCACAATAAATCCCGCTAGGAATTGCATAAGCCAAGCTCTGTACTCTTGCGCTATCCCTCTCCTACTCGCATTGTATTCAGTCTATATCTTGAGCTGCCTACATCCCAATATCTACTTTTGTTGATGCTAACATTACATGCTTTTTTAGATCCACATGAACACAAAGGAACGAGGAGATCACACTAAGGGGACAAGATCACACACACCATCGGATTCGCCACTGTTCTGCAGAATCCAGGTTCTAGCTTTCAAAGTTCTAGTTAGAAACATATCAAATAAAGTAGCCAATCACTTTATTTCAGTTAATTTTACTTTCGATATTGCCAGGGAAGTTGTGGGGATTGATAGTTTTTAAGAGACTATGATTCATTCCTCACTTCTGAGGTAGGATCAAGAGTCTTCCAAATAGATTAGATAAGTTATTTCATTGTTTAGAATAGATCTACAAATTACATAGTATAATAGCTATACTCGGTTATTTTGTTTGTTTTAAGTTGTTATTTTAGCTGTCAATTCTAGATATTTTAAATAGCTACTTTCTTAAATTCATATAGTTCATCAGAAAATACAAAAAATAGAGAAATCATATATCCTATAGATATAATCAAAATAGTTAAATTTCACTTTGTCGTAGTTAATTTACATTGTTGATTTTTCATGACAATTACAGGACCCGAGAGAACCCAGGAATACGTATTTGAGCCAATCGTGCCTTAGCCCAATCTCATCACAGTAATAACGATATAGATCAAAATCTTAGGATCTAAGTCTTCCTAACAACGGTAATCTTGCAACAAATCAATTCCCAGTGAGCGAGCGGGCTAAACATAGAAGACGACCAAGCACACACGTTTTGGTCGAATCAACCGAACTACAAATTACCCTAGGTAACATCCGTATGACTGTAGAAGGGCTTGAAAGAGAACAAACCTTTGGTTATGATCCTTTAGTACCACAGCCAGACGCAGGAGACATTCTCACAGACATAGATACTAGCCTAAGAATTTAGGTTATAAGAACGCCTATGAGGCACTCTGAGAGGATTGCACAACTATTAGTTTTGAATATAGAGGCTGAGAAAGCATACGATTACTGGGTGCTAGGGATTAGGAACTAACTCTACGCATGACCATAGCAGGACTGCAACAACCAAGAGTCTATGGTTGCGATCCACAAATCTTGCAACCCAATGAATCGTAAGTCAATCGACATAGACATTGGCCTACGCACACTAGTATTCAGATCCACTCCAATTCCACCTATCATCATCGAATAGTTATCCTTACTAGATATAGCAGCTAACAAAGCTAGAGAGTTATGGACTAGGCCAAAGAATCATCCATAGAGTCGACTATATTTACCATCCTCCATATTACATTATCTGGAGACATACACGAAACTATCCCGTGTCATTTTCCATGTATTCCACAACCCATAGATCGAATCACGCTAGAGCTCACTATTGATTGGAGTCTTTGAGCAATCATCCTTGTTGATCGATCTATTACACTAGTTCAGTTAGGAGGGCCTTCTTTTCCTTATATTCACAATTTCCGCTAGTGCATATTGAACACATTAGATTTCCTAACTAGTTTGTCTACATCCCATACATATTCCATCCCCACCGGCTATCTCAACACGACTTTGGGAGGTCGGGTGCGAGGAAGAGTTACTTGTAGATTCCCACGCTTGCTTATCACTTTTCCATCGTACAGTCCCTATTACACATTTTAAAAGGGACATGAGGTGATGAAAAATGTTCCCCACCTCTCTCCTTCCATTGTCAAAGCTCTAAATACCAAAGGAGATAGTTATTTTCTCATTCTCATGCCCCACATCCTCTACATGTTGTTAGTATGCTGAATTTTTTTCTAGAGATCTCTCCACAAAATTTTATTTTAAAAAAAAGATTATTCATGATCCCCGATCTAAAAGGACTAAAAATATGGATTCACAAAGAGCAAAAAAATGGAAAATCTCTCACCAAAACCCTTGAAGTCCATGAAGGTGATCCGATTGTATATTACAAACTACTAAACTAATCGTGGTCATTTTTTGGGAACATCTAGTTTTCTAGGTGCCTTGAATCTCCCAAATTAATTTCTCACATGCACAAGAAAAAGTTTTTACAGTGAAGAAACCCCAAGTTTTCCATGAAAAAATTACAATTTTAAAATCTCACAATCTAGCAATTGGTTTGAGCTAAAAATCTGGAAGAGCACCATGAGAGAAAAAAACCCATATCGAGAAAGTTTGCTTCATCACAAACCAAGGCTTAGAAATCCACTTTTAAAAAATATTAAGCCTTCCTACATGGGTACTTTATATTTTAAGTAAGTCATCACCGAGTAAGAGTTATAGAAAAGAAAGTGTGGACTAAAGATAATCCGAAGATTAGAATGGTTGGTCAATTTCAATAAAAGTGAAAATGACCACTTACTAAAAATATTAAGTTCTTTATATGGGCATTAGCTATAAATAGTATTTCATCAAAAATAGTGTTTTCGAAGGAGAAGCATACACATGGGTAATCTGGGAAGGCTAAAATCACTAACATGACCAAAAAGAAGGAAAATTTCCATTTTATAAAAATAGTAACAACATATTTCCATACATACTAAGTTCTCGGAAACATGAAGTTCAATTTCATAAGGGTGAAACCAATGCAAGTCCTCTCATCAAAGTATACTGAGGCAGGTGATAGTGATGTCACTTACATGGATCTTGATTATCTTAAGTCACGCATGTTAGCTGATCCAAGGGGACAAATTGAAGACAAAGTGTTCACAATTAGACTATTTATAGCGGGTGGAAATCTAGTTTCGTACAAAGTATCAAGTTGTTCTTGGCCTACTCGTACCATTATGCACTAGATACGAGGACCATTTGGTTAGATGATGCTATGACCATGGAGGTGATCACTCCTAATTCTATTTCTCTTTCTATATAGATTCCCACCAAGAGTAACATGGTCATCCTATCAAAATAAAAGGAAGTGAATGATTGGAACAGCAAATATTCATATCTCGCAAGGTATTGCACTAGGCTCATGGACAAAGATAGGGATAAAACCTTCGTGAATGCCCAAAACTCTCTCAAGATGTGAGTTTTGTGAAGTTCCTTTTTATACAATCACCCTTCTTAGTAGAGATATGGGAGAAGCAAGAATTATGATTTTCAAGAATGGATGGTGCTCTTCATATTGATGATGACCAAAGGATATCAAACAATATACTAGGGATAGATCTTAAGTGACAACTTGCATCGTCAATTTTCTCCAAGTTCCTATGAAAAATAACTTCTTCATGAATTCCTACATGGTGTATATTCTCACCAGCTTGAGGCCATTCAAGGGATTGACCCTTCCTTAGAACATCTCTGCAAAATTACCTACATTTGAAAATTTCCCTCAATTGGTGTTGAAAGAAAGTCATCGACTCTTCACTGTTGAATGATTTCTTCATTATGTTCATGATCAAGACTGCGGAAGGTGACTAGCAGTCAAGGATATCACCACAACCATCCTTTTTGATAAAGATATATGGATCGTTCTTCATTAGGTTCCCCACTTTTTCCTATATCTAGGTCTCTGATTTCATCAAGCCCTACTAAGGTTACTTGTACGATGGAAAAGTGAAAAGCAAGCGTGGGAATCTACAAGTAACTCTTCCTCACACCCGACCTCCCGAGGTCATGCCAAGACAACCAAAGGGGGATGGAATATGTATGGGATGTAGACAAACTAGTTAGGTAATATAATGTCTTCAATACGCACTAGCGGAACTTGTGAATCTAAGGCAAAGAAGGCCCTCCTAACCTGAACTGGTGTGATAGATCGATCAGTAAGGATGACTACTTGAAGGCTCCAATCAATATCGAGCTCACGTGATTCAATCTATGGGTTGTGGAATACGTGGAAAATGACCTAGGATAGTTTCGTGTATGTCTCCGGATAAGGTCATATGGTGGATGGTAAATATAGTCGACTCTATGGATGATTCTTTGGCCTAGTCCAGAACTCTCTAGCTTTATTAGTTGCTATATCTAGTAAGGATAACTGTTCAATAATGATAGGTGGAAGTGGAGTGGATCTAAATACTAGTGTGTATAGGCCAATGTCTATGTCTGATTGACTTTTGGATTCGTTAGGTTGTGGGATTTGTGGATCGCAACCGTAGACTCTTGTTTGTTGTGGTCCTGCTATGGTCATGTGTAGAATTAGTTCCTAATCCCTAACACCCGAAGAATCATATGCTTTCTCGGCCTCTATATTCAAAACTAGTAGTATGCGATCTTCTCGAGTGCCTCCTAGGCATTCTTGCAACTTTGAATTCTTAGGCTAGTAGCTATGTCTGTGTGAATGTCTCCTGCGTCTGGCTATGGGAATAAAGGATCACAACCAAAGGTTTGTTCTCTTTCAAGCCCTTCTATAGTCATATGAATGTTGCCTAGGGTAATATGTAGTTTGGTTGATTCACCCAAAACGTGTGTGCTTGGTCGTCCTCTATGTTTAACCCGCTCAAATGGGAATGGATTTGTTGTAAGCTTATTGTTGTTCGGAAGAATTGAATCCAAAGATTCTGATCTATATAAGTTATTGCTATGATGAGATTGGGCTGAGGCATGATTGGCTCGAATACGTATTCCGTGGGCTGCCTAGGTCCCATGATTGTCATACAAAAGTAACAATGTGAAACGAACTGTAGCAAAATAAAATTTGACTACGTTGAATATATCTATAGCATATATGATTTCTCTATTTTTGTATTTTCTGATGAACTATTCGAATGAATTTAGCAACTAATTTAATACATCTAGAAATTGATAGCTAAGATAACAATTTAAAAACAAAAAAGATAACCGAGTATAGCTATTTGTATGTGTAATTTTTAGATCTACTCTAAACAATGAAATAACTGATCTAATCTATTTTCAAGACTCTCGATCCTACCTCGGAAGTGAGGAATGAATCATAGTCTCTCAAAAACTATCAATCCCCAGAACTTCCTTGACAATATCGAAAGTAAAATTAAGCGAAATAAAGTGATTGGCTACTTTATTTGATATGTTTCTAACTAGAACTTTGAAAGCTAGAACCTGGATTCTGCAGAACAGTGGCGAATCCGATGGTGTGTGTGATCTTGTCCCCTCAGTGTGATCTCCTCATTCCTTCATGTTCACATGGATCTAGAAAAGCATGTAATGCTAGCATCAACAGAAGTAGATATTGGGACAAAGGTATCTCAAGGTACATACTGAATACAATGCGAGTAGGAGAGGGATAGCGCAAGTGTATAGAGCTTGGATTATGTAATTCCTAGCGAGATTTATTACGAGTCATGCAACATGAAACGTCCAGAACCTGAAACTATCCTGTTTGAGGAGAAAAACCTGTAACTTTAATGGCTTCCTATTAGTAAATAGACTATCTTATTCCAATGGATTGGATAAAATAACAATAGTACTTGCACAAGATGGATATGTGGCTTACTAACAGTAAAACAATGCTAACTAAGCATGCAATGAAAGAAACTAAGCATTCTAAGAAAAATGAAAACTAAATATATTGCAAAGAGAAATCAGAGGAAAATTTTGAGGGGCCATTTGCTTGAGCACAAGCCATCTATTTATAGCATTTGCATTTACCCAAGGTAAAAGCCAAATAGAACTCTTAAACTATAAACAATGGAAAAACACTATTCCAGGGAACCAGAATCATAAATGCAAGCTTATGGCGGTGAAAGAAAGCTGGTAAAATGTTGAAATTACGTGAGTCATGTTAAAAGAGCTTTCTGGAAAATGCGTAAAGGACCGCCGCCCTGAGCAGGGCGGCGGTTATAGGACCGCCACCCTGTTCAGGGCGGCGGTCACGAGACCGCCGCCCAGTTAGGGTGGCGGTTTTGTCACTAAAGAGAAAAAGGCCAAGAAAAGAGAGGAAAAGGAGAAAACAAAGAACGTAGGGGCTAAGTGGGGCATGTGGGATGTTAACGCACACTTGGAGATATTTTTCGGATTCAAACACCTTGCGAGGAGACCTGTATCATCATTGGGGCACCTGTCACGTTGTTCTGGCAGTACAGTACCTTACAATTTTGGGTACGTACATATTGCCCCCTCGGAGAAGTGTTTTAGCCATGAAGAGGCGTAAAATGGTGGGTCCGAGTATGGCGGTCCCGAAATGGGAAGTTAGAAGTTATACCTGATACATCCATGTGTTGAAAGGATGCCATCCAAAATTCCTGCTACCCGCAAAATAAAAAGAGAACTCAAGTGCAGATAGACACAATAGTTTGGAAAATAAACGCTAAAATAACAGGAAATGAGAACGTACCATTTGTGCGGGGATAAGAACTTACCTCCGTCGGTGCTCCAAACCTATGAAAAAGGCATTTAAAATGAATCAGGGTGCTATATATATGAAAGTGGGCCCATTTTCCTATTCATTTGCGTGAGTTGATTTGATTGGTTTTGAGCTCTGGAACCCATGGTGATGGTTTCTTGCATGAGTAGAGTCAAAATGTCCATAACGGGATAGTGATCATGCCTCCGCGAGCGGAACATCGACTGTGAGATCACATATTAGTTTTCTTCAATTTATCCTTTTTACCCCCTTAATTTGAAATTCTAAAAACTTTGTCATGGGGGTAATTTTTAAAATGTTAGTGTTAAAAGTTCCATCTAGGGGGCACCTCTTGGGTAGGCTTTGTTTTTAGGTAAAATGTTCCTTTTTGCATTTTTTAGATTTTTAAGTTTAAAAACCGTGGGTTTTCGAGACCATGACATTTGCCTTGCCAAGGGCGGTGGTTACATGACTGCCACCCTTAAGGTAGTGGTTACAAAACCGCCTCCTGCTCAGGTGACGGTTTTGCCTGCAAAATGTAAGAATAACATCCCTTTGAAATTGTTTTTGATTTTCTCACATTTCTACGTGTTTTCATGATTTTTCCAATGTTAATCGGATGCTAACTTTCTCTGTTTGTGTGTTTTTGGGTGTATACAGTGAGAGAGGAGTATATCCAAAGGAGTAGGGAGAGGGAGTGTGATTAGATCCAAGGGGTACTAGATGCTCTCTCACAGATGAGGAGGACACTCTTCAGCCGGGCTGGATACTACGCATTTCACGCGTGCCCCATGTTACACCATCTAGTCACATTCTTTGTGACTATTCTCATATTGGAATGTAGATCGGAACACCTTCGATTGCCGGGGGTCCGCGGTGAGGGGACTATTACATTGGAGGATGTCTATCGCATTCTGGGGGTCCCGATTATTGGGAGACGTCTCACCCTTGAGATAGCACGTTCGCGAGCCCAGATAGCATAGTGGGCCACATACATGGGAGATGCAATCATCTCCACGGGGTTGAAGAAGGGGTTAGAGTTCGATCCATTCCTAGTTTTCCCATCCCCTTACTTCTCCAGCCATCATGGGGATCCTTGTCTCGAGACTGATCGGGGACAAGGGAGGAGATACATTGTTATACTTGTTGGTCCCCCATTATCAGCACGAGAGAGGGACACAAACGGATATATGCCTCGGGGAGTAGACATACTTGGTAACACCTACGATGATCTATATAGGATAGTCCGTTTACAGGGGAAGTCCTTGAGCCACCCGACCTTAGTCATGAGTTGGGTCTATGAGCACTTCATCCCCTACGGTAGAGGTGTAGAGGTGGCAGATCCCGAGCTGTGAGGGCAACTAGATGGATAGACATGTCGGTTCTCCAAGCACCTCATCATCCAGCTTCTTCCTTGACTACCGCCGCATGGAGACCACACCATACCGTACTCATGGCGGTATATAGGGTGAGGAGGCTCTTACTTTGATCTCCTACTCCACGACAGGGTAGCTTATTGATAGAGTGGGGCGACTGGAGATGCACCCCTTTGGCTGAGTTCCTCAACAGTTTGGCCTACCATACATGGGTATGCTTCCCCCAGTAGCGCCAGTATATAGATAAGTCCGAGAGGCTAGAGAGGGGCCTAGATGTCGGGGTTGGACAGTGGTTACTCCTAGCATTCCTATTGCAGCCAGGAGGATAGTATGTGCCAGAGGGAGAGTCAGTGTGCCTCAGGCACCCTTGCTCTAGATTTCTGTGGGTCCTGCCCATAGCAGCGATGACCCCATTGAGGTAGACTCCGAGTCTAAGGAGTTTACGGGGGGAGAGACAGAGGAGGAGACCGAGGACAGTGATCTTGAGTGGCATGACACCCAGGATATCATACAGGTAGAGAGGGCCGAGCAGAGTGCAGAGAGGGTGACTCTAGTTTCAGAGGAGCCACTCTCCCAGGGCCATGGGGAGGATGAGTCTGTTGTGGGGTGCTATGTTGTTCTAGTCACAGGAGCAGCCCCTCAGTCAGCGGTGGCATCTGTGGTAGGTGCTGATCCTATAGATCCATCCTGGAGGCCTGGTGATCCGAGTAAGTTACCCTCTCTCCTTCTAATGTTTGTTTTTAGTTAGGATCTCTTTAGTTGCTATCTTGTATTTCTAATTTCTTGTTTGGTTTCTAATTTTTTTCTCCCTTGTTTACAGAGACCGTCGATGAGTGGTGAGATTTGATTCACGGGGTATGCACCGATACCCCGATGATCCCTATGGAGAAGACCCACACGCAGCTGTCCGTGGATGTTGGGAGCCCTCGTGGCCGCCGGTGTAGACATACGACGTCTTCGCTCCAATATGGCATGTGGCCGTGATGGTATTAACTCTCCGCACGGAGTTAGCGGGGTATAGCACAAACCGAGTGCTTGATGAGGAGCCACTCTCATGGTGAGATGCGGCTACCCTCGGGATCCAGAGCCCTCCATGCACTCGAGCACCGGCGTAGCCGAGTCCTAGGCATGGGCGTGCGCCATCGTAGGGGGTCTCGTAGGGATTGAGAAGCCTGATGGCTCTCCTAGATGTTGTATGATACATTATTTTGTATATCCCGGCCCTTTGAGTGTTTTGACCATACTTGGTGCATGATGGCATTGTACAGATCATTTTGATCATTTATATATATATATATATATATTCATTCTGGATCAAACCCTTGGCATTCATGGCTTACTTTCCTTTCCGGTTTCCTTATGTAGATGTCGATGTATGTATGCATGCTCTTTTAGAATGTATGTAATGGAGAAAAAATGATGTAAGTGTTTGAATTTCTTTTTATATTTCATGATGCTAATATATGATAATGTAGATATAATGTGAAGTTGAATTTTAGCTTCAGTAAGAAATTTTGGATACTTCATACTTGTTTGGAAAAGTGATGAAAATAAACTAACATGATGAGCAGATAAACTTGCCCCTACCCCCAACTCCACGTAACTAGTAAGACGCGAGGGCTCATCACCAAGAGTTGGAAAGGGCGTAAGTTATGAGATGTGTTGAAATGATATTGATGAATGATAGACATAGCTTTGGCGGAACCAAATTAGGATACCACAAGTCCATTCTACTTGAGTGACTTCATAGTTTTGGATACAACTTGCTTTGTGGTTTATCCAGACTTAGATCCTTAGATGGCCACATGGTAGACAAAATCTGGGTTTTTAGGATTTTAACTCTCTTGGAATTTTGAACATATGATTCATTTGTTTTTAACTCAAAGCTTCAAGGTTTGAATTGTTTGTGTATGACCTTTTGCATTCGTTTATCAAGAGGACCCCCTACGCTTTTCCCCATGCTACTAGTAAGAAGTGTGGGTTTATCACCGTGGGCCAAGCATAGGCGAGTAAGGGCATTTCCATCCTTTCCCAACCCTACATCACTAGTAAGAGACGCAAGATCATCACCGAAGGTTGGTGGAGCAAGGAAATGTGTAAAATTAAAATCTTCTGTTTGATCAATGTTTGACTTGTTTAAAAATGTCAAGTATGTGTTTATTTCCAAAGAGATATACATATGGGATAGATGTGACACCATGAAGCTTCTGAATGCACCATAGGCAAGACACCTATCCTAAGAAACCAAAAAAAGTGAGAATAAACTTGCAGATTTTGGCATGGTTACCGTTAAGACTTTGTCATGTCTAGCTTTATTTGATAAAATGATTCCTAGATAATTTGATGATATCATGAAAATGGAGAAGTATGATTAGAGTGTTTATGCCAACAACGTCATGATTTTGTAATGAATTTCTTTGAGAACAAAATTCCTTGATCACAATTTTTGTACGAAACAAGCGGACAAAATGATCTTAATCTATATGAAGATGCAATGTAAATATGATTATAAATAGTGCTAGTTGCTTACGCGTAGAACTGCTTGAGGTGTAGGGAATTGACCGTTTCACCAAATTCCTCACCTTCCAGTGTACATAAGAGGTATGCACCATTTCCATAGTCCTTCATGACTCGGTATGGGCCCAACCATTTAGGCCAGAATTTCCTTCCTTCGCCGGTCTTCTTGTCGATCCGGTTGTCTAGCCTTAGAACTAGATCACCTTCATATATGTCGCATTCATAGACTTTCTTGTTGTACTGCTGGCACATCCGGTCAGCATAGGTTCTATGTCATTGTTCAACATCTACCCTAGCTTCATCTAGGATTTCTAATTGGGAGAGACGTGCTTCCCTATAAGAATATTCATCCAGAATCCCTTGTAATGAAATACGAGATCGCCCATATTTCAACCTCAAGTGGGAGAACTACCTCTACCCCAAATACTAGTGAGAAAGGAGTTGCTCCTGTTGGTGTTCTTATTGAGGTTCTGTGGGCCCATAAGGCCGGATACAACTTCAAGTGCCAATATCGTTTGTTTTCCTTTACCGTTTTAAGGAGAATGGCTTTTAGTGTTTCGTTTGTTGCTTCAGCCTGTCTGTTGGCTTGTGGATAATACAAGGAAGCCGTATGATGGCTTATTTTAAAGTTATTACACAATTCATGAACTTCATCATTCTTAAAAGAAGTCCCATTATCTCGAGATAATAACTTACGAGACACCATACTTGCAAATTGTTGATTGGATGAATGGTGAAACTTAAGTCCAGGATGAATCTCCAGATTGCACCAAGCTTTCCAAGAAATGACCTAATTCCAGATTCATCCGAAGGTGGGACCATTTTGAGGACAACCTAAATTTTGGTTGGGTCAACATCTATTTCTCATGACGATATGATGTAACCTAGGAGCTTCCCTCCTGTTACACCAAAGATGCATTTTTTTGGATTTAGCATGACTCCGTATTCTATCAGACGTGAAAGAATGATGTGAAGTACTTCTGGATGGTCACAACGCTTCTTGGCCTTAGCCAACAAGTCATCTACGTAGGATTCCATGATCTTATGAATTAGATCATGAAATATATATGTCATAGCTCGCTGGTATGTAGCGCCACCATTCTTGAGACCGAATGGCATAACAATGTAGTAGTAGGTTCCCCAAGGAGTTATAAACATGGTTTTAGCCTGATCTTGTTCAGATATTCTGATTTGATTGTATCCCGAGTATCCATCCATGAGAGACAAAAGTTCAAACCCAGCTGTTGCATCAACAATGACATCTATGGATGGTAATGGGAAGTCGTCCTTAGGACATGCTCTGTTAATGTCTAAGAAATCTATGCAAATGCGTATCTTTCCATTTTTTTTAGAACGGGAATGATATTTGATACCCATTGAGAGTAATCGACCGGTTTGATGAATCCTACTTGGAGGAGTTTTATTACCTCCTCTTTTACCATGAGAGCTACCTTGGGCTTCATGGGTCTTGATTTTTGTTTAATTGGTTTTGCATTAGATTTAGTGACGAGGTTTTGCACCGCAATGTGGGGTGCAACGCCTATCATTTTCTTATAATTAAATGTAAAATCCTTCTGATGTTCCTTGAGGATTCAAGTGTTTATTTCTACTTCTTCTGGAGTTAACGAGGATCCTAGCTTCAATATCCTTAGTTCATATTCTGTTCGATGTTAACATCAATTTTTCTTCGATTAAAGAGGCATTACCTTCTTCAAACTTAGGTGGGGCTAGAGGTAAGTCCAAATCATCCCTATTTTCTACTGTGTATATGCTAGGTTCCATTTCCGAGGGAAGATCCATCATGGGATTTCCAAAGTAGGAAGACGAATGTGGGATTAAGGACAAATCTATCATATGATAGGAGAGATGTAGTGCCGCATAGGTGTTTAAGTAATTCAGAGTGGCCATATCACTATCAATGTGGTCTAGGATAGTAGATTCATTTCCGTTTAAAAGAGAATTTGTCATTGTTTTTATCAATGGTTCATCACGAAGGGATACCATGAAACGGGTATCCTCTAACTTACTGTTTGGAGTAAAGTGTGATGCCGAGGTTGCTATAGAATCGGTGAGAAGATTGTGTTCTCGCGGGATTGCTTCAATTCATATGAAGTCAAACTCCTTGCTTAAATCTAATACAACTAGTTTGTAAAGCTGTAAGTGCTTAGCTTTGGTTTCATATACCTCGAGACTTGGTTTGCTACCAATTGTGAGTCTTATAACACCATGATGTTATTAACACTGATCCTTTTAGGCTAAAATGAGGCCAAGGAGGAGGGCTTCGTACTCAGTGCCATTGTTTGTACATTCAAAATTTAGTTTGAAGGTGAAAGGTAAGACTTTTCCTTCAAGGGAAGTAAAGATTACACACCCCCGCTCCGTAATGGCATCTATCTCCATCAAAATGGAGTGTCCAATATTTAGCTAGGAATATGGACACTGGGATATCTGTTGTGTTTGCACATTCTACTTCCACCATACAGAGATCCTCTGCTGGAAGAGAGCCAATGCCTAGGGAACATCCCATGGCTACAGAGTCAAATGGTAAGAACATTGGTAGATCTTGTTCTATTAATTCAACCATTTTTGCAGTAGTTCCTAATGATACTATTTCTATGGTGTTAGCCTCATCTTTGGGGGTTGGGATTTCCTTGGCTAGGCTCATAGTTTCAAGATCTGTCGTAGGTACCAACTTTTCTTTTGGTTTTGGGTCGGTAGGTTTATTAAGTTGGTTTGTTGGGAGTTCAAACTCTCGAGTGCACACCTGGTCTTTTCTATAAGTCAGCTAGGTGTACATCGAATGGCTTTGGATCACCTTTGGCCACAAATATATTTCCTAAGTGTAAAAACCTTACTTCTTGAAATAGTGTAGAAGGGATTGCCTTCATGCGGTGTATCCATGGTCGGCCGAGGATCATATTATAGTTAGTTTCCCAATCTATAATATAAAACTTAGTCAAGATGGTTTTGGGTCCTAAGGTGACCAGTAATATTATAGTTCCAACGGAGGTGGATTTAAGGCTATCATAGCCCCTTAGTGTGTTTCGAGTTGTGGAACAATTGGTTTCTCCATACCCTAGCTTTTGAAGGAAAGAGAAGGGAACTATGTTAACTGCCGCCCCATCGTCAACCATTGCTCGTTTCACGTAGTTATTATAAACCCATACTTGTAAGTGTAAGGTTGGATCACCTTGGCGTGCGATCTCGGCATCTTTCGGCATTTTTTTATCTCGAATATGAATTCGACATCCCTATCTGCCTACCCTGGAGGATGAACATCGAAGTCTATATGATTTACCTATGTTTCAGGAGGTGGAGTGATGTTAATTAAATGGCCTAAACCT
This sequence comes from Taxus wallichiana var. yunnanensis, assembly GCA_018340775.1. Classification (NCBI taxonomy): domain Eukaryota; kingdom Viridiplantae; phylum Streptophyta; class Pinopsida; order Cupressales; family Taxaceae; genus Taxus; species Taxus wallichiana. Next base: position 71,040,725 of record CM031234.1, on the reverse strand, counting down.
AATGCTTCTAAAAGAGCATCCCTATGGGCAGGAGAGTTCTTTAGTAAGTCTAAAAATGAAATGTGCGAGAAGGTTTTTGTTAGGTCATTAATTAAATCATAGGCACCCACAGGCTTTGCTACTATTTGTTGGATGTTATCTGCCTCCGGTAGGTGGCTTGGACTTGGCTGAGAGAAATACTCTCGTGTCCTTGTTACAGCTTTGATGGGTAGTTCGCGTCTAACTCCACTAAACCGACTACCTTAGGTCGTGGCTGACTTCCTAGTTGTGGCGCAACCGATGGATTTAGTGAAGTCGAGGCTTCATGATCATTGTTTCCTGTCATTACACCCTTGTTTGTCCCAGTTAGATTTAGCCTGTTGTTATCATGATTTGGGAGTGGATCATTAAAGATCTTCAGGGGTGCATTTTGAGGGGAAACTACCCCTGGAAAAGTATTTGATGTTGGTGACGTAGGATCTGCCAAGAACATATCCATGAAAAGTTGTTTTTGTTAATTTGGCAAGCGTTGCATGAATTTATTGTAGTCACGGCACGTTCTAGTATCATGGCCCCGAATTTTGTGCAAACCACAATACGAATTAGGATTGTAATTCCTAGTTTGTTGGTTTGGTGCGTATTGTGGTCCAAAATTTTGATCAAACCGTTGTCGATTAGGATTAAAATTTTGTGTTTGTTGTCTTTGGTTTGAATTCTGGTTTTGGTATCTAGTTGAATTTTGGCTCGGACCCTGTGTGGGGTTTTGTCATCGTCGTTGTTGTTGTTGTGGATGGTTAAAATCCACTGTATTGATTGTTGGGGTAAAGTTGTTGTTTCGTTGGTTATTTATTTGTGATGGAGTATTGACAACATTTACCTTCTTAGGCTGGTCGGTTACTCTCGTCTGTTGTTACACCCCGATTTTTATTAAGGATTTTAGGTCCTTGATTGACGTTCGTGGTAGTAGGATAAGTTGTAGTGTTCTGGTTGGAGGTGACTAACCTCCCATTTTCTCCATATGTTTTACGACCACTATCAATTGCCGCTTGATCTATTCGAAGAGCACTCTCAAGTACTTCATCGTAAGTTCTTAATGGGAACTTCTAGACTTCTTCCTTCACTTCTCTACTAAGAGAATGAAGGAATAAATCACATAGTTCCATTTGATCCATGTTTGGAGCACTTTAAGAATAAAGAACTGTACGCCACCTTTGGATGAAATGGGTGACAGATTCGTTGTGTTCTTGTTTGATGTGTAAGAACTCCCTGATTCCTGTCCTTAATAGTTTATTCATGTCAAAGGCCTTGATGAACTCTGACATGAGTTGTTTGAATGAATGGATGGAAGCCTTAGGTATTCTATAATACCAATCGATAGCGATGCCTTCCAAGGTTTTTGGGAATATCTTAGCAACAACCCCATCCCATGGGAGTAGTTCTCGAATGGCCATAGCGTAAGCTTTAATACGTGCATTTGGATCTCCCTCACCTTTGTATTTGGGAAAATCAGGAAGAGGTCCTGGAAGCATGACACTTCGTATGGTGAAATCTAAGGGCTCTTTCAAGTATTTTGAATATGTCCCTATCGCATAGGTTTCAACCATTGATGGTGCCTACTGAGGGAGCAGTGGTGGAATGGGTTGTTGATATGGCGTTGCATATGCATTGGTAGGGGCGTAAGGAAACCCCTGTGTTTGAGAAAACATGCCAGGAGAGGAGAACATATCCCCTTGTGGTGATTTGGAGTACATGTTTAAGTATGACAGGGTACTATCCAGGAATGGATTGTTTTGTACTAGACCGGGAGGAACAGTGTTAGAGATGGTGGGTCTAGTTGGAATTTTTTGTGAATACTGAGGAGTCATGCCTAACGTGCCTATTCCTATGAGAAGGTCTACTTGGCTAGGATGATGTGGAGGATTGGAACTTCCTGCCTGCATAAATTGTGAATTTTGGCTTGCTTGGGCAAGTTCTAACCCTCTAACCTTTTCTACTAGAGTTGAAATGACTTCATTTGGTGAAGTCACGGTGTTTTTCCATAGTGGCATTTGTTGTATACCATGGTGTTTTATAGGCATGTGATATCCCGCTATGAACTCGATCACCGCCCGCTAAGTTTCCTCGAGGGTATTTCACTATATGTAGTGGGATGGAAGTATTTTCTTGAAAAGAGACCTCAGGTTGTGTTTGTAAACCTCGTATAGGTGGGTACATACTTCATGAACGTTGGTCGTTCCTGGCATAATGTACCGAATATTCATTGTCTAAACCTCGGTATGAGTTTGATTGTTTACTAATTTGTGGTCTAAGCAGATCATCGAGGAGATGAACTAGATTCTCCGGAATGTCATGTTATTCGAGCCCGAAGGCTCTGTTTGTTGCGTTTGAGTGAGCTGATCTAACTCCTCGGTTTGAAGCGATGAGTTATATCAAATTCTTGGAGTTTTGTTGACAATTTGGTTAGTTGAGTAGTTGTTATCCCATACTAAGAGTGACGGTGATGATTGTCTATTTTGTTGGGCGTAGTAAGCCTTAAGGCCCAAGAGGGGCCTCATATATGCATCGAATCTCGACATATTCAAGGGCTATATGAATACCCACGGAGAATAATGGGAAGCGGTGAAGGTGATGGTGAAAGCTAATGAGGTGGAAAAGATGAAAAGTATACTAATTTGGAAGAACATGTAATAATATGACTTTGAACTAGAAAGTAGGAAGTTCACGTCGGGTTCACCAATTTCGTACGATGGAAAAGTGACAAGTGAGCATGGGAATCTACAAGTAACTCTTCCTCGCACATGACCTCCAGAGGTCATGCCGAGACAACTGTGGGGATGGAATATGTATGGTATGCAGACAAACTAGTTAGGCAATCTAATGTCTTCAATACGCACTAGCGGAACTTGTGAATCTAAGGAAAAGAAGGCCCTCCTAACCTGAACTGGTGTGATAGATTGATCAGCAAGGATGACTACTCGAAGGCTCCAATCAATATCGAGCTCTGGCGTGATTCGATCTATGGGATGTGGAATACATGGAAAATGACCTGGGATAGTTTTGTGTATGTCTCTAGATAAGGTCATATGGTGGATGGTAAATATAGTCGACTCTATGAATGATTCTCTAGCCTAGTCTAGAACTCTCTAGCTTTGTTAGCTGTTGTATCTAGTAAGGATAAATGTTCGATGATGATAGGTGGAAGTGGAGTGGATTTGAATACTAGTGTGTGTAGGCCAATGTCTATGTCTAATTAACTTTTGGATTCGTTGGGTTGTGGGATTTGTGGATCGCAACCATAGACTCTTGTTTGTTGCAGTCCTTCTATGGTCATGCGTAGAATTGGTTCCTAATCCCTAACACCCATTAATCGTATGCTTTCTCGTCCTCTATATTCAAAACTAGTAGCTGTGTGATCTTCTCAGAGTGCCTCACAGGGGTTCTTGCAACCTGAATTCTTAGGCTAGTCTCTATGTCTATGAGAATGTCTTCTATGTCTGGATGTGGGACTAAAGGATCACAACCAAAGGTTTGTTCTCTTTCAATCCCTTCTACACTCATATGAATGTTGCCTAGGGTAATCTATAGTTTGGTTGATTCGACCAAAACGTGTGCGCTTGGTCGTCCTCTATGTTTAACCTGCTCAACTGGGAATGGATTTGTTACAAGCTTACCGTTGTTCGAAGACTTAAATCCTAAGATTATGATCTATATTAGTTATTACTATGATGAGATTGGGCTGAGCCATGATTGGCTTGATTACGTATTCCCTGGGCTCCCTAGGTCCTGTGATTGTCATACAAAAGTAACAACGTGAAATGAACTGTAGCAAAATAAAATTTGACTACGTTGAATATATCTATAACATATATGATTTCTCTATTTTTGTATTTTCTGATGAACTATTCAAATGAATTTAGCAACTAATTTAATACATCTAGAAATTGACAACTAAGATAACAATTTAAAAACAAACAAGATAATTGAGTATAGCTATTTGTCTATGCAATTTTTAGATCTACTCTAAATAATGAAATAACTGATCTAATCTATTTGCAAGACTCTCGATCCTACCTCAAAAGTGAGGAATGAATCATAGTCTCTCAGAAACTATCAATCCCCATAACTTCCCAAACTATCGAAAGTAAAATTAACTGAAATAAAGGGATTGGATACTTTATTTGATATGTTTCTAACTAGAACTTTGAAAGCTAGAACTTGGATTCTGTAGAACAGTGGTGAATCTGATGGTGTGTGTGATCTTGTCCCCTCGCTTGATCTCGCTTCGTTCCTTCATGTTCACGTGGATCCATAAAAGCATGTAATGCTAGCATCAATAGTAGTAGATATTAGGACAAAGGTAGATCAAGGTGCATGAATCTACAATGCAAGTAGGAGAGGGATAGCGTAAGAGTACAGCTTGACTTATGCAATTCCTAGTGGGATTTATCATAAGTCATGCAACATGAAACGTCCGTAACTCAAACTATCCTATTTGAGGAGTAAAACCTGTAACTTTAATGGCTTCCTATTGGTAAATAGACTATCTTATTCTAATGGATTGGATAAAATAACACCAGCACTTGCACAAGATGGATATGTGGCTTACTAATAGTAAAATATGCTAACTAAGAATGCAATGAAAGAAACTAAGCATTCTAATAAAAATGAAAACTAAATCTATTGCAAAGAGAGATCAGAGGAAAATTTTGAGGGGCCATTTGCTTGAGCACAAGCCATCTATTTATAGCATTTTCATTTACCCAAGGTAAAAACCAAATAGAACTCTTAAACTATAAACAATGGCAAAACACTATTCCAGGGAACCAGAATCATAAATGCAAGCTTATGGCGGTGAAAGAAAGCTGGTAAAACGTTGAAATTATGTGAGTCATGTTAAAAGAGCTTTCTGGAAAACGTGTAAAGGACCACCGCCCGAGCAGGTGGCGTTTATAGGACTTCCGCCTGTTTAGGGCGGAGGTCATGAGACCACTGCCAAGTCAGGGTGGCGGTCTCTTCATCAAGAGAAAAAGGCCAAGAAAAGAGAGGAAAAGGATAAAACAAAGCATGCGGGGCTAAGTGGGGCATGTGGGATGTTAACGCACACTTGGAGATCTTTTCCGGATCCCAAACACCTTGAGAGGATACTTGTATCATCATTGGGGCACTGTCATGTTCTTCTCGCGATGCAAAGATCTTTACAATTTTGGGTACGTACAGCTTACCTCAGTACCTTAGTGATCAAATAGTATTGTTTTAGCTCTGCAGTAACTTGTATAGGTGAAGAGTAAAATTAGGAACAAATGGAAGAATCTTTTCTCCTTTCCCATCTGAATTGGGGTCTTCACATGCAAGAATGTCAATGATGCATCCCACTTGGAGGAAACCTCACACACCTAATTCTACATTTATACATCCCCATGGCCAATTTCATCATTCCAGCTTTCATGTCCCATAGTTGCACCATGTTCCACAAGTAGAAGAATATTGGGCCAATTACATGGATGACTTCAATATGCATGAATGAGACTACATGAGAATGATGATTGCAAAGATAAATAAATTCAAGTTCCCATGGTATGAATATGGTGTACAAGATGATGGAACCGGGATTGAATGATCCTGAGTATAGGGTGGCGAAGGATTCCACTTTTCCATAGGTAAATTAGAGTATTAGTGAGTTTTATGACATCTCATAATGAATGGATAAGGTGATCAATAGAATAAATAAGTGGTTCCAAAAGAATAAATTTTCTTTCCTCAAGTCCCGAGAGATGGGCCTCGTAGCATTCATCATCAAAGGCTATGGAGGTCACTTCAAGATCAAGCCACTCGGGAGCAAGTTCAAAGTGGAAGGTTGTATAGTTATAAGTCCCCTATCATGAGAGGTCACCTAAGAAAGACAAAATAATGAAAGATCTAGTGGTAGAGACACAAAGGTTGAGAAAAAGAAGCGATCTAGAATTTAACTCCTAAAAAAGCTGCAAGATGTTCCTTCTCCCGATGTCACTCCTAGTCCCTATTTGTAGGAAATAAAATTTCAACCTGGCCAGAGATGAAAAGCATGATATTTTCATAGCAAAAATAAGGTGAGATGTTCCCTTAGATGAGGGAGATGGTTTCAAAGGAAACATGTACCGTCTAATAAGTCAAAATCCTCGACTATGAACAATAACATCATTAGCAGGAAAGAAAATAAAATTTTCTCATGTTGCCTCAAGCTTCTACAATGGTAAGATAGGTGAAAAGTATATTGAAGTTGTTTGACCCAAGGTAATGAAGCTAGTTGAAGAAATGACACATGTTGATTACAAAATGAGTACCACTTAATTAGGTCCATCCACCCATGAAGGAAATGAGCATATGCTTCAACAAACTTCCAGTCCCCTCATGGCGATAAATTGAGAGAATTAGAAAATAATTTAATACTTGGAATAAAAAGTGCAAATGTTGTCTTCTTACATGCATCATCTAGTGGATCCTACTACTTCATAAATCCACATTGAAGAAGTAGCCCTAATAAACAACATTGATCTGAAATCCATTAGGAAGACTCAAGTTATCACCATTTACGGATGAGTAAATAGTAAGTGGGTATGATCTTGGAAAAATGATAAGCATTGATCCCAAAGGTAATCTCACTTCTCAAGTACATGTGGACGATCATGGGAGAAAAATTAGATGCTCACAAAATAATTAGAAAAGGAAAAGGGCATATGCATTTTTGGGTTTTGTAGTCATATTTTATACCCTTAGACCAATAGTCTAATCCCATGCATTGCAACCTATCACCCAAAGGGGCACTTGGGCACTCACCGAGGCACACGTGGGCACCGAGTCTCTCCTTTATGTGATTCTTGTGAGAATGCATCATCTTATAATATATATTCAAATGGAAATGAGCATAAAAGAACCATGCCACATTCTAAGAACCTAGAACAAGTTGTTATCTCATTGCATCCAGAAAAGAGAAATAACAAGAAACATATGGAAATGGTTCATACATAAAGGAAATGCATAAGTAGTATACTCCCAAACACATAGATGATTTATAACAGAGCATTGTATTCATATTAATGGATTCAATAACCACATTACAATCCCTTGAGGTCATGATAGACCCTTATATAATAATGCAGAGCCAAGTCATGCATCAAAACTACATTATGCTCATCATTTACAAAAATGAATGTAAACCCATCCCTCTAAATGTGTCATCACTTATAGAGCTCTCCTAATCCCTAACCCTTAAAATCCTCCATCTATTTTTACAGGGCTTCACCTCTCCATACTCGCTTACTTTCCACACTTTGTATATCATCCTTTTCTTCTATCGGGTGCTTGTATTTATAACCTTGTCTCTCACCGCCATGCCTTTCAGAAGCTACAGATCGACCAAGTGTCAAGTGGTCCTCCATGAGAGCATGCCTTCAAAATCCGAGCTATCCACTATGTGGAATGATGTCTTCTAGAACCTTCCATCGCATGCCTAGGAATATTCCCTTTTGATCCCGTAGTCACCAAGCTGGCACCTTATCCACAAGGGTCATGCTTTTCTCATGTGATGCCTAGGATGCCAAATATGGATAAGTACAAAACCCATTTTTCCTTGTGCACGTTGTATGTTTTGCAATCTATGCTAGGATCCTTCCCCGTGTGCCTTCAACCCACGTGCCCAACTAGCCCAATACCTTATTATACTTAGCTAATATTTTGGGTCCCAACATCACCCCACACTACGCAATGTTTTCCATCCTCAAAAACACTCTTCAATAAAGAATAAAGAATGGTGGATCCTTATAATGGTTGGGAAGAAAGAATAAAGGAATGAAGAAATGGGGAAAATAATGAAAGAATGGGGAACTTTTTTACTTCTAGAGGAGGAGAGGAAAATCCTTCCCTAATTTTTCTTCTAACTTTCCCCAAGTGTCGACCTCGTTCTCTAAGCTTATCAAAAGGTCCCCTACCAGGGCTGCTTACTTCTTCAAAACTCAGCTCCTCTCCCTTAGCACTCTCATTGTCTCCATGATCTCCTCCATTTTTTTTCCCAAATCCTCAAGCGCGTCCATCCTTTGAGTGATTTTGGGGTATAATTCCTTCAACTAGTTCTTGATTGAGCCCCGCAAGGTCTCAATGGCCTCTGATTTCTTTTCCACTTTGACTAGGATTTTGTCTCACTCACCCTATTCCCCTTTTTCTTTTCTTGGAACTCCTTGAGTTCCACTTCATGGGTGGAAACCAAGATACTTTCCACTTTATCCCTATCCATGTAGTTGTCATAGGCAATCCTCAATAACTTGCATGGTGGATTTTACATCGGAGGATCTTGTTGTATTGAGAAACAATTTCCATAACCTTCATTTTATTTTCTTTTTCTTATGCACCCAACGCCTCTTCTACGGATTCTAAGGAAAGTGGTCACCTCTCCATAGTGAGTATGTGGGTCAAGTCCTCTAGGAATTGTAAGGCTGATCCATATTTTTACATGGGTGGTGTTAAGTCTGGATGCTTTCAAGACAATGGCATCCGTGAATCATCTCTATTTTTTAATGCCTCGTGCACACTTTCCTTCTCATCTTTTAACTCACACCTTAACTGAGCACTAATTAGTTCCTCTTGCTTTAGGTCCTTTCTTTTCTCAAGGAGATCTTCCTCCTTTTTCTCCAACTCTTCCTCTAGGAACTTCACCCTATCATTTCTTCCAAAGAGTTTGGCTTCAACCTCAATTGAAACTTTGTTGAGCATGTTGCATATTTTCTCATCTATAATTGTTGAGCATTTACCAAGGGGTTTATTCCCTTTATTTATGGCACTTCAACAATGCTCCTTGGATTATTTCAAATTTGGGTTCATCAATGTGGGACTCAAATTCCCATGATAAAATTTTCCTCATCCGAGGGTATGCACCTTCCTCATCAAATGAAGCCATGGCCAAGAGTTTCTCTATTGGCATGGTGCTTTGGAAGCACACATGCAACACTTTGTTTAGATCATTGATGTAGCTCATTCCTTGGCCTTTGTTGCTTATGTTCTCTTCCTCCCTATGCATGTAACCCTTGGAAATCTTACAACCAAACTTGGGATCTCCTCCCATGCTACCATATTATTTTCCTACACTTTCCTCCTCAACTTCCTTCAACACCTCATCCACGCTACATTCAACCTCTTGTTCCACCAAGTCCTTGATGATTTTTTCCACTTATCTCTCTACGCCTCTTCTACATGTTCCTTTGTGAGGCTTGGGGTCCTCTGATCCTTTGTATTTTATTCTCCACTTACCCCCTTTCCTTGAGTCTCAGCTTCTTCTTCATCACTCTTCTCCTCATCCTCTTTGTTATACTCCTCATCTCCTTCTTCCTCAGAATCATGTATCTCATAGACTGGATAGTCTTCTCCTCCAAGTTCATCATCATCATCCCTCTTTCCAATGTAGGCATCTAGACTCTTCATTTCTTCTAGAGTTTCCTCATCTATCACCTTCTGCTTCTTCCTTACTAGGGATTCTAGTACAAGAGATTCTTCTTTTTCTTTCTCCTTGATAGGTGATCTCTTCATTGACATTCCTCATGGGTGAGGGGCTCTTTTGATTCCACCTCTTCTTCTTTGGGGTCTTCACCTTGAAAGGAGACTTATTTCTCTATGTATAAGTACTAGGCTTAGCACTTTCCTCCGACGTGCTCACCATTTGTGTGGTTTGAACACTTGGTGCCTTCTACACCTCTTCTCTTTCTCTCTTTCTAGGCACGGCCTTCTTCCTTCCTATAGGGTCTTTAGGGATGGAGACATCATTCTCTAAGTAAGTGCCTTTTTTCAAATTTTGGCCTTATGATAGATACACCCTTTTGTGGTCCTTCCTACAATCGCAGTATTTAAAGGCTTCATCATTTGTATCTCATGGGAGACATATCTCTCCACGTACGTGCACTTATTTGGGTAGACAAGCTTCCGCAGCTCACAATGGTCTATATATACCTCACTAAGGTCAAACCTTAGTCTCTTGGCCTCCTTTAACCAATTAACTCTAGCTTGGAAGTATTGCATGGTGAAGGAGAAGGGTAGCTTGCACCATGGACTCATATTCCCATCTGTCAATGTAAATATGTCAATGCAGAAGTGTTGGTATACTTGCAAATTCTTCCTCTCCACTCACGAGTGTGGGAAACTACTCTAAGATCCTCCACTTTTCCCTGAATGCATCACACATTCCTTATACCACTTCTCCAGCGTGCTTTGTGAGTAGCCGTCATGGTTTCACAAGTGTATTTTGTGAACCTTTTTACGGGTGAAGGATCCTCTTCTAGATATTCCCAAAAAAATTTTTCCAGGCCCATCAGGCACTCCAATCTCTGAAAATACAATGGTGAGGAGGATGTTACCAAGAGTATCTTCTCTCCCTCCTACACACTGCTTATAATCTCATCCATGATGAAAGTAGAAAAGTTGTAGATGGTTCCTTCTTATATCTTCTGACATACATTTAGCCATGCCTTGTTCACTTGTGTCCACCATTCCTATCATTGAGCTTGGTGACCAAGTGCACGCATCCATCCTCATCATTAGGTCTAGGATCTCGGTGATGTCAAAGTATCATGACCCCTTCTTGTAGTCATACATGGCTATAGTCTCCTTGATAGCCTCTTTGTCACTCATATCATCATCAATGTTATCTCCTTCATAATTGAGGCATGTGAACTTGGATATCAGTTGTGGTGTGATGTGTATCTTACACCCCAAAAAGTAAAAGTGATCCTCATGCACGCGTAACATCAACCATTGGTAGAGGTGCTCAGCTTTCCAAAGTAGGGAAACTCATACAATTGCAATAATCCAGCCTTCTCCAATTTGACTTTTACCTCATCGCTGTAAATAGGCATTCCATCTAGCATCCTCTTGTTAGTTGGTTAGACCAACTCTAATGCCATTTATTTCTCAGTTGTGCTCATGCAATGATTATAATCACTCACGGCCATCTTTCATAAGTGTGACTCCTACTCTTTTCCTAGTAATACCCCATATGGGTACTACATTTCCATGTACCATTCTTCATTGGTGCTCACGACGATAGTAATTTGTAATCCATCCCTTCCCTTTCCCTTTGTTTTTTCAATGAAATGCGTTGGTTTCTTGGGTGCCATATTTTCTAGTCAAACTAAACTTAAATACTCTTCTTCTTTCTCTTATATCTACTACTCTACTCAATCCCAAAGTCTCACTCTAAAGCTTCAACTCCTGAAATGAATCCTTCTTTCTCCATGCCCTAGCTATCAAACCCTAACCAGAAATCCTTCCACAAGATGACGCTCTTCACACAACCTTCCTCACGCCTATGTACTCCTTCCTTCTAGTTCATAGATCTACTCTAGATGCACACTCAAATTTCTCAAATTCTCCTTTCTTCACACAAATTTCTCTCTGGATGCTCTAGTTTGCAAGAGCTTCTTTCACTTCATAATTGCAAGGTAACAAATGACTTTCCCAACCTTGTATTTATAGTTTTTGCTTCTTTCCAACATTAAATGTTATACCACCTACCAATGTACTTTAACATTAAATGTAGATTTTCCACTAAGCTACTTTAAGTGCCCTTACCCACACACCACATCCTACATGAAAAACCCTTTACAACCTTCTGACATGTAAAAATATAACCCGACTGAAGACTCTTACACATGCATCCATGGTGCCAAAGGCACTTCTTCTATCCTTTACCCAATTTTTTTCCTCACCTACCTCATGTTGTTCATGCACTCTTCATTCTTTCTATACATGGTTTCTACAAAGCCTTTTTGACACCAACCATTCTCATCCACCTCTCTTCTATGCACTTCTTAACCTTACACACTTTTTATCCTTCAACCGTGGGCCATTCACCGTAACTTCTACTACCATCTCAAACTTGTATTATAGGCCTATACTTTACATCACTCCACCCCACACTAAAACATATGCACGGTCCTCTGCACATACACAACCTTGGAAAATAATGTGGTTACTAGTGCACAAGCACAGTGTGATGAAAAATGAAACAAAAAGAAAGGAACAAGCAATGAGAAAGGGAAACACAAGAAAAAATCATAAAGGGAAATTCTAAGCTAACTAGAAATACTACCTTATTACAAACACCAAGAAGACTTATTTATAGTAGGGCTTCAACCTACTCCCATTGAAGTGACCTAGTAACCTCATCCCATCCAGCACTTGTAATGGAAAGCGCCTAATCAAGAATGTATGAGATGATGTAAGGTCCCAACCAATGGACTTTCAACTTCCTAGGATGGTGTAGATACTTGGAATCATACAACAATACCATCTTCCCAACCTCAAACTTCTTGTTCTTGATATGACGATCATGCCATGCCTTTTGTCTTGATTTTTTTGTCTTTTGACTCCATCTAGCAAGTGATCACCTTTCATCTAACTACATCAACTTATCAATTCTTTCTTCCAACGCTTTCTCATCAGCTAACCCTCCTGCACACACTATACATAGTGATGGTAACATGAATTCAACTGGTAAAACGACTCTCACATCAAACACCAATTGAAATGGTGTAGCCTTGTTCAACCTTTTATAGGTTGTCCTATATGCCCATAGAATGGATGATACTTTTCATCCCAATCATGTCTTCCAACATCATATCTTAGTTAATGTGTGACTTAGTATCTTGTTAAATGCCTCAATTAGTTCCATTTTCTTGAGGGTGATAAGGGGTAGTCTTGTGATGGGCCACCATAAATTTTGCTAATAGAATCCTGACTATTTCATTGAGAAAGTGTGTACCTATATCACTTGTTAAACTTAAAGACAACCATACCTATTGATTATGTTCTCCCATAAAATCTAGTAGTTATCGTTGTGGTGTAATCCTTTGTAGGCATTGCTTCTTCCCACCGTGTCAAGTAATCAATGCAAGTGATGATATACCATGAACCAATCCTTCACGTGTGGTTAGCAAAATTGGCCCTACAAAGTTAATTTCCCATTTTTAAAATGGTTCAACACTAGCTATTGGTCTCAAGGGCATTTCATCTCTTTCCAAGGTTTGCCAAGGCATTGAAATGGTCATAGGCCTTGAAAAACTCAATACAATCCTTGTAGATGGTTTCCCACCAAATCCCTACTAATAAAATCTTCCACATGGTAGCATTTCCTACATAGTGTCCTCCTCATGCAATCCCACCATGTGCTTCCTCCATAATTTCCATGCACTCATGTTCTAATACACATCAACATAGAACCTCATCACAGACCTAACTTATACAAGTCTCCACTAATCAATATATATGGTGTGACGTGTATTGCTAATTGCTTTCTCTCCAGAGCCTTCATCCCTTCCAATGCACCACACCTATTTTTAAGAACATTGTGATATCTTCCAAGTTTGAGGGTGTGCCCCAACCTAAATAGTTGTGCATCCGGCATGGTATCCTCAATGCTTTGTGCATGTCCTCTCCTAAGAGTTAATCCTTGATAAGTGGTCAGGCCTAAATTGATTTTTCCTAGTTTTACGACCACTGATGAACTCAAACTCTTGAAATAATAGGACCCAATGACATATGCACCCTTGTAGAATGGGTTTGTTGACTAAGTATTTCAATGCCATGTGGTCTATGTAGAATATAAATGGTGTTTCCAATAGATACTACCTAAACTTATGCAACGCAGTGTGTAGATCATAGAAAATGCTTCACGCTCAGTAGTTGTGTAATTTTGCTCTATGTGGTGTCAACTTTCTACTTACAAAGCACAAGGGATGATCAACAATTCCCTCACTAGGTTGTGTTAGTACTGCTCCCATAGTTGTTCCTAAGGCATCAACATGCACATGGAAAGGCTTATCCCAAGAAGGAAAACATAATATGGGTGTCGTGATAAGCCTATCCTTCAAAGTGTCAAATGCCTTCTGTTGTGCCTCTCCCCAATGAAAGGCACTTTTGTGTTTTAACAATTCTTCCAAGGGCACGACAATCTTGGCATACCCCTTGATGAATTTTCTATAATACCATATATGCCCAAGGAATCCACATACTATGCTTTGATTAGTAGGCTCCCCTAATCCTATAATAACTACAACTTTAGCGGGATCTACTAACAAAGCCTTCTTTACATATAATGTGTCCTAACAAGGTCCCAAATGGAGTAAAAAAGACACATTTCTTAATGTTGAGGGATATCCTTAATTTCTGACATCTCTCAAACATCAGCCTTAAATTGTCACAATGGTCTTTCACCAATCCATACATAGTCCAATCATCCAGGTAAACTTGAAGAAAATTATGGATGAAGTCCTGAAATGCTTGTACCATGATGTGAGAACACAATAGCACATTCTTTAATCCAAAAGGCATAACCATGTAGGAAAAAATTCCCCATTTAGTGGTGAAAATTTGTCTTTCTTTGGTCTTCCTTTACAATCTAGACTTGGTGATACCCTGAGAACCCATCCGTGAAAGAGTAGACTTCATGCCCAGCTACTCCCTCCAAAATTTCTTCAATAAAGGGGGTTAGAAAAGGATCAATGACACACACTACATTCATATCCCTATAGTCAACATAGATTATTATCCTACCATCCTTCTTGATATTGATAACCATTGGGATTATCCATTCTGATTCTTCCACTACCTCAATGATACCAGATGCTATCATCTTTTCTATTTCTTCCTTGACCCGTACGCAAAAATTTGGATTCATCCGATAAGGCCTCTTCCAAATCGGGTGCACACCTTCCTTCAACTTGATCTTCATCTCCCCTAAAGAATGGTGAACACCTTTGAGTTCATGGTACCCACGAGGAAAAAATCTTGGAACTCACACAATAGATCAATGACCTTTGAAAATTCTTTTTTTGACCAATAGTCCCCGATGATAGCTTCCTTAGGTTCTTGTCCTCCATCCCAATGTTAACCTTATTTGTTTTCAAGGGCTCATGGTAGGCGCATGCTCACTCATCAACACTATCTATGAATTTATGCATACCTTCCAAATGGTTAACATCCAAAGTTTCCATTTCTTCTCCTATCTATTACATAGACCATTTTTCCTTTTTCTTTTTCCATGCACGCATGCTCAAATTGTACTTCCTCTGATTCCTCTTCATTGAGGCATGTCTCTAAGTAAGGCTCACCTAGTAATTCCAACAACCTATCCTCTTCCATAACACTATCTCCCATCATAAGGTGCTTGATCACTTGTAACACCTTATCTACTAATGGCTTGGTACTCCTATACTCAAAATATTGAATGAGATCATCCACCAACTCCGCCAATTACCTATTTGACGATGCATCTCCGAATGAACGTACTAAGCACATGCACAGCCTTGTAAGGTGGAATACAACTTATGTACCCATAATGAAGGTGGTAATGCTTATGCACTTCCCATCTAGGCCTTCTCACATGCTTGGATATGAAATGAAGGTGGTCTCTTTGCCATGTAGTCTTATATGACCATGGGTGCGTTTCTCCTGGAGAACCTTATAGAAAATGTGATCCTCACCTCACCACTCTAGGAGGTTCTCCCGATGTGTAGCCCACTAATGCACTATAGTTTTGAGTAGGTTATAACTAAGCATTCCCCTCTCTCATCCTCATTTTCCACTGAGCTTCCATTTCTTGTAAGAAAATTTCAGGATATGCTCCTCCAGAGTAACTTGGAAACTTCTTTCCTCCTAGGCACTTGACTGAGTGCATCCTTTGTTACCCTTATTACATATCCTCTCAACTATCACCCAATTAACTCATAAGTCCCATGCACCCAATTTTCGCATGCCACACTAGTGGTATCACTCAAGGATTGAGCATCCTCAAACTAGATAACTCCCTCCGTGGGGTGAATTATCTCAGATCTCTGATGGAGCACACATAGATTCTATCAAGGAATTATTCTCCTAAGGGATCAATATAGGGAGATGAATTCCCATCTATCAAAGGAATGATCACCCTTTCTTCCTTTTTTCAAAGCTGATATACCCTTTGTTAAACCATAGGTCAACATTGTTCTTGTAACACCATGGGTGCCCAAGCAATGCTGGAAAGTTGTCTTCCTCAGAGTGAGTGCCAAGACTTTGAAGTCTCTAGTGAACTTGGCCCCTTGAATGGTGATAACTACATCCTTTAGACTCCAATGGGCATTTCCTTAGTCTTGTTCACCATATACAACACATTCGAAGATGGCTACAATGTGGCCTTCCCATCTGATGTCAGGCATCTAAGGTAAGAAAATTTACCTCTTCTCCCATGTCGATGAGAATATTTCTTAGAATCCATCCATCAACAACCACATTCAAAGTAATCTCCTTATCATATTCAAGGTTATGAGGAGGAAGGTTTACATGCAAACCTATTTTCACTCTACTCCAGCACGTGGTACCTTCTCTCTCATCCATTCTCCTAGCAAGGGAATAATATTCTCTTGCCTTAACATTTTACATACTTCCTTGACCTCATCCAGGTCATTCTTTGGAACCTCGACATCCTTCCTTTCTCCAACCTACCTTGATTTCTCCTTGAGACATTGATCTCCCCTTACAAACTTTGAATCATGTCCATAGTCTCTAGTACACTTCCTTCTAATGAGAAGGGTCTAGATACTTTCCATGTACCACTTCCTCTCTTGAAACTAGTGTCCTTTTTCTTGGCATATCCTTAGCGCATGGCCTCTACTCACATTGTCACCAGTATAGGTTCTATCCCTAACTCACGCGCACTCTTGGCATCCATTGTAATCGGCCTTCTTGATGCTCACCATCCCAATTCCTTGTCTTTTTGGTGCTGCTAGTTCATATGCTCATAAATTTTTGGACACTCTTCATACTTGTGTTTCTTTCTACACCATGAGCATTGTAATAGATCAAGACACTCACATTTTTAATGCTCTGTAGATCCACAATTATAACAGTTCCTCATGGAACTCACTTCATCCTCCTCTCATGGTTATCACAACCATGAAATCCCCACGAAAACCTCTTCCACACACTCCTCCATCTATGTGCCCCCTTCATAACGATGGTCATCATCCTTTGAACTACTTGTAAGGCTATTATGACACACACCCAGATCAATAACATCATGGATTTGATCAATCATTCTCTAATCCTTGGTATCATGGGTCATAGAGGTATATATATTTCAATAGAAAGAAAATTCTTATGGATTGTGTGCTGGAGTAGAGGGCATCTACTTGCATCATGATCCCCATGGAAAATCTCATAGTCTACCGACATAGTACACACTAAATTACGAGGGAAACTATCCTTTTCATGCCCCTCCACTTCATGTTCTATACACCAAATCCCACTACGAACCTCATGCTAATTTGGCAGACATAGCTTCTCCAACTAATTTGCCATTTCAGTGCAATTTGAGCCTCCAGAAAAGGACTAACACTAGTATCAATGCTCCCAACAACTTTGGCACGTAGGTAGATTCCAATGCCTCATGCGGGTTGGTGAAAAGTATTGTGTAACAAATCCCTTCTAAATGGTGTTATCAATCCTCCAAAAACCATTGAGCATGTTGAGAAGGATGAATGTCATAGGATAGTTTTGACAAGAGAGTCTTGAAACGTACATCATACTCCCAAACATTCTTCCATTCCCTGTTATATCTCCTTGAAGTGCTAATGCTCTTTTTCTCAAACTCAAGGATATGGAACTCTACTAGGAAGGTGCATTCTTCAATGTGGTGTAGTCTACCACCATCTGATGGGGGTCATACTTCCTATACCAACTATGTGTGTATCCTTGCAACATTTTTGCAAACTACTTGCCTTCCACTCTGGGGTAGTGATCCCTTTATGCGCCATAGTAACTCACACTTGTACACATGATTTGTAGCATCTTCAATACCCCTATAGTCTGGTAAGTGCAAATACATCTCAAAAAAACTTGGGAGGTGGTTGAGGCCCTTTTCCTCTTGATCTAGAGCCTTGGTTCCCTCCAAAGGTGTTTCCTCCTCCACCAAATCCACTGGATCCACCAGCTCCTGTTCCTCCCGACCCACCATATCCACCCCCTATAGTCGAAAATGTCCTCAAGTGGTCGTATGCCTAAGTGGGTTCCCAACCATCCCATTGAACTGTGCACCAATGGTCTATGATATTGTCCCACTACCAATTGTGTGTCCCGCGCCACTCCCAGACGTGATACCCAAAGCTTGTGTACTTGCACCTTATCCAAATATTCCTCCAAATATAGGAATGGATTGTGCAGCCATGGATGTTCCAAATGAGAAATTATATCTCCTGGGTGCAGATCGGTTACTCCCACTAATACCAACTAGGTTAACAATACTTCTCCCTTGATCTAGAAAATAAGTGCCAGGGGTTGGTCGCTAGGTGGGTTTAGATGCATGCCAATGGATCCTCTCTCTCTCATGTGATGAACTCTCATTAGAAGTTGAAGGGGATTCTCTCCCACATTTCCAAGATGGGGTAGCATAGACTACTCAGGTTCCACATCCTCTGCATGAACCTTAACTCCTTCCCACAATTTCTACCTCCATAGATCCATCATACTTGTAACCTCTCATTGTCTATTCATCTCCCTTTCACGAGATTTGATATACTTGAGTCATCTCTCCTCCCTTTTCTTTCATCCATAATTCCCACCATCTTCCTCCACTCTAGCTTCCTCTCCTAGTGCTCATAGAAGCTTAGATGGCCTTGTGAAATGCTTCTAAACTCAAAGTAATGACCAAGAGCTTCATAGCCAAAGGAATAACACAAAAATGATCCTCTAGGCTCCCTCAGAAACTTGAAATCAACAAATTTTGGGAAATAATACATATAAATGGCGTATTCAAGAGTATAACTAGTCAACACTCTCTTCCACCAGTGATCAACAACACACACGCATCCCAAGTCGATCTACATCCTTGTAGCCTTCATAGTCATCTTGGGTCCATACATGTGATCTATAGTACCAACTTGATATGGATGCATATGTTGAAATCCATTCATATAGTTCTACTGGGAAGCAACAAAAGAATGTCTCATACAACTCATGGTATAGGTTCTCTTCTACCCATCTACATGTATCAAACTCAAGTCTAGTGTTGAATCTTTGAGAAAACTCATCCTTCATGCTCTTAAACCATGTTTCAACACTTTCTAAGGTCAAATGCTCTATCATCACACATCACA
This sequence comes from Taxus wallichiana var. yunnanensis, assembly GCA_018340775.1. Classification (NCBI taxonomy): domain Eukaryota; kingdom Viridiplantae; phylum Streptophyta; class Pinopsida; order Cupressales; family Taxaceae; genus Taxus; species Taxus wallichiana. The sequence goes on along the minus strand of CM031234.1, from coordinate 71,021,604 downwards.
GGGACAAAGATGCATGCCATTTCTCACAACAACTTCAAAAAGAGGTCCCAAAAATGAAACCAAGATGTAGTCATATTTTATACCCTTAGACCAATAGTCTAATCCCATGCGCATCGGCCTATCACCCAATGGGCACTAGGCACTCACCCGAGGAATGCGTGGGTGCTCGAGTCTCTCCTTTATGTGATTCTTGTGAGAATGCATCATCTTATAATATATATTCAAATGGAAATGAGAATAAAAGAACCATGCCACATTCTAAGAGCCTAGAATGAGTTGTTATCTCATTACATCCAAAAAGAGAAATAAAAAGAAGCATATGGAAATGGTTCATATAGAAAGGAAATGCATAAGTAGTATACTCCCAAAACATAGATGATTTATAATATAGCATTGTATTCATATTAATAGATTCAATAACCAAATTACAATCCCTTAAGGTCATGAAAAACCTTATATAATAATGCAGAGCCAAGGAATGCATCAGAACTACTTTATTTTCATCACTTTACAAAAATGAATATAAACCCATCCCTCTAAATGTGCCATCACTTACAGAGCTCTCTTAATCCCTAACCCTTAAAATACTCCATCTATTTCTACAAGGATTCATCTCTCCATACTCTTCTTGCTTTCCGCACTCTATATACCATACTTTTCTTCTATCGGGTGCTTGTATTTATAACCTCATCTCCCACCGCCATGACTTTTAGAAGATACAAATTGGTTGTCAATTGTTTAAGTGGTCCTTCATAGGAACATGGCTTTATAGATCTGAGCTCTCCACTCTGCGTAATGTTGTCTTCTAGAACCTTCCATCATATGCTTGGAATATTCCCTTTTGATCCTGTAGTCACCAGTGACACCTTATCCACAAGGGCCATGCTTTTCTCATGTGATGCCAAATATGGATAAGTACAAAACCCATTTTTCCTTACATGCACACGTCATATGTTTTACAACCTACTGCTAGGATGCTTTCCTATGCAACTTCAACCCGCACACCCTTATTGAACTAGGTCCCACGCACCCACGCACTTTCTTGTACTTAACTAATATTTTGGGGCCTAAAAGGTCCATTTGAATAACATATCAAGAAATTAATTAGAGATCCATGATATTTCATCGAAGACACATTAGAGGCACATGTCAAGAATCGAGCCACCATTGCATTCATTACAGAGAAACATCACTCATAATTTGAGAAATGCAAAGATATCAATTATGCTACTAAAGTTTGTACAAAATCTTTGAGTTTCATGTGTATCCCCACATAGATAGAGTGGCACCTATAACAACATGATGCAGAAAAATATTTCAAAGGAGTCGAGATTTCCCAAGTAGATATGGTCGAGAATGGCTAGGTAGTAAGGCGTAATCGATGGAAGTAGCTTCCTCATCTACCTAGTCTTCTATCTTATTTCTTCCTTTCCTCTTCTTCCCCCAAATTTTCTCTCTCTTCATGTTCTAATTCTTCGTTGGGGTTTCAATTTTTCATAATGCCTAATTTTGTAATTAAAAAGTAACTTTAGATTTGTAATGTAATAAGTCACCTTTTTTTATAAAAGGGACTTAATATTTCCTAGGAATATGAAAATTTTTAAGTTGTGTGAAGGCATATAAAAATTCATTGGGGGGTAGGTGAAGATTCACCTCTCTTTCTATAAATTGTAAAGGCCTTCTCTTTTCAAAGGGTTGGTCATTTTGTGAGTTCATGAGAGAGTGATCCTTGTGAAGAAACAAGAGATAAAAATTCTTCTACTTCCCACTTTTGTATTCTTCCATTCTTGTCATGTACAATTTCTACTCAAGCATCAATACAAGGAGTTTATAGCCTTTTTTAATTGGGGATTTACTGATACTTTGTGCTCATAAATCCTAGCTAGTCTTGGTTCCATTTGCATGGTTGTTTTCTTCTGATTTATGTGTGTTGGAACTTTCTGATTAATGGGTGTGGGACTCTAATTTTCTACACACGACATTAATCCCTCTCCCTTTTTCTCACTCCCTTTCCCATTATCCAAGAAAATTCCTCTCTAACAAGTAATTGTTAATTTTTCTGCAGGGTTAGTGGATTTCCCTATTAGATCCCCAACCAAAAGGACACCACAGAAGCCATTTTTTTCGCGTGCATGTAAACACAGAGCTACATTGTACAAGTAGAGGACTTTGATTCCCAGAGTGTTAGCAATAAGTCCATAGATTTTTCCACCTAAATTTGTTTCTCTCCAACAAAGGTCAAACAAGATACCAATTGAAATATAATTTAATGCTCTAAATTATGTTTCTTTCATAGTTTTCACAAGACTAAGGCGCTTCTTCTTACAACTCATTTTTGGAAATCACAACCTACGATCCTAAGAAAAGGATAATTTTAGAGGGTTGTAGGCATAATTAGATCTTGGGGCCCATCCCATTCTTCTCAAAATTATTTTTAGTCCAAATAATATAACAAAGTTCCAAAAATACCTTCAAGAGCTCTAGTAACTTCATTTTCAAGGTCTCTCTCAAGATACTCTCTCGCAATTAGATAATTTTTTTCAAAGTGCCACGTGGCAACATTAGGATGACACATGATTTTATGTCCCTCTTGTCCCTTTCAGAAGGGGATAGTGGGGACATAAAAATTCACCTCTCCCCATTTTGAGCTTCTCGACCCATCACATGACATGACTGTGGGGCCTCCGTAAGTAACACCTTTTACAAATTTTTATCCCCGACTCATACACTGCATGGTCACCACTTGTCACCATGAGGCTAGGGGTAATTTTATTTTCCATTTTTCCCCTTTTACAAGGGGATAAGGGGGACATAAAAATTCCCCCCCACCTTTCTCCCACATGGTTCCTCACATGACCAAAATTGGCTCTCAGGTGCTAAAATTAAGCTCCTCTCTCACATCCTCTCGTAAATGCATGTCTAGAACTTGTCCTCATAGGGATAGGGAACAATTTTTTGTTCCTTTAATCCATTTATAAATGGTATAAGGGGGATTAAATGCACCCCCATAAGTACAAAAAAACTATAAAGTGGCAATTTTGAAGATCTTCCTCCATTTTCTCAAAATCCACCGGAACTCGCCAATTTGTTTGCAAAATTTTCTCTATTGTTCTTCCTCCATTATTACCTCCATGATTTATTTTTATCATAGATGAGAAATATTCATAAAAATTTTAATTTTACAAAGCTACATGATCATGTTTTTTCCGTAATGACTTTATTTCCTAGATCAAAGAAAAGTTCATATCTCATAAACGAGTACATGAATCGAGGTGGGATTTTTTCACAATATTCTTCATTTCCAAATGCCTTCAAGGAGAAAGTAAAAGAATATTGAATGATTCTTCTATATTTTTAATGTTTTTAAAACCCTTGTTTTTTTCCCTAGCTTCTGTTCTTTTGATTTCTCACCATTTCGACAGATGGGTTGAGATAAAAACTTGAATAAAGAGTCCATAATAAATACTTATTCTGGTGAAGCAGATTCTGTCACAATATGAGGTGGAAAATAAAACTTTATAAATAAATCTTATAGAATAACAGTGAAATGAGTGAGGTACCTCCTTACTTCCTAGGGTTCTTATGGGTTGAATTACATGAAAATTGGAGCAGAGCTTCAAAATGAATTATGCAAACTTCTGCAAGTTGTTTCGCTCAATTCCGACACCGGAAGAACAATTTATATTTTTAGTATCTATGGGATAAAATACAAAGAAAATAAGCTTGAGAAATTTTTTCATTCACACTCCTTATTTCCATCCCCATGATCGAGACACTCAAAATTAACAAGATTGACAAAAATGGCAAAAATGGCTAAATAGGACCATAATGGTGAATATTCTAAACATAGAAAATGGGTTAAATGAGCTAAAAGTGGTCAAATTTTAGTCCTTCACTCATCCTATAATGTTATATACACTTGGAAGAGATCCTCTCCTGCTTTAATCCAATTTCTACATTCTCCGATGTGGTGGTGAAGAATGTCAACATAAAAAAATTATCAATTTGTACCAAAAGAAATTTCAATTCATTTCACATAGAAATCATGATGAAAAGGTTGAGGGAATTGGTATTGATTTCATTATTTTTTCCTTTATATGTGATTGGAAGTATTTTTTCTCACATTGTGCTTATCATCACTACTCCCACATCTTGTATAAAATAAAGATCACAACCGTGTGTGAACAAAAGTGCATCCAATTCCTCTCATGTGTGATTGATCATGAAGTTGTGATAGTTTCTCAAAGATCAGAAGGATTTTCTCAATGAGGGAATTAAAATTCCAATATTATCATTGGTCATATTATCATCTTTAACTTCCTCAAGGTGGCAGAACCATCATAGTTGTATTGTACAAGAATTTCGTTCCAAATACTCATTCATATGCATGATTGGTAAAAAGGAGTATCATACTTTCATGGTTTGTTCAAGTGTGTGAGGACATCCTTCATTGTCTACAATGGTCTAGTGATCAAGTGTTTCTCACTTCTTCACTCAATGTACCTGATGGGATACAATTGTTGATCATTCAAAAGGATTCTTGTCATGGTGCAAAAGAGTTCAAGGATGCAAGTGTTCACCATTTAAGAGGAGGATTAATTCAGTATAAAGGGTCATAGTTCTTCATTCATAGTTCATGGCATCAAGGAATTCTATTAGATCATATCAAGGAGTGTATTTTTTCATCATCTTCCTTCTTCTCTCTTTCTCCCTCTTCCTTCTCTCCCTTTTCTGATTATTCATTGAGAGTAATCATTGTATTTTTTCCTATTCACTTAAGTGACATGTTTTTAAATTGTTAAAGTTTTTTCTCAAAATTATAAGAGAAATACTCATTTTTTTCTCTTATAATGGAAAATAAAAGTTCAAAAGTGGAATAATAACATGAATATTCATGTGGGTGGGAGATGATAGTTCAATTCACATTTCTCTAAATTGGGATGGCTTCTCCATTCCAAAGGATCCTGAAAATTCAATATGTTTTTTCTATTTATCTCTTATATTTATTCTATTCTCATTTTCATATGTTTCTTCTATTTATCTCTTATACACTTTGCACGGATAGTGATCCGAAAGAGCTTTATATCTTTGATAAATAAAACTGAGAAATTTGAGTCTAGGTTTTTTCCTCTCACTGAATGGATTCATTATTGACTTCATCTATATTTAATGTTAAACTAATTTGGTTATTTGGTGTGAAATATATAATTTTCCTACTCATAGCAATAACCTTCTTTTACTAATTTCTCTCCTTCACCCCTAATCGTTGTAAATTCCTCCCTTTTACCTCATACCACTACTTTTCCATAGGTTCAATGGATTTTTCTTGTGTGATCCCCAACATACTTTTCAAACCCAAAATTTTTATATAGGATTAGATTAGTTTACATTAAATAATGGGAGTTACATCATTTAATGTAGAGGGTCTAGCCTCATGAACGTTAGTGGAGACACCTACTTTTCCATATTGACAAATTTTATGACCAATAGTTTTTGGAAAATCTACTAGGGAGATATATTCCCATATGCACCTAAAAATATCTATGAAAAATTATATATATATATATATATATAAAAAAATCAAATTTTAAAGGTGACTCCATCAAGGATATGTTCCTCTCATGCTCGTGACTTAGTTAACTATTTTTCATAGAGTTTGATGAAATTAGATGACTTAGTTAATGATTTCATCAAGGATATTTTCTAAATTCCTCTAAGTTCCTCTTTGATGAATAAGGACTTAGTTAATGACTTAGATAATCTTTGATGCACAACTCTAGAGTAATCCTAAAGCCTCTGTGAGTAATGGAACAAAATAATGAGTTCAAGACATATTTTGGGAAAGTTTACAGACATGAACATAGAAAAGAAAATAACTTAGAACATTCAAACAACCCAATCAGAGATCAACCTTGGGCAGGGAAATAATGAGATATAAAATAAGAGATCAGCAGTTTGGGGGAACACGAATGAAATTTGCAATTTGAGACATATTCCCAAGATATCAATAATAATGGGATTTTTGAGAGAAGTTATGAGCATCAAATAGATCATATAGGCTTACTCCTCCCATGTGTATAGGTAGTCATGGAGCACCTAGATTTCATAGGTGGTTGAGGAAAGGAGGCTCTTTCTTGAGCCAATTGATGGTTTCACTGAACCTCATCACTCATTTTTACCCCTTCAAAGTGGTAACTTGTGAAAAGAAAAGTACTACAGGTGAAAACAGGTTGTCCCCACATTATACTATAGGTGATTTAGGTATGTGTCCCCTTTTCCCTATTGTGTGCATCTTTTATTTTTAGTGTGGTGTGTTTCTCTTCTTTTATGTGTGTGTGTTCTCCTTCAAATTTATCTCTTGCAAGTTGAGTTACTCTATAAAGACAAATGGATAAGGAACTTGCCTTAAATGTAAACTGAGATTTTGGAGTTCCTTCTCATTTTTTCCTTGCTATGTTAGATCTAGAATGAGTCACCAAGTAAGAGCCAACTATTATCATGGGTTTTTGCAAGGGAAAAATTCACTTGAAAATAGAACAACTATACCCTAGTGTCAAAAAATTTCATTGTAGAACTTCCTTGACACCTTTTCAGGTTAGTTAATCCCTATACAAGGACTATCCTACCCTGTCAAGTGGTCTTGTGTGTTTTTTTAGTATTTTCCATAGGTGACGTAGGCACTCAAGTTCATTCAAGTTCTCTAGAGGTGATACCTTTCAAGGCATATTTTTTAAGAGACTTTGGAATGGATATTCTTATCCTTTCTAAGACATGGTTCACACCCCTCGAGTAGAGTTGTAAGCCCAAACTCATAAAGGAATAGTATTATAGAGACAAAAACATTTTAAAATTTATTTTGGAATATTTTATAAAGTTTCGAGGGTTTAGGACAAATTTAGTAAAAGCGGGTCTTGGAGGGTGAAGGAGCTTGCAGTACAAAACAACCCTTGAGCTTTGGGAAGTGATTCTGGGAGCTTCGTTAGATTTTTAGGCCAAAAAGACACTGATGAAAAGGTATTTCAAAGCTCTAAGTGATGATTATTTCACTTTTTCACAATGCATAATAACTTCTACCTACATGTTATTTTCATCAAGCACAACCTATGATCCCGAGAAGAAAGACTATTTTATGGGGTTGCAAGAATATTCAAGGAATGAGACCCATCCCATCCTTCTATAAATGGTGTTTTCAGTAAATATCATATAAATAAGTTCTAAAAATACCTCATGATGCTCAAGTTAATCGGTTGACAAGTTTCTCCCCAAGGAATACTTTGAAAATTAGTCAATTTCTTGGGTGGACACATGTCACTCCCAAGTTTGAACATAATTATTTGTTCCAAATTTCTCATCTCCTTGTGAAAAAGGTGAAATTTTTTTCCCAACCCCAAGATATCCTTTTGGACCCTCATGTCACCTCGTCAAAACCCAAACAAGTTAGTTTATCCCCCTTGCACCAATTTTAAGCACTCTCCACCGTCAAATCCCAGAATAAAAATTTTCAAGCCCAAAGATAGGGTTATTTTATTACACAAACTATCCCATCCCCTTAGGAAATTTGGGACACAAAATGCACCCAACCCCAAGTTTTACCCTTGGTTTTTCACATGACCTTGAAAGGTGCTCCACAGATTATTTTCAGCTCCCTCCCCTCTCCACCTCTACCAATGACCATCTACCACTTGTCAAGCCCATGTGAGTGTGAATTTTGTTGTACCAATTGTCCCATCCCCTTGGGATTAATTTTTTTCCCAAGCCTAGCCCCTTCCTTGGTCACCCATATGACCTAGTTTCAACCCATGTTTTTAAGTGATTTTTTGTTCTCCCTCACATGAAAATATTGGGATGCCAATTTTCATGCTCAGAGTGAGGTAAATTTTTATGCACCATATGTCCTAAAAACTTGGGAAACAAAAAATTTTCCCAAGCCATAGAATATTTACAATAGTTATTTTTGCAAGAAAGTAATCATTGTGCTTCTTCCTCTTCATGCATCTATGAAACTCACTTTGCCAAAATGAAATTATTTAAAATTCATTATCATTACACCTCTCCATTTATTTATTCCTCCACCATTCCAATAGGTTAATTGATTAAAAAAATAGAAGGTTTATTTTTCTATAAACACCATATTCGTTCTTCTCCAGATTGACTTCATGGACAAAAATGAAGAAAAACTCATATCTCACAATCTGGTGCATAGATTGAGGTGATATTTTTTGCAGACTTATCCATTTTCGAGATGCCATCAAGAAGCAAGTTGTAGTATTTAAATTCATGCCATAAATATTAAATAGTAATAAAACCCTCATTTTATGTCATTGATTTCTTTCCTTCAATTTCCCATCACTCTGGCAGACAAATCAAGCTAAAATGTGAGCACAAAGCCCAAGTGAAAAACCTATCCCAATGAAGTTGATATTTTCATAATTTGAGGTGGAAAATAACATTGTAAATACCTCGTAACTCCATTAATGGATTACATGGTAGATTTTTTCTTAAAACCCACACCAAGAACCTTTTATTTATTTCCAAGCATTCTGATGGGTGAAACACAGTGAAATTTGGAGCACGAGATCGCGACGAAGAGATGAATCTAAAAATAATATTCATGTCGCAAACCAAGGTCATTTTTCCACTTAATAAAAATAACATATTATATGCTCCTCCACATGCCAAAAATAGTAAGTCCCCTGATTTGAAATGTTGGATCACTTGGGATAGTCAGAAAAGATGTAAAATTGAAAGCCATGAAAAAATGACAATTTTCCCAAAATAACAAGTCCCAAAAAAACAACTTACTAAAAAAAGAAAATCTCGATTTTGGGTGTAGAAATTTACAAATGCCTCAATTTTCACTCATCTTTCTACTTTTTGGAATCTCCATAGGGAAATGAGATGATTTCACATCTCAAAAATAGAAATAAGAACTTCATAAGGGTCCTAAGCGTCATCTTGAGCTCGACATTTTCCAGAAGCAAGGTAGAGCATCACAAGGAGCATCATGTGGATTCATCTTCATCTCTCAGTGAGATGGGTGATTTGAAATAATCTTTTTGGGGTAAGCTCAATGAGCTAAGGAGGTTCATCAATCAAGTATCAAGGAGGATCATCATGAGTAGTTCATGTGTCCATCCCGAGCTCACATTGGGAGGTCTTGAAACAGTGTTTCTAAACACTCATTTCATGTTATAGGGTGTTTGTGCATCATATAAAAGGAATAATATGTAATAATAATTGGAAATATATTCATCAAAAGTGTTGGAATTCCCATTCATACTATGGAGCATTCCCCCTATTTCTTCATTCTTCCTCCTCTTCTCTACCCCATTTCTAATCCTTTGTTATGAGTAACCATGATGTTCATCCTTTTCATTAATGTGACTATAGTCTAAAATGTAATAATCCACCCTTAACTAATAAAAGGGTACTTAATTTTATTTCCTTGGAATGTTAAGAGTTATGAGTGGAAAGGAAAAATTAAAAGTCATGTGGAGGTAGGCGAGAGTATTCTCAAATTTCTATAAATTGTTATGACTTCCCCATTCTTAAGGTTTTTCCATTTTGTATGCTCATGAGATATTACTACTTGTGAAGAATAAAAATAGAATTTTTTTCTCCTATTCCCTCCTTCTATGTTCTTCCATTTCTTAATATGTATAATTTTTTCAAAACATATATGAAATAAAAATGAGTTTCTTTCATTTTTTGATAAGAAGATTACTGAAAATTTGTGTTCCTAATCTTATCTTTTCTTGTTTCTAGTAGAAAATTTGTTTTATTTCCATCTATGTGTGTTTAAGTACTCTGATTATGGTTTTAGAAATATGATTTTATACCTATAATATTAATTTCCCTTTCCTTTTTCCACTCCCTTTCTTACCTCATCGAAATTCCTCCCTTAAAAGAAATTGTAAGTTTTTTCTACAGGTTTAGTGAAGTGTTCTTGTTGGATCCTCAGCCTCTTAGCCACCAAATATTTTAATTTCATTCATGCATAATAAATTAAGTTTCACCATTCAAGCAATGAGACCTAGACTCTCGAGCATTGGTGTATACCCAACAATTTGTCCACCTCGACAAATTTTCTCACCAACAGATTCTAAGTGATAGTGAAAAATAATAAGATGACTTTGAAGAAATGAAAATGTCTAATCAACCATCATTCTAAAATATATCTTGCAAGGATGAGAATTCAAGAACAAAAAAATGGTCTCTCACTTCAAGTAAAATAATGTAAGTAGACAAGGTAAAAACATCTAGAGGCATGTTTCCAAAAATCAAGGAAAGAATGTGTATAATGAGGAAAATTACTACTTGTGAAGAATCTATCATTAAATCTTGGTGGATTCAATTTAATAGGAATACATATAAAGGAAATAAAATGGGACTTTATGAGGAGGGTTAAGGTAAGAATATAATGAAAAATATGAAAATAAGGTACAAGATGTTGTATGAAGTCCAAAAAGATGAAGAATCTATTGAAAGTAATACTTTTAATCTCACACTACTTTGAATGCAAAACTTGAAACCATGTCTTTAATATCTCTTCCTTGGGATGATTTCCTTATATATATAAATGAGGAAATAGAAGCCTTGAAAACTGAATATGTACAAAGAGTTGTTAATATTTCATAAGGAAATTCATATCCCTAAATCTACCTTGAAATTTTGAATTATGTTGAAGCCATGCAAGAAAGATACGAACAACTTGAAGCACTTCATAACAAGGAAAAGGGAGAGGATATTTTTCCTATGGAGGAAGATCCTGATGATTTTCTACACTACGAGGTTTTCATCCCTAGAATACTCTTGGACACTTCTGATGAATTTCATATCTTATTACCTTATTATGGGAATCAGATCAAAACCATGGAAGATGATGAATAATACATGACAGCTTAAACCTCCATTCATTAAATCATTTTATATCAAGGGAAACCCATTGAAGAAATAATGAATTCAAGTGAGGAGGATTCTTGTTGTATAACAAAAGACCCAATGCTTGTTGAAGACTCCATCAATCATGAAGATGTATGAGAAATCAATCCTTCATCCCGGACTCAAGATGATAAATTCAAGGTAATCATGGATAATATCCTTTCCAATTTTGACTCTTCAAGTGATGTAGAAATGTTGAATGATGAAATGGAGATAGTTTAAGAATCAAATTATCTTCTTGATTCAACCATGGATGAACAAATGGAAGAGGAAAATTTCCTTTTCAAATCCAAGGAGAATGAGAAATTTGAGTAGTACCTCTCTTAGGATTTAACTCCACCATTCTCACCAAACGAGCATAATGCTTACCATCACATTAAGTAAAAAATCTCTCATTTTTTTTCTGAACAAGAAGATGCGACAAGAAATGATCAACATAGAATTGAAAATTATTCCCAGGTTGCTTCCCTAACATGGTTCTCTACTTCTCATAATGAGGATAATGAAATGGATCTTGAGCTCACAAGTATTCCTTTCCCACGTAGCTTGGATATTTTCTCCTTGTCTAAGAATTCTAAAAATCAAGTATGGTCATTTTTGCAAGAACTTGAGACTTAGATGATAAGAAATGCATAGAAAGAGAATGAGGATGTTTTAGATTAATTTTTCCCATGTGTAGATCATATTTTTAACCATCTCCTGCAGGCATAATGTAATGATTCTTCTAATGAGGATGAGAATGAGTATATGGAAGGTTTGAATGAACAGTCTATGAAATTCCTCTTGAGGACTCTGGAAGAAATGTAAGACCCTCAACTTAGTCTTGAAATCCTGACTCAGGATATGGAAATGAAATATAGGTATGAGTCAATTTTTGCTTCTCATTTTGATACACCAATATTTGATGTTGATACAGAGCAGATGGATGAGATTGATGTCCTCCCCAATGCCTTGGTTGGTGAGAATTAATGTGAATATATGTCTTTCTCTTTCATGCTTTGTGAAGAATATCATATATGAAAATAAGAGGAGTTTCTTAGATCTCCTTTGAATATTCCCAATCTTGAAGAAAAATCCCCACTATGGAGGATGATAATAAAGAATTTTTTTAGCTGATTTCTATTTAAGGTAATGGTTCTATATAATGGCAAGATGTGCATGAGCCTTGTGAGTTGAGTCAAATTCAAATTTTTCTCACCACCTTCAGATACTCTACCTTATTGGAAAAAGAATGTGTACTATAATATTCACTCAAAAGTGATAAATCTTTCCATGAAAAGAATTGCAGCTTTGAAAAATATGTCAAGATTAATGGTATTAATAAACTATATCTCGGGAACAAAGTGAAACTTTGCAAGGATATTTTGAATGACGTCTTAATCATATTTTAATCAACATTTCCCAATCCTATGTTGGTCATGAAATTGTTTCCATGCTGAAAATTTCTCTTGATAATGATGAGGACCTCCATGCCAATGATGTGGAATCTATTTTTGAAAGCACTTTCTCAGAACAACAAAGAGTAAGGCTTGAATAAGTTTTCAATTAGGAAGTGAATCAACTTGTTCTCAATTCCTCTAAGTGCCCCACTAGTTCAACATATGATCTTATGTTTAAATTTAAGGATGAAGTATGCTTCCATGATAATATCAACATTTATAATTTTGACAACATGGAGGAATGGTATCCTTAGTCATGTTTAGAATAGAATCAGGTAACTAAGTTCTAAGTTGAAGTTACTACAAAGATGCAGTTTATATCCAAGGAAATATATTAGATCATCATAAGGAGTGGATTTTATTCATCTCCTCCCTCTTATATTTCTCCGTCTTCCTTCTCCCCCTTTTGAATTCTTTGTTGATTGTAATCATTGTATTTTTTCCTATTCACTTAAGTGACATATTTTTAAATTGTAAAAGTATTTTCTCAAAATTATAAGAGAAATACTTAATTTTTCTCTTCTAATGTAAAATGAAAGGTCACAAGTGGAATATGAACATGAAGATTCATGTGGGGAGAGATGAGAGGTGAATTCATGATGCTATTAATTGGGATGGATCCTCCATTCCAAAGGATCCTAAAAATGCTAGATTTTGATAGCATCTATGTTGTAGAAATTGTGGATTGTTGTTGTTGGAATTTGTGTCATCAATGCACATGAAATAAAAGCTACATTTATTCCATTCTCTTTTCCTATGTTTCTTCTATTTCTCTCTTATGCACTTTACAAGCATAGTGATCCAGAAAGAGCTTTGTATCTTTGATAAATGAATCTAAGAACTTTATTTCTAGGTTTTTATTAACACTAAATGGCTTCATTATTTCTTTCCTCTATATTGAATGTTGAACTACTTTGGTTATTAGGTGTGAACTCTGTAATTGGCCTACTCACGGAAATATCCTTCCTTTCCTAATTTCTATCATTCACCCTCATTGTTGTAAATTCCTCCCTTGTACCCCATACAAGAACTTTTCCATAGGTTCAGTGGAGTGTTCTTGTGTTATCCCAGAACCTATTTAGCCAACCCACATGATTTAAATAGGATTATATTATTTTATATTCAATAATGGTGGATACACCATTCAATGCAGATGAGAGTAGCCACATGCACGTTAGTGGAGACACCTAATTTTCCATATCAATTTTTTTTCTCACCAACAATCCTATGTAGGTTTCAATTGTGCATGGGATAAGGTGAGGATTTAGGAATTTATCCACAAAATGATAGTAGTTTGCATGCATGTGTCTACCTTCTAATATTTTTCAATAATCAAAAGGTTTAACATTTTCTTACAATGTGAATTAATTTCCTCCATAGGGGAATTCAATTCACTAATGGTATATAGAAGTAACGAATTTCATGGAAAGAATACATGGGAATCCTAAGAGGATATTATAGGAGGTTTACACATCCAAAAAATGGAAAAATGTGTCTGAAGTTTGGAATCCAAATTTTATCTGAAGAGATAGTACTCAGGGATTTCCTTTGGCCATTATCATAACCATGAATGGTAATGATATTAGTGCCTAGACTTTCCTTAGTATAACCTAGACATCACAACAATTTCATGGAGAAGATATATAATATAGCTCCATTGTCTATGACCATCTTTTTTATTTTATGATGGGTGAAGAATGCTTCTACATATAAGGAATTATTATTGGTAATGTTAGGGTTCAAGAGGTCATGAGGACCAAATGACAAAATGGGATTATTGGATGATAAATTTACAATGAAGGCCTGAAATTGTTGAGAGTTAATATCCTTAGGAACACATGCCTCATGGAGTGCATGAGTAAGGATAATTTGAAGCATAGGAGATGTCTTGAGTAATTCCATGAGAGAAATTTATGTGGTGGTATTCTCTAATTGTTTGATTATATCATAGGAATCAGATGAATACTTTACATTTGAGGATTGTACATTTGTAGTGGACTTAGGGTTAGAAACTTTTTACGGCATTGTGGACGTGGAAGGTTGTTTAGTAGTGGGTACCCAAAAATGTTTCTGTCATGTTGCTACAATGTAAGTAGGATTGTTAAATTTTACATTAGAAACCATGTGTGGTGTATGATATAAAAAAAATAATATAATAAAACTCGACATTGTGTGATGACTGGACTTTGTATTTTGTATTGATGTTTGTTTCATACTTAGGGAATATGTCTTAGAAGACCTTTAAATTCTCATTTGGTGTATTTTTATTAGATGATCCTTCTATTGTGATGTGCCCATCATCAAGTAAGTCCTATATATAGTGAATTAATCTTACACAATGCTCTAATGGATGGTCCGTGTATACAATGGTAGTCATAATACTCATATCATTATACCATGTGGGTTTAGGGTTTCCTTATTCAAAAGGATGTTTAAATGGGTATGTCACAATTTTAGCACTTGTGATTTGATGGAGGAAACTTGAAAGGATTTTTCCAAGAGAAATAAATTATCATCTTTTACCCTTGTGTGGTGATATTTCTTTGCTAGATAGTAATAAAGGTTGTTTAGATTTTCCAAATTCTTGCGCATTTGGATTTTGTATATTTTGAACATGACAAGAATCAGTGATTTTTTCATTTCCAACTTTTTTTTTTCAATTCAAAAATTTAGATTTATCATGATTTTGATTGTGATTTTGATGTCAAATAGTCAAATTGAAACGTGTTTGTGTAGGATATTTATTTTCCTTCTATTTTTAATTTACTTAGAGATTTCCTACACTCATGGGATATGTTTGCTTAGTTATAGCATTTGTGTTGAGTTAGCTTACTAGTTATGTTGAGTTAGCATAACGTTTTGTTGGGTTAGCCTACTAGTTGTGTGGAGTCAACTCTACTTCTAGTATCAATTAGTGAGATTTATTTCCCATTAATCTAGGAGGAGGTTTCACATTCATTACCTATATGTACTTTACCTACATCATTCTATTCCCTAGTGAATATAGAGCATATGGATTGTATTGATTTGGAGATATTTCTATGTTATTGCAATTATCTCTCTTGCATTTTCATATTTTTTGAGTCTTGTATGCTTGCATTGTTTTTCCTTGGAACAATTGACATCTCACATCATTCACCTGTGCAATATTCAAACTAGTAGATCCAGAGTGCTTCTCTGATATGGTATCAGAGTTAAGCTTGTATTAAACTTCTTTGGTTGTTATTTTGTAAGTTTAATTTCATTTGAGATTATTATTTGTAATTGTTTTGTTGTTGGTTTGGATATAGTATTTGTTGGTTTGTTTTTTGGTTTGTGCTTTGGTCTGTCTACAATCGGTTTCAGATCTACAAAAATTGAATAGATCAAATATCTACAGTGAGACTGTGCATGCATATACAACCCATACAAGGGTGTTTACATCTTAGGCAGTGCCTTGCATTTAGATATAAAGTTGTGAGGGTATTTTTTCACCTTTTAGGGGAATTTATTATCTATGTGAGGGGAATTTAAAACCTTTAGCATGGATGAAAATGCATTTCTAGACTTTTATTGGGCATTTTTGGATGCCTAAGGGTTTTGAAAACTTTCTTTTTCCAAGTGTTAGTTATTGTAGGCCTGAAATGGCATCTAAACCTCTTGAAAACACTTGAATCTACTATTATTGAGCTATATTTTCCTTTGGCGGCCACAAATCAGACTTCAACAACAAAGGAAGGTGTTTTTTTCTTTCATTGAGCATTTTTTGTAGGGTTGAGGTAGTTTTGACTTGTATTTTGGGAGTTTTTTGGCTTCCACAACCTGCAATCAACCTCCTTGGTTGTTTACATGACTTTGGATGGATTAGATACCTTCTTTTGCAGTCTATGGAGGTGCCAACAATAATAAACAATAAAAAATAGCAATAAAAGACACTCTTTGTAGGTTTTCTTAAACCTAAATTTGCTCCTCAAATCCAATGGTTTCTCTTTGTGGCCCCCACCACTCAAGGTAAAGGTGGAATGCTTATTTTAAATCTCAAATTTAACTGTATTATTTCATAATATTAGCATTTCATGCTTTTGAAAAATAGTCAATTTGAGAAGAAATTGCATTTAAAAGGAATTAAATGTTTTTAAACCTTGTATCTTCACCTGACGAAGACGAAGGGTGAGGCCCAAATTAGCAGGAGGACAATTATCCCTCAAAAATTAAACCATTACATTCTTTATTCTTTGGTGGTTCTAAAAGTATACACAGGATCTGCTTTCCCCTCATTTATGACATTTTTATCGGTTTGCAAAATTTTAATTAAATAAGACATTATTTACGGGAAATTGTTTTTGCTATAAATTTTGATCGATAGCTTGGATTTGAGCACTTTATGGTCAAAAGTGCATGTTTTCTTGTGATCTACATGATGGATTCATTTATTTTTGTAAATTCTCTACTTTATAAAGTTTCACATATTGGGGGCTCTTGTAAAACTCACTAGGGACTTGTACTTGAATGCACTAAGTTATAAAGTGCCACATTTTGGGAGGATTTTTGCAATGGATGATGAAGAAGATGATGATCACTTGGTTCATTTTCTGGAAATATTTTTTGAATACTAGAGGGTGGGGCCCAATTTGGTAGGAGACCAAACCCCCATTATGACTTGTTTGTTTCATTTCTTCTTTTTGCAATAAGCATATTTAGTGCATGTGTTTCTCTTGAGAATAATTTTGTACATGCATTGTAAATGGATATCTTAAAAGGTTCCAATTATTGAAACCCATATTGAGGATCACTATGTCTTCCTTGTAGTAGTTGTGAATTCCTGTAGTACTCTTTGAGAATGGAATGTTCACACAACTTCTCCATTCTTCTACAAAGTGCCAACTTTGTCATCTTTTTTTGTGCCCTCTTGGCAAGACGATGGTTTTAAAAAAATTGGACATATTTTTCCATGAAAGTTCTACTTATTAGAGGGCGATCTTTAGAGCAATATTTTATTTATTGGATATTTTCAATCAAGTCCTCATCTAATCTTTGATTCCTATTGGGTTGTCTTATTTATTCCCATTTCATCTTTTTATGTACTTGGGTACCTAACATGGCCTTGTTATTAGGACCTATTCTTCTATCCACATCAACAACTTCATCATCTTCATGGGGCTTCTAGCCTTCTTCCCATATTCATTTCTCTCTTTTTGGGGAGGAGTTTTTTCCGCTGGGTTTTCTCCTTTTCCCCACTTTATGAGATATTTTCATTTATATGTGGGTACCTCATCAGGCCTTATTATCGGGACCCACTTTTATTTTTCACTTCCCACCTAAGTTGTTCTTATGGGGGATGTGAGTGTAGGATATTTATTTTCCTTGTATTTGTTTATTTACTTGGATATTTCCTACACTCATGGGATATGCTTTCTTAGTTTTGGTAGTTGTGTTGAGTTAGCTTACCAATTATATTGAGTTAGCATAACAGTTCTGTTGAGTTAGCCCACTAGTTGTGTGGAGTGAACTCTACTTCTAGTTTTAGTTAGGGAGAGTTATTCCCCATTGATCTAGGAGGATGTTGCACATTCACCACATATATGTACTTGACTTGTATCAATCTATTTCTTGGTGAATATGGAGAATATGGATTGTATTGATTTGTAGCTATTTCTTTGTTATTTCTATTATCTCTCTTGCAATTTTGTATATTTACGGTATTGTATGCTTGCATTGTTTTGTATTAGAATAATTCACATCTCGCATCATTCACCTGTGCAATATTTACACTAGTAGATCCATAGTGATTCTCTGATAAAACAAACTTGGGATGTTTATAGAGTAAACCCAACAGAATTTTCCTAGAAAAAAAGTTAATTCATTTTTATCAAGCCTTATTGAATATACAAAATGTCAAATATCAATGGTATTTACAGAGTTACATGGGTAGTCACTTTATAAGGATGAGAAGGAGAGTGGGAAATATGAGTGGGAAGGTTGAGAAGGAGAGAGGGAAAGATGAGAAGGAAGGAGGGATTGACGGGAAGGATGAGTAGGATGAGGAGGAGGAAGAAGGGAAGGATAACGATGGTAGGGAAAATGACAATAGATAGATCCCTCCTGGAGTTGCAGATATGATGGACCAATCCTTGAGGGAAAAAGGTATGTGCAAAACCCTTTCTTTGGGTGGGAATCATGTGGTGCTTGGGTCCCCCAAAACTTATGTGAATATTTTGAACTTGGAGAAAGAGAAGAGTCTTAGAATCATTCCTCAGCTCAAGCAGAATGCTTCAGGTAAATTCTTAGAAATACCAGATATCATTATTGACCAAAATTTGAGAAAAATGGAGAATTCCTTGATAGGAAAACTGGTGGGGGTAACCTAATATTGACTCCATTAGATCTTGGGCTAGAGCTAAATGGAAACCTAAGGGGCATATGGATGTCACTGCCCTTCCTAATGGATTTTTCCTATTTAGTTTCAACAAATCTGAAGATCCTCAAAGGATACTCATTGAAGGCCCTTGGTTTCTTGGGAAACTTGGCCTCTTTCTTAGGAAATGGACTCCAAATTTCAACCCTGAAAAATAGAATATTAATCAATTCCCCATGTGGGTGAGACTCCCAGGTATTCCTCTGGAACTATGGGATGTGGATATTATAAAAGGAGTTGCTAATACCCTTAGAACCTTTGTTGTTGTGGATAATATGATGCTTACTAAATACAGAGTGGTTTGTGTGAGATTTTGTATTTATTCTCTGATGGGATCTACCCTTCCTAAATCCATATCTCTGCATTCAAAATTGGGAAGCTGGGAACAAAAAATAGATTTTGAAAACTTCCCTCTAAGATGTGAGAAATGTCAGGGGTGGGGGCATGCAAAGCACCAATGTAAACTAACTATCTCCAAGGTTTTTAGAGAAAATCATCCAAAGGATATGGACAAAGGTAAAGGAAGAGCCGCATTAGCTACTCCAAAGAAGGTAAAATCAATTAAGGGCATCCAAATAATGGAAAATAATGGAAATGAATCTAGAAAGGAAAATATTTTAAAGCATGTCCTTATGGATGAAGAAGGTTTCATAGAATTAAGGAATAATAAGTCCCAACAGAATTCCCATTCAGAACCCCGGTTTCAAAAGGCTATGATCCATGTTCAAGCGAGAAAAGGCTCTATCTACAAAAAAAGATGGAAAATCTTAAATCTAAAGATCTAGGTGAAGGAAGCCTCAATGAGGCTTTAGAATTGTGTTCAAATCATTTTGAAAATATTCAGATTAAGGAAAAGGAAAATGATATTGTGACTAATGAAAACCAACTAGTTTTAAACAACACTCATGAAATATTTAAAGAAAAGGTCTCTTCTCAGCTTAACGAGGTCTCAGAGCCGCTCAAGCCTCTCGAAGGGGAAAATATTGAAATATTTTTTTATTCTTCTTCTACTCCTCTCAAAGGGGAAAACTATGAAGGGACCCCAAAAAAATATGGATCTAGGAGACCCTCCAAACAAGTGGCGAGAAAGAAACAAATTCAAAAGGAAATAGATGATGGTACCCAATCAAAATTGTATCTAAGGAGTTTTAGAAGAACTAAGAATCAAGTGACTAAATGAATATAATATCTTGGAATATTAGGGGTTTGAACAACCTGGTCAAGTGGAGATTGATAAAAGATCTAGAGAAGAATCACAATTTTGATATCCTGGCCCTACAAGAAACTAAGATGATGGAGGGCCCTTTTCTTGAGACTTGTGGTAGGTCTTACAAAAATTTTAGGGGTTTTGTTGTTAGTTTGATAGGCACACTGGGGAATGGTTGTTATTTGGAACAAAGAAAAACTCAAAGGTATGAAGCTCCTTAACAAAAATAACCATATGGCAGTGCTTTTTCAGGATAAAATATCTAAAGAGTTCTGGATCTTATCTAATATCTATGCTCCTAATAGTAAAAGTGAAAGGAAAAAATTTGGGCTGATCTCTCCAAATTTCAGAATGTAATTAAAGGCATGAAATGGGTGATTTTGGGGGATTTCAACACTCCTCTGTGTCCTAGTGAAAAAAGGGGGACATATACATCTTACTGAAAGCATGAAAGACCATCAAGATTTTATTTCCCTCAATAATCTTATGGATGTTGAGCTTAGAGGAAGTAGATTTACTTAGACTAATAGAAGGAAGGGTGACTAGTTGATTCAAGTTAAACTTGATAGAGCATTGATCTCTTGGGGTTGGTTGAACAAAGAAGTCGGGTTGTTTTCCCTTCCTTGCATAGGATCTGATCACAATCCTATCCTATTCCAGATCAAGGATAAGGATAGGAGGAGATTCCCTTTCATATTTGAAAAGATGTGGCTTGATGAGGATATTACTTGAGTGGTGAAGGGGTGGTGGAATATAAAAATCAAAGGTACGACTTTATTCAAAATTGTTAAAAAGCTTGCTCATGTTAAAAAAACTTAAAGAATGGAATAAAAAAATTTGGCAACATTTTCAAAAAAATGAATCCTTGGCTAAGGAGATTTCTTCGCTCTAGAAATATTTGGAGTCACCAGGATGTTTGAAATTCTATATTTACCCAAAATAATGAGAAGGATTTACTTTTTGAGTATCATAACATCCTCCGGAAGGAGGAAATTTTTTGGAAACAGAAATCTAGAGCCCTTTGACTTAAAGAGGGTGACAAGAACACAAAGTTCTTTCATATCTCTACTCTATAAAGGAGGAGCTCCAATATAATTCTAAGCATAAAAAATGGAGATGGATTTATGCTAAATGAATCTGAGAAAATTCAATAAGAGACGTGCTCTTTCTTTGTCAAGATTTTGACCTCTTCTCGGGTTCCTAACAAGATTACTAGGAAGAGAATTTTATTAACATGATATCCCATTTGATAAATGATTATAACAACCTCATGCTCACTAAAATCCATTCTATGGAATAAATTGAATTCATGGTCAAATCTATAAACCCTGATAAAGCCTCGAGACCTGATGGTTTCCCAGATTTCTTCTTTCAAAATTTTTGGGACATTGTGAGAGATGATATATGCAGTGCTATCCAAGAATTTTTCAAGAACAAAAAGATGCTACAGGAGCTAAATATCACTTTTATGGCTTTGGTTCCTAAGAATCATGATCCTACAGAGTTTAAAAATTTCAGGCCCATAAGTCTTTGCAACTGTGTTTATAAAATGTGCTCAAAAATTTTGGCCTTAAGAATCCAGGTTGTGCTACCTTCAATTATCTCTGATCAGCAAGGAGGTTTTATTATGGGTAGACAGATTCAAGATGGCATTGTCACCATATAGGAGACCCTCCACTCTATGAAATAGAACAAGAAAGAAGCTATGTTCATTAAGCTAGATATGGAAAAATCCTATGACAGAGTCTCTTGGTCTTTCCTTCTGAAGATTCTCTCAAGATTTGGCTTTGGTGAGGATTTTAAGGAGATGATTATATCTTGTATTTCCATTGCCAAGTTCTCGGTCCTGGTTAATGGGACTCCTTGTGGTTATTTTAACAGCACACGTGGTTTAAGACAAGGTGATCCTATCTCACCCTTTCTCTTCATTATTTTGGCCGAAACCCTAAGTAGAACTCTTAATAAGGCTACCATGGAGGGTAGAATCAGAGGTATCTCCCCTATTGTAAACTATCAAAGGGTTTCTCATCAACATTTTGTTGATGATACCATGTTGATAGGATTTTCTTCTATCCCTGAGGCCATAGAATTCAAGTAGTTAATGATGGATTATGAGGAAGCTTTGGATTAATTGATAAACTATGGGAAAATCTCTGTCTTCTTTATCAATACCCCTGAAAGAAGAAGCATCAAAATTGTTGGTATTCTTGGTTGCCCCTCTAAAACCCTCCCAACTAGATACCTTGGTATGCTTATAGGGACATAGAAACCAAAGAATTTTGAATGGAAATTCTTAATTGATAGATTTTTGAAGAAACTTGAAGGGTGGAAAGGATCACTTCTATCTCAAGCGGGAAAAGTTATCCTTCTTAAATGCTATATACATAATTTACTAGTTTATACGATGTCTATCTATAGGTTACCCTCTGAGATTGCATACAAGTGGAGAGCATACAAAAATATTTCTATCAAGTGGAATTGACAAAAGATAGAAATCTTCTAATTTCCTGGGATAAGGTTTGTTTCCCCAAAAAAATTGGTGGCCTTGGTATCAGAGATTGGACTAAAATGAATAAAGCTATGCTAGCCAAAATGAGTTGGAGAATTTTAAAGCAAGATAATGTCTATACTAGTATCATAAGATGTAAATACTGGCCTAACCTATCTGCTAATGAATGGTGCTTTTGTACCCATAACTCTAATGCTTCTTCATGCTTATGGAAGTCCTTAAATTGGGATAAACATGTGTTATCTGAAGGATGCAAATGGCTTGTTGGAAATGGACGCACCATTAACTTCTGGGAGGATAACTGGATGGAGAATTTTCCTCTCAAGACTATTTTCCCTACTATCTACAGAGACTCTATGTCCAAATATGGGACTAAGGTTAGAGATTACTTCAATTTGGATGATCCTTTGGGATAGTGGAAAACCATATCTTTGGATCATTCTAACAGCTTAGAGATCTCTTCTATTAACAACAAATTAAGAGGAGTTATTATTAATAGAGAGAATCCTGTTGAAGATAGCTTATACTGGTCTAAGGAAGAAAATGGTATTTTCTCGGTCAAAAGTTCCTACCAATATTTCTTTCATGAGGAGATAGGTGATAATTTTAATTGGGGAAGCATATGGATCAAATAATTAATCCCCAAGATTAATATGTTTTGGTGGTTGGTTATCCATGATAAGATTCTAACTATTGGCAATCTAAACAAGAGAAATTTCCACATGGTTAATAGATGTGTTTTGTGTGAATATGATTGTGAAGATGCCTCACACCTATTCCTTAACTGTCCCTTTCTTGTTTCGGTTAGGGAAACCATCCTTAACATCTTTGATGTCAACTGGGTCTTCCTGACTCCATAAAATTGTTGTGGATCCAATGGACTAGTCCTTTTAAGAGCCAAGGTTTGAAGTTCTTATGGATTTTCTCTATAATACATTTGGCTTGGGAAATATGGAAGGAAAGAAATAGAAGAATATTTAAAGGAAAAAAATAATCCCATGTCAAAATTGGAGCCTGTTGTGTGAGATCCATCCTTGCTAACTTCTCTATCTTGAACTCCCAAAAGAAGTCTTTCTCTCAGCATGAATCTTATTTCTCCTTGAAGTGGGGTCTAGGACCTTCTACCCTTAGGCCCCTGGTCTGAACCCTAGACTAAATGGATGGGTCAAACCTAGCAAGGACTGTTTAAAATTAAACTTTGATGGCACTTCCAAGGGAAATCCTGGTCGAGCTGGCTGTGGTGGGGTCTTTCGTGATTCTGAAGGAAGTTTTATTCTTGGATACTTCTACAATTTGGGCACTCAAACTAATAATGTTGCTGAAGCTATTGGGGTCTTTTGGGGTCTATCTATAGCTCTTCAACACAACTTTGTTAATCTAGAAGTGGAAGGTGACTCCCTAAACATAATTAACAACATAAATAAGAAAGGTCCCATCTCTATTGCCAATTTTAACTCTATTAAGAGTATTAAGCAAATGGCCCATTCTTTTAATTTTATCTCCTTCAAACATGTGTATAGGGAAGAAAATGCTTTGTGGTGGATTTCTTTGCTAATATGGGGGTTAATGGGCATGATTTGACACTTTTGAGGAAGGTGGAAATTCTTGATCCCAAGGTGCGGGACACTTATTAAAAGACACTAATGCTCACGTATAAGGTATTTTCATGGGGTGTCTATCCTATCATGATCCTTTGTTGTATGATGAATTTGCTTTTATTTCTTAATTATGAGAAGATCAGGTTTGTGATTTGCATGTATTTTTGGAGAAATCTATCTGGTAGCCACTACTGTAGAATCATTTTGTGGTGTGTGAGTAAGCTCTCGGCTCTCTGGTTTCTAAGTCATTTTGTGAAGAGGCCTTTGTTGTTTAGCGGAATGGGTGGGGATATCATCGAGATTTAACTTGTTAACCTCTGGTGGGATCACTCCCAAATATATGTCCCTATTTGATAGCAAGGATTTTACCCCCTTTCTGAAAATCTTTGAAGGGCACTATGACAATCTCAACAAAGACTTTGCTAGCTCATGGAAAGTGACAAAAAAATGAGCTATTTTTTAGATGAAGGGGATCAATCTGGAGAATATATGGATTTTGTGGCTAAAGTTATGGGAATTTCAGTGGTGGGGAGGGAAGCCTACAAACCTAGGAAGGAATCCTCTAAAGAATTGAATCTATTTCTTAAAGGTAATGAGAATCTCACCTCCCATTTTGTTGGCTACCTTAGAATGTCTTTACCTAATCCATATGACGAGGTGGCTCTCACCTTAATTCAATTCTTAACCCTAGAAGGCTGCCACAAATGTATTTATGCTTACCACCTCCCAATGCTAAACCATTTTAGATGGGGCAGGATTTTAGTTTTCCCTATTTCTTGTATCGTTCTTTGTGTGCCTCTATTTCACAGTTTAAAATGCATAGGATCTTTGTCCCTCTCCACCAGGGCTTTATCCTTGCCCTTGTCAAAAGGGTGGCCTTGGACATTGACAAAATTAGTGCCCTCAAGCTAGCTTTGGAAGCTTATGCGGATGGTTCGGGGTCTGAATTAGAGGAGGATTCGAGCGATGATGAAGATTCTCTGGATGGTGACATGGAAGAGGATGAGGTAGAGGTGGTCGTGGCCCAAAACCTAAAGGATCTTAAATATAAGCAGATCCTGAGCACTGAGCCGAACACTAAGGGTGAGTCTAGCAAACAGGGTGCCCTGACTCCTATAAACACTCAATTGGAATAACACTACGAGGCTATGGGTCATGTCGACCCAATAAAAGGGGACAATCACTTGGCCAAGATGGTGGTTGATATCGATGAGCTCAAGGGGGACATGCAGCTCACTAAGAGCTTGGTCTAATTTATTTTTAATGATTGGCACAAGATGAAGGAGAAGGTGCAGGAAGCAATTAGCAATGGGTAGGGTGGCGAGATTGAGATCCTAAAGGCCAACTTTGGGGCCATAACTAGGAAATTGATCAAGTTAAAGCTATCCTCCATAGCTATATGGAATGGAGCATCGTGACTATTAAGTTGAACTTGTAACACCTTCAAACTATGGGTCGGATTTCCAATTCTTATTTTGTTATGGATAGTCAAGGAAGGAAATAGAAGGTGACCCCTGGATGGTTTAGACCTAGGATCTTTGGTTGTTAATATTGATGCTCTTGCAAAAGAATGGGCTAAGGTGCTGGAGGGGCTTGAAAAATCCTACAAATGAATTTGGTGTGGGGTGATCTATTTTTTCACTATCTCTATCTATGGTTGTTAGTTCCTTCGATGTTGTTAGTTTCACTATGGTTTTTTGTTGTTGTTAGTATCACTATATGGGCTCCTAAGTGCTCTTATTACTATGAAATTTTATACTATGGTTTTTTTATGTTATTATAATTGGATTTATCTACTCTCATGGAGCTTTCTTGATGTACGGGGTAGGGTCCCCTTAACCATCCTTTTACCACTAATAAAAAAATAGATTTACATAGGTAACGACATCAAAAGTTTCCTTAACCAATAATCATGAGCTCCCACTACTTTAAATACACTATAACGCTCCTCCTCTCTTTAAAATATGTATTTAGAAATATTTATATGAAATATTCCCACCAAAAAGGATTTGAAATTCCATCTAGAAATCCCACTCAAACCTGAAGTTGAACTCTTGAGCATTAATGGCGTCTAACTACCGTGACCTGTAGCTAGGATAAGTCCATCTAGAATTCCATGAAACTATTGATTTGTAGGTTATTATATAACTATCACTTGTAATTTTCTACCTTCAAGTATTTCCTTCACATTCATCCCATTCCCTAGTTGGAATACTTACTCCTGGATTCAAAATCCTTTCTTTCTTATTTTCACATAATCCTTTTCTTCATAAATTTCACTTATTGTTGTGCACATTTCTGCGCACCCTTTCTTCTTGACCGATCTATTTTGATTTTTCACACATAACTATACTTAGCCAAAATTATAAACATATATTCAGTTACCTATTTATTATATGATGCTCTCGTGTCAAACACCCCATGTAAAAATGTGAGCCCCATCTCATGAGTCTATTTCCAGAATATGGCCTAGCTAACCAAGCTCCTTCACACTTATCCATGTCACACCTTCTTCTGCATGTTCCCTCCATTTTACTAGATATTCCTTATATTACTTTACTTGTATATTCTTCACAAATCTTGAGTCTAATATGGCCTTGATCTCTTCAGTTTTTCATATTTTCTTCCTCTAATATGAATTTTCTCCTTCTAGTACATATTTTATAATTCTTTTGTGTTTTGTCCTTTAGTCCTAGGTATACTAGTTTTATCTTCATAAACATCATATAAATCTGAAACATTGAATATTAGAGAGATTTATAATCCCTCAGAAACTCCAACTTATAGTAATTTTTCCTAATAATTTTCTTTATCTTCACTTTATTATAGGTAGGTTCCTATAGGAAACATCTCCTTTTGCAAATGTATCATGAACTTATATCCTTCATCGAATTCCTTAGATCTATGTACTTTATATGTACAAAAATTATATCGTTGATTTCTCTTTCACATCTTCTCACATATTCCCTTATGCAGTTGGTGTAGGTATTTTGTATAGTCTTCCACTTATGTGCTCTATTTTTCATCATCTTACAATTCTATTACTTCTAATCGACGTTTTCCATAGACAATTTGAAAAGGGGTATTTCTAGTACTTCTATTAATTGAGTCATTGTAGGAAAATTCCACTTGCGCCAACATTGTATCCCATTAGCCTTGCTTATCTCCTACAAAGATGCAAGATAAGTTTCCTAGGCTTCATAAACCACTTCTATTTTTCCATAATTTTTTGGATGATAGGTTGAACTATAAGTTAATGTTGTTCCAAAATTATTCCACAAGGTCTTCAAAAAAATTCCTAGGAACTTAGTTTCCCTATCCAGTACTATAATTATTGGTAACCCATGTAATCACACCAATTATTTAAAAAATAGATGTGTGATCCCTATCACATCACTTGTTTTTTTTATATGTAATAAACTCGTGTCATCTTTATAATCTTATAAACCTACTACAAGTATGGAGTCATTTCC
Source organism: Taxus wallichiana var. yunnanensis (assembly GCA_018340775.1). Classification (NCBI taxonomy): domain Eukaryota; kingdom Viridiplantae; phylum Streptophyta; class Pinopsida; order Cupressales; family Taxaceae; genus Taxus; species Taxus wallichiana. Next base: position 70,994,043 of record CM031234.1, on the reverse strand, counting down.
TCTCTAGGTCCTTGGAAATCCTAGAAAAAATCCATGCTAATGTATTCCCATGGTTTCCTTGATATAGGTAAATGCTGATATAAACCTGTGTTCTTTTGATAACCTTTGGCCATATGAAAAACTTACCATATTTGTACATACTTGGAAACCATTAAAAATTATAAGAAGAACTAATTTCATCAAATGCTATTAAAATATAGTTAACTAAGTCATCAAACCTGTAGTCATTTTTACACCCACCAAAGGATAAGGGAATTCCATGTGCATCAACCTATCACCCAGTGGGCACTGGGTGCTCACCCGAGGCATGCGCGGGTGCCAAGTCTCTCTTTTATGTGAGTTGAGTGGGAAACCATCATCTATGATCCAAAATTTAAAGGAATTGAGTGGGAATGAAACATGTGAACAACATAGAGCTTAGAACAACTCTAGATAATTGTAGTCATTACAGATAGAGATACTTTAATAGACTTAAAGTACTAAAATAGAACAGAAGGAAAATGCAAAGGAATTCATATTTATCTTATAAACAGTACATGAAAAGGAAATATGAAGAATCATGTATGAATCCGAATGAAGAAGGAACATATTCAATTAACTTGGTAACCTCATTACATTCATTAGACTTACTATAAAACACCACATTATGGCAGACCAAAGTCATGTATCATAATTGGATCCATATCATTTAGCTCTTAAAAAGAAATTTTATAATTCCAAGCCATTGATACATCCTTCTCCTATATTTAATCTACCAAACATAAACAGAGTTCATTGTGGAATTTCTACAGGTCTCCACTCCTTATTCCTCTCTCTCTATACCCGATTCCACCTCTACTACCTTCTTCTAGGGGTGCTCATATATATAGGCATCCTGAAGTGCCAAATCATCCTTCTACAACCTCAGATGCATCGCCAAGTGTCTAAATGTGGTCCTCCATGGGAGCATTCTCCTCCAGGCCTGAGCTCTCCACTTTTTTCATGATGGTCTTCTAGGAGCTTCCATCACATGGCATATTCCTTCCTAGGCCAACCTATTTCCAGGCAAGGCGTCTTATCCACTCCACATGCATAGTTAGGTCACACTTTTCTTGTGTCCTGCCCAATATGCCAAATATGGCTAAGTCCCGAGACCTTATCTTTCAGCGCGAAACATGGCCCTACTAAAACCCTCCTAGAACCCTACCTTACATGCCTTCCCCTTGCACACCCATCCTTCAACCTCATCCTTGTGCTCCCATGCACCCTGTGTACTTAGTCAATATTTTGGTGGCCCAACATCACCCCACACTATGTTTGTTCTCCACCCGCAGGAACACTTCTCCAAAGAATAAATAATTACAATAGACTTAACGTCTTTGGAAAAGAATTAGGGGATGAATAATTTGGAAAATAAGAAAGAATGGGGAAGTGATGGCATTATTACAACAAGCTAGGAAAATATTTTTGCAAGTCAGTCTCCAACTTGTTCAAGGCATCAATTTCATTTTGCGCTCTCTAGCATAGATCGCCAACTAGGGCGCTTACCTCCCCAAAACTTAGTCCATCTCCCCGAGCATTCATAGTGTCAAAAATTTCTCCAAATCCTTTCCCATGTCTTCAAGTATGTCCATAATTCTAGTAATATGTGGGTATAGCTCCTTTAGCTAGTTCTTGATTTTACCCCTTAGGGCCTCAATAGCTTATAACTTCTTTTCAACCTCGGACAGTGATTCAATCCCACTGATCTATTCTCTTTGTTCTTTTCTTGTAAATCTTTAATCTCAGCTTCATAGTTGGAAACTATAATACTCATCACTTTATATTTGTTTGTGTATTTTTCGTATGTGGCCTCGGGTATGGAAAACAATCTTTACAAAGAACAATGACTTTTTGTATTCAGCCATGATTACTACTACCTTCAATTTATCCTCCTTCTCTAGGTGTGTTGTTACTTCTTCCACATATTATAAGGTTAGAGGTTGTATTTCCATGGTGAGGATGTGCATCAAGTCTTCAAGGAACTCAAGGGAAGATCCATACTTTTGCATGGGTGGTGCTAGGTCCTGGATGCTTCAAAAAAATGACATCAGTGATAGATTCTACTTTCTTATGTACTTTCTGTAACCTTTCCTTTTCTTCCCTAAGTTCATGCTTTAGCTTAGCGCTAATTAACTCCTCCTTTAAATCCTTGACCTTCTTTTCTAGATCTTCCTCCTTATTTTCTAGTTCTGCTTCTAAAAATATTATCCTATCATTCCATCTAAAGATCCTAGCCTCAACCTCAACTGAGACCTTGTTAGCGTGTTGTATAACTACTCATCTAAAAGTTGTTGAGCATTTACTAAGGGGTTGTCTCCTTTTAACTCCGGTATTTTCATTAGTTCCCCCTGGCTTACCTTGAACTCTGGCCCGTCGATGTGGGAAAAAATTTCCCAAGAGAGCATCTTCCTCATTTGAGGGTATGCACATTCTTCATCGAACGAATTCATTACCACAAGTTGATTTGTTGGAATGGTGCTTTGGAAGTGTGCATGCACACACTTGCTTGGGATAGTTAATGTAGCTCATCCCTTGCCTCTAGATCTCCATGAACTTTCCCCCTTTGTGTGTTCCCTTAGGAATAGTTACCATTATACCGGGCCTCCCATGCTACTATGATATTTCCTTGCGTTGTCCCCCTTATCTTATTCCATCACTATGTCGGCCGCACTCCATTTCTTGTTCTACCAAGGCTTCAATGATTTTCATTACTTCTTTTTCTACCTCCTCATTTATTTTCTCCTTCATAAGGCTTGGAGTTTTTTTGATCCTACACGCTAACTTCTTTACTTCTTTCCATGTCCCGGCTTCATCCTCCTAGCTACCCTTGTGCCACACAAAAGGAAATCATGCTCTTCTTTTTTGCCCTCTTCTTTTGAACCATGCATGCTAAACAAAGTGGTTCTTGGTCCTCTTTAGAATCATCTTCTTTGTCATCATCCCTCTCACCTATGTATTTCTCCAAGGTCTCTATCGCCTCTAAGTCAGCTTCCTCCATCACCTTCTGTTTCTTCCTAACTGGGGATTCCAGTATAGGAGACTCTGCTTTCTCTTCCTCTTCCTCTAGTGATTTCTCTTCTGTGATGAGATTTTCTTGTGTTAGCGCCTCCTCTTTGACTGGGGACCTCTTCCTACATGTGTAAGTACTCATTGTGGCACTTGTTCCTAGGGAACCTACCACTTGAGTATCTTCACACTTGGTGCATTTTTCTACTTTTGTTTTTCCTTCTATCTCAAGTGCAGCTTCTTCCTACATGTTAGGTCCTTAGGTATAGCTATCTCATTTTCAAGATAAGTGCCCTTCTCAAACTTGGGAATTATCTAAGGGTATACATGTGTTGTGGAACTCCCTATAATAGTTAGAATTAGGGGTTTTACCATTTGGACTTCATGTGACACATACTTTTCCACATACACACACTTGTTGGGGTAGACCAACATCTTGCACATCTCCTTGTGGTCTCAGTCCAAACTTCCAAGGTCAAGCTTTAATTTTTTGGGCTCCTTGAATATGTTAACTCTTGCACTGGAAGTATTGAGTTGTGAAGGCAAATGGGAGCTTACACCATGGGCTCATGTTTTCGTTAGTTAACTTGAACCTACAAACGCAAAAGTGTTGGTATACATCAAACTCATCTTCTCCTACTATAAGCATTGACATTGTTCCGGTATTCTCCATTCTTCCCCAAACGCATTCCTTAAGCACATATACCAATTTTCAAGACATGCCTTATGAATGGGCATCATGCTATCACAAGTGTATTTCTCAAATCCTTTTTCAGGTGAGGGGTCATCCTCTAGGTACTCCCAAATGAACTTGTCTCTGCATCTGGTACCCCAATTTCTAAGAACATAATGGTTAAGAGGACATTACCAAAGAGATTTTTATCTCCTTGTGCGACAGTGATAATTTCAACTACAATGTATGCAGATAGATTGTAGATGGTTCCCTTTGATATTCTTCTACAAACATTCAACCATGACTTGTTTACCTGTGTCCATATTTCTTGCACATTAAGTTTTGTTACTAGGCGCATGGCCATTCTCATCACTAGGTCTTGGATATCCATGATATCAAAATACCTTGACCCCTTCTTGTATGCATACATGGCCACTATTTCCTTAATTTCTTCCTTTTCGCATAGGTCATCCTTTATATCTTCTCCTTCACAAATAAGGCCTGTGAATTTTGAAATTAGCTAAGGGGTTATGTGCATCTTGTGCCCCAAAAAGTGAATGTGGTATTAATGTACACGTGAAATCAATCACTGATAGAGGAACTCTGGCTTTCCGAAGTATGGTAACTCAAAGAGTTGTAATAAACCTTCCTTCTCCAACTTTTCCTTGACTTCATCGCTATAAATTTATAACCCCTCAGGTGTTCTCTGGTTAGTCGAGCACACTAACTCCAAATCCATTTACTTCTCAATCACATTCATGCGATGAATATAGTCACTTGCTATCATTTTTCTCAAGTGGGATTCCTATTCCATCCCGAGTGAAACCCCATCTAGGTATTGTATTTCGCATACCAATCCTCATTAGTACTTGCGGTAGTCTCTTGTTTTTCTCTCTTTCCCTTTCCTTCTTAAGTGCTACTATTGGTTTCTTGGGTGCCATTTTGTAGGTTTTCTCTGCACTTCAACGTATCTTCCTAACTCTGCTCTTCTATCTTTTCCAAGTTTAAATCTCAAACCTGCGAAGAATACTCTTTTCCAACCCATGCCCTAGCTTCCAAACCCCAATTGGAATATATTTTCACAAGACAACGCTTCTCCAATACTCCCCCACACCCGTGAATTACTTCCTCCTAGTTTGCAGATCCACACTAGTCACTCATGATTAAAATATTCCAATTTTTCTTCGCATGAATCAAATTTGGAAACTATAGTTCATAAAATCTCTTCCTTCTTCGTATTTGTAAAGTAAATAATCAAGTACCTAACCTTCTCTTTATAGTTTTTATGACTTTTTTAACATTAAATGCTACTTTACCTACCACCAAAATTTAACAATAAATTTAAATTTTTCACCAAATTCCAACTTTAGTGCTTTAACTCATGCACCCAACCTTGCGCGGACAATTCACCAACATTCTAGTGTGAAACCAATACATCTTGACAGAGACTCTTGTGCACATGTAACCAAATCTTGAGGGTACTTCTTCTTTCATGATTTTTTCTCTCACCTACCTCATGTTGTATTTGCACTTTTTCCTCTCTTGTACATGGGTCCTCGATGTACCCTTACCCTAAAACCAACCATCCTTTTTTCACCTTTCCTTGTATGTACTTCCTTCACAGGGCCATTAAATTGGGCTTTCCAATGTAATCCTTCCTGGCACTTCACCCTTCAATTCCTTCCACCTAACTCCACCCCACACTAAAATGATGTGCAGTCCTCTACGCAGTTACAACCTTTAAAAAGTAATGAGATTACCAAATCCAAATGCGCAACAAAAATAACAATGAGAAAGGGTAACACAAGAAAATAAAATGCATGAAAGGAAATCCTAAACTAACTGAAACACCGCCTTATTTACAAACAATAAGAAGACTTAATTATAGCAAAGGCTTCAACTGCTCCCATTGAAGTGTCCTAGTAGTCTCATCCCATCCAGCGCTTGTAACTAGAACGCGCCTGAATCAAGGATGTATGAGATGATGTAGGGACCTAGCCAATGGACATTTAACTTCCCAGGATGACACAGAAACTTATAATCATATAGTAAGACCATCTTCCCAACCTCAAACTTCTTGTTCTTAATGTGATGATCATGCCATGCCTTTTGTTTTTCTTTTTCCATCTTCTAGCTCCACTTGGTGAGTGATCGTCTTTCGTCCAATTGCATTAACTTGTCAATTCTTTCTTCTAGTGCTTGTTCATCGGCCAATCCTCTTACACGTGCTATATGCAAAGAATGTAACATGAATTCAACTAGTAAGAAAACCTCCACACCAAATAGTAATTGAAATGGTGTGGCCTTATTCAACCTCTCAGTAGGTTGTCCTATACATCCAAAGAACGACTGATACTTTTCCATCCCAATCTTGTCTACCAACATCATAGATCTTATTCAATGTGTGGCTAAGTATTTTGTTAAATGCCCCAGAAGTTCCATTTGCCTAAGGGTGATAGGGAGTAGTTTTGTGATGGGCCACCATGAATTCTGACAATAGAATCCTGACCTTCTCATTAAGGAAGTGTGTACCTCTATCACTGTCAAAATCAATGGGCATTTATACCTGCTAATTATGTTTTCCCATAAAAATATATTAGCGGTAGCCATTGTACAAGCCTTTGTAGGTTTTTCCTCCGCCCACCTTGTCAAATAATCAATGCAAGTGAGGATATACCATGAACCAGTCCTTTGTGCCGGTGGAGAGATGGGTCCAAAAATTTGATAGCCCACTTCTCAAATGGTTCCATGCTGGATATTGGTCATAAGGGCATTTCATCCCTTTTTCCAAGTTTTCCAAGGTGTTGGTAATGGTCATAGACCTTACAAAACTCAATGAAATCTTGATAAATGGTCTCCTATCAAAGCCCTGTGAGTAGAATCTTTTGTGCGCTGCATTTCTCAAATAGTTTCCTCCTGTAATCCCACCATGTGCCTCTTCCATAATTTTAGTGCACTCATGTTCTAGCATGAAACGATGTAGAACCTCATCATGACACATTTTTTACAGATCTCGACTAATTAACATGTAGGGTGTGGTGCATATGGCCAACTTCTTCTTCTCCAAGGCCTTCATTCTGACCGGCCCACACCCATTTTGATAAATCTTTCAATGTCCCCCAATTCGGAGGGTGCGTACCGTGTAACCTAAATAGTTGTGCATCCGCATGGTTTCTTCAATGCTATTCACATCCTCCCCAGAATCAATCCTAGATAAATGATCGGTCAGAATTAATTTTTCTTGATTCAACAACCACCGTGAACTCAAATTATTGGAACAATAGTACCCACTAACATATGTGCCCTTGTAGAATGGGCTTATTCACCAAGTATTTCAATGCCATATGGTCAGTGTAAAATATAAAAGGGTTTGCCAACAAATACTACCTAAATTTATGAAGTGCGTAGATTGTCAACAATGCCTCCCGCTTAGTTGTAGTATAATTCTACTCCGTGGTGTCAATTTTCTACTTTCAAAGTAAAAGGATGATCAAAAATCCCATCACTAGGCTGTGTAAGTACTACTCCAATGGCGGTCCCTGAGGCATCCACATGAACATGGAAAAGCTTATCCCAAGAAGGGAAACATAATATGGGTGTGGTGATAAGCCGATCCTTTAAAGTGTCAAATTCCTTCTTTTGTGCCTCTCCCCAATGAAAGGAACTCTTATGTCTAAGTAAATCTTATAAGGGTGTGGTGATATTGGCATATCTCTTAATGAAATTCCTGTAGTACCCCGTATTCCCAAGAAAACCACGCATCGTGCTTTGAATAGTAGGTTCCTTTAATCCCACAATTACAAAGAACTTTTTGGGTCTACTAGTAGGCCCTCCTTACATATGATGTGCCAAAATAATGTTCCAAATGAGGTAGAAAAGACACATTTCTTAATGTTGAGGGATATCCTCAACTGCCAACACCTTTCAAACATTAGCCTTAAGTTTTCACAATGGTCCTTTACTAACCCATATACTGTCCAATCATCTAGGTAGACTTGAAGGAATTTATGGATGAAGTTCATGAAAGCTTGTACCAAAATACATGAGAATACAACATGTGAATTCTTCAACCCAAAAGGCATGAATGTATAGGAAAAACTTCCCCACTCAATGGTGAAATTCGTCTTCCTTTGGTCCTCGTTCACGATCCTTACCTAGTGATAGCCCGAGAATCCATCTATGAAAGAATAGACCTCATGCCCTACCACTCCTAATATAAATGGGGTTGGGAAAGGATCAATGATACATATTGCATTCAAGTCCTTGTAATCAACACAGATCCTTATCATTCTTTCCTTCTTGATACTAATCACCATTAGACTTATCCATTCTGACGATTCAACAACTTCAATAATACCTGATGCTATCATTTTATCTATTTCCTCCTTAACCTTCATGCATATGTTAGGATTCATTTGATATGGTCTCTTCTAGACCGGGCATGCACCCTCCTTCAACTTAATTCTCATTTCCCCCAAGGAATGGTGAATGCCTTTAAGCTCATGATACCCATGCAGAATAAATCCTCTAACTCAAGTAAAAGATCAAGTCTCCTTCTCTCGACCATTAGTCTTCGATGATAGCCTCTTTAGGCTCTTCATATAAGCCAATATTAACCTTATTTGGCTTTAAAGTTTCATGATAGGTGTGCATCCATTCATTAGAACTATCTAACACCTCATGCATCCCCGCAAAATGGTTGACATCCAATTTTTCGCTTTCTTCCCCATCAATAACATACACCATCTTCCCTTTTTATTTTTACATACATGTGCACTCAAACTATATTTCATTTATTTCTTCTTCCTCAAAGTGCACCTCCAGGCCAGTTCACCTAACAAGTCCAAGACCCTATCTTCTACAATGGAACAATCTCCAATGGTAAGGTGCTTTGCACAACCTACAATGCCTTATACTCCAAGGGTTTATACTCGATACTCAAATGCTTGAATGAGATCATCCGATAACTCTTTCCAATTCCTATCTAGCAAGATGTCTCGTAATGATTGTACCATGTGTGTGCACAACCTTGTAATATGGAATATAACTTGTGAACCCATAATGAAGGTGGAAATGCTTTTGTTCTTCCCATCCACGTTGTCTCACATGCTTGGATATGGAGGAAAGTGGTCTCTTTACCATGAAATTATTTTATAGCCATGGGCACGTTGCTCCTACAAAACCTTACAGAGAAGGAAATTCTCACCTCACACCATTCTAAGAGGTTATCCCAATGTGTTTCCCACCGGTGCACAACTATTCTCGAGTAGGATGTAACTTAACATCACGCTTCATTCATTTTCCTCCTTCCACTAAGATTCCATCTCCTACAAAAATACCTCAGGGAAGGCTCCTCCTGAGTACTTAGGTATCTCCTTTCCCCCTAGGCATCGGACCATACACACCTTTGTCACCTTTGTTACCAATCCTCTCAAATGTCATCCGATTAACTCATAGGTCCCATGCACCTAATTATCACATGCTATATTGGTGGTATCACTTAGGGACTGAGCATCCTCAAATTGGATAACTCCTATGAGATGAATTATCTTTGGATCCCTGATTGAGTGCACATATATTCTATCTAGGACCTCTTCTCCCAAGGGTTTAGTATAGGGTGTTGATTTCCCATCAGCCAGGGGTATGATGACCCATTCCTCCTCATTTTCAAAGCTTATGTATCCCTTATTGAATCAAGATCCGCATTGTTCTTATAACACCATGGGAACACAAGTAATGCTGGGAAATTTTTGCCTCGGTGAGCACCAAGACTTTGAAGTCCCCAGTAAAATTAGCTCCCTGAATGGTGATGGTTACATCCTTTAAGACACCAATGGGCATTACCTTCATGTTTTTTGCCATGTACAACACATTTGAAGATGGTTGTAATGCATGTCTTCTAATCTGATGCCATGCATCCAATGTGAGAACATTGACTTCCGTGCCTATTTCAATGAGGATATTACTAAGGATCCATCTATCCATGACCAAATTTAACGTGATCTCCCTATCATAGTCAAGACTATGAGGGGGAAGGTTTTCATGCAATACCTACCTCTCTTACTCTTCTCCGGTGCGTGGTACCTTCTCTCTCAACCATGCCCCTAGTAAGGGAATAATTTTCTCTTACCTTAGCATTTTACATACTTCCTTGACCTCATCCAAGTCATCCTTTAGTGCCTCAACCTTCCTTCTTTGCTCCTTCATCCTGGACTACTCCTTTAGACATTGGATTTCTCCTTGTAAAATTTGAATGATGTTCATGGTTTCTTGATATACTTCCATATGATGTGCAAGGTCCGGTACTTCCCATGTACCACTTCTTCCCTTGAAACTAGGTTCTTTTGCCTTGGTATTTCCTTTGTGTGCGTTTCCTATGCTCTTATTGTTACCATAACAGTTCTAAGTCTGCATCACATGTCACCCGTGGCATCCATTGTTTTTCATCCTTCTTAATGCTCACCATCAAGCAACACCTTTGTCTTTCCAGGTTGTTGATTCATATGATAAAAACTCGAGAGAACTCCTCATACTTGTGCTTCTTCCCGCACCATGGGCACTACAATAAATCTAGACACTCACGCTTGTAGTGGTCTCAGTAGATCCACAATTAAAAAAATTCCACTTGGGAACTTACTTCTTCCTCCTCTTCGGTTACCATGACCATGGAATCCTCCACGAAATACCCTTCCACATGCACCTCCATCTACGTGCTCCTCATAATGGTGGTCATCATTCTTAGAACTACTGGCAAGGCTAGTCTGGCGCACACCATGATCAATGGCCTCATGGATCTAATCAATAATCCTACAATTATTAGTATCATGTTTCGTATGTGTTCGAGATCTTATAATAGCAAGACACATTCTTTTGCATCACTAGAAACAACAGGGGATATCTATGCACATCATGGTCCCCATGACAAATCTCACAGCTCATCTGCTATGGTGCGTACTATCTTCCTCGGGGCAACTATCCTTGACATGCCCCTCTACTTCACAATCTATACACCATATACCACTACGAGTCTCCTAATTTGAGTTCAAAGACAACTTCTCCAACCGCTTAGCCATAACAAAGATTTGAGCCTCCAAGAACAACATAACACCGTATCAACACTTCCAACAGCGGCTTCAAAGACGTAGGCCACCTTCTAATGGCTCACGTAGATCTCAGCAATTTTTATGAGATAAAGATCTTCTCAATGGAGTTATCAACCCCCAACAAACCATTGAGCATAATGTGAAGGGTAAATGTCATATGACAATTTTGATAGGAGAGTCTTAAACCACACGTCATACTCACACACACTCTCCGTCATTCCCTATTAAATCTCATTATGGGTGATGATGCTCTTTTTTCAAACTTAGGGATATGGAATTCTGTCAAGAAGGCATTCTTTAAAGAAGTATAATCCACCACCATTTGATGAGGGTCATATTTCCTATACCAATGCTATGTGCGCACCCTTGTAACATCATTCAAAACCGACTAGCCTTACATTCCAAGGTTTTGATCCCCTTTTTGCACCATAGAAACTTTTTGATTCCTATTAAAACAACCCACTTGAGACCCAAGAAATAACCTAGGGTTATTTAGGAAAAGTATGAAATAATTTTTTTATTAGGAGTTTCCACAACCAGTTGTAAGGAGACAATTGACACTAACAGTTCTACAACAAGTTTAATCTACTAGAACATAATTTTAATTCATTAGTAATTATCAGAGGTTACATAGTCCAAATTTTAGGGTTAGAATTTCAGTTAGGTTCAGGGCGGTAGATTATCACCATGCCCACTCTCTAACAGATCGAGCTTCAACTTGTGTTTTATCACACTTAACACATTACAAATTTCCCTAAATCCTTCCCATTGGGTAGGAAATTTTCTCACTTTTCCAATGATATAAAGAATTCCTCCTAACTCCTTGTAAAACTCCGATTCGGACCGACCGACGGACCTCGTGGGTCAAATTTTCCCAAAGGAGCGGGCCTAGTGATGAAAATTTTCCAAAGGGGATGGGTCGGGGCTCACGGGAGACTTTACCAATTTTTCCATTATGCATGGAAAAGATCCAAATTGTGCTACGTGCCCGTGGGTCTGCCAGGGACACGTGGCACCCAACAACCACGGCGGGGAGAAAGGGAGAGGGAAGGACAAGTGGCGGAGAAAATGAGGAAGGTGCGGGGTGGCGGAGGCTAAGTGGAATTTTTTTCCAAGGGAGACAAAATGGGTAAGTTTGATGTGTGGGTTCGTGTGTCCATGGAAGGGTCTCAAAAGGGCAGGGGTGGGAGTGCGGGGCCGCGGGAAATTTCAGAAAAATTTCCAAAACAAAAATTCAAAAAAATAAAGGTTGCGTGGTCACCCCCCACCCTTATGCTATCACCCCATGGTGCCATGTGGCACCCTCTGTTGGCTATGGGGAAATTTTAAAAAAATTCCCCAAACATTTTTCCAATAAAATTTTCTAAATTTTCAAAGGAAAATTTCAGGCCATGGGCCCACCAGGGAAAATTTTCCCAAATTTTCCCACCAAGGAAAACTTCAAGGGGCCATAATTTTTTCTAGAAAGCTCAATTTTGGGAAAATGAGGACTTTTTGGAAATATCTCAATTCCCTATTTTCATAGGTATCATAAATTTGACATTTTGATAAAGTTTGTGGGGTCATTTGTAAGAAAACGTTCAGATTTTAAAAAGCCAATTGGTAAATTTTAACTTATAAATTTGGTTCAATTTGATCTCCTCCTTCACTCAACATGCCAAACAGACATGGAGGATTACTCTAAGAAGGATTTAGGATGTTTTAGGAAGGTAATTTTATTTGTTTGATTTCCAATTTGCATTTTTCCAACAATTGACAAAATTGACTGTGAAAAGGTTTAGGCCCAATTTTGCACTGTTTTGAATTATTTCTATTAAATGTTTCTATCAATTTGAGTTCCTTGATAATATAGCATGCTAAATTTTAATGTTACCAATTTTATTATTATGTGCAGGCCCAAACTATGCATTTTGTTTATTAGAGGTAAAAGTTAGGGTTGATAAATCCCTACCCCTTACAAAGAGTTAGCATTTACTTACATATTGGCCAAAGTATTTATCTTCAAAGGCCAGTCATGATCCAAAATATCAATAACAAAAACACCAGTATATGATATCCATTATATATGTTATACATTATATAGTAGTCCCAAGGATAATACTAACAACAAAAGGTAAACAAGCAACAGATTCCAAACCATAACATTTCATTTCTCTTTGACCAGATCATCCACCGTCTCCATGCATCCATTCCATTCTTTGACTAGTGTTGCTATAGTCTCCTTCTAGTACTTGTAGTTAGGTTCTTTGATCACCACCTTTGGGCCTGTGCCATCCATTTCTTTTTCTTTTGCCAATTCCATTGACTGTATCATTTCAGCCAATAGTTTGAGATGGAAAATAGTACTCTTCACATTAAGGACATGAGCATCTCTAATTTGCATAATGATTCCTTTCATTTTCAGCATCTCTTTCTCCATTTCCATTCTATTGGCATTTGCATTTTTGAAGTTTTCACTGAGGATGAGGGTAGACATTTTATCAACTTTTTCTTGTAGCTCCTTAATGTCCATGGTGAGAAAACTGATTTTGTGCCTGTTGATGTCACTATTCAGTTTGTAGATCTCAAAATCTCTCATGAAGGCATGATTTTTGACAGTGGATTCTGGGCGGAAAACTTTGCATTTTAATTAAATTTATTTGCCAGTTTTAAAAATTTACAATGAGATCAAATTAAAAGAGGTCCATCTAACTTTTCATCATTTAAGTATGGAATTTCATTTCTAATATAATCTAATACATTCAGTTGTTTTAAACAAACCATTCTAAATCAAAATGCAATACTAAATTCCATTTTACACATTTCCAAAGATACAAAATACTGCATTATTTCCACATACATTTCTTCCTTTCAAATAAATATCTAACTATCTCTTTTTCCATACAATGAAACATTTAATTCATTCCATGCTATACTTGAGTGTTTTCCTTCTTCAATCAATCATTAAAACAAGAATCTAGTTTCTATCTTTTCAAAAATCATATATTTGAAACAAGGCAAAATAATACAATTACATCTCACGTGTTTCTTTCTTTTTCCATTTTCCAAAACAGGGATTCCAATCAAAATTTGATATTCCAATTCAACACAACAATGCAAATGAGGGAAGGCCTTACAATTATTTATTAATTCTAAAATAAATTAACTTTACATTCTTCTCTTCCTTGAATGTAATTATCGGTTTTCCCTTTCTTTCTTTCCAATGTACGAATAGAATATAACTATCTTTCATAATTCAAATATGCAACTTTTATAACTAATATATCTCTTCTTCAAAAATAAATTACAATTTCATCCACATCAAAGTGGGAAAGGTACAAATGAATTTTTTTCACAAGGGACTGGAAAAATTTCTTCTCCCCGCTCTAGAACAACAACATGCCATTTTCCTTTTTCTTCCAATTTGATCACAAAAAAGTGGGGAAAGGCAATGCTCTCCACCCAACCAACACATCCAATGAAATGATATCAACCCATGGCAACAACAAGCTTCCACAACACACAACATTGTTTCAACATGCATAATCAAATTGAAACACAGATTTCAACAAAGGACAATAGTTTACAACTACATTTGAAAAACATTCAAACAAAACTCAAGCTTTATCATGCAAGCCAAAGGAACAAGGACTATGGGGGAAGCTACTTATGCCTCCTAATGGTAATTTTGTATCCACTTGTAACAAACCACAAAAATAATTCATCACACATATCCTTATGCCCCCCACAATCCCTCCTTATGCCTCCCATAGATTTCCTTATGCCCACCAAAAAGTAAGAAATGCAAGCTATTTCTTTTCCATGGTGGATCCCAAACCCAAACTCCCTCCACAATAATTCTGATGCCACTATAATTCACTTATAACCCCCCACATGAATTCCCCATAGCCTTATCCTACACCATCCCTATGGCAGTCTACCCAAACATCCAACAAATAACAAAACATACACCATTCACACAAACACAAAAAGAAATAATAACATAAGAAAATAACTCAGCTCTTACCTCTCTATGGTAGCTTTTGTTTCCAAACAACAAAATTCAATGCCAAAACACAATCTAAAAACAACAATGCCAAGTATGAAATTACCTCCAATTTCCTCCAAAATCCACAAGAGCTCCAAACACTAAAAATGTGCCCCAAAGAAGTATGCCAAATGATTCAACAACCCAAAACAATCAAGGAGTTTGAATCTTATAGAAGAGGGAAGAGAAGAGGATGATGTGGATCCATGTAGGATGCCACATCACACATCCTCAACTCCAAACACAAAAGAAAAAATTTCATCCTCCAAAGCACAATAAAGAGGTGGGTGAAAATATGACAAATTAACTTACACACTCCAAAAAGCCCACACCCCAAAGGACTGCAAATTTAAAACATGAAGAAAGTGCAATTAAAACATGCAACTTGAATTAAAAATGCATTAAAAAGGGATAAAATCAACCCTTTAACCATAGGTCTGGTTATTAAATAGATTTAAGAGGCATGGGACAAGTTTTACTTGTCCCACAAGCCTCCAAAACAGCGCCAAGAACAAATTCAAAATTCCAAGGAGGTGGAGTATTTCATACTACAAATCTGACTTACACAACTCTTACACAAACCTTACATATTTAATACAAAGATCCAACAAATCCCATTATTACTTTCTTATATCCAAATTTGATTTATTTAAATTTTAACCATATGTTTTTTCACATAAATTCTCCACAAACTTAATTAAATAAAAGAAAGGAACAAATCAATAATATAATACATACAAACAATAATAAAAAGGGACCACATGGAAAATACTCAAAACTCATGGTCACATTTAAGGGTGATCCCCCTAGGAATCCCTAGCAAAACAACACACACATAAAACATGTTTCCATGGTGACCTTGCTGAATTCACCTAGAATTCCATTATGGTTGGTCTCCAATCCTCCGATGTTTTTGTGATGGTTAACTTGTAAAACAAAAATACCTCCTTCGGTCTCGTGGCCATATCATAACATCCAAAATGAATATAAATGTAATTCCAAAATATTTTATATAAATGAATCACAACAACATCAAAGTAACGACTACATCATTTGCAATTTAATCAAAAACTATATCATCATCATATAATGTCCATTTTCTAGCTATACTCACAATATCCAAAATCACATGTCCGAACAACATTCAAACTATACCCATGTCAAATAGTATATCATCATCCACATATGGAGTGTCTCTAATAATCCTCATGCATCATAACCAAATAAAGATCAATAATAATCCATGATAAAATGTCTAACATCATACTAAAACAAAACTATAATAATGTCCATAATGTAATCAATCAGTATCAAAATAAGTATAAAAAGGTGTCAAAGAAAAGTGGGCACTACATCCCCCTCCCCTTGGACTTGAATTCCTCCTAGAAGTCACTGGAATAGATGTGGAAAATGAACTTGAAATAAGGTAAAATCCTCCCATGTAGCCGTAGTCTCATCATATCTCGTCCCACTACACTTGAACCTGATAAACCTCTCCACCTCAAAGGCTCAGGGTCATATGATCTAGGATGCGAACAAGCTCCACCATCCCCTACCCCCGATCCTACACCGTAATGATGTCCAATCTAGTACATGAGAACAATCTGTAATATATCTCCTAAGAACTGAAACATGAAACACATCATGTATGTGAGACAAGCTAGGTGGCAATGCTAGATGGAAGGCCAAAGGGCCGATACGCTCTAAGATATCAAAAGGACCAATGAATCTAGGATCTAACTTAGAACCTTTTCCATAACAGCTAGGGATATAGTGTGGTCCGACATGAAGGAACACCTTCATGCCCACATCAAAACTATGGTTGATCCTATAATGATATTCATAATTATTCTACCCGTCTTGTGCCTCCTATAATCTCTACACCGATCAATGCAACCTGTTGCTCCATGTCCTATAGAAGATCTGGGCCAAGAGATACTCTATCCTCTAACCTATCCCAACTAAGAGGTGTCCTGCACTCTCTACCATACAAATCTTGAAAAGGCCATGCGTATGGAACTCTGAAAACTATTATTGTAGGAAAACTCCACTAAGTACAGATACTCCTCCCATTTAGACTATTGATCCATCACATACATCTTGAGCATGTCCTCTAAAATCTAATTCACCCACTCAGTCTGTCCATCTATCTCTGGAGGTGATATGTTGTGCTGAAGTTGATTCTCGTCCCGAGGACATACTACATGGTAGTCCAGAAATGTGAAGTGTACAAGGGATCACAGTCATAAATGATCTTCCATGGAATCCCATCTAACCTAAAAATCTCATCCAAATATACCTCGTGTTATGGCTTTAGCTTTATAATTGGTCTTCACTACGAAAAGTGAGCCACTTTTGTCAATTTATCAACCTCAACCATAATGGCATCGTGGTGATATCTTGACATCGGTAGCCCAACAATGAAGTCCATGGAAATGTTGTCCCACTTCCATTTCGGTATAACATGAGGATAAAGAATACCAACTTTATGTTGATGTTTGGCCTTAACTCTCTCGGAACTCTAAACCTTGTGATATGAACTCGGGCACATTCCTATGAAGTCATCTCCAACAAGTACACTGCCGCATGGTGGCATGCATCTTCTTCACCATAAGATGGGCTAAATAGGGTGCACGATGTGCCTCTACCAAGATGTCTTGCCTCAAGCCTCCATCTTTGGGAACATATATCTGGCCTCTATGCCTGAGAATACCATCTATCTCCAAGGAAAAACCATCAAACTTCCCTAAAGGCGTCTCTGAGACTCAATCTCTACTTGAACTGCAATGTAGAAGCTGTCAAGAGGAAGTTGCTAAAGAATCCTACTCTACAAATCTGTGCTCATTGTTGTGGCCATAGCCATATGTATCCATCTTATAAGAGTGTCTGCTACAACATTCTCCTTCCCCTTCACATGCTTGATCTCCATGTCATACTCACAAAGCAACTCCATTCAATGCCGTTGATGAGTGTTAAGATTGGGTCAATGTGTGAAGAGGTGGTGAAGAATCAAGTGATCTATCTTAAGTGTGAATTTATGACCAAGAAGAAAGTTCCTCCATTGAACCAATTGTGCACAACTACCGTAAGCTCAAGATCATGAGTTAGATAATTGAGCTCATAATCCTTGAGTTTGTGAGACTCAAATACCACTACTCTACCCTCCCCGCATCAACACACCTCCAAGACCTACTAAAGAATTATCTCGTACAAACAAAGAACTCACTGGTGGATCTAGCATTGTAAGGATAGGGACTCCTTTATTTTCCTAAAGGCCTGCTCACATCTATCTAACCAAAAACTTCTTTCCTTCTTATCAAGGGAAGTGATATGGTGTGCAATCCGAGAGAAGTCCTAAACAATTCTTCGATAGTAAACTTCTAATCCCATGAAGTTGCGAACCTCAATAACTATAGTGGGTGTTGGCCAATCCATATAGGCTCTAATCTTGGAAGGATCGATGGTGATACCTTCCCCGGAAATGATATGACCCACATACTTTACCTATGTCTGAAATAAATCACACTTCTCCAAGTTCTCGTAAAGCTCCTTCTCTCGAAGACACTTAAGAACCTAGAAAAGGTTCCCCTGGTGTTCCTCATGTGTAAATGAGTATATCAAAAATGTCATCTAGGAAAATGAGCATGAAGCAATCTAAGAAGATCCTAAATACCCCATTCATCAAACTCATGAACACTACGGGGCATTAGTCAAACCAAAAGGCACCAATATGAACTCAAAGTGCCCATATCTCGTATGAAAAGTGGTCTTATAAATGTCCACCTCCAAAATCCTTAGCTAATGGTACCACGACTTAAGATCAATCTTATAAAAACCATGGCTCCCTTCATCTAATCAAACAAATCATCAAGATGCGTGGAAGGGGATAACGATTCTTGATCGTCACCTTATTCAAATTGGGCAAAGAATCAATACACAACCACAAGGATCCATCCTTCTTCTTCAAAAAGATCTCCGGCACCCCAAGGGATACACTAGGATGGATAAGGCCTTTCTCCAAAAGGCCCTCAAGATGTAACTTGAGATCATAGAGCTATGGGGTGGTCATCTAATAAGGTTCTCATGAGATAGGCTCTACTCCAGGAACTAGATCTATATGAAAATCAATCTCACATGGAGGTGGTAACCATGGTAGCTCCCATGGAAAGACATCAGCATAATCCCTCAAGATGGGATGATCATCTAGCGATGGTCCACTAGACTCATCCTCTAATCTGTCACTAAGTGTAACATCATACATCTAACAACCCCATCACACACACCACTTAAGCTGCATAGCAGAGATGGTGTAAATAGAAACAGTCTCTTGACCCCCAAAATCACCGACTAAATTCCGAAATCATTTGCACAAGATATAGTCTTGTGGTAACAATCCATCCTGGCCCTATGTGTAGATAACCAATCCATACCCAAAATGACTCCATATGAGCCCAAAGGAAGGATACGAAGATCTGAGGTAGTGGTGAAAGGTCCCAAATCCACTACACACTCCTTAACTAAGGATTCTACAGAGATCTTAGCTCTAGAAGCCATCTCAACATCCCAACTATGACCCTGCCTAACTACCACCAGCCTACATCACTCTACTAAAGATGGTGCAATGAAAGAATCAGAAGAACCAGAATAAAAAAGATAGAGGTAAAAATACCACCAATTCTACCTGTAGTCTCAATGACTATACTCTGATGCTCTACCTGCAAGTTCTCAACCGCTACATAAATCCTGTGGCTATGTCCCATGTCACCAATTGTAGGCTCAGAGATATGTGTCTTACCCTTGTTGTTAGGGTTATGTGGGTAATCTCTCTAAAAGTGTCCAGTAAATCCACAACCAAAACATCATCCTGATCCTCCCCAATGAGTAGCACCTCTAATAGGTGCCCTAGAAGTCTGTGGCATGGATCTTAATGATCTGGTTGTGGTCTACTAAGGTCTCTAATGGCGAGCTGCTGCTGATGGAGCTCTAGGTCCACCTGTGATCGGGAGATCATTTTTAAACAAAACATCCCTAAATTATGTCAATGTAGAAGATCATCTTGAGAGCTTTCCAATGACTGTGAGAACGTGAAAATCAGACATCGGGAGCTCTAGATATGTCTGGTCAAAGTTCAGACAGTGAGAAAGTCAACTATGGTCAACTGGTCAATATTGGACCAATGGCATTGCGACACGTGGCAAAAAGGAAAAATGGAGTTTTTTGTTGGTTTTCGATCATCGGTCTTCGACGAATGTAAAAATGGTGTACGGGAACAAGAGGCTCAACTTTTATTACGGAGGGGAGCCCGGTGCCGTTTGGACTATGGTATTATCACCAACATGGTGGGTCCACAAGCCACCGCGTGGACTATGGTATTTCATTTGGAATGTCATTATATTGCTTGGGTCGAAATTATATTATCTTGGTAAATCCACTTTCCAAATGCCATGCATATATGCCAAACTGCTATATATTAATGTTTATACATTAGTATTAAACCATCCTCCACTTACCTACTAAACCCCAAACATTAAGCCATGCATGTATATCCCAAATTTTGTGGGTTGATAAAGTTTAAAGCTTTAATAAGCCTTTTCCATGCATTGTTTGAAGTGGTCATGGGACCACATGGGCTTAACCGCCCCCACCTCTTTCTCCTCACGTGGAAGCTTCCACTACAACCGCTTCACTCCTTCCTTCCACGTGGAACATCCATGCATGGCTTAATGTTGGCGGTTTAGTAGGTAAGTGGAGGATGGTTTAATACTAATGTATAAACATTAATATATATAGCGGTTTGGCATATATGCGTGGCATTTGGAAAGTGGATTTACCAAGATAATATAATTTCGACCCAAGCAATATAATGACATTCCAAATGAAATATGGCAATAAATACCACTTGTCGACCCTCGATAGGAAAATCGAGTGAATTTGATGAGTGGTGGCAAGCCACATGGTGGCTTGTGGACCCACCACGTTGGTAATAATACCATAGTCCACACGGCGGCCGGGCTCCCCTCCGTAATAAAAGTTGAGCCTCTTGTTCCCGTGCACCATTTTTTATGTTCGTCGAATACCAGTGATTGAAAACCAACAAACAACTTCCTTTTGCCTTTTCACCACGTTTCACAATGCCATTGGTCCAATATTGACCAGTTGACCATAGTTGACTTTCTCGATGTCCGAACTTTGACCGCATATATCTAGAGCTCCCGATGTCCGATTGTCGCGCTTCTCACGATCGTTGGAAAGCTCTCGAGATGATATTCTACACTGACATCATTTAGGGATGTTTTGGGAATTTTAAAAAATTATCTCTTGATCACACCTCCCCACTGAGAAAGGATTTTTGTCCTCAAAATCTATGTATCAACCCACAAATAATGTTATCTCTTCCTGCATTACACAAACACAGATAAGAACCTAAAATAACATTATAGGTTAATAAAAATTCAAATAGTTGATTAGATAATTACATAACCGATTAGATAATAACACCCAATTAAGCTAGTGTTCAATCAAACGCCGCAACCCTCACAATTCTATGCACAATCGTGAACTGTCATACCCCACTGTAATGCCATCACAAATAACTGACTAGATAATAACACCCATTCTATTACGGAAAGCTAGTGTTCAACTGTCACTTTGTGATATGGCCGATTACCAAAAATTACAATTCCATAACATAGATCAGTATACAAGACATCTAAATTGCCCATAATTAGGCTAGTGCCCACTGCCCATCTGAAACTGTAACAACTGCAAGTATTCACTATCAGAATATAATAGACTATCAACACCCAAAAATAGCTATAGTCAACAACTGAATCAACATGAATATGCCAAAACACTGTATCGCCATCACAAATAATAACTCAGATAATAACACCCATCTATAATGGAAGCTAGTGTTCAACTGACACTTTGTGATTATGCTGATTACAACTGCAAGTTTCAAATTTAGACATGCTACTAATGCCTATCCCTGCATAGTGTTTTCAACAATGGAACTACCAACCAATCTGAGAAAAAAAAACATGAGTATGATGAACCTATCACTCAAATCTTCACTTCAACTAAGTTTCCATTCATTTTCAAAGCTTAAATATCAACTTAGGAACAAATCCTTATCAATCAACAGGAATCCCTAAAATATAGCTCTGAAATTTTTTTGCTTGCCTACTATCAACAATTTACTGTAGTGCAAATATAAATTTGAGGAGTGTTTTTCCAAACTAGTCACTTGGGTTTTTCCGTTTTGGTTGTTTTACCTTCTCCGTACCAAAATGAGTTTTAGTTAGGTTTAGCACTGTTGGTTTTACAATATTGTTCTTTTTAACAACTTTCCAATTTTTTTGTTTAGAAACAAACCAACAAACCTTAACATCATGACCATTTCTATTACAATGGGAACAAAATTTAACTTCCTGTTTTTAGGATTCTTACCCATTTTACCATTTTCAAAACTCTATCTATGAGAATGATTCTCTTGTTTAGGAGAGGTAACATTCTTTCCATTTCTCGCCTTTCCTTGGTGAGATTGGTCTTTAGCACCTACCTTATCATTCACAAAAGGCATTAACTTCTTAATCAAATTTTTCCTCTTCCAACAATATGCAACAGAATGATTAGTACCTTCACAAAATGTGCAAGGGAAAGCATATTTCTACCTACCAAAGCTATATTGTTCCAACTGAAAGAGTGTATTAGAAGTTTTAGGATTTGATTTTCCCTTAGTGCTATTTTTAGTGTAAGTGGAAGGAGGTGGAATTTGATTACCTCTTTTACCTATTTTCTTACACCTTTCATTGTTCCTCCTGATGGCGGAATCCTGCAATTCTAGTGGCATAGATCCTTGGCTGTTGGAAGCTTGTCTTCCTTCAGCTACTTTGGAACTTTCTCCAATTTCCATTTTCCCACTAGAATAACCCAAACCTACAAACCGAGGCTGATCCTCTACCTGTATTGGGTTAGCATCACCTTGTCCATTTTTACCAAGGCCCGTTCCATTAAATCCCATCTTAACCATTAGCTTAGACCCAATTCCCTTAGTGTGTTTTTCAAACTGACCCAAAGGAATATCTGAAACTGAATGAGAGGAAGAATTAAAATGTGAAAAACTTATAGTGCATTCTGTCATAGTACTTGCATCTGATTTGGAAGGCATTTCCTTCTTATGTTCACCTTGTTGCATCTTTTCCAAGAGGGCATCCTTGGTCCGTATTTCTTCCTGTAACTCTTTAACAAATCCCATCAACTTCTTGCTCTCTTCAAGCATCTTGTTGACATACTCCTCTTTCTTGGTTATAGAGGATTGTGGCTCAGATTTTAACCACACGATTTCCTCTTCCGAGGAATAAAATTTATCTCTCAAGAAAGTGTTTTCTTCTTGGAGTTGGTGGTTTATGGCTTCAATCTCATCCATTTGCTCCTGTTTGGATGACTTGCCCATGATTCCCAGTTCCTGCAAACACAACCTATACTTCCAAAACTACACACTGCAAAAGAAGATTAACAAGTCCCAAAATGTCTACACAATGAAGACTGAAATCAATACTAAAAGCTGAAGCCAAATCTCCAAGCACAATTAGAAGCTAATCCAGCAATCTAACTGCTCTGATACCAAACTTGATCTGAAACTGTGTGTTGTATTTTTTATCACTTTTAAAAGTTTCCAAAGATCTTGATTTTCTTAACCAATTTTAAGTATTATAAACTCCACAAATTGATTAAATTCTGATTATTATGCATCCATAGAAGTGCGGAAAACTTGTGTAGAAAATAAATAATTGGAAAAAACTGAAAACATTCAGATAACAAACAAGATTGTTCATAATCTTTGGAAACTTTTAAAAGTGATAAAAAATACAACACACGTTTTCAGATCACTGTGTCCTGATGGGACCCTTAGGAGGAGGACCCATACTCCAACCTCTCTATGCATCAACTCTTTGTAGAGGTCTATGAGGTGGGTGGGACTACTGCTACTTTGTTGTTGTGGCCTAAATGATGACTATGAAGAACTCTGGCCACCATGAGGAAGAGGTATTGATCCCTTCGATCTACTATCTTGTATTTGTTGTATGCAGCTCCGACTCGATCGTTAGCCTGTTGGGTCTTCCCCTGAGTCTCCTTTGCTACATAGGCATTCTTGAAAACCTCAGCAGATGAACCTGTGAATCCACATGTTCTCATCCTACATATACTCAACATACTAGAGTAGGACCAAAATCCTACTCTCATACTCTGCTACTAAAAGAGATGCCTATCGGAGGTCATGGAACTCATCGATCCTCTGTTGTATGAACCTCCATGAAAAATATCTACTCTTGAATATCTTCTCAAATAGCTCCTAGATCACTATCTCAGAATCTACATGGAGATTCTACTCCTCTATCCTCCACTATAATCCTACTCCATCCCTCAGTAGATGGATCGCAACATGATATTTTGTGTTGCAAGAACAAGGAAAAATCTTGAAGCAACCGCTCAAGCTCACTAGCCATGCCTCTCCTGAAATCCACCCATGTCACCTGAATAATGTGAGGGTCAAAGCTTCAGGATCTCCCTGATGTGATCTACAGCTATGGTTTGATAGCTCCTCGGTCTCTCTGCACGCTCATCCCTAAGCCTAGGGCTCCGAGATCTCTCTATGCTTGGAAACTCTGTCACCCTATCCCCTAGGTGGTGACTCTACCCTGGCTGACTCCACATGGGATTTATCTCCTCTATGCTATTCACTGGGTCGAGGAGATACCTAACCCTCAATGGAAAGGGCTCTATCATGGCTAGTTGCATGTCCTCCTCCCAATCCTCCACGTAGAGTGGCATTGACATCCTGAAGAGTCTACAAAATTTGGGGTAGGATAGCTACTACACCCTGATCCGGTGGTGGTGGTGGTGGTAAGTTTGGGTCTATGTGAAAATTCCCCTCACCCCGTCTACACCTCCTACATAGACCAAAGCGAGAGTTAATTCATTTTTCTAATCTTTACTTAGTTTCTGTGTTTACTAAAATATGTAATTTCTAAACTAAGTTATTTTCTAGATTTAGAAAAATAAAATTGCTAGGTTTAAGTTTCATGTCTCAAGTTTTCTAGTGTGCCCAATGGTCCAAGCTTTTGAACCACTGCTCTGATACCAAGTGTGATGCCCGTTAAAACAACCCACTTGAGACCCAAGAAACAACCTAGGGTTAGTTAGGAAAATTATGGAATAATTTTTTTTTGATTAGAAGTGTCCACAACCAAGTTGCAAGGAAATAGTTGACACTAACAGGTTCGGAACAAGTTTAATCTAATAAAACATATTTTTCCTTCATTAGCATTTATCATAGGTTACAAGGTCCAAATTTTAGGGTTAGAAGTTTCAGTTAGGTTCGGGGGGTAAATTATCACCATCCCCACTCTCTAACAGGATCAGAGCTTCAACTTAATTTTTATCACACTTAACACATTCAAAAATTCCCTAAATCATTCCCATTTGGTAGGAAATTTTCTCACCTTTCCAACGATATAGATAAGTGCTCCTAACTCCTTGTAAAAGTCCAGTTATGGGCCGACGGACCTTAGGGGTCAAATTTTCCCGAAGGAGCGGACCTAGGGATTAAAATTTTCCAAAGGGGAAGGGTCAGTGGGTCATGGGGAGAATTTTCAAAATTTTCCCTTGCATGGGGAAAAGATCCAAATTGCGTCGTGTGCCCATGGGTCCGCTAAGGACACGTCACGCCCAAAACCACGGCGGGGTAGAAAGGGAGATGGAAGGATGGGCGGTGGAGAAAATGAGGAAGGTGTGGGGTGGTGGAGGGTGAGTGGAATTTTCACAAAAGTGAGGGGGAAATGGGTAAGTTTGATGCACGGGTCCATGCATCCATGGAAGGGTCTCAAAAGGGCAGGGGCGGGAGTGCGGGGCTGCGGGAAATTTCAAGAAAATTTTCCAAAACAAAAATTCAAAGTAATAAAAGTTGTGTGGTTGTCCCCGCCTCGCCCCCTCCCCCACCCACTGCTGTTACCCTATGGTTCCACGTGGTACCCTCTTGTTGGATGTGGGGAAATTTAAAAATAAAATCCCCAAAACTTTTTCCAATAAATTTTTCTAAGTTTTCAAAGGAAAATTTGGACCACGGCTCGCCAAGGAAAATTTCCCAAATTTTCCTCGCTAAGGAAGGAAAACTTCAAAGGTCCATAACTTTTGATATAAAGCTCATTTTTGGGAAATCAAGGATTTAATGGAAATCTCTCGATGCCCTCTTTGTACAGGAATCATAAATGTTACATTTTGGTAAAGTTTGAAGGGTCATTTTTATGAAAACATTTTGTAGGGTTTTAAAACCCAACTGGTAAATTTTAAATTGTAAATTTGGTCAAATTTTATCTCCTCCTTCACTCAACATGCCAAACATGCATGGAGGATTACTCTAAGAAGGATTTAGGATGTTTTAGGAAGGTAATTTTACTTATTTGATTTCCAATGTGCATTTTTCCAACAATTGATAGAAAATGACTGTGAAAAGGTTTAGGTCCTATTTTGAAATGTTTTGAATTATTTCCATTAATTTTTCTATCAATTTGAGTTCCTTGATAATATAGCATGCTAAATTTTAATGTTACCAAGTTTATTATTATGTGCAGGCCCGAACTGTGCATTTTAATTAAATTTATTTGCCAGTTTTAAAAATTTACAATGAGATCAAATTAAAAGAGGTCCATCTAAATTTTCATCTTTTAAGTATGGAATTTCATTTCTAATCTAATCTAATACATTAATTTGTTTTAAACAAACCATTCTAAATCAAAAATACAATATTGAATTCCATTTACACATTTCCAAAGATACAAAATATTGCATTATTTCCATATACATTTCTTTCTTTCAAATAGAGATCTAACTATCTCTTTTGCCATATAATGAAACATTTAATTCATTCCATGCTAGAATTAAGTGTTTTCCTTCTTCAAGCAATCATTAAAACAAGAATCCAGTTTCTATCTTTCCCAAAATCATATATTTGAAACAAGGCAAAATAATACAATTACATCTCACGTGTTTCTTCCTTTTTCCATTTTCCAAAGCAAGGATTCCAATCACAATTTGATATTCCAATTCAACACAACAATGCAAATGAGGAAAGGTCTTGCAATTATTTATTAATTGTAAAAGAAATAAAAATTTACATTCTCCTCTTCCTTGAATGCAATTAGTAGTTTTCACTTTCTTTCTTTCCAATGTACAGAACATAATATGACTTTCTTTCACAATTCGAATATGCAACTTTCATAACCAATTACATATATCTCTTATTCACAAAATACATTACAATTTCATCCACATCAAAGTGGGAAAGGTACAAATGAATTTTTTTCACAAGGGACTGGAAAAAATGTCTTCTCCTACTCTAGAATAGCAACATGTCAGTTTCCTTTTTCTTCCAATTTGATCACAAAAAGAGGGGAAAAGGCAATGCTCTCCACCCAACCAAGACATCCAATGAAATGAGAATCCATCCTTCATCATTGGCCCCTGATCCCTAACCACAACGCAATAATAAATGGATATCAACCCATGGAAATAATAGGCTTCCACAACACACAAATATATTTCAACATGCATAATCAAATTTAAACATAGTTCAACACAAGATAGTAGTTTACAACTACATTTGAAAAACATTCAAACGGAACTCGAGCTTTATCATCCAATCCAAAGGAGTGAGGACTATGGGGGAAGCTACTTATGCCTCCTAGTGGGAATTGGGCATCCACCTATAAAAAACTGCCAAAATAATTCATCACACATATCCTTATGCCCCCCACAATCCCTCCTTATGCCCCCCATAGATTTCCTTATGCCCCCATAAAGGAAGAAATGCAAGCTATTTATTTTCCATGGTGGATCCCAAACCCAAACTCCCTCCACAAGAATTATGATTCCAGTAGAATTATCTTATTCCCCCCCACATGAATTCCACATAGCCTTCTCCTACACCATCCCTATGAAAGTCTACCTAAATATCCAACAAATAACAAAACATACACCATTCACACAAATACAAAAATAAATAATAGTATAAGAGAAGAACTCAGCTCCTACCTCTCCATGGTAGCTTTTGTTTCCAAACATCAAACTTCAATGCCAAAACACAATCCCAAAACAAAAATTCCAAGTATGAAATTATCTCCAATCTCCTCCAAAATCCACAAGATCTCCAAACAGCAAAAATGCACCCCAAAGAAGTATGCCAAATGATTCAACAACCCAAAACAAGAAAGGATTTTAAATTTTACGAAAGAGGAAAGAGAAGAGGATGATGTGGATCCATGTAGGATGACACATCACACGTACTCAACTCCAAACACAAAATAAAAAATTTAATTCTCTAAAGCATAATAAAGAAGTGGGTGAAAATATGACAAATTAACTTATACACTCCGAAAAGCCCACACCCCAAAGGACTGCAAATTTAAAACATGAGTAAAGTGCAATTAAAACATGCAACATGATTAAAAAAATTGCATTAAAAGGGATACCCTCCAACCATAGGTATGGTTGGTAAATAGCTTTAAGAGGCATGGGACAAGTTTTACTTGTCCCACAAGCCTCCAAAACAGCCCCCACGGACAAATTCGAATTTTCAAGGAGGTGGAGTGTTTCATACTCCAAAATGGGACTTACACAACTCTTACAAAAACCTTAAATATTTAATACAAAGAGCCAACAAATCCCATGATTAATTTCTTATATCCAAATTTGATTTATTTAAATTTTAACCATATGTTTTCTCACATAAATTCTCCATAACTTAATTAAATAAAAGAAAGGAACACATCACTAATAAAATACATACGAACAATAATAAAAGGGACGACATGGAAAATACACAAAACTCATGGTCACATTTAAGGGTGATCCCCCCATGGGAATCCCTAACAAAACAACACACACACACACACACAAAACACATTGTCATGGTGACCTTTTTGAATTCACCAAGAATTCCATTGTGGTTGGTCTCCAATCCCCCAATGTTTGTTGTGATTTTAAACCCAGTAAAACACAAAGACCTCCTTTAGCCTCATGGCCATATCAAAACATCTGAAATGAATATAAATTTAATTCAAAAATATCTATATTAATGAATCACAACAACATCAAAGTAATGACTACATCATTTTCAATTTAATCAACAACTATATCATCATCATATAATGTCCATTTTCTAGGTCTACTCACAATATCCAAAATCACATGTCCGAACAACATTCAAACTATTCCCATATCAAATAGTTTATCATTATCCACACATGGAGTGTCTCTAATAATCCTCATGCTTCATAACCAAATCAAGATCAACGATAATCCATGATAAAATGTCTAACATAATACTAAAGCATAACTATTATAATGTCCATAATGTAATCAATCAACAAAATAAGCATAAAAGGTGTCAAAGGAAAGT
This sequence comes from Taxus wallichiana var. yunnanensis, assembly GCA_018340775.1. Lineage (NCBI taxonomy): Eukaryota > Viridiplantae > Streptophyta > Pinopsida > Cupressales > Taxaceae > Taxus > Taxus wallichiana. The sequence goes on along the minus strand of CM031234.1, from coordinate 70,964,755 downwards.
GGGCACTACAAAATCACACTTGTGAACATGCTCTACAACATCTTCATTACCCCTGTAATACTGAAAACGTAAAGACATATCAAAGAAGACTTGAGGAGGTGATTGGGGCCCTTTTCCTTCTGAGCTAGAGCCTTGGTTTCCTCCAGTGTTTCCTCCTCTGCTAGATCCACCAAGTCCACCAGGTCTTGTGCCTCCTGATCCACCAGATCCATAAGTTCCTATTCCTCCTCATCCACCAGCACCCACCAAGTTCACCAAGTCATGTTCCTCCTCATCTAATAGACCCACCAAGTTCACTAGGTCCTGTAGTGATTGTGTCAAAGGTCCCCAAAGTTCCACTAAACTACACATTGATGGTCTGTGATAATGCCCCACTACCAACACTGTACCTCGTGCCACTCCTAGATGTGAGACCAAAGGCTTGTGTACTTTCTCCTTATAAAATTTTTTCTCCAAATACTGGAATAATATGTGTAGCCATAGAAGTGGGAAATGAGAAATTATATCTCCTGGGTACAGATCTGTCACTTCCATTGATACCAACTAGGTCAACGATACTCCTCCCTTGATCTAGAAAACCAAGCACCAAGGTTTGGTCACTAGGTGGGTTCATATGTATGCCAACGAATCTTCTCTCTCCACGTAAAAAAATCTCATCGGAAGTCTGAGGGGTCTCTGGTATCGTTTTCCAAGATGGGGTAGCATAGACTTCTCAGGTTCCATGTCCTCTCGCATAAACCTCAACTTGTTCCCACAATGTAAACCTCCATAGATCCATTACAATTGTAACCTCACATTGCCTATCAATCTCCCTTTCACACACTTCACTATACTTGTGTTGTCTCTCCTCCCTTTCTTTCTCTATCGTAATGTCTACCATCTTTGTCCACCTTAGTTCCTTCGCCCAATGCTCAAAATGGTTTAGTTGTCCATCAAAAATTCCTCTAAACTCAAGGTAATAATCAATATCGTCATGGCCAGAGGAATAACACATATAAATGATCCTATGGGCTCTCGTAAAAACTCAAACTCAGCAACTTCTAGACAAGAATATGTAGAAATAGTGTACTCTAGAGTGTAGCTAGCCAACACACCTTTCCACTAATGATCCACAACACAAGTCCACGTCAAATCTACATCTTGCATCCTCTAGTATTCTTCTTAGGTCCATGCGCATGATCTATAATACCAGCTTGATCTAGATGCATATGCCGAGAGCCATTCATACAGCTCTACTAGGAAGAAATAGAAAAAGTTTCATAAAACTCATGGTAGATGTTCTCTTATACCCATCTACATGCATCAAAATAAGTTCAAGTGCTAAATCTATGATCAAATTCATCCTCCATGGTTTTGAACCATGATTCAACACTTTCCAAATTTAAATGCTCTGTCATCACTCATTTCATAGATCATGATGTATGTCATTTCCCTCTAAAACTTTGAAAAGAGAGTCCCAGTAATGGAACCAAGATGTAGTCATTTTTACACCCACCAAAGGACAAGGGAACCCCATGTGCACTAGCCTATCACCCAAATGGGGCACTCACCCGAGGTACGTTTATGTAAGTTAAGTGGGAGATAATCATCTATAATACAAAATTTAAAGGAAGTTAGTAGGAATGAAACATGCAAACATTATAGAGATTAGAATGGATCTAGATCATTACAGTCATTACAGATAAAGATACTTTAGTAGACTTAGAGTACTGAAATAGAATAGAAATGAAAATACATAGGAACTCATATTCATCTTATAAATAGACATGAAAAGGAACTATGAAGAATCATGTATGAATCCAAACCAAGAAGGATCATATTCAATTAACTTAGTAACCTCATTACATTAATTATACTTACTACAAAACACCACATTATGGAATACCGAAGTCATGAATCATAACGGATCCATATCATTTAGCTCTCAAAAAGAAATTTTATAACCCCAATCCCTTGATACATCCTTCTCCTATATTTAATCTACCCAACCCAAACAGAGTTCCTTGTAGCATTTTTGCAAGGCTCTACTCCTTCTTCCTCTCTCTCTATACTCGATTCCACCTCTACTACCTTCTTCTATGGGAACTCATATATATAGGCATCTCAAAGTGCAAAATCATCCTTTTGTGGCCTCAGCTCCATCACCAAGTGTCTGGATGTGGTCCTCCAGTGTCTGAGCTCTCCACTTTTTTTCATGATGGTATTCTTGGAGCTTCCATCATATGTCATATTCCTTCCTAGGCTAACTTGTCACTAGGCAGGCATCTTATCCACTCCGCATGCATAATCGAGTCACAATTTTCTTGTGTCCCGCCCGATACACCAAATATTGCTAAGCCCCAAGGCCTTGTCTTCCAGCACACAACAAGACCCTTCTAAAACCCTCTTAGAACCCTATCTTGTGTGCCTTCTCCTTGTGCACCCATCCTTCAACCTAGTCCTTATGCACCCATGCACCCCTTTATACTTAGTCAATATTCTGGGGGCCCAACAAAACCATTTTAAAACTATAAAATTGCTTCTATCCTTAGTCATGTTGATAGTTAACTAAGTGCTAAGCTGATATTGGAGGAAAAATTAAAAAAAACCTCATACTCATCTTATATGGCCATAGCTTGAGCTAAAATATCAAGACTTAGTTCGGGATCTTATGTGCCTTCTACTGCTCTTAAGATTTATTACACAGATTCCTTCATTGGAACTACCAAAATCTCATCTTTACATTCATTTGAAGAACCTTTTTTTTGGAATTCAATGCAATGATTTAGAATAATTGCTTCATAATTCCAAATATCATGGTATTCCACCACTTCTTTTTCAAGGGAAGTCTTCACTTTAATGACTTAAAAAATCTTTGTTTCAACTTTTTCATCATGGAAATAATATTCCTCTTCAAATGGAAAAGAGGAAACTTAAATTTCATCATTGCATCCATTAGTCACTATCTCAGAAGGGACATCATATTTTTATCTTACTTTATTTCATTACAACTAATCTTCAAATTGGTTGAGGATTCAAAATTGGATTCATACATGTCTTGAAAATTCATGTCACACATCAATAATTCAAGACTAAGATGGGAGTCTTTTGTTTCATATACAATTCGTAACATTTCTTCTAAGGTTTCTTCCTTCACACCTTTTAAAATCTTGTCCCAAGTTGGATTTTTTCCTTCATGGGTGACATGATAGAGGAAATATTCATCTTAAAATGGGAATGATAATTCTTCCTCATCATGGGTCGACACATTAGCTGATAATTCCACTTGAAATTCATCAAGAACTATATCTTATTCTTCATGGCTTACATATTTTCCGTAATTCGAGGTTACCCTCTTGCAACCCAAAATTTACAAACACTTATTCAAGATCAATACCTCCTTGAGAAGGGATGTTTGGTCTTATCAATATGGGAATCTCATCCCCCTCTTCGGTTTTTATGAAATGATTCATCCTCTTACTATATTGATATAATGTGTTAACTTATAGACTTCATTATTTTTTACAGACTTTGTATATCTCATATTTTTCACATGAAGAAATTTCTCCATATTTACTTTAACCAAGATGATTACAAAATACAAATTCATCTAAAATTTTCCTCTTAAGTATTCATAGAATATTCTTCATAACAACATTCCAAATGAGGTCGAATGTCTACTACAAAGATAGTCATTGACATCTTCTTGTCTAATAATTTATTGAGATCCATGTCTACATCATTGATCTTTCCCATAAGTGGGACCTCCTTTGATTCCATGGAGTAACATGAGCCACTAGTTTATGTTAAGGTGATTCCAAGAGAATTATTCACCTTTATAGGCATCCCATTGTTAAAGGAACCTGAATCTATTATATAATTATTCAAATGGTATATTCCAATAATAAGGGAAACATATAAAGGGTCCACCTCATCAGTCTTTGATGTAAAAGGATTTAGTTAATGTTTATATCAGCTCTAAGTTTGACTGAAAAAAGTTTGTAAAGGTAATGCACTACACCTATAGTGCCCACTTCCCTTTGACACCTTTTTGATACTGAGATTGATACTATTGATTACATTATGGATATTATTATAGTTTTGATTTAGTTTGATGTTAGATGTTGGACCATGGATTATTGTTGATCTTGATTTAGTTATGATGCATGATGATTATTAGAGACACTTCATAAGTGGATGATGATATATTATTTGACATGGATATATTATGAATGTTGTTTGGACATATTTTTTTGGATATTGTAAGTAGACCTTGAAAATAGAAATTATATGATGATGATATAGTTGTTGATATAAATTGTAAGTGATATTGTTGATTGCCTTGATGTTGTTGTGATTCATATGTATAGATGATTTTTTGATTATATTTATATCATGTTGGATGTTCTGATATGGCCATGAAGTGAAGGAGCTATTTGTGTTTTTCAAGTTAAACTATCACAAAAACATCAGGGGATTGGAGACCCACCACATTGGAATTCTAGATGAATTCAACAAGGTCACCATGGCAACTGTATTTGTTGTGTGTGTTGTATTTTGTTAGGGATTCCCATGGGGGGATTACCTTTGAATTTGACCAAGGGGTTATGTGTATTTTTTAATGTTGTTCATTTTTAGTATTGTTTGCATGTGTTTATTTTGTAATGCATTTACCCCTTTCATTATTCTTTTAATTATGGAGAATTAATGTGAGTAATCATATTGTTAAAATAAATCAATTAATCAAATTTGGGATATAAGAAAGTAATTATAGAAGTTGTTGGCTCTTGTATTAAATGTGGTAAGTGATGTGTAAGTAATGTGTAAGAATGTGTAAGTGATGTGTAAGTATGTGTAAGAGTTGTGTAAGTCAGATTTTGGAGTATGAAACACTCCACCTTCTTGGAAATTTGAATTTGTCCTTGGAGGCTGATTTTGGAGGCTTGCATGGATAGGTAAAATTTGTCCCATACCTCTTACTTTTATTTACCGACCATACCTATGATTGGAGGGTTGAATTTGGACCTTCTTTATGCATTTTTATATGACTAATTATAAGTTTTAATTGCACTCTTCTTAAATTTTATTAAATTTAGTCCTTATGGGGTGTGGGATTTTTGGAGTATGTAAGTTTATTGTCATATTATTCACCCACCTCTTTATTGTGCATTGGAGAATGAATTTGAATTTTGTGTTGGAGTTGAGGATGTGTGATGTGGCATCCTACATGGATCCACCTCATCCTCTTCTCTTCCCTCTTCTATAAAATTAGAACTCCTTGCTTTGTTTTGGGTTGTTGAACATTTTGCATACTTCCTTTTGGGTGAATTTTTGTTGTGTGGAGCTCTTGCTTTTGGAAGGAGATTGGAGACCCTTGCATGCTTGTTGGTTGTTGATTTTGGACTGTATTTTGGCATTGGAAAGCTTGCTATTTTGGAACTTAGACAACTCCATCATGGAGAGGTAAGATCTTGGATCTTGAAATACTCCTTTTCTTTATGAATGTACATGTTATTGTGTGAATGTTTTAGCATGTTTGTGGGCTGTTTGGGTAGACTTCCTAGGAATGGTGTAGGAGAAGACTATGGGGTACTCTTGAGGGAGGCATAAGTTTTTGGGGAGGTATAAGTGTGGAGGGAGTTGGGATTGGGTTCCACCTTATAAAAATAAATAGCTTGCATTTATTTACTCGTTATGGGGTGCCATAAGAGGTTAGGGAGGCATAAGGAAATGTGAGGAATAAGGGGTACTTGGGGGAGGCATAATGCCATGACAGGGTTTGAAATGATATTCATATATATATATATATATATATATACTTTGGTGGGTTGTTCTCGGTGGTGATACCCATTTCCCCTTTTGGGAGGCATAAGTAGTATCCCCCATAGTTTCTTGCTCCTTTGGATTACTTGATAAAGCCTTAATATTGTATGTGATGTTTATAATGTAATTGTAAAAGTACATTCTATTTTGGACTGTGTTTTATTGTGAAAATGTTGTGTGTATGTTTTGTGGAAGCCTATTATTTCCATGAGTTGGATCACACCTTTTATTGCATTATGGTTGGGGCTCGGGGGATAATGAAGAAGGAAGGTTTCTCCTTTTCATTGGATGTCTTGGTTGGGTGGAGACTGTTGCCTTTCCCCTTCTCCTATTGTGATCAAATTGGAAGAATTCATGCTACTGTTCTAGAGCAAAGGAGAAAGATAGTTTGACAAAGATTACCTTGTGAAATAAAATCTCATTGTAACCCTTCCCACCTTGAAGTGGATGAATTTGTAAATGTTTTGAAATGGAAAGATGTTGTATGGATTATGAAATTTGTAAAGTGAAATGAAAAAGAGATAGAATCTGTTTTTGCTTTGAAAGAATGCGAAGGAAATGTAATCTGTATGATGAATTTTGAATTATGAAAGAAGGAAGTTGTAATTTGTCCTTTGGAATCAATAAATAGTGTCCTATCTTTCTCAAATTGTAATTTTATATTGAAATCTGATCATTTAATTGTTTCTGAAATCTCTATCGAAAGAGAGAAACACATATGAAGGAATGGTAATATTTTGTATTTTGAAATACGTTAAAAATTAGAAATCGAGACTTTGTATTTTGGATCTTAAATGGTTTGATTAAATCACTTAAATGTATTAGACTAGAATGGAAATGAATCTCCATACTTGGAAGGTGAAAAATGATAAATAAATCCTTTAGAAATTGATCTCTGTTTTGTATTTCATCCTGGCAAATAATTTATCTAAAATGAACAGTTTGAACCTGCAATTCAAGAAATAAAAATGAAACATTAAAATTGAACATGCTATGATGTAAATGAATTCAATTCGGGCTAAAAACTTAAGGAAATATTTCAAACATTGCAAAATTAGGCGCAATCCATTTGGAGTCCCTTCATTGTTAAAAGTTGTAAAATTGATTTGCAACTCAATTAAACCAATCAAATCTGGTTTTCCATCCTAAAATCATCCTAGAACAATCCTCCATGTCTGTTGGGCATGATGAGTGAAGGAAAGAATCAAATTTTGAACAAATCCTTTAAGTCAAAAATTTACCAGCTCACACTATATAAGTCTCAGGGGATGTTTCTTTAAAATTGACCTAATAAACATTATCAAAATCTAAAATTAATGATCTTTGTACAAAGAGGACATCGATATCTTTCCAGAAAGTCCTTGTTTTCCCAAAACTGAGATTTCTATCAAAATTTATGGCCTTTTGAAGTTTTACTTCATTTTGGCTTCAAAAATTAATCTAACTGTCAAAAAGAAATTTTGGAAAAATTTCCCTGTGGACCCAGTGCCCCGCTTTTTACTTTTATCACCTTTCACGGGCTTAAAATTCAAACTTAACCTTTTTAAAAAATTGGCAAAATTTTCTAACTTTTCCCGCCGCTCCAAGGTCCCGTAGCCAATCAGAAGTTGGTACATGGCCTTGCTGCAACGGCAGAAGCATGGAATTCATTTTGACCTTAGCGTTTTAGAAAATTTTTGGGAAAATTTCTAGTTTTCCTCCACCACCCACAACTAATGGTAGGATGACACGTGGCAGCCCTAGGCATCGGCGAGGCACGAAACGTTTTGCAATTTTGAAACTTTAACTTTTGCTTTGGCAAAAATCCCAAAGTTTCCCCCCCCCCGGCCCACAACTTAATGGAAGGTCGACACATGACAGCCTTTAGGTGTCGGCAGAGGCGTGGAACATTTTGTACCTTCGAACTTTTTACCCTTAAAATCTTAAAGTTGAAAATCTCTCTGATGGCCCGACTTCCCGCTAGAGTTTTCTCTGGCTAACACGTGTCCTCTTCGGGCCCACGGGCGCGTGGAGGAAAATTACACTTTTTCCCCGAAAAGGGAAAAAAATTCTAAAACTCTTCCCCACTCCACCGACCCACGCAAGGGAAAATTTACACCCCCTGGGCCGCAGGAGCCTGCTCTTGGGGAGAAATTTTCACCCCAAGGCCCACCGGCCCATAACTTGAAAAGTATGAGGAGTTAGGAGGACTTATTTATAACATTACAAAGGTGAGGAAATTTCCTATCTAATGGGTGTAGTTTAGGAAAAAATTTAATGCATTAAGTGTGAGAAAAACCAAGTTGAAACTTTAATCCTATTAGAGAGTGGGTATGGTGAGGAATTTTCCCTCTGAACCTAATTGAAACTTCTAACCCTAAATTTTAAACCTTGTGACCTCTAATAATTATTAATAAAAGAAAAGTATACTCTAGTAGATTAGAATTGTTCTAGAACCTGTTAGTGATAGTTGTTGTCTTGTAACATGGTTGTAGATTCTTTTTAATCAAAAAAATATATTCCATAATTTTCCTAACTAATCCTAGGTTGTTCTTGGGTCTCAAGTGGGTTTTTTTAACGAGCGTTACAACACCATCACCAAATAAATCTGGATCAAGCTTTAGAATATTTACAAAAGAGATGACAAGGTAAAATTTTCCAAGCTATAGACCTACAAGGCTTAGTTTGAAAGCTTAAAGATGAAAGAAGATGATACTATTGTGACATATATGTAGAGGGTAGATGAAGTGATCAATATGATCAAAGGCTTAGGTGAAAAACTAGAAGAATATGGTATTATTAAGAAAATTTTGATATCTCTAACCACCAAACATGATTTAAAGGTTTCAGCTATGGAAGAAGCTAAAGATATGAAAACTCTGACAATGGATGAACTACGAGTATCCTTTCAGCATATGAAATGAGGACTATTGGATCAAAGATTACCAAGAAAGAGGTTGTGTTCAAAGCCAAGAAAGAGACCCATTCTAAGAAAGAAGAAGAAGAATTAGATTCAGAGAAAGAAATAGATGATGAAAAGATCAAAGCCATGTTTTTAGAATACTAAAAGAGGATCGTAGGTCATTTTCCAAATAAATGCCCAAAAAGTATAAATAAAACTAGTTTGAACATGAATAAGAAATTCATAGACACATCCAGAAAATAAGAGTCACAAAAAGAAAGATGGTAAGAATAAGTACTTCACGAAAATAAGAATTTAGACACAACAAGAGAGTCTAGTGAATTAGATTTAGGAAACACAGAAATTTATGAAGGAGAGAATGATGAAGACCAGTTTGAATGTCTTTTTATGGAAATGGATTCCCTTGAAGAATGTAGTTCAAGAGGAAAGAATGCAGTTGAATGTGAACACTACGATGAAGAAGAAGCAAAAGTGAATCTAGAAGATAAATAGATAAGTTCTATTGAAGAATTGAGATTATGTAGAAAGAAATATAAAAATTTGAGATGCACATTAAAAGACTGAAGAAAAAATATGTGTTTTTGAAAAAATATAAAATCTAAGAGAATAAGAAGAGGCCAATGAGATCAAAGAGCTTGAGATCTAGCTAGAAAATATTTCTTAGACTTACAAATTAAAGGAGAACAAGTGCATAAGACTAAAGTTTGAATTGGAAAAACTCAAGACCGAGATGGAACAAATGAGAAAGAAGTTGATAATGTATGAGAAGTTAGAAAAGAGATCTAATGTCTTGACTAACATACTTTGCAGTCAGCGTGATTCACATGATAGATCTGGAATTGGTTTTAAGGAAGAAAGCAAAGGAGCTGAATCAAAGAAGAAGAAGGAAATCAAAACTACATCAACACCAAGCACTTCCTCTGTTGCAAACAATAAATTAATCAAAACTACTAGACAAAGGACTAATGCTCCTAGAATTACATATGCCATGAGGTACACATGATCCTTTTATGGTTATCATTATTCATGTAATCAGTTTGGACATAAGGCTACTAAGTGTAGAAATTTCTCTAGAGGATATAGAAGAAGTTATGGTCCATCTTACACCAAATTGAACTATAAGGATGTCCACTATAATTATTACAAGAAAAGGAATGAGGCATGAGTACGTAAGCAATAATCTACTAAACATAAATGGATGTATGTTACTAAGAATAATATAAATTAAAGGAAAGAATCTTGTTAAATAGTAAAAACTACATTTTTGTGAAAAATGAAGATAAAATATGGTACTTGGATAGTGGATGTTCCAGTCACATGATAGGTGATAAAATTAAATTCATCACTCTAATAAATAATGCATCAGGAGCTATTAGATTTGGTGACAACAACTCAGCAAACATAGTTGGAAAGGGAACTCTGATTTTAGACAATGGCAAGAAAATCATAGAGAATGTTTTATATGTTGAAGGAATCAAACATAATCTGTTAAGTGTGATTCAAATGTGCAAGAGAGGATATAATGTAGTATTCCATGATAAAGGTTGTGACATTATAAACTACAAAATAGGGAAGAAATTTGTAAAGGCCAAGAGGACCAAGAATAATATGTATGTTCTGAATGAAATAAATAAGGAGAAATGCTTCACAAGTAAGGTTGATGATAGCTAGCTATGGCAAAGAAGGATTTGACACATGATCTTTAAGAATCTAGTAAACCTAAGTGCTAAATGTTGTGTATGGCATATGCCAAATAATGTAAATCTGGTAGAAACACTCTACAAAGAATGTCTACACAGAAAAAAAAACAAGGAGACCATTCAAATCAAAGGAGTACTCAACAACTAGACCACTGGAGTTAATTCATACAGATATTTGCATCCTACCGCAACCGAAATCCTACAAGGTGATGTATAGTTCATGTTGTTGATAAATGATTACACTAGAATGACACAGGTGGCTTGTTTAAAAAAAATTAGAAGCTCTAGATAGATTCAAGAAGTTCAAGGCACTTGTGGAGACTGAGAAGATCAAGAAGATCAAATTATTAAGATCAGACATAGGTGGAGAGTTTTGGTCCAATGAGTTTGATGAGTTTTGTGAAGAACATGAAATCAGAAGACAATTCTCACCACAAGGACACCTCAGCAGAATGGAGTGGTTGAAAGAAAGAACAATACTATACAAGAAATGGCAAGAACTATGTTGAATGAATCAAAGATTTCATATAGATATTGGAGTGAAGTGGTATACACAATGGTCTACATATTAAACAGTCACAATTGAGGGTAAACTGTGACAAGACACCTTATGAACTATGGAAGAACAAGCCTATAAATGTGAAACACATAAGAGTATTTGGAATCAAGTGTTACATTAAAAGAGATGAAGAAAATATGGGAAATTTTGACTCTATAAGTGATGAAGGAATATTTTTGGGTTGTTGAGTAGTTAACGTGGCTTACAGTGTGCTACAATAAAAGGTTATAAAAATTTGTTGAAATCATGAATGTGAAGGTGGATGAATCTCCTAGTTCTAACGATTAGAACTATGGTAGTCACAAAGAACAAGAAGATGATGAAGAAATGGAGAGACCACATGCATAAGTAAAAGAAGCGGAAGAAAGACCAGAAACTAAGGCACCCTCAAGACAAGTTAAGAAATATCATCCATCAAATCGATCATTGGAAAATGGAAGGAAATATTATAACAAGAATAAGGCTAAAAGAACAACAAAACCATAAATACATAGAACTTATATCAATAATATAACCTAGAAGTGTTGCAGAAGCATGCAAGGATCAGCAACAAGGTTCATTTTAAGAGACATCTTAGAAATCCAAGGTGGAAAATACCTGGCGAATATCCTCGGAACTAGTTTTGTAGGAAGGTGAATCTTTGGGGGTTCGACAACAAAATTTTCACCTGATTTTTAAGTGGTGTGACAGAAGGCTATAGATGCATGACATGATATTTATTGTCATGTTTCAACAAACCTCACTGATGTGCATCGACAACCTTGTTGACACACGTCGCGAGGGTGTCGTCATTTGTCATGCATATGTAGCCTCTACTCTCTGGTCGCGTGAAAACAAAATCTTTATGTCACGCATCAAAAAACTCTCTGTCACATGTCTACTTCCTCCGCACTCCTGTCACATGTCAACAAAATCTCCCTGTCACGCGTCAAAAACTCTATCGCACGTCTACACCTCCGCCTCCTATCACGCGTCTATAGCCTCTCCGCCTTGCTATTGCGCATTTATCGTACTTTGATAATACATATACCCCCAGGTGGTATGAGTGAGCTAGTAGTGTTCTACCTAGCGAATAATCTAGGATTATATAGGGGATAGTTTCAAAGGGTGAAGCCGACCCTAAAAAAAAAAATTAAACTGTAATTTTTAGGAAAATAGGTCATCGAACCGCACCAAAAATTTTCCTTTTCAAATTTTTCAAAAATGGAGTATTCACAATATTATGAATATTCTCCACTAATATTATCCCTTATCAGCAATGGGTAGATTCCATGAATGAATAAATTGATCAAATAGAAAATAATGAAACCTAGGAACTTGTTCCAAGACCCAAAGATAAGAATGTGATAGGAACTAAATGGGTATTCAGAAACAAACTAAATGAGAAAGGATAAGTAACAAGAAACAAGGCAAGACTAGTATGCAAGGGATATGCACAGATGGAAGGAATTGACTTTGAAGAAACATTTGCACCAGTGGCAAGAATGGAAGAAATAAGACTATTTTTAGCTTACACGGCTCACAAGAAAATTAGAGTATACCAAATGGATGTTAAGTCAACATTCCTTAATGGATACTTAAATGAAGAGGTATACATTGAACAACCTGATGGTTTTTCCTTAACAAATGATAAATATTATGTGTGCAAGTTGAAAAAGGCTCTATATGGGTTAAAGCAAGCACCTAGAGCATGGTATAGTAGGATGGACAAATATCTCATTAAGCAAGGTTTCAGAAAAGGTGTAGCTGACAACAATCTCTATATAAAAGAGGAAGGTAATCATCTACTCATTCTCATTTTCTATGTGAAAAATATCATATTTGGAGGAGATCATTATAAAATGACCCATGAGTTTACTAATGTAATGAGAAAAGAGTTTGAAAATTCCATGCTTGGAGAAATTTCATTCTTCGTGGGACTATAAATCAGTCAAAAAAACAAAGGTATTTTTATATCCCAAACCAAATATATAAAAGAAATGTTGAAAATTTTTAGGATGGAAGATTGCAAATCTATAGGCACACCAATGGAAGTGGGTTGCAAGATGATAAAGGATGAAAAATCACCAAAACTAGATAAAAATTGTATAGATCTATGATAGGAAGTCTTCTCTACTCCACAACATCAAGACCAAACATCATGAAAGAAGTTGGCTTAGTTGGGAGATTTCAAGAAGAACCAAGAGAAACACACTTCAAGGAAGTAAAGATAATAGTGAGATATCTCATGGGAACAATTGATTATGGACTCTGGTGCCCTAAAATTAATGATTTCATCATAAAATCATATACGATGCAGATTGGGAAGGTAGTATTTATGACATAAAGAGTACAAGTGATGGAACATTTTTTTGGAAATTGTTTTGTATCCTAGCTAAGAAAGAAACAATCATTAGTGGCACTCTCAACATGTGAAGAAAAATATATAGTTTTCACAATGTGTTGCACTCAGGTTTTATGGATGAAGCGGATATTAGAAGATTACAAGGTAAAATATGATAATCCAGTTCCTTTGTTGTGTGATAGTATAAGTGTAATAAGTATCTCCAAGAACCTAGTGTTCCACTCAAAAAATAATCATATACTTATAACTTATCATTTCTTTAGGTAATAAGTGAATGACAAGAAGATAATTTTGGAATATGTGAGCACTAAAGAAGAAATTGCAGATATAATGACCAAGCCGCTACCAAGAGAAACATTTGAACACCTAAGGAATGAATTAGGGGTCATTCCTAATCCCACCAATAACTAGAGGGTGTGCAGACAAGGAAATGGAGCATTCTTAGGTAATATCAACTCCTAAATAGTTCCAAAGTAAGGGGGAGCTAATCTATTAGCTCAAATTTATCAAAGTATGCATCATCTCAGGGGAATATTACATGCAGACACGCCATGATAGATGGATCAAAAGCATAAGTATGGGGGTATCTTCTTATGGTAAGAACATTTTGTACTCAGCCGGCCCTTTTTCATTGTTTTCAAAGGGGGAGATAAGTTAATGAAATTCAAAACCAATTGAATAAAGTCAAAAGGGTGAGAGAAATTGAAGTGTTGTAGTAATATAGCTAAAGGAGAGAAAAGAAGATATGAGAAACCATCCTATTACATTCAAATGAGGATAAATGTTGTGATATATAAGGGGAGAGATGATGGAACCATCCAAATTATATACACAGTTTAGATAAGCTAAAAACAAAAATCAGGTATGTAATTATTTTTCCATCAAAATGTTTATGAAGGTTGGAATGTTGTCATCAATGACAAAGGGGGAGATTATTGGACCTTTTTCATGTGTCATATGTGTTTTCATTGATGTCAAGTTGGATCAGTTGATGTCAAGTTACATTGATGGAAAAAGGAGTAAATTGGTAAAGTGAGAAAGATGAAAAGATGAAGGTTGATTGGTAGTGTCAGCTCATAGAGGCTTCAGGATGACTAAGGATAAGCTCTAAAGGACTTAGTCAATGTTTTTCCAAGCCGCAGATATGAGGAGTTATCTACCGAAGACTAGGATTAGTCTCTAAAGTTTGTAGAAATCCACGAAGCTCTAGAAGAAATTACAGTAAAGTAATTAAGTACCTCGATAAAATTTAGCCAAAGGAAAATCCAAAAAGTGAGATAGGTGAGGCCTTGAATGTGAAGGAAGATTCGAAAAGGTGAAGAAAAATCCTTGGATAAAGAGAAAACCCGTGAAAAATTAGAGAAGCCGCTAAGGACATAAGATAGCCATAGAAGACTAGAAAGGACACAAGTAAAAGAGATAGAATTGCGGACTTGGAAAAAATATTTGGGAAGGAAGAAGACAAGAAAAATGGCTGCAAGACATTGGGAATGTTGCGAAAGACAAGATAATACCGTAAAAACTTAAAATATTCCACGAAGGACTAAAAATCATGAATTAAAGAGAATAGTCACGAAAAACAATTTAAGTCACTATTAGCAGATGAAATTCATAGGATCCAACATTGTGCCATGAAAATATCAAAAATCGGGTGATGAATTTTTTAGTTAAATATTCCGAGAAAAGGGAAGGCCGAATCATAATATATGTGAATAAATTGAAGATTATTTAAGAGGTAAAAGGTCGACCTACTTGGGTCATATGTGACCATTGCAGATTGAATTAAATGAAAGTGTTTTGGTTGAATCTAGAGAAAATTTTGACCTCTTTCGGATTGGAGAAATTAGATGCATATTAAAGTTAATCTTTGGCTTAGTTACAGATTTTTTTCTCATGCATGCAAAATATGCTCTAAGAATTTATGTGAAAAAGTAAAAATCATTTGTAGTTCTAAGAGAAGAATATAACATCTGATCATAGATATCATTAGCTATTGTCTATGCAAGGAATTGATGCATGCCGCTTAGAAGAGAGACAGAAGGATAAAGAGAGCTCAAGTGAAATTGAACTATTTGAGATAAAGAAGACGTAGAGAGAAACGATCGATATCCGGATCGTAGAGATAAAGAAAAGAGAGAGTGCATAACCATGTAGAAAAGTGATCATAATATGTTGAGTAAGCAATATTGAATTTGTATGATCAAATTGTAATACCTTATTCTAAATGGGTGATTAGATAATAGGGGTAAGTCCTCCTTGCAAGTTGGAGCTTGCTAAATCAGGTTTTATTGCTCCTTGTGGGATTGGTGTCTCGCTAAATCAAGGGTTGGTGCTCCTTCAAGTTTTATTTCACTAAACTTCTTTGCTTTGAATAATATAAGCAAAATTTCAATGGGTTTTCTTCCTGTGAGGGTTTTCCACTTATATAGAGTGTTCCCATGTTGTGAAATGTGTTCTTATGCTTGATGTTACATATGTGATGCACACTATTTGTTTTAATCATTAATTAGATTAATTAATCACTGAATGTGTGTATGTTAATAACTGAATTTGAGATATAATTTTGAATAACTCGATTCACCCCCTCTCGGTTATCTTGTGATCTCTAACACGCCCACCATTCCTATCTCGAGTTGTGCACTTTATTCCTACACCGAATTTTGGCCCAAGTTTGATTTTGAACATGTTTCTTAGCTCTTGTTTATCATTATATTGATTTTTGTAAAATTTATATGGTTTATGGACTGTTGAGAGGGTGAAATAGTCACCCAATTATTTCCCCACTCGTTTGGGGTGTGTGAGATGGTTCAAAGAAAACACCAACCAAATGAGAAAAATGGAACATGATGTGCACATACTAAATAGATTCCTATATGGGAATAGGTAATACACATGGTAATAACCATGGTGTATGTAAACAATGGGAAAAAGGCTAGCCAAAAGTGTTAGTCACAAACAAACATACATGATGTAATAGAAATAAGTCACAAGACATAGTAACATTACAAAAGACACAAGTATTTTGTTGAATACATGGGAAACCACTCAGGAGGTCACAAGAAAATCAAATGCATCAAGGAGGTACATGAAAATATACAATGAACATAGGGCATAGCCCACAAAAAATGACAATAAAGAGACAATCAAATAAGACAAGATATAAGAAAATCAGAGAACCATGATTGGAAGTAGGCATGTAAGAAAAATGCTACACGTGAATATCCCATGAACATGTTATAAAAATTGATACAATTCCACAATGTATAAAACATATAAATAGGAATGAAAGAAGTAAATGTTGCTGTGATATAGCTTAAATATAGATATAATAAAATTGTAGATTCCTAGGATCCTCAATGGGAATAATAAGGTACAATTCCAAGCATCATGCATCATGTAAGAGCATGTAATTAATTTATATTCACCTCAATAATACCCCGTGAATGTACATTTTTGTATGGAAAAATATACATCATACCATGAATCAAGATAACATGATAAGTGACGTGCAACATGGAATAGTATAATAAAGCAAGAGTACATCCAATCAATATCTAAGCTAGTATTTTTTATTTTTGTAAATATGTGAACATGAAATAGAGTAGCTATGAGAGGGGAGCAAGGTTTCCCCTAGTGTATGTGTGAAAATTGAGGTCCATGTAGGTAATTGCACCCTCAAGATTCATGCATAGACCTTGAACAAGAGTGCATCATCGTAGAGAGGGGGAGAGGTATGCAACCAAGTGTGAATTTCATGGTGAATTAAGTTATTTATTTAAGAAATTATTCTAAATTAGAGTCATAATTGAAGGGGATAACACAAGAGATACCAACGAACACTATCAATATAGTGAGGGAAAACCCAATTGAGTCTAGATCCCAAATATATGAGTAAATGGAATTATATAAATAATACGAGTATGTCTAATAGGAGAAGCTAGAATATGTGGAACATTGGTTATGTTAGAAATAATGGACAAAGTAAGTGAAAACATAAAGATAAATATGTAATTCAAGAGATGTATAGCATATGTAGAGTAAGGAGGCTCATTAATATTGACAAAAATAATGGAGGAAGAGACACAAGACTCATCATAAGTAATATGTGCAATTTGGAAAGATTGGAAGAATTAAAGTTATATGTAGTAGCCCCTATGATCATAGACATAAATGTGGAAATAGGGGAATTGATTTCCCCAATGGATGCAACAAGATGAGGAGTAGCCATAGTAAATGATTCATGCATAAAATCTTGGAAAGTGAGAGAATTAGGAATCATTATCAAATCAACACACTATGTTCTAACTTGTGATGAGGAAGGTGCAAGAGTGATGTAACATTGGAATCAGTAAGCATATGATCATTAGAAGTGCATCGAGAGTGAGACATACTGGGAGGAGTATCATGGGTGTTGATAGAAAGTGTATCATGTAAATTAGTAGCACTATAGTCCATCACAAGAGAAGAATGATGTGCAATATAAGTAGTAACTTTAGTATCATGTATGAGAGGGATATCACAAGGAGTAACAACATGAGGTGTGGAATCTATTGTAGCATTATCCATGGAAGAATGTGTGGCAAGGGAATTGTGTGACTATGGAATGGGTAGAAAGAGATGCATATATAGTA
This sequence comes from Taxus wallichiana var. yunnanensis, assembly GCA_018340775.1. Lineage (NCBI taxonomy): Eukaryota > Viridiplantae > Streptophyta > Pinopsida > Cupressales > Taxaceae > Taxus > Taxus wallichiana. The sequence goes on along the minus strand of CM031234.1, from coordinate 70,946,817 downwards.
TGTAACCAAGGAAAACCTAGAAGGATATTATAATTTATATTATTGTTGTCATGAGATTTTGGAGGGGAAAAATTCAATATTGAAAAATGACAACTATGTCGCAGTGTCAAAATTTTTGGCCCGAAATCCTTTTCAAACCACCTATACATATCAATATACCCTAAGTGTAATATCCATGATCATTGAAAGTATTCACATGTGTTGTGTATACTTTTCTTGATGTTGGAAATGTCAAAATATGGTCATTCAATTCATTTAGTACGGTACTTATGAGAGATAATATTTCAAGAGGGCCTAAAAGGGTTATTTTTAGCCTTTCTGGGACAGTGTGTGTGTCCTCCAAGCCGAGTTAAAAGATTAAATTCATCGAGAAGTGGTATGCAGGAGATAAGAACATATTTCAATAGGTTTAGGAATATTTGGGAGTGTTTCAAAGGTTTAGGAACAAGTTGTGCAACTACGGGTTTCTAAGGTGCAAGGAGTAAGTAGTGGAAAAAATCACCAAACTCAAGGAAGATTATAGGATCCTTGATATTTGTCAAGAGGTAAAAAAATACCATTGGAAAGATATTTCAATTCCCTACATGATGGAAAAATCAGATTCTTCTCAAGGCATAGGCTATTTTCAAGGCAGAGCAATTTATGAAGACTCACCTTGCAGTCCCAAATGAAAAACATTATTTTTATGCAGAGGAAGAATCAAGTATTAAAAACCATCCCTTTCATCTCAAAATGGTATTTAGAGTCAAATTGATATAAAATTTCACACAAAAATACCTCCTATAACTTTGGGAAAGTTGGTTTCATCATTTTAGCAAGCTTAGTCAAATTTACGATTTGGAGCCAAACACATTTTGGTATCCTAATTGTCTCGACTGTCTAGGAAAATAGGGATAGTTGGAATAGTTATGGACAAAAAAATATCCCTACCCAAAATTGAATCCCCTAGAGCCTCATGTGACCTGTTCCTCTCTCCAATAAGGTGTTATGTGATCATGAATGTAATTTTTGGCTAAGTCCCGACATTTTCCACCTTAGCACATTTTATGCCCCAACTATTCCAACTCTCTAGACAGTCACAAAATTTGGGACAAAAAAATTTCCCCACCCTCATCCCCTTTATAGGTTCATGACATTATCATAAGTTTCTCCCTCGGGCGATAAAAGTGCTTATATCTCATCTATCTATCTCCCCAAATCATTTCTTGCCACTTTTCATGCTCAAAGAGCAGGGTGCATTTTACTTGTCCCAACTATCTCAGCACAATGGGGATAGTTGGGGAAACAAATTTACCCCACCCCCAAGTTGGTTGAATACTCATAAAATAAACTAAATTTTTATACACTACTTCTCTTTTCACCTGTCCCATGAAGTGAAACGATCGCCGTAAATATTTCAAACAAAAAGTAACTTATTATCACCTCATTATTTTCCATGAATCCATGAATGTATCTCTATAACCTCCATTAAACCTGAAAATTTTGTAGAAATGACGTTAAAACTTCTCGGAGGGGCCATATGCACCAAGATTTTAAAAATTCATATTTTTCAAGCCTATGAACGAAATCGGGTGGAATTTTCTCACTTACTTCTCGCTCCAAGATCCTTCAACAAAATTATAGAAACAAAACAAATGATGCTATCAATAATTAATGGTATAAATCACTATTTTTATACCCTAGCATCTAATTTTTAGTTTCCGGCATTATGTAGGTAGATTGAGCTGAAATTCGAGCACAAGATAATAATGAGGAGCATAATCCAATGATGTCATTTTCTTTGCAACCAAATATGGAAAAAAATTGTTTCTAAAAAATAGTAAGTATTTTTCATCCTATCTCTTTTAAAATAGTAACTTTCCTAAAATTTCAAAACCTCTCGAGAATAATGCACTTAGTAAGAAGTGAAAATGATAAACTAGCAAATTTTGGCAAAAAGGAAAAAGTAGAATAAAGTAAAAGGAAGGGAAAATGTCTAAAAATAGAAATTTTCCAAAAATAAAAAAGTTTTTTCAACAAAATTTAACTGAGCATTCCATATGATCAATCACTTCACAATTTGAGAAAAACAGGTGAAATTTCCCAAAATAGTAAGTCCTGATTCCACCTGTTAAAAATAGAAAGTCTCTATTTTGAGTGTAGAAAGCTACAATAGGATCTATTTTCAGTCACCTCGCTTCTTTTTGACATAGTCAAAATGTTTTATGATGATTTGAAAATTGACATAGGGGATTTCATCCTTCACAAATTTCTTGAGGCATCATTCTAGTCACAGTTGTGTTCAAGAGTGAGACAAAACATCATAGGGTGTAGCAATTGAGAACCAAGGGACATTATACATTCAAAAGAGATTCAAAAGGATTCAAATATCCATCATAATTCAAGGTAAACAACTCATTAGTCAAGTTAGGGCCATCGAAACCTACCCAATGAGTTGGATAAATGAGCTTAGTGAGCTAGGAGAGTTGTCCAAAGTGAGCCAAGGTGAGCTAAACTGAGTAAGTTCAAGTGGTTTAGTTAAATTAAAACATTGCAAGGGTGATTCATTACAACACCTTTTTATTCAAGGGAATATAGGTATGTCTTATCTAATGGAAAACCTTCCTTGTGATGATCAATAATTGGTTCCACAATAAGCTTATGAAAGTAACCCAAAGTGACCACTAGTGTGCCAACTCTGAAGAGCCATTTCTATGTATTCAAGAAATGATCGAAAGTGGTCTAAGGATAACGAAAATTTCTATCATGCTCGGTATCATAGAAATATCATGGAAACTAAAGTTCAAGCAAAGAAAGAAGGACTAGAAAACTTTCTTCTTCTTCGGGCATCTTACGTAATCGGTATGTTGAAGTTGATAGGATAAGATTGATAAGCTTATGGAGGAAATGAATCCATTAGACTATGAGTTGATCTGCATCTCATTAGGTCAATATTTTCACGAGGTTGAATCCCATCTATTTAAGGAATTAGCTTATTTCCTCCTTTCTGAGAATGAATAATACAAATGAATAATTATATAAATTGAAGATCAAATGAAAGCTCTCAATTATTACATTCAACCCTTCTTAGAACCCAACTTGGTATCTTCTCTTCTAGTTTAAGACATCCATCTTATCAATAGTGTTAATCCTGAGGTAGTTAAGAAAGTAAAAGGATATATGGTGAAAGGGAAGGCCATGAAGAAGTGGATTGAGAAAATCATTGATCAAGGAAAGGCATTATTTCCAGATATCGTTTCTCTCATCAAGTACATTCTTGAAAAATTGTTAGAAGTAAACAAAGAAAGAGAGGAGTTTTACAAAGAGGTGATTCACTTGGATGAGATGTTTCCATTATTATCCAAGATGATATCCTTTGACTCTCACACCCTCGTGAGTAAGAATGTGTTCGCATCTACTACAGAGAACATGTCTCAAGTTTGGATCTGCATCATGGATATGAAATATGGAATACTCAAGAATGAAATCTCCTAGTTAGACTCTTGTGGACAACATGTTTTTAAGATATTGAAGGAATTATAAAATTGTGTTTATAGACTCGAGTTCCCTTCACTCACTAAAAATTCATCGCCAAATGAACTCATTTTTTTCTTCCAGGAATTGGTCAAGAATGAGGCATGTGACTCTCTTTCCTTAGATGAGGATAACTTAGAGTCCTTAGCCAACATTAGAAGTTGTATTATTGTAATTATATTGGATCGCAAAGAATGTCTTCATCAATGCAAGGGGGTTAGTGATGTCCTCAGGATATGCACCAAGGTGTTGATTTGCATTTTCATTCTAGAGGAGAATAAGCTAGCACAGACAGTAGCTCAATTTAGTAAGAAATTTAAGTAATAGGAAACTGCTCTAGAGACTCATCATCATAAGGAATGAATAAACAAAGTTCTTCACTAGAGGGAGCTTCTTCATCAGATTTTGAAACTTCCTCTCTCTTATCTCTTTCTCCCTCTTACTTGTCTCCCCTTTTAATTATTCATTAAGCATAATAATTGTATTTTGCTTCATTTACTTAAGTGAATTTCTAAAGTTCTATCATAAAAGTCCCTTTCATTTATAAAAAAGGAACTTATTTTCTCATGTCCTAGGAATATGAAAAGTCACAAGTGAATCAGATTAGGAAGATTCATGTGGGGGTAGGTGAAACATTAATTCTGATTTCTTTAAATTTGGATGAATTTTCCATTCCAAAAGATCCAAAAAATCCTAAAAATTTGTAAAAAGTAGTTCTTTGTAGAAATGGTGGATTTTGATTTGGGTGTTGAGATTTGTATCACCAACACATGAAATAAATATGCATTTCTTCAATTTACCCTTTTTATGTGTTCTTATATTTCTCTCTTTTATGTACTTTGCAAAGCACAATGATCAAGAAAGAGCTTTGTATATTTGATAAACGAATCTAATAAATGTGTTTCTAGGTTTGTTCTTATCACTAGATAGCTTCATTGTTTCTTTCCTCTATATTTAATGTAAAACTAATCCAATTATTGGGTTTGAATTTATGTAGATAATTATCCTCAATCAATCACCCAAAAAAGTTAGATTACATAAACTACTTCAACTTATGCTTGTCTAACAAAATTTGTCTCTTTCTCCCAATATTAAGAACCATCAAAAAAATGAAAATTTTCTTTATGTTCTCAATATATCTGTTTTAATGCTTCAAAATGTTATCTAACCTTTATCTAGGCTAACTCAACCCTCAAAGTCATTGGAATCATAAGAAATAGTTAGTTTGATCACCTTTTGCAAAACTACCAATTTTGACTCTTCTAAAGACAAGGTTGGAGGTGAGTTAGAGTTGAAAACAATCCATAAGCCATTCATGAAAAATAAAATCATTCTTATACACCCTTTTCCAATGATCATGTGTGGTAAAAATTGTTTGGTACAAATCTCAAAGAAAAATTCCTTTCCTTCATTATCTTGTATTATTTCCTAGTCCTTTACTACTAACCCTACTTCAAGAATCAATCAAGTGTATATTTTGTATTAGTGACTCAATCCAAAAATAAATTACCTTTTTAGGAATCCATTTGGACAAAAATAATTGGTGTAATATTTCACTCTAGCATCCTTTATTACACATGTATCAAATTTCCACTTTGATCCTTCAAGATGGGCCTTCAACCAAGTAAAAAAAGAGTTGTATTGTAGTGTCAGGGATTCCAAGTGACTTGGAGCTTGTTTAGGAAAAATTATTCCTGATTCCTAGTGAGGGGTTCATAAATATGGTTTCCTAGATATTTAGGCCCTTGAGGTAATGGTTATGACCCTCAACAATAGATTATTGATAAACCCTAGGAGGGTTTGTTACAATGACTTGATAAGTGTAATATGAGTATTAAATCTCACAAACTATGTTCCAAGGATCAATTCTTCTTTTTACAAGTCTATAGGCACGTTCCCGAGCCTTTGAATCTAACAAAGTGACCTTCAAAAATATTGCAATATGAAAAAGAGTTAAAATTCATTCTACTCTACCTCTCTAAACAAATTTTTCCAAGGTTATAAGATCATGTAATGATAACCTCATATTTAATAACCTAGGGAGTTATGAGCCTTCTCTATGGGTCTAATAACATATCATTCCTCTCCTTATATCACCATTACTATCCTTCAATCCAAGTTCTTCTTCCTAATTTAGTCTTAAATCAAAATAACACTTGCAACAACTAGTTACAGGCTTCTCTAGCTTGTGCAACCTTCTTCAAACACAAAACTAACATATTACACACACAAATATCAACACAATGAATAACTTAAAAGATTTCTTACCATTATTTTGATCCTTTAAGAGTTGATAATAAGTTTAGTTGATAGTTCATACACAAAACTCACTCCTTCACGATGTATACATCAAAGAACAAAAATATTTATTAGAGCTCCAAGTTTCTTCCTTGCTTCAATTAATCAATGTTGAAAATCAGTTACAAAATGCATTATATACTTGGTTTAAATTTTCTCATAAACAACTATGAGGATCTCATGCCAAGGGCATTTAGGGAGGTTACATGTAAAGAAGGAGATAAATCAAGATCAAGGAGTTACAAAGTCCCAAATTAACATCATGATGGAACCCCAAAGCTACCAAAAGACACAAAACTACCAAAGAACCTATAAATACCCACTAGATTACTTACATCTACTAAGAAATCCAAAAATGGATCCACAAAGGATTCAATGTTTCAAATTGTACAAAATGGAGGGAAACTCCATGGTCTACAATTTTAACCTTTAGAGCTCATTAAGAAAAAATAATATGCTTAATAAGACACTTAAGGACATTTGAGAACCGAAATTTGACTAAGTACACATATCGTATCCTTAGGAATGATGATCCTACATCATGAATTCTATTTGTGCCTACTCATAACAATAACATTCATTTGTCTAATTTCTCTCCTTTAACCCCTCATCGCTACAATTTCCTCCCTTATACCCTATATAATCACTTTTCCATAGTCCAAGGAAGTGTTCTTGTGTGATTCTCAACCTATTTGGCCAATCCACAACATGTATATATTATTAGATTAGTTTACATTCAATAATGGGAGCTATGCAATTAAATTACAAGGGGCCTAGTCTCGTGAGCATTGGTGGACACACATAGTTTCTCATATCGAAAATTTATTTCACCAACATATTTTGGAGAATCTTTCAGGAGATATTTTCCCAAGTGTACCCAAAAATATCTCTGTAAAAATTATAAAATAACAAAATATAAGATTTCAAATAAAATATATTTTAGAAGGTGACTCCATTAAAAAAAAAAATGTATCACGTTCATTTCCTAGAACACTATGAAGAAATTTCAATAATAGATTGAGGTGCTTGTTATATTATGTTTTTTCAAGGGAAAAATCACTTGAAAACATGACAACTATACCCTAGTGTCAAAAAAATTCATTGTAGACCTTCCCTAACACCCCTCTAGGTCAGTTCATCCCCTGTACCAGGCCTATCCTACCTTTTCAAGTGGTATTGTTTGTTTTTTTAGTCTTGTCCATAAGTGATGTAGGTAAAAAGTTCATTTAAGTGCTTCAGAGATGATACCTTTCAAGGAAGACTTTTCAAGAGACTTAGGAATGACTATTCTTAGCCTTTCTAAGACATGGTTCACACCCATCGGAGTAGCATTGCAAGCCTAAACTCATTATGGAACCCTATTAAGGATATATGAACATCTTATAAATAATTTTGGAAGATTTTGGAAATGCTTAGAAGTTTCGGGACAAATTCAATAAAAGATAGTGTTTAAGGATGAAGGAGATTATAGTACAAAACAACCCATGAGCTTTGGGAAGTGATTTTGGGATATCTATAACGAGTTAGAGGGAAAAAATATTCCATTGGAAAGTTATTTCAGATCTCTAAGTGATGGTGGTTTCATAAATTTCACAAAGCATACACAATTCTTTCCACAAACTTTTTTCAAAGATGCAAAATCTACGATTCCGAGAAAAAACTACTATTTTAGGTGGTTTCATGAATAATAAAGGTGTGATACAAATCCCATCCTTATCCAAATGGTGTTTTTAGTCAAGATCATATAAATAAGTTCTAAAAATGACCTCTGGATGATCAAGTTATGATGCCAACAAGTATCTCCCCAAGGTATGTTTTGGGACTTAGTCAATTTTTTGGGTGGACACATGTCACTCCTAGGTCTGAGCATAATTTCTTATTCCAAATTTCCCATCCCCTTGGGATAAAAGGGAAAAAAAATTCCCATCCCATTGATAGCCTCCTAGACCTTCATGTGACCCTCCGAAGCCCAAATCAGCCAGCTTTAGCCCCCTTGCAACAATTTTAAGTACTCTCCATCATCAAATCCTAGACTGACACTTGTCAAGACAAAAGCTAGGAAATTTTTCTCACACCAACTATACCATACCCTTAGGATAGTTGGGACACAAAAATATATCCAACCCCAATTTTTACCCTTGGTTCTTCGATGACCCCAAAAGGTGCTCTGCACACTTGTTTTTAGCTCCCTCCCCTCTCTCGCCTTTGCTAGTGACCATCTACCAATTGTCAATCCCAAGTGAGGGCTCATTTTATTACACCAAATATACCATCCCCTTGGTAATTTGGGACGTAAAATTTTCCCAAGCCTATCCCCTTCTCGTGGTCACCCATATGACCTAGTTTCACCTTAAAGGGTGTTTTAAAGTGATTGTTTTCTCTCCTCACCCCCTAATCTCGGATACCAATTATCATGATCAGGAGAGGAAAATTTTTGTGCACCATATATCACAAAAAAATTGGACACATGGGACAAAAAGTGTGTCTAATCCATAAAAAATTTAAATAGCTATTTTTTGCAAGAAAGCAAATCACAACGAAAATTTTAAGGGTACCTCTAAAAAAATCCTTAGAAAATATTTGACAAATATGTGAAAATTATATTCGCATGAATGGAAAATATCAAGACATCACTATTAAATACTACTAGATGGTATATTTTTTATATGCTACTAGTCAGTATCATAGTTTATGCTATTGACCGACATCATATAGTATTTTATTGGCGATGAGAATAGAATATGTTGCCATCTGGTAGCATATTTTATACTACTGACTGATAGCATATAGTATGTTTTCGGTTGGTAGTATAAAAATTTCTACCGGCGTATCATTTTTTATGATATTAGCCAAAAGCATACTATATGTTATCATTTGGTAGCATAAAAAGTGCTACCAACTATTTTTATTTAGGCAAATTTTTTAAATTCATATTTCATGAGAATGGTGAATTGACCCTTAAAATTGACTTGCACCCATAAAATTTTGGCGAATTGATCCTAACTAGTAGCCTAAAAATTATCCAATTTCAAATTTCAAAAACTGGAATATTTGTGAATGAACGAATATTCGCCACTAAAATTTTCCTTGCAACTATCGTGTTTCTTCCTTTTCATGCGTTTGTGAAACTCACTAATAGAAGAAATTATTTAAACATCATTATTATTTCTCCAATCCATTTATTTATTCATCCGCTATTCCAATAGGTTCATTTTGTAAAAACACCCAAATGCTTATTTTTCTATAGACACCATGTTCGTTTCTTCTCAAATTCACTTCATGGCAAAAATTAAGAAATAATCATATCTCACAATCTAGTGCATAGATTGAGGTGAGATTTTTGCATAATTATCCCTTTTGAGAGGCCATCAAGAAGAATGTTACATTATTTCAAGTGAATCCCTAGATACTTAATAACAATACAACCTTCTTTTTATGCCTCAAATTTCATTCCTCTGATTTCCCATCACTCTCGTGGTCGATCAAGCTAAAATGTGAGCACATAGGTGAAAAACCTATCTTAGTGAAGTTGATTTCATCATAATATGATATGGGAAAGAATGCTATAAAAACATCAATAAGTCCACTAATGGCTGCCATGGTAGCTTTGTGCCTAAAACCTACACCTAGTAAAATTTAGTTTTTTATTTCTGAGAATTCTAGTAGGTGAAACATGGTGAAATTTGGAGCATGATATTACGATGAAGAGGAGAATATAAAAATAATATTATTGTTTCAAAATGAGGAAAAAAATTTCAGATACTAAAAATAGAATATTATATGCTCCTCCAAATTCCAAAAATAGTAATTCCCGTAATTTGTAAGTTTATATTAGTTGGGACAATCATAAAAGATGTAAAAATGAAAGCCAGGACAAAAATGACAATTTTCCCAAAATAGCAAGTCTCGAAAAAAGAACCTACTAAAAATATAAAGTCTCCATTTTGGGTGTAGAAATTTGTAGATGGATCCATTTTCACTCATATTTCCACTTTTGGACTCTCCATAGGGTAATGGGATGATTTCACAACTCAAACAAAGGAATAAGAACTTTATAAGGGTCCTGAAAGCATCATCTTGAGCTTAAGATTGTCTCGAAGCAAGGCAGAGCATCCAAGGGCGCAATAGGTGGATTCATATTATCTCTTGGTGAGTTGGATGATTTGAAATAATTATTTTTGCGTAAGCTCAATGAGCTAAGGAGGTTCATCAATCAAGTATCAAGGAGTATCATGAGTATTTCTCATGTCCATCTCGAGCTCACATTGGGAGGTCTTGAAACAATGTTTCTAAACACTCATTTCATGGTCCAGGGTTTCCATGCATCATGTAAAAGGAAGAATCTATGATCATCATCAGAAATATCTTCATCAAAAGTGGAGGCATTTCTATTCATGCTATGGATAATTCTCCCCCTTATTTCTTCATTGTTCCTCCTCTTCTCTACCCCCTTTCTAGTCCTTTGTTGTGATAAATCATGATGTTCCTCCTATTCATTAATGTGACTATAGTCTATAGTGTAATAATCCACCCTTACCTAATAAAAGGGGACTTAATTATCTTTCCTAGGAATGTCAAGAGTCACGAGTGGAAAGGAGAAATGAAAATTCACTTGGGGGTAGGCAAGGAGTCTTCTCAAAGTTATTTAAATTGTAATGAATTCCTCCTTCTTAAGGGTTTTCAATTTTGTATGCTCATGAGAGACTACTACATGTGAATAAGAAAAAGAGAGCATTTTTATCATATTCCCTCTTGTGATCTTCCATTTCTTACTATGTACAAATTTTTCAAAACATCAATGAAAGAGAAAGGATTTTATTGCCTTTTTGATAAGAAGATTATTGAAACTTTGTGTTTCTAATCTTATCTTATCTTGTTTCTAGTAGAAAATTTGTTTTCTTTCCATCTATGTGTGTTGAAGTACTCTGATTAATGGTTGTAGGCATCTGATTTTATAACTATAATATTAATCTCCCTTTCCTTTTTCCAACTCCCTTTCTTACTTCCTCAGAAAATTCCTCCCTTGAAAACAATTACAAGCTTTTTCCATAGGTTCAGTGAAGTGTTCTTGTTGGATCCTTGACCTCTTGGCCACCACATATTTTAATTTCATTCACACATAATAAATGGAGCTTCACCATTCAATAAAAGGGACCTAGAGTCTTAGAGTGTTAGTAAATACTCACCAATATTTCCACCTGATAAATTTTATTGCTAACTTCTTGTTCCCACTGTGGGGAAAAATTGGCATATATACACCTAAAATACAAACATAAAATGCTAAAAATTATATATCCAAGAATAAATAATATATATTTGAATAAACAAAAAATAGATTTGATTGAAAACCACTGCTAAAAAACCCCATTTTTGATCCTTGTGAATGACCCTTCATATTCCACAACGTCCTCTCATATTCTCATTCCAATATTTTCCCAAAAATGGCAGAAAGGAGATATAACAGATGAATAGTTTGAGAGGAATTGTCAATCCCACTTTCAAGGATTTTGGAAACCCACAAGAAAAAAATAAGAGATAACCCCTAGTGTTTCTCTCAAGCTTCATCCCCATCTGATTCTTCAAGTGGGTCACCTAGTAATCCTATTAAAATTCATGTTGATACCCCATATAAATCCTCTGGTTTCCCTTTACCTTCCACCCACCATTGACAATTGAATTCCCTAGTGAAGGAGAACAAGAACCAGAAGAAAAATTGGGAGAATAATTTTTAAAAGTTGAAGAAAAAGAAATAATGATCGAAAAGAAAGAGAAATACCGAACCCATTATTCCGTGGAGAAGGAATACAGTCCACTAAATCTTTCACTCCTCTTCATGATCTAACGATGAGTTCCCAAATAAATTTATAAATTTAAAAGGTGGCATCACACAAATTCCTCGAAGAACACATCTCTGCTTTCATCACTTCATGTGAGATTCTTGAATCGAACACAAAGATGTTTCTATGAGACTATTTGTGGATTCACTTCAAGATAAAGTAGTGTAGTCATTATTTTATCCTCAATAATTCTTTCTAACCCCAAAAATGTTGGCCGATCATCCTGAATACATTAGGAGCTAACCCAATGCACACACGGGTTATGAGCCCCTCCTTTATGTGGGATTTTCAAGAGATTTCTTCCATTAATAAAGGATTATTTACGAAACAAAAGTACACGCATCTACTCAAAAGGAAGAATATATAAATAATATATCTACACATCAATGCATCATAAAATCTAAATAAACATTGTATTAAGCACATGGAATAAGATCTCGAGTCATGATAACACAAATAGTATGAGGGTTTACATCCATAGGAAATTTTTATAGAATAGATCCATGTATATTGATTTAACAAATTTCTAGTAGCCATATAACATTTAAAAGGGTCATCTCAAATCATATACATCAAATGAAAAAGAATCAACTCCTATAAACCTATCCGATTAGATATCCCGGCTATGATTTTCCCCATTATATCTCTTATTACGATCTCATTACCCATACATATTCTTAATTGTATCCCTTAAAACCCTCTAGTACTAAGCACTCTAAAACCTAGCACCATGAAATCAAAACCCTTATCATTTACTAACATTTCTGTAGCACTTTGTTACTCTCCTTCTCTATCTCTTCTCCCCTTTACACTCCCACATTGTACTCTACACACTCAATCCTATCTCAAGAACTCCTTTAAATAGTACCATCTTCCACCACCATGGCTTCTCTCTTGAGAATATCACATGCCAAGTGTCAATGTGTTCCTTCATTGGTGAATGCTTATCCTCTTTGCAAACCTTCCACTAACTGTAATGATGCCTTTGGGAATATTCCCTACGTGGAATATCCTTTTCTTGACCTCTAATGTTCCTCACTGGCATCTTATCCACTCATCATGCCTAGTCAGTTCTTGACATTTTTCCTCAAGTGAATCCATGATGCCAAATATGGATAATTGCTTTAAACCCTTGTTCTACCTCCCATACGCGTCCTGGTTTCACTTAAACCCTTCTTAACCCCCTTTTTCTGAGCACTTTTCCCTTAGCACCCTTCTATCTACTAATATTTTGTGCCCGTGCCTCTTAGTAATTAGTCAATATTTTAGGATCCAAAATCACCCCAAACTATGCATGTTCTCCATCCTCTAAAACATTCTACTTCCTCAAAGAATAAATAATATGTGTATTGAAATAATTAAAGAATGAAATTGAAAAATAGAAGAATATGCTACTGCTGCATGAGGAGTGGGAACTCCTTCTTTATGAATGCCTCAATCTTCTCCCAAGTATCTACTTCTCCATGCACTTACTGAATTAGGTCACCCACCAATGTACTTACTTCATCAAATCTTATTTCCTCACTCTTATCTTTCAGAGTATCTACAATTATTTCTAGTTGCTTGCTAAGATCTCTTAGTGCATCCATCCTGTGAGTGAATTGGTGGTACAATTCCTTTAGCTTATTCTTAATTGAACCCTACAAGGTTTCAATTTATTCCAACTTCTTCTCAACTTCGGATAGAATATTTTCATGCTCCACCCTATTGCCTTTGTGATTTTCCTAAAATTATTTCAGATCTACCTCATCATTAGCAACCAATATGCTTGTTACCTTGTCTCTGTTGGCATAGTTTTCATACATGGCTTTAGCCATCTATGTGGTGGTCTTTACTGTGGGTGAGGAGCTTGGAGTATTGACTCACTCTCTCCCCAATCTTAATATTTTCCTCGTTCTGGCGTGACATTACCTCCTCTACTGAATTTAATGTAAGTGGTCTCCTTTCCATGGTGAGGATGCGGGTTGAGTCTTCCAATTAGTACATGGTTGAATTTTATTTATGCTTAGCAGGGCCAGTCCGGGGTGCTTCAAGGTAATGGTGCTTGAAATGGCCTCTATATTCTTATGGACTTCATGAAATTTTTCCTTTTCATCCCTTAGCTCACGCCTTAACCGTGCACTGATCAATTCCTTCTATTTTATTTATTTATCCTAATCAACGATCTCCTTATTCTTTTTCTCAAGATCTTCGTCCCAAGACCCTTATCCTTTCATTTCTACCAAAGAGTCTTTCCTTTGCCTCCATCGATGCTTTGTTGAGAATATTGAAAAATTTCTCATCAACCAGCTTGTTGGGAATTTACCAAAGTTTTTACTCCTTGCATCCGTATCTTCATCAATGCATCTTGATTTACCCCCAACCTAGATTTATCAAAGTGGGACTCAAATCCTAAGTTAGCATTTTCCTTACGCTTGGGTACACACCTTCTTCATAAAAAGAAGACCAATCGAGGAGTTGGTTTGTGGGCATGGTACTTTGGAAGTTCGCATAGTACCTTTCCTAGATCATTAGTTTAAGTCATCTCTTGTTCATGTGCCACTATTATGCCATTTCCACATGTGTTCTACCTTTGGGAAGCTTACTACTAAGCTCGGGTCTTTTCCCATTCTTCCATACTTCTTTCCTACACTTGTGCTCTCCTCGCTTCCTTCAACACTTCTTTGTCACTTTTCTTGACTTTTTGCTCCACCAATTGTTGGATAATTCCTGAAACTTCCCTCTCTATAGTATTATCCATCTATTCCTTGGTCGCGGTTGGGGTATTTTGATCCTTCATGTTTACTTCCCTACTCCCCCTTGTCATGATCACCTTCCTCATTCTTATCCTTCTCTTAATTTACTTCTTCATCTAACTCATGTACATCATACAAAGGATGATCCGGAGCCTCACCGCAGCCTTCATAATCTTAGTTTCTCTTTTTGGTCTCCACTCTTTCTATTTCACATGGTTCTAGCCCTTTTTTAGCCTCTACTTCTTCTTAACTGGTGACTCCAACTAAGGGGAATTCTCTCTTTCTTCTTTCTCGGGTGACTCTCCCTACCGAAAACCCTTCCTTATGTGGTGACTATTTTATCATGGGAGACCTCTTTCAGCCGACATAAGTACTTGTTCCCATGCCCGACTCGTGTTCCCTTACTTTCTTATTGTCTACACGCTCGGTGACTTTTTCTCGTGATCCTCTCCTTTGTCTCTTTTCCTTGGCACACTATTTTTACGTGTAGTGGGGTCCTAAGGAATGGAGACATCATCTTCAACATAATCACTCTTTTCATACTTAGGCCTTATGCATAAGAGCACCCTCATTGGTTTCCTTCCCCGCGAGGTAATGTTACTAGTTTTAACATGTGGACATCATGGGATACATACTTCTCCACATAGGCACACTTTTTGGGGTATATTAACTTCATGTGTAGCTCATGGTAGTCTTGATCTACTACAATTAGATCAAACTTGAGTTTCTTCACCTCTTTGAAATTTTAACCCTAGCCTAAACGTATTGTGCTATGAAGGAGAAATTTAATTTACACCAAGGACTCTTGGTGTCATCTACCAAAGTAAATATGTCAATAAAAAAATGCCGGTATATGGTGAACTCAACCTCGCATTGTACTAATGACATTAACTACTCGGATATTCTCCATTCAACCCAAAATTCATCATGCATCCACTTATACCATTTTTCTAGGCATGCGTTACGAGCATTTTCCATGGTGTCATAAGTATACTACTCAAAACTCTTGGTGGGGGAGGGGTTCTCATCTGAGTATTCCCAAATAAAATTATCTAGCCCATTGGGCACTTCAATATCTTAAAAATACAATGGTGAGGAGGACATTACCAAACATGATCTTCTCTCCATTGTACGTGGCATTTATGATCTCCTCTATAATAAAATTTGAGAGGTTATAGATGGTCCCCTCCAAGATCTTGTGGCATACATTCAACCAAGCCTGGTTGGTCTATGTCCATATCTCTTGTCCATTTATTTTTATGACCAAAGGCATGGCCATCCTCATCACCGATCAGTAATTACAGAAATTTCAAAGTAGCGTGAACCCTTCTTGTAGTCATAAGCCTCAATGGTCTTCTTAATGGCTTCCTTGTCTTCCAAATCATTGTTCAATGATTTTTCCTCATAGATAAGGCTGGTGAACTTAGAAATTAGTTGGAGGGTTATGTGCATCCTCTAACAAGTGAAATAGAAGTGGTCTTTATGCACACACAACATCAACCATTGATATAGTCACTCAAGCTTTCTAAAATAGGGAAACTCGTAGACTTGCAACAACCCAACCTTCTCCATTTTCACATTTACTTTATTTTTATATATGGGCATTCCATCTAGTGTCCTCTTCTCTATAGAGTGAAATAGTTCTAGTGTCATTTCATTTTCTGTGGTGCTCTTTTTATGGTTGTAATCATTGATGGCCATCTTCCGATGTGAAACACCCATTCTTTACTAAGTAATATGTCATCCAGTTCTGCATTTCCACGTACCATTCTTCACTAAAACTGGTAGAAAAAAAATATTTTCCATTTCCCTTTCCCTTCTTTGGTGAAACATTTACTACTTTCCTTGATTTCATTCCTTTTTCGGGTCCTTAAAACTTCTTCCTCTTTCTTGGTCTTATCTCTGCTCAACTTCGTGGTCAGTAATCCTTTACAAAAGTTTTTTCAAACCCTGTGGCCTAGCTATGAAACCCTAACCTAGAAACACCCTTTTCCCACAAGATGGAGTAACAACCATGGGATTCTTCCACACAACCTTCTCCACTTACACCCATGTACTCCTTTCCACTCTGGTTTGTTAATCAAACTAGCTATGCATGCAAATATTCACAACTCTTCTCAAACCTTCTTCGTAAGGATGCCCTAGTTCACAAGAGATGTTTGACAACTTAAAATTGAAGGTAGAAAATAACGCACCCTTGAAATTATATTTATAAGTTTTTCTCTTCTCTGCAATAAATTACATAGCACCTACCAAAGGTACTTTTGCAATAAAAGTATATTTTTTCCAACTCCAACCTTCATCGATTTTCCTCTGCGCTCAATCCTACGTGAAAAACTTTTGTAACCTTCAAGCATGAAAAAACCCCTTACTAACCGTAGATCGTTATATGCATTTG
Organism: Taxus wallichiana var. yunnanensis; assembly: GCA_018340775.1. Classification (NCBI taxonomy): domain Eukaryota; kingdom Viridiplantae; phylum Streptophyta; class Pinopsida; order Cupressales; family Taxaceae; genus Taxus; species Taxus wallichiana. The sequence continues at coordinate 70,930,036 of CM031234.1, read as the reverse complement.
TATAGTGTTGAAGGCATTCTTCCTATGTGTCCTAATCCTAGTTCTTGACATCACCTACCTCATGTTGTTCCTACACTTTTCATTCTTGTACGTGGTTTCTATAAATCCTTTTAACACCATCCTTCCCTTATGTTCACCACTTCTACATGCGATCTTCCAGTCCACATGATTTTTCACCCCGGCCATCAAAACCATAACTTCCACCACTTATCACATCTCCCACCCTAGATAAAAATGGATGCACAGTCCTCTACACATATAAAAAATTTGAAAATAATAAGTGGTGCTAGCGTTCAAACACACACAAAACAAAGCAACAAGAAAGGGAAAAACAAATAAAGGAAACTTTACCAAAGCAAATCCTAGGCTAACTGGCAATACTTACTTATTTAAAAACATAAAGAAGACTTATTTATAGTAGGGCTTCAACCCAATCCCATTGAAATGGCCTAGCAACCGTGTTTCATTCAACACTTGTAACTAGAAAGTTCCTGAATCAAGTATATAGGATACAATTTATGGGCCCAACCAATGGACTTTGAATTTCCCAAGATGGTGTAGAAACTTGGAATCATATAAGAGAACCATTTTCCCAACCTCAAACTACTTGTTCTTGATGTTTCTATCATGCCATGCCTTCTTCTTGGATTTTTCTATTTTCTAACTCTATCGAGCAATATCCCGCCTCTCATCCAACTACATCAACTTATCAATCCTCTCCTCAAGCACTTTTTCGTCATATAACCATCTTGCACGTTCTATACACAACGATGGTAACATGAATTTAATAGGCAACAAAACTTCCACATGAAACACCAATTAAAAAGATATGTCTTTGATCCATCTCTTATAAGTAGTCTAATATGACCATAACACATTAGAAAAATTTTCATCCTAATCCTTTCTTCCCACATTACAAATATTGGTTAATGTGTGATTATAAATTTTTTCAAATGCCCCAATAGTCCCATTAACTTGTGGGTGATAAGGGGTAGTCTTGTGATGGGCCACAATGAATTCTCGCCAATAATATTTTAATGTCTCATTTAATAAATGGGTACCCCTATCACATGTTAAGCTTAGTGGGCATCCATATCTATTGATTATATTCTCCCACAATAACCTAGTTATTGTTGCCACTGTGTAATCCCTTATAGGTGCCACTTCTTCCCACCTTATAAGGTAATCTATGCATGTAATGATATATCATGAACCTTTCCTTCACGTGGATAGAGAAATAGGGCCTACAAAGTCAATTACTCATTTCTTGAATGACTCTGCACTAAAACTCGATCTTAATGGAATTTCATCTCTTTTCTTTAGTTTACAAAGGTGATGGCAGTGGTCATAGACCTTGTAATACTTGATACAATATTTGTAAACCGTTTCCCACAAAATTCCTACTAGAAGGATCTTGTGCGCGGTTGTATTCCCTAGATAGTGTCCTCCTGCAATTACACCATGTGCTTCCTCCATGATTTCAATGCACTCATGCTCTAACATGCACCGATGCAAAACCTCATTACAACATAGCTTGTATAATTCTCCACTAATTAACATGTAGGGTGTGGCGCGTATGGCTAACTTATTCCTTTCCAAATTCTTCATATCCTCCAATGCCACACTCATTTTAAGAAACACTCCAATATCTTCTAGGTCGAGGGCACACATTGCAATATGAACAATTTTGGATCTGACATTATATCCTCAATGTTATGTGTGTCTTCTCCCGATTCTATCCTTAATAAATGGATGAGCCCCAAATTACTCTTGTTAGAATTTGAGGATTATAATAAATACGTATTTAATCAAATTACATAGTATATAATGTTACAATGAATATTTAAATAAACATTACATAATAACATAAGTAAATAAAGAAATACTTACAAGAAATAAATAACACATGTGACAAAGTATTTATAGTGGAAAACCCCAATAGGGTAAAAACTAATTTAAAATAACCTTTTACTTCGAGAACTTAATTTACATCCAAAGAAGATCACATCTTCCTTAAAACCCTATTTACCAAGGGTAAAACCAAATCACTTGATTTTCACACCTTTGATATATTTCCCAAATATATCAATTAAGCACCTAGAGTCCTTTTTATATAAGGTGATCGGGTATGTCTCCCGACCCACCTTTTCAATCTAAAATGGTTGACATATACACCTAGGTTTATAATATTTTATACTAGAAATATAATCATTTAGGTGAGTGTATTTAATAAATATAAACATAAATGATTCACATTATTAAATGCTTACCTAATGTATATTACCTAGGTATAAATATTTAATAATAGAAAAGTATTTCATATTATTAAATATTTAACCTATATAATAGTGATGGACCTATATTAATCAAGGGTTGGCCAAACCACTTAATCATTATGTTCCAACACCCCCTTAATGTTAAGTGGGATAACATATGCTAATATATTACCTCCTTTGGTACACTATAGGATTTACAATCCTTAAACCATAAAGGTTTTATCCTAGCATATTGGGTGAAGGAATTATAACACTTTCATCATACTCAAGTTACCTTTTGATATAAAATGATTTGGAATCCCAAATATCATCCCATGATTAGTGGCTAAGTATGATTTGTGATTTTTACATATTCTCACAGGTTCTCATAAAAGGTTATTGAACCCAAGCATATAGGAGTCTTTTATAACCAAGGACCTCCTTAATAATATGATTGTACTAGATGTTTACTAATAAACACAATAACACTAAATATTTTACTGAAGACCATCTTTAAAATCTTTCTACACTTATTTCTAAAAAGAAGCCGAGGTATACATGCCCGAAGGTCTTTTTACAAAAACCAAGTTCCATTAGGAGGTGACATTGTCATGCACACTCCCCCTCAATGGAAACTCCAAAATCCAAGCTTTTCATGAAAGTGACAAAACTTTGCAGCACTCAGGGGCTTTGCAAAGATATCAGAAACCTGCTCTTCCATCGACACGAACTTAAGATCTATCTCACCACTTAACACCTTCTCACGGATGAAGTATATATGTATCTCAATGTGATTCATCCTATGATGTTGTACTAGATTATGTGTAAGAGATATGGTGATTTTCTTGTCATAGAACAAAGGAACATTGCATGGATCCTTCATATTTATCTCATCGAAAAACCTCTTTAGCCATAGAGCCTCTTTTATAGCTTCCATTGCACTTCTATACTCAAATTTTGTTGAAGAGATAGATACAATTAGCTACTTTTTGCTACACCAAGTAATAGCACCTACACCAAATTTAAACACATAACCAGAATTAGATTTTCTATCTAATACAACACCAGCATGATCATAATCACAAAATTCATATAAGTTAGCATTTTCATTCTTAGTATAATGCAACCCATAATTGATTATACCTTTAATATATCTAAGAATCCTTTTTGCGAGATTCCAATGATCTCTATAAGGTTCCTGCATAAACCTAGAAGTAATTCCTACTGTATAGGAAATATATGGTCTAGTGATAGTTAGATATATCAAACTACCAACTAACTACCTATATAAAGTAGGATCAAATTTTTCACATGTAGGTTTAGGATCAATTTTCAATCCACAACTTCCATAGGAGTAGAAATTGGTTTACAATCAATCATGTTAAACTTTTTTAGTACATTGGTTGCATACTATGCTTGAGAAACAACAATAGAATGTTTATCTTGAAATACAACCATGCCAAGAAAATGATGTAAGAGACCTAAATCAGTCATTTCAAAGTATTGTTTCAATTTTTCTTTAATTCTACAAATTAAAGCAGGATTATCACCAGTCATAAGAAAATCATCAACATATATACAAATAATGATAATATGTGATCCTTCTTGCTTAATGAATAGATCATTGAAGAACAATTAACAAATCCTAACTATTTAAAGAAAGAATTAATTTTCACATACCAAGCTCTAGGAGCTTACTTTAAACCATATAAGGATTTTTTCAATTTACAAACATAGTTTTCTTTACCAATTTCTTCAAATCCTTTAGGTTGAGACATGTAAAGTTCTTCTTTTAAATCACCATTCAAAAAGAAATTTTTCACATCCATTTGGTGGATTTCCCACCCAAATTGAGTAGAAATTGTAAATAAGGTCATAACAATACTCATTTTAGCTACGGGGCAAATGTCTCAACATAATCAATACCAAGTTTCTGAGTGAAACCTCTAGCAACAAGTCTAGATTTATGTTTTTCAATACTACCATCTACATTATATTTTACTTTGTATAACCACCTAGACCCTATAATACTTATTTTCTTTAGAGGTGGAACCAACTCCCAAGTTTGATTTTGAATTAGGGCATTATATTCAACTTGTATTGCATTGATCCACTTCTCATCCTGATAATATTCTTCAAAAATTTACGGCTCAAGTTCATACAAGTTCATTAATGTATGGTACATATGATGGCTTCTAGTCATTTTCCTAAGATCAATAGGATTAGAACTTTTTGACACAGATTAAGCCCATTTTGGTTTCTTAACTAGGGAGTTAGGAGATTCAGAAGCATCTATAGTATCAACACAAGAAACATTATCATGAACATTTATTATATTCTCATTATCAGAATCATAACCATCATTAGAAATATTAACAAAGTTAGGAACATCTTTACCATTATTAGATGAACAAAAGCATTTTTCCAAAACCATCACATTGCGGTTTTCAGTTACTTCCCTTTTATAGGGTCGTAAATCCTTATACCTACAGTGTTAATACCATATCCAATGAAAACACAAGAGAAAGAAGTCATATCAAGTTTCTTTCTTTTCTTTTTAGGAATGTATAAAGAAGTAGGACTACCAAAACTTTTAGATGAGAAATATTAGGTTTTTGATTTGACCATTTTTCTAAAGGAGTTGAAAGATGAATAACTTTGGTGGGAACCCTATTTAGAATGTAGATTGTTGTGTTCATTGCTTCTACCCACGAAATTTGGGAAGACTAGCAGAATGAAGCATAGTGCGAGCCATATCTAAAATAGTCATATTCTTATGTTCTGCAACACCATTAGATTAGGGAGAATGAGGAGAAGTTAATTCCCTTTTAATACCACAATAAATACAAAATTTTTCAAATTCTTTGCTAACATATTCACCCCCATTATCTGTTCTAAGTATCTTAATTTTATAATTTGAAGAGTTTTCAACAGATGCTTTAAATTCCTTAAATTTCCCAAGTACATCAGATTTACTTTTAAGAAAATATGACCAAATCATCCAGGTGAAATCATCAACGAAAGTTACAGCATATAAAGAACCATTTAATGAAGTTAATTTAAGAGGTCCTCTAACATCACTATGAATAATTTCTAGTGGGGAAGAGGGACTCTCTTCAAGATGTGAGTGAAAGGGTTAAGACTTTTTTTGAGCATAAACACCCTTCACATGCATCATGAGAAGAATACAAAAATTAGTAAAACCTTTCACAAGATTATATCTAGCCATTTCATATAAACTTCTATAATTAACATGTCCTAATATTTCATGTCAAAGTTTTGAATTATTCGGACTTTGAGAAACAAACTAGGATGTAGAATAAAAATCATTAAAAATATACAAACCATTTCTTTGAATTCCTTCAGCTATTATATTATCATTACTATCCTTGATATACCAATTATCTTTTGAAATTTTAATATCCAAACCATCATGAGTTAATTGAGAACATGATAAAAGGGTATTTTTGAGCTTAGGAAAAAATAAAACATTATTCAACACACCATTAGAAAATTTTACTTTTCCTTTCTCTATTACTTCTAAAGATGATTTATCATCAAGATACACACGTTCATTTATTTTCACAACATCAAATAAAGAATTTGAAACACCAGTCATATGATTTGATACAACTGAATCTAAAATCCATTCAGAATTAGAGGAAGAATACAACGCAACATATAATGCAATAGTTTTAGAAATATCATTAGAGTTATCCTTTGTCCTTAAATTATATTTAGAAGAAATAGTTTTTAATTTTTATGTATAGGTTTCTTAGTTTTTCAATCTTCTTTTTTATGTCCAAATTTACCACATTTCTGACATTTACCACTAAAGATAACACGCAATTGATCAGAAGAAAAAAAATTCTTATCAACAAAAGAATATTTAGATCTAAATTTTTGATCCGAGAAGGGCTTTCAAGGTTTGAAATCTGAATTATGAGCAAGAAGTGCCTAAGAGGCATTTTTATTAGATTCAAAGTTCATCATCACTTGATTTTCCTGTATCAAAAGTGAACTCAAGGTATTTAAATCAGTTAGATATCTTTCGTTCGATATTTAGAGTTCAAGATAGAAATAAAATTCCTAAATCTTTTGTGTATATTTAATTGAACAATAAAGTAGATTAATTTTTCACCAATTAATTCACAATTGCATCCATATAATTTTGCTTTAATATTTTTAATTTTGGCTAAGAAATTAACTACTTTTTCATCTCCTTTCATAGGAGTTGTAAGAAATTCTAAAACTAATTTAATAATTTTAGATAAATGTGTACCTTCATGCATGGATTCTAGTTGCGTCCATACCTCTTTTGGATGTTTGATATTACCAATGTGTAGAAGGTACTCATCATTCACATTGTGCAAAATCATGGAAAGAGCCTCCTGCATTCATTGTGAGAATGCATTCATATTATCTACAATTGCTTGATGACCGGTGGGAGCAACCTTAGATCTAGAAATAATTGTCCAAAGTTTCCTCACCATAAGTTCTTATTTGACCCTGATCTTCCAAATGTTGTAGTTGGTTCCCTTCAAGATCTCTACACAAGTTTTCACAAAAGGTAAGAAGTTTCCAAATTTTCCACTTGTGAATTCACTTTGATTAGGAAATAAATAACACATGTGATGCAAAGATTTATAGTGGAAACCCTAATAGGGTAAAAACTACTTTAAAAATAACCTTTTACTTCAGAGAACTTATTTTACATCCAATAAGATCACCTCTTCATTAATACCCTATTTACCAATGGTAAAACCAAATCACTTGATTTGCACACCTTTGATATATTTCTCGAATATATAAAATGAGGACCTAGATTTCTTTTTATATAAGGTGATCAGGTATGTCTCCCGACCCACCTTTTCAACCTAAAATGGTTGACAAATATACCTAGGTGAGTGTATTTTAAATATAAACATTAATGATTCACATTATTAAATACTTACCTAATGTATATTACCTAGGTATAAATATTTAATAATAGAAAATTATTTCATATTATCAAATATTTAACCTATATAATAGTGATGGACCCATATTAATTAAGGGTTATCCAGGACCACTTAATCATTATGTTCCAACAAATCTTACCTATTTTTACAACAACCGTAAACTCAAAATCTTTAAATATTAGGACCCACCTACATATGCGCCTTATAGAATGAGATTGTTTACCAAGTACTTCAAAGCCATGTGGTCCATGTAAAATATAAAGGGTGTTTCAAATAGATATTACATGAATTTTTGAAGCACGTAGATCATTGACAATGCCTCACACTTAGTAGTAGTATAGTTTTATTCTATTGGGGTTAGCTTCCTACTAGAAAAACACAAGGGGTGGTCAAAAATTCCCTCTCCAGGTTATGCTAAGATTACTCCAATATCCATCTCTAAAGCATAAAAATGTACATGGAATGGATTATCCTAAGAGGGAAATTTTAATATGGGCACGGTGATAAGCATATTCTTTAATGTGTTAAATTCCATCTGTTGCGCCTCTCCTAAATGAAATGTACTTTTTTCTTTAGAAAATTTCCAACGACATGTCAATCTTGACATACCATTTAATAAATTTCTAGTAATACCCCGTATGCCCAAGGAATCAACGCACTGCAGACTTTGGTTAGTGGGCTCCACCAATCCCATAATAACGACAACTTTGGTAGGATCCCCAAAATCCTCCTTACATATGATATGTCCCAACAGGGTGCCAAATGGAGTGGAAAAAACACATTTCTTAATGTTGAGGGATATAATAAACTAATGGAACCTCTCAAACATTAGCCTCATATTTTCACAATGGTCCTTCACTAATCCATATATTGTCCATTCATCCAAGTAGACTTGCAGAAACTTGTGGATGAAGTCCTGAAATTCTGAACCACAATGCACGAAAACACAACAGTGGTGCGTTCTTCACCCAAAAGACATGATCATGCATGAAAAAATTCCCATTTAGTGGAAAAATTTGTCTTTTATTGGTCCTCCTTTGCAATTGTAACTGGATTATATCTTGATAATCCATCTATAAAATAATAGATCTCGTGCTTGCTAGCTACTCCTTCCAGATCTCCTCGGTGAAGGGGGTTAGAAAAGTGTCAATGAAACATACCACATTAAAATCCCTATAATCAATGAAAATATGTATCCTATCATTCTTGTTAATGTGATGAACATTGAAATTATCCATTATGATTCTTCAACAACCTCAATGATTCCTAATGCAATCATCTTATCAATCTCCTCCTTCACCCTGATACAAAATTTTTGATTCATTCGATAAGGTCTCTTCCAAATTGGGCACATACCTTCCTTTAACTTGATATTAATTTATCCTAAGGAGTGGTGAAATCCTTTAAGCTCATGGTACCCATGCAGAAAAAAATCCTAAAATTCACGCAATAGATCGATGATCTTTGAAACCTCCTTTTCTATCTAGTAATCTCCAATAATAGCCTCCTTAGGTTCCACCTCCAAACCAATGTTAACCTTCTTGGTTTTCAAGGGTTCATGGTACATGTGTGATTTATCATCAGCATTATCCATAACCTTGTGTGTTCCCATAGTATGGTAACATCCAAGTTTTCCACCTCTTCACAATTTATTATGTAGACTAACTTTACTTTCTCCTTTTCTATGCATGCACGCTCAATCTTTACCTCCTCTGATTCTTCCTCATCAAAGCACATTTCCAAGCCAACTTCACCCAAAAACTCTAGTACTTTTTCCTCCACCATGTAACTATCTCCCATAGTTAGGTGCTTAACAACATGTAATGCCTCGTTCACCAATGGTTTAGTACTCTTATACTCGAAGGCTTGATGGAGATCAATTTTCAACTTCTATCGGTTTCTTGTCCTGCAAAGGTAACTCGAGTGAATGTGCCATGTGTGTGTGTAGCCTTTTAAGGTGGAGTAAATATTATGCACCCATAAAGATGGAGGAAATTATTCCACTCCTTCCATCCAGGCCTTCTCACATGTCTGGATGTGAAACAAGGTGGGTTCCTTCCCATGATAATATTGTATAACAATAGGTGTATTGCTTTAGAAAAACCTAACAAAGAATGCAATCCTCACCTCACACAACTCTAGAAGGCTCTCATGATGAATCACATACCAATGTGCTATGGTCCCGAGTAAGGTACAACTAAGCATCCTTCTCCTTTCGATATCACATCTCCACTGGGTCTCCATTGCTCACAAGAAAACATTAGGGTTGGCTCCCCAGTGTAACTTGGCAACTTTTTTCCTCCCATGTGCCTCGATTAAGTGTTCCTTTATTACTATTTTCATAGCTCCTATTATCTACCTTCTAAATAACTCATATGTCTTATGTGACCAATTGTCACATGCCATACTAGTTATATAAATTATATATTGAGTGTCTTCCCACTAAATAACACCTTCTCTTATTGGTTGCACAACCTCAAGGTCCCTGATAGTGCATACATAGATTTGGTCTAGGTCTTATTCTCCTAAGTGCTTAGTATAGGGCATTGAATTTCCATCTATCAAAGGGATGATAACACATTCCTCCTTTTTCTAAAAACTTCTATACCCCTTATTGAAATGTAAGTTAGCATTGTTCTTATAACACTAGGGGAACCCAAGTAACGTCAGAAATTTTTCTACCTCAAAGAAGCGCCAAGACTTCAATGTCTCCATTGAACTTCACCCCTTAGATAGTGATAGCAGCATCCTTTAAAACACCAATGGACATTGCCTTTGTCTTGTTAGCCATATACAACACATTTTAAGATGGCTGTAATGGGGGCCTTCCCATTCGATTCCATGCATTGAGGGTGAGAACATTAACTCTCACACCCGTATCAAGTAAAATATTACTTAGGATTCATCCATAAAAAATTGCATTCAAGTTAATCTCCTTATCATAGTCAAGGTTGTGGGGAGGATGGTTAGCATGTGAGACATGCCTCCCATACTCTCCTCTAGCACTTGGTACTTTATCTCTCAATCATTATCCTAATAGAGGAATGATATTCTATTGGTCTATCATCTTACACACCTCTTTGACATAACATATATCTTCTTGAGTGACCTCACCACTTTTCTTCTACTCCAAATTCTTGGACTACTATTTTAGACACTAAATTTCCCTTGAAGACTTCTAATTACATCCATGATCTCTTGATAGAATTACTTCGATGTGTGTAGGATCCAGATACTTCCCATATACCACTTCTTCTCTTGTAATTAGTAGCCTTTTCTTTGGTATCTCCCGGCATGCGCAACCTTAGTTTGCGTCATCACCAACACAATTTCTAACTTTGACTCACGTGCCTTTCTTGGCATCCTTTTTGTTTAGCAAACTTTACACTCAATATCCTAGAACCCTTATCCTTCCACTACTTCTATCTCATGTGCTCAAACAATTCCGTGCATTCCTCATACTTGTGATTTTTCCCATACCAAGAGTATTGTAATAGATCAGGCATTCACACTTATAGTGTTTTATAGACCCAAAGTTGTAACAATTTCCACATGGTAACTCACTTCTTCCATCTCTGTAGTTGCCATGGCATCTAAATCCTCCATGAATGCTTCTTCCATGACTCCCTCCATCCAAGAACCCTTCATAATGATGACCATCATCCTTAGAGTTATTCATAATATTGGTCTGGCACACACCAATATCAATGACATCATGTATTTGGTCAATCAATCTATAATCCTTGGTGTCATGAGTAGTAGAGGTGTAAATTTTCAATAGAAAGACACATTATTATGGATCACGCATTGTAGTAGTGGACACCTACTTGCATCATGATCTCTGTGAAAGATCTCACAATCTACCATCATTTCATTTACCGATCTCTAAGGACAACTTTCCTTTGTATTCCCTTCTACCTCACAATCCATACACCATAACCCGTTGCGAGTCTCATGAGCTGAGTTCGAGACAATTTCTCCAATTGTTTTACCATTGCAACAATTTGGGCTTCTAGGAATAAACTAACTCATGTATCAACACTTCCTACTACCTCATCATGTAAGGTAGCCTCCAAGGCCTTGCACATATGTGAAAGTTCCCTCTTGAATGGTGTGATCAGTCCTTTGATGAACCATTGAGTATGCTGCGAAGGGTGAATGTCATAAGATAACTTAGATAAGAGAGTCTTGAAATGTGCATCATACTTCCTCACACTCTCTGTCATTCCTTATTGAATCTCCTTCAACACATTGATGATTTTTGTTCAAACTCAAGTATGTGGAACTCTACCAAAAAGGCATTTCACATCGCAATGTAATCCACCACTGTTTGGTGTGGGTCATAATTCCTATACCATCTATGTAACGCTCCCTTTCAACATGGTTATAAAATGACTTCCTTTCCACTCTCGAGAAGTGATTCCCTTCATGCACCATAGTAACTCACACTCTTGTACATGTTCTGTGCCATCCTCAACACCCTTGTAATCGGGTGAGTGGAGTGGAATCTCATAAAACACTTGCTGATGGTGTTGTGGACCTTTTCTAACTAATCAAGGACCTTGTTTCCCTACAATTTTACCTCCACCACTAGACCCACTAAATCCATTAGCGCCAACTCATCTAGATCCAAAATATCCTCCTCCTATCCTAGGTAAAGGGCCTAAATAAGTTGCACCCTACGAACCCATCATCATTCTAAACTATGTGTTGATAATCTATGATACTGAACAACTCCCATATGTGCTTCCCATGCCTCTCCTAGATACGATACTCAAAAATTGTGATCCCACACCTTGACCAAATGTTATGTCGAAAAAATACCCCAAACACATGAAATGACTATGTAGCCACACATGTACTTGAATGAAAAATTATACCTCAAAGGTGTTTCTCAACTATGAATACCAATACCAACTGGATTATCAAAACTTATCTCAGGAACTATAAAACTAAGCACAAGGGTCTAGTTACTATGTGGGCTAAGATGTGCACCTATGACTCTTCTCCTTTCTTCATATGACAAGATCTCTCTAAAATCGAGGGCTTTCTCTTCCATGCTTTCCAAGATGGATTAGTTCGACTACTCGATTCCACATCCTCCATGTGAATGTCAAATCCTTCCTATAACGTCTACCTCCATAAATCCATCAGTATTAGATCTTCGTGTTGTCTTTCCAACTTTGTCTCCTGAGATTTATTATAATTGATCCACCTCTCCTCTCTCTCCATTTCTAACACAATTTCCACTATCCTTTACCATGCTATATTCTATGCCCTGCGCGCCTAACAGGAGTTTAGCCAACCATGGGAAAGGCTTCCAAAATCAAATTAATGACCAAGATCTTGATATCTAGTGGAATAACACACAAGAAAAATCCTCTATGATCCCTTAAGAAATCAAACTCAAAATATCAAGGAAAGAATACGTAGAAATAATGTATTCCAAGGTATAACTAGTCAACACTCTACTCCACCAGTGATCAACAACATGGGTCCAGTTAGATTGGCATCATTCAACCACTGATATTATTCCTGGGTCCAAACATGAGGTCTATAGTACCAAATTTTACTTGATGTATATGGTGATAGCCATTCATACAACTCTATTGGGAAACAATAGAAGAATGTCTCATAGATTTCATGATACAAGTTCTCCTCCACCCATTTTCATGCATCAAACTCAGATCCAATATTGAACCTCTAAGAAAACTCATCCTCCATGATTTTAAGCTAGGTCTCAATGTTCTCCAAGGTCAAGTGCTCCGTCATTACACATTTCTCTCATAATAGATTCAAAATATGTCCCAGTAATGGAACCAAGATGTAGTCATTATTTTATCCTCAATAATTCTTTCTAATCATAAACCCGCCACCCTATTATCCACCATACGTTGGGTGCTCACCTGAGGTGTGTGTGAGTGCCGAGCCCCTCCTTTATGTGATATTTTCAAGATATTTCCACCATTAATGGAGGGTTATTTTTAGAAACAAAATAAAATGAATCTACTCAAAAGGTAGAAGATATAACTAATAGATCTACACATCAATGCATCATAAAAGATAAATAAACACTATATTAAGTAAAGGGAACTAGATATAAGTCATGACAAGCCAAAATCACGAGGGTTTGCAACCATAGGAAATTTATATAGATTAGATCCATGTATATTAATTTAATAGAGTTTTGGTAGCCATATTACATTGAAAAGGGTCATCTCAAATCATATACATCAAATGACAGAGACTCAACTCCTACAAACCTATCTCGATCGAGATCCTAGCTATGATTTTCCACATTCTATCCCTTGTTAAAAATCCTAGTACCCATACATATTTTTAATAGTATCCCTTATAACCCACTATCACTAATTACTCTAAACCCTAACACCATGAACTCTAAACCCTTGGCATTTCCTAACATTCCTGCAGCACTTCGTTACTCTCCTTATCTTTCTCTACTCCCTTTGCACTCTGCACACTCATTCATATCTCAAGCACTCTTTTAAATTGGACCATAATCCACCACCATGACTTCTCTCCTAACGAGAATACATTCCAAGTGTCGATGTGTTTTGCCATTGGTGAATGATTATCCTCTTTGTAAACCTTCCACTAAAAGTAATGATGCCTATGGGAATATTCCCTATGTGGAATATCCTTTTCTTGACCTCCAAGGTTCTAGGCTAGGACCTTATCTAATTATCATGCCTATTTGGGTCCTCACATTGTTCCTTAATTGACTCCATGATGCCAAATATGAATAAGTCCTTTAAACCCTTATTTTGCCTCTTGCGCATGCCCCGGTTTCACTTAAGCCCTTCTTAAACCCTTTTTTCTACATGATTTTTCCTAAGTGCCTTTTTATCTATTGATCTCGCATGCGCACACCTCTTGGTACTTAGTCAATATTTTATATTCCAACAAGTATAAAAAGTGTTCTACCTCTTACAGGCTAGATCCTTCACTTTTTGGGATGATATTAAAATTATTTTTGAGGACAGATTCAAATCCACCAAGGATGTCTAGGAATTCTTTGTATAGTTGGTACAAATGAAGAAAAAGTCTAATGAGACTATGAGGGTCTTCATAGATTGCTATAACAGGATTCTCAAAAGGATACCACTCGAAGCTTTGACCTCTAACAAAATCATGAAGATATTCTTCATAAATGCTCAAATGTCGAGGTAGGATTCTTTATCCTGGAGGGTTCAACCAAGGAATCTTACACAAGAAAAAATAATGACCATTGAAGTTGAAGATGACATCATCATATTAAGAAAATACAAGAATCCCTCAAGAAAGGATAAATCCCAACATCCTAAAGATAAGAGAATTCATACGTTGTTGAAAAAATTGGTAAACAAACTAATAAGGTTGAAGAGACGAGTTTCCCAATGAGAATTCCATCAATGTCATAATATAAATTATATTGCAAGAGAACCCCAAATGATTTTCTTGGAGGATCCACCTGTCAATGTAAGCTGCAAAACTAAAGAATATGAAGAAAGTATCTAATAAGAAATAGAATATAAAAATTTCCTCAAGATTGAAGAGCTTAAGAATGATACACAAATTAGGTTTTGTGAGTATTATAAATGTGAAAAATATGATGATAAATATCTAACCAATTTATTATGTGTGGTATTCACCCATTCTCGAGTCTCAAATAGGAGCTTCTTCAACCGCTATTATAAATAAAAATAATCCTAAAGATTCTCTTGTGGAGACTCTAGAAAAGAAAATAATCAATCAAGGATATCCACTTTCACCCTCCTTGAGTCCGCATTAGAGAATCCCGATCCTATAGCAAGTAAGAGGTCACCTGTTAGTCCAAGTAAGTATTCTAATGCTTCTTCTAAAACTAAGTCTACTCCTACGAAAAATAGTATTTTAAAAGCCTCTAAAGAACCTTCAAAATAAACCTCTTTTTCCCAAACATCTACTCCCTTCTCTAAGCATATATTGACTTAAAAATTAGTGTCTTCATTCCGCCTTCCATCTACACCTTTTCTATTTGATATCATCAAACATACGACAAAAAAAAGTGCATATTTATGAAGCCGAATATTTACGGACTCATCTTGAAAAACTAAAAAGACTTATCTCGACATATTAAAGGTAGTAATTCACACCCCAATACCATAACCCCTAGTTGTAATGGACTACTACCAACACCACATACACCTATATCACAAAACACACTTCCTTTGAGAGCATCAAAGAGGCTTCAGGATGACTAAGGATAAGATGTAGAGTCATCCTTAATTAAGTCCTTATGATGATATAATAGATTTTCTTGATACATTCATGAACTTTGAATGAATAAATCTGACCCTCTATACTTTGAAAGAATTCTCCTTCTAAATTATGAACACTTGCAACCTTGAACTCTTTTACACCGTGACAATCCTCCTTTTGAATGATTGAAAATTATATCCCATCAGGTACATTGAGTGAATAAGTGAGAATTACTTGATCACTATACCATTTTAGACAATGAAGGATTTCCTCACACACTTGAAAAATGTTATTCCTTTTTACCAATCATGTATATGAATGAGGATTTGGAAAAATTTATGGTACAATGCAACCGCGATGATTCTACCACTTAGAGGAAGTTGAAGAAAAATTATGACCACTAACAATATCATAAGATGAATACCATCATTGATAAATTCCTTCTAATCCTTGAGATACTATCACATCTTCATGATCAATCACACATGAGAGGAATTAGATGCACTTTTGTTCACACAATTTTGATTTTGCTTTTTGAAACTGGGAGCATAAAAGATAAGTGGAACATGAGACAAAATACTTACAATCACAAATAAAATAAAGGATATAGAAATCAAGAACAATGCACTTCAGCTTTTTATCATGCCTTCCATGTGAAATGAATTGAAATAGCTTTTAGTAGAAAAATGGTACTTTTCTCATTTTGACATTCTTCTCTTACCGCAAGAGAATGCATGGATTGGATTGAAATAGGAGAGGAAATCCTGTAAGTGTAGATAACATTGTATGATGAGTGAAGGAATAAAATGATACTACTTTTAGCTCATTTCACCCTTTTGATATTTTTATAATATTCACCATAATGCTCTCATTTAGCCATTTTTTTCCATTTTTGTCAATGTTGTCAATTTTGAGTGTCTCGGTCATAAGGGAATGAAATAAGGAGTATGAATGAAAATTTTTATTAGAATAAATTTTTGTAGTAGGTTCTACCATAAAAAATTAATAAAAAAATAAAGTGGTCTTCCCAATTTCATATTTGAATGAAACCACTTGCAGAAGTTTACATAATTCATTTCAAAGCTCTACTCTAATTTTCACGTGATTCCACCTACTAGAACCCTTGGAACTAATGAGGTACCCTTTTTCCATTTCAATACTATGTCATGGAAGAATTTAATGA
The DNA here is from genome assembly GCA_018340775.1 of Taxus wallichiana var. yunnanensis. Lineage (NCBI taxonomy): Eukaryota > Viridiplantae > Streptophyta > Pinopsida > Cupressales > Taxaceae > Taxus > Taxus wallichiana. Next base: position 70,913,396 of record CM031234.1, on the reverse strand, counting down.
AGACCCTGAGATTTTGTTATAAATTATTCTTTCCCATTGTAGATTGTGATGAAATTGGCTTCACTAGAATAGGTTTTTCTTCTAGACTCTATGATCAAGTTTTTAGCTCAACTTTGTCTACCGTAATGGTGAGAAATCAAAGGAATGAAAGATAGAGCACAAAACAAGGATTTTTTCACCATTAAAAAATTTAATATTTTATTACTTACTCCTTAAAATCATTCGGAAATGAAGAAGATTGCAAAAATCCCCACCCCGATCCATGCACCAGTTTATGAGATGAAATTTTCTTCGATCTAGGGCAAGAAGTCACTCTAGAAAAAACATGATCATAGAGATTTGGAAAATTTAAAATTTAATGAATATTTCTCCTCTGTTATCATGAAAATATTGAGGGAATAATGGATGAGAAATTTCTGGAAAAAAATTGATAGAGTTCTGAGTGGATTTTGAGCAAATGGAGGAAAATATTCAAAAAATCCACCATCTAGTTTTAATTGCTTATGGGGGTGAATGGTTTTCCCCTTGTCCCCTTGTCAAAGGGACATAAAAATTCACCCTATCCCTATGAGTACAAGTGGCACGAACGTATTTGTGGAGTGAGAGAGTGGAACTTAATTTTAGCACCCGAGAGACATTTGGTCATGCGAAAACCTTACGGGAGAAAGGTGGGGGCAATTTTTTCCATACTCCTTTTCCCCCTATAAAAGGATTGAAAGGGACACAAAATTTCACCCTAGTCTTATGGTGAAAAGTGGCGATCATGTCGTGTACGAGGTGGGGATAAAAATTTGCAAAAGATGCTTACAAGGGCCTCCCGTGGTCATGTGGTGGGTGCAGGAGCTCAAAAGGGGGAGCGGAGATTTTTGTCCCATTTTTCCCCTCTGAAAATGTAAAATAGGGGCAAAAATTATGTCTCATCCTCATGTTGACACATGGTATTCTAAAAAATTTCAAATTACGAGAGTGTACCTTGAGATAGAGCTTGAAAATGGATTTGTCGAAGCTCCTAGAGGTCATTTTGGAACTTCTTTAGATGATTTTTAATGAAAATATAATTTTAGGAAGAATGGGATGGGTTCTATGATCTAAATCTACTTACATCCCCCTAAAAATATCCTTTGTACTTGGGATCGAGGTTGTTCTTTCAAAAATGAGTTGTGAGAAGAAGTGCCTTGGTCTTGTGAAAAATATGAAAGAACCATAATTTATAGCATTTAATTATCTTTATAATGGCATATTTTTTGACCTATAACTCATTTTAGAGCTCCCAAAATCATCTTCCAAAGTTCAGGTGCTTTTTTGAACTGTGAGCTTCTTCACCTTCAAAACCCACTTTTGCTGAAGTTTTCCTAAACCTCCAAATATTTCCTAAATATCCCTAAATCACTTTAACAATGTTTTGGATCCTTAATACCACTCCCTGATGAATTTGGGTCTTCAAATATTCTCCAAATAATTTATATGTCTTACAAATGCAAAAATAGCCATTTCTAAGTCCATTGAAAAATCCACCCTGAGAGGTATTGTCTTGAAAGAAATTTATGAATTTGTTTACATATATCAAACACATGGAAAAGGTAATTACAACATATATTAGTACCTCAAGGATATGGATAGGACTGACACAAGGGATGAGATGATATGGAATAATTCTTGAGGAGGTTAACAAGTAAAAATTTCGACACTAGGGTTCGTTGTCATGCTTGAAATTTTGAAATTTTCATGTTGGACATTTACATGAGAACATTTGGATCAAGCTTGGGGACATGTTTAAGATCAAGTATAGTGAGCATGAAATACGCATGAATCCCATAATCTCAAGAAACCGCATATATAATTTCCTTATCTATTGGGATTATGGAGCCATTTATTCCAAACACACACACACACACACATGCAAAAAACACAAGTGAAAAACACCAAAAGTGGAAAACAAAACACACAAGAAAAGGGAAATTATGTTACAATGGAGGGATATTTATAGAGGTAGGGAAATAATGCACACATACTGGAAATGGGTTGGTAAAATGACATACCATCATTGAAAAATGGATGAAAATCTGTTATCGAAGCAAAAAGTCAATATCTCGATCATACCATGCTCCTACAATGTATTTTCATGGCTTGATAAGAATAATACATTACAATATTCCATTTTCATACTCATATTACATTGAAAATATTCTTGTATCCAATGAAAATGTTATCACATATTTGGAACTCTTGGATGTTGCGGCTCTCACTTGATGTCATGTGATCATGAGACACCATTCCCGAATGTTCTCAAAATTGGAAACATTGACCTTATCATGAAAAGATACACCATCCTTGAATTGCAACATGGAAACATTAAATGAGTCAGCAAGAAATTACTTGAGGAGTGAGAATAAACTAATTTTCTTCCCATTTTACATCTTCTATGAAAATATCACTTTGTTGCTCTGCGTAATTGATTTCATAAATAGATTCCACATCATTGGGGAAAATGTCTTCATCATTCTTGTGAAAATTTTGCAACATGAGAGAATACTTGAGACCAATAGGTGTTAGGAAATAAGAGATAAAATATGCGAAATAATCCCTTATAGAATCGCAACAGTAGAAACTAATATGTAGAAAATATTACAGATCTCAAATAAAAGTACAAAATAAATAACACAACACATAGAGACAAGATTTAACGTGGTTCACCCAATTTGGGCTACGTCCACCAAGAATAACTTACTTAGATTTTATTACAAGCCTCCACTCTCTCAATACAATACCTAGATCTGTTTGGAGCTATGCTCAACAAACTCTACAGAATTCACACCCGAATTGAAAACACATCTGCAATACATTTTCTTGTACCTCTATCATATGCATAAGACCATATAAATAGACAACTGCTTAAGCAGTTTGATACAAAACCGTGGGTATCAAAACCAAGGGAAAAAACCATGGGTATCAAAACAATGGGCAAAATACGAAAAAAAAACCATGGGCCCAAAAACAGCCCATAACGGTTACCCATTACCCATGGGTTGATAAACCACCCATGAAAATTTTCTTCGGGGGATTCACCCCTTAACCCCCCTGACCCACCCACTCACCGGCGAGTGGGACCGCCGTAAAAATACTCGAGTGTAACACATAGAAGGTGTACCACATTCTAACATGCAAATAGGCTCCACAAACATAACAATCTCCCACTTGGAGACTGATTTCCACTGAGCAAGCTTCTCAACCCTTCACTATCATCTCGTGAAGGCCAACCAAAGCTAAACATAGCTTTAGTTTATCCCTTGTGACCACCTTGGTCATCATGTCTACAAGATTCTGACTGGTATGAATCTTCTCCAACTTCAACTTATCTTCCTCCAAAGCTGTCCTAATGAAGTGATATCTCAACTGTATATGCTTCATCCTGGAGTGGAAAGCAGAGTTCTTAGCTAGGTGTATAGCACTCTGAATATCACTATATAGCTTACATTCCTCCTGCTTATGCCCCAACTCCTCAAGAAATTTTTATATCCAAATCATCTCTTTGTTTGCCTCTGTGGCAGCAACATACTCAGCCTCTGTGGTTGACAAAGCCACCAACTTTTGTAGTCGTGAAATCCAGCTCACTGCTGTCCCACCTATAGTGTAAATATAACTTGTCGTGCTCCTCCTGTTGTCTACATCTCTAGCCATGTCTGAATCTACATAACCATGTAAAGTGGTGTTTGATCCATTGTAGCACAAAACTGTCCCCATGGTCCCTCTCAAATACCGAAGGATCCACTTTACTACTTGCCAATGCTCTTTACCTGGATCACTCATAAATCTACTCACAACTCCCACTGCATGGGCAATATCAGGCCTAGTGCACACCATAGCATACATCAAACTACCAACTGCTGATGAGTAAGGTACCTTTGACATTTGGTTTCTTTCCTTCTCTATCTTGGGACATTTCTCCTTTGATAACTTGAAGTGGCTTGCCAAAGGAGTCCCAACCAATTTAGCATCCTGCATATTAAACCTCTCCAAGACCTTCTTAATGTACTCTTCCTGAGATAAATTCAGCTTCCATTCCTTCCTATCCCGAGATATCCTCATACCAAGGATTTGTTTGGCTGCACCCAAATCCTTCATAGCAAAGGATTCACTTAGCTGCTTCTTGAGTACTTTTATTTCCTGCATGTTTTTACCTACAACCAACATGTCATCAACATACAAACATAGGATAATATAACTTCCATCCTCAAATTTATTTGTATACACATAATGGTCAAAATGGCATATGATATAACCTTGCTCCATCATGAAGCTATCAAAATTCTTATACCATTGACGTGGAGCTTGTTTCAGGCCATACAAGCTTTTCTTCAGTTTGCAAACCATCTCCTCTTTACCTTTGACCTCATAGCCCTCTGGTTGCTACATATATAGTTCCTCCTCCAAATCACCATGGAGAAATGTAGTCTTTACATCAAGATATTCTAAGTGTAAGTCTTCTACTGTAACTATTCCTAGAACAATTCTAATAGAAGTCATTTTTACTACAGGAGAAAAAATCTCATCAAAATCTATACCTTGTTTCTGTGCAAACCCCTTGACCACCAACCGGGCCTTATATATTTTCTTTCCTCCTTCTTTGTCTTTGACTCTGAACACCCACTTGTTCTGTAATGCTCTTTTACCTTCGAGGTAGCTTCACCAAATCCCATGTCTGGTTCTCCATGAGAGCCTGATGCTCCTCATCCATGGCTTGCTCCCACTTCTTCCTGGCATCTACCTATATTGTTTCATCAAAGCTCTCTAGATCTCCACTATCAGTGAGTAATAAATAATAAAGAGAAGGAAAAAAATTAGGTTATTTTCTTACCCTAGAATACCTCCTCACTTTAGGAGTTTGGGGTTCCTATTGAGTAGGTTCGTGAACTTATTCATAGGTCACTTTCCCATCTGGAAGATCCTCTACCACTGCATATTCTTTCTTAGATTCTTCCTGTTTTCCTGCAACTGTTGCTTATACATGACTTTCTCATTAAAGACCACATCCCTAGATCGAATTATTTTCTTGTCCTTAATACTCCAACATTTATATCCAAAGTCATCACCACCATAACCGATGAAAGTACATTTTTCTAATTTAGCCTCTAGCTTGGTCCTATCATCCTTGTCTATATGAACAAACACCTCACATCCAAAGACTCTAAGAAATGAATAATCAACTTTCTTACCATACCAAGCCTCCTCAGGTATGCCTCCATCCAAGGCACTTGAGGTTCCTCTATTTATCAAGTACACCATTGTGCTCACCGCTTCTGCCCAAAAAGAAAGAGGCAGTCCTGCATGTAACCTCATGCTCCTAGCACGTTCCATTATTGTTCTGTTCATCCTTTCGATACCCCATTCTCATTGGGATTTCTTGAACTGCTGTCTTTTGCCTACGAATTCCATTCTTAGAACAATAATCATTAAATTCATTGCTACAATACTCCCCTCCATTATCTGACCTGAGACATTTTAGCTTAAGACTGTTTCATTCTCTACCAAGGATTTTCATTTAACAAAAGTGTCAAATACATCAGATTTGTTTCTAATACAATAAACCAAAACTTTCCTTGTTGCATCATCAATAAAAGTAACATAATAACTTGAACCCCCAAGAGATGATACCTGAGTGGCCCCACACATCAGAATGCACCAGCTCTAACTTACTCTCTTTCTTTGTAGGTCCAACCTTGAGAAACCTTACTCGCTTATATTTCCCATATATGCAGTCCTCACAAAACTCCAAACCTGTTTCTGTATATCCAGGAAAATTCTTCTTTATGATGTCCATGCCCTTATGGCTCATATGACCGATCCTATAGTGCCATAATGTTGTATCTACATCTGAAGCCACAAGATTACAATCATTAGTACTATCAGTGGTTACATACAAGGTTCCAATCTTCTTACCTCTTGCCACCACAAGAGCACCCTTAGTAACCTTCCAAGATTTAGCTGTAAATATCACAATATCAACCATCACTTCCCAATTGCCCCCCATTGATATCAAATTTCTCCTTAATGTAGGCACATGTCCGACATCCTTCAATAGCCATGTATTCCCATTCGCATCTTAACTCGAACATAAAATTTTCAAACTATACTGCAAGTCTCATCATCACCAAGAAAAACATGCCCAAAATCCTTGAACATAATCAACAAAATAATGCCTATGTGGAGTAGCATGAAAAGAAGCCCTGAATCTAAAACCCAAGATTCGGTAATATTATGCAAAGAAAGAATCAAAGCATTCTCGACATACATTACTCAATGCCACATTTTCCTCCTTGTTTTCTTCCCGTTGTTTCTTCTTATCCCGAAGCTCCTAACAGTCCTTCTTTGCATTCCCGTGCTTTCCACAATTCCAAAGATACAATCTTGTTCTTGGATTTTGACCTTGCCTCGATCTTTTGATTTTCCAAAGTTTCCTCTATTCTTCTGTCTCCCTCTAGTTTCCACTTTGTCAAAACATTCCTGAAGTAGAAGATTTCTGAAGATTTTCTTTGCATTTCCTCGCTTAGAATCACCCCTACAACATCCTCAAACTTCAACTTTGAGTTAGCTGGAACCGAGTTACTTACCGCCATTACCAGGCTATTCCAACTCTCAGGTAAAGAGCACAAAATTAATAAAGCCCTAACTTCTTCATCAAATTCTATTATAACCGAAGCTAGCATATTCACAATTGTATTAAAATCATTTAAATTATCTACTACTGAACTATTCTCAGACATCTTCATATTAAACAACTTTTTCATTAAAAATATCTTGTTAGAGGCAGAGGGTTTATCATAAAACTTCCCTAATGCATCCATTAGATCTTTTGTAGTCTTTTCCTTTAAAAAATTAAATAATACCGAAGATGCAAGACACAGCCAAATTGTCCCAAGTGCCTTCCTATCCAAAGAAATCCCATTCTCGCATCTATCATACTCGAGGGTTTGTTCACCTTCTCGATATAGCAGAGTATAAAGATCCTTCTGATAAAATTAATCTTCCATCTGCATCTTCCAAAGACTAAAATTTTTCCCGTTGATTTTATCAACCCTAGATCTTCCTTCATCTACCATAGCTCCCACTCAAGCTAAAAACTTTCCCTGTGATTCAACACTTTAGCAAACCAAACCAGGCTATGATACCAATTGTTAGGAAATAAGAGATAAAATATGCAGAATAATCCCTTATAGAATTGCAATAGTAGAAACTAATATGCAGAAAATATTATAGATCTAAAATAAAAGTACAAAATAAATAACACAACACAGAGAGACAAGATTTAACGTGGTTCACCCAATTTGGGCTACGTCCACCAAGAATCACTTGCTCAGATTTTATTACAAGCCTCCACTCTCTCAATACAATACCTAGATCCGTTTGGAGCTATGCTCAACAAACTCTACTGAAATTCACACTGGATTCAAAACACATCTGCAATACATTTTCTTGTACCTCTATCATATGCATAAGACCATATAAATAGACAATTGCTTAAGTAGTTTGATACAAAATCGTGGGTATCAAAACCAAGGGAAAAACCATGGGTATCAAAACAATGGGAAAAAGACCGAAAAAAAAAAAACCATGGGCCCAAAAGCAACCCATAATGGTTAACCATTACCCATGGGTTAATAAACCACCCATGAAAATTTACTTTGGGGGCTTTGCCCCTGAACCCCCTTGACCCGCTCACCGGCGAGAAGGACCACCGTAAAAGTACCCGAGTGTAACACATGAAGGTGTACCACATTCTAACTTGCAAATAGGCTCCACAAACATAACATTAGGGACTTAGGAATTTGTGAGCACAATCTAATTTTTAATCCTTTCACAAGAGTTGTGCACATTCTCACTCTATTATCCGGAACAATTGTCATCAATACATATCCACTCAAATTCCATCTTGGTATCATTTTCAAAATTAAAATAATTGATTTGGTCATAGAAGCATTCCTTTCCCTTGAGTGAAAATTAGAGTTCATATTCTTGTTCAATTGGTATTAAATCTAATGGTGGTGAGAAAAATTTGATATTGAATACACTCACAAGACTCCTACAACTTTTCACCTTGTTTTGAACCATTATCTTCAATAAATAGTAGCTCAACATTTTCCATACTTTTCATCTTCCATGGAAAAGATTTTTCTTCAAAATTCATAATATTCATTGGGAATTCAAGAATCTCATCCCTTTTACATTTGTGGTCTTCTTCACAAAACATGGAAGAGAAATACATTCCTTCACATTCACTCTCACAAACCAAGGCATCGGGAGGATATTAAACTCATCCATCTCGCTTTATATCAACGTGAAACATTGGTGGATCAAAATGAAAAGTTAAAATTTACTCATACCTATCTTGAATTTTCATAACCCAAGTCGGGATATCAAGCCTAGGTTGAGGGTCTTTAATTGCTTTTATAGTCAAAGATATAATCTTTTTTATGACTAGGGACTTAGTTAATGAATTAGATATAAACTTATTTATCTAATAATTCATCCAATTCCAATAATTATTTGAAATTAGTTTAGCCTTGGAAACCATCAAATGCTATTTCAAAATTCTATGATAAAGTTTGGAAGTCTACAGTGGCCTTGAAAAGAAGGTATGAACATCTTGAATAACTCTGTAACTTTGAGGTAGAAGAAACTCAAGATGATCCCGATGGATTTCCACACTACGAGGTATTCATCCTGGAAGATTCTTGGAAACTTCTGATTAATGACATATCCTTGAACCTTCTCATAAGATTCAAACCAAATATTTGGAGGATTACATAGAAGACATGATAGTTGAAACTCTATTCATCAACTCTTCTAGCTCAAGAAACAAGCCATTAATGAAACAATGAATTCAAGTGAGGAATATTCTTGTTACACGACGTATGATTTAATGCTTTCCAAGAAGAATCCACCAATAATGAGGAAGTATGAGAATCGTTTCATACATCCCAAACTCAAGATGATGAGTTCAAGATAATCATGGATAATTTTCCTTCTTATTTTGATTCAAGTGATGATGAAATATTAAATGATGAAACAAAGATAGTTGGAGAATAAAATTATTCTCTCGATTCAATCATGGATGAACAAATGGAAGAGGCCAATTTATTTTTTAAATCCAAGGAGAATGATAAATTTGAGAATAACCTCTTCGAGGAGTTAACTCCATCACCCTCACCCAAGGAGCATAGTTTTTATCAGTCTTGTGAGTATAAAATCTTTCACTTTCCATATAAACAAGAAGATTAAATAATGAATGACAAAGATAGAATTGAAAATTCTTCCCATATTTCTGCCCCAACATAGGTCTCTACTCCCCATCATCAAGATGATGAAATGGATCTTGAGATCAAAGTTGTGCCCTTCCCACATATCCTAGATATATTTTCCTTGTTAGAGAGTGTTGAAAATCAAGTATGCCCATTCTTGCAATAAGATGAGCCTCGGTTGATAAGAAATGAATAAGAGAGAAAGGATATTTCAGATGAATTTTGGCCATTTGTAGATCATATTTTCAACCATCTCTTTGAGGAAAAATGAAAAGATTCTTCCAATAAGAATAAAATGAGTACATGGCATTATTGAATGAAAAATTTGTACAAGATTGATATAATGGAACAAAATAATAAAGTCGGGACTTAGTTAAGTGTCACTCACAGAGGCTTTAGGATGAATAAGGATAAGATCTAAAATACTTAGTTAATGTTTGTGCAAGTCACGGACATGAGGATCTATCTCGATGAAGTCTTCGAAAATCTGCAGAGCTCTAGAATAAACCACGGAAAGTAATTAAGTGCCGCAGATAAAGGGATGGAGCCGTAAAGAAAAATGGAGCCAAAGGACAAGCCATAGAATGAGATAGGTGAATCCATGGATGTGACAGAATTTTCACGAAGGTGAAGGTAAAGTTGTGGATAAAGAGAAAATCCAAAAATAACTAAAGAATCCGCTAAGGTCGGAAGATAGTTGTAGAAGACTACAAAGGACACAAGTAAAAGAGATAGAATTGCAGACTTGGAACAAAGGCATGGAAAGGAAGCCAACAAGTAGAATGGTCTCAATACAATGGGAATTCCATGAAAGACCAAAGAATTCTCTGGAAAATGAAAATATGTCGTGAAGGACTAAAAAATCCACAAAGAAAAGAGAATAGTCACGGAAAATAATTTAAGTCACTCTTAGCATATGAAATTCATAGGAGCCAACATTGTGCCATGAAAATTTCAAAAATTAGGTGATGAATTGTTTAATTGAAGATTCCAGAAAAGGGAAGGTTGACTCATAATATAGATGATCAAATATGGATGAATAAATTAAAGATTCTACAAGAGGTAAAAGGATGACCTACTTGGGTCATATGTGACCGGTAGCTTGAATTAAATGAAAGGATTTGGGTCAAATCTAGATAAAATGCTGACCTCTTTCGCATTGGAGAAATTAGATGCATATAAAAGTAAAACTTTGGCTCAATTGCAGCATTATCACTTATGCATGTAAAAGATGCTCTAAGAATTTATGCGGAAAAGTAGAAAATCATTTGTAGTTATGAGAGATGATCGGAGATATCATTAGCTAGTATCTCATGCAAGGAATTTATGCATGTGATTAAGAAGAGAGACAAAAGGATAACTATAGCTTGAGTGAAATTAAATTGTTTAAGTTAAATAATAAGTAGAGAGAAATTCTCATAGATTCGATTCGAAAAGAGTGAGTGCGAAACATATAGAAAATTGATCCTAATATGTTGATTGATCAATATTGACTTTTTATGATCAAATTGTAATATCTTATTCTAATTAGGTGCTTAGATAATAGAGGGTAGGTGCTCCCTGCATGTTGGATCTTGTAAAATTAGGGGTTGGTTCTCCTTGTGGGATTGGTGTCTCACTAAATCAAGGTTCGATGCTTTGTGTGAAGTTGGTGCTTCACTAAACTTCTTTGCTTTGAATAATATAAGAAAAGTTTCAGTGGGTTTTATTCCCCATGAGGGTTTCCCACGTATATAGAGTATTTTCATGTTGTGTAATGTGTTCTTATGATTGATGTTACATATAGGATGCACACTATTATTTTTTGAATGGTGAATGGATTAATGAATCAGTGAATGTGTATATGTTAATAATTGAATTTGAGATATAATTTTGAATAACTGATTCACCCCCCCACTTAGTTATCTTGTGATATCTAACAATTGGTATTAGACAGAGGTCCTTATAGAAAAATCTTAACATCTTCAAGGATATCCTCTAATCACGAGCATGGTAGAAAACCGAGCACAAGGTGGATTATTTATGTCGAGATAACCACTCTTCACTCGAATGAATTATGCACTCTGGAAAATAAGAATGAAGACATATATTATGTCACTTGGAGTTGGTATTTGGGGAATTTTTTGAGAAATGCTATGATCCTCCATCCATGCCCATCACCAAAGCTACAAAAAAAATAGAATATGAATTCAACTCAAGAGCTATGAATGATATATTCATTCAATATAGAAATTAATGACTAAGGATGCTTAGGATTTTCACAACTATAGAAGGAGGCACACCAAGATGAAAAATTTAACATCTTTGTACATACTTGCATACATCCATACTCATCCTTGGCCAATAGTATCATTCCTTCAATAGTGCCAAAAAAATTCATTTGCAAAGTGACCTAGTTCTCCATTATGCTTTTTTTCCGAGAATATTCTTACACATTGACCCTTGTAGTATACATAATTGGGCTCCTCGGAACAACATTACTTATTTGATAAAATAGTCTAGCCAAGGATTTTTTCCACATGTATTGGTTCTTATCATGCCTCCCATGCTCCTTTTAAATCATTGTCTTCTGCATAAAAATTGTTCATGATGTCAAACCCCATGACTTCATCGAGCATTTCTCAAAAACTAATTTCCTTTTACTTAATGCATCTACAACTGTGTTGGATTTTCCACTACAATGCTTCAAAACAAAAGAATAAATTTGTAGGAACTCTACCCAATTCATATGCCTTTAGTTTAACTTGGTATGGATATTGATGAAATTTAGCACCTGATGTTCAGTGTACAATATAAACACATTTGGTAATAAATAGTGCTTCCATTTCTTCAATGCTTATATCATTACATAGAAATTCTTGTCATAGGTTGATTATCTCCTTTTTGCATCATTTAGTTTCTCATTGGATTAGGCTATGGGAATCCCTTCTTGACACAATACCTTGTCAATATTTTTCCAACATACTTTTTAAACAACTTGAAATACCTTCTCAAATATTGACAATTCAATAGTGGATTTGTTATAACCTTATGCTTCAACTCTTAAAAGTTGTGTTTTGTTTCTTTTATCCATAAATTATTTGTGATCCCCTTTCACCGTCACTATGATCACCGCATATATTCCACTCGGGTTTCTAATGAACTTATTATAGAAAATTGATAAACCATGAAAAATTCATACCTTAGTCACACATCTTGGTGAGGGCGTATGGACAATTACACACACATTTTCTAGGTCCATTCCTAATCCTTTCTAGGATATTATGAAACCCAAGTAGACTAAATATTTGTGCATAAAGATATACTTATTTATATTAATTAGAAACATTTCCTCTTGCAAGAACTTCATTACCTTATGCAGGTGCCCAATGTGTTCTTCCTTTGTTCTACTAAACATAATTATATCATCTAAATATACCATCAAAATTTTTCCTATGTATGGCTTCAAAACTTCATTCATCAGTCTCATGAAAGTACTCGGGGCATTGATTAACCCAAAAGGCATAACTATCCACTCAGATAAGCCCTCCATTATTTTAAACATGGTATTCCACTTAAATCCTTCCTAAATGTAGATATGGTGATAGCCACTATTCATATCAATCTTAGAAAAATATCATGCTCCATTAAGGCAATCTATTAGATCACCCATACTAGGTAATGGAAACCTATACTTAATAGTAATCTTGTTGATGGTTCTAGATTCAATACACATGTTTAATTCTCCTTCGTATTTGGTGATAGTATTGTGGGTACTACACAGGGACTCAAAGTTTCAACAATAATCCCTTTATAAATTAATTCTTACACTTGTCTATGTACTTTGTGTCATTCTCTTTTGGAGTCATTCTATATGGTGCCTTGTCTATGAATCTATCTCCTTATATCAAGTATATCTAATGATTTATACTTCTTCTTTGGAGGTAATTATCAAGGAAAATATTTTTCATAATTTCTAGGAACTCTCCTACTATCTCATGCATTTATCTAGGAATTTAATCTCTCTTTATGCAATCCTTAATTATTTCATGTGGTACAAATGCATAACATGCCTTTTTTCCTCAACCTCTATAATTATTACTTTCCTAATACAAGAGAATTCTTGCACAAACTCTACTATGCACTTCTCCTTTCTCCTCATCGTTTAGTGGTGACAAGTTGAAATTTTTTTCCATCCTATTCAATGTGAATAATATTCATGCACCCATCATGGACAACTTTCCGACATACTACCAAGGATTTCCCAATAGTTAGTGACAAACATCAATTAGAATTACATCACATAGTACTTTATTGCAATAATCCCCAATCTGGAACTTAAATGGATTTTCTCATTTACCAGACCCGGTGTCCAAATTTTAGTAATTACACCTTGTAGGGTTTGGGATGTACCATATTCTTTATCCCTAACTTCTCCACCTTTTTTAGGAAACAATATTTTATATGCTCACAGTATCAATAATCAATGTACAATATTTTCCCTCTTACTTAAAAATGGTCCTAAATAATTTATTTCTTTGTGTAGGTTCCTCTTCTTTTTGAATGTTTTTTAACAATATTTTCCTTATCATCGGGGTTTCTCTACACTCTGGTATCTCATAATATTCTATTCATCTTTTATATTCTACATCTTTATGTTTCAAATGTGCTCCAGTTACGTGTTCCTACTTGTGGCTTCTCTTTGTGCATTTATACATTCAAATGCATGGTGTCATATGGTCCCACACTTATAACATGTTTTGGAGAATCCTCTTTCTGTTCTTTGACTAAATATTTTACATCCCCTTGAACATTATGTTGTTTCATTACTCCATGAACTATTATAAGATAGTGTATGTGCATTATTTTTCTCATCTTCTTGCGGTTTATTATATCCTTGGATGTTTCCTCCTGTTCCATACATATTGAAAATTCGTCTCATGGCTGCACTCTGACTTTTTCACACCAATTTCTCTTCCGCCTTCAAGGCTATTTGATAAGATTCTTCCACTTTATGCGAATGTGTAACATGTTAGGTTCTTCTTGAATTCCAAATCTCAATCCATTAATATACAATTCTATTCGTCAACTTATGTATGTCTAGATCTTATCATGATTTAATGGAAATCCTTCATATAGTATTTACCGACATCTCCTTTTGTCTCAAATTTTACAACTTCTTGAAAAATATCATCTGGTAATCGGATGGAAAGAAATTACTCCTCATTTTCACAACCATGTGATCCTTATGGACTATTTAATCCTTTCCTCTTCTTCATCTCACATTTTATGTCCTTTCACAATAATGGCACATGTTCCTTCAATTTTTTTGTGTTATATTGAAACGTTATGGGTTGGTGATTTATTCAAACTAAAAGTATTCTTCCGTAATTTTTAACCAATCCAAAAATTCTTTTGAGTCCAATCTTCCAAAAATGACTAAACATCCATTCTTAGTCAACGACCCATTTTAGAATTTTCTTACAACCATGCTTCTATGATTCCTATAGCTTCAATCTCTTCTTGTTTTTTGTTAGCAACCCCTACATTTCATACATCCATCCTTGTTGTTTTCACCTTTATTGTCACTTTTTTCATCTAGCACCATGAATCCCCTTCATCTATCTTCCTCAAAAAATTATAGTCTTATCCTCACACCCCTCATATTTTTTGTCACTTATTCTAATGCTCCCATGATTGTTACATTTTTATCGTTAGTTATGACCACAATGGCAAATATTCTCATTGGAATATTCCTTCCTGACCATTTGCCTCATGATTATAATTTTACTAGTCCCTCACCTCTCAACCTGACTCTAAGGTATGCAGTCACACTCTTATACTAATTTTATATCAACCAGTTAGATTAAAATAACCACAGGATGTTTGCAAAGTAAACCCAATGGAATTTTCGTAGAAAGAAAAGTTAATTTCCTTCTATAAAATTTCAAACCTCAATGGGATTTACTGAGTTACAAAGCACGGTGGAAATGCGAAATTTTTCCTTAACTACTAACTACAAGCTCTCCCACTACTCCAAATACTCTCTAACGCTACCCCTCTCTTTAAAATATGGTTTTAGGAAAGTATTTATAGGAAATATTCCCACCAAAAATGATTTGAAATCCCTTCTATAAATCCAAATCAAATCCAAATTAGAAATATTGAGCATTAATAATGTCTAACTACCCCATCCCGTAGTTGGGATAAGTCTATATAGAATTTCATGTCACTTCGAGTGGGAAATTCATATATACCTATCACTTTTCATTTTATACTTTCAAAAGTTTATTCAGGTGAACCTCATTCCCCTTGTTGAAATATTTATGCCTAGCTCCAAAATCACTTCTTTCTTATTTTCAGAATTCCTTCGTCTTCAAAACTTTCATGTATTATTGCACATGTTTTTGTCACACTCTGTATTCTTAAGCTCGATCTATTATGATTTTGTGCATGACACTATACTTAACCAAAATTCTCAAAAAAATGTAGTTACCTATTTATTCCGTGATGTTCTTGCATTATATTGTCATTGTGATTATTGGGTTGATATTTTGAAGGTGTCTTGATAAGGCCATTTGTAATAATATCCTTCTCAAATTGTTGTCACTTTTTTATTAATTCTTCAAAATAATTCAAATAATGAATTTCCAATTGGAAATATAACTCTAAATTGAGTTTTGGAATAAATATGTTAACTAATTTATTCTCGGGTATAGAGAAAGGGAATCATCTTGTGATTCCTCACCAATGTTGAAGAAATGATGTGATAATTTAATTATTCCTTTGCTTTTTGTTACAAATTTCCATCATTATAATTTCGTAATTGATATTGAATGAGATATTTTTGACAAATTTCTTTGAGAATTATGTGTATGTGGTTACCGATCCCTTTGGAAGGTGTAAGAACCAATCCAAATCTTTCCCTCCCAAACTTTTAGGGAAGATGTGTAAGAGAAATATATCATTGTATGTCACTTCTTGGCTTTCCATGAAAAATGATTTCATATGATCTCTTGGATCATGATTTCCTTTATATTTGTCAAATTTGGGTGTTTCAAAAGACTTAGAGAAAGGTACACTTGACATGCCTTTATCAAATGGCTAAAGACATAGTTCATTTAAATTGAATTACTTTGTGCTCTTTTGGATTCCATTAAATTTTCTTTCATACATATCCATTATTATGCGAATGGGGAATTGGCTTGAGGAATTTCCATTGTGACATCATTGGCATGCGTTGATTTGTGCTTTTCCCCTATTTTAGGATTTTCATTGTTTTTGAGTTCGTATTGTAACTCCTCAATTTTCGCCAATAATTATTCTTTTGATGATTTAGATGTGGTGTTTGATTTAGCATTTTTCTTAGTAGAATTATTTTTTTCTAATAATTATTGTAATTTTTGTGCCTGAAGTTTGAGGGTGGATTTACTCCCATTTAAAAACAATTCATATCTTTGATGACTAATTTCCTCTCAAAATTGCATCCAGGTTTATATCATCATAAGGAGTGGAGTTTCTTCTTCATGAATGATTGTTTTTAGTTTTGGTGGAGATAATCAAAATGTAAGTATGAGATTGAATTAGATTGATTTTTATTAATATGTGAACAAAGTGAAGGTTCAATATATAAATTTTAGGTGTGTATTTGAGTTTTCTAATATGTGAATAATGTGAATATTCAACGTATAAGAATTGGATGGAAGTCTTGATTATTTTTCTTATGATTTTCCTAAAATTGAATAAATTAAATATTTAAAGTATAGGTATTTGAATTGGACTTGATTATACATGTTTTAATGCATGAATAAAGTTAATATTCAGAATATAAATGATTTGATTAAATAATATGTACTTAAACAATGGATAAAGTGTTTATATAAAATGTAAAAGGCTTTAATCGTGAGATGATTAACTTTGCTAAAACTTGATAATGTGAATATCAAAGTATAATATTATATAGGAGTTGATTGTGCTTAAAATTGATAAAGAAAATATCAAATCATAAGACTTAGGTTGGAAGATTGCTTAAATTCAGATATGGGTACCCCAAATTCAAGACTTTGATACTTGACTTAGGGATTTTATTATCTTGGATAATGTAAATAACCAAAATAACACTTGTGATTAAATTTTGATTTTTTCTTAAACTTGTAAGGTGAATATCACAGTCATACTTAGTCTCTATTCAAATTGAATGATGTGTTTAAACTTGGAAAGTAAATCCAAAGAGTAAGGCTTAGACTTGATACTAGATTAAACAATGTTCTTAAACTTGGAAAATGAATCCAAAGAGTAAACATTGGACATGGTCTATATTGAATGATATACTTAAACTTGGAAAGTGAATCCAAAGACTAAGGTTTGGACTTGATATTAGATTTAATGATGTGCTTAAATTTGGAAAGTGAATCAGAAGAGTAAGGATTGGAATTGATTAGGATTGAACAATACGCTTAAAATTGGAAATTAAATCTAAAGAGTAAGGCTTGGACTTGAATTGGATTGAACGATATTCTTATAATTAGAAATTAAATCCAAATAGTAAGGATTAGACTTGATTCAATTCAATTTTGAATTGGCATTCAAAAGAGAATAGTAAAATTTTTGAAGAGAGTTTTATTTTTATGGGAATGGAATATGATGTGATTTGAGAGAAGAATGTGGAAAACAAGATAATCTAAATCAAGTAATTTTGATAACAACATTGTTATTAGCTTCATTTTTCAAGATTCCTATGGGTTAGGGAGAAATTTCACTCATCAAAGTGCCTAAATTATTTCTTGTGGTAGGAAATTTCTTTCCTAGCTGCGAACTATACCCCATAATCAATTAAGAATGTGGTTTTCATCAAAGGATACTTATGTTTTCCTCATGGGTATCACTAGTTAAGTGGGTTAGGGTACCCATTTTGTTGGACAATTCCCTCAAGGTGCCAAATACTTTTTGGTTCATGTGGTACTCATCATAACGACTTTTATAAATATTGACAATCACTTCACACTATTAAAATATACAAGAATAAACCCTTATTATAAATTGTCGTAAATATTTTTATAAAATTTATTAAGATAAAAAAATTGTTTTTAGTCTTGAACAAGGTAACCTATAAAAATTTAAGAGTTTGATTGAGTTTTTAATGTATTCTTTGTATGATATGGTCCTACACACACTAAATTAGTAGTTTACCTACATATAAAACATGATGTAAAATAAGGAAACAAACTTCAACATTTTTTATTCTCAATATCACCCAAGAGGGTTCAAGAGAAGAGCATATGTGGTTGGTTTGATTAGATAATTTAGATAAATATTAAGAGAAAAACCAACGTTAATTTTTTAATGCAATCTACGGAAAATAACCTAAAAAAGTGTATAAATAGTAATAAACAATTAAGTACTATGTTGGAATATTATAAAAAAAATATATATATATATATATAACACTAGCGCATGCAATTAGGTGTGCTACCATGAAGGGTTACGGTAGCGCACTCAAATAGGTGCACTAGTTTGAAGGATTATGATAGTTTACTCCAAATAGGTGTTCTAGCATTATAAGGACTTTTATGAGTTTATAACTAGTTACAGTAGCACATGTAGTGATACACTAGCATGTGTAAAAGATAGTTTAATAGACATTTGAACTCTTGAGAGTGCAGTGATACGCTAGCGCATGATGTGTTATGTTAGTGTGTGCATAGAGACAAAGTTAATATATATTTGAATGCTAGTGCATGAATTGATACGCTAGTACGTGTAGTGTTAGGAGGCACATGTAATTGGTGATGGTAGCAAATTTATTTCTATGGTATCATAGGTATTTTGTAGATGCTCATAGAATGAATAAATACAAAGAAAAGGAATTTTTATGGGATTTTATCTCAATTCACTCCACCAAATCTTGTGAAAATTTTGACATTAAGTCAAAAAAAAAATAAGTAACACAAAAAACAAATTTATTTTGTCAATAGACAAGGTAAAAATGATAAATAATGTGTGGTAGTCCTCTACCGGCATGCAAAAATGTGTACAAGGAAAATTGAAAGTGATGAATAAATAAGCAATGACAAACAAATTTAAACCTTTAAGTTTTCTTACAACCTCAAATGAGATAGTTGAAGTATGGTATCAAGTACCATAACCTGTTGGATCTATTTCGATGATTTGGTATTGGATTCTCTAAGCTTGGTTCCAAATGGAAGAAGGATGCTACCAGAAATGTATGATCAAATGGACAACCTTTCGATGTGTAAATTATAGTGTAAATTGGGTAGAGTATGGCTTCAAATTATTAAATCCTCCAAGGTATGAATTGTGAAGGATTGAGCTTCATATTTATAGTTTAAGGAGAGGCCATGGATTTTGGGTCAATATTTGAATGATTTGTAGGTAAATGAACACATTTTATTAAATTAACAAGCTGATTTTGTCTATGCAGTTAGATGATTTGAATATTCATTTAAGGGGTAATGAATATTTAGTTGGATTTTGATTTTATTCAAGAAGGTGGTTGTACGTGAATATTTTTCTTCCAAATTTATTTATGGGTCATTGTAACTTCCAATCATTTAATCAACTTGTTCAAATGTTGATGTCATTTTAAACCAGGGTTGTGTTCAAGGTTGTATGCATATAAGTTGATATGAAACTTAGTACTATGGTGGTTCTCTTTTTTGGGGGGTTTGTTTAGTATTGGTTTCCTTGTTCTCACTACAAACTATTGAAATAAAGTATAGGTATAAACTACTAAAATCTTTAAACTACCAAATAGAAAGTAAATTATATCAAATGCATCTACGCTACTGAAATAGAGCTACTAAATAAAATTCTTGTTAAATGAAATGTTTTCTTGAAATGAAATACTTGCTTAAATCAATTAAAGTGAAGGGAATATTCTAAAACAAATAAATAGAATATTGCATTCAGATAATTATCAAACCAATATGTTAAAATTGAAACTAATCAAGTGTTAAGATCTTGCATGAAATACCAATCCTCCATTCTCCTCAGTCAAGTGGGACCTTTATCTACTTCAGGATGGAGGCTCTCAACACAAACATATACTCAAAACAACATGTATTATATTTATCAAAATAAGTTATTCACATACTCTAGAGTGTAACTAAAAATAACTTCTTCTATTAACTACTGTAATACTAGTAAAAAACTACTAACTATGAAAAAATTCAAAGGAGGTCTCTTATAAACATAGTTGATTACAACACATGCCATAAATACAAGAAATGGATTTAACCAATAAAAAATCCATAAAATTTCCTTAACATCCTATAATTATTCTAAAAAAAGGGGTCCTTTTTTATAGATGGTAGTGGGTCAATCCTCCAAAATAGCTTAGTGGTTGCGGACTCGGTCTCCTTGACTAAAAATTCTCAAAATGGCAGAAAATGTGCATCATCAACTTGTATATGTTACTAAATCACTCTAAAAGTAGTTAGTGAAATATCCATTATTATTTTTCATAAGAAAAAATAAGGGGAAATGCATCACTTGCTACATTAGATATAACTATTTAGAACATTCCCATGCATAGATTAATGTTTTTAGGAGTAAAACTTCTAGTTATATGGATGTTATTATGAGTCAATTTATAGACTCATCATCTCCCCTAAGCTTTACCTTTTTCAAGTATTTTTGTAAACTATCTTTGACCAGATCTCTTCCCAAGCTATTGTGCCATATCATATTCTTCAAACTTACCTGCGCATATTATTTCCTTTTGCCTTTACAGCCTTGTGTTTTTAACATAACCTCAACACATTCCTTAAATCTATCATGGGATTGAGAGTACTATTTTTCCAAATGGTCACAGAGCTAAGGAATAGAGGAGACCTAACTTGTATACTAACCCATTCCTTACTATACTCCATATTTCCTTTCTCCGCTAATTGCAAAGTAATCTCCATAAGTACATCCCCTCTTCACATACTCTAGTTGATATTTTGAGGAGAGACAACTTCTCTTAATTTCAATGGAAAATTTAGAGTGTCCCATCTCTTATCATAAGTTATCATAGCCTTGCCAAAGTTCTGCTGATAGTAAATTTCAAATTCTTGGACACATTTGGCTAAGATCTCATATGTGTTTCTACCAATTCTAGCCTGATAATAAAGATATCTAAAATATTTTTTCATAGAAACATAATTATGTTGTTGAGGCCGAATATAAAAACTGACAGTTTTGGATTGTTGATTAAAGAGATCAATTTGTTCCTCCCACATAATTTGATTCCTTACCAATGATTTAAAATCTTTCAACTAAAACTCACCCACTGACAGATTTATAAAGAAATGAGGAACATTTATAACTAGCATGTTATGGAGGTAAAGTTCACATAATAAATTTTAGATTTCTGAAGTACAAACTTGGTAAATTTGTAATAATTTTTTTCATCGAGAGCCTCATGAGGCTCTCAACAACAAATCCTATGCAACTTCCAAGAATAAAAATGTTCTTGAAGAAATAAACTATAAACCAAAGATGGTTTTCTGCAAGCCATAAGTTTACAAGTCAAAGGACAGACAAACTCAACAATTGCTTCCAATTTTCTCTTTGTATTAGAACTTGACTCAACCTCTTCTTTAATTTTCTTTTTTCTCCTACAAAATCTTTATTTCTAAGAGATAGTTGGGTACAATGAGAGGAAAAATCATTCCATGCTTGCAAACCAATATTTTTTTATCTCTTTAAACTATCAACTTTCATCCTCAAAGAAGCCATTTCTTTTTCTTTTTCTACACTCTTTTGTTCAAACTCATTTTAAAGAGACAAATGAGTTGTTTTCATACCTTTTAGTTTTTCTTTCAGAGTGGAAATTTCATCTTGGTGTCACGTTCAAAATTCATCTCCTTGTGATTCTAATCGACCAACCTCTTGTGCAACAATTTTTGTAGCTTATGTCTGGATTTTCAGAGTTACAGGCATACTTCTAGAAGCTTCGAAAGAAATTTCCAAATGCCTCAACAACATGGATCATTTCTTCAAGATTGGCCAAAGTAAACTCAAAATCTCGTAACTATTCTCCTATGGTAGTTTTATTAGCTAATTTTGACTTCACAAAATTATAATGTGAAAATTTAAAACAAAATTAAAAGTGTCATTTCTCATGATTTATCACCTTCATCATGATCGTTTCATTCTCTTGATCATTTTAGCCTTTGTTTAGTCCATATTGGATAAGTACTTCTCTTGCTATGTCGTAAACCATGTTTTAATTAATTAATTAATATTTAATTAATATTTTACCTTTTTATTTAATAAAATTAATTTTATTAAATATTGGGATTTTTAATTAAATATTAATTTAATCCACATAAAATTCGATTGGAAAATTTGGAAGAAATTTTCTCATTTTCCCCATTGTTGTGGGCAATTAAAATTTCACTTCCAATTGCCGAGAATACCAAATTGGTTCTCTGCTTCCGTTTTTCCCTTTCCCAAAAAACTTTCATTTTCCCCTGTGTGTGGAAATTATCTTGTTATTTTCCAACCCAACCTGAGGTCAAATGGAAAATATATCCCATTTTCCTCATGTGGGGAAATGGAGGGGAATTTCATCCCGCTTTGCCATTGTCATGAGCAAATAGTTAAATTCCCTTGCTATTCTCTTGGAAATTAATTCCCACTACCCAAAGAAATTGGGAATTGGTTAAGAAATTTGGAATTGGTTATTCAATGGGAAGAAATAAGAAATGGTTACAAATCAAGAAAGATTCTTAGATCCCGATAAATTTCCTTCATAAAAGTCT
This sequence comes from Taxus wallichiana var. yunnanensis, assembly GCA_018340775.1. Taxonomy (NCBI): domain Eukaryota; kingdom Viridiplantae; phylum Streptophyta; class Pinopsida; order Cupressales; family Taxaceae; genus Taxus; species Taxus wallichiana. Next base: position 70,890,352 of record CM031234.1, on the reverse strand, counting down.
ATGGAAATAGATGTGCGAGAATAAAATTGATAGAGAAGAATTTTTCTTTTTATTATTATTTCCTATGTGAGGAAATGTTTCACGAGAAAGATTTTATGATACAAAAATTAGGAAATTCCAAGGAGGGAATAGTCCATGCTCGGGAGAAGGAAACAAAGACTCATCACACATCAATTCTCCCATGTAATCCATGGAGCAAGTAACACTTCTACACATTCAAAAAACATGCCACACATGTGAGAAGAGAGTGAAGGCCCAAAGTTTCATGCATTAGAAAATAAGATCATCCAAACCAGTGAAGAAATATCATGCATCCCATGCATGTAAATATTGTCCATGCATTTGAAGGTAATAATGGACATACATTTACAAAGGATAAACATGGTCCATGTAGGTTTTAAGAGGTAGAGAAAAAACTATCAACGCATTGGTCAAATAAAACATCCATACGTATCCATAGGCAATAAAAATCCATGCAAAGCATTAAGAAATCATTTCCTTACATTTACAAGCCAAAGAGGAAGCTCACAGATGTCAAACATAAAGGTATAAGAGCCCATATGCAACAAGAAAAGTAATACAGAGGAGATTATACATGTAGGTCAAAACACATTGCTCACGCAAGCCAAAGCCATACAAGCTCATGCAACTATTTTGGAACAAAATAAAATGTAGGCCAAAAAGAGAATTAAACAAAATATGCAATAGCCAAGGCAGGCCGAGGCATAGTCAAGGTGAAGGGAAGAAATCAGTCCAAAACACATAAATGAGGAGAATAATTAAAAAAATGTAACCCGAAGATCCATCGATTTTATTTCAAAAAATATAATAATAAACAAATAACCGTATTTTTCTTTGTCCTCACAAAGATTCGAGACTAAGACCTAACACCATTTTATGTTCTTGTTTTGTCTTTCCTTCAAATTCATAATGGCCAAAAACTTAAAAAATCTACGTGAAAGTCAAAGAAGCCATTAGAAAGGTCAAACAATTTGTAGTGCCCACATTTTTTATAGCTCTAGTTATTTGTTGGTTCCTTTATTCATAGACATGTTTTGATGGAGACTCGATAGACTTTGGACATTTTACTATGATATTTTATCCTCATGGGAATTATGGAATTTTGGGCGCGTAGCGCCAATCGATTGGACTAGATTCGTATACTGATATATTTCTTATGATGTTGATGACACTAATAGGGTTATATGATAGATTTATTGGTTAGATGTTAGTCTCTTATGGTTGATTTGATTAATGATATAGTGTTCTCGATTTAGTAATGGTAATTTTCATGCTAACCTATGTGTATGTCATTGCATTTTTATTTGATGGTGATTCATGGAAAACTATGTGAATAATTGTATGCATTGCACTATCAATTGTTTAATAATGTTAGGACATTATAAGTTAGATTGAATTTATGATGTGTAGATGATGTTTATTATATTGGACAGATGGTTAATGTGTGAAATGAGTGTGCATGTGACAGGTATATGAGAGCATGGGTTTCGGGAAGCTACACAATTATGCACAAGCGGCCCACGGCCGAGTCCTAACCATACTAAATGTTTGAGGCCTTAAAATAGATGTGTTTAATTGGGCACCATGGGTGAACCCCTCAATTGTAATGTAATTATGTTTTGTAAAATTAATTAGGTTTAGGGTGTGTTTTATTAATTAAACTAGCTTAGGGGTTTAATGATCTTATTTTAAGTTAAGTGTTGGTTTTGGGAAAGTGTGTGTGTGTTGGTAGAAGGGATTGGGGACCACATGTGAACCTTGGGTGGACCCTACACCTCTACCCTTGTGCCCAAGCATGCCAAATCCGAAATTGGGTTATTTTGGGCATTTTTAGGAACCCCTTTTGAGTTTAGGAGTTCCTTAGCATGAAAATGGGCCCTTGGACCCTACCTAATAGGTAGGGGGCTTATTTCCAAGGTTTGGAGGGAGTTTCCCTCCCATTTTCCCCTCTTTAGTCAACATCCATGTAAGATGGTTGGTTTGTGTGTAATTATTAAAAGTTGCTCCACCTTTTTTTGGTTTTAATTTTTAGTATTTTGGGTGATAAGGGATAAAAGGTGAGTTTACTATTACTTATTTGGTTGTTGGAATCTTTGACTCTTGAGAGGAGAAGGAGTGACACTTGTCACCTTCGCATTGGTGAGGAAACTTTTGGGTTCCTCTTTTTATTCTTCCTCATGTGGAAGGAAGGGGTCTTCTTGGTTCATTTTTTGAGAGAACTTGGAGAATTTTGGGAGCTTGGAGGTGAGCTTGGACAAAGGGAAAAGCTTAGAGTCTTGGAAAGCATTATAGAGGTAGGATACTTAACCTTCTTCTTCTTAGTTGTGCTTATCTTGTTAACTATGCTTGATCAATGGAATGGTGTGTGTGAAATGATGTGTTGTGAGTTGTATGGTTAATGTAGTTGTTTGTTTGTTCTTGTAGTTTTATTTGTTTTCTCTCCACCATCATTTGGATTGATGGTTTTTGGAGAATGTAGGGGAAGAGAGAGGTATTTCCTCTCAAACCTCATGGTTGTTGGTCAAGCCATGAAGGTCCCTTCTAATCCCCTCATATGGATTGAGGTGGGAGAAAGGCTCATATGGACTGAACCTTTCCCCATTCTTGGTGAGGAAACCCTTTTGGATTTGAAAATCCTCCCAAGAAGGATTTCTATAGAGAAAAGGAGGTATAAGGAGTTTTGTAAGCATGTTTTGTTGGTGCTCCTATGGTTGGACACCTTTGATTTGGGCATCCTACTCCTTCTCTTCCCCCTTGTGAGGTTGGCCTTGTTATGCTCATGTTGTTGTTTTATCATTTGCAGTTTGTCTAAGCGTTAAATGGTTTTATGTCTTTCTTATGTGTTTTATTCCCCCTCATACTTGTGCACATTGTAGAAGTTTGTTCCTCTCTCCCATGCGCTTGGGGGAGGATAGCATGGCTTCCAACCATGGAAAGGCATGTGATGGCGCTTATTGGTTGGGTGCTAAACAAGAATTCTCTCTTATTTCAACACTCTTAGAAGGACACTCAAGTTGGAGATAGTTGGAGCCTCTTGCCATCTTGGTCATCCTCATCTTTTGTGGACATTGCCTTCACTTTGTAAATAAATGTGGCTTGTCAAGTCTATACACTCTTGTAAATAACCATTATTGTACTTATTGCTTCTTGTAAACTTTGGTCTTTACTAAGAAAGTTTTTATTTTTATTGTTGCTAAAATCTTGTAATATTATCATTTGAGATCAAAATGAAACCATGAACTTTTTACTTCAATGTCTCTTGTTGGAAGGTGTTGTTTTGTTTAGAAATCTGCACAATATATAGTTATGCAATATACACTTGAAAACTTGAAATATTTAGTTGTGCATTACATATAAAATCTGAAAATTTAGTGTGCTTGCATTTGAAAAAAATTATGGCACTACATTTTGGTATCAGAGCCGTGGTTCAAACACATGGACTCTTTGGGTAATTTCTAGTTTATTTTATCTTTATTGTTTTATTTATATATATATATATATATATATATATATATATATATATATATATATATATATATAAAGGGTTGTTCTTGGATAGTTATGTAATTGAGTTTAAGTCTCTTGGAAATGAAATATTGTAACAAAATGATTCATTTAATAAGAACTACTATTATCTTTTGAGGGAAAGTTGATTTATTGGATATAATGTTAGTCATGTAATAGGTTACTTTCTTACAAGATGTGGTGGCTTTATACAAAGAGATGAAGTTAGTTACACTCCTTTTCATGAAAAAAACTCAATTGGTGTTTGCTTTTGAATTTTTTTTTTTAAATGTGAAGGCATTTTAGCAAACCCTTTTGACATGTTTCTAGTTTTCTCCTCTTGAATGAAATATAAAACTACATGCCCTTGTTTCGCATAAAGAAATAAATAGTTTTAACCTAGATTTGTTTTCAAACAAAAATAACTTTTAAAGTTCATAGTTCATGTTGACAAACAACTCATGTTGATTATTATTTTTAGTTATAATGTCATTTTCTTTTCTTAGAATATTATATAACATATTTAAGTAAAAGCCATATTCTTTATAAATTTATATTTTTATTTTGAAAGCAACTACTTCATATTCTTACATAGTAGTTTGCCTTTTAATATTTACTATGGTAGAGAATGCCCTATTGTAATATTCAAAATATGAAATGTTATAAAAGATATACTTATAAATCTGGGTTTATAATACAGAATGTATTAATTTACAAAATTGTTATATTGTTATACAACTTAATAGTAATAAAATAAACTGATATAAAATTCATATAATACAATAGATTATATATATGTACATATAACATTTATATATATATATATATATATATATTATATAACTATCTTTCAATTGTTATTATAAAAGGTAAATACGAGAAAAGAAATTTTAATATGAATAGGAATGCTTAGGTCTACTTTTTCTTTTAAGCTTTTTTATTGGAAAGTGAGGGAGGGTCGAACCCCTCCCCACCCTATGTACACCGTACACACCGTATCCTCCTCGAATCCCCCATCGGCCCTGTGCACCCAACCGATCGCGCCCCAACCACCGCCACCACCACTTTGCCCCCTCCAGGTTCTCGGCGCACCACTGCAGCCACCCTCCCTTCCTCTCACACTGCCCCCTTCTCCACCTTTCAAACACACCCCCCAGTGGGCCTTCTCACCTCTTGACCCTCTGTCCTAGAAATAAATTCCTGAAATCAAGACTTATTTGCACAATACTTTGCTTAAACAATTTAACAATTTGCAACCGCCAAAACCGTAGAGGGTTCTTCCTTGCCGCTTAAACGCATAGACAACATCCATGGCCGTAACAGTCTTGCGCCTAGCGTGCTCCATATACGTAACTGCATCCCGTATCACATTCTCCAGAAAAATCTTGAGCACGCCTCTGTTTTCCTCATAAATAAAGCCACTTATATGCTTTACTCCTCCTTGATGGGCAAGCTTCCGATTGCAGGCTTGGTGATACCTAAATATATATATATATATATATATATATATATATATAATCGATTTCAATACTATTTAGACAAGTATTATGCATAAAAAATTCTACCATTAAAAATATTTGGGTGCACTCTCCCATCACCGATAACCCTCCCAAAGATTTCCTATCACCGTTGGCCGCTAACCCTACAACCACCCCTCCAAAATGTGGCAACACCAGACCACATAAAAAAATAATAAAATAAAACAAATTACATACATCTAAGCCACGGGTTGTGGCTTAGAGTCTCTCACACAAATTCAAGAAGGATGATTCAATCCTCCATAGCTCCATCTCCACCTGCACAAAAACAAAATGAGAGAAAATGGCATGGAAAAAGAAAGGAAAAGAGATAAAAGAAACATAGAGAAATTTAGGGCACTTTTAGGGCAAATTTTAGGGTTTTCATAGGGCTAAATTTTGATCAATGGCCAAGATTAGAATTGATCCTAGGGTCCTCCTTCAATCCTACCTTTCTTTAAGTCATGACATTTTAATGGGAATGTAAATTAATATTTGGTGGGATGTGGGTAAAATTAATAAAAAAAAGGGGAAGATTATTTATTTTTCTAAGAGTGTAGAATTTTAATCATAACCCTAGGAAGTTTGATAGGGTAAAATAAGTTAAAATTATTATTAGGATAGTATTAATTTATTACGGAAAAATTAATAATTATTATAAGTTAATTATTAACAGGAAGGGGTATTACTTTTGGTGTTACATTATATAATGATAATAACAATAATAATAAATAAAAAAGGGGGGGTTTTTAAATATATATATATATATTTTTTTTTTTTTTTTATTTCGAGTTCGGATGGCACCCAGAGGGGATGTTCAACTCGAGGTTTGGGACATAGTGCACCTATATGAGAGCCACCGGCCCTAAATTTTGGGCCTTAGATATTGGAGACCTGCGGCGGTGATAGGTGTCGTGCAGAGCACATTCCACCACCATAGGTGCCAAGAGAGGAGGACATTCAGTTGGGAGACAAGGAGTTGATTGGTGATGATGCACATCCAGAGCCACCTGAGCATGACATTTTGAGATGAGAGAGGTCATGCAGCCCTTCCATCCTTGGCGAGAGGGTGGCCTCATTTCGTCACAGCCGATCACATAGCTTTGAGGGACCATTTGGAGATAGGTGACCTCTTTCACCTGTTAGACCACATCGCCAGGATCAAGACATAGGTAGTGTGATTCGAGACCTTCTTCACCTTCAGCCACCTACATTTACTGGTTCGACAGATGGCTTTGGGGCAGAGTCCTGGCTCCTTAGCTTGGATAGCTACTTTGGCTTGCACTCTCATGAGAGCAATGTCAAAGCCAGGTTCACCATACACCTCCTCCGAGATGCAACAGGCATTTGGTGGAGGAATGAGGAGCGGAAGCTCCATTTGACTCAAGATATAGTGACCTGGGAGTTGTTCGAGGAGTGGTTTAGGGCCCAATATATGTCAGAGCAATTTTTGTAGAAGAGGATCGATGAGTTTCACGACTTACGAAAGGGTTCTGGCTCAGTGGTACAGTATGAGATCCGGTTCTTGGATCTCTTGTAGTATGTAGACTACCTGCAAGATGAGAAATTGCAGGTAAACAGGTTCATTCGGGGCCTGAATGTAGATATAATAGGAGTTGTTAGGATGTTATCTCCTCCCATGCTTGAGAAGGCCGTTGAGAAGGCCTACTTGGCTGAGGAGAATAGGACCAAGGCTCAGGAGCACAGAGATAGAAACAAGAGCAAGTTCCAGGACAAGATTCAGGCATTCCAGAGTCAGAGAGCATGGGGAGCAGTACCACCCCCTAGAGGAGGATTCTAGTCTTCTCCAGCAACATCGAGAGCTCCTCCACACCCATCACAGTAGACACAACATCAGGGACACCCATCATCGTAGGGGGTAGACGGACTCGAGTTTTCAGCGAGGTGGGTCTAGAGATGGTTTTGGTGGATCCAGAGATAGGAGGTTAGTACTCATCACTCACACGGCCCGGCTGCTCACAGCAGATTTGTTAGGGTTGGACCGGCGAGTTCGATTCCACCAGAGTACGGAGGGGACCCCATCTCAGAGGGGTACAAGAGGATGTTTTATTTTTGGGGCTCTAGACCATTATGTGCGTATGTGTCTGCACAAGCCCACTACTATGGATATGTAGAGAGCTCCTAGATCCGAGCAGAGCGATGGGTGATGTGGGACGCACCCATCGTGTGTATGCAGTGGTTGACAACTGCCAGGCTGAGCATCAGGCCATAGTCATTGAGACGACAAGTACTATCAGGGGTATTTCTATCTCAGTACTTTTTGATTTAGGTGCTTCTAATTCTTTTATATCTCCTTTTGTTGTAGACCGACCAAAGGCTAGTGGTCACTTAGCGGCTAGATAGTTGGTAGGTTGAGTTGGCCTCTGGGGCTAAACTCACCATGGACTCGTATGTGGAGAGTTGTGTACTTGATTTGGGATTCTTCTCCACTACACTTGACCTCCAAGTTATTCCTTTAGGATCCTATCAGGTAGTGTTGGGTATGGATTGGCTCGAGGCTCATCAAGCCAAGGTGGATTGCAGAAAGAAGGTCATTGAGTGTCAGGATGATTTGGGTAGTTCAGTTATGATTTTAGGGATGTAGAGACCCATTTCCTTGCGTATGATCTCGGCTAAGAAACTCAAGTGGAGCATGTGTAAGGTTTTCCAGTTGTTTGCTATCACTATTAGTGATCATTTGAATAGTACTCCAGAGCATTCACCCCTTGATGATCACGTAGTTTTGAGGGAGTATGTAGATGTGTTTCCAGGAGAGATTCCAAGTTTACCACCTTATAGGGAGGTGGATTTCACCATTGACTTAGTGCCTGGATCTCGCACTGGCTTTTAGGGCACCCTATCGAATGATGAATTCAGAGCTTCATGAGCTTAAGATTCAGTTAGAGGAGTTGTTAGAGAAGGGTCTCATTCACCCTAGTGTATCTCCTTGGGGAGTGCCAAGTCATATTTGTGAAGAAGAAGGATGGTTCTCTCGGACTTTGTGTAGACTTCAGAACTGACTCAATAAGGTCACAATAAAGAACCGTTATCCGCTCCTAGGATTGATGAATTGTTTGATCAAATACTGGGAGCTAGAGTGTTCTCCAAAATCAATCTCAAGTCAGGGTATCATCAGTTGCACATTTCAGATGTAGACATTCATAAGACAACGTTTCGCACACGTTACGGGCATTATGAGTTCACAGTGGTTCCATTTGGTTTGACCAATGCCCCAACTTTGTCTTCATGAGCCTCATGAATGGAGTATTCAAGACATTTTTGGATCACTTTGTTTTGGTGTTCCTTGATGACATATTGATTTATTCTCATTCTAAGGAGGAACATGAGGAGCATTTGAGGTAGGTACTTCAAGTTTTGAGAGAGAAGAAGTTATATGGGAACTTGGAAAAATGTAGCTTCTTTCAAACAGAGATTCAGTACTTGGGTCATATCATATCAAGTGAGGGTATCTCCATAGATCCCTCTAAGATTCAGGCTATCTTGGATTTTCCAGCACCCACATCACTCACTGAGTTGAGGAGCTTCTTGGGTTTAGCAGGGTATTACCGCAGGTTTGTGTAGGACTTTTCTAGGATTACTCACCCTATTGCTTCTCTTCAGAGGAAAGGGAAGAAGTTTGATTGGTCAGAAAAATGTGATCAGGCCTTTCAGTTTCTTAAGGAAAGGTTAACCACGGCACCCATATTAGTAGTTCCAGACCCAAAAGAGGATTTTTTTGTTTGCACTGATGCATCACTAGAGGGTTTGGGAGTAGTTCTTATGCAGGAGCGTTAGGTGATTACTTTTGAGTCTCGTAAGATCAAGGACTACGAGCTTAACTATCCTAATCACTACTTAGAGCTTGCAGTAGTTGTTCATGCACTTGTGCATTGGAGACATTTCTTTTTAGGTAGACCTTTCATCTTGAGGATAGATCATTGTAGCTTATAACATATCTTCTCTCAGCCAAACCTCAATGCTTGTCAATGGCATTGGATGGAGTTCCTATGTGAGTATGACATGGAGGTCCAGTATATCAAGGGAAAGGAAAATGTTGTTGCAGATGCACTTAGTAGACGATGGCATGTGCTTGCTTCTTTGACACTACAGTCAGATTTGAGAGGCAGGATACTTGAGCATCTTCCAGAGGACAGGTTTTATGAGGGTGCTAGGTAGATGTTAGATTCACAGGGTTCTTTTGAGGGCAGATATTCAGGATGCATGTTAGAGTCAGATGGTTTGCTTCGGTTCCATAGGTGCATTTATGTGCCTAAGGTAGGTGATCTACGTAGTTTCATCCTTACTGAGGCTCATCGAGCCCCATACGTAGCACATCCAAGAGTGAAGAAGATGCATGCTGATTTGAGAGAGTTATATTATTGGCCAGGTCTTCGTCGAGACATAACATATTTTGTAGCACGTTGTCTTGATCTGTCGAGAGTCAAGGCTGAGCATTCTAATCCCACAAGACTCTTATACCCTCATGACATTCCCAAGTGGAAATGGGATGTGATCTCCATGGATTTCATAGTAGGACTTCCTATGTCCTCTTATCGTCATGATGCCATTATGGTCACAGTGGATAAGTTGACCAAGGTTGCACATTTCTCACCAACCAAGGTCACCTATAATGCATAGGCCATCACCAAAGTGTTCATGGAGGACATTGTTAGATTGCATGGGATTCCGAAGATGATCATCAATGACAGAGACACCATCTACACATCAGTTTTCTGGACTTCTTTTCAGGAGGCCTTGGGTACACAGATTAATTTCAGTTTGGCATATCATCTAGAGACAGATGGGTAGACAGAGAGGGTTAATTAGGTTCTTGAGGACATGTTGAGGATGTACGTGATGGAATAGCAGAAGAAGTGGGAGGATTATTTGAATTTAGTTGAGTTTACGTATAATAACAGATTATCATAGCTCCATTGGCATGGCTCCTATCGGGTTTTGTATGGATGACCTTGCAAGACACCTTTGAGCTGGGATAGACTAGATGAAAGGATTATTTTGGGGCCGATTATCTTCGAGGATTTAGAGTAGTAGGTTATTCTAATTCGGTAGCATCTTGAGCAAGCTAGAGCATGCCAGACGGTGTATGCAGACACCAAGAGGATCAATCGTCACTTCTCAATGGGTGATAAAGTATTCTTGAGGGTTCATCCTCATAAGAATAAAATACATTATGGAAATGGTTCTAAGCTATCACCTCGTTTTGTGGGGCCTTTTGATATTCTTGAGGTCATCGGTCCAGCTTACCTATCGCCTAGCTTTGCCACCACGCCTTGCATGGGCCCATGACGTTTTTCATGTTTTTGTACTATGTAGATATGTACCAAATGTTTCTCATGTTTTGGATTGGTCGGCACTACAGGTAGAGGATGGAGGGTAGTGGATATTGGAGCCCATACGCATACTAGAGAACTGGAGGTTAGCCCTTCGAGGTTGATATTTGGACTAGGTAAGAGTGTAGTGCAACCGATATGACGAGTCATCACTACCTAGGAGGATGCTACACCATTGAGGGCTAGATATTCCTATCTCTTCCAATGACTTTAAGGAGGAAGTCTAATTCTAGGAGAGGGGGATGTAGTGCCCAAATTTTTTATAGCTCCAGTTATCTGTTGGTTCCTTTATTCCTAGACATGTTTTGATGGAGACTCTGATAGACTTTGGACATTTTACTATGATATTTTATCCTCATGCACATTATGGTATTTTGGGCACGTCATCGCCAATTGATTTGGATTCGTATATTGATATATATCTTATGATGTTGATGACACTAACAGGTTATATGATAGATTTATTGGTTAGATGTTAGTCTCTTATGGTTGATTTGATTAATGATATAGTGTTCTCGATTTAGTAATGGTAATTTTCATGCTAACCTATGTGTATGATGTTGCAATTTTATTTGATGGTCATTCATGGAAAACTATGTGAATAATTGTATGCATTTCACTATCAATTATTTAATAATCTTAGGACATTATAAGTTAGATTGAATTTGTGATGTGTAAATGATGTTTATTATATTGACAGATGTGGTTAATGTGTGCAATGAGTGTGTAGTTGACAGGTATAGGAGAGCATGGGTTTCAGGGTAGCTACGCAATTGTGCACAAGCGGCCCATGGGCTGAGTCCTAATCATGCTAAATGTTTGAGGCCTTAGAATATATGTATTTAATTGGGCACCATGGGTTAACCCCTCAATTGTAATGTAATTATGTTTTGTAAAATTAATTAGGTTTAGGGTGTGTTTTATTAAGTAAACTAACTTAGGGGTTTAATGATCTTATTTTAAGTTAAGTGTTGGTAGAAGGGATTGGGGACCACATGTGAACCTTGGGTGGACCCCACACCCTCTACCCTTGTGCCCAAGCATGCCAAACCCGAAATTGGGTTATTTTGGGCATTTTTAGGGACCCCTTTTGAGTTTGGGAGTTCCCTTAGCATGAAAATCGGCCCTTGGACCCTACCTAATAGGTAGGGGGCTTATTTCCAAGGTTTGGAGGAGTTTCCTCCCATTTTTCCCTCTTTAGTCACCATCCATGTAAGATGGTTGGTTTGTGTGTAATTGTTAAAAGTTGCTCCACTTTGTTTTGTTTTAGTTTTTAGTATTTTGGGTGATAAGGGATAAAAGGTGAGTTTACTCTTACTTATTTGGTTGTTGGAATCTTTGACTCTTGAGAGGAGAGGGGGTGACACTTGTCACCTTCCCATTGGTGAGGAAACTTTTGGGTTCCTCTTTTTATTCTTCCTCATGTGGAAGGAAGGGGTCTTCTTGGTTCATTTTTTTTTTGGAGCACTTGGAGAATTTTGGGAGCTTGGAGGTGAGCTTGGACAAAGGGAAAAGCTTAGAGTCTTGGAAAACATTATAGAGGTAGGATACTTAACCTTCTTCTTCTTAGTTGTGCTTATCTTGTTAACTATGCTTAATCAATGGAATGGTGTGTGTGAAATGATGTGTTGTGAGTTGTATGGTTAATGTAGTTGTTTGTCTGCTTCTTGTAGTTTTATTTTTTTCTCTCCACCATCATTTTGATTGATGGTTTTGGAGAATGTAGGGGAAGAGAGAGGGATTTCCATCTCAAACCTCATGGTTGTTGGTTAAGCCATGAAGGTCCCTTCTCATCCCCTCATATGGTTTGAGGTGGGAGAAAGGATCATATGGCTTGAACCTTTCCCCATTCTTGGTCAGAAACCATTTTTGGGTTTGAAAATCCTCCTAAGAAGGATTTCTATAGCAAAAAAGGAGGTATAAGGAAAATGCTTGATTAGGAGGTATAAGGAGTTTTGTAAGCATGTTTTGTTGGTGTTCCTATGGTTGGACACCTTTTATTTGGGCACCCTACTCCTTCTCTTCCCCTTGTGAGGTTGGCCTTGTTATCCTCATGTTTTTGTTTTATCATTTGTAGTTTGTCTAAGTGTTAAATGGTCTTATGTTTTTCTTGTGTGTTTTATCCCCTTCATACTTGTGCACATTGTGGAAGTTTGTTCCTCTCTCCCATGGGCTTGGGGGAGGCTAGCATGGCTTCCAACCATGGAAAGGCATGTGATGATGCCTATTGGTTGGGTGGTAAACAAGCATTCTCTCTTATTTCAACACTCTTAGAAGGACACTCAAGTTGGAGATAGTTGGAGCCTCTTGCCATCTTGGTCATCCTCATCTTTTGTGGACATTACCTTCATTTTGTAAATAAATGTGGCTTGTCAAGTCTATACACTCTTGTAAATAACCATTATTGTACTTATTGCTTCTTGTAAACTTTGGTATTTACTAAGAATTTTTTTATTTTTATTGTTGCTAAAATCTTGTAATATTATCATTTGAGATCAAAATGAAACCATAAACTTTTTACTTCAATGTCTTTTGTTGGAAGGTGTTGTTTTGTTTAGAAATCTGCACAATATATAGTTATGCAATATACACTTGAAAACTTGAAATATTTAGTTGTGCATTACATATAAAATCTAAAAATTTAGTGTGCTTGCATTTGAAAAAAATTATGGCACTACACAATTCCACACTCAAATATGAATTCCAAGGAATCATTCCTCCCATTTCCATCGAATTTGCGTATGACATTATCACCGAAGATAATATTGGCCACATCAATGTGACACAATTTTGTAGTCATGTGAAAGCCTGGGGAAATCATCTTCTTGGATAGACTTTATCATAGCGGTCTACCTCAAGCAACAATTTTTCCTATTTCAAGATAATGAATTGAGCTAGTCATCACCTGTGTTGAACATTATGATCCCGACATGTGAGGAATTTTCAAGGATAATCATGAGCCTTTCCTTTTGATCATATTAGATCACATCAAAGAAGTTTTCAACATCCCCAATTTCCATGAGAATGATGATATCACTCAAAATTCAACACAAGAGTTTTGGGATGAAGAACCCCTCGGAGTGGACTAAGATGGGCAACAAAATTATCTATTGACCAAGAGGACTTGTGTTGACTGGTTTCCCAAGGAATTATACCACATTTAATTTGTGGAGGAAATCAGTGATATGATCACTCTTCCGAGTGAGTCTTTGGTCTCCACTCTGCCAGAATTTTTCACCCATGGATGTATCACTTCATCTACATCATCCTTGCCAAGAGATATTTTGTAGATTGGGCTACCATCATCAATGACACTCTCCACAAGCAGTTGATCAAGGTGAAGATGACTGGGCATTTCTACATGACATCGTACCTAACCTATGTGGTGGCCAGAAGAAAGTTGTTTTTGGGGTTAGAGATGAAAGGCATCATGGGTCCTTCAAATAGTGTTTTTCACTATTATCCAAAATTGAGTTTCAAGAGTAGATCTCATCACTTCATGAGATTTTATGATGCTTTCACCTTCCACTTGATTATAAACTTGAATAGTAATCTAGAAGAAAGATTCTCCAAGGATGTCATGGCAGTCATTTCTCAGTGGGGAACATGGTTCATTTAGTTCCCATCCTTTTCCTACATTCACGTGAGAGGATTTGTAGGCACCGCGTTGAAGATTCCCAATTTTTTCAGTTATAAGTGGGCATTAATGGAGATTATGTGAAAAAAATTCGTAGTTCATTGTATTCTTAGTGACAAAATTTTTTAGGCATCCACTTCCTAATACAAATTGGGGAATACCAATGCCCGAGTATCTTCAATGAACAACTCATGGAGAAGGAGTTTACTCTCATCGCCATACATCCATTTATAAAGAGATCCCAATTTTACATCAATGGATACATAAAAAGGATCTTAAAGTAATGTACCATCACAATACCACCATGGAACACTACTGGGCTGCTTACTCGGATGAATACGAAGTAAGAAGGTCGAATTCTCCCACCCGACCCTTTCTCAAATAAAGTCCTTCCGCATCAAAGATCCTCTAGATTCATTAGTAGATGACGGTGATTATTTGATTTATACCTCATATGATTTAATTTCCTTCACTCCATTTCCTTGAATTTATTGGAACAAGAGAGATTAATTCTCTTTTGATGGTAAGAATCAGCCGATTCTAGAAATGAGCATAACACGATATGATTGAGAACTTGTAAAAAATCATCCATCCAATTTCATACCATAGGTTAATATAAATTTCCAACATGAGGAGGTATCCATTTGAATAAAACCTCTTCTCAGTCAACCTTTGTGTCATCAATCTATACACATCAAACAAGGAGAAAATGGTTTCTCAAATCCACTTCTCCAAAGGAGATGTTGTGAGGAGAAACATCCAAGGGTCCTATCCTTATTGAAGGAAGACAACATGTCTTGGGGTTTTCCACTTCAAGTAGAGACTCATCTACTCACATTATTAACACTTCAAGGAATTTGATCACAAACAATACTCAATTATGTTAGGCACAAGATTTTACTCAAGCACTAGTGGTCCAAATACCAAGTGCTCTTGAACCCCTAGTTCATGAAGATGTTTCTCAAGGTATCCCTAAGGTTCAATATGTCAATGTTGAAGTTATTTCCTTGAGGATTGAATTCATGGAAAGAAATATTTTATATTCTAATGATGTTGAGAATGATGTGAATGTTGCTTCAAACTCTAAGCTTATGCGTGTAGAATTGGTCAAGGAGACCCCTTCTTTGGTTGACTATGAAGTCAAGAAAAGAAAGAGAGTTGTTAAGGAGATCAATATTGAATTTAATGCCCTTTTCAAGATTTCAAATGATGTCATCCCCAAGAATCCTAAAGTTTTCTTGAGAATAATGGTGGATGGAGATGGAAAACAATTTTTGGATCTCGCCATTCCCTAAGTCAAGAATGAGCATAATGTCATGACGTCTATTGACTATGAAGTATATAGTCTTATAATTAGGAAGTATACATTGGAAAGTGACATGGAAATGACCTGATATTCCATGGATATTGTGTTAAGAATGCTCGATAAATATAAATCTTATAATTTTCAGCTCAAGGCCGAAAATAATCAGTTACTAAATTATGTTCAATATTTGATAAATCCAATATCCTCCACTTTCTGAGTACCTAATGCAAGTGGCTGCCCCGATGAAGAAAAACTCAATCTATCAAAGTAGGTAAACACTTTGGGCCATGTCACTAAATATTGGATTTCATAAATTCTCATATTCGGGAGAGAGACACAATCAAAGCGGTAAATCTCCATGAAGACATTAGTGCATACCTAGATCCAATCCTTTCTTTTAGGGATATTTTTTTCTTGCATATCAAATCTAGATGAGATATTTCCTAGTCTGCAAGAGATTACAAGGATGTAATCTACAACTCTATCCATTGAAGGGATCCTTTAAATCAAATGCCAAGGGACATGCATTCTATGGTGTTTACATCTCAAGTCATGGAATACATTTCTCAAATATTTCATGATTCATTACTAGATAATATGAATTGAATCCTTCACTTTAATCGCTTCAATTCATGGGTTTATAGATGGAATCCTAGTGATCTTGTGGGCAACCAGAATGAGATGCATTCATCGAACATGTTGAGGAATAATTCTTGCAATTGTTTAAGTACATGTACATTCTACCATCAATTTATCCTCTTCTTTAATAGAACATTGTATCAAATTGAGGAATCTTTTTGAGAATACTCAATCAAAAATGGTTAGCCAAAATAATATGTCAGGTAGGATTTAGGAATTCTAGGTATTCTGTGAGGATATGCTTCAATCGAGTGAACCTCTTAAAGAAGAGAATATGTTTGAGACATTGGAAAGGTTTAGATATTTTCAATTGGAAAAGGTGGAAGATCCTAATTTCATCAATGGGATGAGGAGATAACATTCTAGTATATAACTAAGTGGGAGAATAAATTTATCATACGGTTGAGATAAAGAACCCCACTTTAATGGATAAGGCACTTTGGGTCTTGTTATATGTTTTAAAATCATATTTCAAAGTGATGTTATTGTTAAAATCACTTTTGGAAGACTTTTGATAACTTAACTAGTTTCTAATTTCAAGATAATTTTTACAAATTTGGTTGAAAAATTCAAAGTCACTTAAGGTTACCTAATTTAATGTTCATGTAAATCCTAACTAGTTTGTAACCAAATTTTGGCTTATAAAAGGAAGTTATGGGATCATTTGTAAGGGTTAATTTGAGAGAGGAGAAGAAAATAATTTTGTGTGCAAGATTTGTTTCAGGAAAGAAACTTTGTGTTCTTTTGTGAAGACATTTTGAAGAGTTAATGAACTATGAACTTTGTGTCCAATTCATTATCTCTTGAAGAATTTGATGTTCTTATGTTCATTATATGTTAGTGTCTAAATATTTCATGCGTATAGTATCTTTTATCTTATTGTCAATGCTATTAATTTGTTGTTCTTGTTCACATAATAAATATTTGATATTTACTTTCTCATGTGTGTTATCTTTCATTTATTCTTATTTAGTTGATTCAAACTCTATTTTATTTTAGTTATTTATTCATGTTCTAATTCTTCTATATATAATATTATTCTATGTTTTTACCTAAATATTATGTGCTCCTTCCATGCATTCATTTCCATTTCTTTCCTTCAATCCATTTCATTTCCCTCATTCACACTTCTTTCCATTTGATGTCCCAAAACACCGCTCACATATAATTTTGAATGTATAGATGTAAATATAGTTTTAGTTTTCAATATATGCAACCTCACATTCATTGAGGAGGGATTTTGTCCCCCTGATCAAGCATGTAATTTTCATGCATGCAAATCCATTTGTTAACAAGAAAAGGAAGTCTGAGTTCCAACAAACTCTTCCAAAATATGAGCTTCACTTCATCCAAAAATGTAGGCTGAGAAAATTCATCTTTCTTTGTGGGACTAGACCTTTTTTTTCTCAATGAAAACTGAGTAGGGGTTGACATGGTATTATTTTTATTTCAATCTTTAGGCCTCGAGGTCTTCTTGGTTTATTTTTTAGGATCTTCTATAAATATAGTGGTAGGATAAGGAGCATATTGAAGCTTAGGCTATGAGCTATGGCCTGGTTTGGAAAAAATTAGAGCCCACCTAACCCTCTTTTTATTGGAACTCTCCCTATAGTATCATTTTAAATTTTTCTCTCGGGTTTCCTAGAGGTCCTGTGTGTGTAAATCAACTTAATAAGCCCTGGGTTCTTAATTGTAGCATCGCCACCCCCACTCTTATACTTTTCTCCAACATTTATGACAACATCCGTGAGGTATTCGGAAGATTCACCTTAAGTTTGGTATTTTTATTTCCTTTATTCAAATGGGTGATAAGTTTCATTGTATCATCACTTAATATCAATGATTTCCCATCACAAATAAAATAAGTTTTCACCTAGAAATAACCTCCCTTCAATGTCCTAGCAAGCTCTCCATCTTAATAACCTTCAATTATTTGGGGATTAATGATTATCTTAGGAAGAGTTTCCCTTTCCTCATAAAAAGGGCTATCAAATATTTAAGGGGGGATTAGTGATAACCTTAAGCCCAAAATTTGGAAGACCAGATATTGTGCTAACAATGTGGTTGTCTACTTCAATTCTTTTCCCTCCTATTCTAGAACAAGTTTCCTCAAAATCTGATAGAAATTATTCAATTAAACCCTCATCAAACCACTCAAAATTTTGAATAAAATCTAACTAACATGTATCATGGAATACTTTAGAGATAATGGAATTCCATAGCAGTGGCTCAGCATACTCTAGCTCAGACATCTTCTTCTTCGCCACAATGTAGACTGGTTTACAATAGAAATGAAAAAGGTAGTGAGGGGGTATTTTGGAACAATGGCAATGGTTTTGTGAGAGGGATAGAGTATTTGTATGAAATTTTAGTAGCTAAAATTTTAACTACTCATGAGTTTATAATGGCATCAATTCGGCATAAAATGGCGGAAAAAAGTATGGATGGGATTGTTTGAGGTGGAAATATTTTAATTCTTTTTCATGGCCCCTACAATGTAATTGTTATCACTTGTTATGTATGTCATTCCTCAAAAAGAGTGACAACATTCCTTTACTCACCATAATTATCCCTTATCTCTCTAATTACTTTGTTGTATTTGGTTTTATAGTTTCAATAAATGCATTGGGAAGCTCATCATAGTTAATATCCATAGCAAAAAGTAAGTACACATCACCTTACCATCTCAACATCCTTCTGAACATTGGTGCTCCACTAGCTACATTAGAAAAGTAATTGTGGCTAATACACATCTTGATAAATTACATCTCTAACCTTTATTTGCATGCATGAAAGAAAATATATTTTTGTTTTTTTAGATAAGATGATAATAAGAACTATGGTCTTCTTCCTTTATTTGAATATTCCTAACAAACTAGTCATGGATGTAAGATTTGAAATCTTCCACTGAATTGAATTCCTGGCAAAACTGAATGTGTTTAGTGAAGGTTTATTTATCCTGAGGTTGTTCATACAACCTCAATATATGGCCATTCACTAATAGAATTCTTCTATCACCATCAATTGGCAATAATCTCACAGATCCATTATCATATATTTTCTCAATTTGGTATGGTCTGAGACATCTTGTTCTTATTTTACCTTTGAATTGCTAGTATTTTGAGTCAAACAACAAGGCCCAATCTCCTTCTTTGAATCTCTTGGTCTTGATATGAGAGTCATGTCAGAACTTTCTCTAATGTAGAAGGATCTCAAATTGATGTTGTGCCTCTATCCACATCTCATCCAATTCATTAAGTTGTATCACTCTATCTCACTGAGCTTTATCCAAATCAATTCTTATCTTTAGTGTTTTCCTCCGTGTCTATAATTCAAATTATCTTATGAGAAATATATTCTTCCCATATACTAGTTCATATGGGGAGAAACCAATGGTGATTTTCCGTGTTTTTTCTATGCCCAGACTACTTTAGACAATCTTGGTACCCAATTCTTCCTGTCTACATTGACAAATTTAGTCAAGATGTTTTCTAGTTCTCTATTTGTGACTTCCACCTACCCATTGGACTGGGGGTGGTATGGTGATGATTTCCTATGATTTATCTTCTCAATCATGTCGGACATAAACTGAGGTCCTTGATAAGTTACTATAGATCTAGGAGCTCCAAACCTTAACATGATCTTGTGGTACAAAAATTTAGCTACAACATCCTCATTGAAAGATGTCAGTTCTTGAACCTTGCCCCATTTTGTAACATATTCAGTGCATATCATCATTCAATCCTTTCCATAGGATGGGGGATCTATAGTTCCAATGAAATCAATCCCTTATTTCTCAAATGGCCCTAAAAATAGATGAGGATTGAGGGGCATTTTAGAAGACATGGTAGGATTTCCCATTCATTGACATGCATCACATTTCCATACATATTTCTTAATAGCTTTGTAGAGAGAGGGACAATAGTACCCAGCTGTAAGGACCTTATGAATTTTCCTCTTTACTAAGTAATGCCATCCTCCAGGTTCATCATGACATGCTCTCAGTGTGTCACATACCTCATCTTCTCGAACATACATGTGAATAATCATGTCAGGGACATCATTTAAAAAAATTCCATTACACCACATATATATAGTATTTTTTTCTGATGAATGTTTTGTGTTCTTTATAGGTAAAGTAAGATGAAAACTTATCTCGTAGTTAGATAATTGGCAAGATCAAAAAACCATCGAGGGTGTACTGATATTTTCAACAAGTGCTCATCTAAGAAGTGATCTTGAATGGCCTCTCCTTCTCCTAAAACACTCAATCTTGAAAGGAAGTTAACAACAACATTATCCTTTTCAGGATTATCAATAATGTTCAAGTTAAACTCCTATAAAATAAGTAGCCACCTCATAATTCTCCTCCCTACTACTGGGTTATTCATTAAATATCTTATGGTTGAATGGTCTGTATACACAAAAATATTATAAACAGTAATATAATGCCAAAATTTGTTTAGAGAGTAAACAACAACTAGAAATTCCTTTTCAGTGGTGGGGTAGTTTCTCTCTGTGGGGATCAGGATTTTTTTGATAAAATTGATGGCATACATTTTGTCTTCCTCATATTTCTACCCAAGAAAATCTCCCATTGCAATTTTGGAAGCATCTCGTGTGAATAAGAAAAGGCGGAACCCAATTGGGTCCTCTCAAGACGAGTGCACTAGTCAATTTCCCTTTATAACTTCAAAATCTTGGTGACATTGAGGATTCCATTTAAAAAAATATTATTTTGTAAGAAGAGAGAACATAGGTGCAAAATCTTACTAAAATATTTTATAAACCCTCTGTGATAACCTGCATGTCTAAGGAAACTTTTGATGATTGTTTGATTTGTTGGTGTGATTAACTTAGTAATGACTTCTTTCTTTTTAGGATCAACTTGGATACCCTTAGAAGAGATATGATGACCCAAGACAACTCATTGATCGCATTTTTCATGAATTAAGTATATTTTGTGTTTCTCACATCTAGTTAACATTTTTTCAAGTTTTCCCAAAGATTCCTCAAAAGTAGACCCATGGACAAGTGAAATCATCCATATAAACTACAACACGCTTTAGTGAGTTCTATAAAAATAGCTAAAACTACTCTCTTAAAGGTGGTAGGTGCATTACAAATTCCAAATGGTAGAAATATGTATGAAAGTGTCCCCAGGGGACAAGTGAAGGTGGTCTTATCTTTATCAACAAGTGTTATGCTAATTTGGTTATACCCGCTTAAAACCATCCAAGAAGGAGATATATTTCTTACCTACCAAATTATATAAAACCTGATCAATAAAGGAAATGGAAAGTGATTTTTCTTGGTGGCCTTATTAAACTCCCTATAATATATACATATTCTACACTTACCATTTTTCTTGGGAAATATAACAAGTGATGATACCCACCGACTATCGGATATTGGATAGATGAGCCCTACCCTCAAAAGTTTCTCTATTTAATTTTTGACAGTGTCTCTTAGTACTATATTAATCCTTCATTATGGTTTTCTCGAATGGTTTAACATCCTCGGTGTAGATATGATGAGTGTAGATTCTTGGATGAATCCCTTTCATATCAAGATAATCCCAAGCAAAAGCTTTCAAATGATTACTCAAGATGTCTATAACCCTAATATCTTGGTTGTCTCCTAATTTATTACTAATGGTCAGTTCTTTTCCTACCTTAAAAGATATTGTTTAGTGTATTTCAAAATAGAAATTTTTGTCTCAGAATCAATGATTTTAAGGGACATGCATGAGGTCAGAATGGGTGAAAAATAGTCATGTTCTCAAGGGATATAACCTTGGCTAAAGGAAAATGAAAATCAATGGATGTGTAGCCTTCATGGTAATAATAGGTCTCTTCACAACCTCTATAGAAATCTCACTTACCAAGGTGATGTTCTCTTCTGAGTTCAAAACAATCATTTCCGTAGCCATAGTTTTGGTTTCCGTAGCCATAATGTCACCTTCATCAAACATTGGGTATCTCTCAATAATTCATTCCATATAAATTTTCACCGCAATGGTAGCCGATAAGAAGAACTCATGTTTTTAGTATCCAAATAATCTACCCAAACATGTTCACAAACATCCACATATGGCTGGTAAGGAGGATAAAGATAAATATTCATTATTTTTTTCCCATTTGAAATCGTCATTTTCCCGACCTACGACCAATGTAGGAAACAACAATAGCTACATAGGGTCTTCCTAAGATGACTGTGTATCCTATCTTTTGGGATTTAGGCTGTAATACCATAAAATATATTAGATACTATCATGATTCAACTATAGCCATAATGTCATCAATTACTCCATCTGGTATAGAAATAGATTGATCTGCTAACTGGAGGACAATATTGGTTGGTTGTAATCCTATCAAGGAAAACAAATTGAATGTATATATTGTTATGACATTGATGGTAGCACCAAGATCCACCAAAACATTAGATATTGACTGACCATTTACAAAAATAGTAATGAATGGACTCTCAAGGTCCCCATATTTTGGTGAAAGAAGTTTTCCAGCTACAAGGTCAACTAGATTTCCTTCTACTTTGACTATTTTTGGGTATTTATTCTTCCTTCTTGGTGTCTTTATGCAATGGTTCCTAATGGTCTAGTTTAATTCAAGAATGTCCCTTATTTCTCTTAAGAGTGGGACCTCAATATTCAACTTTTTCATCTCTTGAACCAATGTTGTCTCTTCCCCATGTTGCATTTCTTTTAATCTCTTTAGGAAAGGAGTTGCATGCACATTCTTGTCTTTCTCCTAGTCATCCCTAGTTTCTTGTGTTTGTGGAACATGTTCAGTTCTCTCACTTTCCTCGGTACTTTAGTAATAACTATTGGAGGATTGTTCACTATTTTTCTAGATCTCAGTTGTAATTTATTAATGGCATTAACTTGCATTAACTCACCCCTGTCCTACTTCATTAATTGAAGTTGTTTGTTGATTTTTGGGGTTTGAGACAGGCTGGGATGGAAGTTGAGTTTTTGTTTCTTTCCCTTGATGGTAATTTTGTTGTGGTGGAGGCATTAAATCTTGTTGTTGTTGTGTAAACCTCCTTAGCTAATTATAATTCTACTGGGGTGACCATTGTTAGTTTGGCCATGGATGTGCATTGGATGGTGGTATCCAATCTTTCTAATTGTGTGGAGGCATCCATGGTTGTGGATTTGGGTAGGCCATCTAGTTTTTTGGTGTCCAATAATATTTTCCCCAAGTTGTTGGAGGACTATGATTGGGCCATGACATCATCTATGGGTTTTGAGTAAGTCTAGGGACATAAGAAGACTGATTCTTTGATCTTTAAATGAAGTTTACTTCTCTAGTCATTTGAGTCATGGCATTCAATATCTCTTTTAGCTGAGGTAGGAGAGTACAATGCTTGGTTTCATGGTCAGGACATCACCGATCAAACACATTTTTGTGATATCTTAAGGATATTCTTTAAAAGGATGTCATTTCCTACATTTGGGATAGTATATGTCTAGGGGTTCTTTTACAAAATTGTTCTTAGCTGTTAGCCCATCCTTGGTTGAATTTAACTATGTCAAGATGTTTTTTTTCATATTTTCCATCTCTTCTAGAATTTCTAAGGTACCAAAGGCATTTTTTGATGTTTTTCTTCTTCTAAGGCATCCCCTTGTGTAAGATTATCTCCTACATAACTCAGTAATTCGTGCAATGGTGAGTTTGTGTACATCACCTCCTCCCATGAGATGGAGGGTTTGTTTGGTTCCATCATCAAGTCCTCTAAGGAATAATGTCTTGGTTATTTATACATTCAAATTGTAACCACTTATCCTATGGAAAAAAATGAATCTTTCTAGATAAAATTCCATATTTTCATCTTCTTTTTGTTTCATCTGAAAGAAATATTCCCTCCTATCCCATCCCCTGCAATAGTATTGGTATTTTTATAAAAAGGAAGTCTCCATCTGTTACCATGAATAAATATAGTTAGAGGAAATCCCATAAACTACCTCACGGAAGAGTCCTTGAGGGCGAAGGAAAGAGCTTGAGTTTTTGGTTATTTATTTTTAGTCATATGTTTGACAAAGAACTTTTAATTCAAACAAGAATTATTTTGGATCTTCTATGGACATTCCTTGAAAGATAGGAAGAATGAATGGGGAATGTTTTTCATAGGTGCTTCCTCATCTTCATTTAAGACGATGGTATAGGGAAAGGTTCTACCCATGGGTATTTCATCATCGTTTCCATTGTCTCCCATTTATGAAATTTGTTCACATTCTAAATAAGATGATGCATATTATTTAGTATCACTCACAGTGTGGTATTAGATTCAGTATCACTCTCAGGAGTAGTATTACTAGTTTTTACTACACATTCTCTAGTTGGGGATATTCTTTAAGTTTTTCTAGGTATAAATATCCCTTGAGAATCTTGTGTCTTATGCATCAATATTTATTATGAAGGAAAGGATTAATATATTTACTGGTTTCATAACTCAATTTCACTAACACCCATAACATGGAATGTGAATAGAATGGCATGTTTTTCTTATGGTGTCCCCAACAATGACACAAAAATGATGGGTTGTTGTAACTTCCAATCATTTAATCAACTTGTTCAAATGTTGATGTAATTATAAACTAGGGATTTGTTCATGGTTATATATAGAGAAGTTGATATGCAACTCAATACTATGGTGGTTCTCTTTTTAGGGTTTTTTTAGTATCGGTTTCCTTGCTCTCACTACAAACTACTAAAAGTGAGTACAGGTCTAAACTATTGAAATCTTTAAACTACCAAATAAAAAGAAAATTATATCAAATCCATCTATGCTACTGAAAGAGAGTTACTGAAAAAAATAATTGTTAAAGGAAATGTTAGTTTGAAATGAAATAATTTCTTAAATAAATTACACTCAAGAGAATGTGTTGAAACAAAGAAATAGAATATTGCATTTAGATAATTATCAATCCATGATACTGAAATTGAAACTAATCAAGTATAAATGTTAACCCTAAATATTGACAGTAGTTTGAAACTTAGGAAAGTTTGACCTATTGTTAGTGATATACGCAGAACAATAAACTATTCTAATTTAAGAATAGAAAGAATGTAAACATTCATAAAAACTTATTCTCCAAAACATCAATTCTCATTCATATTTCATTCAATACATTAGTCTCATTATCATACAACTCTTTCTCTCACTCTCTCTTATCTCTTACATGATGCTCACATACATTTCTCATGGAACACCTTTATACAAAAGATTAATTACAATAAATATACAAAATACAAATCATTCAAGAGTCACTTATTTTGATTCATGCTTCACAGCTTCTATCTCATACTATTTTGATTTATCTTTATTACATGGCTCTTTGTTGGCTTCCAAGGATTTCTGCGATATCTCACAACTTATTTTATGTATATAGCAGCTTTCTTCAAAGATTTTGCAGCTTTTCTAATGTACCGTGGCTTGTTCCAGTCTTCCATGGCTATCTCCTTGTTTTGGTGGTTATTTCCTTAACTCCACGGGTATCTCAAAATGTAATAAAGACCCCTATCAACATCACCCCCCACTTAAACCTTGTCTCATCCTTGAGAAAACCAATTGATGAAGAACCTTGTTCGCTTTTCCCAAAAACAATCTCCAAAATTTCAATGCAGCATCAAACACAATGACTTAGATGTTTGTCAAAGATAAAGGTTCCCTAGGTCAGCTCTGCGTGACTCGCCCAACTTGAATTATGGGATGCCAATTATGGAGGGTAAGAGAAAAATCCTCTATAAACTTAGACATTTGGTGTAAAGAAGATTTCCGTCACTCGTCTCACCCGACCGGGTATGTGGGACTCCTTGCCTCTTACTCTTCTTATTGGTGGAGCTATTCGGATATACTTAGTGATTTGTGGTGTAATGTTCTTCTCAAAAGTATACCACAACTCTATATGTGTCTCTATCTATTTTGTCCATTCTTGTAGTTGTGTGTTATCTTAGATCAACTGAATAATGTCAGATGGTGCTAAATTTTCTTGTACTTGACCCCATCTATTTTTGGCAGGTTGTGATCTCTTACCACATTCTAACGATTGTTCTATCTAGTGGAGTGTTGCACTCTTGCATATCTAGTATCTTTTCATTCCACACCCTTTGTTGTATTTGATATTTGTTAGTCAATTAAAATAGATTTCATCTTTGGGTTCCATCCTTATCCTTATTGATATCATATGTTGTTGATTCTATATGAATTTTTTGTTCCAAATTTTCCAACTTTCTTTTTCTTTCTCGAGTTTCACTAGGCCACCTAGGCTTGTGTAAGTATAGTATGCCGTACCTTTTTTTTTTCTTTCTCAAACTTAATTACCTCGGCTTCCATTTCCTTCCTCTATTTTTTTTTCCACTATTTATGGATGTAGGATTTTTTTATATTCTTCTATTTCTTTCTTGTAGATTATCTTCTTTTCTCTTTGCAATGTTGATAGTATTGTGCCCTTCTCGTTCTCATTATTTCTTTAGTTCTTCCTTTTTATTCTTCTCATCTACCTATTTTTCTGTCATATCTTGTTCCTCAAGTTACTTCTGATGTTTTTGTTTTCATTCCACTTCTTCTTGTTATTTCTTATCTTTCTCTTCTTTTTCCTTCAATTTTTATTCTTTCTTTTTTTCTTCCTCCTTTTGTTTTTTTCATGTTCCTTTCTTCTCGCTTCTTCTTATTCTTTCTTTTCCTTTTCTTCCTTCTCTTCTCTTTCTTCTCTCTCTCTTATTTTTCCTTATTTTCCTTATCTTATTTCTCTACCTTCTCCTTATTTTTTTTTCTTTTCTTTATTCTTTATCTCTTCCTATATCCTCTTCTTTTATCTTGTTCCTCTTTCTCTTTCCTTTTCTTCTTTGCTTCTTCTCTTTATTTATTTTCTATCTCTTCTTGTTCTTTATTTCTTATTTCTTCTTCTTCTCTTCATACTCTATGGCCATTTTATTTTTGCTTCTTCAGTTATATTATTAGTTGCTTCTAGCTCATTTTGTTTTTCTTCTTGTTGTTTATGTTCTTCCTTTTTTATTTTCTTATGTTGAATCTCATATGTGGCTCTCTATTTTTCTTCTATATTTTTTATTTTCTTTTCCTCCTCACTTTTTGTAACATCTATTTTTTGGGATTCCTCTTCTATTTCTTTCCTTTCCTTAATAAGTAAGCCATTTAGTTCTTCTATTTATTTTATGCAGTGTTGATCCACAATATTCTTTTTCTTCTTGTGTTTCAGCTCTGTGTGTTCTTGTTGGAGAGATTGCAAGCGGCTTGTTTCTTCCAGTTCCATCTATTCTTGAATTTCCTTGATTAACTCAATTAGAAGTAAATGAATGATATATTCTATTACCATTCCAAATTTTTCCAAGTAGTATTTTATGGCTTCTGCTATAGCCATTTGTTCCCTTCCTGTGTTGGCTTCATACTCTTGAGCTACTTGTGATATACCGTCAGGAGATAGACATTTCTTATAGTATCCATATGTTGTTTTTGTCAAATATGTCTCTACCTATGGTTCTTCCTCTAAAAATTGGGGCACTTCTTGTTCTTGTGATGGTGGAGGGGATAGATTTTTCTCCTCTTTAGACTCATATATTTCTTCTACCTATTTAGAGCCTTCTCGTGTCTTCTTGTTCTTCATTGAATTGAGATTATTTTAGTTTTGCTTTGGTTGTTAATGATTTTTGGCATTTTGTGGAAAGCGTTAAAGTAGTAAGACCTCTTTTCCTTTTATAGATTTGTGTACCTCTTTTTCTAGATTCTATTTTTCCATACTTAGATGGATATGTTTATTTATATTCTTCAAATGTTTTTGCAATGACTTGATCAAAAGTTGGAATCTTAGATTTTCTAGAGTCCACATGATAGTTCATGATTACTTCTACTGATTTAATTACTAAGTCGTTTGGGAGGATTCATATGGAAGTGAAGGGATATGAGATGTACATGGAATTATAGGCCATAGGAAGGCATAATCAATATTTGAGTGCATGATTTGTGATATACATAATGCATACTCTACACTTTGTCTTTGTAACCCCCATCATGTAAGTTGTCTCTTTCATCATCATTTTCTTCATCATGATGACTTCCCATCCTTGTGCCCATAATCCTATAACCCTAGGCATGAATTCTGTGTTAATAGGGTACGATTGATCCAAATATAACATATGATTGTGAAGTTGGCTGAAAAGAACTCAAAACATGGAATTGGGCTCCATGCATCGATCTTCAATTCATTAATCACTTTGGTAGTATTATTATATACCAATTCCTTTTGTATTAGGGTATTCTTCAAGGAGTAATGCTTTATATACTTCAATTCATGTACGATCATATTCTACTATCTGCGAGTGAATGTATTTTTATAAATCTCACGTATGGGAAAATTTGAACAGAATATGTGAGAAATCTCACTTGGGATCATGTTGGTTTGATTTGAGTGACAACTTGTGAAAAACTAGTTTCGGAGCCCGTATTATGTAACCTCAATTGGAGTATTCACGCTTTCTTCCTAATTTTCCCTAGTTTTCCTAACTCTCTTCTTCGCTCCTTACTAGTGAATCACTTTAGCTTTGTATGCCTTATTTTGTTTCAACCGGATGCCTTAAATATTCTTCCGCCTTGTACCTACCACATTTATTAATTTTTTGTAGAATAATTTTTTTATTTGTCCAAAAATTCTATTTTATATTCCACATATTTTTGTGTTCCATGCGGCTTTCCTTCGTCTCGTAGTTTTTCCTTCCTCCCGCGGTTTTTCCTTTATTGTGTGGTTTTTTCCCTTCATCACGTGGCTTCTCCATCCCATTCATTCATTATGTGTTTTTCTCTTTTCTTTCTTCATTCTGCATCTTTTCTCTTTTCTTCATTCTCGTGGTTTTTCTAATCTCTTCATCCTGTGGATTACTCCTTTCTCATCTCAAGCGCAATTTTTTCTCATTCCTTCATTCCACATATTTCCTTATACAATGTCTTTTTCTTTGTGTTATTTTGTGGTTCTCCTTCCTCAATGGTTCTTCTTTTCTTTTCTTTTTCTCATTTCCTAAATTTATTAGAGTAAGGATGCCCTTGTGGGGTTTTATCCTACCCCTCATCTTATCCACCGAATGGATGATTTTCGAGACAAGTAGGATTCTATTTTTATTTTTTTTTTTATTTTTAAAATATTTTTCTTCTTTCTCAAGTATTGTATCTTTTTAGTCTGGCTCCATTGACATATCATGGGAGTTCTTTCAGTTGTAGTGTTTACAACTTTATTTCTCTAGAATGTGATATTTTTTTAATGATGTATGGTCCAAGCCATTTCACCTTCAACTTCCCTAGATGTTTCCATTTACTATCATAGAGGAGCACCTGGTCTCCAACATCAAACTCCTTTCTCTTAATGTGGCAGTCATGCCAAGCTTTTTTCCTTCTTTTCTCTTGATTTTGGTTATACACTTCTATGAACCATTTCTCATCCAGTTTTTCTAGTTTTATCATCCTTTCATGAAGTGAGTCATCTTCATTCATTATAAATATTTATGCTACCCTCAAGCTAGGAAGCACAAACTCTATAGGGACCGAGACTTCCATTCCATAGACTAATTTGAACGAAGAGTATTTGGTTAGCCTTTTATAGGTTGTGTGGTATGCCCATAAAGCTACAGGTATTTTCAATTCCCAATATGCTTGTTGTAGGAGCATATCTTAGTAAGAACCTTCTCCAATACCTTATTGAATTCTTCTCATTTGTCCCATTTTCTTTTGGATAGTAGGGAGTAATTCTATTGTGATTGATCGTGAAGTTATTTAACTATTCTTAGATGGTAGCATTTACAAAATGTTTACCTTGATCACTTTGGTTATACTCAATGGGAATCTAAACCATGTAATGATATTCTCATAAAGAAACCTAGCAGGTTTTTAGTAGCACAATCCTTTATAGGAACAACTTCCGACCATCTTGTCAAATAATTTGTCCCATTTATTATAAATCCATGTCAGGGAGTATCTCGTGGCTGGTTTTATAGGTCCAATAAAGTCGATGGCCCATTTTTCAAATGGGTATAAGGCTATAACATGTCTTAATGAAATCTCATCCATAGCATTAAGTTTCCCCACTTGCTAGAAAATATCACAAGTTCTCACGTGTTTGTGTGCATCTTTGAATAGTGTAGGCCACCACAAGCGACCATAATTACTTTTCTATTTGTTATGTCCTCCTACTACTCCTTCATGAGCCTCTGCCAAAATGTTCTTCCTCTCATGTTCTAAGGATACTCTAATGAGGATATCATCATGACCTTTCTTGTATAATTGGCCTTGAATCAAGGTGAATGGAAATGTTCTACTTACTAGACTTATTTTTTGTTGTTTGGTGTACTCAGCTAGAAATTCCCCTGTGGTAAGTAAATTTTCTATTTCATATAAATATTTTTCAATTGTTTCGACTCTAAATAGGTGAGCATAGAGGAAATCATCATCTATTGGTCCTTCATCCTCTCCATTTTCTATTCTAGACAAGTAATTTGGCCCATTATTTAACTTTCGTATTTGAACAGCCACCATAAAATCAAATTATTGAAATAAGATCAACAATCTATAGATTCTCCCTTGAAAAAATGGTTTATTTAGTAAATACTTCATTGGTTCATGGTCTCGTATAGAAAAGAAAAGTAGCCAACAAATATTGGTTGTATTTCTATAAAGCATACACCATGCTTAGTGTTTATCTCTCTCATATAGAGTAGTTCCTTTCAGCTTTGGCCATTTTTATGCTTGCAAAAACCACTGGGTGATACATCTTATCTCTTGGTTGTGTCGATTACACCAATTGCAATTCTGAGGCATCTACATGAATGTGAAAAGGAACCTTCTAATCTATAAAAATTAGAATAGGTGCATGAAAAAATTTATCTTTTATGATTTGAAAGGCATCTACACATTCTTTTGACCATGGTATTTGTTTATTCATCCTCTTATTCAATATTTCTTCTGATGGTGCACTTATCTTTGCATAATTTATGATAAAATTTTGATGATACCTGTGTAGCCCAAAATTGTTCTTGTATCCTTTTGTATTTTAGGGGTGGAAAATTAACAATCACCAAAGTCTTCACTAGATCAATTAACAACCCTTCTTTACAAATTATGTGTCCCAATAATCTACCAAATGGGGTTAAAAATATGCACTTCTTCAAATTCAAATAAATTTGTAATTCTCTACATTTTTAAAACATTAGTCTTAATACTTGAATGTGGTTCTTAAGAAATCCATAGACTATCCAATCATCAAGGTATACCTCCAAGAAATCATGAATGAATTCTTTGAATGCAGTAATCATTATTCTACTAAACACTACGGGTGCATTATTGAGTCCAAATGGCATAACAATGTACATAAATGAACCCCATTCCATAGAAAAAGTAGTATTTGGTTGGTCTTCAAGGGAAATTCTGACTTGATGGTATCTAGAGAACCCATCAGTGAAAGAATAGACTTCTCTTCCTACAACATTCTCCAACACTTCTTCTGTAAACAACATTAGGAATGGGTCATGTACACAAACTTTATTTAACTCTTTGTAGTCTACACATATCCTTATTTCTCCAGTCTTCTTGTTTTGTATTACCATCGGAATTATCCATTATGAATCATCAATAGGCTTTATAATTCCAGCATTCAACATTTTATCTATTTTAGTCTTCACCTTGACTTTTAGGTTAGGATTTAACCTATATGGTCTCTTTTTCAAGGGTTTGAACCCTTCTTTGATTTGTATCTTCATTGTGCCAACTTCTTATTTTATACCCCTCAATTCCTTGAAATATTTTGGGAATATGTCCTAGAATTCTTTAAGAAGTTAAACTACCTTCACCACTTCTTCTTTTGATCAATAGTCTCTTATCTTGGCAAGTTTCTCTTCTCCATTGGTCCCAATATTCTTTGTTCTTATCTTCAGAGGTTGATAATAATATTTTTCTTCTTCCACCTTGGTCTCCACTATCTCCCTTTCTCCTTCAATTGTTTTATATTGTAAGTTCTCATGCCTTTCATCTCTCTCCCATTTTTCTAATGTAAAGCTATGTGACATTTCAGGAGTTTTTTTCTAATTTTCTTCCCTTGGTGGTTTTTTATTTCTGGTACTTTCTATTAGCATAGTTTTGCGAGTCTAGTCTGGTTTGGAATAAAAATTCATGATCTTCTGTAGATATCAAAGGATGTTAAGATATGCATCCCAGAAGTTGAATGTGAGGAAAAAATCTTTCAAGATCTAGTTCCAATTTCTTGTCTCTCATCTAAGTTCTTGATGCATATACCATGACCGTGGTATGGGTCCAAGTGTCCATATGAATAGTGGAATACATACCAAGGGATACTATTCTCTAAATTTTTTGAGTCTCTTTCACATCTTTGTATGTGCCTTTAAGGATCACTTTCACTAGTATATTTAGGTATTTCCATGTAATAACCTTCACTCTCCAAAAACATTGTTTTGAGCAATGTGGTTACTAAATTCCAATGAGAGATGTTAGGTTTGTGGGTTTCCCACCATCTTGCAGCATTAATTGTTAAAGTGTCATCGAGAGCTTCCATTATTACTTTTTCATTTGGAAATATCTACTCCATTTTCTCCAAATAACCCTGTATGTCTCCAAATCCTAATTATTTAGGAAAAGTCTCAGTGAAATCCCCATGGCATAATATATATATCCTTTTCATAGGAATTTCTTAGATTTCCTCTTTGGTAGAATAGTATCCATTGTCTTCTTAAAATTCATATTTTACAGAAAAAAATATCATCCGCGACATCATCTAGTTTAATTACTCATGGTGGTACTCTTCTTGCATAATGTATTTTTCTTGTTCTAGATTCTAGGAATCCATGCCTCTACAACATTGTCTAAATCCTCACTTTCGAGACTCATTTTTAACCGATATTTCTCCATCTGAGTTAGGTTAAAATTCCTTTTCAATATCAGAAAAATTACTTAAGAAATATACTCCTTGGATGTCATTAAAATTTTCTTCCTTTGTATCATGCCAAAAATTTCTGCCCATGCGCAACACTCATCCTTGTATGTAATGGTATATGTCTGAGAGATTCCATCCACTTATACTATTACTTCCTCTTCTTAGGCCTCGGAATATTCATTAAGTGCTAAAGGGCGCGTGTTCACACAGACCAGGTGAAGAAGATGGGCACACAGGGAAAAGTGTGCAAGACATGGGTTTTAGAAGGGTTTAAGATAAACCATGGTGTGCGCGCACAAGGCGAGAAAAGGATTTAAGGAATTATTCATATTCGGCATTCCAAGAAGCACACGAGGAAAAATGTGATCGAAATAGGCATGCTTTGAATGGATAAGGTGACAACCTAGTGACTTGGTGGTCAAGGAAAGAATATTCCATGCATGGAACATTCCCAAAGACATCATTGCAGAAAGTGGGGAGCTCGGATCAGAAGAAGCATGCTCCACTAGAGGACCACCTTGACACTTGGAAACCAATCTTACTTTAGGAGAGCATGGCGGTGGGTGATAAACCTATATATAGAGATGCTTAGGTAGAAGAAGAAAAAAATTTAGAGGGACACCATCAGATGTATATGTTGGACATCATAGAAAGGATGGAAGGGAAAAGCTTTGTAGAAATAATATAAGGTTTTAGGGGTTAGGGTTCTCATTAGAGGACTATAGGAATGTTAACATATCTAGGGGATGGGTCTGTGATAATTTTTGTAATAGGGAAGAATAACTAGAGATTCTGATGTGTGAGTCATGATATATTAGTCTGATATGACCCTTTTAGATGTAATATGGTTACTAAACTATGATCAATATAAATATATGGTTCTGTTCTAAATATATTGTTCATGGGTGTAAACCCTAGTGCCTTTTTCTTTATGTTATGGATCAGATCTACTATCTGTGTGATGTTTCTTTTATTATCTAAATGGGTATGTTGGTGTAATGACTCATCCTATGCTTTCAGAATATATGCATGATCATTTACTTTTCTGCACTTAATCTGTCATCAATGACAACATATTCTCACAATGCTCACATAAAGGAGGGGCTCGATGCCCACATGTGCCTCAGGTGAGTGCTCGATTTGCTCGGTGATAAGCCAAGATGCATGGGGTTAGAAGGTTATTCTATGGGAATAAAAATGAATACATCTTGGTTCTTTGTTGGTTTCTCTCTTTGAAGTTATTGTGAGAGATTAATACATCTTAGTTCCTTTGACGTGTGATGACAAATCTCTTGACCCTAGAAAGTGTCGAAGCATGGTTTAAGAGCATGGAGGATGAGTTTTCTCAAATATTTAGTAATGGACTTGAGTTTCATGCACGTAGATGGGTAGAATAACACCTATATCATGAGTTATATGAGACCTTATTTTGTTGTTTTACAGTAGAATTGTATGAATGGATTTCAGCATATGCATCATGATCAAGTCGGTCTTGTAGATTATGAGTATAGACCCAAGATGATTATCATAGGTTGCAAGATGTAGATATGACTTGGAAACTTGTTGTTGATCACTAGTGGAAAAGAGTGTTAACCATTTATACCCTAGAATATGTCATTTCTACATATTCTTATCAAGAGGTTGCTAAGTTTGAGTTACTATAAAAACTTAGAGGATCGTTTTTCATGTTATCTTTTTGGCTATGAAGATATTTATCGTTACGCTAAGTTTGGATGCATTCCCATGGTCGGCTAATCTTCCCTAAGAACTAGGTGAGTAAGATAGGGTGGAGGAAGATGATAGACATTATGGTAGAAAATGAGAGGGAAGAGAGGTGACTCAAGTAGAGTGAAGCACTTGAAAGGGAGCTAGCTAGACAACACGAGGTTATGGGAGTGATGGATCTATGGAGGAAGACATTGCAAGAAGGAATTGAGGTTCACGTAGAGAATGTGGAACCTGAGTAATCTATGCTACCCCATCTTGGTAAGCATAGAAGAGAAACACCTTCATCTTCTAATGATAGTTTGTCATGTGGAGAAAGGAGAGTCATCGGAAAAAATCTAAACCCACTTGGTGACCGACCCCTGACGCTTATTTTTCTAAATCAAGAGACAAGTATTGCTAACCTAGTTGGTATAAGTGGAATTTACTGATCTGCACCTAGGAGGTATAAATTTTTGTTTGGGACATCTATGGTTGCGCAAAAAATTCCTATGTTTGGAGGAATTTTTGGGAAAAGTGTGAGTGTATACGGTTTGGGTATCACATCTGGGAGTGGCATGGGATACACATCTGGTAGTGGAGTAGTATCACAAACCGCGTCGGTGTATAGTTTAGTGGGATGTTCGAAATACTAGGCACGATCGCTTTAGGCTCGTTACAAGCTACAGGAGGAGGACCTAGTGGATCTGACAGATCTAGAGGTGAATCTGGTGGATTAGGAGGCATATGACTGGTGGATCCAATGGATTTTGTGGTAGAGGAAACACCGGAGGGAATCAAGGTTCTAGATTAGGTGGAAAAGGGCCTCAACCACCTCCACAAGTATTTTTGAGATGTCTTTACATCTACCATATTACAAGGGTGTTGAGGATGTTGTAGAGCATGTGTAAAAGTGTGAATTTCTATGGCATGCAAAGGAGATCACTACCCCAGAGTGAAAGGCAAGTCAGTTTGCAATAACATTGTAATGGAATGCACATACTTGGTAGTGGAAGTATGACCCCCATTAAAGGGTGGTAGATTACACCGCGCTACAGAATTCCTTCTTGGCTAAATTCCATATCCCTGAATTTGAGAAGAAGAGCATTAACACTTTGAAGGAGATCCAAAAAGGAATGGTAGAGAGTGTGCGGGAATATGACACATGGTTCAAAACTCTCTTATCAAAATCATCTTATGATATTCATCCTTCTCAACATTCTCAATGGTTTGTTGGAGGATTGATAATACTTTTCGAGAAGAGCACTTTTTCACAAGACATTAACAGACTTGCACAAGGCCTTTGAGTCTACTCTACACATTGAGGTCATTAGCGGTGTAGATATTGGTGTTAGCCCTTTCCTTGAGGCTTAAATCGCTACACTAGAAAATCAGCTAGAGAAACTATCTGCGAACTTGACATATGATACTCACGGTGGTCTATAGTGTATGGAGTGTGTGGTAGAGAGGCATGCAAAGGAAATTTTTCCTCGAAGGTCGGTACATGCCATGATAGTGGACTGTGAAATTTTCCATGGGGATCATGATGCAAGTAGATGCCCACTACTAAAGCATGCAATTCGTAAGAATGTGTCTTGATATTGCAAGAATTGTACCTCTATGACCCACGACACTAAAGGTTGTAGGCTAAGTGACTAGATACATGATTCCATTAATCTTGGTGTGTGCTAGACCAGACTTACAGATAGTCCCAAGGATGATGACCGACGCTATGAAGGGTGCGCATATGGAGGAGCACGTGGAAGAGGTTTCCTTAGAGGATTTCATGGTC
The DNA here is from genome assembly GCA_018340775.1 of Taxus wallichiana var. yunnanensis. Classification (NCBI taxonomy): domain Eukaryota; kingdom Viridiplantae; phylum Streptophyta; class Pinopsida; order Cupressales; family Taxaceae; genus Taxus; species Taxus wallichiana. The sequence goes on along the minus strand of CM031234.1, from coordinate 70,853,918 downwards.
GTAGTAATTATGGAGGAAGAGGTGAGTTCCCACGAGGAACCTGTTATAATTGTGGGTATACATAGTATTATAAGCATGATTTTCTTGATCTATTACAATGTTCATCATGTGGAAAGAAACATAAGCATGAAGAGTTCCCTGAACTATTTGAGCACATGGAGTAGCAATGGAAAGATAAGGGTACTAGGATGGTAAACATAAAGACTACAAACTCACAATGGATGCCGAGAGTGGCATGTGAGTCAGGAATAGAACCTTTAGTGGTGATGACATGAGTAGAGTTCATGCACACCATGGAGATACCGAGACAAAGAACAATGGTTACAAGAGAAGAAGTGGTACATGGGAAGTATCTAGACCCTACTCATCAAAAAGAGGTGTATCAAGAGACTATGGATGTGATTCGAGTTTGCAAGGAGAGATCCAGTGTTTGAAGGAGAAATCAAGGAAATCATAGAAAAGTAAGAATGCTAAGGCCCTACGAAGGATCTGGATGAGTTTAAGGAAGTATGCAATATTTTAAGGCAAGAGAATATCATTCCCTTGCTAGGATAATGGTTACGAGAGAAGGTACCATGCACTGGAAGAGAGCACAAGAGGTAGGTTCTGCATGCTAACCTTCCTCCCCACAACCTTGACTATGACAAAGAGATCACCTTAAATGTTATTGTAGATGGATGGCTTCTGAGCAATATTTTGATCGACACAGGCATGGAAGTTAATGTTCTCACTTTGGATGCATGGCATCAAATGGGAAGGCCCACATTACAGCCATCTTCAAATGTGTTGTATATGGAAAACAAGATGAAGGTAATGCCCATTGGTGTCTTAAAGGATGTGGTTATCACTATTTAAGGGGCCAAGTTCACTAGAGACTTTGAGGAAGAATATACCAAGTTACTCTAGAGGAGCTAACCCTGATGATTTCTTATGAGAAATGGAGGCTCAGTGGAAAAATGATAATGAAAGAATAGGTATGCTCAGCTATAACCTACTCGAGACCATAGCATGTTGGTGGGTGACACATCATGAAATCCTTCTAGAATGGCACAAGGTGAGAATCGCATTCTCTATTAGGTTTTCTAGAAGTAATGCACCCACTGTCATACAAGACTACCATGGAAAAGAACCCGCCTCATGTCATATCCAAGCATGTGAGAAGGCCTAGATAGAAGGCACAAAATCTTTACCACCTTCACTATGGGTGCATAAGTTATATTCAACCTTACAAGGTTATGCATGTGCATGGTACATTAACTCGGAGATGTGCCGTTAGATAGGTAATTGGTAGGATTTAGTTGCTGATTTCATTCAAGCATTCGAGTATCAAAGTACAAATCCATCAGTGGATAAGGAATTGCAGGTGGTCAAGCACCTTACAATGGGATATAGTGTTATGGTAAAAGATAGGATACTTGAGCTATTAGGTGAACCTATTTTGGAGACACAGCTTGAGCACATGTGCATAAAAAAGGAAAAAGGAAAAATGGTCTATATGATAGATGGTGAATAAATGGAGAGTATGTATTTTAACCATCCATAATGTATGCTTGCGAAGTTAGGGATAACGTGGATGCATGAGCGCATGCGTAATATTAGCCCTTGAAGAAAAAGAAGGTTAACATTTTTTTGAGGTAGAACCTAAGGAAGCTATCATTGGGGATTATTGGTTGGAGAAAGAGGTTTCTAAGATCATTGACCTTTTGTGTGAGTTTCAGGATTTGTTCCCACACAGGTACCATGAGTTCAAAGGCCTTCAAGCACTTCTTGGGGAAATGAGGATCAAGTTGAAGGAAGGTGTGCACTTGATTCGAAGATACTGTATCAGATGAATCCAAACTTGTGTGTATGGGTCAAGGAGGAGATAGACAAGATGATAGCATTAGGCATCATTGAGGCTATGGAGGAATTAGAATGGGTGAGTCCAATGGTCATAAGCATTAAGAAGGATAGAAGGATAAGGATCTGTGTTGATTACAGGGACTTGAATGTAGTGTGTGTCATTGACCCTTTTCTAACCTTCTTCACTGAAGAAATTTTGGAAGGAGTAGTTGAGCATGAGGTCTATTATTTTATGGATGGGTTCTCAGGGTACCACCAAGTTAGAATTGCAAAGGAAGACTAAGAGAAGACAAATTTTTCCACTGAATGGGAATTTTTTTCCTACACGGTCATGCCTTTTGGGCTGAAGAATGCACCTACTATGTTCTCGACATCATGGTACAAGCCTTCTAGGACTTCATACATAAATTTATTCAGGTATACCTGGATGACTAGACTGTGTATGGGATAGTAAAAGACCATTTTGACAATTTTAGGCTGATGTTTGAGAGATGTCACCGTGTTGGGTTTTAAAATGGCACTTTAACAAAACCACAGTCAGGGGACAACAAGTCCCTCCTTTTTATGGGAGAGGTTCCCTTATTCAAAGAAAGTAACAAAACCTATATACAAATGTACAACTTTCATCTTAGGGATGGACTTTTGACATCTTGAAATACTTTTTACCAAAATAGCTTATCAATACAAACGAATGGAAGAAATCAAGAAATGAAAGAGCATAATATAACAAGACTTTTAGTAAATATAGATAGTAGATTATAACATTATACGTCTTGAGAAAATGTGATATAGAACATAATCACTCACATTCACAACATACGACACCATTCCATAGACATAAAGTTCTAGAAATCATATCAATAAGAACACAAATTTTCTTATTATAGAAGATAAATGATCCACAGATTTCAGGTAAGCAAGAAGAGACAATAGATGAAGATAGAGAGAAATGGGAAATCCTTCTGTATTGATTGCTTTTGATTCTATTTACAATTCAAAAGTATTAGATTCCAACATTTGCAATAAGTCAAGCTCTTACATTTATAGATGAAGCGAAAAGAGGAGGAGAAGAGAAGGAAATAAATCTTATTTGGAAGCTCAACCACCAAACACCAATGCCCCTACAAATCCACCTACTATCTACCAAATCTAGTTTTACAAGTCTTTGACATGATGAAGAAGGAAGGATGGACGATTAGATCAGATTTGATCTAGTTGAAGCAGTCAGATCCCATATTAATGGCTTGAAAGATGTTTTCCAAATTTCCATGCAAATCAAGATATCCATTCAATTCCCCATGTATTTTTAGCATTTTGGAGAAGGAAGGATGAAGATTAGTTTAGATTTGATCTAGTTTGAAGTAATCAGATCATGCATTAATGGCGTGAAAGATTTTTTTCTAGATTTCCAACCAACAAATCCTACTGAAAACAATATTTTATGCTTCCATGGTGTAGAGGAGACCAAGTCCTCTCAAACAAGTATAATTTTTTTCAAATTTTGAGCACTGGAGAGAAATTCATGCCCGTTTGAATATTTGAATCGAATCCATATAAAAAAGGTGAAAATGTAAAAATGGATCCGTGAGCTTGAAATTGAAATTGTGCCTTTAGTGAAAAATATGAAAAAGTGCAAAAGTTCTCTACAAGCCCGCAAAATCACATTTTCCATTTGGGTTTGACACGAGACTTTACCTGAGTGGTAACGAAGTCACGGATCACTTTATAATTTTACTTCTTTTAGAAACGAGGCTCAAAATCTCAAAGTTCTCTACCGACCCACTTTCCCGCTTTTACTTTTGATATGGGCTCAACATTTGACTTTTTTACCTCTTGGAAACAAGGCTCAAAATCTCAAAAGGCTCTGACAATCCACCTCCCCACTTTGAATTTCGATGTGGGCTTAACATTTGAATCTTTCCCTTCATTTGGCGAAGGATTTATGTCTGACCCGGGACATGTGGAGGCTTCCCACTCATTTAGAGACTCTATTTAGATTTTCCTCTTGAAAGAGTGCTAAAGAGATGTGTGGCTCCTTCTTCTTTCCTTTTTTCTTTGTGTTTCAGCTAAGTCCCTTTTGTTTGGTGGGTTCATATGTTTGACCCTAGACACGTGGAGGCTCAACGCACATTTGGGACCTAACTCTAGATTTTTCCGTAAAGTTATGTCAAACTGACACATGGAGGCTTTCATGAACCCTTCTATACTTAGGAAATTTAATAGTTGGCCCTATTCCATTTCGAATTTTATCGAGACCCTAGACACGTGGCGGGCTGGTGCATGTTTGGGTAACTACCTTTGTATTTCACCTCTAAAGTTACGTCAAGATAACATGTGGTTCTGTCTGCTAGCCTTATACCTTTCAATGGTCGATTTAACTTTTTGAGGCTCTAAACACATGGAGAGCTAGTGCTCATTTAGGGTTTGTTTTGAACTTGGCCTTTCGAGGTGCACCGTTGGGGGACGTGTGGAGGCTTCGCCTACTCTTTATACTTAGCTGATTTATCGGCTAGTTTTATCATTTCAGACTTTAACCATGTGGAGGGAATGTGCACATTTGGGGTCTCTACCTTTGTGTGTCATACCATAAGTGCAATTTGAAGAGACATGTGGCACCTTCTGCGGTCCTTCTATACTTAGCTGATTTGGGCCTTGATCAAACACTTGGCTTTCTTCATACAAAACCAAATTTCTAAAAAGTGACCCGATGACCCACCTTTCCACATCCAATCGAGATATCCATGTACTCGTGGATGTCGGGGCCAAAAATTGATCTGGAAGATACACCCATCACTCATGAATGTGGAAAAATACGAGAGAGGAAAACCTCCACAATTTACGCTTTGAAAAATAAATTATTCCTCATGGAAAGAATAATTATAAACAATACCAAGATCGATGCAATCCATGGCCATAGAAAATGATTTGAAAATTCCTTTTGAATGGAGGAAACAATTTCAAGCATCTAGATGGGAACCATGCGGACTGCAAGATTCTAAATTAAGAGGATGATATTTTCAAATGAGCACCCACTTCTCTAAAGCATGAATTTTCCAATCTCTCTTGACTTCTCACCATGCTCAAACCTCTCGAAAGGCACTAACTCAATTTTTTTGAAAGATTGACTTAAAAAATGATGGGGAATTTTGAGGGTGACAACAGTTGGCTCTTTCTAGGGATGACTTGACTGGGACGGAGGAACAAGGCAAGATCAAGAATCATGGAATAACTCTAGGAAATTAGACCAAGTGCATTATCCATTACGAAAATAGAGTCAAAGGTCAAACCAATACGTAGACCACACACAAAAGAGAAACAAACCAAAAGGAAAGATTAAAAAAACACCACACACATTATATATAGAAGGACTACATAAGCACCTAAGACTTAAAAAAATTCAAATACTACCCACTATAAGGAAGTGGGAGAGGAGATCCATCTATGTAATCCAAGTAGAAAGAATTTCCTCCAGCAAAGTGTCTAATTTTGAAAGGACCAAGCCAAAGAGAATAAAAATTACCATGGCTTCCTCGAGGTTCATGCCTTTTGTACCATAGTAGAACAATGTCTCCCACTTGAAAATCTCTGGGCCTAGCCTTCTTATCAAACAAATATTTTACCTTCAGTTGATGAGTTGAGATTCTATCAAAAACTTACAACTTGTCTTCATCTAGCTTTTGGAAATACATGATCCTCTTGTCTAAGGAACTAGTGAAAATTGTATCTTCAATAGCCTTTATTAAGTTATCTATTCACTTATTATCGGCGGTTGAGCTTCAAAGATCATACACCACCTGGAATGGAGACATCCCAATTTCTCTTTTGGGTGTAATTCTATCTACCCAGAGAGCATCATAGAACTTCTTGTGCCAATTCCTTTGAGAGTCATTGACAAGCTTCCTAACGATGGTTATCGATTCTTATTTTTTGATTCTTCTTTTCCATTCCCTTGAGGATAATGATATGAAGAATGAGCAATGGAAATTACATAGCCATAGCAGAAATCCATCATCTCATAAGAAGAAAAATTGGAAGCATTATCAGTCACAATCTTGATTGGTACCCCAAACCTTATATGGATGTTCTCCTTGATGAAATTACACACCACCTCAAAAGTAGTGCTTTTGACTGGAATAGCCTCTACCCACTTTGTGAAGTAATCTGTAGCAGTTAGTACATGAGTATGTCCAACACTGGAAGGTGGGTTAAGAGTTCCAATGAAATCTAATCCCCACTATTGAAAAGGTTCATCAATCATTACTGGTTTGAGTGGTAAAGCAGCCAACTTAGGTCTCCCAATAAAATTCTGATAGGCTTCACACTTACCTACCCATTTTTATGCATCTCTAAACAATGTAGGACAATAGTACCCTACACGAAGGATCTTATGGGCAATGAAAATAGAAGATAAATTCCCTCCACAAGCTTGAGGATGAAAATATGAAAATAGATTATTTTGTTTCTCTTTATCCACACACACAAGGAATCTTTCATCCATGCCTCACTTGAACAAATAATTTTCCCATAATACATATTATGCATACCTTATCTTAATATCTCTCTTTTCCTTAGCACTCAAATGGGATGGAAACTCTCCATAAGTAAGAAAAAGTGCAATATCAGCATACCACTCATCTATTGAACTAAGGAAGAGAACAACAGGAACATCCACTACTTTTGTGGACAATTCTTCATCATCCCTTTTTGCAATAAGCTCACACAAGCCCTTACCCCGAACTATCTTAGTTAGTTTTATATAAAGATCATATTCTTCGACCTTTTCTACCCAATTACCTCTCTTAGTTCTAAACTCCTGTTGTGTAAGAATAGACTTGATGGTTGTATCAAGTACAAGCACAATAGAGTGAGAATTAAGAATATAAAAATGAAACTGCTTGACAGATTTGACCACTACAAAATCATGTTTCTCCATCATAGTATATTTCAATTCATGAGCTTTCAGAACATATCTCATGAATGTAATTGGAAGTTCATGATCCTCATAATTTCTCTAAGTTAGCACAAGCAGCCCAAGGTACCCTCTGTAGCATAACAATAGATAATAAAATCCTTTCTAAAATTAGGACATGCTAAGATGGGAGTTTTAGTAATGGATTTCTTGATACCTTCAAATCCTTCTTTACCTTCGAATTCCAAACAAAGTTTTTATTTCCTTTCATCATGTGAGAAACACTCATAGTTATTTCTGTAAAAATATGGAATGAATCTCCTCAGGAAATTTATCTTGCCAAAGAAAGAGTGAACACCCTTTTTGCTTGTGGGAAGAGGAATCTGTTGGATTGCTTGAACTCTTTCTGGATCTATTTTGATCCCTTATTTGGAAACAATATGCCCCAGTAACTTTCCTTTAGTGACACAAAAGATAGATTTCTTAGGATTGAGAGAAACTCCACGTTCTCTACATTTTTTAAGAATTGTTTCCAGATGTTGAAGATGATCTACCCTTGTTTTGGAAAAAACAGTCAAATCATCAAGGTACAAAACAATACACTTTCCCTTTAGACTACCAAAATCTAAATCCATTTCCCTCTTAAAAGTGGCACCAACATTGATAAGACCAAATGACATTCTCTTGTAGGAAAAGGTTCCCAAGGGGTAGTAAATACATTCTTGTGTTGATCCGGGGTATTGAATTCCACTTGATTATATCCAAAGAATCCATCTAGCATGTAACAACCTCTCGGATCCCGAGACATCTTGTAAAACTTGATCCATCATGGGGATTGGATAGTTGTCTTTTAGAGAGGCCTGATTTAAATTCCTGAAGTCTACATAGATGCGGATCTCACCATTCTTCTTTCTGATAGAACAATGTTGGCAATCCATGTGGAATGATGTATAGGGAAAATAATATTTTCTCTTAGTAACTTCTAGATCTCTTGAAAAATAGTATCAGCAACCTTAGGATTATACTTCCTTTGCTTTTTCTTGAAAGGTTTGATCCCAGGTTTCAAAGGGATATAGTGTTGCATCTCCTTTGGTTGAAAATCCTTAAGATCATCATATGAATAGGAAAGAACATCAGTATACTTCTTTAATAGGTTTACTACTTTCTTCTTCTCTTCTTGAGTGCAACATTTTCCAATATTCACCACCTTGGGTTCATCATTTCTTCCAATATTGACCTTCTCATACTCAGCAAATTGTCGAGTCCCTTGAGAAGCTTCAGATTTGATGAACCTATCATGTTTGTCAAACAGATCTTCTAAACTCACCATTCCTTTGGGAATCTTGTTACCCTTCAACTTAATACAACCATCTTGATCCATCTCTTCCTTGATATCTTCCTCATTAGAGGGCACATGTTCTCTAGGGAGTTTCACTTCCTTCAAAATATAACTGATTGAAGTTATCTTTAAGCTCCAATAAAGAGAGCAAGTGTTGATAATCATTGAAAACCTTCCATTTTCTTGCATTATCTAGCACACTAGGCCTATGAATAATTTCAATGGTAATTTTCTCTTGAGAGAAATATGGATGAGGAATCAACAAAGATCCCGAGATAGATGGAGAATCAGCTATAGTATTCTTTTCTCTTAGCACAACTTCAATTGAGAAGGCATCAAGGAATTCAATTGAATCCCAAACAAGATTTCTATAATGTCTTAATCTCCTATTCTTGACTTGGTAAATATCCCTTACATGTTTCATAATCAACTTTACATCACCACAAGCACAAAGATTATTTACTCCTATTTCTTTTTCCATGTGCAATACAAGGATGGGATCCTCATAATCATCTATATTAGTTGCATTTTCAAAATGAAACTTGAAATAGAATAGATGAATCTTCCCTTCTATAGAAATTAACACCACACTAGCTCCGAACCAACTAAAGAGAAACTCCCATCAAAATCCAAAGTCCAAATGCCATTGGGGCCATGAATCACTCCCTTAGGATTTTTTCTCATCTTCTAACATGATCATATTGTTTCAATGCCCTATATCTTCATAGAGTATTTGTGCTTTTGGATCATCAGTCTTTTGCACAATATACTTATTATGTTTCTAGTTAGCGCTTTCTTCATTTTTTCATTGATCGGGATCAAGGCATGTGACCACCCATCTGAATTTCATCTCCTACATTTTTACAAAAGTCCCTACTTAGAAACATACCATATGAGGGAGGAATATCAGCTACCAAAATAGTGGCTAAGACCCTTTTCTTTAGAAAATTAGCAAAATCTACTTGTGCATCTTTAATTCTTCTAACCAAAGGCACTTCTCTACTCTCCATGGAATAGCAGAACCAAAGGAATGTGTTGGAGTCGTGTCCAAAGCATGAGCTACTTTGGTAGGTATTACATTATCTGATGCTCCCGAGTCTATAACACAATTATTGAGTTTATGGCCAGCTATGAGAAGAGTCACATATAATGGTTCAATTTTCTCATTAGGGGAAGTGACTGCAGCCACAAGGCTTGGTTGAGGTGAGGAAGAGGGAGTGGGTAGAATACCTTTAGAAGTATTGAATGAGGCTTTGGATTTGGAATCAACAAATTTTACCATTTTACTAAAGGATTTAGGATGGGTTTGGTAAAAATCACTTTCGAAATTTGGATTTTGGTATTTTTGAGGTGATCAATAATATCAAAAGACCGGAGGTGGATGAGGCATCACTACCGTGAATAGGAGGAACCTTTGATTTATCAACTTTAGGAACTGAACGAAAATAAATTTTGGAAATAGAGGGAGAAGGAGGAGGATTAGCATTACTCACCTTTTGTGTGGAGGTAGTGGGAATAGGGGCTCCTCTTTTAGCAAACACCAGAATAGTTACAGGAAACTCCTTGGATTTCTTAGCAGGCTGCATCACTTTTTCTTTAATTTTCATTTTCTCCCGAGTCATAATAGCATATGACTCACTATTCATCTTTGCCACTCTTTCATCATATTCATCTTCATCATCCATGCCTTCAGTGGTGAGGAAATGAACTCGAGATCTACCAAGTTCTGTTGTTCTTCATCAACCTCTTCTTCTAGTTCTTCATAGAGTTCGTTAAACTCCTCATTATCAAGTTCTTGAACTTCACAAGTTGCATTGAATGGAACATTGATAAGTGGGCCTTCAATAGCCAATTTATTCTGAGAAGGAGGTAACCGGTTCCTAGGCTGAAAATTCCTTCTTGGAATATATTGATAAGGAGTATGTTGAGCTAATTGATTTTTGATGGCAATGAGATCATTTTCCAAATTCTACACTAACTGATCTGAATTGACTTCAGGAGAGGAAGAGGAGGATGCTTTAGACTTGGAGGGTTCTCTTTTCAATTTACTAGACATGATTAAATCATCCTCAACCTCGATAGCCAAATTTTGATCAACATCTAGAGTCGTAAGCTTAGCTCACTTTAGGTAACTCGATCATTGAGGAACAACCATTTTTGGATTTGATCCACGTAAAGAGTGTTCTATGGAATTTTATGAATGAGCTTGTTGAATTTGGCCATAAATTCTCTTATGGGCTCATGTGGTTCCTTCTTGATATGAGAAATTTCAGCCAAGAGAGCATGCACATCTTCAGCAGGTTTGAAACGTTACTCAAACTAAGTTATCAAGGTTGCCCAATTAATAATTGACCCAACAGAAGATGATAGAACCAATCAATAGTGTTATCCTACAATGTTTCTATAAATATCCCGATAGAAACATCTTCATGCTTTGAATCCCAAAATCCCACATACAACGTTGAAGGTTGTAATGTGTTCATCTGGTGTACTTTCCCATCACCTCGTAATTTAGGAAAACCTTTCCTACTAATATTGGGTAACTCATGCAATGGTTGAGGAAGAGTAAGAGGCCCAACCTGTTGTCCCCAATGTAGAGGTGCTTCCATCTATGGGAATATTTTCGAAGGGGAACCAAAACACCAGTAATTATAAGAGCAAGAAGATTAGGGATGAGTTGTTTTACATGAATGCTATTCTTGGATTTTCTATCTTTAACAAGAGGTGTGCTTGTAGAATGATTTCCTATGTTATTTTTGCTAGAAGAAGAGAGACATTTTTTTGCTCTAGAAGTTAAAAATGAGAACATTCAGCCCCAAGAGATTTCTTCCCATGTGTATATCATAGAGTCTCTAGATCAAAAATTATCTTGAAGTTTTTCTTTTGAAAGGGATACATTTGAAATGAAATCCCCAGGTGGTGTCACCAAAAAATTTTGGGTTTTAAAATGGTACTTTAAAAAAACCATAGTCAGGGGACAGCAAGTCCCTCCTCTTTTTGGGAGAGGTTCCCTTATCTTGAAAGAAAGAAGCAAAGCTTATATATAAATGTGCAACTTTCATCTTAGGGATGGACTTCTCACATCTTGAAATGCTTTTTTACCAAAATAGCTTATCAATACAAATGAATGGAAGAAATGAAGAATTGAAAGAGAAAAATATAACAGTACTTTTAGGAAATATAGATAGCATAGTATAACCTTATATGTACTTGAGTAGAGGTGATACATAATAGAATCATTCACATTCACAACATAAGACACCATTCCATAGACACAAAGTTCTAGAAATCATATCAATAAGAACACAAAGTTTCTTATTATAGAAGATAAATGATCCACAGATTTCAAGTAAGCAAGAAGAGATAATAGATGAAGATAGAGAGAAAGGGGAAATCCTTTAGTATTGATTTCTTTCAATTCTATTTACACTTCAAAAGTATCAGAGTCCAACATTTGCAATGACCCAAGATCTTACATTTATAGATGAAGTGAAAAGAGGAGGAGAAGAGAAGGAAAGAAATATGATTTGGAAGCTCAACCACCAAACATCAATGCCCCTGTAAATCCACCTACAATCTGTCAAATCTGGTTATACATGTCTCTGGCATGTTGAAGAAGGATGGAAGATCAAATCAAATTTGATCTAGTTGAAGCAGTTGGATCCCGTATTAATGGCTTGAAAGATGTTTTCTATATTTCTACCCAAATCAAGATATCTAGTTGGTTCCCCATGTCTGTTTGGCGTGTTGGAGAAGGAAGGATGAAGATCAGATCACATTTGATCTAGTTTGAAGCAATCAGATCATGCATTAATTGCGTGAAATACGTTTTCTAGATTTACAACCAACAAATCCTAATGAAAACTATATTTTATGCATGCATGGCATAGAGGAGACCAAGACCTCTTCAACAAGTATAAATTTTTTCAAATATTGAGCACTATAGATAAATTTATTCCCATTTGAATATTTGAATCGAATCTGTACAAAAATGGCGAAAATGCAAAAATGGATCCGCAGGCCCGAAATTGAAATTGCACCTTAAGTGAAAAAGATGCAAAAGTGTAAAAGTTCCCCATAACCCCATAAGCCTGTAACTTCACATTTTTCATTTGGGTCTAACACGTGGCTTTACCTGAGTGGTAACGGAGTCATGGCTCACTTTATAATTTTACTTCTTTTAGAAACAAGGCTCAAAATCTCAAAGTTCTCCACCGACCCGCCTTCCCACTTTGACTTTTGATGCGGGCTCAACATTTGACTTTTTCCCTCTTGGAAACAAGGCTCAAAATATCAAAAGGCTCTAATGATCCACCTCCCCAATTTGACTTTCAACACAGGCTTAACATTTGAATTTTTCCCTTCATTTGGCAAAGGCTTTATGTCTGACCCGGGACACGTGGAGGCTTCCCACTCATTTGGAGACTCTATTTGGATTTTCCTCTTGAAAGAGCACTGAAGAGACATGTGGCTCCTTCCACTGCCTTGCCTTGTTTCTTTTTGTTTTGGCTAAGTCCCTTTTGTTTGGTGGGGTCATATGTCTGACCCTGGACATGTGGAGGCTCAACGCACATTTAGGACTTGCCTCCGATTTTACCTTTGAAGTTGTGTCGAGTTGACACATGGAGGCTTCCGCAAACCCTTCTATACTTAGCTGATTCAATGGCCAGCTCTATTCCCTTTTGAATTCTATCGGACCCTAGACACGTGGAGGGTTGGCACATATTTGGGGAACCACCTTTGTATTTCAGCTCTAAAGTTACACCGAGATGACACATGGTTCTTTCCGCTAGCATTAGACCTTTCAATGGCTGATTTAACTTTTTGAGGCTCTAAACACATGGAGAGATGGCTCTCATTTGGGGTATGTTTTGAAATTTTCCTTTGGAGGTGCGTTATTGGGACACGTGGAGGCTTTCGTTGGCTCTTTATACTTAGACAATTTATCAGCTAGTTTTATCTTTTCAGACTCTGACCATGTGGAGGGCCTACGTACGTGTGGGGTCTCTCGCATTTGTGTGTCATACCAAAAGTGCACCGAAGATACACATGGCACATTTTTCAGTCCTTCTATACTTAGCCAATTTGGGCCTCGATTGAACACTACCTTTCCTCATACAAAACCAAATTTCCAAAAAAGTGACTCGACAACCCACTTCCCGCACCCAATCGTAGATGTCCACATACTCATGGATGTTGGGGCCAAAAATTGACATCGAAGATATGCCTATCACTCATGACTGTGGATTAATATAGAGAGGGAAAAATCCACCATTTACACCTGAAAAACAAACTTCTCCTCATGGAAAGAAGAGTTGTAAACAATACTAGGCTCAAGCGATCCACGGCCATAGAAAAGGATCTGAAAATTTCATTTGAATGGAGAAAACAATTTCAAGAATCCAGATAGGAACCATGCAGACTATAAGATTCTAAATTAATAGGGTGATATTTGCAAATGAGAACCCACTTCTCTAAAGCACAAATTGTTCCTATCTCTCCTGACTTCTCACTCGTGTCAAACCTCTCTCAAAGGCACCAACTCAAAAATTTTGAAAGATTGACTTAAAAAATGAGGGGAATTTCGAGGGTGATAACAGGATATTGAGGATATCCCTCAACATTAAGAAATGTGTCTTTACTACTCCATTTGGAACCTTGTTAAGCCATATTATATGTAAGGAAGGCTTACTAGTGGATCCCACCAAGGTTGTAGTTATTGTGAGATTGGGGGATCCTACCAGTTAGAGCATTATGTGTGGATTCCTTGGGCATACTAGGTACTAGAAGAAATTTATTAAGGGATATGCTAAGATCGCGGTGCCCTTGGAGGAATTACATAAACACAAGAGTTCCTTTCACTTTGGTTAAAGGCATTTGACACATTAAAAGATAGGCTTGTCACTACGCCCATATTACACTTTCCTTCTTGGGATAAGCCATTCCATGTGCATGTTGATGCCTCGGAATAACCATTAAAGCAAGACTACCACAACCTGGAGAGGGAATTTTTGATCACTCCTTGTGTTTTTCTAGTAGGAAGTTGACACCAGTAGAACAAAATTACACAAATACTTGAGCATGAGGAACTATTAATGATCTATGCGCTACATAAATTTAGGAAGTATTTGCTAGAAACACCATTCATTTTCTATATGGACCACATGGCATTGAAGTACTTGGTGAACAAGCTCATCTGTAAGGGCACATATGTTGTTGGGTCCTATTATTTCAAGAATTTGAGTTTTCATTTGTGGTAAAACTAGGAAAGATTAATTCGGGACTTGATCATCTATCAAGAATTGACTCAGGGGAGGACATACAGAGCATTGGGGATACCATGCCAGATGCGTAACTGTTTAGGTTGTGGTGTAAAATCTCTGACATAGAGGATATTGCAGTGTTTCTTAAAATGGGTATGGCACCGAAATTAATGAAGTATTTGGGGAGAAAGCACTTGGACATACGTGTCACACCTTACATGTTTATTAGTGGATATTTTTACAAGTTAGGTCATGATGACGTTCTAAGCTAGTGTGTATTATAACACAAGCATGTTGTAATCATAGAGGAAGTGAATGGTGGGTTTTTAGGAGGAAACTATGTAGGAAATGCAACTGCATGGAAGATTCTACTTACAGGGCTTTAGTGGTAAAGTATCTACCAAGATTGTATTGAGTTTTGCAAGGCCCATGACCATTGCCAACACCTTGGAAAACCTAGAAGGAGGGATGAAATTCCCTTGCAACCGATATCCAACATTGAACCATTTGAAAAATGGGAAATTGAATTTATAGAACCAATTTCACTGTCAGCGTGAAGGACCGACTCATGTTATATCATCACTTGTACTGATTACTTAACAAGATGGGTAGAGGCAATGCCTACAAAGGATTATACAATAGTGACAACAAAGTGAAATTCTTATGGGAAAACATAATCAATAGCTATGGATGTTTGTTGATTTTAACAAGTTATAGGGGAACACAATTCCTAAATGAAATTTTTAGGATTTTGTTAGTAGATTTCATGGTGGCCCATCACAAGACCACACCTTATCACCCATAAGAGAATGGGACTTCTGAAGAATTTAACAAGATATTAAGTCACATGTTGACCAAAATTTGTGATTTTGGAAGATAGGATTGGTATGAAAAGGTATTAGCCATTCTATGGTCATACATGACAACCTATAAGAGGTTGAACAAGGCCACATCATTTTAATTAGTATTTGGCATGGAAGTTGTTTTTCGAGTTGAAATCATGTTACCATCATTGTGTATAGTGTGTGTAAGAGGATTAGCTGATGAACAAGCACTCAAAGAGAGAATTGATAAGTTAATGTAGTTAGACGAGAGGTGATCACTTGCTAGATGGATTTAGAAGACTGAAAAGGCTAGACAAAAGGAATGGCATGATCATCATATCAAGAAAAAATAGTTTGCGGTTGGGTAGATGGTTTTGTTGTATGATTCCAAGTTTATGCACCATCCTGGGAAGTTGAAAGTCCATTAGTTGGGACCATACATCATCTCATACATCCTTGATTTAGGCACTTTCTAGTTACACATGCTAGATGGGACGAGACTACCAGGTCATTTCAATGGGAGTAGGTTAAAGCCCTACTATAAATAAGTCTTCCTTGTGTTTGTAAATAAGGTAGTTTTTCTAGTTAGCCTAGGATTTCCTTTAATGCATTTTTTTCTTGTGTTTCCCCTTCTCGTTGCTTGTTCCTTTCTGTTGTGTTGTTTTTGCACCTTGTGCACCAATAACCACATTAATTTCTAAGGTTGTGTATGTGCAGAGGACCGTGCATCTGTTTTAGTGTGGGGTGGAGTAGAACGAAGAGAGAAAGAAGATGGTAGTAGTTGTGATGGCCTAGATTGGAAGATCAAAAGCACATAAGATAGAAGAGCGTGTGGGGAAATGGTGGAAAAAAATTTTGGTGTCAAGAAGGCTTTAACAAAGACCACATACAAAGGATAAGAAGCATAGGAACAACATGAGGTAGGTGAGGGAAAAAATCAGGTCAATAGAAGAAGTGCCTTTGGCACTGCAGACGCACGCGTAAGAGTCTTCAGTCGGTAAGGATATTTTCATGCCATAATTTTGTAGAGGGTTTTTCATGGAATATTGGGCATGTGGGTAAAGGAGTTTAAGATTGTCATTAGTGGAAAAATGTGTATTTAATTTTGAATATGTTGTTAGGTGGCATAACATTTATCACAGGAGATAGGCAAAAAGCTATAAGTAAAGGGTCGGGCATGCTATTATTTACCTTACTATTATGAGATTGAAGATCTCTTGTGAACTAGGGAATCCACGAAGAAATAATTTTCTAAAGAAGGAAGAGTGAAAATCATAAGTTCATGACTAGGGTGATCTGCAAACTAGAGTGGAAGGAGTACATGGGCATAGGGAGGTTTCATTAGAAGTACGTCATCTTATGGAAGAAGTTTTCCAAGTTATGGTTTTATAGCTAGGGCATGTGAATAAAAGGATTCTTTCATAGAGTTGAGCCATAGATTTGAGTAGAGTGAGGAAGGAGAGAAAGGATTTTATTATTTTAATTCAACAAGAAGATGGCCCCAAAGAAGGAAACCATTTTTCCTAATAAGGGCAAGGGAAAAGGAAAAAAGAATACCACCACCAGTTTTAATGAAGAATGTTATGCAGAGATACAAAACCTAGATGGGGTGTTACTTGGGAAAGAATGGGTATCCCATGTTAGGAAGATGGCCGTGAGTGACTATAATCCTCACAAAATTACCACAGAGAAGAAAATGATGTTGGAGTTGGTGCATCCAATAGATACAAGGACACCAGAAGGGATGCTAGTTTACATCGATGAAGTGAAAGTAAAATTTAAGAAGGTCGACTTCTACAACTATTCGAGTTTACCTATTTTGGAAAGTTCTAGTGGTTATATGAATGGTTGATGTCATGCATGTATGAGGACCACTTCTAATTTTTGGGCCATAGAATGTACATAACTCCCCATCTCATCTCCAAGTTTACCGACCTTATCTAGTGAAGGGGATTCATTGGATGATGACCTAGAGGATAAAGAGGCCATTAAGAAGACCGTGGAGGAGTATGATTACAAAAAGGGTTCATGTTACTTAGATATCTTAGATATCCTTACCCTATGATGATAATGGCCATGTACCTAGTAACCAAGATAAATGGTCAAGAGAGGTAGAGACAAATAAACAAGGCATGGTTTAATGTATGCTAGAAAATTTTAGAACTGACCATCTATAACTTGTCCACCTACATTGCAGAAGAGATCATCAATGCGCACAAGAAGGAGAGAATATAATATTAAAAAAATTTCTTCTCACCATTGTCTTCTTGGAAATCAGAGTGCTTGATAGGCCGAGAAGTTTTTATGGGAGTATCTATGAATATCCCTCCCTCATGAAGAGGTTTTATAAATACACATGCAATACCATGATGGTCACCCATAAAGCGCACTTGGAGAAATGGTACAAACAAATGCACGACATGTTTGGGGCCAAGTGGAGGATACCAGAATGATTTCCAACACTATTAAATGGAGAAGCTAAGTTTGTTGTCTATTAGCATTTCTGCATTGGTAGGTTCACTCTTTCAAATGGGACCAAGATCCCATAGTGTAAATTACCCTTCTCCTTCACTACACAATATTTCCAAGCAGGGGTAAATCACTTCAAGGAAGCTAAAATACTAAGGTTCAACCTTAGTGAGGTGGACTAGGACCACCATGATTTTTAAAGGAAGCTAGTATATCTAAAGAAGCATGCTTATGTGGAGAAGTATGTCTCCCATGAAGTGCACATGAAAAAACCCTTGACGCTGCCAATTGCTGGAAGGGTCGTAGTGAGAATATACTTGCACATTAGGCCCAAGTATGAAAAGGGTGCTTACTTGGAGAATTATGTCTCCATCCCTAAGGATCCCACTGGTAGGTAGAAATCCATGCCAAAGAAGAGAGCAAGGGAAGATACCCTGGAAAAAGCAACACTGGAAAAGAAAGCACCAAGTGTGTAGATAACACAATCTATGGGCGTGTTGGATTCAAGTGCCAAGTAAAGCACATATGCACACAGGAAGAAGTATCCCATCAAGGAGAAGGAAAAGACACTTGAGGAAGAGGTTCTATAATAATAAGATTCACCTAGAAGGGAATCACCTGCCGAGGAAGAGGAATAATCCTCACTTAGGAAGAAATAGAAGGTAGAGGAGAACGAAAACTCGCACAAGATAGAGATCTTGGAAGCCTATGGTGGCAAGAGAGAGACGATGATGAGGATGAAGTTTAGAATCATCCCATGTACAATGTACATGATTCAGAAGAAGAAGGAAATGAAGAGAATAATGGAGATGAGGTAGACACCCAAGGAAAAGGGGTTAGCGAGGAGGTGAACACTAAGGATTAGAGGACCCCAACCTCACCAAGGAGCAGATAGAAGAGGTCACATAAAGAGAAGTTGCTGGTATAATCAAGAAATTAGTGGAGCAAGAGGTAGAGCAAAGCGCACACTAGATACTTAAGGAGATAGAATAAGAAAGTGTAGGGGAGGAATATGGGAGAATGGGTGGAGATCCTAGTTTAGCAATGAGATTTTCTAAGGTTGCACACATAGGAGGGAAGAATGTGGTAGTAGCACAAGGGAATGGAATGGGTTATATCAATGATCCAAACAAAGTGTTATGTGCATGCTTCTAGAGCACCATACCTACAGACCAAATCCTAGAAATGTTTTCATTTGAGGAAGAAGGCACGTACCCATAAACCAGGAAAATGCTATCTTGGGCATTTGAATCTCATGTTGATGAGCCTGAGTTCAAAGTTAGCCTAGGAGCAATGATGAAAGTTCTAGAAAGTAAAGGTATAAACCCACCGGTGAATGTTAAATAGTTATCTACGTAGAAATTATATAATGTGTTTAACAAGGTTTTAGTTGAATTTGAGGGAAGAATTATTGGGAGGAATAATAGGGTGAGATTCCTAGGATATCTAAAGCAAGAGGAACTAATAAGCACACAGCTTAATGCACGAGCTGAAGGAAGAAAAAATACAAAGTGCATGAGGTATATAAAAAGGAAGAAATGATTATAGATTCGATTTTCTTAAGGAATGTAGACCTAGCACCTCCCGAGTATAAGTATGAGTCAACCTTACAATTCTTGGAATACCTAACTCGCATCCTCACCATGGAGAGGAATTCTCTCACTTTGGAATCAACGGAAGAATTGTTAACGCACCAGAGAAAGAGGACATGTGAAGAAGATGGGCACACAGGAAAAGTGCATAGGACATGGGTTTTATAAGGGTTTAAGATAAACCATGATGCACACGCACAAGGGAGAGAAAAGGATATAAGGACTTAGTCATATTCGGCATTCCAAGAATAACTTGAGGAAAAATGTGACCCAACTAGGCATGCTGAATGGATAAGGTGACAGCTTTGGTGAATTGGTGGTCAAGGAAAGAATATTCCATGCATGGAACATTTCTAAAGACATCATTGCAGAAAGTGGGGAGGTCATATCAGAAGAATCATGCTCCACTAGAGGACCACCTTGACACTTGGAAACCAATTTGCTACTTTAGGAGAGCATGGTGGTGGGTGATAAACCTATATATAGAGATACTTGGGTAGAAGAAGAACAACTTTAGAGGGACACCATCAGATGTATATGCTAGACATCATAGAAAGGATGGAAGGGAAAAGATCTGTAGAAATAATAGAAGGTTTTAGGGGTTGGGGTTCTCATTAGAGGACTATATGAATGTTAGCATATCTAGGGGATGGGTCTGTGACAATTTTTGTAATAGGGAAGAATAGCTAGAGATTCTGATGTGTGAGTCATGATATATCAGTCTGATATGACCCTTTTGGATGTAATATGGTTACTAAACTATGATCAACATAAATATATGGTTATGTTCTAAATATATTGTTCATGGGTGTAAACCCTAGTGCCTTTTTCTTTATGTTATGGATCAGATCTACTATTTGTGTGATGTTTCTTTTGTTATCTAAATGGGTATGTTGGTGTAATGAATCATCCTATGCTTTAAGAATATATTCATTATCATTTACTTTTCTACACTTAATCTTTAATCAATGACAACATCTTCTCACAATTCTCACATAAAGGAGGGACTCGACACCCATGCATGCCTTAGGTGATTTCTCAAAGACCGGTGAGTGAAAGGCCAACATGCATGGGGCTAGAAGGTTATATGGGCATAAAAATGACTACACCTCTTCTTATGAATTTAACATTTGATTACAATCCTTAAGCCATTCTATAGTTATGATGGCATTATAAGATGGATTTAAAACCACATTCTCAACAACTTCAAAGGTTACCAATTTCTTGATTCTCATTAAGTTTACTTAAACATTATTTAGTGCACCTATTAGTAGTCTTGATGATCCATCTTCCAATGTAATGAAGTATTTAGTGGGTTCTAAGGGAGGCCTTCCTAGTCTCTCCCATGTATTTTTTGACATCATATTGACATCTCGCACTTTTGATCAAGCAAAAATTTGTTAATAATGGTATAAAATATGTCAAAATATAAATAGATGGTGGATTCCCACTATGCTCTTTGGGTGCGGAAAATATTTCTCCTCCACTGATGAGATCTTACTTCAATTCTCCGAACATTAAAGGTTTTGTTTTCTTTGTTCCAATACTTGCTGAATTGTTGTAACTTCTCTATAAGACCATGTTTAATTGTCCTTCTAGATCTCCTTTAGAATAATGATATCTTATTCTTTAAATCAATCCTTTTCTATTTCCTCTTGGGTTTGTGCCTTCTTTACTACCTCTCTACTTTTCTCCACCTCTTTATTGTGAAGGTCTTGTCTGATGTCTTTAAAATCCCATTCTTCTCCACCATATGCACTTTCTTCCTGGGGTAATCCGATTATCTTCTTCTTTCCATATATAATTTCCTTTCTCATGGAACTTCTTGTAGTCACCGTGGCCCTATATCTTGGTTCTTCAATATTCTCGTCTTGATTTTTCTGCTTTCCTTCTTAGATAGTTTTATTTCATTTCATCCTTATTCTCATTCTCTAGTCTTTTTCTTGATCTAGACACTCTCTCCTTTTCTTTTTCTATTGTTTACTCATCCCATGGTATCTTTGTAATGTGATGAACGATATTTTATACATCTCTTCCAAGGCCTATGATTTTATACCTCGATTCATGTAGAATTTAGATGTTTTAGGAAAACTAAAATAATCATGACCTCTTTCATGGCAGAAACTATAAGGATCATGTTGCATGAAATTTCTAGCTAGATGTCCATCTTGACCACACTTGTAGTAGTTCATTGGTCTTCTATCTTGATAACCCCCTCCTTGATTATCTTTGTAGCCTCCGTGGTATCCTCCATCATTATATCCTTGGTATCCTCTTCCTCCTTGATAATTTTCATATCCTCCCTGATATCCTCCTCTATAACCTCCTCGCACTACCCTATTGTAAACCCCCTTTAAAACCTCCATGGTATCCTCCCATGTATTATCCTAAATAATTGGGACCGTAGTTATTCCCCTCATATCCACCTCCAAATTGAGGTTGTCCACCTTGTTGATTTTGATACTAAGGGTCATTTATTGCTATTTGTGATGTTGATGGAGTTAATGTAGGTGTTGATTATGAGGGAGGGGGAGGGGTAGGTTTTGTATTATACCTTTCCACCATTAATTTCCTGACATTGTAATCCTTTAGATCTTAAAGTGCTTTTGCCGAGGGGCATGTGTGGTGATAATTATTGTAGGAACCACAAGTTGTACAATAAATCAACTAATTTATAGATGGTGCTAACTATAATAAAAGAAAGGCATCATGAGTGTGTTGGTCCCATAACCTACAAATGTCACACCATGTTCTTTATCCCGACCAGCTAGAAGAGGCTTTTGTTATCAATGTTTCCTCACAAATTTTGTAACCCTTTTTGGATTTTCTAGATAAGGATGGTTAGACTTACTATAAACTTCGCACAACATACTACACACCAAATCTTGGGCCTTGCACTATTTCTTGGGGTGAAATTTTCTTAAGATCTTCAAGTCCTTTGAATTTATTGTTGGAGTTTCAACTTTTCTAGCTCTAATTGCACTCTCTCTCTCTAATTATATTTTTAATGAGGTTTCTCCTTCTCTATGCCATGGTTGGGCTTCCAATATAATATCCATATCTATTTCCTCCGAGAGTGTATTGAATTTTTGTCCATATAAAGTTCCTCTAATGTATGGGAGGATTCTTGAAGTGAACCATTTGATCCATTATTTTTCCATGAGGGGCTCTTCCAATTTCCTCATCAGAGTTTTGAACATGTAGATGAACTCTTTGACTATGTTATTTTATCTCTAAACTAATTCTCTCATCTTACTCACCCTTTTTGATGGTGCTTCAGGAAAATGGAACTCTATTCTGAACTCTTTTTCAATGGCATCCCAATCCTTAGTTCCTTTGGCATTAGTTCTCATATACCATCGTAGTGCATCATCTCTTTGAGTGTTTATAAAGTCTTGTAATTTTATGTTATCATCTCTTACATTTCTACTCTTCCATTGAGAATCCAATATGAATAAATGTTCTATGACATCAGTTATATCTATTCCAAATGTTGGTAATTTGAATTTCTAGGCCATCTTGATTGTTTGAGGATGTAAATGGGGTTGACTGATTAGTTGTTGTTTTACTAGTTTTGTCTTCTTTGATTGATTATGAACCTTTTTCAAGTTATTATTTCTTCCTTTATCTCTTGCTAATTCAATATCAAAATATAACTCTCCTAATAGCTCTCTGAATTCTCTTACAATTTCTTATCTCTTCTAACTCTCTTCTCACAATTGGTGATATATTTCTTCCAAACTTTCTCCCTTTTTCTATCTTTCTAATTTGTGCTTCAAGTGAAACTTGGAATGGAGACCGATCTAGGGGTCATCTCCTTCAGGTTCATGTGTTATTTAGGGAAAGGGTCCTTAATTGGTGACTTTTCATAACTATCCTTTTCCATAACTACCTTCCTATCTTTATTATTTCTTAATCTATGTCTTTCTTCTAATCCCTCGTCACTCCTCTTCTTATTTTGTTTTCTTCCTCTTTTTCTTGTTTTTCTCATCTATCTCCTTCCTCATTTTTCTCTTCTATTGTCTCTATCTTTTCTCCCACTCGCTTGTCCATATTTTCTTTTTCTTATTTTTCCTTGTCTACTTTTTTTTTTTCTCTCCAAATTCTTCAATTAATTCCTTCATTCCAATAACTTCTCCTTCTTCTTCACCCTTTTCTTTAATCAGTAATGGTGTTCTTATTTCCTCTTCTTCCCAACCTTATGCTTCTAATACCCTCTTAAAATCTGGTTCTAAACCTCCTACTAACTGTTGTAAATATCTCATTAAAATAGCTTGTCTCGTTATCACTTGTTGAACTGGAATTTCTATGGTGTATTGTACCATGGGATTCCATGGGGTAACCAAACCATGTTGGTGTCCTCATGACAAAGGTATTATAGCTATATTTTGTTCTTTTACCTCCATTTCTAGGTGAGTCAATTGTTGCCCTCCACTTGATGTGGGTGTTTCTTCATTCTCTACTCTCTTCTCTACTTTCTTAACCTTATTCACTTTTTTTTCCTTAAATTCAATTTCTTCGTTCTTTCTTCTCTTCTTAGTCTTTGTTTCTCTATCTTTTTCTCTAACTCTTTCTTCTCTCGTGCCTATTCTTTTTATTTTTCTATCCTTCTCATTTTAGTTACACTTTTTAAATTACTAACTTTCCTTAATTTTATTAATCCTCCTTTTGCAAACTATCTAATTCTCTCGTATTTTTCTTATCCTCATGTTGTCCTATTTTTTTCACCCCAACCAACACCCCATTAATTCTAATAATAAAATATGTCTCTTGGATTTCCCCCTTCACATACGCCATCCTCTAGTGCCTATCCCTTAAAGGAGCTTTTCCACACTTTTGATTAACCCTTTTTCTATCATCAAAACCTTAATTAAGAATGGAACTAATTTGAGAAAATGACCTCTTACTCCACTTAAGACTTCACCTTTCTTGTAGTTGAAACTGGTCCAACCCTGTATGGCCCAAGTAATTATATATAAATCTAGGGTAGTCTCATACTAGTAATCAATTTCCTGGTCCAAGGTTTTTCATGATGATTAACTATAGTTAAATTTGTTGCAATCCACTCAAAATTCACTCTCAAATGTAATTGTGACCACTCGGTTATTTTAGCATGAGATAATATTAAGGGCCATAAAAATGTGGAATCCGAGACAAAAATCTTCTCTCGTATTCCCCAAATACTTATGATTCTATTTCTTTGTATGATGCCTTTAGTCTTTTTTATTCTCCCTTCACAAAGATATGAATTTGTTTTTCCCACCAATCCTATCTCTGGCAAAGGTGATGCTTTCCAATATCCCAGGTAGTGATATTTTTCCGACACCAAGTAATAATAGTAGCTGGACTCGAAACCAAATGTTGACCCTAAATCTTGACTCGTAGTGTGAGACTTAGAATTATTTTATCTATTGTTAGTGATGTACATGGGAAAAGTAAACTATTCTAATTTGTGAACAGAAAGAATGTAAACATGCATAACAAATTTTACTCCAAAACATCAATTCTCATTCATTATTTAATATTCATTACATTATTCTCATTCTCATATAACTCTTTCTCTTACTCTATCATATCTCCTAGGTGATTCTCACATACATTTCTTATAGCACACCTCTATACAAAAGATTAATTATAATAAATATACAAAATACAAATCATTCAAGAGTCACATTTTTTATTCAAACCTCGGTCACTTACTGCTCATACTGTTTTTATTTTCTTTATTCTGTAGCTCTTTGTCATCTTTCATGGCTTCCTGCAGTATCTTGTGGCTTATTTTGGTATATCACAGATTTCTTCAATATTCTATGAATTTTCTAATGTACCGTGACTTTTCACTACCCCAAGCTTTCCTCTTATTACCCACAACTTTTTCCAATCTTCTACAAATATCTCCTCATTTTGGCGGTTATTTCCTTTAATTTGTGGATATCTCAAAATGTGATGAATAACCCATTGAATAATAAAGATCTTGCATGTAATACCAATCCTCCAATCTCCTCACGAGTGGGCCCTTTGTATACTTCAGGATGGAGGCTCTCAACACAAATGTATAATCAAAATAGCATGTATTATATTGATCAAAATAAGTTCTTCACATACTCCAGAGTGCAAATGAAAATAACTTCTTCTATTAACTACTGCAATACTGGTAAAAACTACTAACTATGAAATAATTCAAAGGAGGTGTCTTATAGACACATTTGATTACAATGGAAGATAAAAATATAGGAAATGAATTTAACCAATAACAAATTCATAAAAGTTCCATGACACCCTATAATTATTCTAGAAATAGGGGTTCTCATTTATAGATGGTTGTGGGTCAATCCTCCAAAATAGATTAGTGGTTGCGGACTTGATCTCTTTTACTATAACT
The DNA here is from genome assembly GCA_018340775.1 of Taxus wallichiana var. yunnanensis. NCBI lineage: Eukaryota > Viridiplantae > Streptophyta > Pinopsida > Cupressales > Taxaceae > Taxus > Taxus wallichiana. The sequence continues at coordinate 70,828,298 of CM031234.1, read as the reverse complement.
ACTTAAAATGGTAGAAAATGCACATCATCAACTTTCACATGCCACCAAATCACTCTACAAAGCAGTTAGTGAAATTTCCATTGGTCATTAGTTTGCATAAGAAAAATAAGGGGAAATGCATCACTTCCTACTTTAGATATAACTATTTAGAACATTCCCATGCATATATTAATGTTTTTAGAAGTAAAACTTATAGTTATATGGATGTTATTATGAATCAATTTATGGACTCATCATTTATAGGGTTCTAAAATTTGAGCAGAGTGAGCTAGTTAAACATAAGTGAGTTATATGGTGAATTGGAGATGAGTGGAGGGTGATTGGATAATGATTTATTTATATATTTAAATAGTTAATTAAATTAGCCAACAGGTGTGAATACACGCTTTATGCATGATACAATTAATTAAATTAATTCTAAAGGGATGCGGGTAAATTCTAATGGAACTTGATATAGTAGTGATCTAGAATGCATTCTAGAACCGATTTAGCACATTACGGAGGTAATTGGGATGACTAATAATATGTATGTATTTTTAGGGTATATATAGATATTAACTATTCTCTTTTAAACATAATAAGTTTTATATTCCATCAATGGGATCTCAAAATATGCAAGTAAAAATATTCTTTTGTAACTATAATCATATACTTTGTTCAATAACGTCATTAATGTGTTATGGTTGTATGCATGGAAAATAAGAATCCAACCCCAATATCTTAAAATTTCCTTATATAATATTTCCTTTTAAATATTTGGAATGAGTTATGTTAATATTTGTTAGGATATACGACATCATCACTTAGTGTTCAACCTAACACCTACGAAAAGAAACCCTTTCCCATGAGTTTTAATTTATTAAAATATTCTAAGAATCCCTGCACCCTTGGTAATAATTTTTATATGCCCTCTCACACACAAAGTATAATTATTTATAATACACTGGATTGTGATGGTTCCCGTAAGGAATCATCCACGTAGATCTATGATAAATTTATTCCATGAGGTAAAAATTCTACCCCTATTTTTTAATTACATATTGAGGAATTTAACTCTATTTTTCTATTGCTTGAACAATTATTTATGATAGGATATTTTATTGAGTGTATTCTCTATAAAAGAATATATAAAACCTAGGATCAAAATTTTTAGGCTGAATATGGAATAAATATAGAATTAGTATATAATATGACCAAGGTTTTTTATTTCACTTTATCAACCATTAAAATGTGGTCATTATCCTATAAAATTAATCAACTTGGCATGTCTAGTGTTACCTCTTCATAGTGTTGCCTTGGGCATGAAATTTTGTAGTTTTTTTATGAATAAGATCTTATATTATATTAACATGTAAAATGATACAAGATAATTCAACAAAAAAGTGTAATTATGAAAGAAATGCCCAAAGCCACAAATAAACTAGGCCAAACCTAGGACAAAACAACTAATACATAATCACAGTAAAAAAACTAAGAAGTTACTTGCAAAGAGTTGACCAGCTGTGGGAATATCATGGTCATTAGGCCAACCAAATCTAGGAAGGTCTTGACCACTATTGGACACCTCCTAGCTAGAGCCAACATGGCCCTCCTCTTCATTTTATTATATAGTTTCATAAGTGGGTGAGATGCATAAGACCATATGCAAAAATTATCTAGTGGGGGTGGATGACTCCACCCATCATGAGTTTGCTGATTGGGGGAGCCGTTGAGCCCCAACTGAGTTGGAAAGATGGTAGGGGGTCCCCCCTTGTGGGGACAAGATTGTGGCAGGGGAGAGAAGATATGTCTCAATGAGTGATAACAAGGGGAGCAGAGAATATTCCTAAATGAGCAGTGCTGAGAGTGACTTTGACGACCAAATAAGGGATAACCGTCAAGGGAAAGAGAGTGTCAGGTAGGATAGGGTTGCTTTTGAGCCATATTACATGGAGCATCACCCCAATTTTTCAAGTTTTAAAACATATTTCTCTCAAGGTATCATCCTAGGTTGAATTTTTTTCCTTTTCTTTTCATTTTATCATTTCTTCAACCTCGTAGCCTCATCAATTAGTTGGTTAATAACTAAATATCATGTTAATTTATATTGTACCATATTGTAGAGGCATGCCTATGTGGATTTATATATATTCCAATACCTTAAGGTCTATACTATAATCCAAGTGGGAGACTCCCAATACACCTAAAGGCTAGTTTACATTTACCTATATAATAATTGTTATAGATATAAATCTATTGAACTTAAAATTTAGGAATAGAAATGTGAAAAAATGCAACTACTTGAGATCCTTAAAACTGCCAAAAAATATGGCTAGACCACTTTGGGTCATAAAAAAATACACCAAAGCCACCATTTCCAACCCGTTAATAGTTACCTCAACTATTGTTAAGCCATAAGCTATCCCATTCCCCACACAAAAATCCTTGTTAATCCCTTAATATTTTACCCTCCAAATACAAAGAAATTTTTGACATGTTTTCAATATGTTATCTAATATAATGGTATTTATGTATTTGTGTAGAAACAAAATCACGCACTTACTATTATTTACTACACTTTGCCAAGTATGTTTTTTTATGTATAGATCTTGCATAAGAATATTATTAATTGATGACCCATTCCTTAGTACATTTTCTTGTCTTGTTGGTTTCTATTATTTTTATCTTTCACACTTATCACTCATACACCCATTCTGTCAAGTAACATGGATCCATGTCTATCAGTATTCACTCATTTATCATCATTATTCTCTAGAAACTAGTGCCTAGGATTGGACACTAGCACCCAGGAACTCCTATCCATCTTGGGTACATGTGTCCTCTTTATGTTTGATCTTATTTTTGACATTTGAGGTCAATATTTTTTTCCCACTCATATCCCGAGGTACTAGTCAGCATGTTAGGTCATTAGTGTCAAAATTCAAGTAAGAGATCCCTATATAAACACAACATACATACCATTATAATGGTGGGAAATTTATATCAAGGGCTATCTATCTACATATCAAAGGGACTGCATCTTGGGATTATTATTCTACATGCACACTACATAGGAATGGGAGTTCATTCTATTCCATCCAAATATTTTCATTTTCTCTAGCTACCACCTACTATCTGGTCATCATTAGTGTGAGGGAAACCTAAGAATACTATTGCACACAAAATCACATAGAACTCAAAGGTAAGTTCACTATTTAATAGTAGAGGATAGTCCAGCCCCTCCATTTACATCTTTATTTTTTAGGATTTGATGTCCTTTTAGGGTTTTTCAAGAGAAAATTTGTGTTATATGTTTACAAGTACCTCAAAGTGATCTAGGTGAGATTGACATAAAACCAAAGGAAAACAAGTGTGAAACCCTAGTGACAATATTGGAACCACGTTCTGACCTTTTCTCAGACTCCAACACCACCACATAGGTCTTGGGAGCCCATAGGCACCCTTGTTCTTACCCTTGTGCTCATGTATAGGCATTTCCACCTCTTCTATATTTTTTATCTTTATTACGACAATAACTGTATTTTGGTTTCATAATTTTCAACCCAGACTTACTTTGGGACAAGTGAAATCAACGTAAGTTACCTATCTATTCTATTTTTTTCATAATTAAGATTGGATAAATTACCTAGCATCTATATTTCATTGTATGTCATTTATAGAAAACATTTTTTTCATATTTTAATAAAATAATTTCAAATTTTACTAAATCATTTTCATGAACTCCTGACCTTAGTATGTACTCTGGTCCCTGTAAAGTACCACCTAGCAGCCCTCATATGTCTTTGAGCATCATCTATAGCCATCACTTAAACCCTCTCACTAATAATAGGAAATCACAATATGTGATATACATCCTCCAAAGTCACGGTCATCTCTTTGGTAGGAAACTAAAATGTGCACGTATTTTTCCATAATCTCTCACACAATGTGGTGATCATCAACATGTTATGGGGCACATGCCCCATCCTTGTTATATGTCACAGGATGACATGGCCCAATACATCCCACTCATCATCTGAAAAACCCAATCCCAACAATGTACTCAAATGAAGGCCACCACAAAACTCCCTCAAATGAATATCCCTTTGCAACATCATAAAATGACAACAAACATGTCATTAAAACCACATATATATGTAAATACATTTACCAATAGCATAAAAAAACATCAATTTCCACGTTCTTGCTTGATCTGGGTTAAGAACAATCCTTCGGGTCTTCGGTACCCATGACTAGGTCATCGCTGACCTTATCTCGGGTATTGGTGTCTCAAGGTCATTAGCACCTTCACTTTGCTCTTTTCTAGGTCAAATGCCTAGAAACTTGAAAAACATAAATTGCAAAAATTCATCAAAAATGACTAATTTCAACACAATTTTTGAAAAAAATCACACTTACTAGCTCGGATATCATACATGACACCACAGTTACTGCTACCATCTTGAATCGACTCAATCATGGTGCTCTCACTTGAGGCATCTTCACACACCCAAAGCTCAAAATCACACTCGTGCAATAATCAAATGAATTTCCTATTCACTTTTTCATATTACTATTTATAGTAACTTTTGATTACCTATCGTGTTATAGTCATTATTCACACTTATCCTCCAAACTAATACACATTACACAATGTCAATCATATCCTGAGCATACTTACTCGATTATTATCTTGTTTGTGTCATTATCTTTAGAATACAACCTACTATTATATCATACACATTTTAAAAACAATATATTCCTCCACATAGTGTCATCTCAATACACACACACTTCAATGGCACCTACTATATTGTGCTTACATTCTCACACACTTACTTTTGGCTCAGTTTTCATTCTCACCATCACTCTCCCTTTCTTCAAAATAGGGAATATGATTGGAGGATACTATAATCCCCCTCACACCATTATGTGATCATTTTACATTTCTAACTCTGCATTATCAAATATTTTCTCATACATTATGCGACGTTTCACACCACTTTCTAGAAAGTTCCCCCTAATGACCTAATATGGGGAAAACAAGTGTAAAATATCTCCATGAGTAACCAATAAATCATAAAAATTAAAATATTGACAATTTTTTTTTAATATTCAAAATAACATCAATCAATTGACACAACACATCATATTAATCCTCTCGGATGACGTAACTTGGGAGTTACATCATCACCTTCCCAATGACCTAACATGGGAATTTATTGTACATTTTCGATCGATTCTAGATGACCTAACAAAGAATACATATCATACACATTGTGGAAACACCCTTGCAATGGGGGAAATGAGACATCATTTCCTTTCCTATGCTTCTCCCATATGGGTTATTCATGTCTAATCAAAATAAATTGAAATGGATCCAAATGAAAAAAAATATGATCTTTGTCCATCTATAATGGCTAGACCTTTTGAGGATGCATTTAGAGTTGGAGAGTAAAAAAACCTCTCTCCCTACACTTTTCCTATGGTGGCAGGATTCCCAAATCCTTAGTATTTCACACACACATAATCAGTTTGGGAATTAATCACTCCCCAACCCAACACATCTCCTTAAAAAAATCAAAATCTGCAATAACTAAATATCAAAATCATCAATCTTACGTAGTTATCCTCATAATGGTCCCATGTTTCAAAATCTCCAATAACTAAATATCAAAATCATTAATCTTATTTAGTTATCCTCATAATGGTCCCATGTTTCTTGTTATAATGTATGATTGACACATTAATCCATGGTTCATCATATTATATGTTCTTATTCTATGTGTAATTTTGTAACATCAACTTCTCTCGTACTTCTTTTAGGTATGTTCCTTACTTCCTTTACACTACTTGAATTTGATTCAAATAGAATAAGGGAGGGGAAAAGGTAAACACAAAATCATGCACTTACTACTATTTATTATACCGCCAAGTATGTTTTTATGTATAGATCTTGTATAAAAAGAGTATCCATTGGTGACCCATTCCCTAGTCCATCCACTCATGTTGTTGGTTTTAATTATTTTTATATTTCACACTTGTCACTCATACACCCAGTTCTAGTCAAGTCACGGGGTTCATGTCTGTCACTCTTCACTCATTTTTCATCATTCGTCTTTAGAAACTAGCACCCAGATTTGACACTAACACCTAAGAGCTCATGCCCATCTTTGGTGTTATTTCCCTCTTATGTTTGATCTTTTTTACATTTGAGGTCAATATTTTCAGTTTTTGCACTCATATCCCGAGGTATTAATCGTCACATTAGGTCATTAGTGTTGAAATTCAAGCAAGATATCACTTTATAAACACAACATACATACCATTATAATGGTAAGAAAATTCTATCAAGGGATATCTATCTACATATCAAAGGGACTCGCATCTTGGGATCATTATTCTACATACACACTATATAGGAAGGGGAGTTCATGTTATTCCATCCACACATTTACATTTTATCTAGATATTTCTGTTATCTTGGTCATTGGTGCTAGGGTGATATAGGAGTACTATTACACACCTAAGAACATAGAACTACATTAGGTCCGAGATTATTGCGGTGCTTAGTTGCAAGTTCACTAGTTGACAGATGACAGATGACCTCTCATTTTGCATTTTTGTTTTTGAGGATTTAATGACTTTTTAAGGGTTTTTTAGGAGGAAATTTGTGTTGTAGGTTTACAAGTACCTCGGTGATCCGTGTGTGATTTACAGAGACAAGTGTGAGACCCTAGCAACAATATTGAAACAAGGTTTTGACCTTTTCTACAGACTCTAGTATCCCAACAGAGGTCTTGGTCACCCGCAAGTACCCATGTTCTTACCTGTGCCTATGTCCAAGAGTTTCCACCCTTTCTCCATTTTTGAGCTTTTTGTGATGGTCTCGTAGTTCTATTTCATCACATTATCTAGCCCATGAATACTTCGGAAAAAATAAATCAAGGTAATTTCCCTATCTCTTTTATTTTCTTTCATAATTAAGATTGGATAAATTTCTTGGAATTTATATTTCACTATATGTCATTTATAGAAAACATTGTTTTCATATTTAAATAAAATAAGTTCATATTTTATTAAATCAATTGGTTATTTCAGGTTCTCCTGATAAATAATGATCTCAATACTCTCTAATCCCTCATTTCCCCCTTAGGGATGGTGATTTTTCTGCTCAAATGACAAAGAAATATCATTCTAACTAGCAAAGAATTTTTAGAATAGTTATGAATGCCTAACATTCTTTAACTCATAGGATATTTGCCTTTATGTAGGTTCCCAATGACTTGATTCTTATATAATTTTAGGGTCTTATATACTATAATTGCAAATAAATAGTTTGAGAATTTCAGAATTTATTTCCAAAATTAGAAATTTTATCTCTAAAAAGGTAAGGTGGTCAATTTTCTTCCATCCACTATCACTAAAGTTATTTAGATATATATTTTATCTTTGAATATAAATCATGAGATTTTACGTGGATAAATTATGATTTTTATCACTCCTAAATGATTTCCCCATTATGTTATTCATGGATGTGACCTATCACATCATTTTCACTACATATCATCCAACATTGATAATTGGTCTTTTGGGGTGGTTAATATCTATTCATCTAATAATTTTAATTAAAGGAAAGATATTTACTTATGGATAAAGAATGATATACCTAACATGAATTCTTTGATGTGTGGTGAATTCAATATGGTAGACCTAGTAATCAACAATTTTTTCACCTACCCATGTGTTGGATAGATAATAAAAGATATATATGTATGTGCATGTGTGATAAATTTTTGTATTTAATGCCAATTATACGTCACTTGGAATCAATAATATGACACACTTATTCTCATTTCTACAAAGTTTATAATAGGCTCCTTAAGTGGTTGTATTTTTCCATGATATCATTGTAGACATTACTTTTATTTGTCAATTGTTTTTATTTACCGATTGAGACCATCGATATGGTCCTTTCTAACCATTTCCAATCTAATCTTGGATAACAATCTTATTCCAAAAGCTATATATTTTACAGCCCAATTTTATCTCAATATTTTCCTTCTTCAAAGATGGGCCCACATTGCATTATATTGAGTGGGTTGGGAAATTCTTGTCCAGGCTAGATGGCATGAAAAGTTACATAGATTGGTAGAGGGATTCCATCCATCAATTAATATTATTCCTCCTTAGTTTTGGGTTCTATTTAGCTCTTATTTAGTGTAAATCATACTCTTTCATGACTTCTGAGTTGAGCCCCCCATTATACTCCCTTGAAAAAGTTTTATTCCAAATGGAAGGTGGTAAACCCCAAGAATGCCTCTAAATTCTAGGTTCTTACAATGTTGGTGGCACATAGATCAAAGTCAAGTTACACTAGCTCATGGTTTGAGATAGATTTTCCAAGAAGTTTTTTCAAATTATAAAATCCAAACACTCACACTAGTATATCAAGGGAATTTAAGAAGGTAATCAACACATTACTAAAGTGTTGGATACAATGTAAGCCTTTTTCTACCTTTATCAATATGTTTTAAAATCTCAATATCCCTCTTATGAGTGATAAGTGGAACTTGAATAATGCATTACAATTGTTCCTTGTAATATTTATAAAGCTAAAAATGTGACATTCAATAGGAAATTATCTTTTATGATCTATATGAGGTCATCTCTTATATGGTTGATAAAAATCCCTTGGCCAATATGGTCTTCCACGAAAATTCTATAAAAATATTTGAGACATGGTTGGAAATAACCTTTTCTAAATTTATTTATGATATTTCAACTCCAATTATAGTAGTCATTATATTAATCATGGATGTATCGATTCAATCCCGTGATGTTTGAGTTGGAACTTCTCTATAATTATAGGTGTACCACCTTGCTCAATGTCTCCTATAAATCATCACCAAGGCCTTAGTGTTGTGTATCAAGATGTAGACACAAAATTATGCATTTTCACATAATTTTTCCCAGTCTTATACTAATATTTAGAAGGTTTGCAAGTGTAAAAGTACTAACAAATCCCACCATTTGGCCATCTTTAGTTCACATTTTATTTCGTAGTTGCTTTATGTATTTTCCACAACTTTGGTCCATTTTGCAATTTCCCTAACATTTTAGCCCTAAATCAAGGTGCCTCAGCTGATCTTGGGCACCCTTGGGCACCCCGATCTATGCATATCCCATATCACTCCTTTTTGGGTAATTTCTAGTTGTTGGTCATCTTTTTCTTGTTCTCAATTGGTCTTGTCAGATTAATTATGAAATTAATCTTGAGATCCCTATAAATATAAATCTATAAGACCATAATGAGGGTCCTATGTCATAACATTACACACTACTATCACTCCATCTAAAGTTACATCCATTGCATCACTTGCATCCACATAGTATCACACATCAAGTATAGGAGATCTACATCACACACAATTCATAGGGGGAGGGATTCTATTATATTCCATGGACACATGTTATTTACATTTTCTATAGTTACTATTGCTCACTATTTCACAAAGTGTGACTGGCACGAGACCTCCTAGGGCACGACATGCACACACACACAAGAACTACATCCGGGTCCAAAATGTAGTGAAAGGCTCAGTGGTAAGACCACATGTTTGTTGGATGAGGTTAGTTTGACCCATTCATATGCATCTTTTATTTTTCTAGGGTTTGATACTTCTTTTTGCATTGTAGGTAATTATCTAGCTCATCCGGGAAATCCAAAATGACAAATAGGAAGGTTCGGAACCAACTTGTGACCATACCAGTTGTAGGTTTTGAGAATTTACAGTGTTTAGAGTGCCCAAATAGCAAAGCGGGACACCACCGGGGTTCCCCAGGACACTTTATATTCCTCACATATTCCCTTTGAAGGGTCCTTGAGTGTTAGTCTACACTTACTAATTTTTTTCTTAGACTTGTGACACTATCCAACCATCTACACCAATAAGCTAAGCCATTTCTCCCTACTCTCTTACACATATAGGGTTTCATTTTACTTAGCATATTTATTTACATCTACTTTATGTTATTTACTGTATTTATACAACATTTTAATCCTCCTAGTAAGATTAACTAGGATTACTATTTCATTTCCCATAGTTCTCTTTTTGTTAATCATTTTGGTGAACCCGACATCTCTTTATAAAACCTTCTAGGGTTTTACATTTGCACCTCCCATCATGGGTAAGTGTCATAGAAATTCTTCTTCCTCTAAGTCTTCAACTACTCTACAATTTGACAATCGTGGTTGTGCTTTCATCGACACTCCTACTACTACTTCTTGTTATAGCCCTTTTCCTTATTTCATTCAACTTCCATCTTCTAGAATGGATCCTCTTGCCATTCAAGATGTTTTCACCGCTTATTTATGCACCATTAATCATGTAGCCCTAGCTCAACTTGTCACGAAGTCTAGGATCTCATTGTCAAGGACATAAATGACTCTAGCGTTATGATACCTCTCCCCACACCTCCTTATTCTCCACTCACAATTGGTTCCCAACCTCGAAAAACCCCCATGACCTACTTCCTACCATCTGCATGGTTGATATGCTCCCCTACTTTTCCACCTACTATTGTTATTACCACCACTTTGATCCCGCCTACCACACCTACTCTACAATACTCGGTTACTTTTCTTTTTTGTCCCATGTCCCCCTTTCTCTACAAGATTCCATTTATGGCCACCATTCACATGTTTAGCACAGATCTTCCCCACCATCTATTACTACTACTGCTATTGTGCCATACCAGGGACCTTTACCATCTATGGATCTCATCCCCTCCTCTTTACCATCATCCTCCTCCTTAGTATGCCCACCATTCACTTGCACTCTCTTCATCAATAATTCTTATTGGGAACACATACCACTAGACACATCATGTATGACCACCGTATGTTCCCATGTTAGTATATTTTGATTTGGGTTTTACTTTGATGATCTTAATGATCATTTATGTGATCCACATTTATATCATGTTTTTTTCATTCTCACATACACCTAAGGCGTGCACATTTTTCACCGGTTGTTCACCTTGCATGTTTTCCTTCTACTTCCCCGATTACACTTGGCTAGTTCTTATTGGGTTATATTAGAGGAAAACTTGATCTTGATCATGTTGATATCACATTCCCCATGCCTTTTGACACATCTCACATTTGTAGTAGTTCTTTTCTTTTCTATACACCAAACTTCACCATTTGGTATGCTCAGGGATGTCCCTTACCTCCCTTTACGAATGAACAATATGCCATGGTTATGTACATCTTACGCATTCATGGTTACTTAGATGACCAACCACACACTCTTCCTTACCAAGTTTCCCATGTTGTCCAATATGATTTCGATACATACATTGATGATCCTTTCAACAAGATTGATCCTCCATCTCATTTTTGTGTTAACACTGATCCACCATTGTCTTGATGAGGCTTTATGATTACCACCATTTGAATTGATTCTCACCCTTACAACCCTACATCTAATACACATCTTTTAGAAGATATAAAAACACTACAATTTTAGTTTCATTCCATGGAAGCCACAATTACATCTCTCCATGTTGAGATAGAGAAACTTAAGGATGCTTCTACCTCACATGCTCCTACTACTCATATAGCTCCTATGCCATCCTCTTCCCTTGTTGTTCCCCTCACTAATCCATAGACTATACCATTACCTCCACCTCTTATCTTTCTATCCACTATTACGTCATAAGATGTTCTTGGCCGCTTCTTCATCAACAACTCCTTTAAATATTTTATAATTTTTGCTACCATCCTTCTCAACTAATGCAATATCATGATCAAAGATTTTTCCACTATCATTAGATTCGAAGGCATCATACTAGACTCGTGTCATGATTTGAGTCATATTATTCATGATAGCCAACAGCTAGGTCTCATCTTCTTTTCTCCACCACCCCCTTCTCTTTCTGATCCACCCATCTCGACTCGTTTGGCTCGTCGCACTACCCGGATGCATCTCGTCTACCTTCTCTCCACCTTTTTTCACCATCTCATTATTCATCCTTTTCTCATCATGCGCCTACACATAGTTTTCATTCACAAGATCTGATTTTATCTCTTGCATCCCCCTTTTGGATTGTGGTCCTACAATTTCCTCATCCTTAGTATCGGTTGACGGGCATCCGTCCTTGAACCTTATATGTTGACTCATCTCTCATGATTTCTTGGGGGCATATCAAATTATGTACGCCCCTCCTTACATTAGCATAGCTTCCTTTTTATTCATTCATTCCTTCATCCATAGGCATATTTATTTCACACCATATCACCCTCGTTACTCGATGACGAACTATTGTTCTTTGGTTCACACCGGACTATTGAGGGATTATCATTATAGTGAATCCCACACACTACACTATAGGTTCTACATATGTACATTCTATCACAAATACCACAAATCCTACATTATCATTTCTATACTTATTCTATATCCTAAATTATCCTATACATACCTCATCTATTAGTCATTTATACATAATTTATCTTATGCATACTACACTAGTCATCATCTCACCTACATCTAGTTTTGCATCCCATCACTACATATCCTATCCACACTTATATCCGCATCTTGCATCATCCACACATCATACCTTTCTTACATTGTCTTATTCACATAGCACATCTATCCATCTTATCCATTCTATACTACACTAGATTCCATCCTATATATGGGTCTAGTTCCATCCATCATCTTTACATATTCTATTTTTATATACACCTATTTTTGCACCCTACATACCCACTTTGCACTTATACATCTTATTCTACATGTTACACTAGATTTCCTTATACATGGGTCTAGTTTTACCTATCATCATTACACATTTTATTTCTATCTCCACACTTATTACATTACACATTCCATACCCACTACACATTCTACATTGCATTACCTACACCATGCATTCACATACCTTGGTCATTTATACTATGTTATTTTCTATGCACTTTGCACTCCCTATTCTATGATGCACTCTAGTTCCTCAGTACATACTCAACTACCAAGGGTACTAATCAAATGTACATTACCTACATGTGACATGTCATCATACCACATTCATCAGACTAGTGACCAACGCCTCTAGCCCATATCATCACCCACACTCATCATCACATAATGTAGTGGTATATAACTTCAGTTAAATCACCACTCTTTTAATCAATTTATCATTATCCTCTTACATCCTATCATCACATATTCTATTATCCTATTCTAAGTCATTCTATTACATCATCCTTTATCCTAATCATCACTTAGTGGTATACGCTTTAGGCTAAATCACCATTGCATTCTTATTCATCATGAAGTGGTATACACTTAGTGCTAAATCACCACCTTCGTTATCCACCATATACTCATATGTGCTTCTTAGACCCTCACCACCCATCTGGTAGTGACATACACTATAGTCTAAATCATCACCTTCTTCTTCCATCATGTTTTCATATACACTTAGGGCTAAGTCATCATTCACACCTTCATACGTTGTGGCATACGCCTATGCTATAGGGTCCACACACATATTTACATTCATCTCACCACCATACACTCATTCTATAGTGATATACACTTAGGGATAAATCATCACTAACCTATTCAACCAAGTCATGGTATACACTTACTCTATAGGATCCACACACATCTTCTCCCCATGTCGCATCTCAGCACCACTACATATACACATTTATCATAGAGTGCTAGACACAACCAACACTACTCAACCATGTCCTAATTACGGATGTGTGCATGTATACTTTTCTTAATGCTAAATCAAATGAAGAAAGAACTACCACCTAAAATAGTTCTACAATTTAGCTAAAACAAAGCATAAACACAATCATGATAAGAATTAAACAAGGGTTAGATGCTAGCATTCATAAATACAAACTTTAAAACTATCAATGCTAAATATCTAAACTCCTCTATTCTCTAACAACAAATAAATGAATGGACCTAAGTAAGCTCCATGGCTATCAAAATAGTTTTCCTTAATGTTCCAAGAACCTAGGAATGGGGGCTAATCAAATTTGGGCTACAAGACCCTTTTGACACCTCCCATATGACCTAAGCACTTTAAGAAAGAGGCTTAACTCTTCAAGATGATGAACTCTCAAAAGGGCAAGGTGCAAGCTCTTAGTCTCTTTGCTATATGCTTTGCATTTGCTCTCTTAGAAATTTTAGGTATAAGTAAAAAGGTAGGTGGAGGGCTCTTTATATAGCCCAAAGGATAAAAGATTCAAAACATTCTCATGAATGTGGCATAAAGGTAAAACATGATTAGGAATGGATAAGGTTGCTTTATTAAAGGTAACCTTACTTTAGAAGAGTTTAATACATGTTTAGCAAGTCATGGGAGTTGGGGGGTGTTTTAATTAATCAAAGGTGATTAACTAATAGGTAGATGTAAGCTTATAGAAGATAATTAGAGGAATATTAGTATGATTTAGGCTATTAAAAGGGGATTAAATCAATTAAATATTGATTTATTGGTTAAATGGAAGGAAAGCTAATTAATTAATAATAATTAATTAGTCTAGGTAGAAGGGGTGATTTATTAATGGAAGGTCGTTAATTAGGGTATTTTTTGGATAGGAAACTTAATTAATTAGCTTAGTGTAATTAATTAATGATGATATGAGGGAAAATGAGTTTTTTTGATGATATGTCATTGATTTGCGAGAAAGGGGATAATTAGCGCAATTTAAGTATTTAAATTGCTTATAAGTATTTAAATTGCTTAGGCGTAATTATAGGTGTCTACATTTGCCCCTCTTTACGGTGGTGTAAGTGATGCCACTTCAAAGATAGTAGACAAAAGATATTTTGAAGGGATAGAAGAAAAATTAGTAGGAGGGAGAGATGCCCCCTCGAGTGCGATGGGGTGATGAAGGAAGGCGATTAACAATCGAAAAAGATGAGAAGTAGGCGGAAGAATGGGAAGAGGCAAGATGCCCCGGTAAGATGGAAGAATAGGGGTGAGAGGAAAGCGATGTAGAATGAATATGGAGGAGGGGAGAGAAGAGCTTAGCCTCTAGCCACTATGTATTGGAACAATTTCGGTGTCATCATATTACCATAAGAGCTACGTCATCGGTCCTTATGAAAAATATAAGCATACGACAAAGGTAGAACGACATGAAAAGCCATACTACGAATGATTGTCCATTGCTGAAAACACCAACTCCATGCAACATACAAAATGCAATGCAATACAAGAAAGTGAAATATTCCTAACTCCATGCAACATACAAAATGTAATGCAATACGAGAAAGTAAACAAGCTAAACTAACAGAGAAACATAATATAATGTTTTTATTATCAAGCTTCAATTACGACCTATGCAAATTAACGAAAAGGGTTGATGATGGTGCCCCAAGCAAGGATACATGCGAGGGGAATAACGGAGGACACTTGGGTCTGATGGAAAAGTAATGTGCACTATGAAACAATACCAGGCAACTTGTTGTGCCCTAGAGTACGGATGAAGTAAGTAGCCTAGCTTTTGTTGATGGAGGTAGATCAAGATGATTCACAAGTCACACACATGAACAAGTGAGAACTAAAGAGTGACGTTTTGTAGGATGATTTTAAATTTTTAGAAGTTTTCTTAAACATATTTGAATGTTTTTGATGATTTTTTTTTCTCTAACATATTTGAATGTTTTGGTTGATTTTAAAAGTTTTATGAAACTATGTATAGGAAGACGAGAAAGCGTGGATGCCCCTAGCAATAGATGGGATGTACAAGGGCATAAGGCCATGTGTGTACTAGAAAGGTGAAGATGTAAAAATGTCCCAACAATAAGGTGGGAGTATTCAAAGGTAAACTCTTCACAGGTAGAAGTGGGACCCAAGGCCATTATGGATAGGTTCAACATGATGGTGAACGTAAACCCATGAAGTGCTAGGAAGAAGTAAGGATGCCCCCAGTGTAAGTTGGCCTACAAGCACATGATAGAAAGGAAGGAGAAGATTATTTTTGTGGAAGGGGACAAAGGTTTCCACAAACATGGAAAACAAGTAATCTTATACACATATATGTTCTACGAACAAAGTAGAAGAATGATGTGAATGATATGAATGTAGCTTAGAAGCCTCGTGATGAAGAAGTGATTAGCCAAAGGCATAAGTCGTGAGATGAGATATGGACTAGAGTAAGAGTCTGAACAAGGTCCAAAAAAGACAATTAGTAACATACTAATCATGTTTACTCATAGAGATCCAGTGTGTGCACATGGATTTTATTACCTCTTGAAGTGAAGATTTAATAGACAACAAGTGAAGAGACCCTAGCCAATTTGTAGGAATGATTTATTTTGATAAGTGATGTTGTGAATGGAGGGTGAAAGGATAGCCATACATTGCTCCACTACCAGCCAAGCGTCCATAGCCCCAATGGTGATGTATTTGATTCTAATCACAACATTGCTCTACTGCCAGTCAGACATCCATAGCCCCGATAGAGATTATTGGAAATAGCCCAAGAGAGAGTTATATATTAATTTTCTTTTGATTTGTAGCTTTTAGCTTTTGAGTTTTGATTGATTTTGATTCTTTTTCTTTCTGAAAACTTATTTCAGCTCTCTTGTTTGACAAAGGGTTAAGAACCACCTTTGATGACTTGATGGAAGGAGGTGGAAGTGATTGTGATGACAACATTGGCTCTTTGTCAACAAATATGTCCAAAATTTCTTTGCAACAAGTTTATTAGATGTTTGAATGTGATAGGATCTCCATGAGGTTAGTCGTTCTTTAATTTACCAAGGTGATAAAAGACCGGGGAAAACAGATACCATAGAGATAAATGTAACAAAAATGCATGTGAATAAGCTAACCAAAATATAACTAAAGGGATGAAAATGGTAGGAAGACTTGCAGAAGAATAGCAAGGACGGGATGAAAGAAATATCTATGTGTACGCAACACCTGATTGCAATGTTTGATCTGTGTACCTTTGATTTTTGTTGTTGTTGTTTTTGTTTTTTTTTTTTTTTTTTGAACCGTTGTTACTAACAAAGTCACTCTGTGTGATAGGATCCAACAACGATGTTTGTGACTTCCTTGATAAGGGAGACTAAGTGTGTTTGTTTATCAAGAGTCATGTTTTCCCCAATCTCGATAATCGTGGTGAGTTCACACTCAACAAAGGACTATGATTTATCTTGAAACATGGATTTTGTATGTGGAAGCTTGAGTTCCCTATCCAGAGGTTTATGCACTTTACGCCATACTTGATGGTTATGTTGATGTGTGTTCTTGAATTGCGCTTGATTTACAACTTTGAGATTGTTCCAGTTGTTGGGGGATTTTGAGCTCCTAGAAGTTTTGACCTAAGCTTGATAATGAAGCTGTTTGGGTTTCTTATAGGTTAACACTTGAATTTTATAACCTCAAGAAGGAGAAGAATGCGAACATTTACGATTGATGATAGGAACGATAGGAATGGTAGTGGGCTTGCCACAACTATTGATAGAAGAAATATGTGATAGATGAAAAGGATACGGTCCAAGAATTGAAGAGGATGGGCTACCAGGAGGTGAGCCATGGATAGAAGGTGAAGGATACTAGGATGTGGCCCAAGAATAGAAGAAGAAGGGCTACTAGGACATGACGCATAGATGTAAAATGATGCAATACCGGGATGTGGCCCAAGAATAGAAGATGATGGACTACCCGGGGGTGATTCATACATAGAAGATAAGGATCTAGTTAGATGTGCCCCAATAATAGAAGATAGTGGGCTACTCGAAAATGTCCCACAAATAGAAGAGGGAGGGTTACTAGAAGGTGACCCACTTCTATATGAAGATGAAGGGCTACTTGGTGCTGACCCCACAAGAGATTGTGATTGAGGAATTATGATAGACGAAGAGTTATTGGGTGATGAGAACATAGGCCATGCATCTATGCAAGACCAAGGAGTTTCATCACATAATGAAGAATGTGAAGATGGAAGAATAAGAGGAGGATTAAGTTGCATGATCTGAGTCTCTTCCTCTGTTTCTTGATTAAAGGAATCAACCTTTTCCTCACAATATGTAGATGCATCAAAGTCTAAAGAGAATCCCTTTTTGTAATCTACTAAAGGAATATCTTCATATGCCCCTATAAATGCCCTGATTGTTTCTTCATTCTGAAAGAGATCAATCGGTATGAGTTGTTGATCAATCCCTAGGGGTTTATTGGAAGAAATAGGTTCACTTGGTGTGGAAGGCTTAGAATATGTTTGATGATTATTGATAGAAGAAGATGGTGTGGGGGACGAAGAATATGTGTAGCTAGATGTCTCAGGAGTAGAAGAAGGTGGTGTGGACCTACCTATACAATGGTATGTCATATGTAAAATAGTAGGATTAAGTCCAAAGTCTGTAGATTGCGACACATGGGTCGATTTAGATGTTTGTCTCAAAGGACTTTGAGTCACATGAATCTTCACAGAAGGAAGATTTCGTGGGGGTGATTTATGAAGAAGGTCCTGTAAAGAAGGGGAGGACTATGATTCAAGCATCGCATTAGATGAATGATGACAAGGGTCCTGCGAAGAAAGGGAGGACTGTGATTCAAGCATCACATTAGATGAATGATGACAAGGGTCCTGTGAAGAAAGAGAGGACTGCGATTCAAGAATTGTATTATACTTCTGATTGGAGGGATTCAGAGTTGCGTGTATCTTCAAAGGAAGAAGACGTCATTGGGGTGACTGATAAAAGGGGTCCTGTGAAGAAAGGGAGGACTGCGACATAAGATTCACATTAGATGATTGATGAAGAGGATCCTGCAAAGAAAGGGAGGACCATGACTTAGGAGTCGCATTAGATGACTTAGGAGTCAAATTAGATGAATCTAAATAGTAGTTTGTATCTGAATCCTTAGAAGATTCAGAGGAAATATTTGGATTGGAATCCTCAGAAGAAGAGGAAACGTTTGGATTAGAATTAGAATAAGAGTGGGGGGAAGTCGAATAATAATTTGGATCAGACATGTCCAAATCATACCACCGACTATGAGATGAAGGTGGGGAACGAGTTACCCGTATGGGCTCTCTAGCACGAAGAACCAAACGAGGTTTAGTTGTGATGGGAATCCTATGATTTGAATTGTTGAACCTAGGTTCTGTATTTTTGTAAGTATGGGGAACCACACGATAGTTAGTCATTTTTAGCCTTTTTTTAGCGCAAATGTCTAGATCTAGATAGTGTGATGGAACTCCTTCAAAGGGAAGGAAGTGACATGTCACTTTGGGTAGCATAAGGACAACCAACCAGAGATTGTGTAAGTATGGGGATGCGTGCATGATTTTGTGAACAAGGTCTAAGGAAAATAGACATCGTGACGACGTAATATCGATAAGATAAAAAGGGATTGTCCTAGAAAATAAATTTTTTGAATGAATAATCACAAGGAACAATCATGCGAGTGTGAAACCCAAATCCAATAAAAAAGGAAATACACCATATGAAAATGCGATGCAAAGATGATCAACAAGATGTTTTCACTTATGCCAAGTTCAAGGAAATGAACAAAATGTAAGTAAAAACAAGAAGTTAATGTGATCTCCCAATCAAGATATACGATGAGCGAGCTCAAACTTGATTAAGACCTATATCTCAAAAAGTTCCAATTATAATTTGTGAATGACACAACAATATCACCAAGATATGTTAACCCACTTTGCAAGAAAGTGAAGTATTGATATCGAGGTGTTATTGATATAACACGCACAAATAGTAACACCTAGCACTCTTTGAAATTGAGGTAATAATAGAACCAAACTAAAAAGCTCAAAGTATAGCTAGGAATAGTTAAAAATGTGTGCAACATAACCATATAATATAGGTATTTATGTCGAGTTTACAAGAAACAAGACGTAAATATCAAAATTGTAGTGATATGATACAAACAAGCTAACTTTTCTTAGGAAGTCTGCGGTGATGAACCATGCCTAACTACAATGACGACCTTGACATGGGTATCAAGATCACAATGGTGACCAATGATGTGAAAACACCTCTACACACTTTAGACATTTAACTAACCCAAATTTGCAAACATGGATGGGCGTAAATGGACATAAAAGTGAGAGAAACAGTCGATTGGTAACACAAAGGTAGTCACCCTTCTTTTGCTCAACAAAGTGTCAAAATAATGTGAAGGAAGTAAATCAAAAAAAGATGAAAAATGTTAGCCTCACTTCGATAGAGTTTCACCTCACCCTAAGGCAAGTAAAAACTAGGCAAAAGTAATACGTCACACATTTCTCAAAAAGAAGGTTCACAACTCAACATTGTTTTAAAACAGTCAAAGTGGGCTCTGGCCAAAGTATATTCTCCTAGGTGGTTCTCTCGCCCTAGGTGTTACAAAGTTACCATGAGCGAGCATGATTTACCTAAAAGTCACACCGACTAGTTTGGGAGTATCTCAACTTTACTTTACCCCCTTTAAGAACAGTGGCAACTAGTGTGTCTATGTGTACTATCACTTGGGGTCGCCACAACAAACAACTTGTAATGCTATCTCAAAAGGAATCACTAGTAAAGTAGGTAGTGCGGAGCACTTCCCATTTCATCCACAAGGTTCCCTCTTGTGTGGACTACTTTGGGGTTCCTGGAACCACCCCCATTGTTGTAGCTTAAGGCGTTATGCCAAAGGGGTTATGTTCCAGTTGAGCGGAGAGGGACGTACCCTTTTCTAAAACCTGCAATACAGTGTTTTGAATATGTTGTTCTTTTTATCTTGTTTAATTAGGTGTGGTTTTCTTGAACACCTTTTGGCAACTTGTATAATAGTTGTATTAGTAGTTTTTGATTTTGTTTTGGTTCCTCCCTTCTTTGACAAGCGTTTTTAAGTCCTGCACTCAAGCGTTAGTAGTTATCCAAGAAAATCACATTATTTAAAAGAGGATAAAGAGTTTATTTTGATTCTCAAGATCATCCAAGGATGCAAGAGAAGAGAATACACAACAAATATTCCAACTAAAAAGTAAATAAAATCTTTTCAATCAATGAACCATACAAAATTCTTGATAAATGTTCATTCCCTTGAACCAAAAGTGAAAGATGAAGTTTCCAATTTACCAAATGTTATAAAATGAAGACTAAATTTTCTTTTGATTCTCAAGATCACCCTAAGGTGCAAGATAAGAGCATACAAAAACTTTATCCCAACTATATAGAAATGGAAAACTTCAAATCAAAGGACCATTGAAAAATACTTTGTAAAAGGTTCATTCCCTTTAATCAAAAGTGAAAGATGAAGTTTCCAATTTACCAAATGTTATAAAATGAAGACTAAAGTTGCTTTTGATTCTCAAGATCAACCTAAGGTGTAAGATAAGATCATACAAAAAATTTATCCCAACTATATAGAAATGGAAAACTTCAAATCAAAGGACCATTGAAAAATGTTTTGTAAAAGGTTCATTCCCTTAAGCAAAATGTATAATCAAGTTTCCAAGTTTAATCCCAATGTTAACAAGATAGAGATAAAAGTTTTTTTATTCTCAAGATCACCAAAATGTGTAAGAGAAGAACATACACACGCTTTGGTCTAAATCGAGTAAGCATGGAAATACAACATTCATCAAAACATTAGACATGTTAGAAAATGACCAGTTTTAAAATAATAGAAAAACCTACAACTTCTATAAGTATAAATCCAAAATTTATGTTTTCATTTCATATTTAACTTCAATACCTTTCCAACAAAAAAAAATTGAGTCATTTCGAGTTCGGGACCAAAATTTATGGCCTTCGGAAGATGGGTTACGCATATGCTCTTATGCTCATGGGTATGCACTTGACATGCACTCAAAAAATGTCAAAAAAAAAAAACGCCCTTAAACTATAAAATGGGAAAAATTTTCCAACCAAAATTCAATTTTGACAACAACCCATCACATTAATATATGAATAAAAGACTCAACGCTATCAAACATTAACATTTAAGATTTTCAAGAAATTGACAAAACTAGCATATAGAATGATGAAAAAGTAAGCTCTAAAAATGAAAACATGATGAAATCTTGAAATTTTCTCACCAAGATTAAATTTTTACAGCAACCCACCACATTAATATATAAATATAAGACTCATCACTATCAAACACTAACCTACATGAGCAAGAATTGAAAATTTTCAAGAAATTGACAAAACTAGCATGTAAAATGTTGAAAAAGTAATCTCTAAAAATGAAAACATGATGAAATCTTGAAATTTTCTCACCAAGATTAAATTTTAACAGCAACCCACCACATTAATATGTAACAAGAAGACTCATTGCTATCAAACACTAACCTACGTACTCAAGAATTGAAAATGTTCAAGAAATTGACAAAACTAGCATGTGAAATGTTGAAAAAGTAAGCTCTAAAAATGAAAACATGGAGAAATCTTGAAATTTTCCCATCAATTCAAATTTTGACAACACTTCACCTCCTTTATACCTACAAGGAATACTCAACACATGCAAACTCAACAAAACAAGTTAAGAAAAAAGTGAGATCAACATGTGTAAAAGAGGGTTAGTAACAAAAATAAAACTTAACTACAAAAACTTGAAATTAAGTGCAAAGGACAATGGAGTAACTCCCACCGGGCATGCCAAATGTGTGCATGTATACTTTTCTTAATGCTAAATCAAATGAAGCAAGAACTACCACCTAAAATAGTTCTAAAATTTAGCTAAAACAAAGCATAAACACCATCATGATAAGAATTAAACAAGGGTTAGATGCTAGCATTCATAAATACAAACTTTGAAACTAACAATGCTAAATATCTAAACTCTATTCTCTAACAACAAATAAATGAATGGACCTAAGTAAGCTCCATGGCTATCAAAATAGTTTTCCTTAATGTTCCAAGAACCTAGGAATGGGGGCTAATCAAAGTTGGGCTACAAGATCCTTTTGACATCTCCCATATGACCTAAGCACTTTAAGAAAGGGGCTTAACTCTTCAAGATGATGAACTCTCAAAAGGGCAAGGTGCAAGCTCTTATTCTCTTTGCTATATGCTTTGCATTTTCTCTCTTAGAAAGTTAAGGTAGGTGGAGGGCTCTTTATATAGCCCAAAGAATAAAGGATTCAACACATTCTCATGAATGTGGCATAAAGGTAAAACATGATTAGGAATGGATAAGGTTGCTTTATTGAAGGTAACCTTACTTTAGAAGAGTTTAATACATGTTTAGCAAGTCATGGGAGTTGGGGGTGTTTTAATTAATCAAATGTGATTAACTAATAGGTAGATGTAAGCTTATAGAAGATAATTAGAGGGATATTAGTACGATTTAGGCTATTAAAAGGGGATTAAAACAATTAAATATTGATTTATTGGTTAAATGGAAGGAAAGCTAATTAATTAATAATAATTAATTAGTCTAGGTATAAGGGGTGATTTATTAACGAAATTTTGTTAATTAGGGTATTTGTTGGATAGGAAACTTAATTAATTAGCTTAGTGTAATTAATTAATGATGATATGAGGAAAATGAGTGCTTTTGACGATATATCATTGATTTGCGAAAAGGGGATAAATAGCACAATTTAAGTATTTAAATTGCTTGGGCATAATTATAGGTGTCTACAACGGACTCTTGTTTATGGTTCATTCTTGACTCCTGAGGGGGAAAAAATGAACCTCATTATATACACTTCCATCTACTTGGGGGCATGTTGCTTCTATCATTCCATTCCATCCATCCACCGCATATTACATTGTCTCAAGAGAATTTATTCTTTCTTACTAGTGTTCTACATGATCACTTTACTCCACATGTTAGATTGCTTTCTTCTATGTCATTATCATACACACATGCGGGTTCATGCCTTTGTCTAGTGTGATCACAGATACAAGACATTTACACATGGAATGGATGTGCTCCTTCTACCCTTACTATATTGGGCGATGGGGGCGTCCACAATCCTCTTATACAGGTGCTACTATTTCATTTTGTATTTAGCATCTTATACTACTTGTTTATACACACTTTGAAATATTGTTTATCACTCTAACATGCTAAAAGGTGTTCCATGTGTAGCACTTATTTTGTAGGTTTACATGTTACCATGACTATTTGTTTGTTTCTACTTGTCTTCCATTGTTTGCTATTGTATGCGAGCTTTGCCCTTTGGTTATGTGAACAAATGAATGTTGTTTATAGTGTTGATGGGCTTGCATGTCTTACGACATCATGAGTGATTTCCCATGTTTGAAACCAACTTGGTGCGGTCCTCTTGTTTTCTTGTGTGTTTACACTACTTTGTTTGGTAGTTTCTACTTTTTTGTGTATTTTACACTTATTGCATGCATGTGTTTTTAGACTAACACTTGTATTGGCTAGCCATCCCCTTTTGTGTGTACCTTGGTATCTACTAAGTGCTTCCCTTTCCCTCTGTAGGGTAGATTTATACGTGTGAAAGTGTGGTTGATCCTCTTTTGGGGCCGCATTCTCCTTCCAGGGTCATCGTTTGCACCCCCAAAGAGGGGGCATCATTGAGGGTTTTCTACTAACACAATATATTTACACTGGTTCATACACAACAAGTGAGTTCAAACCATTCTACAAACTCCATACATAGTGGCCTTAACAAGACATGGTGTCCTTTGGAAATTTTGCGGAGTGGTTATAGGCTTAGGGGTTACATTGGGTGTGCCTCTCTACACTTCTCTATCTAATGGCATTAAATCACCTAAAAAACAAGGACAATATAGAGATCTCTTAAACACATTTTAGTAGAAGCAGTTAGAGTTGGAGGACATGGAGCATTTCCTCCAAAAACTTCTTCAACCAGGGTGGCATGAGATCACTCGAAAAACTTGCGAAAGTACATGATATCCTTCTACACCCTTTTTCTCAACATAGATCAAGTGCACATGTTCAATTTAGACTTTTATTCTAGCGTATTTTACATTTACATACTTTACACATGTGTATTTTACAAATCATATTTGAATACATATATTTGACTACTTGATCATTTTCTCCCTATAGGTCCATCGTATGAGAAACAAGTAGTCAAATTAGGGGTAACAATAACACATTACGACAGTAATTTTCCATACTAACCATGTAGGTACACTACACACCGCGATAGCTAAACATACATTCTACCCTAGGTTCACTCTCATCACTTTTTATGCACATTTTTAATCTTTAGAATCAACACTCCTCCACTTTTTTATTTATATCATTCCACACTTGAGTCTAGTCCATTGGCACATATTTTTCTACACTCTACATGGGTATGAGGTATGCATCTCTATCTACTTTATGTTACTGAGATTTTCGATCACTAACATAAAATGGGGAAAAATGTAAAAACAAAATAATGCACTTTACACATAATTTAACCTGGTCTTATACCACTATTTAGAAGGTTCTCAAGTGTACAAAGTACTAATTAATCCCACCTTTTGGCCATCTTTTTATTTTATTTTATTTCCTAGTTCCCCTCGTATTTTCCAACACTTATTTGTCTATTTCACAATGCCCTCGACATTCTAGCCCTAAATCAAGGCACCCCATCTTGTACTAAGGTGCCTCGAGGTGCCACAGTCCTACTATGGATGCCCCAATCTATGAAAATCCCCTTTCGCTCATTTTTGGGCCATTTCTAGCTATTGGTCATCTTTATCTTTTCTCAGTCAGCCTTGTAGGGATTAATTATGAAATTGAGCTTAAGATCCCTATAAATATAAAGTTATAAGACCATAATGTTGGTCCTAGGTCATAGCATTACACACTACTATCACTCCATCTAGATTTACATCCATTACATCACTTACATCCACATAGTGCCATGCATCAAGGCTAGGAGATCTACATCACACACACTTCATAGGGAAAGGGATTCTATTTTATTCCATGCACACATGTTATTTACATTTTCTATAGTTACTATTTCTTTCTAATTCACAAATGGCAAGTGATACGAAATCACCTAGGGCACGACATGCACACACACACTAGAACTACATCTGGGTCTGAAATGTAGTACAACACTTAGTGATAAGTCCACAAGTTTGGTAGCTGAGGTCAATCTAACCCATTAATATGCATATTTTATTTTTCTAGGTTTTTATACTTCTCTTTGCATTACAGGTCATTTTACAGCTCATCCTAGGTAGATCCACCATGACAAAAAGGAAAGTTCAAAACCAACTTGTGACTATACCAGTTGCAAGTTTTGAGCATTTACAATGTTTAGAGCACCCAGATAGCATACCAGGGAACCTCGGTGTACCACAGTACCCTCCTAGGCACCCCAGTCACTTCAGATCCTTTATATTTTCCCTTCGTAGGGTCCCTGAGTTATATAGTCAGCACTTCTTGATTTTATTCTCGGACACGTGACACTTTGCAACCATCTACAATAATCAGCTAAGCCATTTCTTCCTACTCTCTTTTACATATAGGGTTTCATTTTACTTAACATATTTATTTACATCTATTTTATGTTATTTACTGCATTTATACAACATTTTAGTCCTCATAATTAGATTAACTAGGATTTTTATTTCATTTCCCATAGTTCTATTTTAGTTCATCACCACCACATGCTTTCTACAATTTCTATCCCAAAATAAAGATGGTTCATTTAATGAAGACATTGTGGCTAATATTATTGTAGTATAGAAAATAATCAAGTTATATCACACCTCATATCCCTAGTTTGTGAAAAAAACATTTTGAAAAAACCTATCAATTGTTATAATGGCATTTCATTATGGAGATGCTCAAAACACTAGATTCAGCCTACCTTTAACTATTATGTGTTAATGTTGTTTTCTCATGCCTTGGATTACCTCTCTATTAATGGATTTCTTCATAAGAATTTTTATATTTCTCTCAATTCTACAAGGATTACTTCTAATGTTATCTCTATATGTATTAGTTATTAAAGTATTTTCCTACTTCTTAGCCAATTCCATACAACAAGGAATTGTTAAAGGCATCTCTCTTGTATGATTTTATCTTATAAAACTTATCAATGTCCATTTTGTAGATGAATCATTTATTACCTTATTAGAAGAAGAAAATAATGTTAATCAAACTATACATTTCATTGACGTGTATTACTTAGCCCTTGGCATATGAATACAATGGAAGAAGACCCAATATTATAGGAAATCCTTTCTACCTCCACTTTTGTAATTATATACATTTCAATATAAGTGGATTCTACATGGAAAAAAATTCTAATTTATAGACATGCATTTTTCTTTTTAAGAAAATCCTACTAACCTTTGTACTATTTGGTTGACAAGGTAGAGAATAAACTCTCTTACCAAATCAACAACCCTCTCTCTTTAGTAGTTATGTTCCAAATATGATCTAAATTTTTTTCTATCATCCATGTTTATTATCTTATTTTTGGGATCCTTCTCAATACTTACGTAAAAAAACCCAAGAAATTTCTCAGATATTTTATATGGGTTAACATGGAGGTCAAAAAAGGGTTTCATATATTTTATTGGTATTTTTGGTGCTTCCCAAGGAGTCTAGTGATAGGTTGGATTTTTTGACATTTAGCATCAAGGAAACTCCATCTACACAAAATGGATCATTCACACCATTGAAGGATAGGTATTCTAAAATATTATCCTAATAAATAATATTTTAAAGGAACTATGCAAGGTCACATTACTAGAAAAGGGGTAGGATTTTAAATCGCATTTATTATCAAAGTTGAATTTAAATTGGAGGGTTCATTCATTATAAAAAGTATCTATAAAGCTTATGAAAAAATAAAATATTGGATTTTTGGGATGGATATGGGTTCCAAGATGTCCTATCCATAAATTCTCAATTGGATTATTAGTCATCATTTTTCAACTTCCACAATGTGCCTATAGTGTCAAGTGTCATAGGTGCATGCTCTCAAAGTGTATAAGGTAGTGTTAGAGTTTTTTTAACTATATACACTTCTTGATCACTATGTAAATTACCCTTGTACAAGTTCTTATTTTTGTAACCATACTCCTTTCTTGGTCACACATTGAGAGGTAGGGGTTGCCATAACAAGTCTTGTCATCATTCTCATAGGATCTCTACGTATGGATCTCCACCTCACCACCAATAACCTTCATATCCTTGGCATAGGGAGTGTGTTTTTCACTTCCAAAATGTTAAATTTTTTATTCTCCACCTATGGTGGATAAGGTCTCTCAACTAACCCTAGCCATTTTTTTAGTCGGGGATATGAAAAAGATAATGAAGATGTTATTAAAGCCACAAGATAGGATCCAATTTCTAAGGTCCTAACCATCTAGATGGGAGGTGTTTCAAGTCTGATGATGGATACCATCCTCCTCACTTCATGGTTATTTCCTAAATATTCATGTGTTGTTTTGTTTGTTTATTTCTTAATTAGTTACAATGAGGCTAGTGTGAATTTTTTTATTGTTGTAATAATTCAATATGATTTGGATTTTCATGGTGTGTTACATTACCACATTTTCTTACTAGTTATACTATTTTATATTAATAATATAGTCACTCTTTCATTAAAATAAATAAATCCTTATAATTTTCCTTAGTTGATGACCCCTAGTTCTTGGGATGAATTGGTCTATTTTTGAGAAGGTGGGTGCCGTGGTTTTGACCTAGAAAAAGAAAACATCAATTTCATGCCTATCTGGTTTAATTTCCCCTGACATCCCCTAAATTACTGGGAAGAATACTTTTTAAAAATCATAGAAAAGTCCCTATGCACTCTGGTATCCTTTGATGGAGCGACTAAATCTATAAAATATTAACCTTCACTCATATTTGTGTGAATGTGGACTTGGATAGGGACCTTTCATAGGTCATCCATATATAATCAAAGACATGTAGTTGGAAACAAACCCTACAATATGATACATCCATAGCAAGATATAATAAGTGTAACAAGATGAGACATAATACTAAAGCTCCGTACAAATGACATGCATGTTGGAAATACCTAGGAAACAAGAATACAAATGGAATGGAAAGAGAAAAGAAAGGAAGCAAAGACATAAGAAGTAGCCACTAAAAATAAATAAATCAAGATACCACTAGAAAATATGAATAAAATAATTTTATAGATAGAGAAAATCCCTTCACTTATCTAGGATTGCAAGAGCGTGATATTTTGGAAGAAGCTAAGTACTCTAAAAACCCATTTTAATTCACTCATTATGTAACACATAGGGCTAAAGGAATGAGAGAAAGAAAGGGAGGAAACCCAAGAAGCAACAAATGAGATTGAAGAGAAAAAATATGTCGATATTTAAGAGAATACTAAAAAAATTTGGTTCAGGATCATGATATTTTAGAGATCCTGGGAGAAAAATTCAAAACTAGAAGATATAAGAGAGAAAATATATAAGATACTTCTGAAATGGAAGTAGAGACATGCCAAATAACTAATACAAAATATTCATAGAATCAGGGAATAATTTAAAGTGCTAGTAACACCGATAAAAGGAAAAAACAAGATGCAAGAATCTTTCACATCCATAAATCTGAAAAGGAAATCTGATGTAGGGGTAGATAATCCATTGGAAAACCATCTAGTGAGGAAGAGAAAAGAAAATCCACAAAGATGGACATAGCAACAGGGAAGCAAAGAACTCTGGACCTTAAGGGGTTAAGAAAAAACGTATTATTTTAAAAATGAAAGACACCAATTGGGCTCACAAAAAGACTTGAAAGTATAATTAGACAATGGATATCCAAATATTGTAAAGTAAATCACAAACCCTCTTGGAATAATTCAAAAGACCTTAGGTTGATGATTTTTTCTATTATAATGGGAAATATTAAGTTTAAATATTGTTTAATTATGTCTAGAGGCCTTCTTTAAGGTTTTTAGAGTTACCTCTTAAAGCCTTTGATTCATTTACTTCTATATTATTTCTTAGATATTTTCTTGGAATGATTAGCATTCTTTTTGTTAGAGATCAAAAACATTGAGAGGGGGGGTGAATATGTACATATTAAATTCTCAACAATGTTTAACTAGATTTCTATTAAGGAGTGCAATCATATAATCAAGAGAATTTAAAAAATTATATGCCAAGCAATATAACACCGAACAAAAAATTTATAGAGGAAACCCCTTTTAAGGAGAAAAAACCACTTGAAACCATGACATTATTAGGAACACCAATTCCAAATTCTTACAAAGTGGTTTCAATTGAACACCCACTCAACTTGTGAAACACCAACTTCGTAACTTTAAAAACCCACTCGAGGATTTACTGAGCACCCACTCAACGAATTTTAGCAAGCACCAACTTGCAAGGAGTACCAACCACTAATTTAATCAACTACAATTTATATTTTGTAGTAATATACCCATAAGGAGGCTACAACCCCCTGAATATGCTAATATACAACTTAGACTTATTGTTCTTACATACAAATTTTGATCATCTAGGCTTCAAAATTGCTTACACAATAGATTATGATCACTTTTTTGTATCTTTTTATGTTCACTTTGTCACTCTCTTCTACTCATCTAATTTAAACTCTTCTTACTCAATCAATCTACCGCACTGAATTTCTTCTCATTTGATGTATCTTCTTCACTTCATCTCTGTCTTATTTGTCTCTCTTTTTTTCTGTAGCTCCTTTAGCTTGAATGCATTGTCTTCTCACTTGAGAAACATCTCTATTGGCATCTAATTTCCTCTATATAGACTATCAAATCATTCCAATATTTTCTTTGGTGTGTTGTACAATCTTTACCACTCTATCATCTGAAAATCTGGTCCATTAAATGAATACAACTAACTCCAGATTTTTCTCTTGCTATATTCGGCTTGATTTCACCTTTTTCTATGCATTTACCAGAAATTATTTATGAGTTAATACCTAAAATAGATTTCTCATATTTCTAGGATTTCCAACGTGATCAAGATGAGCGAGCCACTTTATTTTATGCTATTTAATTCTTTCTTGAAATCAAAACTTACATAGAGAACTACAATTTTATTTCCACAAAGTCAATGAGCATTAAATATTGATAGCTGGAACTATAGATTTCTTCATTATTCATGGAGCTAAATTAATTTACTCTAACACAATTACCAAAAAAATGAATCACCATCGATTTTGGGGATCAAAATCTCACTTGTACATTTTAAATCAATTTGATTTTCCTCAAGCTCTGTCTAAACCACATTTGGTCAATCCACGGATTTTATTAGCTTCTACAACCTTTTCTTGGTATTGCGGAACTTTCTTTGATCAACAACCTTTCTTATTTCTTGGTGGATTTTTAGTCATCTATGGATTTTATTTTACTTCACATATTTTGTAATGTTATGTGGATTTAACTCGCCTCTACTTCCTTCTCATGGCTTTGTTCAACATCCGCGACTCTATCCTTTTACTCATGCGGATTTTATTGTTCTCCACAACTATCTTTCATCCTTAGCAGATTTTCTGGTTCTTCACGGCTTTTCCCTTTATGCACGGCTTTCTCAAGACTTCCTTACCCCTACATATTTTCCTTCAAACTATTCATACTATTTTGACTCTTCCTTTACATCCACATCCTTACCATTCTCACTTGTGGCTCATCCTCTAGATTTTTTTCTCTTTGGTGGCTTCATTCCTTTACTCACGTCCTTTACTAAGTGTTTATGGATTCTTTATTTTGTTTTGCGGCTTCTTTGAGTCTTTGGTGGATACTTCAAGAATTTGACATCTATCTCCTCATATCTGTGGCTTGCACAAAAATTGAATAAGTCCCTTAGAATTTATCCTTGATCATCCTGAAGCCTCTGAGATCGAGCACTACCAATCAACCTTCACATTTCTTTTGCCAATTCTTTTCTCTTAATACAACATTGATGTAAATAGAACTTGCATTATACTTTTGCTTGTTATTTTTCCATCAATGTAGCTTAACATCAATGACAACACATATGAAAAATGACAAAGGTCCAATAATCTCCCCCTTTTTCATTGATGACAACACCTCAAAAATTCAATACCACAGAAACCTACAAAATTTTGATGGAAAAATACTTGCATACCTAGTTTCTGAAAAGACTTTATAAATCTCCCTTGGTAGATTCCTATTTTTAGCTTCTCTCCTTTCGATATTACTCGCATGCGATTTCTTCATCTCTCCCTCTTCAATATGACTTGATGGTTTCTAATTTAAAATTCTCTACCCCTTTGACAACAATGATAAAGGGCCATTTATATAGCATTAATATGAAAATGTTGATAAACTAAATATAGTGTGTTCCTACCTCAAGAATCTCCCCCTTGGCACATGCTTCTGATCCATATGACCAGCTATGCTTGTGTAAATTCTACCCTTGATATGATGCATACTTTGATAATTTTGAGCTAGCAAAATAGCTCCCCTATCAAAAATATAATTTTGGAATTGATTAAGAGCTGATATTACCTGAGAATTCTCCCTCACCTTGTCTACACACCTTCTAGTTATTGTTGGGATCATAAATGACCCCCAATTCATTCCTTAAGTGCTCAAAAGTAGATTTTTGTAGTGGTTTGGTCATAATGTCTACAATTTCTTATTTTTTGCTCACATATTCTAGATTGATTTTCTTTTCATTTACTTGTTCCCTCAAGAAATGATATATAATTGGAATATGTTTGGTCTTTGAGTGGAACATGGGGTTCTTAGAGACACTTATTACACTTGTGCTATCACAAAACAAGGGAATTGAATATCATATTTTACCTTGTAATCTTCCAATGTTTGTTTCATCCATAAAACTTGAGTGTAGCACATTACAACAACTATATATTCTACTTCACATGTTGAGAGTGACACTTTGGTGATTTCTTCTTACTCACCAAGAGACTAAACAAATTCTAATAAAGAATGCTCTTTCTTTGGTACTCTTCTCACATCAACACTTCCTACCCAATCAACATATGTATAAGCTCTTATGTTGAAATCATTGCTTTTGGGGTACTAGAGTCCATATTCAATTATTCCCATGAGGTATATCAGAATTATTTTGACCGATTTGAAGTGTTTTTCCCTTGGATCCTCTTGGAATATTCCAACAAGACCTACCACCTACATGATATCTGGTCTTGATGCAGTGGAATAAAGTAGACTGCCAATTATGGATCTATACAAGGTTTTGTCTACTTTTGGTGAGTTGTCCTCTTTGCTCAGCTTGCATCCCACTTCTATTGGTGTTCCTATAGGTCTGTAATCTTCCATCCTGAACCTTTTCAACATTTCTTTGATATAATTGGTTTGGGATATGAAGATACCTTGATCTGATTGATTGATTTGTAAGCCCAGAAAGAATGAGAGGTCCCCAAGCATAGACATTTCAAATTCCTCTTTCATCATATCAAAAATTCATATGTCATCTTGTCATAATCTCCTCCAAAAATGATGTCATCCACATATACAATAACAATAAGTAGATGATCTTCTTCTTCCTTGATGTAGAGATTACTGTCAGCAACACCTTTTCTGAAACCTTTCTCAATGAGGTATGAATCCAATCATTGTACTAAGCTCTGAAGCTTATTTCAGTCCATACAATGCCTTTTTCAAACTACACACATAATATTTATCTTTAGTTAGTGAAAATCCATCAAGTTGTTCAATATATACCTCTTCATTCAGAAAACCATTGAGGAAAGATGATTTCACATCCATCTGAAATAATCTTATCTTCTTGTAAGCCACACAAGCCAAGAACAGTCTTATTGCTTCCATCTCACACTTTGGTGCAAATGTTTCATCAAAGTTGATTCCTTCCATTTGCACATAGCCTTTGCACACCAGTTTTGATTTGTTTCTTGTTACTTATCATTTTTCATTCAGTTTATTTCTGAAGACCCACTTTGTTCCAATTACATTTTAATCCTTTCATCTAGGAATGAGCTCCCGATTCAATTTTTTTCTATTTGATCCATATCCTCATTCATTGTGTTAACCCAATGCTGATTTTTCCTAGCTTCAACAACATTCTTGGGTTCTATCATTGATAGGAGTGCTACATATTCATGATTTTGTTGTTATTTTAGTATTATTCTTGTGAGAATGTCATCTTCTTTGTTTCCAATTATATGATTTGACGGATGATCCCTCTTAACTTATCTTGAGGGTGTCCTAGTGTCTGGTATTTCTCACTCTTCATCTTATTCTTCACGCAGACTTTCCATTTCCTCGTCATCTACATATTCTTATTGATTGTTTTTATGTTGAGTTCTAGACTTAGGAGTTTCATCCACTTTACATTTGTTCTTTCAACAATATTTTGCAACCTCTTATTGTAACACTTGTAATTCTCACTAATTGTCGAGTAGCCAAGAAATATTCCTTCATCACATCTTGATTTGAATTTTCCCAAATTAACTTCATTTATTTTGATGTAACATTTACTTCCAAACACGCTTATGTGTTTCACATTTGCAGACATGTTCTTCCACAATTAATAAGGTGTCTTATGTAATGCCCACAATATCAACACAACCAAAACACGAATAATATTTTTAATTTTTTTAACTTTAAAATTATAACACTTATCAACAACACTTACATTATCACTTGGGCCCACATAACAATAACACAATGCTTGAACCAAAATACAACATGTGTCACTTCACATGTATCTCCAAAACAAGGAGATGATAATACTAACAAAACATTATAAATGAGAAAAATAATACCGCCAAGCCATAAAATGGCTTGTCAAGGGGAAATGGTGCCAATACTTCCACTTATCCCTCCACTAAGGAAGGGAGACTAGCCTTTGGTTCCTCCAAGAAGTCATGCAACCACACATGAAAAACACTTATCCCTCCACACTTATCACTCCACTAAGACTAGTCTCACCAACCTTTGTTTCCTCCCAAAATAAACAAGAAAACCCCATACACCATAATAACACTTATCCCTCCACCTTTGGAAATGCAAGTCCCCAACATACACACATACAAAGCATACTCATGCATACAAGGAAAATACAACACATCCATCAATGCACATGCATTCCAAATAGAAACCAATTAATTCCACCAAGGTTAATCATTAAGAGAAGAAAAAAATACATTCAATAAAATATGTATCACCATGTCAAGCCCTCATAGAGGCTTGAAGGAGAGAGGATTGAGAACATTCACAATATTAGCATGTAATACCAAGCTTCTAATGGCTTGCAAAGGGAGATAGGGTCAATCCATACCACTTATCACTCCACTAAAATATGTGACATAAGTTTTTGGTTCCTCCAATAAAATAAAATGCATGCCACTTATCCCTTCACCTGGTTTATTACAAAACCCACTTATCACTCCACTAGAATAAATCCCACATACATTTGGTTCCTCCTTAATGCAATTTTTTTTACACTTTAATTTTATCTTTATTTATCCCTCCAATATGACCCTACCTTCCCCCATACACACAAAACTCTTATTAGTCTCACAATGAGTATTGAACAAGTACATAACATACACAATACCAAATACTACTAAAATGAGCATTAAATAACATATATCCCATCAATGATGGAAAAATTAAATAAGAATTTACAAGAATGAGGAGAGAGAGAGAGTGTGTGTGTGGTCTTTTACCATCACTAAGCACATCACATGGCTTGCTTTGAATTAATTTGAATAACTGAATTAGACATGGTTTAAGGGAGTTAGTACTCCTTAAAACTCATAATCACATGAATGGAGTAAAATAACTCACAAAACATTGAATCCAACAAGCATAACACCAATAATAAAGAGGGACCAATAGATGAGTAAGAGATATGGTTAACCCACAAGATACATAAGTAAATTAATTCACTTTTCCTTTTTAGAATACTTGATCAATTGCCACCTTTTTTTTAATTTGGTCATGAATGTGAACAAGGCTCCTTCCTTGAATATTACAAGTTTCCTTTATTACAATGTTGATCACTTAGGGTACATACCATTATTTTCATTTGCTTAAGATCATGTTAAACATTTTTAACCACTTGACTTCATTAAAGGTAGGTGAGATATCAAACATAATCACCCCAAAATTCATTTCATTTACTTTTGTTTATATTTCATTCACATTATTTATTTATTTTCTTAGGTTGGAATCATTTTAGAAACAATACAAACAATATAATATTACTTCTTCTCTTAGTGAAAATAAGATTTTGAGGGGTTTATCTCATTCAACATGCATCTTTTATTTCACTTAGACAACTTAAGAATATAAGGTATATGTTTCACATGTGGTAGAATTAGTATAATAATATGAATTTAAATGCCTTATGGGACACTAATCCTCTCATCGAGAAACCATGTGTTAAGGTTCATTAGCCAATAATCTTCATAAGAGATCCACATATTATTAACTTCGTTAAAGCTCAAAGGGTATAAACTCTACCATGAGAAAAAAATTATGGTAATCAGTTCTCCATACCTCACAAACTTTCACACAACTAAGGTACTTTGGTACTTCTTACCAAGGTGATACTTCTATTTGCAAGGAGCTAAAGGGTTTAAAATTTCATAGTTCCAAGTGTAGGTAACTAGGACCTAGGTTTCAATTGTGTATTTTAAAATTTTTTAATGAGGTCGTTTAGGAGTGAGACACCTCAATATAAATTCACATGGATTTGGATACTCATAAGAGTAATAAGGACCATACACACATGGGTAATAGTTTTTTCAAGGGGGAAACTAGACTACGATATATAGGAGTAGTGATCATACTCCCACTCAAAGTGATAGGATACACGTAGAGTAGTCATTTCCTCACACAAACGTGAGTAAGCCATGGGAATGTTATAATTAGGGTTGTTCCAAGCATAAAACCATAGAATCAATAATAATAGGTTAAAACCTAGTCATAACATGATAAATTTCTTTGTAATTAACAAGGTTTGACTAAGAGTGAAGTTATTATAAGAGGGTTATAACTCATTTCATTTAGGTGGCCAAGGCATGGTAACTTTCAACCAGCAATTTAAATTTTCAATACTTTGGAGAACTCCAATTAGTATGATAATGATTGTTTTAATAACTCTGATCTCATTGAACAACATTCAATAACAATGGAAAAAACCATCAATATATGCATGGAATAGCTAACATTTAATTTATTTTAATTTTCTCCTTTCAAAATCGTAAATAATTATAATTATTCAAAAATACAAAACATCACATCATCTTATACATTTTACAAGTTTAGTACAACTATAAAGATAATTTCCTTCATTTATCTTACTTGTCGTGTTACTGCAACCTGCAAAAACCATTAGAGCATGGGTCAGTGAAATATGTTGGCATGGAATTCTCCTACCATCAAGCACAATTCATGATTGCTAATTTTCTTTTTGTAATTAAATACAACACTTTACACATACAAGATAGACACTAAGTCAATTTCTATTTCATTTTCCAAACAATAGTGAGATAGGGAGAGGAGAGAGAAATACATCATTTTCCCTAAAGTAAAATTTATCACAAGAATGACCAAATGGAGATTAGTGACATCATGTGTTAGTTCCTACGTGTTTTCCTCTTTGGAGAAATAAATTAATATTTGTCCACGATGGTGTTTTTAATTTTCTACTAGATTGCGAAATGTCCAAATTTAGTCCAAGTGGCTATAAAACCACGTTCAAAAATTATTTTTGATGGTCAAAGAACCAAAATACCAATCCTATACATTCACCTATATACAAGGAATTCACTAGAGTTGATTGAACTCACAACTAGTGAACTAGATACAAACGACGACTACTTTTTTTGGGTCACCGGTCATAGTTGGACTAGTTTGGTCTGGTCATTCAAAGTGACCAAAGGCCTACAAAAATCATTTTAAAAACTAACCAATGTGGTGTTTTTCTTGAGACTAATGGTTGTAAGAAATTTTCATGTAGAAATATTATAGGTTTATGGAAATGGATATCTATTTCATCACTCTAGGCGCAAATAGAAAACCAAAACTAAACTCAACCTTGTAAGTTTATGCAGCTTCCCAAGACTGCAAAAATGGCTATTAAGGCTCCTAGACGGGTTATGGAATGTGCTCAAACAAACCTATGAAGTCATACCAAGGTTCAAAACAATACTCCACATGACAAGGTACCCATTCAAAACTTAACCTTCCCATTTCAGGGTATGGAAGAATGTT
Source organism: Taxus wallichiana var. yunnanensis (assembly GCA_018340775.1). Classification (NCBI taxonomy): domain Eukaryota; kingdom Viridiplantae; phylum Streptophyta; class Pinopsida; order Cupressales; family Taxaceae; genus Taxus; species Taxus wallichiana. The sequence continues at coordinate 70,790,158 of CM031234.1, read as the reverse complement.
TTTGACGTTGATGAAAATTACATTTATTAACTTTTGCAAGGTTAATAGCAAGATAGTTTTAACTAGGAACAAGTTTTTCTCATCATTTCAAGTGGTTTCCATGATTTTTAAATGACTATATAAGTTGTCTCGAACTTCCAATGAGGTCATTCAAAGACTAGGTTTGCATTAAAACAACATTCCTTCATTTGCCTGCAAAGGTGAATAAGTTACTTGTTTGCACACTTACAATTCATTAAAATAACCTAAAATTTAAAAATAATTTACTTTTATTTTTAATAACATTGAAAAATAGAAGACTAGGAATACAAAAGTCAAGATAGGAAGAGAATACCATTCTTATTTTAAGCAATTTTGCAATCACCGCAATGATGAGGTTACATCTCCTTGGGATTTCATCAAAAAAATCATGGGATTTGCATAATCATCCTTGTTTTTCCTTCATGTCCACCAAAGAATTTTCATTAATAACCTCTAAAAAGATCCTCTATCTCTTACATTGTTGGATGTATAAAACTACTTAAAAATTATTCCTTGCACAACTAGGAGGAAACTAGCAAAGGTTGTGGAGTTTTCTTACTTATTTTTTTTTCAAACACTTCTACCCGCACAAAAGCTCCTACAACATCTGACAACTTTCTTCTAACCTTATCCTTCTACGAAGTTCCCTTATTCTAAAATCTTCACAGTCCACTGACCACATTTCTTTCGGAGTTTGGTCAAACAGGTTTCATGCCAAACACATGCTTCCATATTGTTTTTTTAATATAAAACAAAATGTTGCAACCAAAAAATAATACAATGTCAATGTTTTCCACTCCAAGCTTAATCTCCCAATACTAAGTGCATCCTAGCAAGTGATAAATATGAAAATAAACTTCCACATTTCCATACATGTCTACCAACGCTTCTTCCACTATAATTTGACAAATTTTCTTTATTCATTTACTTTGACAGAAAAACCATACCTGTCCCAAATGTCCCAACTATCTAGGAAAGTGGGGAAAATTTGTATAGTAGGGACAAAAAAATGTACCCTACCTCATTTTTGAGTCCTTGGACCCCCATGTGACCTTGTTCCTCTCGATAAGGTGTTAAATGGATCAAGAATGCAAAAATTGGATAAGTCTTAACCTCTTATCCCTTGGGCACATTTTCTATACTTATTATCCCAAATTTCTAGGAAATTTGGGATGGTAAAATTCACCCCACCATTTTCCCTTTCTCAGGGTTTACCATATGACCAAAAATGTTTCCCTCAAGTGCTAAAAAGTGTTTATCTCTCGTCTACATGTCTCCTCAAACCTCATTCCACCACTTGTCAAGCTCATAGTTTAGGGTGCATTTTACCATCCCAATTGTCCCTATATAGTGGGGAAAATTGGGATAAAAATAATTCCCCAACCCTCATTATTTTCAAATAAATTTTTTGGCTAATTATTTATGCATTGTTTCTTCTTACCTCTTCTTTCCAATGAGCTGAAAGTGTTGTTAAAAGTTTTAAAACATGAAATAAGATTCTACTCACTTCATAATTCAACATAAAATCCATGGTTTTTAGGTGATAATATCCATTATACCTATTAAATTTACATAAACCTTTTCAAATTCATCCGTAATGACTATATGCACTTTGAAATTTAACAAACCCATAACTTTTGAACCGATGAAAAAAATCGGGTGAAATTTTCTTAGTTGTTCTTCAACCTAGTGGCCATCATGAACACTATAATATTAGAGTAGAAGACTACCTAGTCTATTAATAGTATCAAACCCTATTTTTATTCCCTATCATCTACTTTTTAGTTTCCACACATTGTGGAGGGCGATTGAGCTAAAATTTTGACCATGGGATCCAAAAATCAAGCTTATCCTAATGAAGTTGTTTTCATGGCCAACTGATGAGGGGGAAGTGCTATTTATATTTTTAGTAATTATATAGTATTTTCACTTACTATAAATATAAATTTTACAAAAAACAAATCCTTTCAATTCAAAGGTGCACTCAAAGAATGATGAAAAGGATAAACTAGGTGATTTTGGTCAAAAAGGTAAAAAAGCACAATAAAGCAAAAAGTAAAGACAACTATCTAAAAATATAAAGTGGATAAAATAACAATGCATCATCAACATAGTGGAATTTCAATGTGCCATAATATTCAAGAGGTAAAATTTTAGGAAAGTGGGTGATATGTCCCAAAATGGCAGATCATGGTCATACCTACTAAAAAATAGAAAGTCTACGTTTTGGGTGCAAAAAGTTACAAATCACTCCATTTTCACTCATATTTCCAATTTTTTGAAATATTCATATGGTTATAGGATGATATATTATCTCAATCAAAGAAATGAAACCTCCATATAGGTCTTGGAAACATCATCTTGAGCATAATTGTGTCCAAAAGAAAAGCATAATTGAGTTCTTGACATATTTTAAATCTCTTCTCTGATTTTGCGCACAAGATGATCTTGCTTGATATTGTTATCAAAGTTATTATTCTTCTCAAATTAGGTGTGTTGATGTTATTATTAATATTTTTAAGAATATGAGTTTTCCTACTTGCAATATTAATCCCCCTCCTAATTTCTCACTCCCATTTCCCCACCTATCTAGAAAATTCCTCCCTTACACAAGATTGCAAGCATTTTATGTAGGTGTAGTGGAGTGTGCCTATTGGATCCAAACCTCTAGGCCAATAATATATTTAATTTTTTTATTCATATAAAATAATGGAGCTTCCCCATTTAAGAAGACAGACCTAATCCTATATTTTTTTGCAAAAATCCACCGATTTTTCATATCGACAAATTTTTTCTCTAACACAACTCCAAGTGGATTGCCTTTAACTAGGTCAATATCCAACCTACTCCAAAACTACCCTTTTGGACTCAAAATACTAGTATTCGTAAATAGGGAACAATTTTACCTCTATGAAATCAACCATGATCTAAAACCATCATGTACATGTACAAAAACTCTAAGGCTAAAAATAATGTCAATTTATTTCATACCTCCTTTGGATAACTTTTCCATAAACTGAACATCTTCATAAACTTTTATGTTTGAGTGGGGTCCACAAATCATCACATGTTATATATTACATTCATAAAAATATATAGGAGTCCTATATAACATACAATCATAGTAATATCAATAACAATCAATTTTGTGAACTTACCAAGCATATCTTCTTCATCACTTTTGACCTAGGGTTTCAAACTCCCAAAAATTAGTTTACATTCTTAGGATTTATTCATTGACGATTAAATGACCTCATTATTTTCATAAAATTATCTGAACTCAATGAAAAAACATCTTTGAAATCCACAAGGTCCCATGTAAATCACACAATCCATGGTGAACATCAGAAGTTGCAATTCGAGCTAGAAATCACTCTTTCTTGGACCTTGTTTCACCTAAAACATCATAACTTGCAAAATATTCTTCATAATGAATTGAAATTTTTCTCACACTTCAATTAAACCACTTTTCACCATCTAAATTCATCAATTTATTTCAAATAGGTCTGAATATTCATATCCCATCTCATTTTCATGACTATCCCTTGGGGTTTTACATAGTTTAAGCTAGGTCATAATAGAAGAACCTCATACCTCATCATGAAACCTCTAAATCCTTGAAATCCATAAGGTCCCGTGTAAATCACACAATCCATGGTGAACATCACAAGTTCGAATTCGAGCTAGAAATCACTCTTTCTTAGACCTTGTTTCACCTAAAACATCATAACTTGCAAAATATTTTTCATAATGACTTGAAATTTTTTCAAACTTTAACTAAACCATTTTACACCATCTAAATTCATCAATTTATCTCAAATAGGTCTGAATATTCATATCCCATCTCATTTTCATGACTATCCCTTGAAGTTTTGCATAGTTTAAGCTAGGTCATAATAGAATAACCTCATAGCTCATTATGAAACCTCTAAAAAATTCCATAACACACCTGATTCAAAATTTATAACACCTATGCATTCTTTCATGCTCTCACATGGATCTATGTCTCATCCTCATGCCTTATTTGGTTTCCAATCACCTAGACTAGAATTTAGATGAGAACATGAAACTAGGTCTTAAACCCGTACTGCACTTAAGACTCATGTGAGTGTCTCGAACACTCAAAAAAATTATATCGATGCATCTACCATTCTCATCAAACCACCAAGAAACTCAAACCACCATGCACCATCACCTAGGCTAGTTAGGTCACCTGACTAGGCTTACTAGACCAATCCAATCTCATTGAATCTACTCATGTCATCTTGAAACATCTTGAAAGTCTATGTCATCAACATACTAAGCATGATCTAACCACTCTTTTTCATTTATGACATTTTAGATCAATGACAACACCTATACTCATACATTCCAATAACCTTCCCTTTTTCATTAATGGAAAACCACCTAGTCGTATCCCCCTTTTTACATTAATGACAAAGTATACATGTTGAAACTGGTATCCATATTTCTCAACCTCTTGGGATCACCACTTGGTTTTAAAAATCAACCAAAGTCATAAAATTAGCATACAAACATGTCATTTCATTCTTGACTATGTTTTATCCTTATTTCTCAGCTTGAATCCACTATAATAGTCCTTAAACTGACACATAACACTCATTCACATGCTAAAAATCATGAAATAGGGCCAAAAACATCATACTTTCTTCTTTCTTGACCTATCTCAACTTGATAAAGCTTAATATTGTCTTAATTTCTTGCATAACTTGGTTACATACCTCTTTTAGGGCTAATATCCCTAATACATACCTTCAATAAATTTTGAACCAACTTTTCCCTGCTCTAGGATCCCAATCATAACATGATCTAAACCATTATAGCTCCCCTTGGACTTATACCATCCTTATCTAGTAAAAATAAGACATTTCAGGATTCTTATTTGGTTTCCATACCATGGATATGGATCAATCACATTACCTATGTCTTGAAACTCTATTTCCATGTTTGGTTCCTCCTTTCATGCTATCATGACCTTCTTGAGTCAAGAGGTCACTTAACTTTTGAAATACACCTTACAAACATATCAAACTCTTCCTTCCTAACACTTATAAACACCTTGGATCACCTAAATCATTTTCTTCATGATCAAACTAGCTCCCCCTACTTTAGTCACCTCCTACGGACCTATGGCATGTAATTTCAATACTCTTATATAATGCACACTTCACTCATACAAGTTATCATCCACTCATACCTTGCAATGTTTATTCATTTTTAAAATTAATCCTTCATAACACCTTACACTCTTGATGAGATAAAAATTAATCTCCCACTTCCTTGGAATACTTTCTAAAGACTTGTACTAATCTATAATGGGGCTTAAACATGCTTTAATGCCTTGAATAACACTCTGCAACTTCTCATGATTAATTTGTCATCTAATCTGACCATGTATACCATATTGACATTCTACATACTTGAATCCTCACAAAAAAAAACTCCCCCTCTCTTATAATTTATTTTTAGATGTGTAGTATCACATTACTTCTCTTCATAGTCTTAACATAGACTAAATTAGCATGGTGAATTACCTATTTCTCTTGAGACTCCTTGTATTTTTATGTATGTTTACACTCTTTAATATTATACAACATTATTTGAGGGATCACACCCATTTTTGATAGTGTTAAACATGTATAAAATCATTATAGTGCTGTCACACAACATATATCCTCTTAAGATTCTGAATCATAATAGACTTACCTTCTACTTATATAGTTCTAATAAAAATTTATCTTGTATTATACTACCTTCAAAATCCTTTTAAGATGAGTATTCATGCTAAAGGATTCATCATTTTATGATTCAATGAGTGAGACTCAACCCTTGAGTTCTTGGAAACTCATGAATTATGTGAAGAATAATTTTATAGTCATAAATCACATAGTCCTATAGACATATATTAAAACTGGAATACTTATGATAAGTCACCAATGATCATCATCAAAATGTACCTTATATTCTTAATTCTTTGTGGTAATTTGAGTCACTCATACTGACTTGTAAACCACTCGAGACTTCATCACTTGACCATACACATGTAGATAATATTGATGTACATTTGAGAACCTTGACATAGACTCTCGACAGATCTCCATACTTCTTCATATTTACATTATGATGCAAGAGTACACTTGACACTTTCTCAACCTTGTTTTAAGAATTTACATCACATATCTAGGAGTGCATCAAAACTTTTCATACTTGAAAGTAGCATCATACATTTCCTCTGACCTAATCAGTAACTTCAAATTTGGATAGCACTTATCTCTAAATAGCATTGTGACCTGATCTCAACAAGTAATCAAATTTGTAACATGAAGTAACTTCTTAGTTGTCTCATATATGTAAGACTGACAACCTCTTCTTGATATTGAGATCCTTACATGAAAGTAATATAATGATTCATCCTTACAAAATTTATGTAACATCACTTGAAAATCATTTCACCTTGTACTTTATGGTCTTATCAAGTCATCGACCGGAAGATAGACTTGCATCTCATGCATCAACATTTTAATTCAACTTCTTCAAGACATATTGAAGGCCACATCTTAACCTATAGAGTTCAAGGATCATCATATGAACTCAAATAATTTTTTATCATGATATATATTTACCACGACACCTTAGATACACACTCATTTTGAAAACACACCGATCCTCATGACTTGTGTTATTTTTACAAGTTCAAACATCTTGTTTTTGACCCATTATAGACCTAGTATTGACTTCTTATGTTAAAATTTTTTCACATACCCTCATCTTGACAAATTATGTATTATTAACCAAGGAATATTCCAATAAAACCATGAACATTGTATATACTACATATTCACTCTCATAGATAGACATTCTTCAGCATGACATGTTTTGACGAGTGACACATTTTACTTACATAAATCAAGACATACTTCACCCAATCATCTCCCCCTTCTTCCAATGCTTTATATGGATCATTATGTCTCTAAGAATCCTAGTAGAGACATAATACTTCATGATGAATATAGAAGAGTGACTGAAGAGGTCCCAAGCCCTCTTGGACATTTTAAATTCACCTCCTTCTCCTTTCTTATAATATGTCCTCTAAGAAAACCTTTTTTTCATCCTTGTTATTTCTTGGTGGAACATTGTGGTTCACTCTTAGCTCCCAAGTCCTGATTTATCTTCTAGCATGCATGTTAAAACCTTAAAATATCGTTTCATTCTTTTTAGGTCCATAAAAATCCCTAGCAACATGAAAAACTTCATTACAACTGAAACACACAACTTCACTTTTTCCTTATAGCCTTCATTACCCTAATTATTACTTGAAGGTTCACATAAATAATACTTAGCACTATGACTTATTTCATGGCAATTGTAGCACATCACACTCTTATTTTTTCTCACTCCTATTATCCCTCCAAGGGTGATCATCATTGAAAAACTTCCTACATTCCTTAGATCTATGCCAAAAGTTATTACATGTGAAAGAATAACTATTAAAATATATTTTATACCTTAAGGCATTAGGTTGCCTAATAGGATTTTTCTTCGCATTGTATTTGATGGTTTTTTATTTATTTCCTTCCTTGGCATTGGGCCCTTCACCAACCTTCCTTGGAACACTATCTTATTACTTCATTTATTTTATTTTGAAGTCGTCTTTAAACACCAAACCTAGCATATCTCCTACTGATTTCTACTACTAAGAAGATAATCAAGGTCATTGGTAATTTTCTCTAATATCTAAAATGATCTTTGTTTGTTGATTGCATTAAACAAATTTTGTTTAAGAAAAGTCACTGCTTCTTCCTTGGATTTCACATTTAGAGTCATAGTACTCATCTGCATCTCTATCTTTCTCAATGTCTCATCAATTTTCTCTATAACAACCCAATGTTTCACCTCGAGGTCATGAATATTTACTTTATCTTATTTCACTTGAGGTCTCAATTTCTTATTGTTCTTATCAACATGCTTCAATTCAGATTAAACACATACTAATTTAGTCTCAATATCATCTAATTCTTCCTCAAAATATCTTTAAGAATATGATATGAAATCACCTAATAATGTATAACCACCACTAGTATATAGCATGGTATATTTATACATGAAAAACACTTATATCCAATATATTCATGTTTTGATTCAGATTCACAATCTGAAACATCACTCTCACTACTTTTTTAGAAGAATGAGCCTCTTCCTTTGTGTAAAAATTCTTCTTAACCTTATTATTGTAATCAAACATTTTGAAGCACTTATTTACTTTACTATGCTTTTAGTTCTTCTTGTCATGATCTTCATCACCTTATTTCTCATGCTTATGAGGACACTTAGTAGAAAATTTACCTACTTTATCACAATTGAAACACTTAAATGGAATTTTACCTTTTTAATTATCATAGCCAATATTAAATCTCCTATCCACCATTACAAAGATTTCTTCATCATCAATTTCAGGAGCATTACCATCATCCTTATCCTTATTTCCTTTGTTCTTAATTTCATATTTGAAAGTAATATCTTTCTTATTTGGTTTGGAATCAACAACCCTCATTTCATAGGTAGTCAAAGTTCCATGCAAATCATCCATTGTCAAGAGAGTCAAATCCTTTGTTTCTTCAATAGAAGATACCTTGGAATCAAATCTAGGAGTAAGACACCTTAATACCTTTTGAACTACTACCTCTTCATTCACAACTTCATCTAAACCTTTCATGGTTTTGATAACCTTATCAACCCTAAGAAAATATGTAGTAATAGGCCCATCATCACTCATTTTCAACCCTTTAAATTTATTTCTGAAATTCTGAGCGTAGTTATTTTTACATTAGAATCTTCTTCATAAACAACATGAATTTTCTCCGCATTTATTTTTATGATTTTTAATGCATTACATTCACAAGTTTAGGTTCAGCCAATCCACACCTGATGGCATTCATATACATGTTATTATCACTACAAGTATTCATGTGTGAAATAATTGGAGGGGTAGCAAGAATTGTATAGCCGTCCACTAGAGATTTCTAGATATTAAAACCTAGAGACATGATATGATTCCTCATCCTAAGACTCCAAAAAGCATAGTTAACTCCATCAAATAATGGTGCTTTTCTATAATAAGAACCACTCTATTTACTCACCATTTTTTTGCTTCATGAATCTCTTTTTAAGTAATAAAACTTATCTAAAAGGATCTTCTCTAATACCAATTGTTGGAAGAAAAATGGACTGAGATGGGGGTTGAATCAGTCCTTACAAAACTTTAACCAATTCATATTTTCTTACTTAAACCATAAACCATTCAATCATTCATTAATGTGTTCTTAACATTCAATCAAATGAAAATAACCATGAAAGAGACATAAGAACACAATATATAAGTGGGAAAAATTCACGGGGAAGAAAAAACACTCAAAATTTTGATTATATTACTCAAATGACAATTATTTAGTGAAGCACAAACTTTATATGGAGCACCAACCCCTATTTTAGTGAAGCACCAACTCCAAAAGGAGGATAAAACCCCCTAAGATGATAAATCACCAACTCAACCACATATAGAAAAATATATTTTATCTCTTGTTGCTACTAAAATTTATGGAAATCAAAATTTTAGCTTACACACCTTCATACCCTTCTTCAAACCCTCTCTACTTCAACTCACTATATCTCACCCTTTCATGGACTCATTTTGCTTCAAACCCTTGGGAAAATGATCTCTAACACTTATAATACTTTCAATCACTCCGTCATATCTGATTTTATGCCTTAATATTTGTTTCACACTCAAACTTGGGTTACACTTTTCCCTTTCACTTAGCTAGTTCTAATTTGAACAAAAACAAACACTTTATACCCTTCTAAACTACAAAACATAGGATAAATTAGTATATATAAATTAGATAAACCAATATAACACAAAAACATAATTTCGTACTTATTAAAATTCATATCATGGACCCATGTAGGATGGACAAGCTCAAAAACACCAAACAAGCTAAATTATTGCTCAAAACCCCATCACCCGAGTCATTAAAGACCAAAACCTCATCGTCATGATTATTAAAGACCAAAAATGACTCAAACATGTCAAATATGAAATAAAAAAATTATCCATGGTCATAAATTAGCTTTAACCAATCAAATTATTGACAAAACTAACAAGAAGGTCCATTTCCTTCATAAAACAATTACTTCTAGGAACCAATCTTCACCTATCATGCTCAAGCTCAACTAAAAACCTCAAATATGGCATGTAACAACTCATTGGAAATTCCTTGAACTTTATAATTCATAAATTATTTCTATATCTCATGACACATCAATACATGATAACCATACATAATTTCCACTTCACCATACCGAGTTGCCCAAAATCCATTTTTGAAACTCAACTAGTTTACACCCTTTCTACTAGTTTGAATACTTCCAAGATACTTCAATAGGAACAAAATTAATCCCTGTTTACTCTCCAAATAATATAAATAATCAAACAATCCAAAATCAATAGACTTCTACCTCAATCTTTCAAAGCAATAGAAATCTTGTCCTTAAAAAAACAACCTTCTTCACAAATTGAGCTAGATGACCTATCAAAAATCACCATAAAGAGACTATATATATATATATATATATATATATATATTTATAAATATATTTGAATCCTCTTTCCATAACATCTTACATTTCCTTCCAACTCCAAGTGTAAGGCCTTAAACGAGGTCAATCTATGAAATTGCTCGAAAACTACCCTTTTAGACTCAAAGACTAGTCTTCATAATTAGGGCATGATTTTCCCTCTAAGAAATAAACCCTGATCTGAAACCATCATGAAAATTTAAAAAAACTCCTAGGATAAATACAATGTCAAAAATATTCCATGCCTCTTTTAGACAACTTTAACCCAAATTGAACATCTTCATTAACTTGTTTGTTTGAGTGGGGTCCACAATTAATCACATACTCTATCTTACATTTATGTAAATATGGAGGAGTCATATACAACCTCAAATCATAATAATAGTAACAACAATCAATTCCGAGATCTAACTAAGTAGATATTCTCCATCACTTTTGACCTAGGGTTTCAAACTCACAAACAACAGCTTTACCTTATTAACATTTGTTTATAAAAATGTGACAATGAAATGACTTCATTAATTTTTCTAAATGATCATAGCTCAATTTAAAAACATCCTTGAAATAAAAATTTCCCATTCAAAGAACACAATCCATGGTGAGCATCCTAAGTTGTAATTCGAAATGGGAATCACTCTTTCTTGGACCTTATTTCACCTAAAACATCATAACTTGAAAAATATTCTTCATAATGACTTGAAATTTTTCTCAAACCTCTAGGACACCCATATGCAATATTTCCAATAATCATGTTATCTCAAATATTTCTTCATCTTCATATACTATCTCATTTTCATGAATATTCCTTAGGGTTTTGCACGGTTTAAGCTATGTCATAGTAGAAGAACCTCATAGCTCATCATAAAACCTATCCAAAATGACCTAACACATATTATTCAACATGTATGCCACCCATTAATTCCTCCATGATCTCACATGTCTCTATACCTCATCCTCATTCCTTATTTGGTCTCTAATAACCTAGACCACATCTAGATGAGAACTTGAAACTAGGTCTTCAATTTTTACCTACACTCTAAGAATCATGTGAATAACTCAGAATACTTTTATCATGATCATCAGACACAAAAAAACTCAAATCAAATGCACCATCACCTAGGTTAGCTAGGTCACCTTACTAAGCTTGCTAGACCAAGACAATCTCACTTAAGCCACACATGTCATCATGAAACAACCTAAAACTCCATGTAATCAACATAATGATAATAATCTAACACTTCTCCATCATCCTCTTTTTCAGTAATGATATTTTACATAAATGAAAACACCTATACTCACACATGTAAACATAGAATGCGAAGGAGGAAGAATAAAAAGCTAAAGAGGATAGTAAGATGAAACAAGTCCATGCGCTATTGTTAGAGTAGGTTTTCATCATGTAAGATAAATAAAATGAAAATATTGAGGAAGATTGAAAGAAAAAATAAGAATAAGTTTTAAAAATGAAATTGTGTTAGCACTAAAACCACCTCTCATGTATAAAATTTACATGTAAAAATGAAATAAAGTCTTAAAGATAACACAACAGAGGTAGGAATTTCTAGCTCTAAGCCAATAAAAATTTAGGAATAAGGAGGAGGGGATGCTTAACCATTTTTGGGGGAACAAAAAAATTGTACAAACTTTGAAGTTCAAGCTTATCTTCCCCTCTTCCCATGTGTGGACTATTTTCCCTACATTACTCGGTAACTACACAAACTCCCTATATACAAGAAATTATTATTATTGTTAAGGTTGGCATCAAGAAACCATCATTCAAAATTTAAAAATGGGAATTAAAAAATTTCAAGAAAACATTGGTGCGATTTCTCTATAGTTGGCACAACAAGGGGCTCATTGGATAAAACACTATACAATGTAAAAAAAAAAGATATAGAGGAAAATTGTTCCAAGCTTATAACTCGAATCAATAGGAGAAGAAGTCATGAATGATAAATTTCAACTAAATATGGTTAGCAAACTCATGGACAATTGGAAAGAGTAAGAGAATATGCATATAGTTAAGAACCAAATGCTCTGTATAAGGAAAGAGGCCATTGTTTTAGTTTTAATTTTACATGAATATTTAAAGCTCCTATAACAATTTATTTCCCAAATAAAGTAATTCAATATTGAACTATTGGATTGGAATATAAAATTATAGGAAACTATGAATGGAAACTATGTAGATGTGTAACTTGATCATAATTTTCACACAAATATGACAACTATGAAGCATGATAAAAAAAATGGAGCAAGCAATTCAAACACCTCTACAATATTAATATAATTTAAATAAAATAATGTGTGAATAGCGAAGGAATACACCATGAAATAATTTTTTTGGGTGCAAGCATCTAGATTGAGATATTGCATAGAGGTTCTAATCTAGGAAATGCAAGATTTTAGGCCCAATTTTGGATATCATAGAAGAATATTTTTTTGAAGTAATGCAATATTTAAAAAATTACAATGATACTTTGGTAGAATTTATGAGGTCATCACATATTGGAATGTACACAAGGAAGACTTAGAAATATTTATACCATTACAAATAACATGAAGAACACATAAAATTATTTACTTCCTCACATATTTCTCCATAGAATACAAGTATTACCAGAATTACCATCACCATTTCATCGGTTTCTACCATCATAATCCACAAAAATAAAGTAGGCTACGAAGCCTCATAATTTTCAAGCAAGGTAAAACAACATAAAATATAATTGCATAATTTTGTATATATTGCAAGTAGGCCTCCATAGGTTAAAAACCTAAATTGATGATCTGTGAGGGAGTTTCCATATATTGAAAATTTAAAATCTTGGTTATTTTGGTAAAATACATAATTAACAATCGACAAGGGTAGTTATGTAGTGCACAATGGATAAAAAATAATACATGGTGTTCCCTAAGTCTAATGCAAATAGAGAATATAAATTCACAAACATAATAAGTAACATCAAGAGGCTGAAGCATGAATAAAAGATGCCTCCCAAATTTTGCAATATTATTTTTTCTCAAAATGAGATAAAATTCCAAGAAAGTGTTGGAAGGTTATTAAGGATAAGAAGTCACCTTGATGTATTTTTTATACTTTTATTTGTTATTCAATATACAATGTATAGGTAATACCCAAGATAAGACAAAGTACAAGAAATGTAAGTCTCCTCCTTCCTAGGAAACGAATGTGAGGCACTCCTCTAACCTAGAAAGGTAAGATGAAGGTACTAGAAAATTTACATTCACCTTGTTTTGTGTAAAGTGACATAATTTTATTATGCGAAGGTTGATTAGTATTCTTGAAATGTGTTCTAAATATAGTTGATAGTATTTTGGATCTTACAATAATATAATTACAATTTATGTGATCTACATCTCTCTCACACTTGTATGTTTTCATTTTGTAATTTTATAATATGTACCTATTGCACGCTTTATAAGTTATGTCGGTGTATATTATTGTGAACTATTTTAAGGCTTGTAAATGGATTGAATTTATAAATTTTATAGACTACAAATATAACATGTCATAATGATTAATTTCAGATACCACTAGTTGAAAGTTTGGTTAAGAGTTTGCACAAAAATCACACAAGTAATCTTACATAAAATTCTTGATTAATTCATCTTGGACAATGTACATACTTATAGGAAAATGGATTTCCTATAATCTAGGAATATCACTAACTATCAAATATCCTATAATATCTCGTAGGTTATTAACAAACCTATAAATGAAATATTATTGTTATATACAACAATATAACAATTCTAATAACTAACTATATTACCATATTTACTCACGGTAATAGAAAATAATATTTACCCAATGTAAATAATAATTTTCCTAGCATTCCCCCCTTAGTTTTTACATGGTATTAAAACATTCAAACTTCCTTTGCATCCTACCACCTCTACACACTCATGATCTTGGTACACACTCAAACTAAAGGTAAAAGAAGGAACACATAAACTTCTTATCAAACATGCACTATCGAGAACACATATGTCCGAACTAGTGTGGGAACACGTACAAGAATCATCTACTTATCAAAAAATAATTATAGGGAATGCATTTTACCTATTCATTATGGGAACTCAAGAAGGAACCATTTACACAACATTAAATGATTTTACAAAGGTCTACCACAAACCTAGGTATGAAGAGGAACACATCTAACTGTTCAACCTCTTCAAGAATCATGATGATGCTTTTCACTGTGCTATCTTCTCTTCATTATGTTATTACATCATGGAATTATCTAGGAATATCCCGATATACATGTGAATAGGAATGAACCTCTACTCTTATTTTTCACACCACTCTAACAAGCTGAAAAACTGAAATCCACACCAAAAAATGGAAAACACAAGTCACCATACCAAAAGTATGGCCTCGTGCAATTGTGACTAACGAGAGGTTTTTAGTTTTCCTCCTTCCTTAGATGCCTCTATCCTCTAATTAGTTAGCTACTAAATCAGATAGATTTGATCATGGACTTAATTGTACACTTTATCTCCACATGATGGATGTCACATACAAGTGAAAATGCATCCAATTATAAAAAAGTGAGGAATTTTATTTTTAATTTTTACAAATTTTGAATTCGAATCATTTACAAGTTTTGAATTTTGAAAATGAATCAATACAAAATGAAACTTTTACATTACCTCACAAATGACACTAATAATGAAACTATTGGAATTTATGATACTTATGACGATAAAAATATGATTTACTTATAAAGATTCTAGGACTCTATTTTCTAATATAACCAAAGTTATAATTATAAATTATACCTTAGAAAATATTTGTAACACTTGAAATAAATATACTTTTGAGAACAATTTTGAAATTTTTATCTTAATACAAATGACAATGAAGAAATATACTAATGACCTTTAATAAATAAAAATAACATAGATAATGTTTAACATTTAACAAACTAAGATAATTATGAAATTTTGTATCTAATCCCAAATCCCAAAAGAACTTACTTTGTAACAAAACAAATACTAACAAACCTAATTATTAACAATAGGAAAACTACTTTAAAACCGAATGTTAATAGAACAAGACAATAGACACAAATAAATACAACTAAACCGAGATAAAATGGTGAGCAATGTGTTGATATGATGGGAAGACAAGTTGATGGATGATGGAAACATCAAGGGATTGAATTTGACCAGAGCTTGAGTTTTCTTCCAAGAAGGATCTAGGATGAGTGAGATCTAGGTCACCAAGATTGACACATAGGGAAAATTGGCTGGTTCGAGAGGAACTCACCAATACAGAGGTAAAACACATTTGACTATATATCATGAACTAAATTCTTGCGATTTGAGGAAAATTACTATGAACATCAAACAATATGAAATGTAGAATGTCATAGGTGATGTGAAAATGCTCATTAAGTTTTAGAAATCCATCCATGTATGTCAAATACTTGATAGAAATTGTAATGAACAAAGGAATGTAAACTTGAAAAAAGACGATGATATGTCCCCATTATTAATCTGGAATGAGATGATAATTTGTTATGTAAAGCAAGGTTACAAGCTTTAATGCACAATAGTGACGTTGTTTAAACTATCGTGTATAGAACTACGCACATATTAGAATATGAAGAAAGTGAGTGAAAGACCAATTACTAAACCAAATCCAAGTAGATATGATTTCTTTTTATTTCAATGTCTTTCAAAGATTGAACTCCACCAAGTACATCAATAGAACATCAAACCTTTCCTTATGTTAGCGGTGAAAAGACTATGATGCTACCAAGGTTGACCTAGAAATGAATTAATTAGGGCCATCACACTAATACTAGATTTTTAATCTAGTAATGTAAATTTGACACACAAAAAAACACAATATATGCAACACAATGAAAAATACTTAAATCTAAGCTTTGAAAACTACCACGTATGAAGATATCATATCTCGATAATAAATGATAACCAATTTTCCTTATAGAATGATTAGTCCTCCATCAAAAAACATGATTAAACGCCGCTCTGCACACCAAATGAAAATTTTGTTCGAGTTTGCATAGAAATCACACAAAGAAACCCACATAAACTTCTTAATTAATTCATCTTGGACAACGTACATACTTATAGGAAAATATATTTCGTATAATCTAGGAATATCACTTACTATCAAATATCCTATAATATCTTCTAGGTTATTAACAAACATATACCTGAAATATTATTTTGTATATATAACAATTCTTCTAACTAACTATAATACTGTATTTATTCATGGCAACATAAAATAATATTTACCCAATGTAAATACTAATTTTCCTAACACTACTAACAATAATAATACAATCAAAAAAGTGAATACAAGAGTAGCTAGTATCCCGTAAGCACATAGAGCAAGAGATGTTAGAAAAAAATTACATGTGTTAGTTGTATTAGTCCAAATTAATAAAATATAGCACAATATGGAAAATTATAAAAATGGTAATGTGAAGTAAAACCATGTAATGAAACAATATCACCTCATAACATAATAAATTCCCCAAAACAAGGTTCATTTTAGGGGTGAATATTCATGAAATGGTGAATATTAGGATTTTTGAATTTTGAAATTGGAAAATTTTTTACTACCATACGGTAGCACATTTGCCAAAATTTTATGGGTCCTAAATAAATTTGACCATAATTTTTCCTTAGTGTTTCCACTAAGGGCCGACCAATGTTAGTATATTCACCTTCATGTTATAATATTTTATTATATATAGGATTAATTTTCCATAATATAATAATACAATATACTATTATAAGCCAAAGGTAAAAGTGAATAAGCCTCTAAAAAATCTGAAAGTATAATCCAAACAGATTAAGGAATAAGCAAAAGAGGTTAGAAAAAAATTTAAATTTTTAGTTTGTCAAGGTTTTTTGTGCGTAACTATTATCGGACAACAATCTAAATACATGATTCCTCCCTATAGGGTGAAAATATCTTGTACACCAACATTTCCTTTCCATATAAACTAGACGGAAAAAAAAAAAGTGCTATCGTATAACGAGAGCTACGAAGTTGAAATATGTCAATTCTTTATTGTTACTGGGTGACAACCAATATGTGTTACCAGTTGACAATAACAGGCTATTATAGACCAAAAACAAAGGTTGTTGTCGATAACAACCAAAGGTTATTGTTCAAATAACCAAAGGTTTTTACCAGTGACAACCAAAGGTTGTTACTGGATGACAACCAAAGGCTCTTACTAGCCGAAACCTAATATTTATTATCGTGCGGTAACACCGCTAAAAATTCCAAATTCTTCATCATCTCAAAACCCTCCTTTCCAATATTCCCAACAATGTGAATATATTTTTCATCACATTCGCCACCCATTCTATAATAATTTTTTGGAGGGGGGTCTTAAAATGAACCATTCCCCAAATAATGACTCACCACTAGGTAATATGAGAGATCCAACATCTAAACATTTTAGATTCATTTATTTATTATATCATGTTTAAATACCTCCTAAGACTGTGTAGAGAGTATGTAGAACATTTTATTTAGAAAACTATAGTGAAAAACATATGTAAAGAAAAATTACGTAAAAATCAAGTCATATATAGGTCCCGATTTGAAAATTTGAAAATATTTGAATGTGTTTTTCTTATGATATTATTTGTATATTTTTATATTTTTAAATATACAAGTAAGAAAATGTCTATCCATTAATAGGTTTGGGGGTAATGGGATAACCTTCTAAGTAATGGGAGGATCATACCTCACATTTGTATTGTGAACACTAGTTGTAGGATGGCTTATGTTAATATGTGGGGCAAGGACATGCTTAGGATTTTTTTCCTAATAGGAGGATCCCTAAAATGATATTTACAAGAGATAGATCATGTATATGTAACATGAGTAAGGGCACTAGGCATGTATGTATATGTGGTTTTTTTCTTTGAAAATGGATTAGGAAAGGAAGTCTCATATGGTATACCTTTGAACATAATACATGGTTTTCATAGATATACTTAGTACATTGATGTATCTTAGAAGAGATAGCCTTAAGTTGAAAAACCCAAGGGTACAATAGAAGCATGTCATGAGAACTTGGAGAAACAATAACCAAGAAAGGTAAAGTTATAACAATATATCCCATAGTAAAATGGATAATAATGTGACCAAAATAAGCCTTATTATCAAATTGGATATGTTGTATAGTAAATCCTAAAGATTCAAGAAATGTTAATGGGAATGTATTATGTTTAGTGTCACTATCAACTGAGACACTATGGATACGACTTATAATAAAAATTTATCAAATATAAATCCAGGGAGAAATATAAGCATAAAATATATTAGTATCATTAAGGCAATAACATGCCTAGGAGGTAGAGCAGAGGTAATTGTACCAATTAGTGAATCAAGTGGATGGTTATATGTAGAAGGAGGAGGTTAATACCTATAAGTATGATATAACTCTTAAATTCTTTCACTTTCCAATTATTTTTATTAGGAGGTCAATTTTTGAATATCATGTTTATAATTATCATTGAAAAGCTTATATTTTTGAGAGGAGATTCAAATTCAATTGCATTAGAATCAATGAGATATTTTATGGAATAATAAATCGTGAGCCATTTTTGAGTAGAGTTTCCAATACATCTTTGGAGGTCATAATATGCATTATAATAAAAAATTTACAATGGTATTTTTTTGTATCAAACTCAACAACAGGAGAGATAAAAAATTTACAATCTAGTATCTTTTGTAAGATAAATTTTAGTGAGGAGGTAAAATATGTGAAGTTCCTCCAAGGACAAGCTTGAACTAAAGATTTGTAGGATGTGATTTAATATAAATTGAGTTAAATATAAATGTAGATTAACTACTATAGTGTATGATATGCAAATGATATTGTACATTTTAGACACAAGGAACAAAACATGTATGCATATGAAACCCTAAGAAAGAGAGAGAGATAGTGAGAATTATCTAATTCTTGAGAAATTTGGAAGTGATCTGGGTAGGTGAATATCTAAAATAGATCGAGAAGATTTCTTCAATTCTACTATAGGTTCGGGACTAGAAACGAGGCGAGACGTAAGCACCCACATGAGCAAAGGATATTTCGCAGCACTAGTGACTTTATCTAGGCACTAATGTCCATAGTGGTGCTCACATTTAGATATCTTGTATGCAAAAGGAGATTCACTGTTGATCTCTTTTTATCACTCTAGATTCATGCCTAGATCACTGAATGTACATGTAACCTATAAAAAAGTTGTCTACCCGCACATGTCTGTTCATCCTAGAAATGAATAAGTCCCGGAGTAGAAAATGAGCATGCGTCGAAGAAAATATAGGAAGAAGGCTCTTAAAAATGAGTGTGCAAAAGAACTAATTACGTGTGAATAGTTTGAATAGTTGAGTAGTTCTAGTGTGAATGGTTCGAGTAAACATGGAATACGTGAAGATTGGTATGTAGATGCACCGGAGGGTTCTTAGACTTAGCCACATTGTAGAATATGGTCTTTGGATGAAAACACATGAGGATGCGGTAGTCATGATAAGTGGATAAAGTTAGTGCATGAAGACTTGTGGCCCAAGGAAAGAATATTCCAGGGAATAATCAAGGGCTAATCATTGTGCTTAAGGAGCTGTAAAGTGGAAATTAATCATAGTTTTAGCAATTTGGCATAGGAATTCAAGTATGATGGAGCATGATCCCTATTGGTATGCGATATGCTCATCGGTAATCTTGAGGCATAGGGGGAAAGACCTTGATCTATTTAATAATGTGTTTGGGTCCAAAACAGAGAGGAGGTAGGTGCATATGAGGCATAGGTGTATGGGGATGTGAAGGGCTACGAGGAAATGAGAGATAATATAGGAGGAAGAAGATGTGTGAGGGAGGTAGGAGATGTTTTGGGTGCATAGGAGAGAGCATGGATATAACCCTTTGAGAAAATTCATTTGGTAGAGCTATGATGTTATCTCATGATGTTTTTAGTCTGTTATGACCCTTTTGATTTAATGTCGCTACTCTAAACAATTGTGAATCAATGAATATGATGGATTGTTATGAAGATCTCCAGTTATGGGTCCAAACCCTAGTGTTCTTCATATTTCTCATGGTTCATATCTGATTTCTTTATGATGTTGTAGTGTTTACTTTTACATTATGGTGCATCTATGCTTAGATCTAGTTTCTTTACTTCTATGCTAGAATGAATGCATGTATTTCCACTTCGCATACATTCATCCATTAATGGTGAAGCATTCTTACAAGGCTCGCATAAAGAAGAAGATTTTTTCCTCGTGTGCCTCGAGTAAGCACCCAATCTAGGATGGGTGATGTGCTGACACTCTTGGGTTTTAAAGGGAGTATGGAAATGTGACAACATTTTGGTTCTCATTGTCGAGACCTCATTTGAAGTTGTTGTAAGAATGGTGTGTGATGACAGAGTGCTTGTGCTTGGAAAATGTTGAGACTTGGGTTAACAACACGGAGGATGAGCTTTCACACGAATTCAACACTAGACATGAGTTTAATGCATGTAAATGGGTAGAGGAGCATATGTATCATGATGTTTATGAGATGTTATTTTGTTGTTTTCTAGTATAACCTTATGAATGGTTGTCAGTGTATGCATCGAGGAAGATTTGGTATTATCAACCTCATGTTTGAAACTAAGAATATTATCGTAGCTTCATGGTGTTGATTATTGGTGGAGTGGTGTGTTGACTAGATATACTTTAGAGTACATGGTTTCTACCTATTCTTTCCCAGAGATTGGTGAGTTTGAGTTCATGCAAGAATGAAAAGGATATTTCTTGTGAGTTATACCATTAGACATCAAGATCTTGATCATCACTCTGAGTTTGGAAGCATTCCCTATAGCTAGATAAATTCCCCCTAAGCACGGGAATGGAAGTCTGGTGTGGAGTGAGTTGGAAGATCTTATAGTAAAAGTGGAGAGAGAGGAGAGATAGCTCAAGTATAATGAAGTACAAGAGAGGAAAATTAAAATACATTGTGAAGTTATAGGATTGATGGAATTATGGAGGCAGATGTTGCAGGAAGGATTTGAGGTTCACGCAGAGGACATAGAACCTAAGCAGTCTATGCTACCCCATCTTGGCAAGCATGGGAGAAGAACCCCCTATTCTTTTGATGGGATCTCATCATATGAAGGAAGGACAATAATCATAGGTGTGCATCTAAACCCACCATGCAACCAAACCCTTGCGCTTAGTTTCCCAATTTTTGAGACAAGTATTTATAATTCGAGATGGAATTGGTAAGAAAGAAGCATCAAGAACATATATTTTTACATTACATCCATCTATGGATGCACAAAAAATTCATGTGTTTAAGGAATCATGTCAGGCATGACATTTAGATAAGGTGTGGGTACAAAAAGTTTGGGTATCACAAATGGAAGTGGTCCAATGTCACAGATCACAGTTGGCATGCGATTAAGAACAACAAAGTGGGGATGTAGATTGGAACTACTTTAGGAAATTTTCCTATAATAGGAGGATCTAATGGATCTGGAGGGATGGGAGCTACTGGATCTAGTAGCACTGGTGGTGGAGGAAACATAGGAGGGAACCAAGATTTTGGATTTGGTGGACAAGGACCTCTACTACCTCAGCTAGGTGTTTTATGAGATTTTTTTACATTTACCTGATTACAAAGGTGTTGAGGATGATGCGAGCATGTAAAAAGTGCAAGTTGTTATGGTACGCTAAGGGTATGACTGCCCTAGAGCAAAAGGTAAGTCATTTTGTAATTACATTGCAAGGGCATGCATATAGCTGGTATCGAAAGTATGACCCACATCAGACGGTGGTAGATTATATTGTGTTACGTGATGCCTTTTTGGCAGAATTTTACATTCCTAAATTTGAGCAAAAGAGAATCAACACACTCAAGGAGATTCAATAGGGTATGAAAGAGAGTGTGTGAGAGTATGATGCATGCTTTAAGACTCTCTTGTCAAAGTTATCTTATGATATCCATCCCTTGCAACATGCTCAATGGTTTGTTAGAGGATTGATAATGCCTTTCAGATGAGTTCTCTCCCATAATAATTTCATGGATCCACTCAAGGCCTTGAAGATTCTCTACATGCCGAGGCCATTGAGAGCATTTACACTATAGTAAACCCATTTTTAGAAGCACAAATTACGCCTTGGAAAATCAACTTGAATTTTTTTGCAAGTTCAGCTCATAAAACACACAATGGACTTTGGTGCATAGATTGTGAAGTGGAAGGACACACAAAGGATAGTTTCCCTCAAAGGTCATTACATGCCATGTCATTATATTGTGAAATCTATCATGGGGATCATGATCTAAGTATATGCCCTTTGTTACAATGGCGTGTACTCCATAAGAATGTGTCTTCTTATTATAAGATTTGCACATCTACTACTAATGATATGAAGGACTTATCATTTATAAACTAAATTTATGATGCCATTGATATTGGTGTGCACTAGACCAGTAATTGGAGTAGTTATAAGGGTGAAGGTTGTCAATATGAAGGGCACATAGATGGCGGAGGTAGAGGAAGAGGTTTTCACTGAGATGATTGAGAGTTCGTGGAGGAAGGGGTGACTTCCCTTGTGGGACCTATTACAATTATGGATCTACTAAAAATACAAGTGTGAATTTCCATATTTGCTATAGTACTTATGGTGTGGAAAAAGTGCAAGTATGAGGAATTCCTTGAATTATATGACCACATGAGCCAGAACCAAAGGAAGGACAAAGGCATGGGGATGGTTAGTGTGAAGAGAATTGATCCATTATGGATGCCTAGGGTAGCGCATAACCTTAAGTTATAACTTATTTTAAACACAAAGTGATCCAAGGTCAGTGCATGCGCTAGAGAAGTACCAAAGTAGAGGCCTCTCATTACAAGAGAAGAATTATTATATGGGAAATATCCTGATCTAACCGATCAGAAAGAGGTTTACCAAGAGACCATGGAAGTGATTAGGAGTCTACAAGGAGACATTAAATGTTTGAAGGAGAAGTCACAAAAGTTAGAACAAGTGAAGAATGTTAAGGTCCCTTAGAAATACATAGATGAGGTTAGAGAAGTGTGTAGGATGCTGCATCGGAGAAAATAATTCTTCTAATAGGATATTGGTTAAGAGAAAATGCACCATGAGTGAGCGATGAGTGCAAGAGGCAGGTATTACATGCTAATCTGACCCCTCAAAGTCTTGATTATGACAAGGAAATTACACCGAATATGGTTGTTAATGGATGGATCCTGAGAAACATACTAATTGACACAGGTGCAGAGGTCAATGTCCTTACTTTGGATGCATGGAATCATATGGGATGGCTATAAATTTGGAAATATTTTTACACAAAAAAAATTTGCTATATATCTCACACCATACAATATTTTATTCTCATATCAATTCAACCAACAACATACAAATATATACACTCATGAAGCTCCTTTAAAATAGGAAGCAATTTTAACTAATAATACTATTCTAAGGTAATTGATACTCATGTAACAATACATAACAAGAATATCCTATACAACTCATTATAACATCCTATCATACTAAATAATATATTTTCCTAACATTCCCCCCTTAGTGCGAACATGGGGAAAACTTGACTTTGTACTTGCACCTGCTCATGATTTGGTGATTTTCACATGATGATCACAAACCTCAAGGATGGTTTTGCAAACGGTTGACCAAAACCAAGAATGGTGGTTTTGCAATTGGTTTACCACAAACCACAAAGTGATGGTTTTGTGAATGGATTACCAACAACCAAGAATGGTGGTTTTGTAATTGGTTCACCACAAACCACAAACAATATTTTTCAAGTGGTTCACCTATAACCACATCATGATGTGGCAAGTACGATTATCATCTCTGATCACATCTCACTATAGGGAATAATATAGGAAAATATGTTGAATACTTCTTCTCACACAAAAAAATGAAAACTAGAAATGGAACATTAGGTCATGTTCCCCCATCAATGTGAAATTTCCACTTATTCACACAGAACAAAGCAATCTGAATCATACTAAATCTGAAACAATGAACATAATGGAAAGCACGCTACAAAAACTAAAATCAAACTACACACACATGTAACCAAACCTTTGTGGGGCCCCATTGTTGTTGGTGAATGACGAGAGGTTGTTGATTGACCTCCAACCTCCAATGCCTTTTTCCTCCATTGTGATAATTTTACTACTCAATTGATGAAGCCTTAGAGCTCATATGTATGTCATTTTTAATGAAATAGGGTTCGCCCCATCAGATTGAGACATATGACATTTTCTTAAGATGACGGCTTCATCGAAAAATATGTCCATTACAATAAGGGGTAAAATTTTGACTTTAAGGACTAAATAACATAGATGAATTTTGACATGTGACTAAGGAGGAAAATACAATGATGCTAGAATGAAACTCATATAAAATGGACTTAAATGATATTATAATCTATAGAATAATAAATAATTTGACTCAAAATCAATAAAATAATTAAAAAGTAATATAAGATTACTTTTTTCATAGTTACATGACACAAATTTGACTAAATAAAATGGACACTTATGTGAATGAAAATAACAACAAAACTAATGACAGTAGACACTATTTTTACTGGATGACTATCTAAACCATTAATATGTTAAAAACCTATACCTGAATAGACTTAAAAACATGTTACTACATAAAACAATGGATAAAACCTGAACCGACTACTATATAATAAACAAAAACTAAACAATCACAGATTGAAATTATAAAGGTAATGATAAACATATATCTAATGACCTGGATGCATTGGATTTATTTTCTAACTTGGTAAGGGAAAGCGGAGAAAATGGGCATAGCTGGATCAAGTGATGCACATGCATGTGGAAAACTGCAAGTTTCAACCACCCAAGACTACAATACACAAGTCGTGGTCTCCAAACTAATGAGGTGCGTCTATACCTATAAGATATTTGAATATTAGATAATACAACAGAGGCACTCAATCTGAATGGGCCACAAAGGGTTTGCAATCTAATGAACTCAATGCATATCAAAAGAGACTAAATATCCATGTAGAATGATATTACAACAACATAGCAATGTCAAAATTAAGCACTAATCTAATGTAAGATGCACATCGTACATAGGGGAAAGTATGTTATTCTTGTGGAGAAAATATTTCTTTAACAAAAACCAAAATCATGTAGTTCACTCTGAATGCAAAGTATTTGATCAATCAAATGTCAAAAATGAATGAATTGGCCAAGTTTTAATCCTTTGTGGGATAGACAATTTGTATCTTGGATTATTTCAAACACATCGACTTGAATCTGATGTCTAAACCAATCTATCAACATTTCCAACAGCTTTCTTTGAAACTTGAGTTAAGTGCATCTAAATTTGGGGATAAATAATAGACACCATTCATCGAAAAATGATCACTATCTACTTTTCCCAATGATACATAGTGATAAGAAAAATCATAGATCTGTAGAAAAATACTCTCATTATAAATGGAAATTGATGCTCTCTTCACGGGGTCATACTTCACTCGATATGAAATATAAATTTGGAAAGAGTATTACACAACAATATTTTACTATATATCTCACACCATACAATATTTTCTTCTCATGTCGATTCAACCAACAACATACAAATATATACACTCATGAAGATCCTATTAAATAGGAATCAATTTTAACTAATAACACTATTGTAAGGTAATTGTTACTCACACAATAATACATAACAAGAATATCATATACAACTCATTATAACATCCTATCATGGAGCATTAAATAAAATATTTTCCTAAAAAAGGCCTTCATTGCATCCCTCTTCAAATGTGTTGTATATGGCGAACATGAAAAATGATATTCCCATCAAACTCTTAAAGGATACTTCCATAAACATTCAAGGGGCTAAGTTTACTGGGGATTTTGAAAAATTAGTGCTTGTTGAGGGAAATAACTTCCCACCATTACTCGATATGCCCCAGGTGTTATGTGAATAATGTTGAATTGTGATTTAGCAAGGGATACATAAGTTTTGAGAATAAAGATGAGCATGTCATTATTCCACTAGCATATGGGAGGTCTTTTCCTTATGTAGAGCCTTTAGGAGAAGATGACATATATAGAATCTATGTGCGCACCATTAGACACCTCAAGATATTCATCCATTAAAAGAAGGATTCATTCAATGGGAAGATTCCCGATACCTATAAGTTATACAAATAGCATTGAGTACAATAATTGGGCTCATGGGACCTATGAGTTGGTTGGAAGAAAATCGAAGGGAATTATAACTCAAGTTATCATAGCACACTTAGTTAGGCACTTGGGAGGAAGATAGTTACCAAGTTACTATTGTTGCAGGCTCACAAAGACTGCCTGGATGCAGATCAGGCTTCTAGGTTGATCACTCTAGCATCCAGTGTGATTGCACAACATGGAAACCTCTCTCCAAGTGTGGGACTTGTGAAACTGAGAGAGGAATCTCTAGATTAGAGGCTGGTTCCTCAAACTCCTCTGATTTAGATCTAATGCTTACACAACTACAGAGGTTCAGATCCTAATCCTACTCTAACTTGTAAGGAGACAGGGGTAGAAGTGCAAGAAATTGAAACTAACTAAAGATGGTGATGCACCAAAAGGAGTGGTGAAACATATTTGTCATGCAAATAGACACAGATAAAAATTTCACAACATAAAACATACACAGACTGATAAGGTATAATTTAGGATCTGAAATGAAACAAATAATACAAACAGAGGACTGAAACCCATTCACAGAGCTTGCATTATCATTTCAGTGTCAAAAACACGCATTACACCCTCAGAGAGGTAAAAGAAAAACTGTTACAATCTTTGGAGAGGTCTGATCCTTGCATCAATCACTTGCTAGAGGTGAAAGAAGAAGTCTGCTATGCCCAAAAATGTTCCCCTTTGGTTATGAGCCAAATCTGGCTTTTACAGTGCAAGGGTCGAGCCTAGGAGACAGTGTACAAAAACATGAGAGCCCATTCCTTCTTGACTACAGGTGCATTAAAACGGCATGGGGGACCTTACAAACCCATACCCTGTCATTTTGACTGAATTACAGGAGAATGCGACCCATTCTGCATTAAATCTGGTCGCTGAAATGTCACTTCTGGCCATGAACATGCGTCAGATCCGTTTCTCAATTTTCTCTCTCTAGAATGCACCAAAATTCAATATTAACCCCAGAATCACGTAGATAATTTCATAAGCTTTCCGTTGATATAAATAATGTGCAAATCCGAGCTCTGGATCAAAAGATATGGAGATCTGAAGATTTAGGGCACAAAACAGCAAAACAGATTTTTAAATTTCTTCCCGTGCTCTGCCACCTGGATGACACATGACATGCATTGATTGGTCAACAGGGGCACGGGGTAGACCTTTGTTTTTATCTTTTCGACCAAAACTCTTGCTAAACTCTCTAACTCCTTCTCGGGCTCCGAGCTTATCTGTTCCATTCGACACGTGTCCTCTTCTGATTGGCTCGGGCTGACCCTTCAAAACTCACCCTTTGACTTTTCAACTTTTTCCCTTGTGACATGTGTCGTGATTTGATTGGTTCTTGGGCCTACCAGATTTTCACGTCCATCGCGTCCATTTGTCCTAGATTTCCCAAAGGCTTTATCAGGACAAAAACTTCCGATCCGCCCAAAATGGGCTTCCCTTCCCTTTTTTGTTGGTGACACGTGTCATGATCTGATTGGCTCTCGGCTTTTTCAGCTATCCGCATCTTCCACGTCCTTTTGTCCCACTTGTCCCGAATATTTGGGACAAATTCTTCCGATTCACCCGATTCAGCCGGTTCGCATCCTCATGGCCCAAATGTCCCGAACTGCTTAGTGCGAAATTTCTCCTTTTCGGCCGATCTCGGGCGGTTCGCGTCCTTCGCGTTCTTATCCCAAATGTCCCAGAGCAGTTAGTCGATTTTCTTCTCCTTTGGCTGAACCGGCTTTCCACGTCCCACGCGTCCCGATGGCCCGATGTTTCTTTGCCCTACAAACCGCCTGGTGGCCTTTCGGCCGATTCGCGCCCAGATGTCCCAAATGTCCCGATTGTTTGGGAGGACTAGGACTTAGCCAATTTTCACAATTCTTCCTGGCCTAAGCTTGTTTTCTGCAACTTTTTCACATTTTTTCAGAGCTTTCTCTTTCCTTCTTCGGCCAGGGGAGTTAAAAAAAATCTGAGGGGACCCTAGAAACATGATTTTTTCCCTGAATCAATCCATTTGCCTGGGACTTGAGAATTCTAATGCATGTTATCAAATTAACCCTGGGGGTGAATTTGGATAACAGCTTACACTAGAGAAGGTAACCCTAATGTCTTTCTATGCATGATGGAGATCTAGTGGAAATTTCAAGTAGAAAGGAGGAATATGCTAAGTTATAGCTTACTTGTAACAACAATACATTGGTGGGCAACTCATCAAGACAATATTCTAGAATGGAACAAAGTGAATATCACGTTCTCTGTTAGGTTTCTCTGGATAAATGCACCTCTAAAATACGTGACTATGATAGGAAGGAATCCACCTCATTTCATGTCCAGGAATGTGAGAGAGCATGGATGATAGGCCTAGAAGCCTTACCTCCCTCACTGTGGGTGCATAAGTTCTATTCCACCTTGCAGGGTTGTGCATGTGCATGGTATATCCATTCGAGCTACATTGTTAGACGGGAAATTGGTAAGATTTGATGACAGATATTATTCAAACTTTTGAGTATCTAAGTCCTAATCCATCGGCGAATGAGGAATTGCAGGTAGTTAAACACATTGCTCTAGGATATTGTGTTATGGTTGATGACCGAATGCTAGATTTTCTAGGGTAACCTGTCTTGGAGGTGTGCTTTGAGGAAAGAGAAACAGAGGAGATACAATTTGAGCGTGCCTTCTTGGAGAAAGAAAAAGGAAATTTGGTGTACCTGATAGATGATGAGGAAGTAGAAAACTTGGATGTTGATCATACGGAAGGTATGCGTGAATTATTGGAAAGTGCGGATGAGAAAGCACGTGCTTACCTTAATACCTTGATAATGAAAAAGCTCAACATTGGTACAAAAGAAGAGAAAAAGAAGTTGTCATTGGAGATTACTGGATGAACCAGAAGTTTCAAAGATAATTGAGTTATTGCATGACTTTTAGGATTTTTTTCCACGTGGGTACCATGAGTTAAAAGGATTTCATCACTCATTAGGAGAAATGTGGATTAAGTTAAAGGAAGGTGTGTGCCCAATTAGGAAGAGACCTTATAGGATGAATCTAAATTTATGTATAAAAGTTAAAGAGGATATTGATAAGATGATAGAATCTAGAATCATTGAAGCAATTAAAGAATCTGAATGGGTGAGCCCAATGGTGATTAGTATCAAGAAGGATGGGAGGATAAGGATATGTGTAGACTATAAATATTTGAATGTTGCATGTGTCATAGATCCTTTTCCAACCCTGTTTACTGAAGATATCTTGGAAGGTGTAGTAGGGCGGGAGATCTATTCTTTTACAGATGGATTCTTAGGTTATCACCAGGTAAGGATTGTAAAGGAAGACCAGAAAAGACTACTTTCACCACTAAATGGGGATTTTTTTCTTGCATGGTTATTCCCTTTGGACTTAAGAGTGTGCTTATTGTATTTTTGTGCATTGTGGTGCAAGCATTTCAAGATTTAATCCATAAATTTATGCAAGTTTACCTGGATGATTAGATGGTGTATGGGTTAGTAAGAGATCATTGTGACAATTTAAGATTGATGTTTGAGAGGTGTAGGTAGTTAATTATCTCTCTAAAAATAAATAAAATGTGTCTTTTATACTATTTTTGGCACATTGCTAGGTCATATTATTTGTAAGGAAGGCTTATTGGTAGATCCTGCCAAAGTTGTTATCTTGGGATTGGAGGATCCTACCAATTAAAGTGTGGTGTGCGGAGTTCTTAGGGAATACAAGTTACTATAGAAAATTCATCAAAGGCTATGTCAGGATCTCCACACCATTAGAAGATTTGTTGAAACATAAGATTAAATTCTATTGGGGTGAGGTGTAATAGGTGGCTTTTGACACATTAAAGGAGAAACTTACTATTGTGCCCATTTTGCACTTTTCCTCCTAGGACAAGACCTTTCATGTGCATGTTGATGCATCATGGATGGAAAAAGGAGTAGTGTTAGCATAGATTAGAGAAGGGATTTTTATCACAATTTATTTTTGCAAGCAAAAAGTTAACCTCAAATGAGTGAGTAGAATTACACAAGAGAGCGTGAAGCATTGTCTATGATTCATGTGTTGCATAATTTTAGGTAGTACTTGTTGGCTAATACTTTTATCTTTTACATAGATTACATGGTTCTCAAGTACTTGGTAAATAAGCTTTTTTTTTTGGGGGTTAGCACAAGGTTGTATAAATAATATATCAGATCTAAGCATACATGCAATAAAAGTGGATATTCTACCAAAAGAAATATACAAAACAAGAGATATAAATCAACACCATATTTAACATGGTTCACCTAGTGTGGGCTACATCCACCAAGAAACAAGCCAATCTATTATCCAAAGCTTTCAAAAGATATACAATTGAAGATCTACAATCTTCCACACCTCTCAGATGTACAATACTTTCTTTCTCTTAAGATTCTCCTTCCTCTCTAAGAATTCTCTCTCTCACAATTATTCTCACAATAATCATCAATTCTTACAATCCTATTACTTCTAAACCCTATATTTTATGCTTATATAGGCATATACAAACTTAGGGCACTTAGCCATGTAATTGCAATCAATAGATCTACTTTAATACTAAAAATAGATTTAATTCCCGAGATTTTAATAAAACACTCTTGTACAGGTAATCCACACTAGTTATCCCTAACCTATGTCGATTCCTCCTTTCTCGACCGATGCCGGTCATAGGTGACCGATACCAATCCCTCCATAATTGATGTTGGTTACTGTTCTTTCCTACAAGTTTAATATAGCATGCTAATCTGAAGTAATTGAGCTCCACAACTCAACAATCTCCAACTTGGAGATAAATTACTACACTATACCTATACATCATCATTCTTAGATCCTTTCCTTAGCTTTGTTTCTTCCTCTTCAAGTCTTAAACTCGAAGACCAACAGAAGTGGAGTGTAGCTCCAAATTATCTTTATCTAATGGATTCATTATCATATCTACAATGTTTTTACTCTTATGAATCTTCTCTAGTTTTAGCTTCCCGTCCTCCAATACCTATCATATGAAGTGATATCTCAACTGAATGTGTTGCATTCTTTAATAAAACAATGAGTTCTTTTCTAAATGAATTACACTCGACTATCACCAAAAATTTGCAATCATCTTTCTCCTTTCTCAACTCTTCCATAAAATTTCTCATCCTTATCATCTCTTTGCTAGCCTCTGTAGTTATAACATACTATGCCTTTGTAATAGACAAAGCCACCACCTTCTGTAATCTTGATATCTAGATAACTATCATCCCACATACTATGAAAATATATCCAGAATGCTCCTTCTAACATCCAAATCTCCAACCATATCCTAATAAAATATCCACATAAAGAAATATTTGAACATTCCTAGCACAATTACATGCTAGATGTCCCTCTCAAATACTTTAGAATCAATTGGATTGCTTTCCAATGCTCTTTACCTAGATTATCCATATATCTACTCACAACTCCCACTACTCCGTGAAATTTATGGTTTAGTACAAATCATAGCATAGATGATACTCCCAACTTCTAAAGCATATGGTACTCGTGTCATGTATTTGACCTCCTCATGTAATGAAGGACACGATATTTTCTCAATTTGAAGTTTCCACCATATGTGTACTCACTGGTTTTGAATATTACATGTTAAACCTTTCTAACACCTTGTAGATATAATCCTCTTGAGATAAATACAATTTCTTGTTCTTTTTATCTCTGTGTATTTACATGTCAATGATTCTTTTTTTGCAACTCCTAAATCCTTCATAGAAAATGTGTGAGCTAGCTTTTCCTAATCTCACAATGTATTACATACTAGATCCTACGTAATAAGCATATCATCCACATATAATAACAAAATAATATAGCTCTCATTTTCAATATTTTTGTAATAAAATCAATGGTCGATTCACATTTCAAATAACCATGCTCATGCATGAAACTATCAAACCTCATGTACCATTTCCTTGGAGCTTACTTGAGCCCATATAGACTCTTTTTCAACCTGTACACTAATTTCCCCTTACCCTTGACTTCATACCCAAGTGGCTACTACATATAAATCTCTTCATCCAAATCGCCATGAAGGAAAGTCATCTTCACATATAGTTTTTATAAATGAAAAATATGTACTACAACTATACTTAATACAATAGGCATGGAAGTCATTTTAACAACAAGAGAAAATATTTCACCAAATTCAATACCTTCTTTTTCTGTGTAAATCCCTTTAATACAAGCCATTCCTTATATCTTTTCTATCCACCCTATTCTTCCTTAACCTTATAAACCCACTTTTTTGTAATGTCCTCTTACCTACCAACAACTTAACAAATCCCAAGTTTGGTTTTGTTCTAAGGATTCCATCTCCTCATCCATGTCATGCTCCCACTGCACATGGGTCTTATCCTACATTAATTCTTCAAAACTTTATAGTTCACCATTATCAGTCAATAATAAATAAGATAGAGAAGGTGTAAATATCTATGGAGGTTTACTTACCATTTTTTATCTTCTCACATAATTTTGGGGTACCGGAGGCTCACTTTGGACCTCCTAGACATTTTTTTCCAATTGTGTTAGTGACCGATGCTTGATTCAGCTACCAATGTTGGTTTGGCTCTTGTGTAACCAATACTAGTTCAGCTAACCGATGTTGGTCGTGGTCAATCGACACCGTTCTTGTGTAACCCCAGTAGGTATGAAAGCTAAATCTAAGATTTCATTTTCATTCATAAAATTCTCAATCGGTTTATCCTTGGGTACAAAAATTTGATCCTCACACATTCTCTTTTCATTCCACTCAATGTCACAACTCCTAACAATTTTAGAATTCTCTAAATCCTGAAAATTGAATCAAATCACCATATCCTTACCCAATGAAAGTGCATCTCTTGGAATTTTTATCCAACTTTTTCCTATTTTCCTTATCAATATGCACAAAATCTTTTGAACCAAAAAATTTAAGAAAATAAATATCTACCTCTTTTCCAATCCGATCTTCCTCTGGTATTCCTCCACCTAGTGACCTTGAAGGCCCACAGTTAAACAAATAAACCATTGTATCGAATCCTTCTACCTAAAACTGCAAGGGCAATCTAGCATATATCCTTATACTTCTAGCACATTCCATGATTTTCATGTTCATTCTTTCTGCAACACCATTCTCTTGTGGTGTTCTTAGAACCATCCTATCTCTATGTATTCCATTCATTAAAAAATAATCATTGAAATCCTTGCTATAATATTCACCACCATTTTTAGATCTAAGGAACTTTAACTTTGAAATTGATTCATTCTTAACAAGGGCTTTCCATATTTTAAAAGTATCAAAAATATCATATTTATGTTTAATACAATAAACCCGTACCTTTCTTATAGCATCATCAAGAAAGTAACATAATATTGGGATCCTCCATGAGAAGCTTCACCTGGTTTGGTCCCCACACATTTAGTGTACAACCTCCAATTTATGCTCCTTCTTAGTTGTTCCAAATTTGATAAATCTCACCCTCTTTTTCTTTCCAAAGATACAATGCTCACATAAATCAATATCTAGCTCTTTCAAATATGATAACTTACCCTTAGCCTTTAATATTTTCAATCCTTTTTGAATCATATGGCCCAACCGATTATACCACATGTATGTATATGAATATGAAGTAGATAACACAAAAAAGGAATCAATAACACAAGTTGAAAAATATAACGTTCCTACCTTCTTACCTCTTGTAACAACAAAATCACCCTTGGTGAATTTCCAAGAGTCTGCTATGAATGTAACCATGCAACTAGCTTCACCTAGTTGCCCTGCAGAAATAAGATTTCTCTTGAGGCTTGGCACATGCCGCACATCTTTCAATACGCATGTATTTCCATTCTACAATTTTAGATGAACTTCCCTTTTACCAGAGTACTACAAGGTTCATCATCACCCAAATAAACATTTCCAAAATTTCCATGGAAATAATTTCTAAAATAACCCTTATTAGGGGTTGCATGGAAAGAAGATCTTGAATATAAAACCCATTATTATATTCTATTATCCATAGAAAGAAAAAAAACATCTTACATTACCTCTGATGCAATATTTTCCTCTTTATTTGACTCTTTACCTTTGTCTAGGTGTTGGTTCTCTTTATCCTTTCACCAATAATCTTTCTTTGCATGTCCTTTCTTTCCACATTTCCAACAGGTAATTCCCTTACCTCTGGATTTAGATTTACCATCCCTTGAATTTGATTTCCCATTATTCTTACTCTTTGATCTATCCTTCTTCCTGCCTCTAATTTTTACATTCAAATTATTCCCAAATGATGATTCCTCTGTACTTTTCTTACGAATTTATTCATTCAAGATTATACTAACCACATCATCAAAATTCAAAATATTATTAGCAGATGTTGTATTACTAATAGCCATTACCAAGTTAAGTTATCCCAACTATCGGGATAAGAACATGAGAATAAGAGTGATTTCACTTCATCATCAAACAAAATATCAGCCAATTTTAACTGATTTACAATATATTGGAAATCATTCAAATGACTAGATGTAGATCCACCTTCATGCATCTTAGAACTAAATAGTTTCTTCATCAAATAAACTTCATTTGAAGCTCTAGGTTTTTCATATAAATTAGTAAGATATTTCATTAACGCTACCATAGAATTCACTTTTGTAATGTTAGAAGCCACGGATGTTACCAGCTCAATCTTATAGATCCCAAGTCCTTTCTCAAGAATCTTCCATTCTTGATCAGTCATCTTCGTAGGTCTAAATTTTTCATCCAACGGTAAGTACAAATCTCTTTGATATAGATAATCCTCAATCTGCATCTTCCATAATTGATAATTTCAGTCGTCAAACTTCTCTACCTTGTATTTTTTTTCTTCTACCATTGTTGTAGCTCCCACTCAATCAAAAACCCTTCGTGAGTACATCTGTTAACACATAAAACCCTCAAACAAAGATTTGATACCAGTTGTTGGGGTTAACACAAGGTTTTATAGATAAT
Organism: Taxus wallichiana var. yunnanensis; assembly: GCA_018340775.1. Taxonomy (NCBI): domain Eukaryota; kingdom Viridiplantae; phylum Streptophyta; class Pinopsida; order Cupressales; family Taxaceae; genus Taxus; species Taxus wallichiana. The sequence goes on along the minus strand of CM031234.1, from coordinate 70,754,178 downwards.
ATATCAAATCTAAGCATACATGTAATAAAATAAATATTCTACCAAAAGAAATATACAAAACAAGAGATATAAATCAACACCAGATTTAACATGGTTCACCCAGTGTGGGCTACATCCACTAAGAAACAATCTAATCTATTATCCAAATCTTTCAGAAGATATACAATTAAAGATCTACAATATTCCACACCTCTCAGATGTACAGTACTTTCTTTCTCTCAAGCTTCTCCTTCCTCTCCAATAATTCTCTCTCACAATTATTCTCACAATAATCATCAATTCTTACAATCCTCTTACTTCTAAACCCTAGATTTTATGCTTATATGGGCATATATAAACTTAGTGAACTTAGCCACATAATTACAATCAATAGATATGCTTTAATACTAAAAATAGATCTAATTCCCGAGAGTTGAAAAACACTATTACACTTGTAACCAATGTTGGTTAGCCCTAACCGATGTTGGTTCCTCTTTCCTCACCGATGATGTTGGATCTTGTTATTTCAGGAGTTTAAATTTTTGGTCGTAGTAAAACCAAGAAAGAGAATTTTATGACCTGACCAACTATCATGGATTAATTTAGGTGAGGACATGTAGAGCATTGAGGACACAATTTCATATGCACATTTGTTCATATTACAACGTGCTCCCTCTGATTTGGAATATATTGTTGTTTTCTTATGAACAAGTGTGGCACCTAAAGGAATGAAGGCTCTAGAGAAGAAGCGGTTGGCTATATGCATTGCACCCTATATGTTTTTCAGTGAGACCTATACAAACTAGTTCAAGATGATTTTTGTACTAGTGTGTGCTTTGGAACATGAACGTACTACAATCATGGAAGAAGCTCATGGTGGCATTGTAGGTGGTCACTATGTAGGAAATGTGACCACGTGCAAGATCCTATTAGTAGGCCTTTGGTGGGAGATAATTTATAAGGATTTTATAGAATATTGCAAGGCCTATGACTAGTACCAATGCCTTGGAAAGCCAAGGAAAAGAGATGAAATTGTTTTAAGACCTATTTCTAGTGTAGAGTTGTTTGAAAAATAAGCAATTGAATTTTTAGGCCCTATTTCCCCATCTTCACACAGGATAGGCTCATGCTATATTATCACTTGTATATACTATCTTACGAGGTGGTCAGAAGTAGTGCCTACGAAGGATTACATAGTGACTACAACAACTAGGTTTTTGTGGGAGAGTATAATTAACAGGTATGGATGCCTGTGGAGTTTAACAAGTAAGAGGGGTACTTATTTCTTAAATGAGACTGTTAGAATCTTATTGGCATATTTTATGGTGGCCCATCACAAAAATACACCCTATCACCCTTAGGATAGTGGATTTATTGAAACCTTTAACAAGATATTGAGCCACACATTAACTAATATTTACAATGTTGGAAGGAGATACAAGGATGATAAAGTCTTTGCAATATTATGGGCACATCGAATGACTTATAAAATATTGAAAAATGACACATCTTTTTAGTTGGTGTTCGGAAATTTTTTTATTCTTCCCATTGAATTTATGTTACCATCCCTACGTATTACATGCACAGGAGGATTGATTGATGAGAAAACACTTGAAGAGCACATAGACAAACTTATGAAGTTGGATGAAAGTCCAACCATTACTAGGTGGAGTTAGAAGATAGAGAAAGCTAGCAAGAATTGATAGCATGATTAACATTAAAAAAATAATTTTGAGGTTGGGCAGATGGTTCTTCTATATGATTCAAAGTTTTTGTGCCATCCTGGGAAACTCAAAGTGCATTGGTTGGGACTATATGTTATAACACATATACTTTATTCAAGAACTTTCCAGTTACAAGCATTGGATGGAACATAGTTGTCTGACTACTTCAATAGAGTAGGTTGAAGCCCTACTATAAATAATCCTTCTTGGTGTTTGTAAATAAGGTAGTGTTTCCATTTAGCTTAGGTTTCCCTTAATGCATTTTCTTTATATGTGTTTCCTTCATCATCATTATGCTTTGTATTTTATTTTGGTGTGTTATGTAATAAGCGCATTTTCACACTTGTAGTCATTTACTATCTAAAGAGTTTTTCATATGCAGAGGAATTGCGTATACTTTAAGTGTGGGATAAGAGAGTGTAGAGAATGTAAAAGTGGCACATGGTTGGAGCAATGTTGATTGGTGGCCCAAGAGAGAAAAACATAAATATGGGGTATCTGAAAAGGAACACACATAACAAGGGTGATAAGGGTTAGAGATGAAATGGTGTCAAGATATCATTATAAAAACCATCTACAATGATTAACATGTAGAGAAAATTGAGATAGGAAGCAACAGGGAAAATTAGGTTTAAGACACAGAGGAAGATGTACTTTGCGCTACGAGTGCGCGGAAGGGTCTGTGGTCAATATAGTTTGGCATGCTAGAAGGTTGAGGAGGTTAGGTGTGAATGTGTGCATGAAATAAAAAAGTGCTAGACAAAAGATGTGGGATGAAAGTATTGGAAAATTTTGAATTTAATGCATAAGTATGGTGGTAGGTTACATAGAAAGTAATGTGGGAAAAACAAATAGGGAGTTGGGGGTATTTTACTTTTCACCTTGTGTTTATTTGTTAAAGAACTCTTGTGAACTAGGGAATCCTTGTGAGAAATATATGAAGTTGCATGTGAATTGAAGAATTTTATGGATTTTTGAAACAGATTAGAACAGAGTAGATGAGCATGCATGGAAATGGTTATTTGAAGGATTCCTGTGAGTTTTTATGATGTCTTATGGAAGAAGGGGTTTCTAGGTTAGGGTTTGTAAAACTAGGGCACGGGTTTTAGGAATTTACGTAGGAGGATTGAGGTTGAGGGATTGAGCAAGAAGAAAAAAAATACAACAAAGGATTAATAAGAACCCGACAAGGATAATGACACCTAGGAAATGCTAAAACTTTTCACCCAAGAAGAAGGGAAAGGGTAAGGTAAAACCATTCACATGAACAAGTTATAATGAAGAGTGGTATGCAGATATGCAATACCCTTGGATGGTTTTTCATTGGCGATGGATTGGGTATCTCATGTATGCAAGATGGCTATAATTGATTATAGCTATAGGAAAGATACAACTAAGAAAGAGATGACATTGGAGCTTGTTCACCCTATAGGAGAAAGAAAAAAAGATGAAAAACTAGTGTATGATGACTCTGTGAAGAGGAAATTGGAGAAGGTTGGGCTTTTACAACTCTATGAGTTGTCATTTTTTGGAAAACCTGAAAGGTTATACTAGTGGCTGATGTTGTGCACACATGAAGATTAATTTTACTTCGCATGAAGGAGAATGTGCATAACTACACAGTTGATCTCCAAGTACACTGGGCTTATCTGCATGGGAGAGTTGTTGGATGATGACTTGGGAGATAAGGAGGTTGTCATTGAAACAACTAAGGCATATGAATACAAGAAGGGTGGGTGCTACTTTGATATTTCCAAGATCACTAACCCAGTTATGAAGATGGTTGTGCACTTGCTCACCAAGTTGAATGGACAAGAATGGTGGATGTAAGTGAACAAGATATGGTTGAACGTTTGAAGAAATATTTCAGAAGGGACCATCTACAACATCTCATCCTTCAATGCATAGTATATCATATATGTCACATGTGATGAAGATAAAATTATGTATGGTAATATTCTTCTTACCATTGTATTTTCAGAGATTGGAGTGCCCGATGGGCCGAACAACTACATTTGGGAATACCCTGATGAGAACCCCTCCCCAGCTAAGAGGTTCAAGGCATACACTTGTGAAACAATGAAATCTACTTACAAGGCACACTTGGATAAGTGGTACAAGTGGATGTGTGATGCATTTGGAGTAGAGTGGAGAATTCCATAATAACTACCAGCCTTGGTGAAGGATGAGGCTGAATTTGTAGTGTACCAATAGTTATACATTGGTAGGTTCACATTGACAGATGGCACCAAGAGTCCATGGTGTAAAATACCTTTTTCCTTCATAGCACAGTATTTTTAGAGCATAGTCAATAGGTTTAAGGAGGAAAAGAAAATTATATTTGATCTAAGTGAATTAGATCAGGAGCATCGCGCACTACGTAGGAAATTGGTGTATCCTAATAAGCAGGCATATGTGGAGAATTATGTCTCCCATGACATACATATGTTAAGGCCCGTAACATTACCACTTATAGGAAAAATGGTGACAAGGGTGTACATACACCTAAGGCCTAAGTTTGAAAAGGGCGCGTACGTTAAATATGATGTCTCCATCCCTGAGGACCCTATCAGAAGGAAGATTGGGGTGAAGAGAGATAGGAGGAAACTCCGTAAAGTAGGGCATTGAGTGTGCATGTGGTTCATACCACATGAGCATAAGAGTCGACATGGGCATGAGCACATATAATTAGAGGAATAAGTCTTCCATGAAGTATAATTTCCAAGTGATAGAGGAATCTCCAATGAAAAATAAGAAGAAGATATCACAAAGTTGATCATCTAAGAGGATGGAGAGCATAAATGGTAGTGAAACCGAGGATGAAGAGTTTGAGGAAGAAAGGAACCCACTTATATACAATGTATATGAATCTAATGAGGAGGATGAATCCTTGGAGGGTGCTCATGAGGGAGAAAGAAGTGAAGAAAAAGTGGGGACCAAGACACATGAGACCCCACACCTATCCAGTAAAATTTAGAGGAAATAGTGGAGAAGGAGGTGGTAGGCATCATCAAGGACTTAGTAGAGCATGAGGTGGAGCGCGCATGGGAGAAGTAGAAAAGGAGAAGTATGGAAGCATGGGTGGGGAAATAAGTTTAGTATCCAGGTTTCTCGATAAGAGTAAGCACGTGTGGCAAGGGTACAATGAAAAAATCTAAAAGACCTATAATGACTTATGATGATGATCCAAACAAGATCCTACGCACGTGTTTCCAGAGCATGGTTCCTTCAGACAAAATCTTCTGGTTGATGTAATTTGACAAAGATAGTGCATGCCCATGCACCAGGAAAATTTTGTCATGTAATTTTGAGTCCCATGTTGATGAATGAGAATTTGAATTCAATGTAGGCGCATTGCTAGATACACCAAAATCCAAGGAGGTAAATCCCATTATGGATTCACAATAGCTAACTGATGAGCAAGCATGTAATGTGCTAAATATGGAGTCGGTGGATATTGAAGAATGATTGTTTGGGAGGAATAACAAAATCAAAGAATTGGAGGAGGTGGAGGAGAAGAACAAGGAAATCATAGAGAGAGACAAGGAGATAAAGGGGAAGGAGTCGGTAATTGTGTAGTTGAGGGATGAGTTGAGAGAAGAAAAGGGAAGGTGTGCGAAGCCTACAAGAAAGTGGAGAATATCTCAAAATCCATTATTTTGAAGCACCTAGATTTAGCCACCCCAAATTGAAGCATGAGTTAGCCTTCCATTGCCTGGAGGATTTGACACGCTTAATCACGATGGATAAGAAACCACTTACACTAGAGTCAGTGGAGGAAGTTATGGTCTGATAGAAAGAATAGGATAAATAAAATATTGAGGAAACCATAACTTGTTACTATGAGCTCCTTGCTTCAGAAAATACTACAATGTACATGGCCGAGGTTGTCTATGAAAACTTGAAGACAGACATAGAGTGGCAAGTGTAATGGTTACTACACACGAGGTGGACCTTAAGGAGTTCTAGGCCAAAAATAAAGGAAATAGGGTGGAACGTGATAAAATATTTGTGGATGTTGAGAAGAAATATGAGGCAATTGATATTTTAAGGGCCTCTGTTAAAAATAAGGTAAAGGAAGTGTATCCCCAAGTTACACATAAGATGGATGCATTGAACGACCTTAGCAAGAAGATGGAGAATATCGTTTATACACTGAAGGTTAAGGGTGAAGAGTTGAAATTTGATGAAGTCAATGTGCTAATAGGGATTTTTACACTTTGGTGCATAAGGAAGTGGATGTTTGGAATGAGATTGAAGCATCCTTGAATAATAATTTCCCAATCCTTGTACAACAGTAAAAAAATTATTTTGTTCTTTGGCGTAAGCCGATACATGTTATTCTTTCCCTCCATTCTTTATTCTTGTTTGGAGATCAAATATTTTTAGGACAAACAACACATTTAGTGTTGGGTAATGTTAAGCCCAGAAATGAATAATTCTCATAGTAGAGGATGAGCGTGCGCGGAAGGAAATATAATAATAAGGTGCTTTACGAGAAATAAGTGCATGCAAACAAGTTTAAATAGTTGAGTAGTTCCTGAGTGAAGGGTTCGAGTAAACATGGAGCATGCGAAGGTTGGCGGATGGATGCGGAGAGGATATTTATGAGACTTCGTTGTATTATGGAATATGGTTTTTCATGAAAAAACATGTGAGGATGCGGGTAGGCATGATACGTGGATAATGTTAGTGCACGAAGACTTATGGCCCAAGGAAACAATATTCCATGGAATAATTAAGGGCTAATCATTGTGCTTAAGGAGATGTAAAGTGGAAATTAATCATATCTTTAGCAAGTTGGAATAGGCATTCGAGTATGATGGAGCATGATCCCTCTTGGCATATGATATTCTCATGAGTAATCTTGAGGTGGTGAGGGATATATACAAATCTATTTAAGAATGTGGTTACATCCAAAACGAGGAGGTAGGTGCATATGAGGCATAAGTGTATGGGGGTGTGAAGGGTTACGAGGAAAATGAGAGATAATACAGGAGGAAGAAGATGTGTGAGGGAGGCATGATATGTTCTGGGTGCATAGGAGAGAGCATGGATAGAACCCTTTAAGTAGAGTCATTTCGTAGACTTAGGATTTTATCTCATGATGTATTTGGTCTGTTATGACCCTTTTGATGTAATCTGGCTAGTGTAAATAGTTTTGAATCAATGAATATGATGGATTTTTATGAATATATCTAGTTATGGGTCCAAACCCTAATGTTCTTCATATTTCTCATGGTTCAGATCTGATTTATTTGTGATTTTGTAGTGCTTAATTTTACATTATGGTGCATTTGTGTTTAGATCTAGTTTCTTTACTTTTGTGCTAGAATGAATGCATGCATTTTCTACTTTTTCAAACATTCCTCCATTAATGGTGAAGCATTCTTATAAGGTTTTCATAAAGGAGGGGCTCGACTCCTTCACGCATCTCATGTGAGAACCCAATCAAGGCAGGGTGATGTGCTAACACGCTTGGGGTTTAAAAGGAGTAGGGAAATGTGGTTATAATTTCCACAAACCACATCAAATCTAATAAAAAGATACAAAATGTGGATTCAGACTAACCCGAGAGGTCACCCAAAGAGTGAACTTAGTACCGATCATTGCACTACATTTCAGACTCCATGTAGTTTTGTGTGAGAGTGTGTGTAATGATGCCCTAGGATTCATTTGTGTAAGTTGCACTATGATAACAACCTATATCTATAATGCTCCAAATGTAAAGTTTTTGTAATGGAATAGAATAGAATTCCCCTCCTATGTTGTGTATGAATAAGTGATGTAACCCTTTTCCCTTGAATGAGTGTTCTAGATGAATTCTTTGAGATGCTCTTTATGCTGTTTCGATGTAATATTAGGTGATAGTATCGAGGGTAAGTGCAGGAAGTTGATGGACAAATATAGGGTCATCCGTGGACATCATATTGCAAATAACAACATAATATCAACTTGTAGGGATTATTAGCAATACATACACTCAAAATTAGACAAAATTATATTAATATGAATCGTAGCATCTAGAATATAGTTTCTAAAATACTAATTTTTGTAAAAAATGGACAAGATTAGCTATATTAAACACTCAAAATTCAATGACTTGGTATTTTTTTTTAAAAACGCCGATAAGATTATAGTCCGTTTGCCCACAATTTGGATGACCAAAAATTGATATATATATTTTTCCTTTGGTGAGAAGTTATATGCCACTATCTATCTTGGGATGGATTTTATTTTGTATTTTTTTGAGTAATATTTTATTTTTTATGATTTTTTCCGTGAAAGTGGTATGAAAACATAAAGAAAACAGAGCACTTTCTTTTCCCACCATAACTTCATCAAAAAATATTGAAATCAAATAAAAAAATTTGAACATGTATATAATTTCACCACGGTTGGGATGGTATAAGTTTTATCACATTCTGATAAGTGAAACAAATTTTGCAGTCTTAAACGTAGACATAAACATTCACAGAAAAAGTGTCTTAAAGACCTACTATTAGTAAAAATTTATAAAATGATATTTATCCTCTTCTATTCACTTTAAAATCAGTATTTCTACAAAGCTAATAGTCTCCCCTATGCAATGGTACCATTTTTATGACATATTTTTTACTTTTCGGCATGGTTCAAGTCCGCGGAAGACTAAATTTGATGTTTTTCTGTTTTTAATGTAAAATTCAGGATTTGATGTCCACTTAATTGTCCCCCAACTTGGTGCACTTACCCTAGATAATGCTATTGTTTGGCCCCTTATTTAAGAGCTATAACTATGTATATATATGATTGCCTTGTTTGAATTTCGTAATTGACAACTGAAAGACCCAAAATTATAAATATTCCTAAGAAGTGAAAGAGACCCAAAAGAGTGAGAAAAGGGAAGAAAGGGTCAAGATCACCCATGAGGGACTGGAGAATTTGGGCACTAGTTTCATAACTGGGTGCTAGTGTTTGAGGCTATAAAAGATAAATTATTCAAATACCAATAGGGTTGTAGGGTGTGTAAGGTCAATAAAAGTTTAACAAACAAATAAAAAGGCCCAAAAGACATTTTCAATTACTTATTTTCTTGCTAAGGAATTATGTATATATTTGTATACTCTATGACCTAGAAATTTACACAAGTGCATAGATTTTGTGCCTACGAGATGATATATGAAATTAGCATTAACTTTATCATAGATATTTTTATCATTATATTTTCCCGTACAATTTGATTTTCCTACAAAATTAGATGTAGATATATTAAGAACAATAGATGCATACTTAATCTTGTTTAAAGTAAGGATCTTGATCTCTCATTATTTTAAAGTTTGACATATCTCATTGAAATATTGTAATTTTCAAACATGAATACCTTTTTTAGTATTGGAAAATAGTTTTTTGGAGGGACTATACCCCATTTCAAAAAGGCTCCAGAGCCGATATTACAAAGATACAATTCACAGAGTGATCAAAATTTTACATGGAAGCACAACTATAATAAGACAATTGCAAAGACAAGTACAAAAATACCTACAAAACTTCTAGTACACAACAACTAAACAACAAAATAACAGTAAATAAACTACCAGTCTTCAACATATTTGTCAGAAACATCACTTGGATGCTCTATAAATAGTTCTCTTTAACTCCTGTAAGGCACTAAATATTTGACAAAAACATCACTTGGATGCTCTATGTCTTTCTCAATTTTGGATGCTACCAAGAATTATTTTGGAAGGGAAAGGATGGTTGAGAGAAAAGGAGGGATTTTTGGATCTTATTTTCCTCAGACCCATTGAGGTAGAGGGAGCATTCCATAAGGATCCAGAAAAACATACCACTTCATCAGTTCCATCAGCACTAAGAAGGAGAATTGAAGAAAATGAAGAAAAATGAGGTAAACAGAGAGGTTCAGAAAGAATTGCTACTTTATGCAAAGTGGCGGTTGCATAACCACCACATTGTAGAGTGACAAAGTGTTATAAAATCTACCCGATCGGGGGTGGAAGTCCTGACACTTTCAAACATAAAAGAGAAATGGAGCATGAATGGACGTAAATTTGAAGCACTCAACTATGTCTCTTCCCTCCCTAACCTTTCCCATTCTCCAGTGCATAGGAGGACATGGGAGAAGGATATAAATATAAGGAGGAGCAATAGAAGTGGCCATTCAATGATCTAAAGACACCAAAGGGAAAATGTTTAAGTTTAATGAGAGCAAGTGAGAAAGATCTTTAGTGATGGAGTGGAATTATAGGAGAAAGGTGTAGAAACAAAGCAAGAAAGCATAGGAAGGGAGAGGTTTACATTTTTTCTCCATTTTCTACTTCTTGTAATCTATAATTGTCTATAATTGACTAATAAAAGTGGGAAGAAATAATTTTTTTCCCTACCCAACTGGTTTTCCTCCATTAGACGTTTTTAGGATAAAATTATCAGTGTTTAGAGTTTGAATTCTTTCCTATTATCTGTAATTTCCTTTCTATAACACTAGATAATTAGTCACTAAATCTCTAATCTTCAATCAATCTATAATTTTCCAAATTTGAAAGTATAAAAACATAATTGTGTGATATTGTAGAGTTCCAAAATATAATTTTACGAGATCATTTTGGTATTAGAGGTGATTATATATCCATAATCTGTAGAATTCAATTCTTTCTTCTGATTTGTATGACAAAGTGAAAATTTCCAAAGGAAAAGAATTTTTACCTTGTGAGCTAGATATTTCTATGAAGAAGTGGAAACATATAATTTGAGCTCAAATGGAAGAAGAGAACTTGGTCAAGAGAGTCAAAATGCTAAAGACCATGATGGATAGGTTGCCGACAGAAAATAAGAAGAGCTTTCATATCTACAAAAGATAGCTTCGATTAGGCAATATTCCATGGACTCACTCGTTCAAGAATTGGATGAAAAATTTAGTATCGTAAAGAGCCACAAAGAGGAAGAATGGGGAGAGTGTGAAGAAGAGATGCCAACTGTAAGAGAGAAGGTAAAATATGCCCATAAACCTTTTAAAGTTTAAACAAAAGTGGAAATAAAGAAATTTGAAGGACAAGTAGATGCATAATTGCTTGATAAGTGGCTAAAATAGTTGATGGTTTATTTTAGTGTACATAATGTCACTGAGGCACAAAGGATCACCTTTTCATGTCTCAAAATGGAAGGACATGCTCTGGTTTAGTGGGAAACCCATCTAGCCACTTGTGAGAAGAAGAAACTTCCTATTGTCTATACTTGGAAAGGTTTTAAAGAATTTCTTAGAGCTAACATCTATCCTATTATCTATAAGACTAACATGATGATTAAGTGTTAGTACTTAATATAGGGAAGCAATCAAAGTGTGTAAGACTACACTATGGAATTTCATATACAAGCCATGTTTCTTAATATGGACTTGGAGGATAAGGACATTATGGAAAATTATTTGGGAGGACTTCACACTCACCTTCAAAGGAAGGTAATATCCATGAATCCCAAGGATCTCAATGAATCTTGTATACAAGCATACTACATTGATGATGAGAAGAAGCAAGGAGAAGCAGATCCAAAGGAAGACTAGTCAATAGATCAAGTAGGAAAAAGAACAAGGGAAGACAAGTAGCAAAGGTAAATGGAAAGGTAAACATGTCACTACTTGCTTTGTATTATTTTAAAGATCCTAATAATTTCTATAAGAATTGTGATATAAATGGACATACTGATGCCACATGTTGGAAGTTACATCTGAAATTGCACCCAAAGCACCAAACTAAGGATTCCAAGAAATCCATGGCCACCGTGAAAATAAAAAGAGGGGTGAAGATCAAGGATAAATTAGATATATGAAAGGCTTAGATGCACGAGACACTAACATGTATAGGGAGCGAGAAGAAGAAGAGATGAATGAGATTTTTCAAATCAGAATCCAAATCAAGAAGACTAAGGTAAACACTTTAGTATATCCTGGTTCTCAATCAAATCTAATTTTGGATGTGGTTGTAGAAAAACTTGGTCTAGAAACTTATGTGCATCCACATCCATACCCATTGGGATGGGTGAAAAAGTGTGTAGAAATATAGGTTACAAGAAAGTGTAAGTTCCAGGTTTGGGATAAATACCCAATATATTGATGTATTAGAGGTTGATATCATTCCACTTGATGCATTTTATGTTGTCTTCGGAAGTCCTTACTTGTATGCTAAGGATGTTGTGTTCACAAGGAGGGATAACCAGTACATATGGGTCAAGGATGTAGTCAGTTTCAACATCCAAGAACACCAGAGAAAATCAAAGAAGGCTATGGTATGTGCCAATAAGCACAAATATTTATTTAGGAAAATCATCAATTTTGTTTACTTTCATTTGAACAAAAGTAAAATGGACTTGAGAGCATGGATATTTTTTATAGAACTTGTTAGTTTTTATAGAATAAGCCACCACAAGAACTAATCATTCAAGGTGCAATACAAAATTCCATTATGCAGACATTGTATCCACTTATTGATTTACTAGACCTGACCGTTGGACAATAAGGAGAAAAGGAGATACAAGGAACAATGGTAACTATATCAGCAACGCACGAGGAGAGGATTTGGCCATTCCATCTCAAGAGACAAAGACAAGTAAGAATTACTAAATTGCTATAGTATAGGACCTTCACCATACTTGAGTAGGTTGGAAAATAAACCTTCAAGCCATACTTCATTCGAGATGCATGTGATAACAAGTTATAAGAGCTTGCACCTACTAAATTCATCTATTCAAGATAAAGAAGGAAACATATAGAAGCTTCCTTCTAAAGAGGAATATAATCCAGGAAAATTAGAGGAGGATGCAACACTGGAGAAAAAAACTAGAGATCTACATGAGTCTTGGCAAGTTAGATGAGAGAAGACACCAAGGTAGACCCAAAGTGGTAATCAAAGGAGAAAGAGAGGGAGTTAATTCCTATACCACTCCCCCACTAAGATTTTTTGGGACCAAAATTCTCATAAACAAGGGAGGTATGATCCATAGGGATACATAAAAACACACCACTTCATCGCCCATCAACACAAAGAAGGATAATTGAAGAAAATGAAGAAAAATGAGGTAAACAAAGGTTCGGTATAGAATAGTTACTCTATGTAGAGTGGTGGTTGTAGAACTACTGCCTTCTATGGTAGCTTGTAACCTCCACCCAACTAGGAGGCAGTCCAAAACTGCCGGTCTACTCATGGTGGTGATCCAGACACTTTCAAACAAAAAATAGAAATGGAGCATGAATGGACAAAAATTGAACTTCCCAACTATGTCTCTTCCTCCCTAAACTTTCCCATCCTCTAGTGCACATGAGGACATGGGAGAATTCTATAAATATAAGGAGGAACAAGATAATTGGGCATTCAAAGATCTAAAGAGATCAAAGAGAAAAGGTTTAAGTTTAATGAGAGAAAATGAGAAAGATCTTCAAAGTTGGAGTGGACTTGTAGAGGAGCAAGGTGTAAAAACAGAGAAAAAAAAAAGCATAGGAAGGGAGAGGTTTACATTGTTATCTCCACTTTTTGATTCTTGTAATTTGTAATTTTCTATAATTGATCAATAAAAGTGGGAAGAAAGATTGTTTTTGTCTTCTTGATTTGGTTTTCCTCCATTTGAGGTTTCTAAGATAAAATTGTTGGTGTTTGGAGTTTGAATTATTTCCTATTATCTGTAATTTACTTTCTATAGCACTAGATAATCATTCATTAAATCTCTAATCTTTAATCAATCTATTATTTCCCAAGTTGAAATTAGAACAACATAATTGTGTGATTTTGTAGACTTCCAAAGTAGAATTTCTGGATCAAGGAGGGATGATGTGAGCAGGGGTGGGGTTGGGAATAGGAGGTACATGGACCAAATGAACGGTAGGATTTTGAGCAAGGAAATAATGGTGCATGAGGAGGATAATCCCTTGATGAAGGGGAGTTGTATGAGTGTGCTTTTGAACCTTGATGATTGAGGCTTCTAGTGAATGTAATATGAAATGAGGGAAGCACACTTTAATATTTCTCCTGAAATGATTCAAAAAAACTAAATGTTTGAGAGGGACCATGATATACCTACCTTCAAGAGTCATGTACCTAACCAAAAATTTAGTGACCTCAAAAATGGCACTGGGATAGAGGTGACCTTGATGTCAATAGTTACAAACTCTAGATTTTTTCCCTCTTCCACAATTTTTTTAGATTCAACGACCTTATTAATGCTTTTGATGAAAAACCTATTGCCATCCATGCCAAGGCATGTGATTTTAGAAATGAGCTCTTCGGTCACATGTATGATCTTATCTCCATATGTCACCACCCTATATTTCCATCCTCCAACGAACTGAAGAAAAATATGTTAATCATGACCTTGGATTCTTTCACTAAGATTTGAAGTTTCCCCAATCTGGAGATAGTTCCAAAGAGACGTGTTTTCTTTCCAAGTAGGGTCACATAATGGTTTGACTTGACATGATTCTCCACCCATTTATCCTTTGTCTCTATCACTACTAGATCCTTCTTTATCCTTTGGAATGATCTATAGAAAACATTAGTCATTCAGGTGTAAAACATGAGATTTCGCTAGGAAGTTGTCATTACGCAACTTAAAAAGGACAAAAACAAAGGTTGTACCTTATATGTAGTAAAAATTTCTGAAACTACTGAAGAAGGTAACGATTTCATGGAAAGATATCCATTGTTATGAAATTTTAGTGACGTGTTTCGGAAGAGTTATCGGGTCTTCCACCCAAACGGGAGTTTGACTTTGCGATCAATAGAAAACCAAAACCGAGCCTATTTCCAAGGCACCTTAGAGAATTACTACCATTGATTTGGTAGAGCTTAAGGATCATTTGCAAGAAATTTTTCCAAAAGGTTTGATAAGACCAAGTGTCTCACCTTGGGGAGCACCGGTAATTTTTTTGAAAAATAAGGATGGCACACTTAGATTGTGTATTGATTATAAGATATTAAACAAAGAAAAAATTAAAAATAGATATCCAATTCCTAGAATTGATGATCTATTTGATCAAATTTTTGGTGCATCAGTGTATTCTAAAATAGATCTTTGATCTGGATATCATCAATTGAGAATAAAGGATGATGAGATTCATAAAACAATTTTAGAACAAGGTATGGGCATTATAAATTCACGCTTTACATTTTGGGTTGACGAATGCACTCGCCACTTTTATGAATTTGATGAATAATATTTTTCAAGAATACTTGGACAAATTTGTACTTGTATTCTTGGACGATATTCTCATATACTCTAAAAGCACTGAAGAACATCATAAGAATTTCAAAATAGTTTTGGAAATCTTGAGAAATAGAAAGTTGTATGGTAAGTTTTCTAAATGTTCTTTCAATGACATGGAAGTGCACTATTTGGGCCATGCTATAAGCAAGAATGGAATAGTGGTAGATCCCTCAAAGATCATAGTTATAATGGAGTGGCCTATACCCAAGAATGTACATGAATTTAGATGCTTCATGGTTCTTGTTGGTTACTATATAAATTTTGTTAAAGACGTTTCTAAGATTGATGCACCAATAACCTCATTACAGAAGAAAGACATGAAATTTTTTTGGAATGAAAAATGTGAATCTACTTTTAAGATTCTAAAGGATTAGTTAACTACAACACCTATTTTGATTGTACCTAATCCTAATGGAGACTTTATTGTTGTAACGAATGCATCTGGGGAGGTTCTTAGAGGTATTCTATTGTAAAATGATAATGTCATAGCTTATGAAAGTAAAAAACTCAAGTTACATGAGATGAATTATGCTTCTCATGACCTATAGCTTACTAACATTGTTCATGAACTTCAAGTATGGAGGCATTATCTTCTTGGAAAACCTTTTGAACTAAAAACTAATCATCTTGGGTTGAAGTATATTTTTACTCAGCCAAATCTGAATGCAAGACAACAAAGATGGTTAGAATTTTTATCTCAATATGATTTTGACATAAGTTACATTAAAGGAAAATAAAATAGAGTAGCAGATGCTCTAAGTTGTAGGAAGCACATTTCTACTCTTATAACATTGAGAACTCAGTTTAAATATGAAGTGAAAAGTTTCATGGAATCTTATTCTTATTTTCAAAAGTAGTGACAAAACTTGTTGTATATCCAAATGATGTGAGATATAAAGGTTTTCATTTTGACAATGAAGGGATCTTGAGGTTTGAAAACAGGGTAAACATACCTTTGGAAAATTATTTAAGAAATAAATTCTTGGATGAATTTCACAATTCACCTTTTCTCGACACCTGACATTACAAAGATGCTTTCCGATATAAAAAAACAATATATCTGGAAAGGGATGAAAAAGGATGTGATGGAATTTGTGACACACTGCTTAGAGTGTCAACGTGTTAAAGTGAACCATATGCATCCAGATGGTTTACGATATCCTCATAGCATTTTGCATTACAAATGGCAAGTGATAAGCATGGACTTTGTTCAAGGGTTATCTATGTCAAAAAATTAACGTGATGTTATTCTGGTTATTGTTGATAAACTAACAAAGGTAACTCACTTTATTTCTAGTAATCTAAAGGATGATTCACCTGTGTTAGCAAGAAGATTTTTGCATGATATTTTTAGGCTACATAGAGTACCCGAATTGATAATATCAGATATAAATCCAAGAATGACATCAATATTTTGGTAAACGCTTAATGCAGCCCTAGGAGCTACATTGAATTTCAGTTCGCATATCACCAGAAATGGATGGATAGACTGAAAGAGTTAATATGGTTTTAGAGGATATGTTATGAATGTCTTGCATTGATCAACAATATAAATGGGAGGAGTACCTTCCATTAGTTGAGTTTTCTTAGAATAACACATATCACGCCTCTTTGAAAATGGCACCTTTCCAAGCATTATACGTAAGGAAATGCATAACCCCCGTTAGTTGAGACTGTTGGTATCCAAATTTTTTCTCCTTTTCAAGCTGAGCAACATCACAAATTTGACATGGAGCTTAGAGACGGATAGATCATAATGTATGTTGTTTTGTAGGCCGAGGATGAGATCTAACTTGGACCTTTGTCACTCGTTGTTGGGAGATATGGATAACACCATCATTAAGGATTTAATCTATCCTCATTGCTTTAGGTTATGCCTTTTGACCAGGGGTAAGAGGACCCATTTTGTAACATCTTTCAGTGAAGGAGAATGAAGATATCCTTCTTTGCACAAATCGACAGGGGGCCCCGAGAAAACATGATCAATGCACCACAATTTAACTCTCATGAGTTGTCACTTCTAAAGAATGGTGATATTTCCTAGATAGGGCTAAGGTTACTAAAGAAATTATGGAATCCTAATTTATTCTACATATTTTTGCAATAGAATTTATACATTTGTGGACACACAGGGCAAAACAGGGGTATTTCAAGATGGATTCATTGTTTTTGAATAATTTTGGTGGCAGATTAAGCAGGATAAAATTGATTATACCAGATCTTCTAGAGACTTCACAACAATTGGAAAGATAAATGATAGAAATCTTGAGAATGAGCTAAAATATTCCTTCAACCAGAAGGTTTGCATCAATGGAGGTCCATATTTGCATGGTTTCACACAATATTTAAGATTTTAACATGAAGGATTGAGCTAAAGACACAATTAAACATCAAAGACCCTTGGTTCCTCACACCTAAGATACACTCGAAGTCTTACTGACAATCTTTATCAACAAATGATAGTGAAGTGATTTTAAATTATTTATCTCATCACAAGATGAAGGCTCTTTTTGAAATGAAATTACAAATGCCACTAAACTATCACAGGGATGAGATCCTGTGTGACTCGGAAGGACTTTAACACAATATTGCAATAGGAATAAGAAAAACTACTTGTAAACATTCTGAAACAAATTAGACAAAAATTACTTCATTATTGACACAAATTAAGTCGAAATTGATTAGATTCATCAGCATGGGAAAGTTTCTTTGAATAGTCTTAGAGCTTTTCAATGGTTGTACACTTATAACCAACTTTACATGATTGAAATCAAGTCAACCAAATGGAGGACAATTTTTTCATGCATCAATACGAGGAGATAAAAAGATGACAGAGCCTGCAAATTGAATAATTTCAAGGAAAAACAGGGAGAGATCAAATTGAGCACCAAAATCGGATCCGAATCGGGATGGGCACTCCTGTGAGTGCCACAAGAAAAAATAGCAGACCAAGTGCGAAAAAAAAACCATTGGGCAATGGATTCAAAGAATAAGCTTGTAGAGAAGAACAATAATAACCAACTCCCAAGGAAAAATTGAGAAACCAACACAAAAGATGAAAGAAACCAAAAGACTATACACTCATTAATGGAGTATACCTTGATTCTAAGAAATTAATCAAGGAAATGTTTCAAATGCCTACCATTAACAAGTAATTCAAGAAATTCCCCATCTAAGTCTTTTAAGAATAAATTATTTTCACCAATTTGAATGTGAATTGAATAAGGGCCCATCCAAAATGCATCAAAATTTCCATGTTTTCCCTTATCCTCATGCCTGATGTTCCATACTAACACAAGATATCCCACACTGAAATCTCTTAGAGTCACTTTTTTATCAAATAAATTCTTCAACTTGTCTCTGAACATCACATGCCGCTTATGGAATGCCCTTCTTTCTTCATCTAACTCAATAATATGATTGATTCTAGCATCATATGGAGTAACTTCTTGATCTTCAATTTTTTGAACAAACTAAAATGAAGATAATTGCAAAGTAAGGGGCAGAAAAAGCTTGAGTTCCATATACCAACTCAAATGGGTTTTTACTAGTAGCTCTTTTGGAGTGATTCATCACACCCAAACAACAAACTTCAATTGCTCATCCCACTTCTTTTTGTTCAACTCCAAGGTTCTTCTAATGATCTTCAACAAGTTTTTATTTCTAAACTCAGCTTGTCCATTTCCTTGGGGATTGTAGTTATAAGCATATGTCAAATTGATTCCATGCCCTTTGCACATTTCCACCAAAGGTTTATCTCTCAAACTCATGGCATTATCAGCAACAATCTTAGCTAGCATTCCAAATCTACATATGATTTTATTTATCATAGTCCATGATGACTTGGTGTGTTGCTTTATTGGTGGGGATTGCTTCCACCCACTTATTGAAATAATCAATGGTTACAAGACTCCATTTATGACCAGCACTGGAAGGATTTAAAATCTTGCCAATGAAATCCATTCCCCATTGCTTAAATGGGGCTTCAATTGACACAAGCTGCAAAGGAAGGGAACCTGAAGCTTTCAATGTTCCATAAAAATGACGATAGCTTTCACATTTCCTAACCAATAGAGTTGTATCATTGAAATGACTTGGCCGCCAATAACCAGCCCTCAATATTTTATGTGTTGTAAATTTTCTAGAAAAATTTCCCCCACAAACTCCTCCATGGATATCAACAATTATTTTGTGGGCCTCATCTTCAGTGATGCATCTCAAGAGCACTCCCTCGGGGTTCTTCCAAGCTAACCCAAAATCAGTAATGACATATTTTTGGGAGGATAACTTAAGATCTCTTTTATGATTTTTAGTCAAATGTTCAGGGCAGCATAGATGTCTGAGATAAAATATTATATCTTTGTACCATTCAGAGCTTACCAAATTTTCAAGGACATCCACCCTTTCTCCTTCTACTTCATTCACCTCAATAGTTCACAAGTTTCTCTCAACCATAAGCTTAGCTAGGCCCAAACCTCTTATCAATTTCATGGTTTGGATATCCATGTCATATTCCTGTAACTTGTTTACCCATTTGCATCTTTTGCTTGAGACCTCCATCTTTGATAAGATATCTTTCACCATGGTGTGGGGAACATAAGCAACAACTTTAGAGCTCAAGATGTAAGGTCTGAAAACCTTTTTGTTTTCACCAAGGCAAATGCTTGCTTCTCTATGATGGTGTACTTCAAATCAGCTCCTTGCAATGCCTTACTAAAAAGGAAATTGGTATCTCAGCCCCTTCATCATCCTTCTGCAACAAAACAAATGCAATTTTGTTTTCTAAACAAAAAAACGCGTTTGAAAAGGCTTCTTATAATTTGGAGCTGCCAAAACATGGGCATGATTTAATGATTCTTTGATCCCATTGAAATCTTGAATGGAATATTCTTCCAATTTAATAACTTGGTCCTTCTTTAGCATGCTAGTAATGGGGATGGTCAACTCAACAAAGCTAGACACAAATCTTCTGATAAAGTTTATTTTTCCAAGGAAGGATTGAACTCCCTTCTTAGTTCTTGGAATTGAAACCTTTTTGGTGGATTCCACTCTCTCGGATTGATCATGACCCCTTCTTTTGATACAATGTGACCAAGCAGCTTTTCCTTTTGCACTCCAAAATAACACTTCTTGGGATTCAATTATATGACATACTCTCTACAACTTAACATCATTTTCTCCAAGTGTTGCAAGTGATCATTTCTTTTTTGGGAAAACACAGTTACATCATCTTGATAAATAGAAATGAACTCATTAATAAAACCAACAAATGCTACATCCATTTCTCTTTGGAAAGTTACTCTAGCATTCATTAAGCCAAAAGGCATCCTGACATAGACATAAGTTCCCCAAGGAGTGGTAAAGGAAGTCTTTATTCTTTCTGACTCCTTCACAACAACTTGATTATAGCTAGAGAAACCATCTAAAGTGGATAATAATTTAGAACCAATTACCAATTATAGTATATTCTCCATGTTTAGCAGAGGGTAATTATCTTTCAATGATGATTTATTCAATTTTCTAAAGTCTATGTACAGCCTTATATCACCATTCTTTTTTCTAACATGTACTAAATTTGTAACTCAAGATGAGTACCTTATGGACTGAATGATCCCTCCATCCCTCAACTTCTTCAATTCTTCTTGCATCTTCAAAGAAAGGAGAATATTAATCGGCCTCTATTTTTTCCTGAAAGGATTGGCATTAGATTCAAGAGTAATTTCATGGTGGAACTAATCTTCCCTATATGATTTCAACTCGAGTAAGACCAAGCTAGGTAGTCTTGATATTTCTTCAACAATTGAACATATGAATGCTTCTCTTCCTTGCTCGGTTGCTTCTTAACTAGATTTAACGTTGTTTTCCTTTGTTGTCAGTTGTGTTCTTCCACATCTCTTGAAATTGACATAATTCTATTAGAAATGCAATCAACATTATCAAATTTTTATTCAAGTGCCACCAAACCTCTGGGAATCATGTTTGTCTTCAATTGGATGATGTCTTTGCCAAATAAAGTTTCCTTTCCTTTAGCAAAGCACACACCATTGGTTCCCAATATATATTTTGGTTAGAAAACTCACCTTGGTTCTACAGAAACTATTTCACCTAGGCATCATCATCGAACACTTGCCAATTTTTAACGTTATCAAGGATAGATGGCCTTGTTATTATTTCAACATCATACTCACAAAATGGAGATACTATACAATTTCTAAATCGATCCTAGCACTTGCTAACTTTTCTGCAACAACATTAAACTTTCTATCATGGTGCACAATATTAAATGAGTCAAACATTTCAATCAAATCCTAGACTGCATGCTTGTATTGTTTCATTCTCTGATTTTTAGTAGCATACAATTTTCTAATCTACTTGACAATTAGTTCTGAATCTCCTTTGACAATGATATCCTTTACACCATATTTCCATGCAATTCTCAAACCCAATAATAGTGCTTCATATTTAGAAATTTTGTTAGTGCATTCAAAGTTGATTTTGAAAGAAAAAACAAACTCTTCCTGGCCTGGAGAAATCAAAACAATACCAGCACCATTTCCAAACTTGGAACAAGCTCCATCAAATAACAAGGTCCAAGGAAAACCTACTTGTTCAAGACATTTACATTGATCAATCTTGTGTTATTTTCCATCAGCAAATCCAACAAAGTTATTAGCATCTACATCAACATACAACACTTCATAAGAAGCATTATTGGGATCTTCAATGAGGTGCAACATCTTCTTCTCTCCATACATCTTTACAAGGATTCCTTTAATTAGAATGGTGGAAAAGACATATCCATCTGAACACTTCCACCAACACTTGCATCCCACTTTCTTGATAATAACATGCCCCATTTGGTAGGGAAATCAACAATAACAACATCAAGTTTCAAGTTCTTACCTGGATAAGCTACAAGTTGTACCACCAAACCTTTTACACATCCTACAACTGGAACCTCTCTAGAATCCATTGTAGTACACTTGCCATAAGTTGTTGTCACTTTAATGTTCAATTCATTCATGACCTCTAGAGGCATAACATTGCATGATGCTTTGGAATCAAACATACAATTGTGCAGTAGTCTGTCCTTAATAATCAGCATTGTAAAAAATGGATCAACATTTAATTGAGACTCAACCAAAGATGTTCCCAAGTAAAATTTAGGTGGTTCACCTATCTCCTCCAATGCTGGTGGTTTTTCTAGGTCTGCAATGGTTGGAGGAGGAGTGTCTACATTATTTATATTTCTACCTTGGGTACTCCTATCTTCTTCCAATCCCAAATACTCAAAGGCCCTCTTCTTGTGCTCAAGAATCCTAAGCAATTCAAAAATTGGAACAGAAATCTTGATCTGACTCAAGAATTGGGCAATGTCATAAGGAATGTATTTGGGAAAAGAAGCATTTGGAGAAATATTGACAAACTCATTGGATGACACAATATTTTTCACATTTTGGGCATGGGTGGGAACACCAGTTCTACTTGAGACAACAAGGCCTTTTCCAGATGCATCTTTCTTTGGAGTTTATTTTGGGATATTGGTGAGAACTAGGGTTTTTGGTTTGGCTTGAGGCCTTGCCCCTTTGACAAATTTATTTATTTTGTTATACTCTTTTTCTTGGGCAACAACAACATTCATTAACAGTTGTCTATCCTCTTCGATGGCTTCCTCCATCATACTTGTTAATCATTAGAGCTCTTAGGTACTTAAAATCATTATTAGGAAGCTAAAAATCTTGTACCATATCTATTTATAAAGTATGAGAGGGAGGAAGAAGAGGTACCTAGTGAATACAATCCCAAAAACTTGTAGTAGTTCTTGCACTTATTACTTCAGTTGAAGTTTCTCCTTGCTATGAGCTTGTAGAGAAATCCACCATGCATGCATCATCATCAGTGTTATCATCATCATTAGCTTCTTCAACTTTCTGATCTACTTCACATGGTGGGTGGGGTAAGAAACATTTGTCACACCAATCAATTTCATTTTTCTCTTCAACAACAAAAACTCTGGCATTTAGAGGATCAGGCACTACTCTATTTTCCCTAGCTTGGGGTTGTCTAGCTCCCATGGGTCCTTTACCTCTGTCATCGATCTCTGATCATTTCTAGGATGATTTACAAATCTGTCTTTTCCTTGTTGCCTATGCTGACCTTGAGAACCTTGTCTAATTCCTTTCTCTACCCTAGCTAGCTTGTAAGAGATTTCTTTGATAGCTCCGGCCAAAGTCTTTACAACTTCCTCAAGATCCATAACCTTACTTGACTGAGGCTTCTTTGGATTAACTAGCTTGATACCTTCCCTCTTAGGAGGCTTACCAACTTCTTTGATATTATTTTCAATCTGAAAATCCATGGTGAAGTCCTACCTCAATGTTGTTGGGTTTTTATCTCTTAAATAATAGGCAGCTTTCTTATCAAAAGCATCGAGTATTTTATCAAATAAGAAACATCACTTTACATTAGGATCACAGGCGAGTCTATTTAGAGTCTTATTGAACCTTGCATTGAAGTCATGAACAAACTCATTAGGATTCTTTTTTATATTTTCAAATTATGATAAAAGAAACCTAGGGTTTGTTTTATCTCCATACTGTAATCTAAAAGCGTTCTTCATTTCTATCCAAGAATCAATGGAATTATCTGGAAAATATTTATACCAGTCCCTTGCATCTTCTTCTAGAGTATGGATAAACAATTTAATGTACACATCCTCAAATTCTATTTCAAATTCCTCCATCATATTGACAAAAATCTTTAAGTGTTGATCCCCAGTAATGGCATTATTTCCTTGAAATTTAGGCAATCTATTTCTAACATCTTGGGGCACAACATTTGGATATCCAGCCATACCTCTGAAATCTATAGGACCAAAAGTGTTCACAACAAATAGAGGTCTAGGTGGGGGTTGGGCCATATTTTTTTGGGGAGGTGATCTTACAGGAGAAACAAAATGATGAGGAGTGAGGGGTCTGTGGAGCACAGGAATACAATTCTCAGAATGGATGTTCTCTAAAAACTCTATTTCTTGGAAGATCCTATCAGCTTTGGAGAATACAGGGATAGAATGAGATGAAAATATTTCAAATACAAAATAAGGACCCTCTCCAGTTGGAGAATTTGGATTTACAAAGAGACTACCTGATTCAGAAGAACTTGAGGAAGTATTGCAATCTTCAATCACAGGATGATTAGTTTCACCAATGGAGATCTCTTTTCTTGATGCTTGATCTCCAACAACCTTCCAAATTCTTCTTCCTTCTGAATTAGACTTTCCTAACTCTAGAAATAACCTTCTACTAGGGTCCTTGGCGAAGAAATATCTTCTTCCTTCTAGCTTTGCAGAGATTAATGACAAATCTTACTTGATATATGTTAAGACACTGGTATTTATTAAGAATTTAAACAACACAGAGTCACCACTAAGGATTTTCACCTTAGTTTGTGCAAATGCACTATGAAAGACCTATCAAATTTTTATCAATACCATATTCATGCAAAGATTATAAGATCTTCTCTTCTTCTACCTAAATTTTTCAATGATGATACAAACTTTAGTGCAATAACTGTATAAGCTAGAAATATTGCACTTAGAACTTACAAATTTGAAAAATTCTTATAGATCTAAACAAATAATGATGTTTCAGTAATGTATTAGCACATAACATGTGTAAGAAGTATTACCAGGGTCTGTATGTACTTGCATTTGTAAAATACTTCAAAGAGTCCCAAAGCAAGCATGTGTCATTCTTGTTGTTGACGGCCAAATGGATATGAAACAACAACAAATCAGCAAATTATCCCTAGGAACAATTTCATTCTAGTGTTGTTGATGGGCCAAATGGATATGAACTAGAAATAAATCAACAAATTATCCTCGGAAACAATTCCATTCTCGGTATTGTTGATGAGCCAAATGGATATGAACTGGCAACAAATCAACACATTGTCCCCGGAAATGGCTCCACAAGTGTTGGTATCCAATTTTTTTCACCTTTTCAAGATTAGAAGCATCACAAATGTGACATAGAGCTTAGATATAGATATATCATAATGTATGTTGTTGTGTAGCCGGGGATGAGATCTAAGCGGCCCTTTGTCACTCCCGGTTGTGGAGAGATGGATAACACCTTCATTAAGGATTTGATCTATCCTCACTTTGCTTTAATCCATGCCTTTCAACCACGGTGAGAGGACCCATTTTGTAACCTCTGATAGTGAAGGAGAATGAAGATATCCTTCTTTGCACAAATCTTAAAGGGGACCCTGAGAAAATATGATCAATGCACCAAAACTTAACTCTCACGAGTTGTCACTTTTAAAGAATGGTGATATTTCCCAGGACAAGGCTAAGGTTACTAAAGGCATTATGGAATCATGATTTCATATGCATATTTTGGTAGTAGAATTTATACATTTGTGGACACACAAGGCAAATAGGGGTAGTTCAAGATGGATTCATTATTTTTGAATAATTTTTGTTGGAGATTAAGTAGGATAAAATTGATTATACCAGATCTTTGAGAGACTTCACAACAATTGGAAAGCTAAATGATGACTTTGGAATAGCTAAAATATTCCTTCAACTAGAAGGTGTGCATCAATGGAGGCCCATATTTTCACGGTTTCACACAATCTCCAAGAATTTAACACGAAGGCTCAAGCTAAAGACTCAATAAAACATCAAATACCCCTAGTTCCTCATGCCTAAGATACACTCAAAGGCTTATAGACAATCTTTATAAAAAAATGATAGTGAAGTGATTTTAAATTGTTTATCTCATCACAGGATGAAGGCTCTTCTTGAAATGAAATTGAAAATGCCACTAAACTATCACGGGACAAGATCCTGTGATTCGGAGGGAATTTAACACAAGATTGCAATAGGAATAAGAAAAATTACTTATAGACATTTTGAAACAAAGTAGACACAAATTTCTCCAAGATTGACACAAATTAACTTGAAATTGATTAGATTCATCAGCAGGGGAAATTTTCTTTGAATAGTCTTAGATCTTGTCAATGGTTGTACACTCACAACCAACTTGACATGATTGAAATATAAAACATAGGAAATTAACAAGTTTCTCAGATTGGTCTCTCAGGAAGATGGGATCTCTCAAATTTTCTCTTAAGAATTCAACCCCGACCTTTTTCAAGAGTATTTGCATTGCATTTATACATTTCACTTGCTCACTCATTTGAAATTTTCCCCCCAAAAAGAAGAATATTCGAGGTACCTTTGCTTGTTACCAATTTGCCTCAAAAAGTGATGTTTAAAAAATTCACATCCAAAAGCTTCCAAGTGGGCCAATTATTAACCAATCACATTTTGCAAACCGTTGACTAATGACTAGGATCCCATGCCACAACTTTTTGGTATACCTTCTAATCATTCTAATTTTTTCATGTAATAAATCTCCATTTTAATCATTCTCTGTAGGCTCTGTATAGCTAGATCTAATAGGTAATACTTTTCACCCTCGAGGCAACACCTTTTTCATCTTTTACACCTACAACTTCCATCATTTCATCCTTTTCCCTCTCTTTCCTCTGCAACTCTACCCCGCATCCATATTCTCTAGTAATTCACATTTTTACAAGTGCTCGAGCAATTCCAATTTCAAAATATCAACCTTAAAAATTATTAGACTCACAAATTAAGTTCTAAATCCATTCAATGGAACTTTGTAGACAAAAATGACAAGGAATTTCATCAAAAATGATGAAAAATAGTGCGTATTCACATCTCCAGAAGTCTTGGAGAAAAATGGCAAAAAATAGGTGAAATGCACAACAACCATTGATTTTTCACCTTCTCAACTCTAGATTAGAGTCATCCATGTGTTTTATTGGTGAAACTACAAAGGTGAGGTACAGTGGCACATTTTCAAACAAGCATAGGCCTTCCACGTGCCCTGGCCCAAGAAAAACACCTTTTAGCCTTTGAATAAGTCTTAGTAAAAGAGGAGCCAGTGGCAGCCTCAACATGTTGCCTTGGTGCACCTTTGGTATGGTCCTCAAAAGTGGAGACCCTAAATAGGTGTGGTCCCTCCAAATGTCTCAGTCTGATAAAGTTGTTAAAAAAATTAAAGGATCAATGGAAGGTGCCATGTGTCTAGGGTTTGAGATAGTTTTCCTTGGTTGTTGAAAAGTCCAAGCAAGGGCAGAGTGAGTGGAAGCCTCCAAGTGTCCTCCTAGTGCTTCTTCAAAATAAAATTTAGGGTCGGTCCCCAAACAGGTGTGGTCCCTCCATGTGTCCCAAGCCTTAGAAAATTGGTTTGAAAATTTTAAGTATAGAGTGGAGCCGACTTGGAAGCCTCTACGTGTCTCCTCGGCACAACTCCAAGGTCAAACAAAAAGGTGAATTTTCAGATGAGCACCAACCCTCTACGTGGACAAGCTTTGAGTTGAAATGGGCCTTAGATTTTCAAAGTTCCCCTTGAGCCACATCCAAATAGAAAGGGACACGTTTCCACGGATGCTCGGATGTAAATTTTATAAGGAAAACACACTTATCAAACCATAAAATGCGGGGAAATCACCATTTGCACCCAAAATGAATCTTTCTTTAAGGACAGATATTTTGGAAATGATATAAGGCCCAAATGTGATCCAACGAGCTGCATCTAATCAAATAAGACCATGTTTCCACATATATTTGGGACAAAAATTGACAGGGAAAACAAAACGTGATTATGGAAAACGAAAGGAAGGGAAAAAACCTGATTTTTCGCCTAAGTTACAAATTCTTTCACATGGACAGAGGAATGAAAAACAACTCTAGATTTAAAGTGATCCTCGACCAAAGGAAGGGACTGATCATGGAAACCAAATGGAGGACATATTTTTCATGCATCAATACAGGGAGATAGAAAAGACAACAAAGCCCGCAAATTGAAGAATTTCAAGGACAAATGGGGTGAGATCAAATTGAGCACCAACAGGGACAACATTGAGGATAGAGAGGTGATAGGACTAGAAATCCTTATAGAAATGGAACAAATAGTTAAAATTATTTGTGAAAGTTTGAAGGAAGTTGTAGATAGGCAAAGAGTTATGCAGACTTAAAGCTAGTTGATAAGAAATTTGAACTTGGTGAGAAGGTATTTCTTCAGTTAAACCGAAAAATAGGTCTATAACTTTTGGCAAGGTTGTCAAGTTATCACATTGTTATGTAGGACCATTTGAAATTATTGAAGTAATCAACCTTGTAGCTTATCGTTCACTTTACCTCCTACTTTATCACAAATGCATGATGTTTTCCATATTTATTTTCTTAAGAAATACATTTCAAATTTGTCACATGTGTTGAATTGGAATTCCTTGTAGGTCTAAGACCTAGGAATAATCGTGGTTAAGCCCATTTGAATTCTGGAAACTCACTGTTGAACTTAATAAATCATGAAATAAGTCAATGTAAGGTCCAAAGTGGGACCAATTTAACAAATAAAGTGTAACCTGGGAAAATCTCGAAGATATGAGATCTGCTTTTCCACATCTGTTTGTTTGGAATTGATTATGAAAATTGTTAAAATCTGAAAAATTTATTCATGTTTTGATGATAAATCTACCGGACATGGGTAGTTCTTGAACTATTTAATAGTTATTGTAATCTGTTTTAAAATTTGAATTTCTCAAATCTAGCTCTGTTATGAACATATGTATGAAAGGAAAATAATTAATATTTATCCTAAACATTAATGGTTTGATTAAATTAATCATCGGGACGATGATTCTTTTAAGGAGGAAGGTATGTAACGTCTTTGGCATGGCTATTACTATGATGACTTGCACATTTGACATTATAAACATTGACATGTGATTTGTCCTAGGAAGGTGTATTCTTTTGACATTTGGAAATCATGTTTACAATGGATAAGTTATTATTGTTTAGAAATTCATACTTGTTGTAATTCTATTTACTTGGAAATTAAGTCATTTTTCTATGTGATCTGCAAGTTGTGAACCTGTACTTTTGTGTTCACATTTAACATATGTTAACAACACCTTGAATTAATTCCATTGATCTAAGGTATGCTTGATTACTCTTTGTTTATCATCTTGATAACTGTCATTCTAAAATGAAAGGTAATGAGGAAATGAGCTATGTTTTGTTATAAATTTTATGGACCCGGCTTCATGTTTCCTTACTTGGCATCATGCTGCAAATGGTGAATTGGACCTCCTTTACAAATGCTTTATAAATTTGAACAATGTGAGGAGATTAAGGATCATTCTAGGCTACTAAGGTAAATACTTTATCCTACGTCGGAATGGTTGATGCTATTCGGATCTGACCTACATTGTAATGTTCTATCCTATTTGGATTTTAACCTAAGGTAATAAGACCTACCTAGGACCTATTACTAAATTACTAAGGTATATGCCTTAACCTAAGTTGTAATGTCCTACCCTATATGGATTCTAACCTAAGGGTTATAACCTAACGTAAGATGTTATGTTAATGTAACCTAAACAAATACTAAACCAAATGGGGGACCTAAGGGTTACATGGCAAGTGGGAAGTTGGTGGTGATGGTTTCTAAGGTATTTATGGGGATTAATTTTATATCCTTACATCTTTAAACCTACCAAGTTTGGTGGAGGCATGGAGAGATAGTGGAATGCCTAGTTGGCATTATTGCTAAAAATAAAATACATGCAAATTTTTGAAATACAGCTCACCAAGTTTGAAATGACGGTGGCATGAGGAAAGAGGAGGGAAAATGGCATTCATGGAATTAATGACCTCGGTCATGGTGAGAAAACCACCTAGGAAAGGTGTGGATTGGATTTTGTGGGAAGTTGTTCTTTTTGGTTTTTCACTCTACATGAGGGTTCTGGTTCTTTGAACCAACAATTCTATTTTTGATCCTTTGTGATCTTTGGCATCTTTTGAGCTATTTTTGAACCTATGGAAGTATAAGGGAAGAAGGAATAGTTTTTGTTGGTGTTTTTTGGAACGAAGAGAATACGGAAACTCAACTGGAATTATTTTGCAAATCAAATGGAAACTCTATCAGGCATGATAGGCTCTTCTTATTAAATAGTTCTACTTTTTACTAAATGTCTTCATTAAAAGAACTGTGCTCTTGGAAACAAATAGGTTTTGTTGAAATGTTTATTTTGTATTAATGCTCGTATAATTGTTGTATACTTTTACTTGAAATCGTTGTTGATAAAATAATTTTAGGATTTGTGCCTTGTTGGAAAAATGAACAATTTTGGCTTTAACTCTTGTTTAGAACCAATGTTACTAATTCTTGTATACTTACATTGACGGTCTGCAACACATTAGAGGTATGCATTGTTGATAAAATATTCTTGTAATTTTTCCCTTTCTTAGAAGAATGTAAGAAAGGTGACATCCTTTGCATTTCTTGAAGTTGTTTTCAATTTGTGTTACTCTTGTTTAATCCTTTTCTTATATGGTTGTTTGGAATATACATTTTTGTGAAATCAATCTTGTTGGAAATAACAGTAAAGAAATATTACTTTTTATTGTGCTTGGGATGGATAAAATCTGAGAAATCATGTGTATCTGTTTGAAACATTTGGTAGAATTTCTTCTATGGAAGGATTTCATTTCGAATTTGTTCTTCCTTGCTCGAAATTTGATAAATTACGATATAGCTTCTTCTGGAACTATTTGATGGCATTTTGGGTTTACCCACCTGTACATTATGATATAGTTGGTTACTGAAGTAATGGCTTATCTTAAATGAACTAGGATGAAGTTCAATTTTGATTAACTTAAGGAAATGAGTTACATTTTTTTGGTTAACTCTTCTCCTTTAAGTTTGATTTCGAATATATTTTGGGGGTTATATCTCTTTCTTTGTTCCTCATTATGTTCGAACTGGTTGGGTTATTCCCTTTCTTATCAAAATAGTTCCTTTTATCATCGGGAATGGTATAGACTTGATCAGTAAATCTTGTATTTTATTTATGTAAGGGATGAATAAGTGTTAATAATAGTGTTTGAAGCTAATAACGTTGGATGAAATTGAATATACAATGTTGATTGATACTTCATATATAGAAATTTGCTGAATTCAATTGAATATCTCTTTTTAATCATAGCTAATGTAATGTCTACTTTGTTGTTGTTATTGCTAATACTTTGGGAAAATTTCATCTTCGTTATCTAACTTGCATGTGGCGATCGTATATTTTGATCCTGTTGAATAGTTTTTATGTTTTCAATATTTAATAAGAGTTAGGGATCTCTTAATCGATCCATGATCGAGTTCTTTCATTCGATGTGTAATTATTTTTTTGGTAAAGGATAGAGGGGCTTTCTCTCATCCTTGTTGATTGACGTTCTTCTCTCTCTTATCCGAGTTAGGGTATTTATCACTATTTTCTTAGAAATATGAGGGGAATTATATTTTATTCTTTCTCTTCTTAGGTTTTTGAGTACAATGTTGTTTTCGTTGAGCTCTGAAGGATGAATTAACTTGTTTCTCTTCTCATCTATTCACTTTTCTCTCATCTATATTAACCTTGTTGAAACTAAGTGGATAATTAGAGGGAAAACCTACACTTCTTCTTATCCTTGAACCAATAATTTGAAATTGGATTTGAAATAGGGTTACTACAACAATTAAGGGAACTCTTGCTTTAGGATGTTGTTGATTCATCCTAAATTCCATCCTTAAAGGTTGAATGAATTTGGTCTTTGATATTATATGAAGAATTATGTTAAGCTATGTGTTGGAAAGAAAATTTATCGGTGGAAAAACTTATGGATTTCTTTCCAACGATTTGGGAATCTACGTCCCTCTACTTAGCCAGTGTAGCTTCCATATATGCATGTGCATGAAAAGGTGGATTTTCGTGGTGGCCTTTAGACCAGGGATCCAACAGGGACACTCCACTAACCCTTTGGAAAACCTTGTAGATACCTACAAGAGAGGAATTTTTCTGAAAGTGGGAAAGGGAGTGAGAAAAGAGGTAGGGGAACTAATGCTGCAGGTAGAAAATCAGATTCTTGCACACACACAAGTTAGAAACTTTAACACATGCATATATGAGAAGAAACAACCCTGCAAATGGCAACAAGATGAGATGAGATAGCGAACTCAAAGTTTCTAAAATATCCTCATCAAAGAGGCTACAAACTCCTTCTTGTATTAATGCTTAACCAGAAGTTGTACATAATGTGGGAATGGAAGAAATTTGAGAATGGAGGAAAGTAGAAGAAGATGGCTATCTCCTTTGCTTTCTCTAAGTACAATGCACTCGTGAGTTTACAAGATCAGTTTCCAACCCTTTGAAATGGGAATGGCTTTACAATTTATAGAGTAGACTTGACTCCTCATCTTCCTCATGACCTTTCAAATACCTTAATATGACTTAAGGTTGTTCATATTCCAATTTAAATATTTAAGTCCCTTTTATAATAACAAGGTGACTTAATTTACATTATATTTCTAAAGTCACTTAAGTCATATTAAAAGTGCAACCTCAACCCAAAAATATAACGATTGAAGAGAGAGAGTGTCATATGAGGAGCAAAGAGAGAGATAGAGAGAGAGAGAAAGAAGAGGAAGAAGAAGAAGAAGAATTATGCCGAAGGATGAGTTGCTGCAGTGGACTTGGCTCCATTCTTTGACTGTTCTCCACTTCATGATCCTAAGAAGGATTCCAACCTGTCCACTTTGGCTTCATATCTCCCTTCAGTAAAATCAACTTACTATTTTTAGTAAGTGTGAGAAATCAAGTTCCCGATCTTGATTGGATGTTGCGGCTCAGTTTTCTTCTTTCTCCCTGCGTTCCTCATTCTTTCTAGATCAACTTTCTATTTTTAGCAACTACTCGAGGGCCCACTTACTTTTTTAGTAAGTGAAAAAAATGTTCATTCTGGTGAATTCTCGGTTGTAGTACACCCGCAATGTCTTCGTCTCCTTCATATGTTATTTTGTTGATGACTTTCCCAAAATAGTAGTTCCTATGTAGTAGACTGCTAGTTTTAGAAAGTTGTCTTACGGGAGTCGGATTGACATGGAATGAAATTTTTGATATGGGTTTTTTTCCCAATATCACCCCTCTGTAATTTCGGGCCCACACGCTTAATAGTCCAGGAGATTTTAAAGTCTTAAATTTCAGACACAGCGGTGCTTCTTGATGCGTGACCATAAATGGAGCTCAAAATTGCAGGTCTGGTTTTCTCCTTCATTTGTAAATAAAATTATATATTTGATATGCGTTTTTTGTTTTGATGCTTCACGTGAAATTCTACTTCGTTTCGCCCAAGGGTTTGACGAGAAATTGGATTTTGTCTTCATTGAGCTAGAAGTGGTATTTCTTCACTTTAGATGTTCTGTTGCACGAGAGGAGGGTTTGAAGGTGTCTTCTTGATGACCTTGGGTAGAGGAATGAAAAGAAAAATATATCTTGCTGTTTCACGCATCCGTTTGGGAGATTTCTTCAACTTCTCATTTCATGGTTATCGAGTTTTCTCCTTTTTCTCCTTCTATATTCTTTGTTTCTACTTCTTAACTTGATGAGAATTCCTTCGAGACCTGAAAATCACTTTGGGAAATGTGCTTCAGTGTTTGGTTGGTTTATGTGGACATGGTGGATATGGTTTAGAGCAATAATGGTGGACCGGGTGTCTGGATAATCATGCAAAGAGCTATGACAATGTATGAAGCTGTGAAGGAGAAATGAGGGGGAAGAAATGACTAAGTGTTGGTTTTAAAATTTTCAAAACATGAACATGTAGGGTATGGGTGAATTTTTATGTCCCTAGTTTCCCTAACCTTAGGGATGTGAGGGAGATCAATCTCCACGGTGGTCAAGGTGATGCCATGTGTCCTCAATCCAATGCCGGGGGATGGATGCTCCAAAAATGCACTTGGGGCTCAAATTTGGTCACGTGGGTTTCCAGAAGACTCATCATAGGGGTTGGGTGAATATTTCAATGTCTTATTTCCCTCACCTCAAGGAAATAAGGGAAATCAGTTTCCACGGTGGTCTGGAGCTTACATGTGGCACCCGATCCGATGGTAGTGAATGGATGCTCCAAAATGCACCTAGGGGCTAAAAGTCGGTCACGTGGGTGTCCAGAAGACTCCCTAAAGGGGCTGGGAAAATTTTTAAAGGTCTGATGTCCCTGAAATCAGGGAAATCAGTTTCCACAGTGGTCCTAGAGCTGACACATGATACCCAATCCAATGATAGAGAATGAATGCTCCAAAAAATGCACTGCATGATTGAATCTGTTGAGTCTGGAGGTCATATGAGGGTCCAAGAGGTCACATGGTGGATGGGAAAAATTTTCCATGGTTGGTGTACCTAACCTCATGGAAATTTGGGACATGAAATCCCACCAGGATCCTGGTGCTGACATGTGTCCTCCCATAAAATGACTAAGTCTTGAATTGCCTTTGAGAGGGTAACTTGGAATGATGATAACTTGAGCTCCTGGTGGAATTTATTGGTGAAATTTTATATGATCCTAACTAGAAATGGGATTTTAAATCCAATGATAGGGGTATAACATCTTGATTCATTCATCTTATCCCTGAAAGAGCTGATTTTTTATTTGAGACTCCACTTATACTTGATAAAAATTGCCTGTCAATCCTATGCACCAAAGTGTTGTGAAAAATATTATTTCACCATAATGTAGGTATTTAAATCCTATTTCTGGTGATGTTTTTTTACTTCTAACTCCATCCAGAGCTCTCGAAATATTCTTTTGAATTCCAATAGTTGTTTTAGACGTATGTACTACTTAGGCTTGTGAACCCTAATTTTTCTCAAAATGCACCAAGTTTCTCAAAACTTCCCAAAATCTTCCAAAACCATTTCCATGATGTTTTAAGGTCTTAAATTCACCTCCATGTTGACTATTACCCTTTTTTCCACTCCATGGTGGTTGGTCCAGTCCTAGGAAGGCCAGTGATAGCCCTTTCCAATACTACCAAAAGATAACATCTTTTCAGAACTTCTAAAAGCACCTGGAGGGAATGAATAGACTTTCCTAAATCACCCATGGGAAATTTTTTAAATCAAATAGGAGGTAACAACACTAACTAATTTGACTGGTGTTCCTGGAATGATAAAACATGAAAATTTCTGTATAGGGGTATAGTTTTCATGCTTGGAAATTGTCAATTTCCTTGTTACACATTTGCACGACAACAATTGGCTCTAGCTTGGGGACATGACATGGACTGAGCATAGTGAATACATGACATGGGAATCCAAAATCTCAATTTTAGACCATATAGTTTATTAACCAGTGCCTTATCCATTGGGCCCTATGGAGTCATGTACAACTTACAAGAGAGAGAGAGAGAGATAAGAAGGAAACACACACGCACACGAAAAGGATGGAAAGGAAACACACGACACACAACAAGAAGGGAAACACACACAACAAAAATGGAAAAACACCTAATAATCACCTATAGAACAGGGCAAGGGACAACCCACTTTCACTAAAGCACTTTCCATTTCTCAAAAGTTACCCATAAGTGGGCAACACTGAATGATGTTGTTCTGTAAATCCTGTTGATGGGTTCTAGAAAGTAGCCTCCCCTCCTCAATTGTTTATAGAAGCCAAGTGCTTCCATGATTGTCCTTTTAATTTATAGGAGTGATTCCATGTGAACTTCTTGATGCTCAAGTCCTTTCTTGGAAATTCCACTACCTTCATGTTCTTTGAAGTCGGTTTCATAGTGCCAGTTGCCTTCTATGTTTATCGATATAGCTGATTCTCCATCGAGCATCTCATTGCTGCCCCAAATCTGATTTTCATTCCAATTCCTTGAATCTTCTAAGTTACTTTATTTCCCGAGTCTATGTTCATTGACATCCTTTTCATGAGAAACCTCATACTTATCCTTTTCCTTCACTCCACTGCGAGGTGCTTGAGTACTGATGGAAGGATTAGATGCAAACTCATACTTTTATTGTATGTCGATGGCACTAGTGAAGAGATCAAGAATCAGCTCCATATATTTTGCAACTTATATTGCATCTAATATTTCTTGCATGAAGTTATGATTCATCATTTCCTACAACTCCTCTTTATACGCCTTTGAAGAATATTTATCTTGTAGCTCAAGGAAACTATCTAGAGGGATTACCTCATCATTTTGGGAATCGTTACACTCTACTGATCCTTCATTGAAAATATCTTCATATTCAGAGGTCTCAAAACTCTTTTCTTTAGTTTCTTTATCATGGAAAGGTTCTTCTTCTTCAAATGGGAAAGAAAACACCTCAATTTCATCATTGTATCCATCAACCATTGGTTTGAGAGGGACATCATATTTCACATCTTTCTTTGTTTCAACATATCCAACCTTCACATTGGTTGAAGCATCTAATTCAGCTTCATATTTGTCTTGCATATTCATGGCTTTCTTTAGGAATTCAAGACTTGTCTTAGGGTCTTCTATATCTTCCATGGATCTTAGTAGTCCTTGTATGGAAATTTATTTCAAGCCTTTCAAAGGATCATTGTAAGATGATTTTGTCTCTCCATAGATGGCCTGACTAAGATCATCTTCATCCCCAAATGGGAATGATAATAACTCCTCATCTTGGAAAATCATATAATCTGATTTATCTTCTTGAAATTCATCGAGAACCATCTCCTCTTCCTCATGGTCTGCATCATCTAGTGATTCGAGGCTGTCGTCTTGTAACTCAAATCTCCTCAATGCTTCTTCAAAGTCCAAATATCTCTAGGAAGGCATGTCTGGACCTATCAAGATGGGGATATCCTCTTCTTCCTCGGTTGTCACAAAGTGATTCATCCACCTACTACCCTGGTACAAAATGTTAGCTTCTGGGCTTCTAGAATTTTGTATCGTGTACCTCATCTTCTTTTTGGGAATTAATTTCTCCATGTCTCCCTTCACTGGTATGGTTTTGGATGACCAATTCATCTAAATTTTACCTCCCAAGTCTCGGTAGAAACTTCTACTTAGCAACATTCTAAATGAGGCTGGGACATCAGCTACCAAAATCATCACTGAAATCTTCTTGTCTGGAAATTTGGCGAGAGACACCTGTGTATCTTTGACCTTCCCTACAAGTGGGACCTTTCTCAACTCCAAAGAGTAACAAGAGCCGCTAGGTGGAGTCATGGTAATTTTGAGAGCCTTGGTGACCTTCAAAGGCATCATGTTGTATGAGGCACCAGAATCTATTATGCAATTGTTCAATACATATTCTCTAACAAGAAGGGAAACATAGAAAGGTTCAACTTTATCAGTCTTTGATGCACTCAGAGAAAGCATGTTCTGTGAGGGAGTTGTAGGTGGGTTTGGTAGTATTATTTTAGGATGATGAGCTACATCATTGGTTGTTAGACTACCACTCCTGATATATTGAATGAACCTCTCAAATTGTTCAGGATGAGTCCACAAATATTCGGTTTCAGTCTGCACTTTGGCCTTGTTTGCATATTCTATAAATTCAAAGGGAGTAGATGTGGAGAAGGGGGTGAAGTAAATTATTTTAGAGTTTGGATAGGCTTGGGAGCAAGAATTCTGAGGGATGGATGGTATTTTGAATGACACACTAGGAGCTTTCAATGTATTAGATTTTACAGGGGTAGATTTAGATTTAGACTTGGAAGAGAAATTAGAAAGCTTACTTGGGATTACAGGAGTCTTCTTACTTTATGCTACGGGGTTTGGCTCTATCATCACCAATCGGCACTATGATAATTCTTCACGGGAACTCCTCGTCTTATGATTATTTACTAATGCCATGACCTTTAGTTTTGTGGATGTAATCTGGAAACAAAACAACAACATAACACAAGAATACCATCGACTATGATAAGACGAAATGATGAAAAATCTGAAATATCAAAGTAAATGATAATATTAACATGAAATTGTTACAATCTCACCCATGAGGTACTTCAAGTGTTATTGACTTCACTTTCCTTACACCAAGACTATGGGAGAAACTTTACAATTACACTTCTTAATGGCTTCTTCAACACACCTTTAAACTGATGGCTTCCTTCGCACACTTCCTATAATATTTCTCACTACTTCCTTCTATGCTAAATGAGGGGGGTGGCCTCTCTATTTATAGAACTTCTAGGATTATCCATCTTATCTCTAAGATAGGATAAGAAATCCACTCTGACGAATCATATTCCATACCTTAACTCTTATCTGTACATGTAAGCTTATCTTTTAAGATAAGATAAACCTTATCATTTTACATGGGTTCCACATTTTTAGACTTTTTACAAATAAAATACACAAAATATTTATGACCTCACTCCTTGTCCTTATTACCAATATAATATTTCTAATTCCTAATCATGTAGACCCTACTTCTCTAATTACCCAAACTTTGACATTTTAACATTACTGGACCACTTACGACAAATATTTACTTTTTACAACATTCCTATTGTACTTTGACTATTACCGTACTCCACATTATTGGCAACACCGTACTGATGGTGCCGTTATCTTCTATCAAATGCTACTACTAATTATACTTAACAACATCCTATTCCTAATACATACATTAATGAAATAGAAATTATGGAGGAAAATTTTAGTGTCGACATCTTCCCCCTTCCTAGCTTCTACTCCGTCCTCGGAGTAGACTCTTCTGGTGCTTGTAAAATCTTCAACTTGTCGTGGTTGACCCGTTTTGTAATGGGAGTGCCATCCATTCCTCCGGTCAGTGCATTACCATTTTCATGCATAGCTGCTATTTTGTAGGGCCCCATCCATTTTGGAAGAATTTTTCTCTATCTTCTTTTTTTGTATCTAGAATCATATACTAGAACCAAGTCATTCACATAAAATGGAGACCACCGGATCTTTTGATCAAAGTATTCCTTCTGCTTTATTTTCTTCTTATGGCTTGTATCCTTTGTTATTTCTCTCATTTCCTCCAGAGTAAATGAAGATGTACCAACCTTTCTTTTCTTGAATCACTTTCATCCATCCTTTCATTTTCATAACTCTCACAGTGGGAACATCAAACTAGGAAGAAGCTGGATCAATGCCATAAAGCCAACCAAATGGGAGTATCCTGTTGCTGACTTTGATGTTGCCCTATATGCCCACAATGCTACATGAATCCTTTTATCCCATTTATGTACCTGCAAGGCTGCATCTTTTGCTAGAATTTGACACAACACAAAAAAATTTCGTTCCACCTGTCCATTTGTGCTTGGCTTGTATGTTGTTTCCTTCCTATGCTTAATAGAAAACTTATTGACTAGGGCTTCTACCACCTCATTAATGAAGTGGCTTCCTTGATCTATTACAATTTCTAATGGGCAACCAAATCTGGTGACAATGCGTTCATACATGAACCTTGCCACTTCATCCATGGAAGTTGTTTTCAATGGCCTAGCTTCAACCCACTTGGTTAAATAATCTGTGGCAACTACAATATACTTATTTTGGTGTGATGTAGTTGGAAGTGGACCTACAATGTCTATTCCCCACTTTTCAAAGGGACCAAGGGGAAGAATAGGGCATAATGGAGCTGATGAAGTCTTACGGTTACCATGCGTTTGACAAATATCACATGTCTTACAATAATTATAACAATCTTTAAAAAGAGTGGGCTAGTGATAACCTACATCCAAGATCCTTCTTGCTATAAGTTGTCTAGAGAAGTACCCTCCACATGTACCATTGTGGAATTCTTCTAGCAGTTCCTTCCCTTGATCACGTCCAACTGCCCTCTTATCTTTGTCCATCGGTCCTATTCGAAATAATACTCCATGCGAATAGAATATGGATGGTAGCTTGAGTAATCTTTCTCTTAGTCTTTGCATTGGCACCATCGAAACTTGAATTCATTAAGATAATTCCAAATATCTATGTATTCACTAGGGATTGTGTCGAGGATAACAATGTTTGCATCGGGAAATCATCATCATCACAAGATGATCCTAAACCATCATAGGCTCGAGAGAGTGCATCTACATTGACATGCTTCTTTCCTAGCCTATCTATAATATCAAATTCAAATTCTTGTAGAAAAATTATCCATCTTGCTATCCTCCCTGATGGGTTAGGCTTATTTACAATATATTTTAGAGCTTGATGATCTGTTACAACTAGAAATTTTTTCCTAGCAAGTAATTTTTAAACTTCTTTACAAAGAAAATGATAGCGAGCCTCTTTTTCGATTCTGATATAATTTACCTCAACCTTTGCTCATTTGTCTACTCCCAAAGTAAATTGGATGTTTATTCCCATTTTCATCCTTTTGGCTCAAAGTACTTCCTAGTGCTACATCTAAGGCATCAGTGTACACAATGAATGGCTTGCTCCAATCTGGATTCTTCAAAACAGGTGAAGACACCAGGGCTTCCTTTAGTTGTCCAAAAGCTTCATGCGCCTTATTTCCTGGTTCATAAGTAACATCCTTCTTCAAGAATTGGGTTAGTGGTTGTGTAATCTTTGAGAAATTCTTGATGAACCTTCTATAGTAACCCACATGGCCTAAAAATGATCTCAACTTACTTCTATTAATAGGAAATGGTAAATCTTTGATTTTGAAACTTTATCGGATCGTGCAATACCATCTCTAGATCTGACATGCCCTAACAAAATGCCTTTAGAACATCCAAAGACACACTTTGTAGGGTTTAGTGAGGCTTGTGCTTCATCTAACCTTTGAAATGTTGTCTCCATTTGGTGCGAGTGGTCCAAATTACTCCCATAGATGCCAAAATCATCCAAAAGTACTCGATGAAGGTGCGAATGTAGGGTTCGAACACCCTATTCATCAAACGCTTTGGAATGTTCTTTGGAGCATTACACAACCCAAAAGGCATAACTCTATAAACAAACGTTCCCCAAGGAGTGGTGAACATGGTCTTGACTGATCTTTCTTTGCTATACGAACTTGGTTGTAGCTGCTATATCCATCAACAAAACTATAGCACTCCTGGCCAGCTACTTTGTCCAAGATCTGATCTGAAAATGGAAGAGGGTAATGATCCTTCTTTTTGCCTTATTGAGCTTCTGTAATCAACACAAATGCGTAGCTTCCCATTCTTTTTTATTGAGATCACAATGGGAGAAACCCATTACGAATTCTCCATAGCAAATATGAATCCTGCATCAAGCAACTTATCTATTTCTTCTTTTACAGTCTTGGAAAAATTAGGATTCATTCTATATGGCATTTGCTTTATGGGCTTAGCACCATCTACCACTCAATACAATGTTCTACCCAACTTACTTGATGGAGTTCCTTGTAATCAAAAGTGAATAGGTGTATGTACCTTGAAAGAGCTGGAGGTAGGATTCCTTCTCACTCTCCATCACAAGCATCACCAATCTTTATTTTTGGAGACGATCATCAACTTTTTCTTGAGATAATTTTATGGGGTCATGAGTTGGTGTGGATTTGGAAGGATATCTATGATTGAAACATCCACCTCACTTTCTTCATCTTCGGTGTCCACTTCACTTGGTACTAGAGTAATCGAGAGGATGTCCAATCATCGGTTTCATCACTTGAATCCACGAGTTCTTCTTTATGATGTCGAGGATCGGGTTTATCTTCACCCTCTCTCTACCACGTCCAAGTGTCATGAAACCTTCATTCCAGGTAGTTTCTTGCATGAACTCTCCTTAGCCATGGTCTTCCCAAAGCACGTTGGAGTGCACTGCAGTACCATTTTTCATCACACTGAAAGTCTACCACACATACAACACCCATAACAAATATTGCCACATTTGAAACAACACCTTTTGGTGTAGTTTTTCCTTATTTGATGAACTTAACATAAGTGTTGAAGGGAGATCAATTTTAAACCCAACATATTCATTACTGAGACTCGGTCATTACATTAATTGCAGCACCTTCATCAACTAAGACATCATGAATTGAAATACCATTACATAATACCTCAGCTTGTGGAGCATAGGGATCCACCTCTACCTCCAAAACAGGGACCTCAACCTCCTTCCTTCGTCGAGCATTGAGTCCACTTCACAACTCCCGCCTCTTCTCAGAAGACATAGCCAAGAGTTGACCATATGTAATATTTGCAGGCCTTTTGGACAGATCTTCCAAGATGGAGTATGGTCCTTGCCCCTGTGAAATCAGAAAATCCTGCACACCCAACTTTCTTCTCCTATGTTTCTTACTAGTTTCTTCTTTCATCTTCTTAGGATCATTTCCATCTTGATTATCTTTTTATTTCTTTCTTTTTGTTACAAACACATCTACTTCATTATTTCTGCTCTTATCTACTACATCAAAAGAATTCACAGGTACTTTTCCTTTATCATTATCTCCTTTACCAGATGTAGAAGCTCTATCTGGACAATTATACTTATAATGACCCTTTTTATAACAACCATAACATACAACTTCAGAAATATTTCTTTTTGGACCTCTATCTCCTCCTTGAGAACTAAATTCCTTTCCTTGAAGAAGATTAATAGTTAACTGACCCATCTTTTTGAGCAAATCTTCATACTTAGTAGATGTACTAGGAGAAATATTTGTGCTCACCGAGAGTGGTTGTGGATTCTGGACCAAAGGTACTGGTGTAGGCTCTACTTTAGCAATAATTTCTTTGGGCTCCTCTTCCATGCTTTCTTCTTGCCTTCTTGCAATCTCCTTTGCTTGTTCAATGGTAGTTGGGTGGTCATACTTCACTCGTTGTCTGATCTCTAGCTTCATCCCAAGAATGAAGTGCTTACAGAGGAGATTATCC
The DNA here is from genome assembly GCA_018340775.1 of Taxus wallichiana var. yunnanensis. Lineage (NCBI taxonomy): Eukaryota > Viridiplantae > Streptophyta > Pinopsida > Cupressales > Taxaceae > Taxus > Taxus wallichiana. Next base: position 70,711,524 of record CM031234.1, on the reverse strand, counting down.
ACGCTATTCATCAACCCATCCACTAATCCTTCCTTCTAGATCTGGGCATCGAGCTTCCTCCTTAGCTCTAGAACACGAGCATGATAATCCCTTATCTTCTCCTTCTCTCCTTGGGATAGCTTTGTGATCTCGATAATGAGATCTACATATTTCTGTTGTTCACTAAATTCTTCAAGAAAACTTTCAGTTAATAAATCCCATGAATTTTTCACATTATCACCTAGTGTTTCAAACCACCTAAGTGCTGAACCATCCAAAAAGGTAGGAAAAAATTCAGTCCATTGTTCCCTTCTTATAAGGCCATTACAAATACAAGATCGCTTAAACTCTTGAATGAAAGAAGAAGCATCTTCATTAGATTGAGCTGAAAAAATAGGAATCTTTCCCATTTTCAAAAGTAACCACCATGAAATACCAACCCACAAGTACAATCAACAAGACTTATGTGCACAAATAATTAGAATCACTATACTAGAAAGTGACTTTACACCTTTCTACTGATAAAATAGAAATGACCATCTATAAACTATGGTAAAACTTGACTTACTCGTGGTAAAAACTTTCTTGTGGTAAACACTATTCACGGTAAAAGTGAAGTTCTTTGCGGTAAATACTATTCACGGTAAAAGTGACTTTCTTTGCGGTAAATACTATTCACGGTAAAAAGTGACTTTCTTTGCGGTAAATACTATTCCCAACAAAAATGGCTTTACCATGGTAACTACTATTCATGGCAAAAATGACTTTACCATGGTAACTACTATGCACAGATAAAAACAAGGTTACCCTCCATTGATTTTTGACTAAGTGGGAATATCTCTCCGGAAAATCCACCAACGAGGAATGGTCACGGCAAGCGGAACCAAAATGTCAACACCAATCCGGCACTATGATAATTCTTCACCGGAACTCCTCGTCTATGATTATTTACTAATGCCTGACCTTTAGTTTGGTGGATGTAATCTGGAAACAAAACAACAACCTAACACAAGAATACCATCGACTATGATAAGACGAATGATGATGACAAATCTGAAATATCAAAGTAAATGATAATATTAACATGAAATTGTTACAATCTCACCCATGAGGTACTTCAAGTGTTATTGACTTCACTTGCCTTACACCAAGACTATGGGAGAAACTTTACAATTACACCTCTTAATGGCTTCTTCAACACACCTTTAAACCGATGGCTTCCTTTGCACACTTCCTACAATATTTCTCCCTACTTCCTTCTATGCTAAATGAGGGGTGGCCTCTCTATTTATTGAACTTCCGGGATTATCCATCTTATCTCTAAGATAGGATAAGAAATCCACTCTGACGAATCATAATCCATACCTTAACTCTTATCTGTCATGTAAGCTTATCTTTTAAGATAAGATAAACCTTATCATTTTACATGGGTTCCACATTTTTAGACTTTTTACAAATAAAAGACACAAAATATTTATGACCTCAATCCTTGTCCTTATTACCAATATAATATTTCTAATTCCTAATCATGTAGACCCTACTTCTCTAATTACCCAAACTTTGACATTTTAACATTACCGACCACTTACGACAAATATTTACTTTTTACAACATTCCTATTGTACTTTGACTATTACCGTAATCCACATTATTGGCGGCACCGTCTTGTGGGCGTCGTTATCTTCTATCGACGCTACTAATAATTATACTTAACAACATCCTATTCCCAATACATACATTAATGAAATAGAAATTATGGAGGAAAATTTTAGTGTCGTCGACTCTCACAATGTAGACTTGTGGAAGATGGAAGTAGGGATCCTCGACTGATTATTTTATTTTGCAAAGTCGCCATAGGAGGATCTTCAGTCTTCTTTTTCTTTAAAGCAATGGAAGGAGATTTTCCTTTCTCAGGATGAGATTGAGTTAATACTCCACATGAGAAAATGGGTGCATCTTCTTTGTCTTCTTCATAACCTCCAAAATACTCATAGAATCTGATTTGTGTATCATTCTCAAACTCGTCATTTTCTAGGAAATCACCACCTTCACTTTCTTATTCAAATTATTCTTCACCTTCTTGAAATCTGTAATTTATGTTCATGGGTGGAACCTCGAAGGTGAGCCTTTGGGGTACTCTGTGCAATCTGATTTATGTTGCTTATTTTAGAATATACTCATTCAAATAATTCCCTCTTCAAAGATACCATCTCATTCACCAAATTTTGCAAAGATGGATTGGTTCTCTCATCTCTAGGATGTTGGGTATTTCCATTTTATGGATTCTTTATCTTTCGGAGAGGATGATATAATCATAAAGTTAAATTGTCATGATTTGTGCTTCTACAACATTCCTTGGTTGGGCTCTTCATAGAAAAAACCCTACTTCTGATGATTGAGCATTGATGAAGAATCTCTTGACATTGTTTTGAGATGGTGAATCCTCTTCAGGTATCCTACGAAGAAACTATTCGAAACAAGCCATGAAGTCTCTCATGGTTTCATTTTCTCCTTTCCTCATTTGAGCCAACTACACCAAGAGGTCTTGATAGTCTTTAGTTGATTTAAATATTTCCTTGAAGGTAGCCTTGATGTCATCCCAACCAGTGATGGATCGGGAAGGCAAGAGGTAGAACCATTCTATTGCTTTTTCTTGGAGGGAATCCATGAAAAATCTCATAGCAACGTCTTCATGTTGGACACCAAGAATTCCACATGATGTCGTGAAGGCAATGATGTGTTCTTCAGGATGTTGTGTTTTTCACCTTTGAACTTTGGAAAGTTCTTGCGGGAACTTGTTGGTAGATCATAGAGAGGTGGTTCAAGAGAAATCGGGCCCGTATCCCTTCCCCATGGACTAATGGGTCAGGGTCTTTCTTCTTCTTCTGTCATTGTCGTTTCGACTTCTACTCTTGCTTCCACAAATTTTTCTTCAAATTCTTCTTCTCTTGGGATCTCAATGCTCAATGGTGGTTACAAAATGGGATAATTTGAAGGGAGAGTATCCACAGGAGTTTTTATAGGATTTCCTGGTGAACTTCATGAAGATCCAGATGGAGAGGAGGATTGAGAGAAGAAGTATGGATTATATCTAATTCATTCTTGCTGATTTTGTGAAGCCTCAAAATTTAAATCATCAACACCTCTCGACCTGATCAACTTGGTGTGTCTTCCTTCAACTAGATTTTTTTGAAATTCTTGAAGTGGGAATATGAAAAACACATGCAGAAATCAATAGTGTAGCCTTTAGCAATGGATTTTCATGAACTTTTTTTTAATATTTCATGTTTTTGAATTTTTGGATCTTGTGGTTGTATTTGGGTGAAGAAGTGCTAAATCACTTCGCCCCATAGTGGGCACCAAAACTATTGGCGAGAATTTTTTTTGGGTGAAAAAACTTGTGGATTTATTGCCAACACTTTGGGGATCTATGTCCCTCTACTTAACCGGTCTGAACCGCCATATATGCATGCACGTGAAAGGTGGGATTTTGTAGTGGCCTTTTAACGAGGATCTAATAAGGACACTCCACTAACCACAATGGATAAGCTTGTAGATACCTACAAGAGAGGAATTTTTTTGAAACTAGGAAGGGAGTGAGAAAAGAGGTAGGGGAACTAATGTTGTAGGAAGAAAATTAGATTCCTACACACACACTAGTTAGAAACTTCAACACATGCATTTATGAGAAGAAACAACCCTACAAATGGCAAAAATACGAGATGAGATTGTGAACTCAAAGTTTCTAAAATCTCCTCATCAAAGAGGCTATAAACTCCTTCTTCATGTATTGATGCTTAAACAGAAGTTGCACATAATGTGGGGATGGAAGAAATTTGAGACTGGAGGAAAGTAGAAGAAGATGGCTATCTCTTTTTCTTTCTCTCGGTCAATGCACTTGTGAGTTTACAAGATCAATTGCCAACCCTTTGAAATGGGAATGGATTTACAATTTATAGAGTAGAATTGAATCCTCATCTTCCTCATGACCTTTTAAATACCTTAATATTACTTAAGATTGTTCATATTCCACTTTAAAGATTTAAGTCCCTTTTATAATAGCAAGGTGACTTAATTTACATTATATTTCTAAAGTCACTTAAGTCATATTAAAAAGTGAAACCCTCAATGCAAAAGTATATCATTGAAGAGAGAGAGTGTTGTATGAGGAGCGAAGAGAGAGAGAAAGAAGAGGAAGAAGAAGAAGAAAAATTATGTCGAAGGATGAGTTGTTGTAGTGGACTTGGCTCCATTATCTAACTATTCTCCACTTTGTGATCCTGAGAAGGCTTCTAACCCATCCACCTTAGCTTCATATCTCCCTTTGGTAAAATCAACTTACTATTTTTCATAAGTGTGAGAAATCAAGTCCTCGATCTTCAACCGGAAGTTGCAGCTCGCCTTTTCCTCTTTCTCCTGTGTTCCTCATTTTTCCGGATCAAATTTCTATTTTTAGCATGTGCTTGAGGACCACTTACTATTTTTAGTAAGTGTTAAAAATGTTCATTCTGGTGAATTCTCAGTTGTAGTGCACCTCCAATGTCTTTGTCTCCTTCACAGGTTCTTTTATTAATGACTTTCCTGAAATAGCAGTTCCTATGTAGTAGACCTGCTATTTTTAGAAATTTGTCTTCTGGGAGTCATATTGATGTGGAATGAAGTTTTTTAATATGGGTTTTTTCCTAATATCACCCCTTGAAAATTTTGGCCCCACATGTGTAATAGTCCAAGAGATTTTAAAGTCTTAAATTTCATACTTGACGATTAGCCGGATGCGGCAACCATTAATGGACCTCAAAATTGTAGGTCTAGTTTTCTCCTCCATTTGCAAATAAAGTTATATATTTGATATGGGTTTTTGTTTTGATGCTTCACTTGCAATTCTACTTCATTTTGCCCAATGGTTTGACGAGAAATTGGATTTTTCTTCGTTGAGCTAGAAGTGGGATTTCTTCACTGTGGATTCTCTGTTGCACGAGAGGAGGTTTTGAAGGTGTCTTATTGATGGCCTTGGGTAGAGGAATGAATAGAAAAATATATCTTGTTGTTTCACGCATCCGTTTGGGAGATTTCTTCAACTTCTCATTTCATGGTTATGGAGTTTTCTCCTTTTGTGTTCTTCATTTCTCCTTCTTAGCTTGATGAGAATTCCTTCTGAGACCTGCACATCACTATGGGAAAGGTGATTTAGTGTTTGGGGATTTTATGTGGCCATGGTGGATCTGGTTTGGAGCAATAATGGTGGACCGGGTGTCTGGACAATCATGCACGGAGCCATGGCAATGTATGAAGTTATGAAGGAAAAATGAGGGGGAAGAAACAACTAAGTGATGGATTTAAAATTTTCAAAACATGCACATGGAGGGGATGGGTGAATTTTTATGTCCTTGATGTCCTTGACCTTAGGGATGTGAGGGACATCAATTTCCACGGTGGTCAAGGTGATGTCATGTGTCCTCGATCCAACGATAGGGGATGGATGCTCCAATAATGCACACGGGGCAAAAATTTGGTCACATGGGTTTCCTGAAGACTCATCATAGGGTCTAGGCACATTTTTCAAGGAATTATTTCCTCACCTCGAGACATAAGGTACATCGGTTTCCACGATGGTTACGGAGCCGACACGTGGTGCCCGATCCGACGGTGAGGAATGGATGCTCCAAAAATGTACCTAGGTGCTTTGAAAGTCGGTCACATGGGTGTCCGAAGACTCCCATAGGGTTTGGGCACATTTTTCAAGTTCTTATGTCACTCAACTCAGGGACATCAGTTTCCATTGTGGTCCTGGAGCTAACATGTGGTGCCCGATCCAACGACAGGGAATGGATGCTCCAAAAATGCACCCGAGGGTTGAACTGTCGAGTCTGGAGGTCATATGAGGGTCCAAGAGGTCACATGGGGGCTGGGAAAAATTTTCCATGGTTGGTATACCTGACCTCAGGGACGTTGGGGACATGAAATCCCGCCAGATTCTGGTGCTTGACATGTGTCCTCCCGAAAAATGACTAAGTCCTGAATTGCCTTTGAGAGGGTAACTTGGAACGATGATAACTTGAGCTCCTAGTGGAATTTATTAGTGAAATTTTATATGATCCTAAATGGAAATATAATTTTTAATCCAATGGTTTTGGTATCATGTCTTGATTCATTCATCTTATCCCTGAAATACCGAATTTTTAGAGACTCCACTTATACTTGATAAAAATTGTCTGCTTGATCCTATGTGCCAAGGTGTTGTGAAAAATATTATTTCACCATAATGTAGGTCTTTAAATCATATTTTTGTGGTTTTTTTTTACTGCTAACTCCATCCAGAGCTCTCAAAATCTTCTTCTCAAGTCCAAAGCAGCTTGTTTTAGACCTATGTCTTGCCTAGGCTTGTGAATCCTAATATTTCTCAAAATGCACCAAGTTTCTCAAAACTTCCCAAAATCTTCAAAACCATTTCCATGATGTTTTAAGGTCTTCAATTCACCTCCATGTTGATTATTAACCTTTCGTCCCACTCCAGGGTGGGTGGTTTAGTCTTGGGAAGGCCAGTGATAGCCCTTCCCAATACTACCAAAAGATAACATCTTTTCAGATTTCCTAAAATCACCTAGGGGGAATAAATAGACTTTCCTAAATCACCTATGGGAAAATTTTTACATCAAATAGGAGGTGACCACACTAAATAATTTGACCTGGGGTTCCTGGGAATGATAAAACATGAAAATTTTGGCATAGGGGTATAGTTGTCATGCTTGGAAATTGTCAATTTCCTTGTTTCACATTTGCATGACAACAATGTGTATTGTGATTCATTGCTTCTCTAAAATAATTATATTTTGAGAAATGTTAGAGTTAGTATATTTATTTTATCTAGTTTCTTGATTCAAGAATGAACTATAGATAACTATAGTAAGAATGAGATAAGTAATTTAGATGAAATATTACTTGTCTATTGTAAATTTCTTATAAAATCATTTATTGAAGAGTTTTGATTTCATCATGATCTTTACTTAATGTAATGTGGTTGTTCACTTTTTTCTTCATTTTATGATCCTTATATTTCTTTATGAGGTATCTATCTATATTGCATTACTATTTCATAAAAGTAGAGTTTTTTTATGAAACAGTTAGTTGAAAGCACATCGTTTTAACGCTTAGTGTTTATCATGCTCATTTGATGAAATGACCCGTCTAGAAATTTTCGCAGATGGTTTACGTAAGTGATAAAAGAAGACAATTTATTTTATGATGTTTCTTATGTTTACCTAAAGGCTGGATCTTTTATGAGGAATTATGATTCTTATTGAAATGTAATTGAAAAAGGGAAAAGTTGTAATTCTTACTTGAGTTTATTAATGTTGATTGGCATGAAAGATGTCTAGAAGGATTAGACTTGTAAAATGTGTATTTTGTTTTAATGAATGGAAAAAGGATTGAGTGTTATTTGTACTTGACGTGTCATTCTCTTTGGGCATTCTGTAAAGGGAATTTGTAAACTTATCCTTATTATTTCATGTTCATGTCTGTTTTGAACTTCTTCGGTTGAACTTAAGATGAATAAATGAAAAGGGAATTGCTATTCTATTCCTTAATTAAATGCAACTTATCAAGTTGGCATTCATTGCTGATCATTTATCTAAGTCATTATAGATATTAAATGATGATTATAAAAGTACAAACTCACTATATTACTTGTACAATGTAATAGTTGTAACGATCCCTAGCTAATATAGGTCAAAAGGAAAGACAATTATTCTAGAAGATGAGCATTCCGTTAAGACCTTTTGGGAATCATACTCAAATGATATTCGGAAGGAGGAAGGTATACTTCTCTTATTAAATTAAAAATCATAATTAAGGTAACTAAAAATAATAAATACATAAACGGTAAATATACTTCATCTTAAGGAAGTCTATTATAAAGGAATCGAATCAATTCAATCATGCTTAAACTTGGTTAAGCTAAGTAAGATAATCTTACTGTTGGTATGTTGATTTTTTTTGTAAGTCTGAATCTTAAAATAAGATACTAAGGAATGAAACACAAACCTTCAAGAAAGAGGTTCGATACAATTTTATCTACTTGGAAATTTTGAATCATTTATGGTTAGTAACCACAATGATCAAAGAAATTAAGGATTTAGTAGGGTTTCCAAATTAAATCTTAATTAAAGAGATAAGTAAGTGTTTAAATTCTTAGCTGGATATGTACCTCTAGATGAGGTGATTCCGTAGGATGTTGGTACATGCCAACTGCAATACTGTGTCATCATGAAGACTGGGGTCTTCATGAGGGCACAATGTTGCAGCTGACATATCGCAACACCCTTCTGAATTGGATCATCTAGATCTACATAAAATTTGAATTGACCTTAGTTATACTCTAGTTCAATGTAGGAGCATGATTTTTATATTGGGGTGACTCACAATGACTTAAGGTAACTAGACACACACAATCAAATTGGGTTGATTGAGTATGTCTATGTACCTTTAGTCACCGTGAGTGGTCACCGTGAGTGGTTCTCTATACCAATCTATGTTAGGGTTAAACCTTGGACAACCGGATGACAGGAGTCATTAAAAACCATTCTAGAAAATATATGAAGTGGGGTGAAGGATGTATTCTATTTGACAAGTATGTCATCTAGGAATATGAACATGCATAACATGTGAAAATATTTGCCCAAAGTATCGCAAGTTGTTGGTTGCATTGTCCTATGTCACCTAGTTTAAGAAGTAAGATTTTAGATGAATTCGAGATAGGCCTCCTCTTAAATAGAAAAATTCAATACCCGAGAAAGGGTAAGAGAAACAAGTATAGTTAGTATATAATTCATTGAGATAACATGAGAGATCGGTTGGAAGCTGAGTCATGAAATGAGAGATCGATAGTTTACCGAGTCATTACAGCAACATATGGTTATCTTTTATGAGATTAAATGGTATGGAATGTGTGTTCTATATTATGATTATTAGAATAGAGAACATTATTTAAAAATCGAGAATGTGTGTTCTAAATTATGATTATTTAGAACATAGAACATTATTCAAAAAAAAATTCCCTTGTTTCTAAAGTCTTAAAATGGGAATGTTACATCTTGGTATCGAGCTAAAGGTTGCAGCTCTTGGACCTATTGTGTCCATAATCTGATAAAACTTAAATTTTCTTGTTAACAAAAAATGGTTAGAACAAGAGGAAATGTTGCAAACAACCCACCACCGGTAGAGAAGCACTAGCCTAAAAATTGATGAGATCCTTGCTGCCCTGTTGGACACAAGAGATCATTTGGTTGTACTTGAACAACAAGTAATAGGCAATGAGGAGGAAGAAGATGTTGATGATGACAATCAACCACCTCCTGTGGACAACACTAATGGGTAAAATCTAGGTGTTGATAATAGTAATGTAACTATACCTAATCATCCTGAGAATAAAAAGGAAAGATTAGTAGTTGAACTCACCAATGATATGAAAAGAATAATTCCTCCCAAGTTTGATGGAACTACACTTGGGGATGGGGCTAAGAATTGGCTCAGTGAAATGGAGAAATACTTTGCAATAAAAACTTATATGAGGAATAAACACAATATGGGGAGCTTATCAGCTTTCCCATGAGACATCTTCATGGTGGGATAGCCGTAAGGATGAGTTGAACATTGTCGAAACAGACATAAATTAGGATCAATTTCAAAGTTACTTTAGGCAATATTGGGTTCCTCAACTTTATTATGATCAAAAAATGACTGAATTTCAGAACTTATCTCTAGGAAATTTAATTGTGACAGTGTTGGGAAAGGTTTACTAAACTCCTTAAGTACATGCCTCAGTATAAAACTGATGAGAAATTCATGATACGGAAAATTATCATGGGATTAAATCTCATTATAGGTGGTGAGGTGGATGTTCACAACCCAACCACTATGGAAGGGGTTATTGAAAAATCCATAAGGCAAGAACAAAAATTGAGAGCAATCTCTGCTCATAGGGAGGAAATCAGAAAGAAAGTTCCAAACTCTTCTTCATCTCTTGCACCCAAAAAGGGACCATGGAAGAGGTTTGGCATGATTTTTTTCCATTGATAACAATAAGAAAACAACAACAAACAAACTTGCTACTAGTATGTGGAACAACTTTGTTAAGAACAATAATAATGGATAGAAGTCCTACGGAAGCTAGAATGATAACTTCAAGGTTGGAAATAAATTTGAGCCTAGGAAGGGACCTATAGGAATTTGTTTTAATTTTTTCAAGGACCATTACACTAGTCATTGTCCTTTGAAAAAGGATGACTGTAATCAGCAACACAGGATACACATTGTAGTAGATGACAAGTAATATGAAAATAAAGTCACACCCATATAAGTTCCAGGTAAGTTATTTTTTATACCTATGACTATACTTTTTTATATTGGAGCTACTGAATGTTTTATTTCCACTAATTTACCTTTGAAATTAAAAAGAAAAACTGAAAAAATGGACAAATCGTAATTGTGCATTATGGAAATAATGTTGTCCATATAGTTAGTATGTGTCTTTTTGGAGCAGCCGTTGACTTTCCTAGTTTTCCCACAAAATTTGACCTTTATGTTTCTCCTTTGGGGTCTTATATTGTAATCATAGGAGTTAATTGGCTAGCTGAGCATAAAGAAAAGGTTGACTATTTTGAAAAACAAATTATTTTTTTAGATGATCTATAGAAACAACAGTCATTCAGGGTGTAAAACATGATATTTTAGTTAGGAAGTTATCATATATGCAACTTAAAAAGGCCAAAAACAAAGGTTGTAACTTGTTTGTAGTAAAAATTTATGAAACTAGTGAAGAAGTTAATGATTTCATGGAAAGATGTCCATTGTTATGAAATTTCAGTGATGTTTTTCTGAAAGAGTTTTCGGTTCTTCCACCCAAATGAGATTTTTACTTCATGATCGAGATCAAACCAGGAACCGAGCCTATTTCCAAGGCACCTTATAGAATGACTACCATTGAATTAGTAGAGCTTAAGGCTTAGTTACAGGAACTTTTGTCAAAAGGTTTGATAAGACCGAGTGTCTCACCTTGGGGAGCACCGGTAATTTTGTGAAAAAGAAGGATGGCACACTTAGATTATGCATTGATTATAGGATGTTAAACAAAGCAACAATTAAGAACATATATCCACTTCCTAGAATTGATGATCTGTTTGATCAGATGTGTGGTGCATCAATGTATTCTAAAATATATCTTCAATCTGGATATCATCAATTGAGAATAAAGGATGAAGACATTCATAAAACAAATTTTAGAACAAGGTATGGGCATTATGAATTCACAATTTTACCTTTTGGGTTGATGAATGCACCTGCCACTTTTATGAATTTGATGAATAATATTTTTCAAGAATACTTGGACAAATTTGTGCTTGTATTCTTGGACGATATTCTCATATACTCTAAAAGCATTGAAGAACATCATAAGCATTTGAAGATAGTTTTGGAAATCTTGAGAAAGAGAAATTTGTATGGTAAGTTGTCTAAATGTTCTTTCTATGACATGGAAGTGCACTATTTGGGCCATGTTATAAGCAAGAATGGAATAGTGGTAGATCCCTCAAATATCATAGCTATAACTAAGTGGCTTGCACCCAAGAATGTACATGAAGTTAGAAGCTTCATGGGTCTTGTTGGTTACTATAGAAAGTTTGTTAAAGACTTTTCTAAGATTTTTGCACCAATAACTTCATTATAGAAGAAAGACAAGAAATTTTTTTGGAATGAAAAATGTGAATCTGCTTTTAAGATTCTAAAGGATCAGTTAACTACAACACCTATTTTTACTGTACCTAATACTAATGGAGATTTTAGTATTGTAACGGATGCATCTAGGATGGTCTCGGAGGTATTCTATTGTAAAATGATCATGTCATAGCTTATGAAAGTAGAAAACTCAAGTTACATGAACTAAATTATGCTCCTCATGACCTAGAGCTTGTTGCCATTGTTCATGCACTTCAATTATGGAGGCATTATCTTCTTGGTAGACCTTTTGAACTAAAAACTGATCATCTTGGGTTGAAGTATATTTTTACTCAGCCAAATCTGAATGTAAGACAATGAAGATGGTTAGAATTTCTATCTCAGTATGATTTTGACATAAGTTACATTAAAGGAAAATAAAATAGAGTAGCAGATGCTCTAAGTCGTAGGAAGCACATTTATGCTCTTATAACATTGAGAACTCAGTTTAAAGATGAAGTGAAAAGTTTCATGGAATCTAATTCTTATTTTTAGAAAGTAAAGACAACACTTGTTGCAGATCCAAATGATGTGAGATATAAAGGTTTTCATTTTGACAATGAAGGGATCTTGCGGTTTGAAAACAAGGTATACATACCTTTGTCAAATGATTTAAGAAAGAAGTTATTGGTTGAATTTCACAATTCACCTTTTTCTCGACACCCTAGTATTACGAATATGTTTTCGATATAAAAAAACAATATTTTTGGAAAGGGATGAAAGAAGATGTGATGGAGTTGGTGACACACTGCTTAGAGTGTCAATGTGTTAAATTAGAGCATATGCATCTATCTGGTTTACTACATCCTCATAACATTCCGCAGCACAAATGGAAAGTGATAATCATGGACTTTGTTCAAGGGTTACTTATGTCAAAAAATTAACATGATGTTATTTTGGTTGTTGTTGATAAACTAACAAAGGTAGCACACTTTATTGTTGGTAATAAAAAGTATGATTCACCTTTGTTAGCAAGAAGATTTGTGCATGAGATTTTCAGGCTACATGGAGTACCTGAATTGATCATATTGGATAGAGATACAAGAATGACATCAAGATTTTGGCAAATTCTTAATGCATCCCTAGGAACTAAATTGAATTTCAGTTCTGCATATCACCCGAAAATGGATGGACAGACTGAAAGAGTTAATCAAGTTTTAGAGGATATGTTACAAATGTAGTGCATGGATTAGTAATATAAATGGGAGAAGTACCTTCCATTAGTTGATTTTTCTTGTAATAGCATGCATCATGCCTCTCTGAAAATGGAACCTTTCGAATAATTATATGGAATGAAATGTAGAACCCCTGTTAGCTGGGACAACATTGAGGATAGAGAGGTGATAGGACCATAAATCCTTATAGAAATGAAACAACAAGTTAAAATGATTCGTGAATGCTTGAAGGAAGTTGTAGATAGGAAAAAGAGTTATGCTGACTTAAAGTGGGTTGATAAGAAATTTGAACTTGGTGAGAAGGTATTTCTTTGGGTTAAACTAAAAATAGGTCAATAACTTTTGGAAAGGTTGTCGAGTTATCACCTTGTTATGTGGGACCCTTTGAAATTGTTGAAGTAATCAACCCTATAGCTTATCATTTATCTTTACCTCCTACTTTATCATGAATGCATGATGTTTTCCATATTTATTTTCTTAAGAAATATGTTTCAGATTTGTCACATGTGTTAAATTGGAATTCCTTACAGGTTCAAGACCCATGAATAATCGTGTTTAATCCCTTTCAAGTGTTGAAAACTCACCAGTTACACATAAGAAATTGTGAAATAAGTCAATGTCGTGTCTAGTGGGACCAGTTTAACGAATAAAGTACAACCAAGGAAAATATCGAAGATATGAGATTTGCTTTTCCACATCTGTTTTATCATAATTGATTATGAAAATTTTATTCATGTTTTGATGATAAATCTACCAAACATGGGCAGTTAGTGAACTATTTAATAGCTATTGTAATATTGTTTTGAAATTTTAATTTCTCAAATCTAGTTTTGTTATGAACATATGAATGGAAGGAAAATAATTAAGTTTTGTCCTAAACTTTAATGGTTTGATTAAATTAATCATCAAGATGATGATTCTTTTAAGGAGGAAGGTATGTAATATCTTTGGTATGGTTGTTACTATGATGGCTTTGACATTTGACATTGCAAATGTTGACATGTGATTTGTCTTAGGAAGGTGTATTCTTTTGACATTTGGAAATCATGTTTGCAATGGATAAGTTATTACTATTTAGAAATTCATACTCGTTGTAATTCTTCTTACTTGGAAATGAAGTCATTTTTTGTTATGATCTATAAGTTGTGAACATGTACTATTTTTTCATATTTAGCATATGTTAACAGCAGCACCTTGAATCAATTCCATTGATCCAAGGTATGCTTCAGTTCTTCTTTGTTGATCATCTTGATAACTGACATTCTGAAATGAAAGGTAATGAGGAATTGAGCTGTGTTTTGTTATAAATTTTAAGGACCTAACTTCAAGTGTCCTTATTTGGCATCATGTTGTAAATTTTTGATTATACCTCCTTTATAAATTCTTTATAACGCTGAAAAACATGAGGAGATTAAGGATCTGTTACTAGGCTATTAAGGAAAATACCTTAGCCTTGGTTGGAATGGTTGATGCTATTCGAGATCTAACCTAAATTGTAATGTTTTATCCTATTTGGATTTTAACCTAAGATAATAAGACCTACCTAGGACCTATTACTAAATTACTAAGGTTTATACCTTAACCTAAGTTGTAATGTCCTATTCTATATGGATTCTAATCTAAGGGTTATAACCTAACCTAAGATGTTATGTTAATGTAACCTAAACATTTACTAAACCAAAGGGGGACCTAAGGTTTACGTGGCAAGTAGGAAGTTAGTGGTGATGGTTTCTAAGGTATTTATGTGGATTTATTTTTGTCCTTACATCTTTAAACCTACCAAGTTTGGCGAAGGCATGGAGAGATAGTGGGATGCCTAGTTGGCATCATTGCTAAAAATAAAATACATGCAAATTTTTTAAATAGAGCTCACCAAGTTTGAAATGACGGTGGCATGAGGAAAGAGGAGGGAAATAGAATCCATGGCATTAAATACCTCATTCACGGTGAGGAAACTACCTAGGAAAGGTGTGGAGTGGATTTTTGGGAATTTTTGAGGTCATTTGTTCTTTTTGGTTTTTCGCTCTGCATGAGGGCTCTCGTTCTTTGAACCAACAACTCTATTTTCGATCCTTTGTGATCTTTGGCATATTTTGAGATATTTCTGAACCTGTGGAAGTATAAGAGAAGAAAGTATATTTGGTTTTTGACATTGTTTTGGAAAGAAGAGATTTTGGAGACGCGGCTAGAATTCTCCTACAAATCAACAGGAAACTCTATCATGCATGATAAGATCTTCTTATTAAATAGTTTTGTTTTTACTAAACGTATTCATTAAAATAACTCTACTCTTGGAAACAAATGGGTTTTGTTGAAATGTTTATTTTGTATTTATGCTTGTATAATTATTGTATACTTCTGCTTGAAATTGTTGTTGATAAAATAAGTTCGGTTTGTGCCTTGTTGGAAAAATGAACGAGTTTGGCTTTAACTCTTGTGTGAACTGAATGTTACCAATTCTTGTATACTTCTGTTGATGGTGTAATATAGTTAGAGGTATGCATTGTTGATAAAATATTCGAGTTAAGTTTTTTCCTTTGTTGGAAGAATGTAAGAAGGGTGACATCCTTTGCATTTATTGAAGTTGTTTTCGATTTATGTTACTCCTGTTTGATCCTTTGCTGATATGGTTGTTAGGAATCTCTATTTTGTGGAATCAATCTTGTTGGAAATAATAGTAAAGAAGTCTTACCTTTTTATTGTGCTTGGGATGGATAAAATTTGAGAACTCTTGTGTATCTATTTGAAAATTTTAGTAGTTCTTTCTATGGAATGATTTCATTTCAAATTTGTTCTTCCTTGCTCGAAATTTGATAAATTATGATTTAGCTTCTTTAGAAACTATTTGATGGCATTTTGGGTTTACCCACCTGTATGTTATGATCTAGTTGGTTACTGAAGGAATGGCTTATCTTAAATGAACTAGGATGAAATTTAGTTTTGATTATCTTAAGGAAATGAGTTGCATTGTTTTTGGTTCACTCTTCTCCTTTGAGTTTGATTTCGAATACCTATTTTGGGGGTTATATCTCTTTATTGTTCCTCATTTTGTTTGAACCTGGTTGGGTTCTTCCCTTTCTTACTGAAAAAATTCCTTTTATCAGTCGAGAATGGTGTGGACTTGACTGTAAATCTTGTATTTGATTTCTGTAAGGGATGAATAAGCTTTAATAGTAGTGTCTGAAGCTAATAACGTTGGATGAAATTGAATATTCAGTGTTGATGATACTTCATGTATAGTCACTAACTGAATTCACTTGAATATCTCTTTTTAATCGTAGCTAATGCACTATTGTGGATGTTCTTGCTAATATGTTGGGAAAATTTCATCTTCATTATCTGACTTGCATGTGGCAGTCGTATATTTCGATCCTGTACTAAATAGTTTTTATGTTTTCAATATTTTATAAGAGTTAAGGATCTCTTGATCAGATCTATATCAGTTCTTTCATTCTGATGTAATTATTTTCTTGGGAAAGGATAGTGGGGTTTTCTCTCATCCTTGTTGATTGACGTTCTTCTCTCACTTATCTAAGTTAGGGTATTCGTTGTTTTTTTCTTAGAAATATGAGGGTATTATATTATGTTATTTCTCTTATCAGGGTTGTTGAGTTCAATTTTTTTTCATTGAGCTCTAAAGGATGACTTAACTTATTTCACTACTCATTCATTTACTTTTCTCTCATATGTATTAACCATGTTGAAACTGAGTGGGTAATTAGAGGGAAAACCTACACTTCTTCTTCTCCTTGAACCAATAATTTGAAATTGGATTTGAAATAGGGTTAGTACTAGAATGAAGGGAACTCTTTCTTTAGGATGTTTTTGATTCATCCTAAATTCCATCCTTAAGGCCCGAATGAATTTGATCTTTGATATTATATGAAGAATTATGTTAAGCTATGATTGTGATTCATTGCTTCTCTAAAATAATTCTATTTTGAGAATTGTTAGAGTTGGTATATTTCTTTGATCTAGTTTCTTGAATCAAGAATGAACTATAGATAACTATAGTAAGAATGAGATAAGTAATTTAGATGAAATATTACTTATCTGATGTAAATTTCTTATAAAATCATTGATTGAAGAGTGCTGATTTGATCATGATCTTTACTTAATGTAATGTGGTTGTTCACTTTGTTCTTCCTTTTATGATCCTTATTTCTTTATGAGGTATCTATCTATATTACTTTACTATTTCATAAAATTAGAGTTCTTTTTATGAAATAGTTAGTTGAAAGCACATCATTTTAATGCTTAGTGCTTATCATGCTCAGTTTGACGAACTGACCCGTGCTAGAAATTTTTGTAGATGGATTCCGTAAGTGATAAAAGAAGACAAGTTATTTTATGATGCTTCTTATGTTTACCTAAAGGCTAGATATTTTATGAGGAATTATGATTCTTATTGAAATGTAATTGAAAAAGGGAAAAGTTATAATTCTTACTTGAGTTTATTAATGTTGATTGGCATGAAAGATGTCTAGAAGGATTAGAATTGTAAAATGTGTATTTTACTTTGATGAATGGAAAAATATTGAGAGTTATTTGTATTTGATGTGTCATTCTCTTTGGGCATTCTGTAAGGGTAATTTGTAGACTTATCCCGATTATTTCATGTTCATGTCTATTTTGAACTTCTTTGGTTGAACTTAAGATGAATAAATGAAAAGGGAATTGATATTATATTCCTTAATTAAATGTAACTTATCAAGTTGGAATTCATAGCTGATCATTTAACTAAGTCATTATAGATATTAAATGATGATTAAAAAGTACAAGCTCACTATATTACATGTATAATGTAATAGTTGTAATGATCCCTAACTAATATAGGTCAAAAGGAATGACAATTATTCAAGAAAAGATGAGCCTTTCTATTAAGACCTTTTGGGAATCATACTCAAATGATATTCAAAAGGAGGAAGGTATACTTATCTTATTAAATTAAAAATCATAATTAAGGTAACTGAAAAGGAATAA
Organism: Taxus wallichiana var. yunnanensis; assembly: GCA_018340775.1. Classification (NCBI taxonomy): domain Eukaryota; kingdom Viridiplantae; phylum Streptophyta; class Pinopsida; order Cupressales; family Taxaceae; genus Taxus; species Taxus wallichiana. The sequence goes on along the minus strand of CM031234.1, from coordinate 70,693,618 downwards.
ATACATATACAATAAATAGACTTCATCTTAATGAAGTCTATTATTAAGGAATCTGAATCTAAATTCAATCATGCTTAAACTTGGTTAAGCTAAGTAAGATAATCTTACTATTGGTATGTTGATTTTGTTTGTAAGTCTAAATCTTAAATTAAGATACTAAGGAATGAAAAAAAAACCTTCGGAAAAAGGGTCGATCGATGCAAATTTATCTCGCTTGGAAATTGTGAATCATTTATGGTTAGAAACCACAATGATCAAAGAAATTAAGGATTCATAAGGGTTGTCGAAATTGAATCTTAATTAAAGAGATAAGTAAGTGTTTAAATTCTTTATTAGATATGTACCTCTAGATGAGTTGATTCCATAGGATGTTGGTACATGCCAACTACAATACTATGTCATCATGAAGACTATGGTCTTCATGAGGGCATAGTGTTGCAACTGACATGTTGCAATACTATTCTGAATTGGATCATCTAGATCTACATAAAATTTGACTTGACCTTAGTTATACTCTAGGTCAGCTTAGGAGCATGATTTTTATAGGTGGTGTCTCATGATGACTTATGGTAACTAGACACATGCAATCGAGTTGGGTCAATCGAGTATGTTTATGTACCTTCATTGACCGTGAGTGGTTCTCTATACCAATCTATGTTTCTAACCTAGGTTAGGGTTAAACCTTGGACAAGTGGAATGACATGAGTCAGTAAAGACCATTCTAGATAAAATATGAAGTGGGGTGAAGGACGTATTCCGTTTGATGAGTATGTCATCTAGGAATATGAACATGCACAACATGTGAAAATCTTTGGCCAAAGTATCGCAAGCTACTAGTTGCATTGTCCTATGTCACCTAGTTTAAGAAGTAGGATTTCAGATGAATATTGGTAACAAATATTCAGATAGGCCTCTTAAATAAAACACTTCAATACCCAGAAAAGAGTAAGAGAACCAAGTATAATTAGTATACAATTCATTGAGATAACATGAGAGATCGTTTGGAAGCCAAGTTATGAAATGAGAGATTGGTAGTTCGGTGAGTAATTATATTAGCATATGGTTATCTGTTATGAGATTAAATCACATGGAATGTGTGTTCTATATTACAATTATTAGAACAAATAAAATTATTTAAAAATCGGAATGTGTGTTCTAAATTATGATTATTTAGAACAGAGAACATTATTAAAAAAATTCCCTTGTTTCTAAAGTCTTAAAATGGGAATGTTACAACTTAGTTGTCAAGATAAGCTTGCAGGATGATCTTTAAAGATCATAGCCTTCACATATGTGAAGGACATCTTAATATTGATTACAGACTTTAAGGGTACTACCATTGTTGTCATTGATGATTGCATTTTGTACATGACTAGGGAGTGTCTCATTAATATACCATATGTCCATTTTATTATTAAGAACCCCAATATTTGCTAGGGTATCGGAAACTTTATTGCCTTCCCTATATGTGTGAATAATTTGGCAATTGGTGAAAGATTTACAAATATTGATGGATTCAATAATGAAATCCTTAATAGTCCAACTAGGGGGATGGATTTGATTTAAATGATTTACAATATTCATAGAATCCCCTTCTATGATGAGATTAGAAATATTACACTCTTTGGCTATTCTAATACCCCATAATGCAGATAAGGCTTCTACATAGTGATTTGATTGATGCCCCATATTACCAGCATAAGCAACAACTAAACAACCTATGTGATCTCTAATTATTCCCCCTCCACCTGCAGCTCCAAGGTTTCCCTTTGAAGCTCCATCAAAATTTATCTTGTACCATAGGTTATGAGGTGGAATCCAATGTATCAAGGACCTATCTACAGAAATATGACATGTTTTATGAAGCATTCCAATGTCTAATTTCCATGTTGAAATAATATCTTCTTCATCCTAAGGATAATGCTTATTTTTGGAGGCCTGAATCTTTCTAAATTGTCTTTAACCCCTATAGAAATTTCCTTCAAAACTTATTTACACAATTGTCTTTTATTCCTGAAGATGATTTCATTCCTATATTTCCAAAGTCTCCACATGACATGAGGAAATAAAAACTTCCGTAGCCTTCTAACCATACAATTTTTATAGGGGTTTTCATTGATTTCAAGATTGCACAATATTAGGAGGAAAATCCCATTCCAATTTAAATTTTGTAATAATTAGACCCCATACCTTTGCAGCATATTCACAATGTAACAACAGGTGTTTTACATCCTCTGCTTCTTTCATGCACATACAACACATATTTGGCATAATGAAACCCCTTTTTATCATATTATCATTGGTTAAAATCCTCCCTTTTAGCACAAGCCAAAGAAAAAGATTTACCTTAGGGGTTAATTCAGGCATCCAAATTTGGCTCCAGTTAAACTCACATTGTATATTCTCAAAAAGGTGTTATATCCATATTTAACAATGTAGTCACCATCAAATGAATTAACCCAAATGAGTTCATCCTTGGAATAATTTTGATTTAGAGGAATAAGATCAAGTTGTTCTTGAAGAGAGGAAACTGTTGGTTCCAATTCTATTTTGTCCACCTTAAGCTTTTTCCAAGTTCTCTTGTTTCCCTCTAAGTCCATGTAGTCTTTTACTTTGCTGCCATAATTATCAATCAATCTATCCTTGATGGTTTCAAAACTATCCTTTAAGCTGATAGAATTCCAATCATCCTACCAGAACCAAATATCATTTCCATCTCCCAATTTCCACCTACTTCCTCTTTTAAGAATATGTCTGATTTGAAGCAAATTGTTCCAAAACATAGACCCATTAGGAAGTTGTTCTTCAAAGAGAAAGGTGTTTGCATGGTTTTGAGCCAAAGAAATTGACTCTAATTATCTCATTATAAGGTTTATCCTCATTTAAAAATCTCTAACCCATTTTAGCAATGAGATCAACATTCATCTTTCTTATATCTTTAATTCCCAAGCCTCCAAATTTCTTAGGCATGCAAACTTGATCCCATGCAACTAGATGATATTTGAATATTTCTTCAGTACCATGCCAAAGAAAATTATTTTTTATTTTATCAATACTTTCCATGATATTTTAAGGTATGATAAACATGGACATTATATAAATGGGTAAGTTCTAAAGTGTGCTTTTGATTAGTAAACACTTTCCGGCACTAGACAGAACAACACCTTTCCAAAGAGCCAATTTCTTATGAAATATTTCCAATAAAGCATTCCAAATAGTCATAGATACTTTATTTGTACCAAGGGGCAGACCAAGATATGTGGTAGGTAAAGAGCTAATTTTTCATCCTAGAATAAGTGCAATTATCTTATGCCTTTCCAAAGGGGTTTTGAAAAAGTACACCGAGCTCTTGTCGAAAGTAAAGGATAATTTTAGTCACCGAGCTCTTGTTGAAAAAGTACACCAAGCTCTTGTTGAAAAATTACACCGAGCTCTTGTTGAAATTAAAGGGGTGTTGAATACTTATTATAAAGGATAAAGGATAGTTTTAGTGAATATATCTTGAATCTCATTGTCTAAAAGTATATTGTTCTAGTAATCATATTCATATAACACAAAACATAGTCATTGATTAGTTCATTAGATCATTGTTGCATCTTAAAAATTTGAGCATTTGAAATATGTTCATCAATGTTGATATAAAAATGTACAAGAAATTTACTATCCAATGGAGTAAAATCTTGGATAAAATGAATAGGTAAATCATAGAACAACTATAGAGCATAGTCTTCAAGACCTCGAGGAAAAATATTAGTATGTAATTGATCATTATAATCATAGTATAAGTAAGAAACATGAAAGGAGAGAAGATGTAGTTCACATTCACTTTTTCCCTCATAGATAGAATTGTTAAGTGAAATAAAACGAGGGTAAATTATGATATGATACTTCAAGTGAAAGTGGATTGTGAATAAATTAAGTAAAATCCATAACATTCGAAGACTTGGAGGCACATTTTTAGAGTTATAACACTTGGTATTACATATTATGAATAATATTCTCAATGTCGTGTGTGCTAGAAGATGAGTGGGAATCCAAATGGGCATTTAGAATGGATAGAGTATTAGTATTAAACATAGAGGTAGAAATTGTAACATTTTAAAGATGAATATGGTATACACCATATATGTGTGTGTGTGTGCATTATATGTGGCAACATTAGCTGTAGGATGAAACACTTGGAGAAGATATTTTTAAATGGATTGTTGAGATTATGCATCTTGAGAAGCCTTAGTTGTAATATGTAGACTAAGAATATTATCAATATTATTTGGATGGTCAAATAGGTCCTGACGAAAGTGATATAAGAGTCAAACTTAATTGTGGTATACACTATTCATCTTTTCATCACTATTTATTTTATTACATCCAAGAGGTAGGTTAAATTCAACTTGATTTTTGAGAGGTTCCAAGGTATAATTCATACTATTCTCATCCTTATGGTTATTCTTAGAAGTGGAAAGTATCTCTTGAATATGGAGATGAGAGGAATCCATAAGTTGTTTATGCCCTCTAGGTGTATGGAATAGTTCTATGTTTTGAATGGGTGTATGATTGATAAAATTAATTTTTTGGAAGGGAAAAAAATATTAACATGTACAAGGTTGAAATGAAATCCTAGTGTTAGAAATATAAGGTATAAGTTGGAATATGATGCTCACTCCTTGAGTGATACGACTAGCATTAGACCAGAGAAAAACATCATCTACTCCTACCTTAGACCTTATATTTATAACCCTAGGATTGGTGATGTCTCTTCATCTTCTAGAGTATAGGGGCACGTAAGATTCTTTGGTTAGATTGTATTTTTTTTTGCAAGAAGGTTGTAGAAGGTTTTCACACAAGATGTGGTGCATGGGTAAGGGCACTTAAAGTCGGTCTAGTGGAAAAATATGCATTTATTGTTAAGTACATTGGTAGGTGGTATATCATTTATCACTAGAGAGGAGAAAAAACTATAAATATAAGGTCGGGTAAGTCATTATGTTACCTTGCTATTACAAAGGTGAAGTTCTCTTTCAAACTAGGGAATCCAAAGAGATTTATGTGAAGGAAGAAGAATCCTAGAAATCTAAGTGTGTGACTAGAGTGGATCTGCAGACCAAGTGGAAGGAGTACATGGGTGTGGGGAGAATTAGTTTGTAGTGCACCATCTTGTGGAAGGTTTTCCTAGTTAGGGTTTGATAGCTAGGGCATAGAGATAGAAGGATTTCTTATAGGAGTTGAGTTTTGAGATTGAGTAGAGTAGTAGAGCAAAGAAAGGAGTTTTAAATTTTAAACCAACAGAAAGAATGGCACCAAATAAGGTGACTATTTCACCAAAGAAACATAAGGGCAAGGGAAAAGGAAAACAAACTACTACCATCATGAGCTCCAATGAGGAATGGTAATCGAAATGCAATACCCGGATGGATCATTCTTATGAAATGATTGGGTGTTGCACTTGAGACAGATGACCGTGAGTGATTACAACCATCGCATGAAAACTACGAGAAATAAATGGCATTGAAGTTGGTTCTTCTAAATAACAAGAGGACACTAGATGGAATGCCAATTTATAGCAACGAGGTGAAAGTAAAGTTGGAAAAGGTAGGGCTATTGCAACTGTATGAGTTTACTTACTTTGGAAATCCCAAGTGGATTTATCAATGGTCTATGTTGCGCATGCATGAAGACCATTTCTAATTTTAAGGATGTAAGATGCACATAACACCATAGTTGATATCTAAGTTCACTATCTTGAATTGTGAATGATAATCCATAGATGATGATTTAAGTGACAAAGAGGCTATCAAGGAAACAATTACAGCTTATGACTACAAAAAGGGTTTGCAGTACTTTGACATCACAAAAATTCCATACCTTATTATGAGGGTGGCCGCATGCTTGGTTACTAATCTTAATGATCAAGAAAGATGGACATAATTAAACAAGACATGGTTGAATATATGTGGGAAGATATCAGAAGGGACCATCTATAACTTGTCTTCCTTCATTGAGGATGAAATCATAAATAGCGCACATGAAGGAGAAAAGATATTATTCGGAAACTTCCTCCTCACCATTTTATTTTCATATATTAGAGTACCAGATGGGCTGGAGAAGTTTTATTGGGAGTATCTAGAAGATAAATCTCCAATGAAAATGTTTGAGAAGTATACTTGTGAAACCATGATGGTCACTCACAAGGCGTGCCTAGAGAAGTGGTATAAATGAATGCATGATGAATTCGGGGGTAGATTGGAGGATCCTATAGAATTTTACCTCACTCATGGATGGAGAGGAGGAGTTTTCAGTTTATCAAAATTTCTACATTGGTAGGTTTACTTTGACAAATGGGACTAAGAGCCCATGGTGCAAGCTACCCTTCTCCTTCATTGCGCAATACTTCCAAGTAAGGGTCAACAGGTTCAAGGAGGCCAAAAGGATAAGGTTTAACCTTAGTGAATTCTACCAAGACCACCATGAGCTACATTGAAAGCTCATTTACCCTAAGAAGTGCATGTACGTGGAGATGTATGTCTGCCACACAAAGTACAAATGATGAAGCCAATAATGCTACCGATCGTTGGAAGGGTCATGCGGCGAGGGTATATCTTCACATAACCCCTAACTTTTAGAAAGGTGCCTATCTCAGAGTGATTTATCCATTCCAAAATACCCCACAGGTTGGAAAAAGGTCACACCACGAAGAGGGACAAAGAAGAGGTACAGGAGAAAAAGACACCAAGTGTGTAAACCGCACAATCGGTGGGTGCATTGAAAACAATTACAAATCCTAGCACTTACACACATAGAAAGAAGTCCCAGTCAAGATGAAGACCCTAGAAGAAGAGGTTCTAAAGCATAAATATCCCCTCACACATGAAGAATCACCAAAGAATATGTCACCTATTAAGGAGAAGGAGAAGGAAGAATCTCCTATCTTTGGAATCACCAGATTAGGAAGAAGAAAAAAATGACATAAGAGGTAGAATACGAGGATATAAAATCCTTAGATGCCTACATTGGCAATAAGGATGATGACGAGCCTAAAGGAGGTCAATACAATCTAGTGTATGATATGCATGACTCGAGAAGGAGGAAGATGAAGATAAGAATGATGAGAAATATGAAGAGAAGAATGATGAGAAAGATGAAGAGGAGAATGATGAGGAGGAAGAAAAGAATCAAGGTAAGGGGGTGAGTGAAGTGGTGAGCACAAAAACTAGGTAACCCCAAGGCTCACCAAGGAATAAGTGGAGAAATCATGGAGACAAAAGTGGCAGGAATCATGAATGATTTGGCGGAAGGACTTAGATCAAAGCGCGGATGAAATTTTGAAGGAGATGGAAGAAGAAAGCATTGGGAAAGAATATGGCAGCATGGGTGGGAATCCCAATTTAGTGATAAGATTCCCAAAATCCACATGAATAGGTGGGAAGGGCATAGTGGTGACACCTAGAGTATGGATGTAAACAAAAATCCAATCTAAGAAAATCCTCTTACACACCCCTATAATCTAGAAGATGAAGAGACATCACCAATCCTAGGGTTAGAAATATAAGGTCTAAGGTGGTAGTTCTCGTGTGATGGTTGTAATCACTCATGGTCATCTGTCTCAAGTGCAACACCCAACCATTTCATAGCAACACTCCATCTGGGTATTGCATTTCTACATACCATTCCTCATTGGATCTTGTGATGGTAGCAGATTATTTTCCTTTTCCCTTTACCTTATGTTTCTTTTGTGAAACAATTACCTTCTTTGGTTCCATTCTTTATGTTGGTTTTAAATTTAAAACTCCTTTCTCTGCTCTACTACTCTGCTCAATCTCAAAACTCAACTCCTAGAAGAAATCCTTCTATCTCTGTGCCCTAGTTGCCAAACCCTAACTAGGAAAACCTTCTACAAGATGGTGCACTGCAAACTAATTCTCCCCACACCTGTGTACTCCTTCCACCAAGTCTTGCAGATCCACTCTAGTCACACACTTAGATTTCTAGGATTCTTCTTCCTTTGCATAAATCTCTCTGGATGCCCTAGTTTACAAGAGCACTTCAACTTCATAATAGCAAGGTAAAATAATGACTTTCCCAACCTTATATTTATAGTTTTTTCTCCTCTCTAGCAATAAATGCTATACCACCTACCAACGTACTTAAAATTAAATGCATATTTTTCCACTAGGCTGACTTTAAGCACCCTTACCCATGCGCCACATCCTGTGTAAAAACCTTCTACAACCTTCTTGCAAAAAAATCCAATCTAACCAAAGAATCTTACGTGCACATCTACAGTGTCAAAGGAACTTCTTCTACCCTTTACTTGATTTTTCCCCTCACCCACCTCATGTTGTTCTTGCGCTCTTCATCCTTTGTACATGGTCTTTATTATAGCCTTTTTAACACCATAATTCATTATCCATCATTTCCCCACGTGCTTCCTTCTCTTTGGGCCACTCTAATTATATTACTAGCCTATACTTTGTGTTTCATTACTCCACCCCAAACTAAAATAGATGCGCAGTCCTCTGTGCATACACAACCTTAGAAAAATATTGTGGTTACAAGAGCACAAAGAAAGGAACAAATAAAGAGAAAGGGAAACACAAGAAAAGAAAAAGCAATAAAGGGAAATTCTAAGCTAACTAGCAATATTGCCTTATTTACAAACACCAAGAAGACTTATTTATAGTAGGGATTCAGCCTACTCCCATTGAAATGACTTAGTAATCTCATCCCATCTAGCGCTTGTAACTAGAAAGCACCTAAATCAAGGATGTACGAGATGATGTAAGGTCCCAACCAATGGAATTTCAACTTCCTAGGATGGCACAAATACTTGGAATCATACAATAGAACCATCTACCCAACCTCAAATTGCTTTTTCTTGATGTGATGATCATGTCATGCCTTTTGTCTTGCTTTTTCTATCTTTTAACTCCATCTAGCAAGTGATCACCTCTCATCTAACTGCATCAACTTATCAATCCTCTCTTCAAGTGATTTTTCATTATCCAATATTTTTGCATATGCTATATGCAAAGTGATGGTAACATGAATACAACTGGAAAAACAATCTCTGTGCCAAACACCAATTAAAATAGTGTGGCCTTGTTCAACCTCTTATAGGTTGTCCTGTATGCCCATAAATTGGTTGATACCTTATCATCCCAATCTTTTCTTCCAACGTCACATATATTAGTCAACATGTGACTTAGTATTTTGTTAAATGCCTCAACAGTTCCATTCGCTTGAGGGTGATAAGGGGTAGTCTTGTGATGGGCCACCATAAATTCTGCTAACATAATCCTGACCATTTCATTAAGAAAATGTGTACCTCTATCACTTGTTAAGCTTAAAGGAAAACCATACCTACTGATTATGTTCTCCCATAAAAATCTAGCAATTGTCACTATAGTGCAATCCTTTGTAGGCATTTCCTCTTCCCATTGTGTCAAGTAATCAATGTAAGTAATGATATACCGTGAACTAGTCCTTCATATGGCTGGAGAAATTGGCCCTACAAATTTGATTTCCCATTTTTCAAATGGTTCTCAGCTTATCAAGCTATTAGTTGTAAAGGAATTTCATCCCTCTTTCTAATCTTTCCAAGGCGCGACAATGGTCACATGCCTTGTAAAACTCAATACAATCCTGGTAGATGGTTTCCCACCAAAGCCATGCGAGTAGAATCTTCTGCGTGGTAGCATTCCCTATATATTTTCCTCCCACAATCCCACCATGTGCTTCCTCCATAATTTCCATGCGCTCATGTTCTAATATACATTAGCATAGAACCTCATCATGTCCTAACTTATATAGATCTCCACTAATCAACATGTAGGGTGTAGCACATATTGCTAACTACTTCCTCTCTAGAGCCTTCATCCCATCCAATGCCACACCAGTTTTCAAGAATACTGCGATATCTTCCAAGTATGAGGGCACACACCACAACCTAAACAGTTGCACATCTAGCATGGTATCCTCAATGCTTTACACGTCCTCCCTTGATTTAATCCTTGATAAGTGGTTAGGTCCTAAATTGCTCTTCCCTGGTTTTACAACCACCGTGAACTCAAACTATTGGAATAATAGGACCCAATGGCATATGCACCCTTGTAAAATGATATTTTTCACTAACTACTTCAATTTCATGTGGTCTATGTAGAATATAAATTACTTTTCCAATAGGTACTATCTAAACTTGTGCAGCACATAGATCATAGACATTGCCTCTCGCTCGGATTTGTGTAATTATGTTCTGATTTTGTCAACGTTCTACTAGAAAAACATAAGGGATGATCAAAAATCCCCTCACTGAGTTGTGCTAGTACTGCTCCCATAGTTTTCCCTGAGGCATCAACATACATATGGAAAGGCTTATCCCAAGAAGGAAGCGTAGTATGGGCACTATGACAAGCCTATCCCTCAAAGTGTCAAATGCCTTCATTGCGCCTCTCCTAATAAAAGGTACTCTTGTGTTTTGGTAATTCCTCTAAGGGCATGATGATCTTGGCATACCACTTGATGAATTTCCTATAGTACCCCATATACCCCAAGGAATCATGTGCACTATGATTTGACTAGTAGTCTCCCCTAATCACATAATAAGCTGGAACTTGGTGGGATCCACTAGTAAGCCTTCTTTACATATAATATGTCCTAACATGGTTCTAAAAGGAGTAAAGCAGAGACACATTTCTTAATTTTGAGGGATATCCTTAATTGTCAACATCTCTCAAATATCAACCTCAAATTGTCACAATGGTATTTTACCAACCCATATACATCTATTCATCCGTAAACTTGACTAAATTTATAGATGAAGTCATGAAATGCTTGTACCACAATGTGTGAGAACACAACAAGTGCATTCTTCAATCCAAAAGGCATAACCGTGTAGGAAAAACTTCCCCATTCAGCAATGAAATTTTTTTCTCTGGTCTTCCTTTGCAATCCTTACTTGGTGATACCCTGAGAACCCATCCATGAAAGAGTAGATGATTAGAAATCCTAGGGTTAGAAATATAATGTCTAAGGTGGGATGATGCTCAATCCTTGAGTGATACGACTAGCATTACATGTGATAATTGGGTGCATGGAACTTATTTGTTAGTTGGAAGAGAATTAAAGGGAACTATGACTTGTGTTGTCAAGGCATGTTCAGTTAGACATTTGGCATGAAGACAACTATCAAGTTACACGGAGAACATAACCACGATGTCTTCTTGCAAACTATGGAACTCTAGTGGAAATGTGTAGAATAACGGAGGAATATGCTTTTTTAACCTTGTGTGGGACAGCCACACACTTTGGTGGATGACTCATCGGGATAATCTTATAGAGTGGTGTGAGGTAAGAATCACATTCTCTATTAGATTTCTATGGACTAATGCACCTTTAAGGATATGTGACTATCATGGGAGGGAATCAACCTTGTACCACATTCAGGAATGTGAGAAATCCTAGATGGAAGGCCCAAAATCTTTACCCCCTTCACTCTGGGTGCATAAGTTTTATTCCACTTTATAGGGTTATGCATGCACTTGGTATGTCCATTCGAGTTACATCGTTAGATGGGAAATTGGAAAGAATTGACAATAGGTATTATTCAAACTTTTGAGTATCTATCTTCTAAATCATTAGTGAATGAGGATTTGTAGGTAGTCAAACACCTTACTCTAGGATATATTTCCAAAGCTGAGGACCTCATCCTAAATTTTATAGGGGATCCTAATTTTGAGGTGCACTTCGAAGAAGGAGAAGAAACATATGAAGTACAGTTTGAGCATGCCTACCTAGAAAAAGAGAAAAGAAAAATGGTATACCTGATAGAAGATTGAGAAATATAAAACCTTGATGTTGATCATATAGAAGGTACACATGACATCTTGGATAGTGTGGATGAGAAGGTACATGCATACCATGAGCCATTTAAGACTAGGAAGGTCAACATTAGCACATAAGTAGAACCAAAATAATTCATCATTGGTGATTATTGGATAGAACAAGAGGTATCAAATATAATTTAGTTTTTTATTGACTTCCAAGATTTGTTCCCATGTAGATACCAAGAATTAAAAGGATTTCATCACTCATTATGAGAGACGTGGATTAGGTTAAAGGAAGGTGTGCACCGATTAGGAAAATACCTTATCGAGATGAATCCCAATGTGCGCGTAAAGCTGAAAGAGGAGATTGATAAAATTTTGGAATCTAGGATCATTGAGGCCATTGAATAGTTTGATTGGGTTTTCCCAATGGTGATTAGTATCTATAAATATGGAAGGATACGGATCTGTGTAGACTAAAAAAACTTGAATATTGCATGTGTTATAGATCCTTTTCCAATGCCTTTTACTAAAGAGATCTTGGAAGGTGTAGCTAGGCACGAGGTCTAATATTTTACAGATGGATTCTCATGGTATCATCAGGTAAGGATTACAAATAATACCAAGAGAAGACTAATTTCACCACCGAATGTGGGATTTTTTAATACAATTATGTCATTTGATCTTAATAATGTGCCCACTTTATTTTCGTGCATTGTGGTACAAACATTCCAAGACTTTATTCATAAGTTTCTCCAAGCCTACGGATGATTGCACAATGTATTTATTATTAAAAGATCATTGTGACAACTTGAGATTGATGTTTTAAAGATTCAAGAAGATAAGTATCTCTCAAAACATTAAGAAATATGTCTTTGCTTTACTCCTTTTGACACATTGTTAGGTCGTATTATTTACAAGGAAGGCTTATTGGTAGACCTGCGAAAGTTGTTATTTTTGGGTTAGAGGATCCTTCCAATCAAAGCATGGTGCACATATTCTTATGCCATATAGGTTATGACATAAAATTCATCAAGGGTTATGTCAAGATTGACGTGCCCTTGGAAGAACTATTAAAGAATAAAGGAATATTCCAGTGGGATAATGCACAATAAGTGGATTTTGATACATTGAATGATAAGATTACTACTACACCCATTTTTGCTTTCCCTCTTGGGATAAACCCTTTCATGTGCATGTGAATGCATCAAGTATGGAAGTTGGAGTAGTGTTAGCATATCCTGGAGAAGGGATTGTTGATCACCCTTTATTTTTTACAAGCAGAAAGTTAACTCTAGCATAAAAGAATTACATAATAATGGACAACAAAGTATTGTCTATGATCTATGTGTTGTATAATTTTCCGAAGTAATTTTTGGCTACTCCGTTTATCTTTTACACAGATCACATGGCACTTAATTATTGTGTAAACAAGCCTGTTTTTCAAGGTCCCATATGCCGATGGATATTTTTATTTCAAGAATTCAGCTTTTCGGTGGTAGTCAAAACTTGAATATTGCATGTGTTATAGATCCTTTTCCAATTCCTTTTACTAAAGAGATCTTGGAAGGTGTAGCTAGGCCTGAGGTCTAATATTTTACAAATGGATTCTCATGGTATCATCAGGTAAGGATTACAAAATAAGACCAAGAGAAGACTACTTTCACCACTGAATGGGGAATTTTTCTTATATAGTTATGTCATTTGAGCTTAAGAATGTGCCCACTTTATTTTCGTGCATTGTGGTACAAACATTCCAAGACTTTATTCATAAGTTTCTCCAAGTCTACCTGGATGATTGGACAATGTATTTATTATTAAAAGATCATTGTGAAAACTTGAGATTGATGTTTTAAAGGTTCAAGAAGATAATTATCTAACATTAAGAAATATGTCTTTGCTACTCCTTTTGACACATTGCTAGGTCGTATTATTTACAAGGAAGGATTATTGGTAGACCCTACCAAAGTTGTTATTTTTGGGTTAGAGGATCCTTCCAATCAAAGCATGGTGCACAGATTCTTGGGGCATATGGGTTATGACATAAAATTCATCAAGGGTTATGTCAAGATTGGTGTGCCGTTGGAAGAACTATTAAAGAATAAAGGAAGATTCCACTAGGATAATGCACAATAAGTGGATTTTGATACATTGAAGGAGAAGCTTACTACTACACCCATTTTTTGCTTTCCCTCTTGGGATAAGCCCTTTCATGTGCATGTGAATGCATCAAGTATGGAAATTGGAGTAGTGTTAGCACATCCTGGAAAAGGGATTGTTGATCACCCTTTATTTTTGCAAGAAAAAAAGTTAACTCTAGCATAGAAGAATTACACAATAATGGACCACGAAGTGTTGTCTATGATCTATGTGTTGTATAATTTTCTGAAGTAATTTTTGGTTACTCTGTTTATATTTTACACAGATCACACGGCACTTAAGTATTGTGTAAACAAGCCTATTTTTCAAGGTCGCATATGCCAAAGTGGATCTTTTTATTTCAAGAATTCAGCTTTTCGATGTTAGTCAAACTAGTAAAGTGCAATTCAAGACCTGAACATCTTTCTATAATTAAGTTAGGTGAGGACATGTAGAGCATTAAAGACACAATCTCGGATGCACAATTATTTATATTACAATGTGCACCCACTGATTTGGAGGATATTACAATATTTTTACAAATAGGTGTGGCACCTGATGGACTAAATATTATAGAAAGGAAACATCTTTCCATTCACGTCGTGCCTTATATGTTGATTAGTGGAGATCTATACAAATTTAGTTGGGATGAGATTTTACGTTAGTGTGTACTAGAGCATGAGTGCATGGGTATTATGGAGGAATCTCATCAAGGGATTACTAGTGGAAATTATGCAAGTCGAGCCACCACGTTTAAATATTTTGATGGTTGTTTTATGGTGGGATACATTGTAAAAGTATTTCCAAGAATAGTCCAGGGCTATGATCATTTCCAGCACCTTGGGAAGCACAGGGAAAAGAGATGAAATTCCATTGAGGACAATAGCAAGTGCGGAACCTTTTGAAAAATGGAAAATTGATTTTGTGGGCCGTATTTCCCCAGCACACAGACAAGGTCATCTACATCATTACCTATACAAACTATCTTACACAAAGGGTGGAAGCAACACCTACAAAGAATTACACTTCGAATCTTTATGTAACAAGGTTCCTTTGGGAGAATATCATAAATAGGTATAGCTTTCTATTAAGTTTAACAAGTGATAGGGGTAATCATTTCATGAATGAGACTGTTAGGATATTATTGGTGGAGCTTATAGTAGCCCATCATAACACTACACCCTGTCACCCACAAGCTAATGGAACTACCAAAGCTTTCAACAAGATTTTGAGCCACACATTGACAAAGATCTATGATGTTTGAAGGAAGGATTGGGATGATAAAGTATTTTTTGTTCTTTGGTATTATAGAACAACCTACAAGAGACTCGATGAAGAAACACCCTTTTAGTTGGTGTTTAGCACCAAGGATATTTTATCAGTTGAATTAATGTTACCATCCCTTCGTATTATGCATGCTGGAGGATTGGCTGATGAGAAATCAATTGAAGAGTGTATAGACAAATTGATAAAGCTTAATGAGAGGTGTGGCATAGCTCGATGGAACCTAATATAGAGAAAATAAGACAGAAGGCCTGACATGCTCGACACATTAAAAATAAGAATCTAGAAGTTGGGTAGATGGTTCTTTTGTATGATTCCAAGTTTTTATGCCACCATAGGAAGTTCCAAGTTCATTGGTTGGGACCATATGTTGTGACCTAAATACTTGACTCATGCATTTTCCAGTTAGAAGCTTTAGATGGAACATGGTTTTCTGGTTTCTTTAATATGAGTAGGTTTAAGCCCTACTATAAATAATTCTTCTTTGTGTTTGTAATAAGGAAGTGTTTCCATTTAGCTTAGGTTTCCCTTTAATGAAATTTCCTTTATATGTGTTTCCTTTCATCATTGATATGCTTTGTATTTTTAGTCATTTGTTGTGTTGCACATTTTTACACCAAGAGAAAATTAATTTCTAAAGAGGTTTCATGCCTGAGGGACCACACATAGTTTTAGTGTGGCTTGGAGAGAACATTAAGAGGCACAAGAAATTGAACTATGTCTTTGGTGTCCCGGGAGAAAAAAAAAGCAGAGGAATGCGCATAGCAAAGGTGATATTGGTCGAAATAAAATGGTGTCAAGAAATACTTTTATTAAATCCACATACGTGATGAACATATAGAGAAACATGAGGTATGTGGCGGTAGTAATAACTACTTGGTATAAGATGAAGAGGTAGATGTACTTTAGCATTGGGAGCGTGCGTAAAGGAATCTATGGTCGATGTAGTTTTACGTGCGGAAGGTTGAGAAGGTTACACATGAGTGGACATGTAAATGAAAGGAATTAGAAAAAATGCATGGGAGGAATGTGCTTGAAAAATATTAATTTAATGTGTTAGTATGGTGGTAGGTGGCATGGAAATAAATGCGGTAAAAATAGAAAACTATAAATAAGGTGTAGGGGTAAGTTATTTTCACCTTGTGTTACTTGTGGAAGAGCTTTTGCGAACTAGGGCATCCTTGCATGAATTTTACAAAAATCATGTGTAAATTGAAAGATTTGATAACTAGATTAGAATGGAGTACACGTACATGTGCAAAAGTGGTTGTTTGGAAGGATTTTTGTAGGTTTTAACATTTTCTTGTGGAAGAAAAGGTTTCCAGGTTAGGGTTTGAGAAACTAGGGCACGGTTTTGAATAATTTGTGTAGGAGGATTGGAGCCAAGGGATTGAGTAGTAAGAAAGCAAGATACAAGGAAGGATTAACAAGGACCCGACAAGGAAAATAACACCAAGGAAAGGATCAAACATTTCACCCAAGAGGAAGGGAAAGGAAAACCAATCACGTTGACAAGTTTCAACGAAGAATGGTATACGGAGATGCAATACCCAGATGGGGTATTATTGGGGATGGATTGGGTATCTCACATGTGTAAAATGGTTATAAGTGATTATAACCATAGGAAAAATACAACTAAGAAAGAGATGACATTGGAGCTTGTTCTCCCTATAGGAGAAAGAACAGAAGATGACAGACCAGTATATGATGACTCTATGAAGAAGACATTGGAGAAGGATGGATTTTGTAACTCTATGAGTTGACATTTTTCAGAAAGCCTGAGGGATTATAACGGTGGTTTATGTTGTGTGTGCATGAAGATTACGTTTATTTCACACAAAGAAGGATGCGCATAACTCCACAATTGATATCCAAGTACACTAGAATTATCTATACAAGAGAGTTGTTAGATGATGACTTGGGTGACAATGAGGTGATTAAGGAAACAACTAAGGAATTTGAATACAAGAAGGGCGGTGAGCCTTTGACATTGCCAAGATCAAGGACCTAATCATGAAGATGGTCGCGTGCCTATTCACTAAGTTAAATGAACAAGAATGATGGACACAAGTGAACAAGAGATGGTTGAACATTTACAGGAAAGTTTCTAAGGGGACCATCTACAACATCTCGGCCTTCATTACAGAGGATATCATTGATGTCACGTGAGATGGAGATAAAATTATGTATGGTAATATTCTTCTTACCATTATGTTTTCACATATTGGAGTGCTGATGGGCCAAATAACAACATTTAGGAGTACCTTGATAAGAACCCCTCCCTAGCCAAGAGGTTAGAACCATATACTTTTGAAAGTATGAAACCTACATACAAGGTCGTTTGGATAAGTGGTACAAGTTGATGCGTGATGCATTTGGAGCAGAGTGGAGGATTCTAGAGAAACTTCCAACCTTGGTGAAGGATGAGGATGAATTTTGAGTATACCAATAGTTCTGCATTTTAAATTTCACATTGACTGATGGCACCAGGATCCCATGGTGTAGATTACCTTTTTCCTTCACAGCATATAATTTTCATAACACGATTAACATGTTTAAGGAGGTTAAACATGGTTAACCTTTAGAGACTCGCATGATTTTCGAGACCTATTAATCAATGGCATCCCCTCTATTCTTTGGTCACACCCAATACACATTCCTTAAGTAATATATAATATCCTTGTACCATAGAAAATTTGAAACCATAATGTGATCATCTTTGTTGTTTATTGTTCACCTCCAAACCATTCAAGTTTGCTAAGAAAAACCATTTTCTCCGGCCAACTTGGTGGTTTTGACCTCCAAATAAAATTTCTACAATTGGTGATGTACATAGAATGCATCACTCACCATGGGATATACTATGTAGCATTTATCTTGAGATATAAGCTCTAAATGATTTCAAAATTCAACTTGGGCATATGATTTCTTCATAATACTCATGTTTTTTAACCGACTACTACATTCCCAAATACTTTCTTAAGTATTTCCCCTACAAGTTTATGTTATTTTAGAAAATATCCTCTTTTATTACCATAAATAATCACTATTCCTCGTAATTTTTCTCATTTTCTATAATAATTTCTTATTGTGTCCATCCATTTTAATTTGTTATTATTTTTGATATACATACAAAGATATTACCAAGAAGGCATAAGATTATAAATTTTTAATTAATAATAAATGTGTATTAGCTTAGATGTTTCAAAACCCTTTACAAATGCCAAATTTCATGACAAAGGTGGCATTCATAATACATTTCATAATGTTGTGTCCCAAGCACCTGCAAATTTTAATTGTTAGAAGATGTTTTTAGAAATTTATTTTTGAAAATACTCATGCATATGTGGCCATGGATTTTTCTTAGTGATAACAACTATGCTAAAAACCTTTCCCATATATTTAGAATTTTAATCATTTCAATATTATGATGATAATATAAATAATCTAACCCATGGATATTTTTTCATAATTTATTTATCTCGATCTAACACTAAAATTAGGTCACACTCCCCTTTTGTCCCTCGACAAATAAGCACCCTTTATTACATTTACCTAGCCATGACCCCCTTCACCCCACTAATATTAATTTAATTAATTTAATGCATTATCCTCACTATATTTATTATTTAAATATATTATTTGAATAATATCCCCACATACAGTTCACTTAGACACCTCACCAAGCCAACTCAACCTAAGACCTATTCTTAGCAAGTTGCCATAACTAACTAAGACTTACCCAAACCCTAAAAATCAATGCCTACATTCCCTCTAACCACATTCCCACATGCTCACAAGAAGCTCCTAGTCTAATCTGTGGGATAACGACATGAGATCTAAGGAAATTAGGAGGATCTCCCTAGTTTAGTAAACCTAGGAAATCCCACCTTGACCGACATCGGTTACCCCTAACCATCGCCGGTTAATCCGGACCACCGTCGATTACCCCTTTTAACCCCAAAAAACCTTATTCTCAAGGTTGGAAGCAAGTTAGAAAACTTTGGGAGAAATTTGATGAGAAATAATACATCTCAGAGAGATAACGCATCTTTAGAGAGCCAATTCCAGCAAAAACTCACATCCAAGGAGGGAGATTGAACATCTTCTCCTACACAGCCATCCCAGCCATGATCTGATCTATCCAAGCAAAGAGGAGTGTACATGCAACCCATGCAAAAGATTTTCTTTAGTTGTTGATCACTTACAGCCTTCAAACTCATCATCAGCACCTCCATCCCTCACAAACAGACATTCATGAATGAAATCCAAGTAAGTACAACATCATACTTTCCTGGTTATTTCATTTCATCATCATTTGATCATCCATTGTTTATCTTGCTCCCTATTGACCTTCTCCACATTTTCACCTCTGTATACCCATTGAAACCTCGTAAAATCCCACTCTAATCACCCAATACCTAGTTATGACCTACCAAAGTCCTTTGTGTAATCACAAAGGAGACCCTAGCCTATTTTGTGACATTTCTAGATCTGACAAGAATGGCATTGGATACACCTAACCGTCGTCAGTCACCCCTGACCGAAACCGATCTCTGTGTTTATCCACACAACCACCGAAAAGAGACCTATTCACCTAATTTTATCTCACCCTCTTTCACCTGTGATCTACCCGAGACCTCTGTCAAACCTGTAGAACCCAAAACCAATCCTTCGACCTTTGGATTCTATTCTAGCTTAGCATGTTAGATTAGATCTATTTCTTATTGTGTTTTTAAGTGAGATACCAAAACCATTTTAAAATAATAATAGGATTTACTTTGTTTACAACATTGAATTGTTTAAACAAAGGACTAACACCATCTAGGAAGTATCACACTTCTCGAATCTAGCATACGCTAGGCAGTTCATTGCCCATACTATTTAATTCCTTCTGTTGGTCTTGTTTTCATTACAGGTAGTTCCTCCTAGCCAAAAAAGGAAGCTCTCAAGATCAGCATGGATTCAGAATTCATACACATGTAAAAACACATCAACCAACATTTGAATAGGTATTCCTCCTATGCTCGTTACCCTATCTATTTCGTCAACACTTCTAAGAAAAAATATAAGAAAAAGGTGAAACATTTTTGCACGCCTTGGTGGGAGCCATCCGGGTTCCTTGCATTTCATTCATTCCTAGGAAAACATTGTGTGTTTGTTTCCCTTCTAAAAATCGTACACACTATTTTCTTCTTTAGTAATCCACCTCTCCTTACTATTTGCTCTAAAGGAAACTTTTCTTTTGGTGTAATTTAAAAGAATCATTTCTTCATGTTTTTGCATTGTAGTGAAAGAGCATCCCTCTTCCCCTTCATTTGATTATGTCATCCAATTTCACATTTTCAATTTGGGTTTAAAAACAAGTGCATTCCTCTTGATTTATTGCATCGTAGAAAAGAACTTCTATCCTTTTCTCTTTCTCTAAGTCTTACAAAACCACATGAAAATTCAAAATACATACATTCTTAAACAACATCCTACACGGAAGAAGTTGTAGGTGATCACAAAATCACAAATAGTGGGCACCTGACTCATTGCTCTATCGAATCATACTTCGAGCGAAGCCCGCCCCACCATAACATACCCGAAACCTCACCTTTTAGATCTTCTTCTTTGTAGAAGCCATCCTCACCAAAAACTCTATTTCACAATTCATGTATCATTCCTTAAATAGCATAAGCTAAACCAACATAATAGAAAAGGCACTCCTAGGATTGATTTTCTTAGTGTTTTTGCTTGGCTTACGTTTTAAGGTGAGAGATCACGTTCATCTCTTTTTCTTGTTCATCCTTACATGCTCCTCATCATAGATGGTGTATTCCGCTTCACTTGAGTGTGCAGGCCATATCATCATCATTCCCAGAATTTTGGGTCTGATTCTACATCAAATTTTAATTCAAAACCACTTTCTATCATCACTGTTTCAATTTCAGAGTAACCATTGTCAGTTACCTCTGACCGCCATTGGTTATACCCAACCAACGTTGGTTCCAAGTCCTTTTGCTAACCTACTCAAAAGCACATTTTTACTTCACTTTATTCCACTTTTCACAGTCTCTATCACTATCATTATTCCCATTGATGTTTTAAACATCTTCAGATTTGGCATACCTGTCATATTTTACCTTATACCTCATTGTTTACTCACTGTCCATTTTCTGCAATGACCGGCAGCAATTACCCCTTTACCGCATCGGTTTTCTTAACCGCATCGGTTATTGTGTTTCACATTCTAGCCACCGTTTGGTACTTCATCCACTTTTTATCACCAGATTTACATGTTCCTGTTGTTCCCTATATCATTTACAAAGAAGTAGCCCTACCTGATCAGTACTAGTTCACATGGTGCTGACCCAAGACAAGCAAGTGCCCTCGTATTCCACACTAGTTGTCAACCACTCCCACCTAGTCCTTCACCACCTTCTATTTTATCACCAGCCATGGATCCCATCCAACCTACTACTATCGCTATCAAATATGAAGAGTTTGCATGACTCCTTAACTAGAACCATGTCGCCTTGCATTTTTACCTTTCCCACTCATCCACTCGAGACACCTTGGGTCAGTTGATATATGGCATGCCCGTATCTATCCCCCAACTCTCACACCCACTTTCACATTGGCCCCATCTGGCTCCGTGCAACCCGCATCCACCTTACTCCCAATTATTTCACAATTAGGTTCTATACCCGCTATGATTGCCATGTCTGTTACCTCTATGGCACCCATTACATCCACCGTACCCTCGATGACTACCCCAAACACAACCTCATCTGCCCCTAATGTCTCATACATACCTATAGCTACATTCCCACCTCCAGTGATCGATGACCCCTACCCCATTTCAGAATGTGGTTCTTTCCATTCCATAATCATTAGCCCCTATTGCCACTAGGGTTACCATGACCCTTCCACCCCCATATACATACTACTAATAACCTCATGTTTCATCCATTATTCATTCCAGGTATGTACCCCCTATTTCATTACCTTCTTCTCCACCACCCTACATGGCAGCCCCATACACTGGAGTGCCACCCCTATTATACTCCCAAAACCAACCTCCTCATGCTACGAAGGCATCCAATCATCACAACCTACCAATGACTGATTAAATTGATGTTGGACAAGATGCTGGAGACATTGGAGGCATCGGTTTTGCTCTGCGCACACTCTCACCTATGATGAGATTTGCAACGAGCCTACCCACACATCCATTCCTATCTATTCATACCATGTGCATTGGTAAATGCCTAAATTCAACCGCTTGATAGTAAAGAAGACCCACAAAAACATTTGTCGTTGTTCAAACATGGGTGTTATTTAATCACTCATGATGATGCCTTGATTTTGAGAACTTTTTCCATGTCCCTCACTAGACCTGCATTAGATTGGTATAGTGGGTTACCTAAACACTATATTCTCATTCAATCAAGTAGCCCAAGCCTTCTTGGATCATTTCTCTATCAATATCGTCAAGAAGGGTACCATGACTGATCTATATTCCACACGTCAATATGAGGATGAATCCATCACATATTTTTTCGCTTGGTGGCGTAACTTGATCAATCAATTTACCTTCCAACTGCCACAAACTAAACTCATCAAGATATTCACATGAGCTTGTGCTAGACATATCTCCCCAACCTTGCAGGTCCAAACCTTTCAAACATTCGATGAGGCATTCACTATGGCAAAAAAGTTAGAGATTCGAGCCATCGAAGAGAAGAAAATTCAACTACATAATAAGAATTCATCATTCAAGTCGAATGATACCTCTTCCTCTTCCAAACCACAAACCAATTATTCTAAATCTAAGGGCTCTGCTAACACAATGGTACTCAAGTCTAGCCCAACTCATCCATCGAATCAAGCTACACCCTCATCTAATCTCTCACTGTCTAGACTTTTCAATTCGAGACGAGTAGAAAAAATATACCCCAATTGGGGAACCTTACTCTTCTATCTTAGAAAAGCTTATCAAAGCTAAAGCCATCACCCTTCCACCCATAAAACCACACATAGGTTTTGACCTTGCTTGCCCCATGCCCGCATGGTATAAAGAACATGATTTTTGTAACTACCATTGAGTAAAGGGTCATAGCGATGGCAACTGCATTACTTTCAAGAATATTTTCCAAGAAATGCTCAAGAAAGGCAAGTTAACTATGGATAATCCCAACGCCACCCCCAACCAAAATCTACAAATCTTCAAAAATTATTCCCCAACCATGCCCCTTCATCCAATCAAACTGGTGAGACATCAACTCATGATACCCATACCCATGAGGTTCACGCTATCTTTAACGAGGTACCTGTCACCTCTCAATTACCTCACATCCCTTCCATAGAGGAAATCCTAGCCCAAAATCCTCCTTCCACATTGGAACCAACCTCCCCTATTCCTTCACTAATAGAGGAAAACCTTTCATCTCCTTCATCGCCTATGGAGGGGTCTTCCACTAACATCGAGACCATCTCACCTCTGGCTTCTCCACTAAGAGAAGCTTTACCTAGAGTACCTCCTCCACCCATAGAGGAGCACCCATTACCTCCTCCACCCACAACAGAGCACCTATCTATTCCTCCACTTATAGAGGAGCTCCCATCATCTCCTCCACCCATCATAGACCCAGTTGAGATACCTTTGCCTCTTGGTGAGCATTCTCCATCAGCTACCCAAAATCCAACAGACCTACTTTCAGCTCTCTTACCCACGAAAGCTGAAGCTAGCCAATTCCTCGTCTCTAAGACACATTTTACAGGAATTCCCATTAGGTCCTCACCAAATCCACCCACAAATGTGTCATTCTCAAATTTGGCTGATCAATTAGATTATGTGGATAGGGCTTTACTATGGGGGTGCCTCTTACTCCCTATCTCAACATAGATGCAGAGATCCCTCACTGATACCTCCACTATCTACCCAAACACATTTCAACCCATCAAACCAAATACAACCACTATTGTCATAACCCCTTCCACAATACCAGTTAGCAATCAAACCACACCCTTACCCATAATCTGACCTACATCTAAACTGAAACCCACACCCACAACATTTGCCTCAACTAAACCTATTACCACTTTAGGGGTCACCCGACCACTAGCCTTACTCATCCACCTATTAAACTAGATTCAGCTACATCCTCCAGGTGTCAAAACCGCACCTACTTGGATACCTAAACCAAAGAAACAAACTCATCGACCTCATACCCCAACCGCACAAATCACGCCCGCAGTTGTCCCGTTTACCTTAAAACCTCAGCTACCCAACATGGTCAAGCACCCTTCACCTTTCCATAAACCAATAACACAACAACCTATTCCTTCCTCACAAACCTCTAACCTACCTAGGAAGACAACATGACTTACACCTACACCTACAAAGTATCTTTACCACCAATACCTCCAATACCCTCAGCTATTGCTTCACTACCTACTACACTTTAGTCATTTTCCCTCACACCCCAAGTACGACCCACGTCATCTACCTTCACAGCACCCATGTTATCCCCGTGGGTAACTCACCCTCTTCCTCCATTTGCTCTTCCTTCTAGACCTCATACACACACATCACCTTTACCAAAGAAGGTGCAACCAAAAAAAAAAAAACCCCACTACCCCGCAATAAGGTAGTCAAAACAACCACACACCCTCCTACCCGTCCATCTACAATACCCCTACCAAAACAAACACGACCGATACCTAAAACCACACCAACACCTCAAACCATACCTCAACCCATTCCTACTCGTCCAAAAGTAGTTCCTTGACAATCAACCACACCTACACCCAAACCCATGTTCACTTCCCATTGTGATCCACTAGTAGGGTCCTATGCCAAAATTCTAACCAACCTCCTCGAGACTTCTGTTATCACATTACCACCACTCCAACCTTAGGACCCCCTTAAACCCAAGCCAAAAGGGTTTGATGATACTAAAATTTGTGCATACCATCATGTGCCAGGGCTTGATGTGGAGAGCTGCAAGGCCTTGAAAACTATCCTTATCCAATTATGTCCATTAGAAACCACCTTTGACGATGATGACCTTCTCGATGAGGATCCTACTTCACCAACACCCATCCCCACACTACCCACTCAACAACCACAACCTCCACCCTCACAGCTTCTAGAGCCACACCCAAGATTTGAAATTAATATGGTTTGCATCAGAGAACTTGCCACACCACCACCCAAATGTTGTTGTGACTAGCTGACCTCACAAGGTTTTCCTCTTCGGTAGGTTTTTACCCGTCATGTCATTATACCACTCACCCTACACCTTCTCCATTTTCCAACTTCCCTCAAATCAACATGATACATGTCACTACATGTGCGTAGAAGGGAAAAGAAAAGGCAACTGACCCACCAACCAATCCTATACCCAACATACCATCTGCACCCATACCTAAAATAACTATCCGTGGCCCCACGTACCCCATTTCTAATGGTATCACACATCGCACCATGCTCAAACAATTACACCAATATCCTCTCAAAATGTCCTTATATGACCTCATCTAAACCTTAGAATCCCATCATCAAGCCCTCATGGAGGTTCTTCAATCTATTGAGGTTTTACCCAATGACCCTACACCCGTAGCTTCCATTATCACACCTCATCATGTAGCCTCTCTCACTAAATTACCACCTTCATCCTCACCTCACCTTGTTCACCAAGTGGCCCCCCTTAGCTTCTCAGAGGAGGAGATCGTGCCATACCAAAACAATCACCCAAACCCAGCCCTCTTCATATTTGTCCACATTGATGACATACAGGTACGCCATGTGATGATTAATGGAGGTGCTAGCATTAACATCATTTCATCCCATGCATTTTCTCAAATGCACATACCTGATAATTACATGCATAAACATCCAGTCATGTTGCGTTCATTCAATGATGCTATCACTTCCACACTAGGCACTATCATCCTTCACGTTCACGTGGGCCCTTACACTATTCCAGAATTGTTTTATGTTTTGGAGGGGGAATTCCAATATAACTTGTTGCTTGGTAGACCCTGGATCTCGTGTCATGGGTTACGTTCCTTCCACTTTTCATCGTTGTGTAAATTTTGAATTTGAAGGACACACTTATACCATACTAGCTGACCCATCACCTTTTAAAACATGTAACATGCTTTACCGACCCAATGATGTGCTCATACATGTCAAGCCATCTACCTCCGCAACCAATACTGCTTCACCTACACCTCTGCGTGCCAGTCACGGTCACTACCTCGCCACACATACCTCCTCTATTCCTACCGCTACTATAACCTCCATGGTTGACCCATTAACTTCCCAATCCATTAACTCCACCTCCGCATCAACCTTTGACACATTATCCATACCAGCTACCTACATACCAACAACTGATCCCTTGGAAGGTGTTTTTCAACTCCTCACTCAGGGGGAGTACTGCCTCTATAGTTTCAACACATTAATTACTCCACACGAGTATAGAAGCCTTCACCAACACCCTTGCTATGATCACTGTATAGGAGAATGCCTCATATATGGTCCTCCTCATCTTCATACTAGTCTCACCTATGGGGGACTTGATACTACCACTTACACACCTGAACCACCATCATAACCCCATCCATTTTCTGATGACTTCCAATCACTTACCAATCACCATTTCTCCAACACCTTCCCCGCATCGCTATTCATATAAGTGTTTTGGTTTTGATTTTACGAGCAAGGCCACCATACCGTTATTCCATTTACCACCCACAAACATAATGACCGTAGTGGTATCATCCTCCCCAATCCTACCAAACAGCTGCATTGAACTCATTCAAGACCCTAGCCCTCCTCCACCTTCATCTTCATCACTACCATCACCCGCTCCACCTTCATCACCACCCTCACCAACATGATTCGATGGATCCCGAATCTATCCCCCAACTTTTTTCATAAACACCATTTCCTTGGGGCCTTTGACTTATCAACACGAAGGTGAGGCCCCTTCCACTCTTCCATTCCTATATCCTGAGATGATTGATGATGACACACCTACAATTAACATCATTCAATGTCAAGATTATGAATCCATACTCACCTACCTTGGTGCAGAAGACTCATATATTCATCGGTCGTTACCATATGAGACACAAACCATGTTGAATGAATCGACTATCGAGATAAAAATTCATACTCAGGATGACCCGCACATCCTAAAGATTAGACAATCTTTAGATGCTGTTGAACAAGAAGCCATCACTTCTTTTCTCCAAGATCATAACCACACTTTTACTTGGTCTTACGTAGACATGCCCGGTATTGACCCCACCATAGTGGTCCATAATATCGTAACCGTTCTCGATGCCAAACCTATCAAACAAAAGCTGAGGAAAATGCACCCTCGCATTGCTCTTCTCATCAAAGAATAACTTCAACACCTTCTTTCTATTTCCTTCATCTTACCCATTGATTATCCTCATTAGATTTCTAACATTGTCCTTGTTACTAAAGCAATAGGGGGACTCCACATTTATATGGACTTCCATGACCTCAACCTCACCTACCCGAAAGATGACTTTCCCTTGCCCGGTATTGATCAACTAGTTGACCTTACCACTGGTCATGAGATCCTCTCACTCATGGATGGCTTCTCGGATTATAACCAAATTTTTCTTGCCCCAAAAGATCAGCACAAGACTGTATTCATTACCCCTTTAGGGAACCTTTTTCTATCAAGTCATGCCTTTTGGCCTTAAAAACATTGGTTCTACATATTAGTGTGTTATGACTTACATCTTCCATAATATCATGCATTACATATTGGAAGATTACGTGGATGATCTCTTCACCAAATCTAAACATCGAGCTGAGCACCTTGTCGTCCTCAAAACCATCTTTGATCGTCTCATTAAATATTGCATCTGCCTTCAACCTAAAAAGTGTGTCTTTGCGGTTCTCTCAGGAAAGCTCTTGGGATTTATTGTTTCCCTCCAAGGTATAGAAGTTGACCCTGCTAAAGTCAAGTCCATTTTGGAAATTCCTCCACCCACTAAACTTACACAAATTTGTAGCCTACAAGGTAAATTGCATTCCATTCATCATTTCATTTCATAGTTATCTAATCGGTGTCAACCAATTCATCATCTGCTTAGGAAGGATGTCTCCTTTAAATTGGATGATGAATTTCACAAAGCTTTGAGACCCTAAAATAATACCTTCTCCAACCACCCATACTCATTCCACCTAAATATGATCAACCTTTTTACCTATACATATCAGCTACCGATCATTCCTTGGGAGCCATGCTCGCTCATCGTGATGAATAACATAGGGAGTAGGTGGTTTATTACATAAGTCATACTCTTTTGGACTATGAAACTCGATACAACCATCTGGAAAAACTTTGTTTAGCCTTAGTTTTCATTTCCACCAAACTCCGCCATCCCCAACTCAACAACAAAACCTATTTCGTGACCAACACCGATCCCTTACACTTCATGTACACCAAACCTTATCAAAATCAGTGTACCACGTGATGTCTTATGCTTTTATCTAATCTTGACCTTAAATTAAAAGTCCATCAAGGGCCAATCTATAACCGACTAACTAGCCAATGCACCTATTTCCAGGATCAACCCTCTAATTTTGACTTTCCCAATGAGTCAATTGCTACTCTTTCCTAGACAGCCCCCTTACAAAATGACACTATTTTTTTATGGTTCTAAGTGTCGGCATGGGGGTGGAGCTGGTGTTATTCTCATCCCTTTAGATGGAGAACCCATGCCTTTTGTTTCAAAATAGGCTTTGAATGCACCAATAATATTCTTTGAGTACGAAGCCCTCATACTAGGTCTCCAAGCCGCATATGCCCTAGATGTCAAATCAATCCACATCTTTGGTGATTCACAATTGGTTGTAAACCAAGTCAATGGTATGTACCAATGTTGTAATGAGATACTTCAAAAGTATAAACATCATGTAGACATACTTTTTACCACCTTTGATTGTTACACCCTTCAAACCATCCCACATTTAACCAACAAATTTACAAATACCATGGCCTGCTTAGCTTCCCAAATACCTTCCCCCTACCGATTCCAAAATATTTTCACCATAAAACACCTCCATTCACCTTCTTATTTACCTCACAATGTTTACTTAATTTGAAATGACACCCCGACTCGAGTGACCTTTGGTACAAACAATACTCGACTACCTTTCCCTCTCCATCTTACCTCCCGATCACACCCATAACGAACAACATGCCTTCCTTAAAAGGTCTCTCATTTCATCATTTTGGGGGCTCCTCTATAAACATGGCTTTGATGGTATTCTCTTACGATGCCTTACAATTTTGAAATCCCTTATACCATTAAGGAGGTTCATGGTGGCATATGTGGAGGTCACTTTAGTGGCCTTGCTGTTGCTAAGCATATTCTTCGTCTAGGCTATTACTCTTGGCCGACCCTTAACCATGATTGTTGTGACTATGTCAAACATTTTGTGAAATTCCAACAATATTCTAACCTTCATCATACACCTAGTCATGCCTTACAGGTCACTCGTGACTGTGGCCCTTTTCTCAATGGGGTTTGGATCTTATTGGAGAAATCAATCCTCATTCTTCCCAACGGCATCAATGGATCATTACTGCTACCGAATACTACACAAAATGGGTGGAGGCCATACCAATCATCTCCACAAAATCTAAGAAAATATGTGAGTTCATTAAACATCACATCATTTTCCACTTTAGTGTCCCCCATCGCCTTATCATTGATGAATGGAAAAAAATTCAAAAAAACACTACAAAAAATTTGCACTGCCTTTAGCATTCAGCTTAGTTTCTCATCATCTTATTACCCACAAACCAATGGCCAAGCCAAATCCACTAACAAAACCCTCAAAAAAATTCTCATGAAAGTGGTTGACGATACTGGGAAGGATTGGCATATGCACATTTCTTTTTCCCTATGGGCATACCGCACTAGTATTCGCACTTCCACTGCGGCCACACCCTTTTCATTGGTCAATGACACAGAGGCTATTCTACCTCTCAAAGTCCAGATCCCCTCACTCTACATTTCTCTCCATGACATGCTTACTGATGATGACTTTCGTCAAGACCGCTTAGCACAACTAGAGTTATTAGACAAACGTCATCTTAACACTCTAGATCACCTTCAAGTTTACCAACAATGTATCAAACATGCTTATGACAAACGTGTTCATGAATGAACCTTCCAAGTCGAGTGACCTTGTCTTGAAAGAAAATCAACATGTAAATAAATAAATAAAAAATAAACAGGGAAAATTCACTCCTAATTGGCTTGGACCATACATCATAACTCATACCTATGGATTAGGTACTTATTGTTTATCCTCACTTGATGGTTAACTGAACTGAGCCCCTTAACACATTACATCTTCAACCATTCTATTGTAGACTCATTTTCCTACCTCACCCTTTCTCTCTTTACGTGCTCGTCCCTTGAGCACTATCCACTCCATGCACCTCCCTAACAATTAAACAAGAATCATGTGAGTACCCGTCACTTGTTATCTTCTCTTGAATATGTGTACCATGGCACTGCACATAGCATGATTCTCATGGATAATTTTCATCTACCTTTAGATGGGATCCCATGGTCATTCCACCTTTCCTTTTGAACAAGAGTCCTATCCTCCACCTTGGTATTGTCCATGATTTCAAAAACCTCACATGGGACTAAACTCCTTGAGTCAAAATTCTAATAAAAATATGACTCCCTCAAAAGGACATCTTCCTCTCGACAAAATTGCTACTATAAATAGATTGCTCCCTCGAAGGATAGCTATGTGAAGCTCAAAAAATAAAAATGAGAGAAACCGAAGCTTCCCGCATCGATCAACTTCACGAAGACCTCAAGGAGTACCATATTATTTATCCCATATAGACTTCTTGCATCAATCAGTCTATCACAACAAAAAAATTAGTCATGGACTTGCCCATTATGACCTCGGACCTCTTGCCCAAAATCCCTGTCACTCAAAAACATATACAATTAACTACCTTTCACCTACCTTACCATTTCCACTCTCATTTCCTCAATCGCCTCAAGGGACATCTTGGAATTTTGACATTTGGTGATCATGTGACTACCTTCATCATAGAATAGTTAATCGTGCAATGCCTTTCGGATCTTATGTTCATCACCCCCTCCAGTATGACCTACTTGGTATGATCATACCCAATCAGTGGCTTTATTACCCCCTCTTCTCTTTTTACCATCTTTGTTTACATTTTGATTACCTTATACATGACTTGGTACTCAATTCTTACCTTTGGGGTAATCCTCCCCTTTTCACCATAATCGCGTTCACCTATATCATTTTACCTATAATCTACCCACACCTATTAAACCTAAACCCACAACATGCCCACAAACCTACTAACTCATTCTCATATTCTTCCCTAGCTCATGGGAGAACTACATCGGCCTAAGGTCCCTTTTCATTGGGACTATGTAGGTAGCACTCTGAGGGAATGGGGCCCTTGAGGTTAGCTCATCCCTTCTCTACCCTAAAATAATTCATCAATCATACCTAACTCACCATTTACATCACGCTTCACTTAGTTCCTTTTTTATAACAAAATTATAAATTAAACCACATACATAACAAGTTACTTACTACAACATACATTTATTACACCTACCATCTCTCTATCATCACTATGCCTAGATTATACAAAATTTCACATATGACCCATAGTATCATTCATTGCCAAAATAATGAATCATAAACTAACCTAACTCAACCATGCCTATCACCTAACTCAACCATGCCTATCACCTAACTCAACCATGCCTATAACTTGACTCAATCCATGCCTAAACCAACCTAACTCAACCATTCCTATAACCTGACTCAATCCATGCCTAAACCAACCTAACTCCATCATGCCTAACTCACTTAATTTCAAACCACATTAAATTAACAAATCCATATTTCCTCTAACACAAGCCATACATCCAACATATCATAAACATGTTAACACATCACAAAATACCATGAATCTCATCATATAAATCAATAAATGTGTATCTCAAAATACATGCCTATCTCATCATGGCCATCATCTCAAAAATGTCGGCACGTAGGCCGATATACAATACAAAATGTCATCGGCACACAAGCTTGAGTCTCATATATATAAAAAGACCGAATGAATCCATACAAAAAAATCTTTGCACACAGGCCGATATATGCTCACAATATACAAAAACCAACTCATACATCCTCATTGTCTTTGGCATGCAGGCTGGTATGTGATAAAAATACAAAAATCTTTGGCATGCAGGCTGGCATATATATCAACAAAAGTCACTCATATACATCAAAAATCGGGTGGCCACATATCAGACATCTCACCTTGGATGTCCTCCATCTCTGTGTCACCTACACCCTCGGCCTCCTATGCCCCTGCGCAACATCACCTTGCTATGGTCTCCATGCGCTAGTGGCCTCTCCTTGATCAGGCCTCGGAGCTCACTGCCCTCCTATGCTCTCTACACTATGTGTGTGAGATCTCGTCCTCTCACTAGATGCTTGTTGTGCCCTGTACTCTCCGTAAGAGAGGAAGTCTATCTGGCTGCCATGAGCTGGTCCTAATAATATCTCGCCTCACCTAGGGCATCCCATAACCTAGATATAAGCACAATCTATAGTGGTCCCATAGGTCTTGGGCCCTGTACCTACCCTACACCATCCTGTGAACTAGGACCGGCTCCCTACACCTATGGTGGTGCCCCTATCCCTATGCCTATGGTGGTGCCACCTATTCCTATTCTGTAGTTGGGCTGTAATGCCCCAATCTATGTCGAGATATGGCCAACGGCCTTGTAAACTGTCACCCGAGCCGATGAAGGCCGCCACCGACCACCTCTATCTCCATCTCCTCCATCACCTCCACCCTCTCCCTCTACCATCTGGGCCTGTAGACTAGCCACCTATACTCATAGCTCTGCTACCTCTACCTCTGACCCCTCCAATATGTCTATAGTATACCTATCTGTGTGATCATCATCGCTACACCTTTTTAGGTCATCTCTTTGCACTATAACGATAGCTAAGTCAGGCTTCCCCAGGTCTAGGTGGTATGGCTCGTAACTAAGCCACCCACCACTACCTATACCTATCTGTGCATCTGGCATCATCAATACACTAGCTGCTCCTTCTCTCTTGTAGGCACTGAAGGTTGTGGTAGAGGTAAGGGCCTCTCCATGTCATCTCTCCAATACTATGGGAAGGGCGGAGGAATATCTTGTACAAGCCCGAACTACCGTCGACCCTATCTACTAGGATCATCTCATCCTCCCGGCATGGTGACCCTATATCCACCTCTCTAGTTGGAGCTCAGCTAGCTCCTCATGCATGTTCCTATATGAGGGGAATCCCACATATGGCCTCCAGATAATGTCCACTCCAGAAAATTCCTCCAACAACTTCCCTCGAAAATGGGCCACATCATATGTCGACCTATCTCGACCTCTACTCTCCTACATCCGCACCCATATCCTCGTATCCCAACTACACAAATATCGATGGGAATTCATATACTCAATGCATCCTTATAGGTCAAACAAAGACTATGTGCTCATAGGCCTAGCAGTGTAGTATAAATGTACAATACAGGCTAAACCTACGCAACCGCCCATATGCCCACAACTCTCTGTATAGCTACACCAGAATGCTAATGCCTAGGAAAAGCATGTCTCATGTACCATCATATCATGGAGCACCCCATCGGTGATCATGGAAAGCATCCACCCTCTACATCGGGCGGTGCATAGCAGCACCGCTCCATCAATAACCCCACTAGCCTCATCTCATCTGGATGGGCTAGGTACATCACCTCAAATTGGCGTTATGGATTCTCGGCTCTGCCACCCCCTCACCAAATACTATATCGATCAGCTCCTCTCGAGGCCTCAAAGGAGATAGAGTACACCTGGCCCCCAATATGGTTAACCACAAAATCTGGAACACGTCCTCCCAAGGTGATAGTCATCTCACTCGTTGGAAGGTGGAATGTGTTTGTCATGGAGTACCATCTATCAATGAGTGCAACCATCAAACTAGGCTCCCGAACGGCATGTCGGTAATGCCAAATACCACTCAGCCCACTAACTCCACATGTTGTAGCTCCAAAGGGGTCACTAAGCCGTTTTAATGTCACCAGTAGCAACGGAACCCTATCCCGTATGTAACTACGATCTTGTGCGCATCCAATCCAACCACAAAATTAATCTACATTTACCATGACCATATTCACCAATTACCATTACCCTCCACCCTATTTTTACTTTACCCATCTTCACTACCTAGCCTACATCCCTTTGAGACCCTTGTCCCTAAAAAACCTAACCGGTGTCGGTTCATCCTAATCAATCGGTCACCCTTAAATCGGCATTGGTCACCTACTAGGTGACCGATACTGGTTCAACTGTACCGACCACAGTTATCACCTAACTAGCATCAGTCACCTGTTTGGTAACCAATCCCGGTTCTACCCAAACGATGCTAGCTAAGCTTGATCGATGTCAATCACTGTCGCAGAAAAATCCGTGACTTCCCAAACCCCCTTTTTTTATAACCCCCGCCCCTTTTACCCCACCTATAATGACCGAAACTACCCCTGGACCTCTACCCACCCCACCTATACACTTTACTACTCTCCCCCCCTCTTTTTCCCAATTATTCCCCCATACCCACATTTCACTTTTTCCCACCCACAAAATACACCACACCCAACAAAACCCTACAAATCACAAATAACCACAACCTATAATCTATTTACTCTACAATATAGAGTTGGGTGCTTACCTCGTTGCGCTACCACCATCTCGGTGGCACATCACGGCCACTATGTCGGTGGTCCGCCCGATCCCTCTCTAGCCTCTACCATCCCCGAAAATCTACCCGCAACCTCGACCAATCACCTCTCTCGCCCGATCCCGTGGATCCGCCACTCACCAACCCAACCTCGTTAAATAACACTTCCACTCACCGTTCCGTTCCTTCCACACTTTTCTCTATTTTCTCTCTTTTTTTTCATTTTCTCACTTCGAACAATAACAAATGAATAACACAAAACATGGATTTTTTATTTGTTTTTATACAAAACCCCGACCCAACCGACATCGGTTCCCTCGACCAGCGAGTACTCTTGTGCCCTACATCACCATCGCGCTTTCCTATACCGATGTCGGTTATCCATGACTACCATTGGTCAACCTA
Organism: Taxus wallichiana var. yunnanensis; assembly: GCA_018340775.1. NCBI lineage: Eukaryota > Viridiplantae > Streptophyta > Pinopsida > Cupressales > Taxaceae > Taxus > Taxus wallichiana. The sequence goes on along the minus strand of CM031234.1, from coordinate 70,658,113 downwards.
ACCTACACATTACCTCTACTTTTCCATTTTACCCCACCCTTTACCTTACTCCTTTACCCCATCCAACCTTTACCCAACCCCTTACCTTACCTTTCATGACCTCATCATTTACTACCTCCATTTTTCCTCCTAGATATTTAGACCTTGACCATCGCTAGTGACCTTTGACCTCATGTGTTCGTTATACCTTGTGGCACTGTTACCTATGTTGATTTACCTAATGACCTTACCTAGCCTATTGCCATGACCGTTTATCCTAACCCTACCTTTGGTGTACCAGAACATACCTAAACGTTCCTGCACCTAATGTACATTGTGTTTCCGACCATATCCTATACCTCGGATACGATTCACTTCAACCTTGTTCGGATAAACTTATCAACCTTAGATGATGTAGAGTTTTCCTACTCTTCAACCCGGTAGCATGCTGTAATTTATATGTGTGTGTGTGTTTTACTTTTGCTACCTATGACCCCGACCCATTACCTAGATTTCCAGTATACCTTTCACCCTTTTCCCTATCCCACTTGCCTTTTCATCACATTTACCTTTTATCAAACCACTCACCGCTTTAGCTTTGTTGCCTCGTCAATTCCTAGTTTGAGGAAGATAACCTTCACCCACACATGGGGCAACCACATCTTATTTTTGTTCGTTTAAACACCAATACAAGATATGGAACAAAAAGAGGCAAAACGTAGACACTAAAGTTAGGTCACACTCCCCTTTTGTCCCTCAAAAATAATCAACCTTTATTACATTTACCTAGCCATGACCCCCTTCACCCCACTAATATTAATTTAATTAATTAAATTAAATTAATGCATTATCCTCACTATATGTATTATTTAAATATCTTATTTGAATAATATCCCCACATCTGATTCACTTAGACACCTCACCAAGCCAACTCAACCTAATACCTATTCTTAGCAAGTTGCCATAACTAATTAAGCCTTACTCAAACCCTAAAAATCAATGCCTACATTCCCTCTAACCACAATCATGCATGCTCACAAGAAGCTCCCAGGTATAATCTGTGGGATAATGACACGAGATCCAAGGAAATCGGGAGGACCTTCATAATTTAGTAAACCTAGGAAATCCCACCTTGACCGATGTCGATTACCTCTAACCATCGTTGGTTAATTTGGGTATCGTTGGTTAATCCAGGACACATCCATCGGTTACCCCTTTTAACCCCAAAACAACCTTATTCTCAAGGTTGGAAGAAAGTTGGAAAACTTTGGGAGAAATTTGACAAGAAAGAACACATCTCAGAGAGATAACGCATCTTTAGAGAGCCAATTCCAGTGAAAAATCACATCCAAGGAGGGAGATTGAACATCTTCTCCTACACAACCATCCCAACCATGATCTAATCTATCCAAGCAAAGAGGAGTGTACATGCAGCCCATGCAGAAGCTTTTCTTCAGTTGGTGATCACTTACAGCCTTCAAACCCATCATCATCACCTCCATCCCTCACACACAGACATTCAGGAATGAAATCCAAGTAAGTACAACATCATACTTTCCTGGTTATTTCATTTCATCATCATTTTATCATCCATTGTTTATCTTGCTCCCTATTGACCTTCTCCACATTTTCACCTCTGTATACCCATTGAAACCTCATAAAATCCCACTCCAGTCACCCAATACCTGGTTCTCGACCTACTAAAGTCCTTTGTGCAATCACAAAGGAGACCCACCTATTCGTGACATTTCTAGATCCGATAACCGTGGGTACCAGCTTACACCTAACCGCCATCAGTCACCCCTAACCGACACCGATCTCTGTGTTTGGCCACACAAACCGTGAAAAGAGACCTATTCACCTAATTTTATCTCACCCTCTTTCACCCGTGTGATCTACTTGAGACCTCTGTCAAACCCGCAACCCGAACCAATCATTTGACCTTTGGATTCTATTCTAGCTTAGCTTTGTTAGATTAGATCTATCTCTTATTGTGTTTTTAAGTGAGATACCTAAATCATTTTAAAATAACAATAGGATTTACTTTTTTATAGCATTGAATTTTTTAAACGGTGGATGTGACAACCATCTAGAAGTATCACACTTCCTAGATCTAGCATACGCTGTGATTCACTTGCCCATATTGTTTAATACCTTCCGGTGGTCTTGTTTTCCTTATAGGTAGTTCCTCCTAGCTAAAAGGAAGCTCTCATGATCAGTTTGTGGATTCGGAAGTCATACGCGCACAACAACCCATCAACCAACATTTGAACACGTATTCCTCCTACTCCCATTACCCTATCTGTTTGGCCAACGCTTCTAAGAAACAATCTAAGAAAAAGGTGAAACACCATGATTGTAAATATAACCATGTATTCTTCACACTATGGAAAACCCTATCTATAACCATTTTATTCTTGAATATGGTGGGGAAGTAACTTTATGTGACATAATTTCTACATCTTTTCCCCATTTTTCTCTATGAAATTACAAAAATATTTTACAATAAATCTATTAAAATATATTAGCTAACACTTCATGAACCATTAACTATTTTATAATGGATGTAATTTTGTAATCTCATTAACTAGTATGTATACCTTTCATTGGAATAGGTACGAAGTGCAAGAAATAATATTGAAGAGGTTTTTATAAATTTGAAGACAAAGGAAAATTTGAGATAGATATAAAGGAAAACATTTAAAGGAGGATCAAAGTTATGATTATATGGACAATTGTGAGTTGGTGAACTAAATCATCAATTATGAGGGGAAGGAAGATGTGAAGATACGTAAGAAGGATGAGAAAATGGATATTATTATTTTTATGAGAAGTCCATAAAACACCGAGCATGACATTGAATGTTCAAATTGATACAATGCCAACACGTTACACACATATAGTTACAATAAATATTGAATACATCATATTAGGGCATGATAATTAAACATTTATAAATGATTCTAGGCAACATGGATTCAAATTAAAAATATAAATTCCATTTTGTGGTGTGATTTTTATTTTGTGCAAACATACATAAGTATATTTTAAAGTTATGCCTTTTTAATTAGGATTGTCATAATTATATTAGTATAAAAATAAGCTACATTAAAAGGGGTGGTCAAATAGAGTCAAAACCCAAAAATATATCAAAAGGCAAACAAACATCTAGCAAAACATTATATTATGAGAAACTAAGTACAAGTGGATGTGTCATTGGGTAAAGGAGGATGATCATCATGAATCGAAGGGTGAAAATAGTAGACATCCCATCATTGAACGGGTACTAAAAACCAGTCATTCAAAGGGTAATGGGAAGTGGGAGAAACCATAGTTCCCCTCCCAAGAGGTGGGGAACTCACCATAAGTGAACTTTCCATGTTTTATTGGAACTCACCATAAAATTATAGCTTTAAAATTTTCCATAAGAATGCAATCTAATAACACCATGGGGAAGAGTCACTAAACAAATTCATTCTCTAATTGAGAGGCTCAGAGTGATAATTCTTGAATAAAGAGAGTATCCAAGTCTATGTATCTTGGGAACAAGGGAAAAAGTAAAAACATTCTTAGAACTTTTAGGGCTACCACAAGTGAATATTTGGGATTGATAACACCAAGGTGTTCAATATTTTCACCAATTGGAAGGCTGTAATTAATAAAACATTAAAGGAATTAGGTGATTTTAGGTTCAAATTGGTATTTCCAAGCACAATTGAGGTAGAATATACATGTTTGGGTGGGAGGAATTAGTCTTCTATCTAGCATTAAGCATCTAAATTGTGCTATAAAAAGGACTCGTGAGTTGGTAAAGCTATCTGGTGTGTTATTATTCTAAGAAATGTCTAAGTCCCATTTTAATTCCTTCCACAAATTAATAGGAGGTTGTAACCCCAACTTGTGGAGCATAATATTTGGGAATAACTCTTGAAATTTGAGAATACAACGGTTTTTGTATTGTTCAAGAAAAAAATTAACTTTCAACTCGGCCAAGGAATTCAATCTCTAGAGTGTACCAAACTGTTAATGGTATTAATTTCCTCCCAAAGTATGTAAGGATTTCATTCCAATATTTTCCACCAAAGGAATGCAATTGTTATTCATAATAGGGGGCCACTAGATGATGTGTTTATTGAATGATATCCTAGTCTTGAACACATCTCCAATCCACCGCAAGTATGGCTACTGATCCTCGTATACTTGTCAAGGGGTTTTAGAAAAAAGGTTCATTTAATTTGGATAAGAACTGAAGTGATAAAAATAGTGTGGAGAATAATAGTCTTCTATAACTTCTTACCATAAGGAGTACTTTCCAAAATACAACATTGAAGGATAATTTTCCATGTTTTCTTCCCTTCAATGGATTTAACAATCCATTTCACACATAGATGGCCACCGTAAGTAGGGACACATGATGAAATCCTATAGTGTGCTTAAAATTGGCCCATCAAAACCTCGAAAGAAAAATTCTAGCTTGTTATAGGAGGTCTTAGAAGGTTCCCAACATAAAGAGTAATAAACATTCAAGTGGAAGTAAGAATCTTGGAGTAAACCTGAAATTTAATGACAAGAGAAAGAGGCTTGGAGATCTATTAAGAGATATTTTTCACACAATTAAGGACATATTACCAAAGCACCAAAGGCTGACATCCAAGGCAAAGGGAATTCCCATAAAATTCAACTATTCACCATGTTGGATCAATTTTCAAGAGTATTTCTTGATCCAATATGACATGGGAAAATTAATTTTCCTATAATACATAGTTTTTACCTATAGTGAAGACAAGCTAGATGCCAAATAAAATTTTCTAAGAAGTGTAATGCTTCCACAAATGATATTTATTTTTAGAAAGCACAAGAAAGGATTCATCTACAAAGTTCTCGTTGATAAGATGATTGGTATGGTCTGGGAGATAAATTTTGTAGACTAACCTAATGGAGGCCTATTGTGTAATTATTTAAGAAAAATCTTGAACAAGGAAAAAGAGGGTTGGAGCAATAGGAAACCCTACCAACTCTAGTAATAAAGGTAAAATCTAAAATATTTATGGTTGTTGATAATGAGATGCGAAGAAACATCCGAGAAGAGAGTTTTTACAGATCACAAGAAAAAATCACCAAAATTGATCCCATATAGAATGGTTAAAATTAAATGCATCTCAATTTGATTATAGGTTTTGTAAAAGTCTAGTTTTAGAAATATAGATTTCTAGGAACATGATTGATCCTCCTCCATACATTCCTAAACCACTAAGATATTATCTTATGTGTGTTTGTGTGTGTCTGTGTTTCTTTAATGAAGATGGTCTACTCGGGGCTAACAATCATTGAAATAATGTGGTAGAGATAATGTCCCAAAGATTTGACAAGAATTTTATAAGAAACATTAAACAAGGTAATCATCCTTCATTGTTAATAAGCTCAGGATAAGCCATCCTATGTATGAATTTGATATTATTTTATTTATAATTTATCCTAAGGAATGATTGGCTAATGATTCTTTGTAGACTTAGAGTGTATCGGTAATGGCAAAGTACCATGTATCCTTATAGAACTCATAACAAAACCATCAATACCTTGGGATTTTTCATCTTCCATGCATTGAAAGCAAGAATATAGCTCATCCATCTTGAGGGGGAGTCACACTACATTTTTTCATTTGGGAAAACTTACACAAAATAACATCCAATCATTTTTTGAGGGAAACCTTTCATTCTTTAGTACAAGCCTAATCTTGAAACAAAAGTTTTTAATACTCCAAAAAGGCATTGGTGATGTTATTCGAACTGGTGATCCAAACATGAGAAGTGGAGATGATTTTTTTTATCTCTAGTTTTCTTAGCACAAAGGTATTTTAAAAATTACTTATTTTCCCTATCCAAAAACTTTATCCAATGTAGTCTAGCCTAGGTTTGGGAACCTCAGTTCATCTAGGCTTCAATAAGCTTGAGATTGTGTCTTAAACTAGATACATCATACCGTATGTTGGGAAGAAGAAATAGATAATTATTAGCCATGTGTAGAGGTTGAATACCACACACTTTGGAATCCACACATAGGTAACAAAGAGATATACAAATAATAGGAAGACCATTTAGGATTACATGTGCAAGCAAAAGGTAAAGATAGGTCAATACACGAAGGTGTGTACAACATAGAGAAGTAGGGCAGTACGTGAAGGTTTGTGTATTTGTACAAAGCTTTCAGACTTATCCTATTTTAGAGATAAGGCTAAAATAGGAAAAATAAAATATGGTGTATCATGTAATAAAGGTCCAAAAATAGGAAAAAATCAATCCCAAAGGTAAAGTACATGAAAAAAGAAGGTGACTATTTATAGGAACAAAGTAGATGAGGCCAAGCTATTTATAGCTCAGCCTAGACTAAAAAAACAAAGTTGAAAAAGGCATGCATCCTATAATTAGGACATCTATTATTAGGGAAAATACATGTAAGTTGTGAAGGGAAAGTCCCCATCATATATAAATAGGTGTTGTGTTTCATTGTAAAGTGTGTTGTAATGAGAGTGTGTGAGTTATGTAAGTGCACATATAGAGAGATTGTTATGAATGTAAGCATGCCACGATATGTTGACTCATTATGTAAGCATGCATGGGTGTAAATAGTGCATGGATGTAATGAATATGTTTATGCAACAAACTATGTTTATGATGGATAATTGTGTATGGATTGTAAGGGTTAGTAGATCTAAGTATGGTGTAATGGGAATTAAAATATTATTGATGATTTCTATGTTGAATAGTTTCATTATTATATGTGTTACTTTATTGTAATTTGATTTTATCTTCATTCATGTTATAATGACTAAGTATGCTAACCACATCTTGATAAGTAACGCAACGGAGGAGCTCGGTGGTTAAGTGTGCTTGGTGAACACCTAGGCATGTGTCTAGGTGATGTGACAGTGTGCATCACATTGTGAAGTGTTAGCTACTAGACTCCAACATTTTGGTTCCGTTGTCGACCTATTTTTATCTTTCTCATAATATACCCCGAGGAGTAGTAGGGTGTGAGATCCATTATTTTACGAGATGGATTTTTATCCTACCCAATGAACAATTATAAAAATGGTGGAGGAGGTGGTGGGTATCATCAAGGATTTGATAGAGCATGAGGTGGAGTGCAACGTTGGAGAAATAGAGAAGGAGAAGTACAAAAACATAGGTGGGGATACAATTTTAGGTGACGGTTCCCTAAGTGATCACACATAGGTGGCAAGGGTGCGTTGACATCAAAAGGACCCATAATGAATTGTGATGTTGATCCACACAAGGTCCTACATTCACGTTTCCAGAAAATAGTGCCTACAAACCACATTTTATATTGGTCATCATTTGATACGAGATGGAAGATAGCACATAATGAAGATGTTTTCATAAGGAAGATAACGCATAAGGAGGATGTTGTCATGGAATTTTGAGTCACATGGTCGTGAGCTAGAATTTGAAGTTGATGCAGGGTGCATTGCTAAACACATCGAGCTCTACAGAGGTAAATCATATTATTGATTCTCAACGGTTGATTGATGAGAAGTCATGTAATGCACTAAACAAGGTGTCGGTGGAGGTCAAAGAAAGGTTATTTAGAATGAATAATAGGATAAAAGCATTGGAGAAGGAATTAGAGGAAAAGAACAAGGATATTATAGAGAGGTATAAGGAGTTAAAGGCAAAAGAGTCTATAATTGTGTAGTTGAGGACTGAGTTGAGAGAAGAGAAAGGGAAAGTACACAAATCTTACAAGAAAGTGGATAATATCTCGAAATCCATTATTTTATCATGCCTAAATTTATCTCACACCGCACATAAGTATGAGTCATCCTTCCACTTCATAGAGGATTTGACGTGCATCATCATGATGGAGAAGTAACCACTTGCACTGGAGTTGGTGGAAGAAGTTATGGCACGAAAGAGAGATCATGATAAATTACAAATCGAGAATACCATAACTCGGTACACTAAGCTTATTGTTTTAGTGAAAACCATGGAACACATGGCCAAATTTTTCTATGACAACTGTGAAGATAGAGACAGGGGGTGGAAAGTGTGTTGGTTGCTACACACATGAGGTAGATATGAAGGATTTCTAGGAAAATAATCGAGGCAATAGGGAGGAACGTGACAAATTTATGGCATAGGTTGAGAATAAATCTGAGGTAATTGAAATTTTAAGGACCTCTATTAAATTTAAAGTCAAGGAATTATATCCCTAGGTAACATTTAGGATGGACGTCTTGACTGACCTTAGCGAGAAAATGGAGAATATTGTTAACACATTGAAGGCTAAGGATGAAGAAATGAAATTTGAGGATGTTAATTTTTTGATAGTGGATTTATTTAAATAGACACAGAGTGAGGTGGATTCTTGGAACGAGATTAAAGCATCCTTGAATAATAATTTCCCAATCCTTGTGCAACAGTAACAAAGTTCTTTTGTTCTTTCGAATAAGTCAAATACAAGTCATTTTATTCCCCATTCTTTATTCTTTGTTGGAGATTAGATTATTTCTGAGGACGGACATCACATTTAGTTTGGGGTAATGTTGAGCCCAACAAATTATCAAGTTATCCAAAATAAGCCCCTTCCTCATTTTTTGGCTAACTCCCTTCATTCTTTCCTCTCTTGTGCCTCAGTTGTAATTTTTATCTTTTAGGCCCTCACAACCATCTGGAAATGGCACCATTGGATAGAGCTCTTTCTAATCTTTCTAGAAAGGTAAAGTTTTCTTCGTAACTCCATGTATTTTTGAAGTTATGGCTCGGTGGAGTTTTTGTGGGAAATTTTCCCTAGACAGTCCCACCGGCCAATTAGAAGCCGCCACATCGGCATCGGAGCAATCGGGAGGAGGGAGAAATTTTTGGATTTTTACCAAGTGTTGGCGCAATGGGAAATTTTCCCATGGAAAACCCAAGCCAATGGAAGGAGGCCACGTGTCCTCGGAAGGGCGGAGGTGGAGGTAAGCTTGAATTTTTTTACCAAGTGTTTGGTAGGGTTCAGAAAGGAATTTTTCAGCCCGATGGCGAATAAGATGTGGCCACGTGTCCAGGTGGGGAGAAGTTGGGAAAATTTCCCAAGGGTTGGCACAAGTAAATTTTTCACCCCCAAGGCCCGCATCTAATAGCATGGCACCGGATGTCACCAAGGCATCAAGGGTCGGAGGTTCAAGAGGAATTTTTCCTTTTCGCTTAAGTTTGGAAAATTTGAAAAGGAAGGCTGTCCCCCAAAACCTGAGCCAATACAAGGAGGCCACGTGTCCCATGAGGCATCACGGGTTGAATCGGCAGAAAGGAGTTGGGAAAATTTCCCAAAGGTTTGCGCAAACAAATTTTTCATCCCTTCAGGCCCACCGACCAATGGAAATCTTTCACGTGTCCTCGCACCAACGGAGCGCGGGAAAAGTTGGGATTTTTTCCCAAGGCAAAATCAAAGGAAAATTTTAAAAGGAAATCCTTCCCCCAAAATCAGAGCCATCATGCCACATTTCCATGTGGTGGTAAAAACATAGGGAAGCTGTAGGGAAAAATGAACATGAAGGGCCCGTGGTGAATTAAATCGTGCCACGTGTCCTAGGGTCATTCAGTCGGTGGAGAATTTTTGGAAAATTTTCCAAAGGCCAAAATGATGGGAAATGAAGCAGGAAGGGCCCGCAACCAATCAAATCATGCCACATGGCACCAGAGTAGTGGGGTGCAGAGATTTTTGGGGAAATTTTCCCAAATGCAAAAAGTGTGAAAATTTTAAATTCTCGGCCCGCTAATCCATTTTGGTCTTGTTTTGCCCTAAATTTTCAGAGGGGCATAACTTTCGATCCAGAGCTCGGTTTTTGCGTTCTTTATATCAATGGAAATATGGTGAAATTATCTACATGATTCTCGGGCTCAATTTTGTGTTTTGGTGGATTTTGGAGGGAGAAAATTGGAAAACACCTCTAGCACGTGGAAATCAACAAAACTGACATTCCAACCACCATTTTTAATGAAGTATGGCATGCATTCTCTTCCAGCATGGTTAAAAACGTCATGGAATGGACTTTTGAGGGTGAACATGCTTTTTAATACCATTTGGTTGGTGGTTGAAGCATATTTCATGTTTTCCTATGTTTCTCTCTCCTGAGTTCAAATGGGCATTGTAAAAGCCAGAAGGGGCTCATTTTTAAAAAAGTTAGACATTTTTTCTAGCTCTGCAACTTCTCTTTTCTTCCTCATCAGGAAGATTTGTGGAAATTTTACCTTTTCATGCAAATACAGCATCTTTTTGCCTCTTGGTCATTGTAATGCATTATATTGGACCTGGAATGATAATGTATGCTCTGTGATTAAAATTTTCTCAATCCTTTCATATGTTTATCATTGTTTCCTGATATTTCATTACATTTTGGCAATTTGTGCATGTTTTGTGCTATATTTTCTTATGGATTGTGTATGTTTTGTAGTAGCAGGTGTCTACTACTCCTTTGGTGCATCACCTTAATTAGACTAGGTTCATTCTTTGTTTATCCTCAACCCCGTCCCTTTGGAAAAGTTTGATTAAAATATAAGTAAACCCTCTCGCAAATTTTATGCACACTTGAATAGAGGATTTGAGGAACCAACCTCTAGTCTAGAGATTATTTTCCCACTTTTTACAAGTCCCACACTTGGGGAAAAGATTCAATGTTGTGCAATCACACTGGATGCTGAAATGTCAAACTAGAAATCTGATGGAACATCTAAAGGGTGTTATTGATTTGCCCTAACAGTTTTGGCATGCTCGGTGGGACCTTAGAGGTCTTCATCTTCATTGAAACAAAATTGATGTGCCTTTGTTGCAATTTTCTTGCTTAAAAGATCCCTGAATTGCACATCTAGCGACTCCAAAGAAGAAGAATCAACTGGTTTTAGCAGTCCAGACTGAAAACTCATGAGAAGAATCTCCATAAGGTTAAGAGTTGGAGAAGAATAAGTGTTGTTTGAGTATCTACAATTATCTCCAAGAAGAAGACAAAGAGGGAGGATAATTCAAAGGTCTCCATCTCCACCAAACATAACTCTATCAACTCCTCCACCTAGTAGACCTTTCATCCAATCAACAAGGGTTCTAAGGCCAATCAGAATGGCACAACACAACCCATATGTCAATTTCACTGGTAGCATCCCACTTTCTCTCAATGCACAAAATCCAATCCCAGTTGCAGCATTGAAGAACATTCCATACTTTACTGGAGAGAATCAGACCACTCCTGGTGATCATGTCAAGGATATTGCTAATATTTGTGCAATCCATGAGATTGATGAGATGCAAGTTGTTGTCAAACTGTTGGCATCTTCATTCAAAGGGAAGGCTTTGCAATGGTTTAGGAGCCTTGCTTTAGGCTCTATCCAAAATTGGAACCAGATTATGTATAGCCCTCCATGAGCAGTTTGGAGAAAAGGGAGATAACTTGTCCCTTTTGGAACAATTGACAACTATCAAGAGAGCTCCCAATGAGCAGCTGACTGACTTCAACTTCAGATTTCAAAGGACTTGGGAGAGAATTCCAATGGCAGTAAGGCCAATAGCAAAATGTTCTTTTCTATATTACCTTAAAGCTTTAAATTATGATATTTCTATGTTAATTCAATCCATGGGAGGCACAACTATCCCTGCTGCTTATAGCATTGCCATTAGGGCTGAAAATTGTCTGATTCAAGCTGGCAAGCTAGCTCCTAGGCCTCCAATGCCATTGTATCCAAATTTAGAAAGTCTAAGCACTAGTCAAATGCCTATTTTAGCTCCTATTCCCACTCCTAGAAATCGAATCCAAGCAAAGCTTCTACTTTATCTTCTAGTGCCTCAAATGAACTTCAAGAAGTCATGAAGCAATTGCAAAAATTAGGTAATGAGCTGGTTACACTAAAGAGGCAGCAAGCCCAAAGTTTTAGACCTTCTTATTAGCCTCAAGCTTAGCCTAACAGCAGCCATATCAGCCTCAAAGACCACCCAATCCATCTGCAAATCAAAATCAAGCAAGGCCTCCTGCCAACAAACCATTTCAGCCCTATAATCCCAATGCTACATCTACCTCTAAAGCACTAGTGCCAGTACAAAACAACATAGCTCAAGAGTATGACTGGTGCTTCCCATGCAATGAACCTCAAAACTAGTCTATGTGTTTCAATGGTGCTCTAAATCAAGCCTTAATGGTAACAACAACTGGTGTGGAGGGTGAAGGGAGTCAAGGAAATAACCAACAACAAGAAACATCCCAGCAACAATCAGCTCCAAATGATACCACACTTGTAAACTAACAAGCAGAATACTTTTGTGGCATGAATCAAGCAATCTCTCAAAGTTTTGCAGCCAACACAAGGTCAAAAAGGAGAAATTTGGGTGAAGGACAGCCATTGGCTCTAAGTAATCCACAACCTTCTACCACTCCATAGACTATTAGCAAACAAAATGCAGTTCCAAACATGCAGGGACTGCCCAAAATAGCTCCTAGACCAACTCAGATGCCAGTTGTTGTTGCCCATGTGCAAGGAATGAGTGTGCAGGCCAAAGGATAGTAGAGAGATGCTTCATCTCCATTCAACATCATTGATCAGATGAAGAAGATGAATGTAAACATATCAATTTGGGAATCACTATCCATCCCAAGCCAAAGAGATTTGTTGCAAGCTGCCATGAAGGAATTTGGTCAACTTCAAATCAACAAGTCCAAATGTAAGAGAAGGTACTAACAAATGTTTCCCAGCCTAAAGGGAATCATGGAGGACAGTAAGGTAAAATGTTGAAGCCCCCTCCATTCTATGTTTCATTGATCATTGGAAACCAATTAGTACACAACTACATGATTAATTTTGGGGCAAGTAGTTAAGTAATGCCCAAGTAAATAGCTGATCGATTGGGGCTCCAATTTGAAGTCATATGCAAAGGGTTAGTACAATTGGATGGGACAGCGGTGACAACAATAGGAGTGATTAAAAATTGAGTCTTACTTTGCATGCATGCCCCAACATTGTTGTTTTGCAAGATGTCTCGAAGAATAGATCTTCCACCACTCTTTGCCCTATGTTTGTCAAGGGATTTCATAGCTAAGATTGGGTGTTACTTATCTACCGATTGGTCACACATGTTGTTCAAAACAAGATATGGAACCAAGGCCACAATCATATCTAAGCCTTGTTGTCAAAATTTCACCCCCCCAGGGTAAATTTCGATAACATGCATCAGAGTTTTGCAGTTCCAGGCAAGTAGATTGAAACAGGAAAAATCACGAAAAATGGCTAAGTCCTAGTCCTAGGAGCAGTCGGGACATTTGGGACATCTAGGCACGGATCGGCCAAAAAGCCTCCAGGCGGCCCATGAAGCAAAGGGACATCTGGGCCACAGGTACGCGTGGGACGCGAAATGCCCGAATCAGTGAAAGAAGGAAAATTTTTCCCAAGTCTTCATCCGGGACAAACAGGACACAAGTACGCGAAGTACACGAACCAGCCGGATCGGCCAAAATGAGAACAAACAGTCCGGAAGCAAAAGGGACATCTGGGCCAGAAGTACGCAAATCGGTCGGATCAGGCGAACCGGAAGAATTTGTTCCACGAAGCACTAGGACATTTGGGACAAATGGACACAAACCAGCCGGTTCGGCCAAAACAGAGAAAGTTCGTACTGGGACATCCGGGCCGCAGGGACGCGAGGGACGTGGATAGCCAAAAAGTTGAGAGCCAATCAGATTGCGCCACGTGTCATCGGCAAATGAGGGACAAGGAAGCCCATTTCGGGTGGATCGGAGGTTTTGTCCCAAACAGATTTGGGACATCCGGGGACATAAAGACGCCGAAGGGTGTGAAAATCCGGCAAACCCGTGGAACAATCAAATCATGACACGTGTCACAAGGGAGATAGTCCAAAAGTCAAAGGGTGAGGTTTCGAGCACTGACCCGAACCAATGAAATAGCGCCACGTGTCCAAGTTTAAGGGGCCCACAAGGAAATTTCAAAAGGAAAGCCCGCAAAAGGTAGAGGAGAGAGAATTGCTTGTCCAATCAGCACGTGCCATGTGTCATCCAGGTGGCAGAGTGCGGGAAAGATTTCAAAACACGTTTTGGCCCGTTTTTGCCCTAAATCTTCAGATCGCCATAACTTTCGATCCAGAGCTTGGATTGGCACGTTCTTTATATCAATGGAAAGCTGGTAAAATTCTCTACACGATTCCGGGGTCAATCTTGCATTTTGGTTCAGTTTGGAGAGATAAAATCAAGAAACTCCTCTGGCACGAAATAACAAGCAGAAGTAATGCTTCAACAAACAACTTTAATGCAAAGACAGATTCGCACGCTTCACCGATGACCCGCCGCCGTTTGCCAGGATCCGCCACTTCTGCCATAATGAGATGAATGGAATGCAACCTGGAGGTGGTTGGGGTAGATTTGGCTTTCCTCTCTCTCTTCCCTCTCTCATTCTTTCTATATATTGTAAAGAGGAGCTTCTTTTCAGAGGTCGAACATTTTTTGTTTTGCCTCTCCCTTCTTCTCCTCAGGCGAATTTGTGGAGTTCAAACCTCTCATTTGAACTGTAATACTATTCTGCCTCATGGCATTCTGTAGTGTATTGTATCAATCTTTGGAGCAAGTAATGCATGTCTGTGGATGATTCTCATCCCTCTCTGTGTTCATTTTTACATCCTCCTGGTCTTTCACTGCAGGTTTTGTCATCTGTGCATGATCTTATATCACATTCAAATGGTCTGTGTTCACTGGAAAAATAGGTGTTCTTCATTCCTCGGTGCATCACCTCTATTAGCTTAGATTTATTTTATGCATCTTCTTACCTTGTCTCCTTGGCAGATTGGATTAGGTTTTCAGAAAACCCTCTACATATTTCGTGTGCATCTGAACAGAGGAATAGGAACCAGCCTTCTCTGGAGAATCCTTCCTCATTTTTTCAAGTCCCACACTTGGAGAAAGGATTCAATGTTATGCAATCACACTGGATGCCAAAGTGATCAACCTAGAAACCTGATCTACATCCAGGGGTGCTGTGATTTTACATCAACAGTTTTGGCACGCCCGGTGGGACCTAGAGGTCTCATTTTTATTGCAGCAAAGTTGATATGCATCTGCTGCAATTTTCTTGCTTGAAAAGCGCTATTATTCGCATATCTGGTGACTCCGAGAGGAAGAATCAACTGGTTTCAGCAGTACAGGCCTGAAAGCTTATGAGAAGAATCACAAGGTCAAGAGTTGGAGAAGAAGAAGTGCTGTTTGAATACTTGTAATTATCTCCAAGAAGAAGGCCAAGAGGAAGAAGGATTCAAAGGTCTCCATCTCCACCAAACAGAACTCTCTCAACTCCTCCACCTGATCGGCCTTTCATTCAGTATTCAAGGGTTCTCAGGCCAATCAGAATGGCGCAACCACTAAATCCCTTTGTCAATTTCACTGGCAGCAGCCCACTCGCCCTCAATGCACAGAATCCAGTTCCAATTGCAGCATTGAAGAACATTCCATTTTTTACTGGAGAAAATCATACCACTCCTGGTGATCATGTAAAAGACATTGCTAACGTCTGTGTAATCCATGAGATAAATGAAATGGATGTAGCTGTCAAATTGCTGGCATCTTCATTCAAGGGGAAAGCATTGCAATGGTTTAGGAGCCTTGGAGCTGGCTCTATCACAAACTGGAATCAGCTGTGTATTGCACTTCATGAGCAGTTTGGAGAAAAGGGAGACAATTTGTCTCTACTAGAACAATTGACAACTATCAAGAGAGCCCCCAACGAGCAGCTGACTGATTTCAACTTCAGATTTCAAAGGTCTTGGGATAGGATTCCAGTGGCAGTCAGGCCAACAGCAGAAGGTGCTTTTCTATACTATCTTAAAGCTTTGAATTCTGATATTTCTATGTTAATTCAATCTATGGGAGGCACAACCTTACCTGCTGCTTATAGCATTGCCATTAGAGCCGAAAACTGTCTTATCCAAGCTGGTAAATTGGCTCCTAGGCCTCCAATGCCATTATATCCAAGTTTAGAGAGCCCAAGTGCTAGTCAAGCACCTGTCTTAGCTCCTATTCCCACTCCTAGAAATCAGAGTTCAAATGAAGCTTCCACTTCATCTCCAAGTGCCCCAAATGAGCTTCAAGAGGTCATGAAGCAATTGCAAAATCTAGGCAATGAGCTGGTCACTCTCAAAAGACAGCAAGCTCAAGGTTTTAGACCTTCATATCAGCCTCAAGCTCAACCTAATAGGCAGCCATATCAGCCTCAAAGGCCACCTAATCCAGCTGCAAATATGAATCAAACAAGGCCTCCTGTCAATAGACCATTCCAGCCCTATAATCCAAATGCCATATCTGCCTCTAGGGCATTAGTACCAGCACAAAACAACATTGCCCAGGAGTATGATTGGTGTTTTCCATGTAATGAGCCTCATAATCAATCCATGTGCTTCAATGGTGCTTTGACTCAAGCTTTAATGGTAACAACTACTGGTGTGGAGGGTGAGAACAGTCAAGAAAACAGCCAACAACAAGAAACATTCAAACAACAATCAGCCCCAAATGACACCACATTGGTAAATTGGCAAGCAGAGGATTTTTGTGGCATGAACCAGGTAGTTTCTCAAGGTGTTGCAGCAAACACAAGGTCAAAAAGGAGAAATTTGGGTGAAGAACAGCCATTAGCCCCAGCCAATCCACAACCTTCCATGGCTCCACAAATGATTGGCAAGCAAAGTCCCGCTTCAAATGCACAAGGACAGCCAAGAACAGCCCCTAGGCCAACTCAAATGCCAGCTGTTGCTACCCACATACAAGGAGTAAATGTGCAAACCAAGGGGCAGCAGAGAGATCCTTCATCACCATTCAGTATCATTGATCAGATGAAGAAAACAAACGTCAATATATCTATGTGGGAATCCCTAGCTATCCCAGGCCAAAGAGATCTGCTGCAAGCTGCCATGAAGGACTGGCCAACTTCGAATCAGCAGATACAAGACAAAGTGCTTACAAATGCTGCCCAGCCTGAGGGAAATCATGGAGGACAACAAGGTAAGATGTTGAAACCCCCTCCTTTCTATGTTTCGTTAATCATTGGAAATCAGCTAGTGCACAATTGCATGATAGACTCCGGGGCAAGTAGCTCAGTAATGCCTAAACAGATAGCTGATCAGTTAGGGCTCCAGTATGAAATAACATCTAAGGGAGTAGTGCAGTTGGATGGGACAGCAATAGCAACAGTTGGAGTGATTAGAAATTTGAGTCTTACCTTGCACGCATGTCCAAATGTTGTTGTTTTACAAGATGTGTCAGTCATAGACCTTCCACCACTCTTTGCCCTCTGTTTGTCAAGGGACTTCACTGCCAAGATTGGGGGATATTTGTCCGCTGATTGGTCACACATGCTATTCAGAATGAGATATGGAACTAAGGCCACAATCAGATCTGAACCTATTGCAAACTTCCATATTGAGCCCTACACTCCAAGTCAGATTAATGTCAATTGCTCAGCATTTGATCAAGAAGATCACCCTAGCACTGATGAAGCTGACACTAAGGTTGGAAGTATCCCAGATTTGACTCTTGATGAATGGGCAAACAAGGTGCATGCTTTTGATCCTTATCAAGGAATAGAAGAATCTGAGCTAGGAGTCTATTGTATACACGAAGAAAGTCAACCTATTCCTAGCATCACCAAGCCAAACCACAAGGATGACAATGAGGTATGGCAGCTATTTTTTGATGGATCAAGGAGTAGACAAGGTGCAGGAGGTGGAGCCATGCTTGTTTCACCTCAAGGAGTAAAGTACTATTCAGCTTTTAGATTTCAATTTGCATGCTCCAATAACACTGCTGAATATGAAGCCTTGGTGCAAGGGATGCATTGGGCAATCAAGAAAAAAATAAAGAACTTGCAAGTCTTTGGGGACAGTGAATTGATTGTAAATCAGGTCAAGGGACAACATGCGGCCAAAAATGATCTACTCAGGTGCTACAAGAACAGGGTGTGGGACCTCATGGAAGATTTTGAGGGTTTCGGCATTAAAGCCATTCCTAGGAAAGAGAATCAAGCTGCTGACAGGCTTGCAGCAGTAGGGGCAGCCTTTGACATTGTAGAAAACATTCAACAAGACAAGGTACAGCCAAACATCCACGTGATTGTCAGGCCTTCGGTGCCGGATAACGATGTCAGTTGGCAAGTATTTGAGAATGACCAGCAAATCATCCATTTCTTGCAAGAAGAAGCTGAGTTCTCAGCTAAGAATCAAGAAAAGTTGGAACAACAATATGGTGACCAAGTGATACAGCTGAGAACTGACAAGCTGCCCAAGGGACTTATCACTTTGGAGTCCATTTTTAACCCCAATGATCAGTTTAGAAAGGAGAAAGCAAACATTCAGGTTAAGAGAGAAGATTCGGTATCCATATTGGTAGAAGAAAACAAGCCATTGCAAATTGGAAAGATGACAACTGAGCAAGAAAGGTGTGAGTTCATACAGCTATGTCAAGAATTCCCTGACGTGTTTTCTTGGAGCTATGAAGACTTGAAAGGTTTCAATCCCAACTTAGCTCAGCATACCATCGAATTGGATCCAAATACTAAGCCTGTCAGGCAGAAACAGAGACCAGTCAATCCACACATGGAGCCTCTCATGAGGAAAGAATTGGACAAGCTGATTGAGTCAAGAATCATATTCCCAATCAAGCATTCTAGTTGGGTTGCCAACTTAGTTCCAGTCAGGAAGAAGAGTGGAGAGATCAGGCTATGTGTTGACTTCAGAGATTTGAATAGAGCCTCTCTCAAGGACCATTATCCACTCCCTTCCATGGAGCAAATATTGCAGGTCGTAGCTGGTTCAGAAAGGTTTTCACTACTTGATGGTTACTCAGGCTTCAATCAGATTATGGTGAAGGAGGAAGACCAGTTCAAGACAGCCTTCACAACCAAATGGGGCACATATGCTTACAAGAAGATGCCATTTGGACTGTCGAACGCCGAGCAACATTCCAGCGAGCTATGGATATGGCATTCAAAGGCTTGATCAACAAGATAGTGCTGATATACCTAGATGATATTACTGTCTTCTCAAAGAATGCAGCAGACCATTTCTTTCACCTCAGGCAAGTGTTTCAGAGGTGTAGAAATTTTGGAGTGTCTTTGAATCCTAAGAAGTGCATCTTTCTTGCACATGAAGGGAAGCTCCTTGGCCATATTGTCTCCAAGGAAGGATTAGCAATTGATCCAGAGAGGGTTGAAGCCATAAGAGCACTACCATTGCCAAGCCACAAGAAAGCCCTTCAGAGTTTCCTGGGAAGGATAAACTTTGTTCGGAGGTTTGTCCCAGATTTTGCAGCCCTTGTCAAGCCCATCACCAAAATGTTAAGGAAAAGCATGGCTTTCAAGTGGATGGCAGAAGGCAAGGAGAGTTTTGAAGCAATCAAAGAAGCCATCTCCCAAGCACCCACTCTCATCAACCCAAACTTTTCCAAGGATTTCATCCTCTATGCATTTGGAGGTGATGACACTATTTCTGCCATTCTGGTACAGCAGAACAAAGATAATGATGAACAGTCGATTTCCTTCTTCAGCCAGAGCCTAGATGACTGCGAAGTGAGGTACTCTTTTATTGAAAAGCATGTGCTTGCAGTAATCAGAAGCTTGAAGAAATTCAAGCATTTAGTCTCAAACAACAAGGTCCAGTTGCTAGTCTCACATGCTGGGGTTAAGGACTTCCTCCTCAACAAGGATTTGAATGAGAAAAGGGCAGGATGGATCACCCGTGTCATGGAGTATGACATTGAGATCAAGATCACCAAGCTGGTAAGAGGCAAAGGTTTGTGTGAGCAGCTCGCTTCCAAACAACCAGACAACCCAGAAGATGAAGAAGATGTTGTCCTGCTATTACAAGATGATCAAAAACAGGAAAATGATGATGTGTCCACTCCTATTGGACTCATAATATGATACATTTCCTACAGACGGGCATGTGCCCTCCAGAAATGAGCAAAGCAAAAAGAAGGTACTTCAGATTACAAGCAGTTCCATATGTGCTTGTTGATGGTGTTTTGTTTAAAAAAGACATCAACGGTGTTCTATTAAGATGCATTGGGACAGGTCAGGTTGAGAGGATCTTACACGAGTTCCATGACGGGGAGGCAGGAGGCCATTTCACCCCATGAGTAACAGCTCTCAAAATCATGAAAGCTGGTTACTATTGGCCTACTGTATTCAATGATTGCTACTCATGGGTTAAGAAATGCAAGAAATGTGCATTCTTCACAGGGAAAGGAAGGTTAGCAGCACTTCCCCTTCATCCAATTTCAGTAGATCATCCATTCATGCAATGGGGATTGGACTTCATTGGAGTCATCAATCCCACCCGAGTCAAGGCCACAAGTGGATTCTTACAAATGGCAGCACTATTTCACCAAGTGGATCGAAGCAGTAGCGCTCAAAGAGGCAAGTGAGTCTAACATACTAGACTTTTATGAAGAAATAGCAACCAGGTTCGGTGTGCCGGCCACCATCATATCAGATAATGCATTAGCATTCATAGGTTCAAAAATTACAGAATGGGCTATCAAGAATGGAATCTATTTGAGCACCTCTTCAAATTATTACCCGCAGGGTAATGGACAGGCAGAGTCCACAAACAAGAATTTGCTAAAAATCATCAGAAGGACTCTGGATGAAAATCAAAGAACATGGCATACAAGGCTAAAATCAGCGTTATGGGCTGACAGGATAACACCAAAGAGGTCTACAGGTAATTCTCCCTACAAGTTGGTCTATGGGAAGGAGGCAGTATTGCCTATATCATTAGAATTGCCAGCCTTGGAGCTCATGAAGTAGTTTGAGTTATCTGAGTTCGAACCAATGGAGGTCAGGTATGCAGAATTGATGGAATTAGAAGAAATCAGAGAACATGCAGTTCAGACGATTGAAAAGGATCAGGCCTTAGTAAAAAGATGGTTTGATAAGAGAGCAAGAGCAAGGACCTTCCAGGAAGGGGACCTAGTTCTGAAATGGGATGCAGATCGGGCAAAACCAGGAAGGCATTCCAAGTTTGATGCCATCTGGAGTGGTCCCTACATGGTCACGGGATGCAAAAATAGTAATGCCTTCCAATTGTCTGCATTGGATGGAGAGGAACTTCCGATTCCGGTTAACGGAATCTATCTTAAACATTGCTACTAAAAAGAAAAGGTTTGCCCTTGTAAATATTAGTTTAGATTTTTTTAATTCCTCTAAGTGCGTATGCACATTGTCCTGTGGTAGTTAGGTTTCTATTTCCCTAAGTGCTTTGGCACAGGTTTTGCTGCTCTCAGGTTGTTTTCTACAGTTCAGAGTGTTGCTGGAGAAGAAGTTGCAGTATCAGGCTCGTTTCAGGTTATTGCTTATAACTCCATGCCCAATGGATCGCTAAAAGGCCACTGATCTTCTACCTAGCAGGCAGGTGACCCCGCTGAGTCGTCAAAACTGTTGTCAAAATTTCACCCCCCAGTAAATTTCGATAACATGCATCAGAGTTTTGCAGTTCCAGGAAAGTAGATTGAAACAGGAAAAATCACGAAAAATGGCTAAGTCCTAGTCCTAGGAGCAGTCGGGACATTTGGGACATCTAGGCGCGGATCGGCCGAAAAGCCTCCAGGCGGCCCGTGAAGCAAAGGGACATCTGGGCCACAGGTATGCGCGGACGCGAAATGCCCGAATCGGCCGAAAGAAGGAAAAATTTTCCCAAGTCTTCATCCGGGACAAACGGGACACAAGTACGCGAAGTACGCGAACCGGCCGGATCGGCCGAAATGAGAACAAACAGTCCGGAGGCAAAAGGGACATCTGGGCCAGAAGTACGCGAATCGGCCGGATCGGGCGAACCGGAAGAATTTGTCCCATGAAGCACTGGGACATTTGGGACAAATGGACGTGAACCGGCCGGTTCAGCCGAAACAGAGAAAGTTCGTACTGGGACATCTGGGCCGCAGGGATGCGAGGGACGCGGATAGCCGAAAAAGCCGAGAGCCAATCAGATTGCGCCACGTGTCATCGGCAAATGAGGGACGAGGAAGCCCATTTCAGGCGGATCAGAGGTTTTTGTCCCAAATAGTTTGGGACATCCAGGACATAAAGACGCGAAGGGCGCGAAAAGCCGGCAAACCCGCGGACCAATCAAATCACGACACGTGTCACAAGGGAGATAGTCCAAAAGTCAAAGGGCGAGGTTTCGAGCACTGACCCGAACCAATGAAATAGCGCCACGTGTCCAAGTTTAAGGGGCCCACAAGGAAATTTCAAAAGGAAAGCCCACGAAAGGCAGAGGAGAGAGAATTTCTCGTCCAATCAGCACGTGCCACGTGTCATCCAGGTGGCAGAGCGCGGGAAAGATTTCAAAACACGTTTTGGCCCGTTTTTGCCCTAAATCTTCAGATCGCCATAACTTTCGATCCAGAGCTCGGATTGGCACGTTCTTTATATCAATGGAAAGCTGGTAAAATTCTCTACACGATTCCGGGGTCAATCTTGCATTTTGGTTCAGTTTGGAGAGATAAAATCAAGAAACGCCTCTGTGCGAAATAACAAGCAGAAGTAATGCTTCAACAAACAACTTTAATGTAGCAGCATACAGCTTCACCGCTTCTATCGTGATGCCCGACGTTTTACCAGATCCGCCACTTCTGCCATAATGAGATGAATGGAATGCAACCTGGAGGTGGTTGGGGTAGATTTGGCTTTCCTCTCTCTCTTCCCTCTCTCATTCTTTCTATATATTGTAAAGAGGAGCTTCTTTTCAGAGGTCGAACATTTTTCTGTTTTGCCTCTCCCTTCTTCTCCTCAGGCGAATTTGTGGAGTTCGAACCTCTCATTTGAACTGTAATACTATTCTGCCTCATGGCATTCTGTAGTGTATTGTATCAATCTTTGGAGCAAGTAATGCATGTCTGTGGATGATTCTCACTCGCTCTGTGTTCATTTTTACATCCTCCCGGTCTTTCACCGCAGGTTTTATCATCTCAGTGCATGATCTTATATCACATTCAAATGGTCTCGTGTTCAATGGAAAAATGGGTGTTCTTCATTCCTCGGTGCATCACCTCTATTAGCTTAGATTTATTTTATGCATCTTCTTACCTTGTCTCCTTGCATTAGATTAGGTTTTCGAAAACCCTCTCGCATATTTTGTGTGCATCCAACAGAGGAATAGGAACCACCTTCTCTCGGAGAATCCTTCCTCATTTTTTCAAGTCCCACACTTGGAGAAAGAATTCAATGTTATGCAATCACACTGGATGCCAAAGTGATCAACCTAGAAACCTGATATGCATCCAGGGGTGCTGTGATTTTGCATCAACAAACCTATTGTAAACTTTCACATTGAGCCTCACACTCCAAGCCAAATCAATACCAACTATTCAATGTTTGATCAAGAAGATTATCCAAGCATTGATGAAGCCAAAATCAAGGTTGGGATCATACCATATTTGACTCTTGATGAATGGGCAATAAAATTACATGCTTTTGATACTTATCAAGAAATAGAAGAATCGAGCTAGGAGTATATTTCATGCATGAAGGAAATCAGCCTATTCCTAGCATCACCAAGCTAGACCACAAGGATGAAAATGAGGTATGGTAGTTGTTCTTTAATGGATCAAGAAGTAGACAAGGTGCGGGAGGGGGAGCTATGTTTGTTTCACCTCGGGAGTTAAGCATTATTCAACTTTTAGATTTCAGTTTGCATGTTCTAATAACACTACTGAGTATGAAGCTTTGATACAAGGATTGCATTGGTCAATCAAAAGAGGGATAAAGAACTTGCAAGTCTTTGGTGACAGTGAGCTGATTGTCAACCAAGTTAGAGGGCAGCATGCTACCAAGAATGATTTGCTCAAGTGCTACAAAAATAGGGTGTGGGACCTCATTGAATATTTTGAGGGTTTAGCATCAAGTCCATCCCTAGAAAAGAGAACCAAGCTGCTTGACAGACTTGCAGCAGTTAGAGCAGCCTTTGATGTTGTTGAAAGCATCAAGAAAGAAAAAGTACAACCAAACATTCATGTGATTGTAAGGCCTTCAGTGCCAAACAACAATGTAAGTTGGAAAGTGTTTGAAAATCATCAATAAATCATCCATTTCTTACAAGAAGAGGCTGAGTTCTTAGCTAGAAATCAGGAAAAGTTAGGACAATAGTATGGTGATCAAGTGGTATAGTTGAGAACTAACAAACTACCAAAGGTACTTGTCACTTTGGAGTCCATTTTCAATCCTAATGATTAGTTTAGGAAGGAGAAAGAAAACATCCAAGTCAAGGGAGAAGATTCAGTGCCCATCTTGGTGGAAGAAGGCAAGTCACTCCAAATTGGTAAAGTGACAACTAAGCAAGAAAGGTATGAGTTCATACATCTTTGTCAAGAATTCCCTGATGTGTTTTCTTGGAGCTATGAATATTTGAAAGGTTTCAATCCCAAGTTAGCTCAACACACCATTGAACTAGACCCAAGTGCTAAACCCATCAGGCAAAAACAAATGCCAGTCAATCCACACATGGAGCCTCTCATGAGAAAAGAATTGAATAAGTTGATAGAGTCAAGTATCATATTCCCTATCAAACATTCTAGTTGGGTAGCCAACTTGGCTTCAGTTAGAAAGAAGAGTGGAGAAATCAGATTGTGTGTTGACTTCAGATATTTTAATAGAGCATCTCTCAAGGATCATTACCCACTTCCTTCTATGGAGCAGATTTTACAAGTTGTTATTGGCTCTGAAAGGTTTTCATTGCTTGATGGCTATTCAGGGTACAATCAGATTATGGTGAAGGAAGAAGACCAATTTAAGATAGCCTTTACAACCAAATGGGGACTTATGCATATAGAAAAATTTCATTTGGGTTGTCTAACACTGGAGCTAAATTCCAAAGGGCAATGGTCATGGCGTTCAAAGATTTTATTAACAAAATGGTGCTGATATATCTAGATGATATCACTATTTTTTCAAAAAAATAGCAGACCATCTCTTTCATTTGAGACAAGTGTTCCAAAGGTGCAGAAGATTTGGGGTATCTTTGAATCCCAAAAAGTGTATTTTTCTAGCTCACGAAGGAAAGTTTCTTGGCCACATTGTCTCCAAAGAATTATTAGCAATTGATCTAGAAATAGTTGAAGCCATAAGAGAACTACCATTGCCAAGTCACAAGAAAGCCCTCCAAAGTTTCTTGTGAAGGATAAATTTTGTTCGAGGTTTTTCCCAAATTTTGCAGCCCTAATCAAGCCTATCACCAAGATGTTAAAGAAAATAATAGCTTTCAAATGGATAGCGAAGGCAAGGCAAGTTTTGGAGTAATCAAAGAGGCCATCTCACAGTTCCAACTCTCATTAACCCGCATTTCTCCAAAGTTTTCATCCTCTATGCATTTGGAGGTGATGATATTATTTCTGCAATTTTGGTACAAAGAGAACAAAGACAATGATGAATAGCCAATTGCATTCTTCAGCCAAATCTTGGAGGACTATGAGGTGAGATATTCCTTCATTGAGAAGCATTTCCTTACAAAGTGATGAGGAGCTTGAAGAAATTTAAGCATCTAGTTTTAAACAACAAGGTTCAACTGCTGGTTTCTTATGTGGGAGTTAAAGACTTCCTCCTCAACAAAGACCTAAATGAAAAGAGAGCAGGGTGGATTACTCGTGTCATGGAGTATGACATTGAGATCAAAGTCACCAAGTTGGTCAAAGGAAAAGGATTGTGTGAGAAGTTGGTCTTGAACAAACAAACGGAAGCATGCAATGAGAAAGAGGTTGTTTTGGCGTTGCAAGACAGCCATGAACAAGGAAGCACTCAAGAAGAAAATGATGGTGTCCCCACTCCTTGCTAGACCCAAGACATAATGCACTTCCTAAACACTAGATTATGCCCTCTAGAGATGAAAAAAACCAAAAGGAGACACTTCAGATTGCAGGTTGTCCCATATGCCCTTATTGATGGTGTTTTATTCAAAAGGGATGTGAATGGAGTGCTGCTGAGATGCATTAGTACAAATCAGATTCACAGAGTGTTGGAAGAGTTCCATGGTGGATCAGCTAGTGGTCATTTTTCACCAAGAGTGATAGCTCTCAAGATCATGAGGGCTGGCTATTATTGGCCCAATATTTTCAATGACTATTATGCATGGATCAAGAGGTGCAAGAATTGTGCATTCTTCACAGGTAAGGAGAGACTAGCTGCCCTTCCATTGCATCCAATTTCAGTTGACCAGCCATTCATGCAATGGGGTTTGGACTTCATTGGAGTCATTAACCCAAATTCAAGCCAAGGACACAAGTGGATTCTAACAGCAACATATTACTTCACCAAGTGGACTAAGGTGGTGGCACTCAAGGAAGCAAATGAATCTAGCATCCTAGACTTCTATGAAGGGATAACAACCAAATTTGGCATACTTGCTACAATAATATTAGATAATGCATTGGCATTCATTGGATCCAAGGTAACTGAATGGGCTGTCAAGAATGGGATCTACCTAAACACTTCATCAAATTATTATCCTCAGGGTAATGGCCAAGTTGAGTCTACAAACAATAACTTGTTAAGGATCATCAAGAGGAATCTTGATGAAAATCAGAGGTCTTGGCATACTAAATTGAAATCAGCCTTGTGGGCTGATAGGATAACCCCTAAGAGATCTACGGGTAATTCTCCATTCAAGCTTGTTTATGGAAGAGAGGCAATTTTTCCCATGTCACTTGAGTTGCTGACATTGGAACTCATGAAGCAGTTGGAGTTGTTGGAGTTTGGGCCCATGGAGGTTAGGTATGCAGAATTGATGGAGCTCCAAGAAATCAAAATCGGCATCCTAAGAAATGGAGAAGGATCAAGCTTTGATCAAGAAGACCTTTGATAGAAACGCCAAGGATAGATCTTTCCAAGTTTAGATCTTTCTAAGTTGGGGATCTAGTGTTAAAATGGGATGCGAGACAGAGAAAACTCGAGGAATCATTCAAAATTTGATGCCATTTGGAGTGGTCCCTACATGGTCACAAAGTGTAAGGATAGCAATGCCTTCCAATTGTCCACATGTTATGGTGAAGAATTACAGATTTCAGTCAATGGAATCCATTTAAAGCATTATTATCAAGGAAATTCTCTACCTTGTACATATTAGCTTAGGTTTTCATTCCTCCAAGTGCTTATACACATTTTTTTGTTGTAGTTTAGATTTTCTTTGCCTAAGTGCTTTAGCACAGAAGCTTTGATGTTCCAAGAGTTTATTTTGCAGGCCTTGCTCCAATCAAAGTGGTGTTATACCCTCCTCTTCCTCCTTACATTTTTCTAATCGGTTGGGGTGCCAAGAAGAGAATTTGATGACTCGTGCCCAATGGATTGCTTTAGGAAACTGTAACTTCATCTAGCAGGCAAATGACCCCCCTGAGTCACCAAAATTGCTATCCAAAATGAGCCCCTTGCTCATTTTTTGGCTAACTCCCTTCATTCTTTCCTCTCTTGTGCCTCAGTCATAATTTTTATCTTTCATGCACTCAAAACCTTCTGGAAATGGCACCATTAGATAGAGCTCTTTCTCATCTTTCCAGAAAGGTAAATTTTTCTTCCTAACTCCATGTATTTTTGAAGTTATGGCTCGGCAGAGCTTTCATGGAAAAAATTTCGTAGACATTCTCATCGGCCAATCAGAAGCCGCCACGTCGGCATCGGAGCAATCGGGAGGAGGGAGAAATTTTTTGGATTTTTACCAAGTGTTGGTGCAATGGGAAATTTTCCCATGGAAAACCCGAGCCAATGGAAGGAGGCCACGTGTCCTCAAAAGGGCAGAGGCGGAGGTAAGCTTGAATTTTTTTACCAAGTGTTTGGTAGGGTTCAAAAAGGAATTTTTGGCCCGATGGCCCAACGGTGAATAAGATGTAGCCACGTGTCCAAGTGGGGAGAAGTTGGGAAAATTTCCCAAGGGTTGGCACAAGTAAATTTTTCTCCCCCAAGGCCCACATCCAATAGCATGGTGCCGCATGTCACTGGGGCGTCGGGGGTTAGAAGTGCGAGAGGAATTTTTCCTTTTCACCCAAGTTTGGAAAATTTGAAAAGGAAGGCCCGCCCCCCAAAACCCGAGCCAATACGAGGAGGCCACGTGTCCCACAAGGCGTCGCGGGTTGAACCGGTAGAAAGGAGTTGGGAAATTTTCCCAAAGGTTAGTGCAAACAAATTTTTTTGGCCCTTCAGCCCGCCGACCAATGGAGATCTTCCACGTGTCCTCGCACCAACGGAGCGTGGGGAAAAGTTGGGATTTTTTCCCAAGGAAAAATTTGAAAAGGAAATCCCACCCCCAAAACCCGAGCTAGTAAAATCATGCCATGTGTCCATGTGGTGGTAAAAACACAAGGGAAGCCCGCAAGGAAAAATGAACATGAAGGGCCCACGGTGAATCAAATCGTGCCACGTGTCCTCGGGTCATTCAGCCGGTGGAGAATTTTTAGAAAATTTTCCAAAGGCCGAAATGATGGGAAATGAAGCAGAAGGGCCCGCAACCAATCAAATCATGCCACATGGCACCGAACAATGCGGGGTGTGGAGATTTTTGGGGAAATTTTCCCAAATGCAAAAAGTGGGAAAATTTCAAATTTTCGGCCCGCCAACCCATTTTGGCCCTGTTTTGCCCTAAATTTTCAAAGGGGCATAACTTTTGATCCAAAGCTCAGTTTCTTGTGTTCTTTATATCAATGGAAAGATGGTGAAATTATCTACATGATTCTAGGCTCAATTTTGTGTTTTAGTGGATTTTGGAGGGAGAAAATTGGAAAACACCTCTGGCACGTGGAAATCAATAAAACTGACATTCCAACCACCATTTTTAATGAAGTATGGCATGCATTCTCTTCCAGCATGGTTAAAAACGTCAGGGAATGGACTTTTGAGGGTTCCCATGCTGTTTTAATACCATTTGGTTGGTGGTTGAAGCATCTTTCATGTTTTCCTATGTTTCTCTCTCCTGAGTTCGAATGGGCATTGTAAAAGCCAGAATGGGCTCATTTTTAAAAAGTTAGACATTTTTTCTAGCTCTGCAACTTCTCTTTTCTTCCTCATTAGGAAGATTTGTGGAAATTTTACCTTTTCATGCAAATATAGCATCTTTTTGCCTCTTGGTCATTGTAATGCACTGTATTAGACCTGGAATGATAATGTATGCTCATGATTAAAATTTTCTCAATCCTTTCATATGTTTATCATTGTTTCCTGATATTTCATTACATTTTGGCAATTTTTGCATGTTTTGTGCTGTATTTTCTTATGGATTGTGTATGTTTTGCAGTAGCAGGTGTCTACTACTCCTTTGGTGCATCACCTTAATTAGACTAGGTTTATTCTTTGTATCTTCTCAACCCTGTCCCCTTGGCAAAGTTTGATTAAAATATAAGTAAACCCTCTGCAGAATGTTATGCACACTTGAATAGAGGAGTTGAGGAACCAGCCTCTAGTCTGGAGATTCTTTTCCCACTTTTTACAAGTCCCACACTTGGGGAAAAGATTCAATGTTATGCAATCACACTGGATGCTGAAATGTCAAACTAGAAATCTGATGGAACATCCAGAGGGTGCTGCTGATTTGCACTAACAATTACTAAGTCCCAAAACAGAGGATCAACGCTCACGTAAGGAATTATTAGAAGAATCCAAATGAGGAAGATTGCACGGGGATAATTGGGTTTGCACATGGGAGTAGAAATGGGTTTGAGACTTAGACGCATTTTTGGTTATGGTGTTACATGGAAAACATGTGAGGATGTGGAAATGCATGATAGTGGATAAGGTTAGAGAATGGAGACTTGCAGCCCAAGAAAAAAATATTTTAGAATATAATCATTATGTTTATGAACTATAAAGTAGAGTTAGTTATGGATTAGCTAGCACTTGCATGTTTAGAGTACTTGAGTATAGAAGGTTGTGATGACATTTGGCATGTAGTTTTCTCTTGAGTGATCCTGAGGCGGTAAAGGAGAGACCCAACTCTATTTAATAATGTGTTTGGATATGAAGTAGGAGGAGAGAAATGGATGGATGAATATGGGTTTGGATGAGAATAAGATGTGTGATGCGATGTAATATATACAAGAGATACTTTATATGCACAAGGGATAGCATATCTTGGAATCTTTGAGTAGAATAATTTTGTAGGGTTAGGATGCTATTTCTTGATGTGTTCAGTTTTCTATTACCATTTTTTTGTAATCTTACTACTATAAACAATTGTGAATCAATATATTTGGTGGATTGTTCAGAATATATATGTTTATGGTTCTAAACCCTTGTGTTCATATTGCTCATGGTTCATGTCTGATTACTCTATGTTATTATAATGATTACACTCATATTATGGTGCATATGTTCTTGCATCTAGTTTCTTTACCTCTATGCTAGAATGAATGTATGTATTTATATTTTTCCAATATTCCTCCATTAATGGTGAAAATTCTTACAAATATCACATAAAGGATGGGCTCGGTGCATTCACGTGCCTTCAGTGAGCACCCATTGCAAGATGGGTGATGTATTAGTGAGCCTAGGTATTAAAAGGGAGTAGGTAAAAGTGACTATAGGGTGCAGTGATTTGGTGATAACAATTTTCTCGGAAATCTCATTCCAAGAGATATTTTTTTGGAGATCTCATGCCAAGTGTGATTTTTTTGGGTGATTTGAAACCAAGTGTGAGTTTTTTGGGCGATCTCACACCAAGAGAAGAGTATTGGGGAGAGAGGTCTAGTTTTTCTCTCCTTCCATGAAGCTTCCCAAATAAGAACCATTGCAAATGGTATGTCTCGATTTGTTTCGATTGTAACTAAAATGTTCTAATAAATTAAACTCTTTGACTAAAGGTAAGTGCATGCTATTGTAGAACTAGTCTGAAAAATGTTGGAGGTCATGTTGAACTTTGAAATTGACAGTTTCTGTCCCCATGACATTAGCACTCAGGGGAGGACACAAGCTCCATGTGCTATTATATTTTACTAGGCACTAGTGTCATCTATGTGTTTGAGGTACAAGTATAATTCTTGATGATTTTATGATTGACTCATGTACTCATGTGTTGATTTTTTACTAAGTTGATCTAAATTTTAGCTCATTATTTAATTACCTTAATTGAACTAATTTCCACCTCACCTAATGTGATATGTATACCCCTACACGTGATCACCTAGACACCTCATCATAAACCTATTCTTAAAAGTAACTAGCATGTTTCCTTTTTACTAGGACTCAATATCCACTTACCATAACTAACTAAGACTTAGTTAAACCCTAAAATCACATGCCTATTCTTCCTCTAACCACATGCCCACTTATCTAAGTGAACATTTCCATTTTGATCCAAACAAAGTCAATGGAACAAATACCCACTTATCTAAGCACAAAGATCCAAAAATATTGCCAAGATCTATCATTTTAGAAAACCTAGGATTTCCCACCTTAACCGACATGCCATCAACCCAAAACCGATGTCGGTCACCTAAACCATCATTGGTTACCATATATTCACTTTGGTAACCTTGTTTGAGAGGTTGGAAGAATTATTCAAGTTTTGAGAAGAGAGATTTGCATGCAAGCACACACCAGAGAACACTCTACACATCCAGACATCCTGAACCAACACCAAGCACTGATCTGAAAGGAAAGCATTCACGGTAATAATTCTCCAGGAAGCACAACCATGACACTGACCACCAGTTCCATGGATCAACCATCACCTCCATCCAACCACTAGGTCTGCAAGTACAAGTAAGTACATTTAGATCTATATCTTTCCATACTTAGTTAGATCAGTTTCTTTATCTCTGTTTGGGAGTCCTAGTCTCCTTTGCATCTCATCACCTCTCACCTTCCTACCAATCCCTCCACCTAATCACCTACAACCTCTCATCCCTCCATACCCAACTCTAGACATCTCTGAGTATTCCCAACACTGTCATCAACCTCACCATTCTTTATCCATTCTCTGTGCAATCACAAAGAATCATCAAAACCAAACTTATTGAGTTTCTATCAGCCCACCCTACCGATGCCGGTTAACCTAAACCATCATCGGTTTCCTCAACCAACATCATTCATATACCATACCGACATCGGTCTCTATGTGTCTAAAAATTTTCCTATAACAAAACCTCATAAAATTTACCCAAATAACCAAATCACCTAAAACTTGACCCTGACTTGTCCCAACCACCTTATTTACCTGTCTAGACTTCCAGATCTGATCATAACCTAGCTTGTTAGATTATATTTTCTTATTTTACTTGAATGAGACACCTAAATCATATCAACTATAGTAGGACATTATTGGTTTACATCATTTCTTGCATTAAGTTGTTTTAAACAGTGGATTGATAGCCATCTAGGAAGTATCACACTTCCTGATCTAGCATACACTGCTAGGTATTCCACTATATATATTGTTTAATATTCCTCTTGTGGTCTTGTTTTTTATTCATAGGTAGTTCCTCCTAGAAAAAGGAAGTTCTCACAATCAACATTAGATCAGAAATCAGAACGCACACACTCTACCTTCCACCTTCATTCACAGGTATTCCTCCTCACCCTTACCTTATCTATTTTTCTCTTACATACGCAACTATTTGGTGAAAACATTTTGCACACCCAATGGGACCCTCTCTTGGGTTCATTGCATTTTCTTCATATAGGGAAATTTTTTGTGTGTTTCTTTCCTTTTGAAAAATACACATTTAATCTTCTCCCTAGTAATATTCTTTTCTTCTAATTGTCTAAATGACATTTGTCATTTGGTGCTTAAAATGAACCAATTCTTCTTCTTGCATTTTCATAGTAGTGAAAGAGCATGTTCTTGACCTATTCATCATTTGCTTCATCAAATATAATTATCGATTTGGGTTATAAAATTTGTTGCATTTCATCCTTGTATGTTGCATTATTAGCTCACATTTAAAAATGAGGGCAACCTATATGCTTGAAGTCATGCCCAACTGATGGTTGACACAATTGAACCATAGAAAGCACATTTCTCTCTCTCTCTCTTTTTCAAAACTACAAAAAATTTGAATTTACACATCTTCTTAAACAACATCCCACCCGGAAGAAGTTTTCATCAATGATCACACGATCAGAGGATTGATAGTGGGCACCCAACTGGTTATCTCTGTCCAGTCATCACCTCAGAGAAAGGACCACCCCCACCATAACATAACTTGAAACCTCACCTTTAGATTTCCTTCTTCATAGGATGCCTTCCCAACCAAAAAAATTTGTTCTAAATTCACAAGTCATTCTTAAATAGCATAAGCTAAAACAAACATAAATTCACTTTTAGGATTACGTGTTTTTCTTAGCTTTGTTCTTGACTTGCGTTTTGAGGTGTGAGTTACGATTCTTCATTTTTTCTTCTTCCTTTCACTCCCCATCATAGTTGGAGTATTTTGACTTTTTTGAGTGTGTCAAGACCTCATCTTATCATTCTCATATTTTTGGGTTGATCCTTCATCTAGTTTAATTCACCAAAATCCATTTTTCTTCATTTCTTCTAATTTCAAAGAATAATCATGTCGTCGGTCTAGCGATCCATCATCGATCTATTTACATCTGACCATCATTAGTTTACCTAACCGGTGTTGGCTTCTAGCTATTTTTGGTTATTTTACCTAAAACAACCTTCATCACCTATTATTTTCTATTTTTGGTCCTCATGACACCATCATATCCCCAACATTCTGATATCTCTATCAGATATAGTTTCCCCATTTCATATTCATCAATTTTGTTTCATTTTTAAAACTATATTTTTCCATAGTGACCGGTATCGGTTATCATAACCATCATCGGTTCCCCTTTAACCATCATCATCATATCTATCATGTCATTTTTCTGTGTTTGATTTTTAATCAAAACATCACCAGATTTACCCCCTGACTTTCCTTCTTTCTTTCTTCTTTTTTTTTTTTTTCATTTACAGAATATACAAGTTTACCAGTCAACACTAATTCACATGGTGTTGACTCACAACCAAACTAATGCCCTTGTATTTCACACCAGCCATCAACCACTCCCACCTAGTCCATCACCGCCATCCATCCATCCTATCACCTATGGATCCAACTCATCTTATCCCATTTCTACTAGTGATGAGGAGTTCACAAGACTCCTTGATCAGAATCCCATGGCCTTACAATACTATCTCACCCACTCATCTACCCAGACTCCTCAGATAGTTAATATATGACATGCCTGTATCTATCCCTCCTTCCCTCACACCCACTTCCACATCAACTACCACTAGCTCGGCACTTCCTCATCCACATTACCCCCTGTGGTCTCTCAGTTAGGTTCCACCTACCATAACTATTTCCCCAATGATCTATTACACCCATGGTGTCAACCATTCCTTCACCAACTACCTTGAGCATAGCCCCATCTGCCCCTTTTCCTCATATATACCAATTTATCACAACCACCTCTAGTGTCAGAAACCCACACCCCATTCCAAAATCTGGTTCTTTCCATCCCTCAATCTCTACCACCCATTACCATGAGAGTCATTATGACCACCCCACCTATTTACACATCATCACAGTAGCCCCCAATCTCATTTGTCACTTATTTGGGGTACATTCCACCTGTATCTATCCCCTTCATAGTTTTCATATTCGACCCCATGTACTGGGATGCCATCCACATCATACACCCATCATCAACCTCCCTTTACTATGAGGCACCCATTCCTCACAACCCACCAATGACCTCATTAGGATGATGATGGAAAATATGTAGACATTAGAAGCATCAGTTTTTGGCTCTCATAACTCCTTGACCTATGATGAAATTCTAAATGAGCCTATTCATCCATCCATTCCTATTCACCCATACCCTATGCATTGGGAAATGCCCAAGTTCAACCATTTCAATAGTAAAGAGGACCCACAACAACACTTGTGGTCATTCAAGCATGGGTGCTACCTAATTTCCCATGATGATGCTTTGCTCTTACAAACATTTCCCATGTCCCTAACAGGACCCACCTTAGATTGGTACAACAGTTTACCTAGACATTCCATCTACTCCTTCAACCAAGTGGCTCAAGCATTCCTAGACCACTTCTCAATCAATGTAGTCAAAAAGGTCACCATGACCGACCTATATTCGACATGACAATATGAAGATGAATCTATCACATATTTTGTTGCTCACTGGTGAAGTCTTATCAACCAATTAACATTCCAGTTACCTCAAACTAAACTTATTGAGTTGTTCACTAGAGCTTGTGCACACATCTCACCAACTCTATAGGTACAAACCTTCCAAACCTTTGATGAAAGCATTCACCATGGCACAAAAGCTGGAAATTCACGCCATTGAAGAAAAGAAAATCCAATTACAAAACAAGAATGCCCCGTTCAAACCAAATGATTCTTCTTCATCTTCAAAACCCCAAAATAATTATTCAAAAGCCAAAGGATCTACCAACACGGTAGTTCTCAAAGTGGTCCATCTCATCCCTCTAATCAAGCCCAACCTTCTTCCAATCTTTCCCCTATCTAGACCTTTTAGTTCTGGTGGGAGCAGTGGAAGTACACTTCAATTGAGAGCCCTATTCTTCAGTCTTGAAAAGCTTTCTTAAAGTTGGAGCCATTACACTTCCTCCCATAAAACCTCATACTGGTTTCGATCCCACTTGTCCTATGCCTACATGGTATAAGGAACATGACTACTATAATTATCATCATGTCAAAGGCCATAGTGATGGTAACTACATAACTTTTAAGAACATTGTCCAAGAGATGATAGATAATGGAGACCTCATCATGGACAACCCAAATGCACCAAAAAATCAAAATTTACACATCTTTAAGAAGTCATTCCCTAACCATAAACCATCATCTAATCAAAATAGTGAACCTTCATCCAGTGATAACAATGTCCATGAAGTCCATGTGGTTTTTGATATCATACATCAGTGTTCCTCAAATTCCACCTATTTCATCTATTGAGGAAATTATGGCATGAGCTCCTCTACCCACAGAGGAGCATACCTCTTCTACTCCTTCACCCACAGAGGAGTCCCCTTCATCTCCCCTTCTCTCACAAGGAACCCACATTTTCTACCGATGCCATTTCCACCATCTACCTCACAACCTACCAAATAGTCAACAATATTAATTCTCCCATCCATAGAGAATCATCATCACCTTCTCCTCCACCAAGGGAGAAGTCTACCTCACCCCACCTACCATCTCTCCTACCCATGGGAGATTCTTTAGACATGCCACTACCTATTGGGGAAATTCTCCCTCAGCATCCCAGACCCCATTGACATGATCTCGACTCTTTTACCCACAGAGTCCGAGGCTAGCCAATTCCTTGTCTCACAGACATATTTTATAGGGATTTCCACCAAACCAACTCCATCTCTCTCCTACAATAGTCCCATTTTCACGGCTGGTGATCACTTGGATTACGTTGATAATTCCATGCTCTGGGACATCTTCGCTCCCCTTTTTGACTCAAATGCAAATGTTTCCTAAGATACTTCCATGATCTACCCAAAGGTATTTCCAACAACCAGATCGACCCTAACCATGCCTATCAAAATGGATTCTTCTTCATCATCTCTACCTACATCCAAACCTTTACCCACATGACTAAAACCATTCCAATACCTAAGAACCTACCCACACCTATATCTTCATCTATATCTAGACCCATCACTACCTTGGGTGTCATGCCGACATCAAGCCTTACCCATCCACCTATCAAATTGACTTAGCCACATCTTCCCAAACCCACACCAAATTATTCCTCCACCTAAAAGGAAGACCCAACCTTCTAGGCCACATACACTAGTCTCACCTACCACACCTTTGTCACCTTCACCCCTTCCATCCATCCTAGGGCCCTCACCATCAACCCTAACCAAACAATCTCCTACCCAAGGCCAATAAAAAGCTAAGAAACCTATTGCTTCATCACAAGCCTTCATTACACCTCATTTACCTACACAAAAACACCCTCACCCTCACCCATGCATTTCTTACCACCTATACCTCCACCAGTTACTATAACCCCAAATTTTCCTATACGACTTCAACCCATACCATCCACCCAACCTCTACCAACCACTTCCACCACAACTCTATTGTCCCATGGGTAACCCATCCTCTTCCACCATCTACTTTCCCTTCTACATCATCATACTCCCATGTCACCTTTACCCAAGAAGGTGCAACCCAAAGATAAGAACCCACTACCCTCCAATAAGGTAGTTAAACCAACAAAACCTTCCATCACTAGCTCTTCTACCACACCTTTACCCAAGAAGATGCCATCAAAACCTAAGACAATACCACTTACCAAACCAGTGGGCCAACCCATTCCTCCTCCTATAAAGCCTCTTCCCTCATGATCATCCACACCTTTACCCAAACCCACACTCACTTCCCATTGTGATCCATTGGCAGGGTCCTACGCCAACATTCTAACCAACCTCTTAGAGACTTCCATCATCATCACATTACCACCACTTCAACCTTACGATCCTCTCAAACCCAAACCAAAAGGGTTTGATGAAACCAAGATTTGTGCCTATCATCATGTGTGTCAGACATGATGTAGAAAATTGTAAGGCTCTAAAAACCATTCTTCTCCAACTTTTTCCTCCTAAAAAAATTTTGATGATGATGACCTTCTTGATGAGGACCATGTTCCACCTTCACCTATCACCACACATCATCATCCCTTGCTTCTTCAATGACCTACATCTCCACCCCCACAACCCTTTTTTCCACCTCCAAAATTTGAGATCAACATGGTCCATATCAGAGAGTTGGCCAAATCACCACCCAAATGCCAGTGTGCCATACTCACTTCACAAGGATTTTCCCCCCATTAGGTTTTTTCCCATCATGTCATTACACTACTCATCCTACACCTTCTCCATTTACCACCTCCCCTCATATTAACATGGTCCAAGTTGCCACCCGCGCCCAAAAGGAAAAAGGAAAAGAAAAAGCAACTAGCCCATCAACCAACCCCGTGCCCAATATACCATCTACACCCATGCCCAAAATCACCATTCGAGGACCCACATACCCTATCTCTGATGGGGTCACCCATCACACAATGATAAAACAATTACATCAATCTCCTCTAAAGATGTCTTTGTATGATCTCATCCAAACTTCTGAATCTCATAGACAAGCCCTTATGGAGGTTTTGCAATCCATCAAAGTTTTACCCAATGACCCCACACCAATGGCCTCCATTATCACCCTCACCACCATGTGGCCTCACTTACCAAATCATCTCCTTCTTCTACCCCCATGCCCACTCCTCAAGTCACCACCCTCAGTTTCTCTGATGAGGAGATTGTACCTCTCTAGTCAGATGATCCTTGATCCCACCCTTTTCATTTCCATCTATATCGATAACATACGCATACGACGTGTCATGATCGATGGTGGTGCTAGCATTAACATCATCTCCTCCCACACATATAATCAAATGTGCATCCCTTCCAATTATATGCATAATAACCCAGTTATGTTGCACTCCTTCAATGATGCCATCACCTCCACCCTTGGCACCATTATTCTCCATGTTCATGTGGGCCCTCACACTATCCCAAAATTATTCTACATCTTAGAGGGAGAGTTCTAGTATAACCTATTGCTTGGCAGACCTTGGATTCACATCATGGGTTGTGTCCCTTCAAATTTACACCACTGTAAAAATTCAAACATGAAGGGCATAACTATACCATCCCCACCACCCATCACCATTCAAAACTTGTAACATGTTGTACCGACCTAACGATGTACTTGTACTCAGTCAAGGCATCTACCACTACCCCCACTTCTCCTTCACCCATGACCCCATCCACCAATGTTTCCCCACCTCTCCCACACCTAACTCTTCTATTCCTACTATTGCCATAGCCTCTAACTACCCATCTACTTCCCAACCAACCGATACCCCTCCTTCCCAATCATCTAGTGATTCATCTATCCCCACTACTACCCACATATCTACTACTATTGATCCCTTAGAAGGTGTTTTTCAATGCCTCACTCTAGGGGAGTACCACCTCTACAATATTAACACATTCCTCACTCCAAGAGTATGGAAACCTGTGCCAACACCCTCATTATGACTATCACATAGAGAGGTTTTCCCTTATGGTCCTCCCCACCTTCACACTAACCTAACATATGGGGGACTTGATACTACCACTTATTCACCCAAACCTCCATCCCAAACATGACCATTTTCATCTAACCTCCAATCTCTTACTAACCACCACTTCACTTCACCCACACTTTCCTTCACCATGTGCATGGAAAGGATTTGGCTTTGGTTTTTATGAACAAGGCCATCATACTCGTCATTTCATGTACCACCCATAAACACAAATCGATCACAGGCATTGGCTTTTCCACACCATCTTCCAAGAAGGCCCATCGACCTCATTGAGGAAGACAAACCTTCTCCACCCCATTCACCAACATCACCACCTTCACCCACGGAGTCCATAGATCCCAAATCTATTCCTCCTAACTTTTTTTTTTTTTTCATGAACATGATTTCCTGGGACCTCTGACTTATCAACATGATGGTGAGGCTCCTTCTTCTTTTCCCTTCCTATATCCTGACATGATCGATGATGATACACCTTCTATTAACATCATTCAATGTCAGGATGATGAGTCTATACTCACCTACCTTGGTGTGGAAGATTCTTATATTCATCATTCATTACCTTCTGAGATGCAAACCATGTTGAATGAATCAACTATCAAATCAACATTAACACTCAGATGACCCACACATTCTAAAGATAGGCCAATCTTTAGATGTTTTGATTGAACAGAAGCTTTTACTTCTTTCCTCCAGGACCATAGCAATGCTTTTTCTTGGTCCTATGCTGATATGCTCGGTATTGACCCAAACATTGTGGTCCACAATATCATAACCATTCCTGATGCCAAACCCATAAAACAAAAGCTACGGAAAATGCATCCTCACATTGCTCTTCTTGTCAAAGAAGAACTTCAACGCCTTCTCTCGGTTTCCTTCATCCTACCCATTGACTATCCCCAATGGATTTCTAACATCATTCCTATCACAAAAAGTGATAGGGGACTCTCCATTTACATGGATTTCGACCTCAACTTAGCTTTCCCCAAAGATGATTTTCCTCTACTAGTATTGACCAACTAGTTGATCTCACCACCGCCATGAGATGCTATCACTCATGGATGGTTTCTTAGGTTATAATCAAATATTACTCACTCTAGAAGATCAACACAAAATTCCTTCATCACTCCTTGGGGACCTTCTACTATCGAGTCATGCCTTTTGGCCTTAAAAATGTTGGTGCTACATATCAACGAGCCATGACTTATATCTTCCATGACATCATGCATCACATATTGGAAGATTACGTAGATGACCTTCTTGCCAAATCCAAACATCGGGCAAACACCTGACAGTCCTTAAGGTCATCTTTGACCACCTCATCAAGTATTGTGTTCACCTTCAACCTAAGAAGTGTGTCTTCACAGTGCTTTCAGAAAACTCCTTGGTTTCATCATTTCTTTGCATGTGGCATAGAAGTTGATCCTACTAAAGTAAAGGCTATTCTTGAAATGCCTCCACCTACTAATCTCCATCAACTTTGAAGTTTGTAAGGTAAGTTGCAATCTATCCGTCGGTTTATTTCACAACTTTCTGACCACTATTATCAACCATTTCATCATCTCCTCAAAAAGGATGTCTCATTCAAATGGGATGATGAATGCCACAAAGCCTTTGATGCCTTAAAAAATACCTTCTTCAACCACCGATGCTCATTCCCCTAAAGATGACCAACCCTTTTACCTATACATTTCTTCTACTGACCATTCCTTAGGTGCCATGCTCACTCATCACGATGAGAAACATAGAGAAAAATGGTTATTACATAATTGTACCCTTTTGGACTACGAAACTAGGTACACCCATGCTGAAAAACTTTTTCTTAGCCTTAGTTTTTGTCACCACTAAACTTCATCATTACCTACTCAACCACAAAACCTTTTTCATCACTAACATTGATCCCCTACATTACATGTATGCCAAACCCTACCAACATCAACGTGTTGCACATTGGCTCATGCTTCTTGTAGACCTTGACCTCAATTCATCCATCAAAAGTCTGTCAAAGGCCAAGCCATCATTGACCAACTAGTACAGCACACACTCTTCTGGAGATCAACCCTCTAACTTTGATTTCCTAGATGAATCCATTGCTACCCTCTCTTTGGATGATACCACTTACCAGATGACCTTATTCTTTGATGGTTCCAAATGTCAATGTGGAGGTGGTGTAGGTGTTATCCTCATTCCTCTTGATGGTGAACCTATGCCTTTATCTTTCAAACTAGATTTTGATTGCACTAACAACATCACCAAATATGAAGCACTCATATTAGGCCTTCAAACCACCATCTCCCTAGATGTTAAATCAATTAATATCTTTGGTGATTCCCAACTAGTTGTAAACCAAGTCAATGGTATATACCAGTGTCATAATGAAATACTCCAAAAGTACAAATGTCATGTCGACATACTTTTGACTACCTTTGACCATTACAACTTCAAACCACCCCACATTCTACTAATAAATTTGTGGATACCATGGCCTTCCTAGCTTCTCGATACCCACTTTTCACCTTCCAACTCCAAAATATTTGTCACAATACAAAGGTTGCAATCACCCTCTTATTTATCTCAGAGGTCAACTCCATCGAACCATTGCACTGACCCACCCACGTGACCTTTGGTATAAAGTAGTTTGCAGACTACCTTTCCTTTTCCATTCTTCCTCCCGATCTCACTCATAATGGACAACACCTTTCTTAAAAGGTGTCTCTCGCTATGTCATCATGGGTGGTCTTCTTTATAAATGTGGCTTCATGGTATTCTCTTACGATGCCTTACAAGTTCTGAAATTCCTTACACCATCAAGGAAGTTCACAACAAAATTTGTGGAGGTCACTTTAGTGGTTTAGTTATCACTAAATGCATTCTTCACCTTGGCTATTATTGGCCAACCCTAAACCATGACTTGTTGTGACTATGTCAAATGTTGTGTGAAATGCCAACAACATGCTAATCTTCATCACACACCTAGTCATGCCTTACAGGTCACACGAGACCTTTGGCCTTTCTCTCAATGGGGTTTGATCTTGTCGAGAGATCAATCCTCATTCTTCACAATGCCATCAATGGATTATAACCACTACTTAAATACTACACTAAATGGGTAGAAGCCATTCCCTCATTTCTACAAAAGCCAGAAAATATGTGAATTCATCAACCATCACATCATTTGTCACTTTGGTGTCCCTCACCACCTCATCACTGATAAATGGAAAGCAATTCAAAAACAAAACCCTATGAAATCTTTGTGACAATTTTGGCATTCAACTCAGTTTCTCGTCACCTTATTACCCACAAACAAATGGCCAAGTAGAATCAACCAATAAAACCTTGAAAAAATTCTTATGAAAGTAGTTGATGATATTGGGAAGGATTGGCATACACACATTCCTTTCACCTTGTGGGCTTACCGCACTAGTATTCACACTTCACTACAACCACACCTTTCTCTCTAGTCTATGGTACCGAGGTTATCTTGCCTCTCAAAGTCTAGATTCCATCTCTCCACATCTCACTACAAGACATGCTCAATG
Source organism: Taxus wallichiana var. yunnanensis (assembly GCA_018340775.1). Lineage (NCBI taxonomy): Eukaryota > Viridiplantae > Streptophyta > Pinopsida > Cupressales > Taxaceae > Taxus > Taxus wallichiana. The sequence goes on along the minus strand of CM031234.1, from coordinate 70,615,404 downwards.
ATGATGACTTTCACCAGGACCATTTGACACAACTTGAGTTATTAGATGAACATCATCTCAATGCTCTTGATCATCTCCAAATCTACCAAAAATGTATCAAACATGCCTATGATAAACATGTCCATGAATGAACCTTCCAGGTCGGTGACCTCATCCTGAAGGAAAATCAACATGTAACCAAAGAAGAAAAAGTAAACGGGAAAATTTGCTCCTAATTGCTTGACCCTATATCATTACTCATACCTATGGATCAGTGCTTATCATTTGTCTTCACTCAAAGGTAAACCCAACCTAGCCCCTCAATGCCTTGCATCTTAGACCATTTTATTGTTGAAATCAAGTCCTATATCACCTTCTATCTATTGACCACTCATCCCTTGAGCACCATTCACCTTCCATGTTACCCATTTTGAGGATCAACAACTAAACAAGAATCATGTGATTACCCATCACCTTTCAACCTTATCTTCAATATGAGTACCACGGATCTACTCATGGCATGATTCTCATGGATACTTTTTGTCTTTTTCAAAGATGGAATCCCATGGTCATTCATCACTTGAAACCATCTCTTTCATAGTTAACCTCTGTGTGCTATGGTTTTGTCTTCTAAACAAGAACCTAATCTTCCTCTATAGTCTTGTCCATGACTTAAACGTCCAAAAGAAAAATGGGATTCAACTCCTTGAGTCAAACTTCCAAAAAAAATATGACTCCCTCAAAAGGACATCTCTTCTCTCTATCTCGCACTATATAAATAGATTGCTCCCTCAAGGAAAACTATATAAAGTCATTGCAAAAATATAAAATAAAATATTCAAAAGCTTCCCACATTGATCAACTTCACGAAGACCTCAAGGAGATAATATAATCATCCCATATAGACTTCCCACATCGATCAGTCTATAAAAAAAAAAAAAATAAGAAAAAAATGATAACTTTTTGTCATGGACTTGCCTATTTTTTATCATGGGTTTCTTGCTAGGTAAACATGTTGTCATACACTAAGTTACGCTAAACCACCCATTTTCACCTCATTTCCTTTTCACCTAATTTCTATCTACTCTCAAGGGACTTTCTGTAACTATGACATTTCATGATCATGTGACTTTCTTCACCCTTAGAATAGTCCATTATGCAACACCTTTAGGGTCTCACGTTCATAAGCCAATCTTTGGTATGATAGACTCATTAGGGTTCTTATCAATTAGGTGGATATTTTACCACCTCTTACCATTCACCTTCTTCATTACTTATTGATTACCCTATACAAGACCAGACCATCGACACCTACATTTTAAAATATTTCCACTATCACCTAAGACTCAACCATGCCTATGTAAAAATCAACCATGCCTATCACCTAAGACTCAACCATGCCTATGACCTAGACTCAATCATGCCTAAAACCTACCAACCCATTCCTCTAATTCATCATATTCTTCCCTAGCTTATGGGAGAACTACATCTCCTGAGGCCCCTTTTCACTGGGCTATGTAGGTAACACTCCTAGGGCATGGGGCCCTTGGAGGTTAGCTCAGCCACTCTTTACCCTAACCATTTTCCCCACATATTTTCTATTAACATTCTATCATAATTAATTTCCATTTTTCATAACACTTGGAAAATTACCACACATACATATCTACCATGTTATCACATCATAAAAACATCCAATCAATCATTTCACATTTCCATAATATCAAATATTTTGAAATTTACACCATAACATACATATAACTCATCATTTATTTCCCATGTTACTTGAATAACTCAAAATTAAATCAAAAACTTAAAATCATGACTCCATCATCCTAAACTAACCTAACTCCATCATGCCTAAACCGACTTGACTCCATCATGCCTAAACCAACCTGACTCCATCATGCCTAAACCAACCTAACTCCATCATGCCTAAACCGACCTAACTCCATCATGCCTAAACTAACCTGACTCCATCATGCCTAAACCGACCTGACTCCATCATGCCTAATCCACCTAGTTTCCATCAATACACATATAACAATGGAAATTAATCAAGTACATCATCCATCCATAAACATCATCAACTATATAAATGAAAGTCTACATCAATACATATATACATCGATACAAAATAATATAATTCTCTCAAAACTCTCATATACAACCTCACCATCTTCAACACGCAGGCCGGTATATGATCAAAAATCTCAAAAAATCTCATGTATAACCTCACTATCATCAACACATCATGCTGATATATATAAAAATAATAATCAAAATGAAGAAATCAATCATCGCCCATCCTGATCTCTAGGACGCTCTCATATGTTTCCTCCCCTCTCCTCTAGCCCAATGGCCTCCCCATCATCTCTCCACCCTCTATGGGTCTGGTGGATCGCCTCTTCTTGGCTTGCAGCTAGGTCATATCCCTATCCATGGGTGGATTCCTGGCCTCTATAATTGTCAACCATGCCTCCTCCTGTCTGCAGCTCATCCACCCTATCCCTTTCATCTATGTGAGGGAATCTCTGGCTCCAAATGATGTCCACTCACCTGCACCTCCATAGGCCATATATGGGAAACAATATAAGCTTGTGGATCTATCAAATGGCCTTTAAAACTTGCTATATATGCCTCGTAAGGTGGCCAATGCTTTAGCCATCTCCCATCTCCATCTCCATCATCATGTGGGGCATACCAACTAGACACACACATATGATGTGCTCAATGCTCTACTACTTGGCCTGAAGAAAGGTGGAAACATGTGCCTTAGATCCTCTCCTTGGCCAGGGTAGCATGTACCTACCCTTGTAATGCGTCCTCTCGACTCAAACCATGGCTATGTTGGTGCCCAAGCCTGTGGGGTCATCTCCTCCATCATGTCATGCAGGACCCCCATCACTGCCTGTGAGAATATCCACCCTCCAATTTAGCATCATCATTCCACTAGTCCATCGCCTCCTCCTCATGCCTTTTTGACACCTCATCTCCTCTAGAGGCATGGGCTCTCACGTCATATCTCCATAACTCGGGATCATGGTGGAACCACATCCTCTGCCATCAGCCTCCAAAAATGTCAACTCAACCCTATCCTCTAATAGTATCATCTCAACTTGCTAACACGACATCCCTATATCCATCTAAGTAGTTTAGCGCATCTAACTCTACTCATGATCTTTCTCATATGAAGGAAGCCAACATATGGCCTCCAATCCCATGTCCGTAACTGAGTGTGACATCACTCCATCTTAAACTATGCACTTATAGTATGCTACATCATGTGTAGCATGACATCCCCTCCTCTCCACATAATCAACTCTGTCTATACCAACTAACAACAAAGCACATCTCTCAATAACATCAACTATCCCAAGGCATACTAACTGGGTAAACACATATACAATGTGCTATTATGCCCAACCATTGAAGAATACCCAAGTTCATCTAAACTAACCCTTTGTACCCTATGCTCCCATATCTCTCTCGACTAACTACACCAATGTGAGAATATTACCCTACCCAATCTCACTAAAATGGGTCATATCCTCCTATCTGTCCCCAGAATCCCATTTAAGACCTATTTCCTCTAGACCCTCCACATCTAGTCCTATTGACTCGACATCAAAAATCACACTACCGGTCCATATCAGGTCACCTAACTTAACCAACCTATCTCCCGATGATCGATAAAGCCGCATACATATCTCCATGGCTCAAAAAGGTACACACTATCCAACCTCATCTCCAAAACCCCTTCCCCATTTCTCAAAAAATCTCAAATCTGGCCTAAATACCTACTCTAACCTACCCAAACCTATCCTAGCTTCATTCCCAACCCTATTTAACCTACATTGGACCTTCCCACCCTCATTTCCTTCATTTTTACCCATAAATTTCAAAAATTAACTTTACACCCAAACCATTTCTACAAAACAATTTCAACAAAACTATTTTCAACCAAAATGTGTAGATAGGATTGAATCCTACATCATCACGAAGTTGTTTGCATGGTGGTACATCTTCCACTACCACCGGTGGCCCACCCAAACCCTCTCCCCTCTACCATGACCAAATCAAAACCTCACCCCAAAAATGAATGAAATCACTAGAAGCCATCTCGTGGACCCACCAACCAAATCTAATCACCTCTACAAGAGCTCGCCACTCAGCTCTCATCTCTCTCTATTTCATTTTCCAAAGGTTCCACCTCTCCTCTATCATTTTCTACAATTGGAAAATGACAAATGATTCTGTAAAAAGTGAAATTTTCCTTTTTTTTAACCAATTTGACATGACCAATATCAATCATATTTTGTACCTAGCAAAACCGACGGTCACCATATAACCGACATCGGTCAACCCTTATAGTTTTTTTAATGCTAGGATTCTTTTTCCTGTAACCATTAGTTCTCAAACACCTTTTATCATTATAGACACCTATTGAACCTTACCTACAAGCCCAAACTACCCCTACATTTCCTTAGTTGCATCTTAGGATTTGTTATTTTACCTATACCTTGGCCTTACCCATGTCATGACCTATTTTCCTGAACTTGACCTACTTGGTGTGACCATTGACCTTATGTACTCACTATACCTTGCAATGTTGTTACCTATGTTGTTTTAGCCTAACAACCATACCTTTCCTATTGTCATGTCATTTATCCCAACCAAACCTTTAGTGTACCGAACATACCTAAATGTTCTTGCACCTAACCTACGTTGTGTTTCCAAACCATATCCTATACCTTGGATACCTGAATCACTTCACCCTTTTTTGATAAACCTATCGACCTTGGATGATGTAGAGTTTGCAAGCTCTTCAACTTGGTACCATGTTGTAATCTATATATGTGCATGTGTTTGATTTTCATTACCCATTACCTAATTTTGACCCTAACCTATTACCTATTACCCGAGTTGACCATCACCCTTTCCCATAGTACTCATACCTTCCCCACCTACCTCACTTCCACCAACTACACATTTTCAAACCACTCACCGATTCCGTATTACACCTCATCAGTGCCTAGTTTGAGGGGGATCACCTTCACCCACACATGGGGAAACCACTTCCTATTTTTGTCAGCATCGCTTACCAATACAAGCTACGTGATAAAAAGGGGAAAAAATGTAGACACCAAATTTGGGTCACACTCCCCTTTACCCCACATGTATATTAATTTAATTACCTACAATTAAATTAATGCACATTCTCACAATATTCATTATTTAATTACCTTAATTAAACTAATTTCCACCTCACCTAGACACCTCACCCCACCACATCACCTAGACACCTCATCATAGACCTATTCTTAGCATGTTTCCTTTTAACTAAGACTTAGTCCTACCTACCTTAATTAACTAAGACTTAGTTCAACCCTAAAATCACATGCCTATTCTTCCTCTAACCACATTCCCACTTATCTAAGCACAACATTCCATTTTGATTTGCATAAGAATGGATAGATCTATCAAAAATATTGCCAAGATCTATCATTTTTAGTAAACCTAGGATTTCCCACCTTAACCAATGCCGATCAACCCAAAACCGATGCGGTCACCCTAAACCATGTCATCGGTTACCATATATTCACTTTGGTAACCTTGTTTGAGAGGTTGGAAGAATTATTCAAGTTTTGGAGAAGAGATATCTACATGCAAGCATGCACCAAAGCACTCCTGCACATCCAAACATCCTGAACTAGCACCAAACATTGATATGAAAGGTAAGCATTCATGGTAATGTTCTAAGAAGCACAGCATGGAACTAACCACTAGTTCCATGGATCAACCATCACCTCCATCCAACCACTAGGTATGCAAGTACACTAGTAAGTACATTTAGATCTGTATCTTTCCATACTTAGTTAGATTAGTTTCTTTATCTCTATTTGGGAGTCCTAGTCTCCTTTGCATATCCCATCATCTCTCACCTTCTGCCAATCCCTCCACCTAATCACCTACAACCTCCCAACCTCTCCATACCCAATTCTACATGTATCACTCTGAGTATTCCCAACACTGTCATCAACCTCACCATTCTCTGTCTATTCTCTGTGAAATCACAAAGAATCATCAAAACCAAACCTTCATTAAGTTTCTATCATCTTGACCCTACCGATGTTGGTTAACCTAAACCATCATCAATTTCTCCTCAAACAATATCAGTTATACTAGACCTACATCGATCTTTGTGTCTCGTAATTATTCCTATTATTCCTATAAACAACAACCTCATACCTTTCATCCAAACAACCAAATCACCTAAAGCTTGACCTTGACCTATCCCAACCACCTTATTTACCTGTTTGACTTCCAAATCTGATCATAACCTATCCTGTTAGATTATATTTTCTTATTGTACTTGAATGAGACACCTAAATCATATCAAATACAATAGGACATTATTATTTTACATCATTTCTTGCATTAAGTTGTTTTAAACAATGGATTGACAACCATCTAAGAAGTATCACACTTCCCGGATCTAGCATACACTAGGTAGTCCACTGATATATATTTTTTAATATTCCTCTTGTGGTCTTGTTTTGTATTCACAGTAGTTCCTCCTAGCAAAAAGGAAGTTCTCACAATCAGCATTGGATCAGGAAATCAAATGCACACACTCTACCTTCCACCTTCATTCACAGGTATTCCTCCTCACCCTTACCTTATCTATTTTTCTCTTACATACGCAACTATTTGGTGAAATAATAAAAAGTAATTAAAAATACAAGATACACCATGAGAGGTGGGTTTCATACATGGGAAAATACTCACAATGTCATAAGGCAATCAGGGTTTAAGCATCCAAAGTCATGAAATTATCACACAAGACATAGGGCATATCCTTTGAATAATAGAAAATAAAATAAAAAAATATTAAGCAAAGTGTATAAGATAAATATTGTTGTATATAGTTGTGTAAGGAAAATGCTACACATGAATCACCTATTAGCATGTTAAAAAGATAAATATTATGTCAAAGCGTGTATATATCAATGAAAATCAAGTGCTAGTAAGAAGAAGTAGTAAATTATAATAAAATAGAACATGTATTGTGTGAGAGTAGTCAAGGTAGATTCCCCGTGAGCCTCGAAGAGACTGGATATGGATTCAGTGTTGAGCATCATGCATCATGTAAGTAGTTGTCAAAGATCTAGATTCAATTCTAAAGACCAAGTGAACGTTCATGTTTATATGATAAAGATAATGGCATACTAATTATTTATCTACCATAGTAAGAAAAGTGCAAGATGTAAGTAGAATAAGATAGAAAGAAAAAATTCAACCAAGATATGCAAATTTTGTATGAGTGTGATGGTATGATAAACAAGGTGTGTAGATGGTAGGAGTAGTATTTCCCCCCAATTTATGTGCATGATATGAGATTCATTTATAAATTTTCCCTCAATAGTCAAGAATGAACCATTGAACAAGAGTGTGTCATTAGGAAATGAGTGTAGTGCATGAGAATATATGCTAGAAAGATATATCATGGAGGATAGAGTGTTAAGTGTGTATGATGTGGGGTTTAAATATGGAGTGCACACTCAATAGTCAAGTGTGAACAGTAACACTAGATTAGGTCATCGGGTAATGATGGTACAATGTGTGTACCAAATATATAGGAGTGGCTAGAAAGTTGAAGCTTGAAGCACAGGGCATGAAGTGTAATAGTATATATGAGAGACAATAGATAGTAATGAAAGGGGGAAGAAATATTGATGCCCCCAAGTGTGTAAGGGGTGAAGAATCAAGTAAAATCATACATGATATCATCGAGTGTCAAGGTCTTAGCCTATAGGATTTGGATTCTAGAACGGCTTTAAATAGTGTGAGGTTGATCATATAAAGGTCTTGCGGGGAGTAAATTTTACACACCCGTAGCATATTCCTCATCGGTAAAAGGATAGTTGGGAGAATCATGTGCTTACCAACAAGTGATATTTTACGTATAGCTAAGGAATTAATCATAACATATAGAGACTTGGCCAAAAGACATTTGAAATGAGAAATTAGTGTGATTGGGATCAATAATGTCACCAATATAATCAAGCCAAGATTGTATGAGTGTGAATGGATATGACCGGTGTGTTCATGCAAATAATACTGATAAATGGAATAAATGAAGGTCATATGTAGAAGTGATGAAGATATATCCATGATACAAGTGGGGAGAGTGAGATGGGGAGAGAAGCTCGTCGAATTTAAATTCTAATAAGGCTAAACCTTCATGTGTGAAAATAGTGTCGGACAAGTGGGATTAAATGGAATATGATGCCGATAAGATTCATGTATGAAAAGAGTACAAGTAAATGGTTTAGGACACAATACAGAGTGTACATGGGGAGATGAAGTAGGTGGTACGATATCTAGTATATGGATGGTCCCCTAGAAAGGTATCATGGAAGTAGTAGAAGGAGGAGATTGCTTGAATTGATATTCACTAGGGCCAATAGAAACAAAAGTGTCTTGGAAGTAGGATTCATCTATTTCAAGAGGAGTAAAATTGAGGTTGTGAAAATTGTCATCGGTGAGCTCTACAACATCAAATTCATCATCAAAATCATCAATGCTGGAATTATCTTGTTGGATAGCATTGTCAAGGATATTAGGAAGAGTGGATCTAGATGTAAGGTTGGGAGGAGTAGTGATACATGGATTAGTAGTAATGCTAGAGGGAGATGATGTGGGTAAGATAAGGTTGGTGGTGTGCACAGAGATTGACGGAAGGCCTATAGAGGTGGCGAAGTAGTGGGAGCACTAGATTGACCAACATCGTATGTATTGATATTATGGTATGGAATAGGATGAAGTTGAGGTGTGGGAATTATAGTGACTATACATAGGTGACATAATTTTAATGGGTTGGGGTCAATAAAAATGGTATGCTCATATCCATCATGTAAAAAATTAACACACTTATGAATTGTAGAAGGAACAACATGTATGACATAAATCCATGGTCTACTAAGTAATAAATTGAATTGAAATGATGCATTGATGACATAGAATAGAGTGGGAAGAATTATATGTCCAAATTGTAAAGTTAAGGTGATGGTGAAAATGAATTTGTGAGTAGTGGAATCATATCCTTGAATGAGAGTAGAAGATTTAGTGATTAAACTATCATAAATTTACATTTGCGTGAGTAGTGATATAATACATAAATTTATAGGAAAACCATTATTAATGAGCACATGTTTGATACAAATGGAACCAATATTGGTTGTAATAAGAAAAGACATAGGAATATTGCTAGTGGTAGTAGACAGGATATCTTCATCACTAAAGGATATGGAATGTGGTAGGTTTTTTAGAGATTGAATAAGATGGGTAAATCCAAAGAGGGAAATTATTAATTTTAATATGTATAGATGAAAGGGAGGCCTCTAAGGTATGATGACAATCTGGTGCACTTCATAAAAGATCATACAGAGATATTTTGGCTGGTGTATTTTTGAGTTTCTCAATGATTGCATATCGTTTAGAGGTGTTGGTAGGAACTAAAGAGGTAATAGGTGGTGGGTTAAAGAAAAGTGGAGCTGTAGGTCACCGGTTGTGGCAAGTAGTGACTACATTGATAGTTGGATCGAGAATTGGAGTAATGAAATAGGGAGGATGTTGAGTACAAACTTACATAAAATATGCAGCGACGAAGCCTGCAAGAAATCTTGGTTGGAGCATAGGATGGATAAGAAGATTAATCCATGAATTAACAAGAAGGGGATAGAATGTGATGCATTCTCAAAAGGTATGGTTTGAGTTATAGGTCTCACTAAATTATTTAATATAAATGGAAATTAAATATAAATTGTAGAGAATTTATTGTATTAAATTATCTACAAATGATAAAATATAATAATGACACAAGCAAGCATATAAATGTGAAACCCTAAGAAAGGGAGGGAGATAAAGAGACTTAGTTGATTTCTAAGAAGTCTAGAAGTGATTTGGGCAAGTGAACTACTGACACAGACCGAGAATAGCATCGTAGATGCTCGGTGAGGGTTATAGGGTTTGAAATTACACAGATAGGAGAGCCTTGGAGAGGATAGGAGCGCCTAGCGCCGGTGGGTGGATCTGGGTGTTGGTGTCCAAGTAGATGCTTCAAATCTAATTCTTTTAGTGATGGATGATGTTCACTATCCTTTTCTTTCTCACACTCAAAATTTTTGTTTGATCCATGAATGTATATATAACCTGCAAGAAAGAAGTTCACGTACACATACCCATTAACTAAATCAAAACTAAAAAGGAAAATGTAGAATGGGGAGTCAGACTCACCTGCATGGTCACCCAAAGAGTGAACTTACAATAAAGTGCTGCAATACATCTCATACTCCATTTAGTTCTTTGTGTAAATGTGTGTAATGATTCATAGGACGCTCTTGTGTAATTTACACAGAGGTAACATGATAGATCTAGAATTTAGCAAATGTAAAGAAGGTGTGGGATGAAATAGAATAAAATTTCCATCCTATACTATGTATGAAGAAGAATGCAGCCCTTTTTCCTAGAATGATAGTGCTAGATGGATACCTTGAAGTGATTTTTGCCTTTGGATGCAAGCTTAGTTGATAGTATATAATGTTTATTCTCAGTCCCTTATTTTGAAAACATAATTGTGTATTTATATGATTCCCTTGTTTGAATATCATAATTGAAAATTGAAAGGCTGAACCAAAGTAGTAAAAAGTAATTACAAACTGAATGGGGTACAAAAGGATAAGAAAAAGGTAAAAGGGACAGGAGAACTTGACGCTAATGTCTTAACTAGAAACTAGTGTCCGAGGCCATAAAAGATAAAACAGTCAAATGCAAGAAAGATTACAAGATTTATAAGGAAAATAAAAGTTTAGAAGACCAAGTAACAAGCTAACCGGAGTTTTCAATTACTATTTTTCTTACTTAGGAATCATAATCACTCCATTTCATGCTCATAATATGATACCCGCCACCTCCTCCACTAATAGCCTCATAATAATAGATCTCGCACCCCTACTACTCCTTAATCAAACCTATTGAGTAGTAGGGGACCTTTGGATGGTTCCAATACGTGAATAAGATGGTAATGGATGTAATTATCATGGAGTACTCACTAAAGGGGAGACCTCAATCATAATTAATGATTGATTTCCCAAAAATTAGTGATCTATTATGATTTTATTAAGAAGGATACTCTTTTAATCTACACACATGAAGCTCACATACTAAAAATTTGGATGGTAAACACTTTTATTAAACTAAATTTATGGGCCAAAGTGGATTAATGGAGGAGCACCTTCTTAAAGTGGTACATGGGGTTGCCTTGGGCTGGGAATGTCTTAGGTGTGTTTCACTTGCTCTAGAAGGAGAAGTATATCCCCTACCTCAAGGTGTCCACATATTTACTTATTGAAATTGTCTAATGGACCCAATGAAAATTTAAATATGGTTTTTTATTACAAACTACTTACAACCCACCAATATCCCAAGCCCTTACACCCTCTCTCATAAATAATATTAAAAATATTATTATTCTATGGAATACTCACATAATATTTCCAACACACCATACCATGTGGTATTCTATGATGATTCATGACATCATGTGTAATCCCTTCATGTCAAAATATAGAGGTTTTTGTGGATTTTTCATTGGGTGAATGGGCCTCAAGGTTGGAATGAAAAACCATCATCTTCCTTTTTATTCATAGTTTCATTAGCATTCCCCCGTCAAATGGAGAAAAAATGAATACCATATATTATCGTTGGAGAACATATGTTATGAGTTAATTATTAGATTTGGAGATGGATGAGTCTCGAATGAAGAAAACATTCATTTTATAGGTATTCATCAATTCATCCTTAAGTAATTGATCGCCATTCATGTAGGATCCTTAAGTGGGGAAGATATCCTTAAGTAATTCATCACCACTTAGGAAGGATGTATCACCACTTAGTAATTGGGAATGTGTGGTTGTCCCACGCAAGGTTTAAACTAGCATATTCCTCCGTTATACTGCACATTTCCACTGGACTTCCATACTATGCAAGAAGACATCAAGGTTATATTGTCCTATGTAACTTGTAGTTGTCTTCATCCCAGATGTCTAACTGAATGTGCCTTGACAACACAAGTCATAGTTCCCTTTAATTCTCTTCCAACTAACAAATAAGTTCCATGCGCCCAATTATCACATGTAATGCTAGTCATATCACTCAAGGATTGAGCATCATCCCACTAAATGACTCCTTCTCTTGATGGCTTAATAACCTCTAGGTCTCTGATAGTGCGCACATAAATTCTATTGATGTCTTCTTCCCCCAAAGGCTCGACATAAGGTGCAGACCTACCATCTGTTAGTGGAATAATAACACACTCCTTGTTCTCAAAGCTGATGTATCCCTTGTTGAAGTGCAAATCAACATTATTCACATAACACCAATAGTTTCCAAGTAATGGTGTGAAATTATTTGCAATGGATTCTCTTGAGAGTGTGAGGTAATTAAAAGGTGAGTAAATGAGTGCATTTGAATTTCTTATATAGGGTTTCATAGGTATACTTTTATATTATCTCCCACTAATGACAAAAGTATCAACCCATAATAGTATATCAAATTAATAAAGTGACTATTGGGTGGGTGGGGAAGAAACTTCCATTTTTCAAACCAAATTGTTGGATGGTTTGCTTCCTATTTGGTAGTCCCATACGAGCAGGAGTGAGGTGTTGGAAACTTCTCGTATGACACTTATAGGTGATAAACTATTATAGACTCGATGCAATTAATATTGTGAGAAAATAAGTATGGAAACTAAGGAGAGAAATTCATATATGGGATTGATGATAGGAAATTAAGTTCAGAATGTGCATGCAAGTCATGATTTAGGGATAAATCCAATGTTGAGACCTCTTCATTTCATAGGATGTGAATAATTTTGAATGCCCAAACAAAAAGGTGTATATGTTTAATTAGCTATAAATTTTGCATTAAAAATACCCCTTTGTTTATCATAAATTTATTTAGGCATTAAAAACATTAAATTTGGTTTAAATTTAGTCAAATTGTCAATTCACTAATTGAGTGATAAAATTAGTTTTTTGATATGTGAATTCATGACAAAGGATATGTTTTCTTGATCAATATTTTTCCATTTTGATCTTCTGAGATGGGGTGCCTAATGGTAAACTTAATGTTTGAATTCATGAAATAAAATATATTGTGATTGGTTCAACATTTATTGAGGAATGGAAGCCTCACATTGATTAATGATTCAATTGATAGATAAACAATGAATTTGACTTGATGAATAGATGGTTATATGTAGTCCAATGAATACAATAAATCTATGTGAATTGCTATGGTGCACTAAGGGGATCACTACCCCAGAGTGGAAGGCAAGCCAGTTTGCAACTATATTGCAGGGGTGCACACATAGCTGGTACCGAAAATATGAACCACATCAGACAACGGTGGATTATACTTTCATCCTTAAGTTATTATGATTCCCAAGTATTTGTTAGATAGCTCGGTTGAGCTATTTTGAGAGCGACCAGCTAGTGAATCGTTTCCAATCCTTGGGAATCCAATGAAGACAAGTTGAGATCAATTTGGCTTATCAAAGCAGCTCAACATTATTTGCGAAGGGACACATTTTTGTTTCAAGTAACTCGACATTCAAATGTTGGTTTGGATTTTCACTACATGCATCGAGTCGAGTGAAGATTAGGCTGAGGCAACAGGATTGGGAGCTCGAGCCAGCATAGGTATGTGAAAAACCCGAGTGAGACATGGGCATACTAGTAGGTTGATCGGCATTGGTGTTATATTGATGTGGTGAAGCGGCTGAATGGAGAACGGATAAAAGAATCACTGGGAATGGGTGTTGACACAGTTCGTTCGAAGTGTTCTAGCCTTCCATTGCAAAGAGTTCGGGGTTGGGTTTAATGGTCGAGATATCAAAATAGAGAAAGGAGGGCAAGTTGGTATTACACGAAAGGATGCAGGTCAAGCTTTAGGCATATCTCAAACGAGCTGTGAGGATCGGGCTAAGGAAAAAATAGGTGAGATCGGTGGCTCATTCGACGTATTGAGGTGATAGGAATGGACTCGCTGTAAGGGGCTCATGAGGGGATGGCGATCTGGAGGTCGGTGTGCGTGAAGAGGAAGTGTCATTGCAGAGATAAGCCAGGCCGTCATGGTGACTCGGTACATCAGTGAATGACGGGGTGGATTAACGTGAGATCAATGGTTGATAAACTTAGGGAAGGTCGAAAGAGGTCCAAGAAGGAATGGCTCGGTCGAGACCTGAGTTGAGACTAAGCAGCCCGGTGCATTTGGGGAATTTATAACAGGGTTCAAGGTCAATGAGAACAGTCACTCGCTTGGGATCGAACAAGTCACCGAGGCGAGGATAGAAGACATGGTGTTGAGTTGAACCGTGGCATGAAGGCATAGTGGCTTGGCTTATGGAAGGATGCACGGGTGCTCAGATTTAGAACTCAAACATGGCTTAGTGGCGGGATTGAAGCACTCAAATCGCAGTAACAAGTTGAACATGGCTCGGATCGGGTGATTTTTCTAGCGTGAAGCCGAGGAAGCATGGAGAGCTCTGTGCATAGTGTAGGATGTTTCCGAGGTATCTTGTTTCGGGATTTCGTTGATTTTCAGTTCGGAGACTCTCCAGATGAGTTGGTAGAAATTGGAGGAAGAGTTATGAAGCCCGAACTCTGAAATTCAGAGTTCAGAGCCTGTGCTTTTCGGAGTTCTAGAGTTCATGTCTTCGGGTTTCGGAAACCTTGGCAGTCTTTGCACATCGGATGATGATCGGACTCTGAATTCCGAAAGCAAGTCGGTGATTATAAGCCATGATGAGTCATTCAGTGAATGCGAGGGACTCGAGGTCCTCGAGTATAGCTCAGTCAACTCCCGGTTAGAGGTAAGATGCATGCAGGCCTGGAATTTCAAATTGAAATCAAATTTTGTTGACGGCAAAGTTCTTTTAGATGGCTGTAATTTCCAATGATTTTTATAGATAGGGAGAAGGGCCAGTATGTGAACACGTCCCAATACTTGAACAGTATTTTGCATTTAAAATATCCAATACTTGATGGAATAAAAACCAAAATTTTGATTATTGAAGTTCAAAAATTTGTACAAGTAGCCAATCACATCATGACATGTAAGAGTTTTCACCCATGTACAAGTACAAAAAAGTCAATGTTCAAGCAATTTCACTTATATTCAAGTATTGGTTTCCACCATGGTTGTAGCATTTTCACATATATTATTTTAAATCAATTCAAAATATGGTTTTCCCTCCAATTGAACATTCCAAACAAAAAATATAAGTTAACACAAATCTAAACTACATATTAGTGAAAAAATCACAATCCCATATCATAAATAATTGATTTTGTGGACCCCTTAACTTAGGGTGTACCACTACTGGCCCTTCTCCCCTATATCTATAATTTGTTCCTAGATATATAAATAGGTATTATGTTTTTATATAAATCACTTTAAAAAAATTATGGTTTGCAAAAATTTTAGCCTATCCCTGTCTACGGTTTTTAAAAAATTTCAGCTGTAAAATACGGTTAAAATCACAAAAAACGGCCTATAACTCCGTCAATTTCGTGCCCGGATGCATGTTTCCATGACAGTCGTGGCGAGTTAAAGTGTCGTTGAGTTGCTTCTGGCCAACACGTTTCGAGGTGGTTTCCAAAGTTAATGGGTACATCATACATTCAAACCAATGTGGCTAGCTCGAACTACGTGTCAAGGTGTCATTCAAACATTGGCGAGTTAATACAAAGAGCTCATGGTCACCGGACTACGTGTCAAGGTGTCATTCAAACATTGGCGAGTTAATACAAAGAGCTCAACGTCAACGTACCAATGGGCTCGGGAATTAAGGAAATAACAATGATCCACCGAGTTAATTTCAGATTTGATAGGTGTGAACATAAAATGCAATGAGTTTTGTAAAATCCGATGCAACAAACAAACAACTCGCCGAGTAAGAAGCCCGACCAATGAATAATGTGTCGAATGGCTCACCTAGGCACTTAGCGGTCAACAAGACAAATACAAAGTGAACAATGCAACGTAACAAGGTGTGAGAAGAAATATGTACTTTATAAGTTTTAGTGCTCAAAAGGATAATTTGGAAATGATAAAAGGATGAAAATATGGAAATGACATGAAGATTCTTTGTATCTAATGTAGAAGTGCAAAATTGAGTAGGTATGGAACCTTTAGATATATACAAAATCATTTAGTGCTTTTGTATCTATTTGGAATTTTTATATAGTTGTGTGTTGGATATTTATAACTTTACGTTCATACAAAAACTTCTAAAATATGTTTTTCTTTAAAACCCTAGGTTTCACACAGTGTGAAAAACCATTTATATTATCTCGAAACGTCTTCAAACCCTACCTATAAGTAATATACCTTGTAAAATTATTAATTATTGGGTTGAAATGAAATCCATAAATTTCCTACATTAGCGATATTGTGAAGAGGCCTTGAACTGCATGTAATTCTCCACCTAGCATGTGATATATATAAAGATGGCACTAGGTTTGGCAATTTGATCATGCGAAAATGTAAATAATGTTTTGTCGTGTTTATCTTTAACTAGATTAGATGGTATCTAGATTATGAAGTGTGACTCTATAACCTCGGTAAAATGTGTTTCTAACATATGTAGGGGTTTCTCTTATACTGTGCTATTACTTTTTAGGAATTTAGGAGAGATTAGAGTGATTTAGGAATGATATTTGCAATGGATTCTCTTAAGAGTGTGAGGTAATAAAAAGGTGAGTAAATGAGTGCATTTTAATTTCTTATATAGGGTTTCATAGGTATAATTGTACATTATCTCCCACTAATGACAAAAGTATCAACCCATAATAGTATATCAAATTAATAAAGTGACTATTGGGTGGGTGGGAAGAAACTTCCATTTTTCAAACCAAATTGTTGGATGGTTTGCTCCTATTTGGTAGTCCCATACAAGCAAGGAGTGAGGTGTTGGAAACTTCTCTCGTATGACACTTAGAGGTGATAAACTATTATAGATCGATGCAATTAATATTGTGAGAAAATAAGTATGGAAACTAAGGAGAGAAAGTCATATATGGGATTGATGATAGGAAATTAAGTTCGAATGTGCATGCAAGTCATGATTTAGGGATAAATTCAATGTTTTCATTGACAATATATTAATTACCAAATTTACATGTCTCTAGGAGAGAATATGCATGACCCATAAATTTCAAATCACAAAACCAAAATATTAAATGATACACATCCAATGCATGAGGATATCTAATTCGAATAATAAGTGATCGTATTTGTATGGGGAAAAACATCAATGGGCACATGAGGTAAAAAAACTTAGAAACTAGAGACAAAAATATCACATTAGAGGTTTCAATAGCCTCAACTTGGCATCATAATGAAAATATAATTGATTTTTCTACCAAAAATTCTCATACTTGGTTTGGATTCTCATCCTTCTTAAGTGGTGATAAATTATTGAGTGGCGATCAATAATTGGTTTGGTTGTGGTAATTGAACAATTTAATGATGAGTTGATGTGGTGTAGCCCCACCGGAGGTATGAATGCTAGTATGATAGGCCCAAAGGGAGAAATGGATTTCGAGATGCCAATTACGACCCACTTGATCAAATGGTTTGGCGAGAATGTTCCAAAGGGTTTTATTGGTAGCTTCGGATTAGCCATTAGCTTGGCGATAATATGGGGAAGAGAAGCTGAGTTGGATGTTGAATGCATTACAGATTTTCTTGAGTTCCTTGTTTTTAAAGGACTCTCCATTATCCACAACAATTTTATGGGGAATACCAAAGCGAAAAATAATGTGTTGATAAATAAAGTTAATGATGGGACCATATTTAATTGACCTAAGTGGTATTGCTTCCACCCACTTGGTGAAATATTTAGTTGCAGTGATGATAGAGTGATGTTGTTGTGAAAAACAAGGATTAATAAGACTAATAAGATTGAGGCCCCATTGTGAAAAGGGCCAAAGGTCCTAAGCTAGCTACAAATATTGACTAGGAATACAAATAAGATTGGAATGTTGCTGACATTTTTCACATTTTTAACATACTCACAATAGTCATGATTGAGGGAAGACAAATAGTAACCAAGGTGGTGAAGGTGCTTAGCAACGACTAATCCACTAAAGTTTCCAATAAAAATACCATCGTGGACTTATTGATGGCTCAAGAGGCTTCATGGGATTTAAGACATCGGAGAAGAACACCGTCAAATCAATGTTTATAAAGGATGCCACCAATGATCATGTAGCGGTGAGCGCACTAAACGAAAGAACCCTCAACATTTTTGGACGAGTTAGGAGGAAGGATGGATTGGGATAGATAATTGAATTATTGAGAATATCAAAGATCTGATGAATCAAATTCAATAAGGTTAACCTGGGGTAATTCATGGAAAGGTCAATCACGGTGATGAACGATGACAAGGATTTTGTACTCCTCTGTTGTCCATGGGATGAGAGCTGTAAGGAACACCATTGTATCAGACAAAAAACGATTGGTCGATCAAGGAAAAACTTGGATAGTATAGGAATAAAAGGCTTTAAGGAGAAGATGAACAGTGTCACGATAGTTTTGAAGAGTATCATTTTTACATCCATACTCACCTATGACTTGTTTGACTATAAGCTCTGAATCCCCGTAGATGTAAAGGATTCGAACACCTAAAAGGCGGTGGTTTCAAGACCCAAGATGAGGGCCTCATATTCCACCATGTTGTTTGTACATTCAACATTAAGTTTAAATGTGAGGGGAATGGGAATTTCCCACTGAGGAATATGAACAACGCTAACACATCCCCCTTGCTGACACTTAGAGCCATTAAGGAAGAGAGTGAATTTGAGATGATTATATTCATGATGAAATTGATTAATGGTTCCGTCCAGATATTTCTCATGAGGTAAATGTGTACTAGGAAGAGGGGATTCCGCCAATTGGTTAGAAATAGCTTGTCCCTTAATGGATTTTTGAGAAATAAACTCAAGGTCAAACTTTGTCATGAGCATGAGCCATCGAGTAATGCGATCATTGTGATAAGGTTTGGATTGCAATGTCTTAAGAAGATGAAATCTAGTAACGACATAAGTCTTGTGATTGAGAAGATAATGTCGAAGCTTGGATATAAAAAATAATAGAGTGCAAAAAATCCTTTCAGCTTCAATATAGCGTGTCTCACAATCATGAAGAGTATGATTGATGTAATAAAAAACTTGTTCATGACCTTGGTCATCGCGATGGGCTAACATGGATCCTAGAGCATGATTAGTGGTAGAGATGTATAGATAGAATGGATCCCCCTCATGCGGGAGGTGTGAACATGGGTGGAGACAAGAGATATTGTTTAAGATCATCAAAATCCTTTTGATAATCATGATTCCAATTGAATTCTGTGTCCTTTGAAAGGAGATGATGAAAAGGTTGACAATGATAAGAAAGTTACAAAATGAAACGGAGGATAGATTGAAGGTGGCCTTGAAGGCTGCGAAGTTGTTTGATATTGGAAGGAGGAGTTATTTCGGTAATTTCCTTATTTTAGTGGGGTTAACTTCAATACCCCTAATATAGATGATAAAGCCAAGGATTTTACTAGTTAAGATTCAAAATACACACTTGGATGGATTGAAACATAGAAAAAGAGAATGCGGTGCTCAAAAAGGAATTTAAGAATGGAAATATGGTTGTTTCGATGCTTAGATTTCCTAAAAGATCATCAATGTAATCTTATATGGTTTTTTGAATGAGGGCGTGAAAGATATAATTCATGTCTTTCTAATAAGTCACGTTGACATTTTTTATACCAAAGGGCATAAAGCGATAGCAAAAGGTCCCCAAGGGGAGATGAAAGATGTCTTTTGTTGATCTTCTAGTGCAATGAGGATTTGATTATAACTAGATAAACCATCCATGAGAGAAATCATCTCATATCCTACAGAGAAGATCTACGAGCTGATCAATGTACGGAGAGGGAAGCCATCCTTAGGGAAAGTGAGATTAAGATCTTGAAAATTGGTGCATATGCGCAGTTTTCTTAATGCTTTAGCAATAGAACAATGTTGGAAACCCATTGGGTATAATCAATAAGCATGATGAAATTAGCTGAAAAAATGCATTGGAGTTCCTCTTTGACAAGGAGGGAAACGTGAGGGTGCATACGACCAAGCTTCTACTTTACCGGTTTAGCTTTGGGATAGGTGACGATATTCGGAGGATGATAGATGGGTTAAGACCAGGCATGTCTAAATATGACCATCTTGTTGGACCCCTAAAATATTGACCAAGTATGAAGGCGCGTAGGTGCGCAAGGTCCCATTTATGGAAGGACGTGCAAGGTAAAAGCACACAAAAGAAGCGTGTGTGATGTACGAAGATAGAGCTAAGGATTTAGGACTTAGTCAATTTGGACGTTCGGAGCAAAACACGTGAAAAGCATGACCGGTTGAATGTGGATAAGGTGTCAACTTTGGCGATAGGTTGGCCCGGAAGGTGTATGCTAGAAGCTTCTAGAAGCACATCATGAGATAAAGTGCAAAGCTCGATCCTGGAGAAGCATGCTCACATGGAGGACCACATTTGGACACTTGGCATCGGATCTAAGGGAAATGGAGGGCAAGTTTGCATTCCAGAGAGTTATAAATACAAGTACCTATAGAGTAAAATAAGGAGAGACAAAGAGTATGGGAGGAGCTCTGCAGAAATACTGTGAGGACTCTGTTAGTGGATAGTTGTATTCGGGAGAGAATGCATTAGGCTTAGGGATTGTAAATTTTCTTTTTGGTAGCATAGTTACATGATTCCAAAGGTCAATGCATGATCATGCCTTCTCTATGACACTCTGTAATGGCTCAATGGATGTAATGAGGTTACCTGTTATATATATACATGAATATCAATGATTCTGATGCATGTTTCTCTCTCATGAGTTCTCTTTCCTTTCATGCTAAGTAAGGATGCTTGTATGTTTCTTTCTATCATAATAAACATTATGGATTCTCATTAAGTACTTGGTCCGAAATGAATGCAAGGATCTAGAGTCCATTATGAGCCCTATGTGTCTTGTATGTCCTAATTTCCTTTCTGAAATCTCTTACACAAATCATAGATGATGTTTCCCACTAAACTCACATAAAATAGAGACTTGGTACCCACGTTCTTAGGGTGAGTATCCATCTTTCACTGGATGATAGGCCAGCACTCGTGGGATTCCTTTCTTTATGAAGGGTAAAAATGACTACACATACAAATTCCTAGTTATGATGGGAGAGGAATGTGGTGAAATATTCTAGCTCATGTGGATCAAGAGATTAGACATCTTTGAGAACGTGAGGCTCTTATGGAATCCCAATATTGACATCCATGGTGGCTTCATTAAAAAGAGTAGGTGAATCATATGTCAAGGAATTTTGAAGATAAGAATCTTTTTCCCCCATGTGGGAAAGGATGGCATTGTCATCAACACATTGGAGGACATCAAAGGTAGAAGAATCTTATAGCCATGTGCATGATAGCTCCTAATAGCCTAACACCAAACCTTTCATAAGGTTTATGAAATTGATCGAGAATAAGACCATGTGGGCCATGTTTGTATCAACCCAAGACAAATCCATTCATAATTGATTATGGGGAACACCATCCTTCGATTAATGATGTAATTATAACCAAAAAGAAGTCATCATTGGCGATTCTTGGATAGAACAAGAGGTCTCAAATATAATTGAGTTTTTATTGACTTCCGAGGATTTGTTCCCTTGTAGATACTGGGAATTGAAATAAGTTTATCACTCATTAGGAGAGATGTGGATTAGGTTAAAGGAAGGTTTGCGCCTGATTAGGAAAATACCTTATCGGATGAATCCCAATCTACGTGTAAAGATGAAAGAGGAGATTCATAAAATTTTGGAATCGGGATCATTGAGGCCATTGAATAGTTTGAATGGGTTAGCCCAATGGTGATTAGTATCTAGAAATATGGAAGGATACAGATTTGTGTAGACTACAAAAACTTGAATACTGCATGTGTTATAGATCCTTTTCTAATGCCTTTTACTTGAAAATATCTTGGAAGGTGTAGCTAGGCCCGAGGTCTAATATTTTACGAGATGTATTCTCATGGTATCAATAGGTAAGGATTATAAAAGAAGACCAAGATAAGACTACTTTCAAAATTGAACGAGGAATTTTTCTTATATAGTTATACCATTTGAGCTTAAGAATGTGTTTGCTTTATTTTCGCACATTGTGGTACAAACATTCCAAGAATTTATTCATAAGTTTCTCCAAGTCTACTTGGATGATTGGATAATTTATTTATTATTAAAATATCATTGCGAAAACTTGAGATTGATGTTTCAAAGATTTAAGAAGTTAAGTATCTCTCAAAACATTAAGAAATATGTCTTTGCTTTACTCCTTTTGACACATTGCTAGGTCATATTATTTGCAAGAAAGGCTTATTGGTAGACTCGACCAAAGTTGTTATTTTTAGGTTAGAGGATCCTTCCAATCAAAGCGTGGTGGTTGGATTCTTGGGGCATATGGGTTACGACATAAAATTCATCAAGGGTTATGTCAAGATTGGCGTGCCCTTGGAAGAACTACTAAAGAATAAAGGAAGATTCCACTTGGGGATAATGCACAATAAGTGGATTTTGATACATTGAAGGATAAGCTTACTACTACACCCATTTTGTGGTTTCCCTCTTGGGAAAAACTCTTTCATGTGCATGTGAATGCATCAAGTATGGAAGTTAGAGAAATGTTAATATATCCTGGAGAAGGGATTATTGATCACCCTTTATGTTTTGCAAGTAGAAAGTTAACTCCAACTAAGAAGAATTACACAAAAATGGAGCACAAAGCATTGTCTATGATTTATGTGCTTTGTATAATTTTAGGAAGTACTTTTTGGCTACTCCATTTATCTTTTACATAGATCACATGACACTTAAGTATTGTGTAAACAATCCTATTTTGCAAGGGCACATATGCCGATGGATCTTTTTATTTCAGGAATTCAACTTTTCGGTGGTAGTCAAACCAGAAAGTGCAATTCAGGACCTGAACATATTTCTAGAATAAATTTAGGTGAGGACATGCAGGGCATTAAAGACACAATATTGGATGCACAATTATTTAGATTACAATGTGCGCCCACTGATTTGGAGGATATTGCAATATTTTTACAAACAGGTGTGGCACCTGATGGATGAATATTATAGAAAGGAAACATATTTCCATTCACGTCATGCCTTATATGTTGATTAGTGGAGATATATATAAACTTAGCTAGGATGAGATTTTGTGTTAGTGTGTACTAGAGTATGAGCACATGGGTATTATGGAGGAATATCGTGAAGGGATTACTAGTGGAAATTATGCGAGTCAAGCCACCACTTTCAAATATTTTGATGGTTTTTTTATGGTGGAATACATTGTAAAAGGATTGCCAAGAATAGTTTAGGGGCTATGATCATTTCTAGTGCCTTGGGAATCCTGGGAATAGAGATGAAATTCCATTGAGGAAAATAGCATGTGCGGAACCTTTTGAAAAATGGACAATTGATTTTGTGGGCCCTATTTCCCTTGGCACGGAGAGGACAAGGTCACGCTACATCATTATCTATATAAACTATCTTACACGGTGGGTGGAAGTAACACCTACGAAGAATTGCACTTCGATACTACAACAAGGTTCCTTTGGGAGAATATCATAAATAGGTATAGGTTTCCATTAATTTTAACAAGTGATAGGGGTAATCATTTCATGAGTGAGATCATTAGGATATTATTGGTGGAGTGTATGGTAGCCCATCATAAGACTACACCTATCACCCACAAGCTAATGGAACTACTAAAGCTTTCAACAAGATTTTGAGCCACACATTGACAAAGATTTGTGATGTTGGAAGGAAGGATTGGGATGATAAAGTATTTTTGTTCTTTGGTCTTATAGAACAACCTACAAGAGACTCAATGAAGAAACACCCTTTTAGTTTGTGTTTCGCACGAGGATATTTTATCGGTTGAATTTATGTTACCACCCCTTCGTATTACGTGCACTAGAGGATTGGCTAATGAGAAATCACTTGAAGAGCGCATAGACAAACTGATGCAGTTTAATGAGAGGTGCGCCATAGCCTGATGGAACCAGAAGATAGAGAAAACAAGACAGAAGGCCTAACATGATTGACACATTAAAAATAAGAAGCTGGAGGTTGGACAGATGGTTCTTCTATATGATTCCAAGTTTTTATGCCACCCTAGGAAGTTCCAAGTGCATTGGTTGGGACCATATGTTACGACGTAAATAATTGACTCATGCATTTTCCAGTTAGAATATTTAGATGGAACATGGTTGTCTAGTTTCTTTAATTGGAGAAGGTTCAAGCCCTATTATAAATAAGTCTTCGTTATGTTTGTAATAAGGAAGTGTTTCCAATTATATTAGGTTTCCCTTTAATGCATTTTCCTTTATATGTGTTTCCTTTCATTATCGCTATGCTTTGTATTTTTAGTCATGTGTTGTGTTGCACATTTGTGCACCAATAGCTAATTACTTTCTAAAGAGGTTTCATGCACAGAGGACCACACATAGTTTTAGTGTGGGGTGGAGAGAGAATTAAGAGGCACAAGAAATTGAGTGATGTTTTTGGTGTCCCAGGAGAAAAAAAAAGTGTAGAGGAACGCACATAGCAAAGATGATATTGGTCGGAAATAAAATGGTGTCAAGAAATATTTTTATGAAATCCACATATAATGATGAACATATAGAGCAACATGAGGTATGCGGTGGCAGGAAGAACTACTTGGTATAAGATGAATAGGTAGATGTAATTTAGCACTGGGAGCATGTGTAAGGGAGTCTGTGGTCAATGTAGTTTTGCGTGCCAGAAGGTTGAGAGGCTTACACAAGAGTGGACATGCGAATGAAAGGCACCAAAAAAATTAATGGGAGGAACGCTGGAAAAATATGAATTTAATGTGGTAGTATGGTGGTAGGTGGCATGGAAATAAATGTGGTAAAAATAGAAAACTATAAATAGGGAGTTGGGGTAAGTTATTTTCACCTTGCGTTACTTGTGGAAGAGATCTTGTGAACTAGGGAATCCTTGCATGAAATTTACAAAAATCATGTGCAAAGTGAAATATTTGAGAACTAGATTAGAATGGAGTACATGGACGTGTGTAGAAGTGGTTGTTTGGACAGATTTACGTGGATTTTAATATTGTCTTGTGGAATAAAATATTTCCAGGTTAGGGTTTAAGAAACTAGGGCAATGTTTTGAATAATTTGTGTAGGAGGATTTGAGCCGTGGGATTGAGCGAAGAAAGTAAGATACAAGGAAGGATTAACAAGTACCCAATAAGGAAAATAGCACCAAGGAAAGGATCAAACAAGGGCAAGGGAAAACCAATCACGTCGACAAGTTTCAACAAAGAATGGCATACGGAGATGAAATACCCATATGGGGTATTATTGGGGATGGATTGGGTATATCACATGTGCAAAATGGTTATAAGTGATTATAACCATAGGAAAAATATGACTAAGAAAGAGATGACATTGGAGCTTGTTCTCCCTATAGGAGAAATAACAGAAGATGACATACCAGTATATGATGACTCCATAAAGAAGACATTGGAGAAGTATGGGATTTTTTAACTCTATGAGTTGACATTTTTTGGAAATTGTGAGAGATTATAACAGAGGTTTATGTTGCGTGTGCATGAAGACTAATTTTATTTCGCAAGAAGAAGGATGTGCATAACTCCACAATTGATCTCCAAGTACACTAGAATTATCTATACAGGAGATTCGTTAGATGATGACTTGGGTGACAATGAGGTTGTCAAGGAAACAACTAAGGAATTTGAATATAAGAAGGGCAGGTGAGTTTTTGGCATTACCAAGATAAAGGACCTAGTCATGAAGATGGCCACGTTCTGTTCACTAAGTTGAATGAACAAGAACGATGGAAACAAGTGAACAAGAGATGGTTGAACATTTATAGGAAAAATTCTGAGGGGACCATCTATAACATCTCGACCTTCATTGCATAGGATATCATTGATGTCGCACGAGATGGAGATAAAATTATGTATGGTAATATTATTCTTACCATTGTGTTTTCAGATATTGGAGTGCCTAATGGGCCAAATAACAACATTTGGGAGTACCCTGATAATAACCCCTCCCTAGCTAAGAGGTTTGAAGCATATACTTGTGAAAGTATGACACCTACATACAAGGTACATTTGGATAAGTGGTACAAGCGGATGCATGATGAATTTGGAGCAGAGTGGAGGATTCTAGAGAAACTTCCAACCTTGGTGAAGGATGAGGATGAATTTTTAGTATACCAATAGTTCTACATTGGAAAGTTCACATTGAATAATGGCACCAAGAGCCCATGGTGTAGACTACCTTTTTCCTTCACAAAGGCATAATTTTCATAACACGGTTAACATGGTTAAGGAGTCTAAACATGGTTAACTTTTGTATACTCACATGATTTTCGAGACCTATTAATCAATGGCATCCCCTCTAAGATTTGGTCACACCGTATACACATTCCTTAAGTAATATATAATATCCTTGTACCACTTTTTACTCCTATACTTAAAAGATTGGATGAGATCAGCCATGAACTCCTTCTAATTACCTGTTTGATGACACATCTCCGAATGAATATACCATCATAGTCTTGTAAGGTGGAATAAAATTTATGCACCCATAATGAAGGTGGAAACACTTCTACGTTTCCCATCTAGGCCTTCTCACATGCTTGGACATGAAATGAGGTGGTCTCTTTACCATGGTAGTCTTGGATCACAGTGGGCGCACTTCTCTCGGAGAACCTTACAAAAAATGTGACTCTTACCTTGTGTCATTCTAGGAGGATCTCCCGATGTAGCCCACTAGATTTTTGTGATTCTCGAGTAGGATGTAACTAAGCATTCCTCTTCTCTCATCCCCATTCTTCCACTAGGCCTCCATTTATTAAAAATTTTTTAGGGTGTGCTCCTCATGAATAACTTGGAAACTTCTTCCCTCCTAGGTGCTTGACTAAGTGTGCCTTCATTACCCTTGTTACAAATCCTATCAACTCTTTCCCAATCAAATCATAAGTCCCATGCACCCAATTGTCACATGCCATGTTGGTGGTATCACTCAAGGATTGAGACTACTCAAACTAGATAACTCCTCCATGGGATGAATTATCTCTAGATCTCTAATTTTTAGGATAAATTATCTCTGGATACATTTTGTCTTATTGTGTATGATAAGGACTTGATGCTTCATACTTTTTCCATGTCTTTGACTAGTCCCACCTTGGGCTGGTACAATATCATCCCCCAATACTCAATATTATCTTTCTCCCAACTCATGCAGTTCTTTCTAGAATTTTTTTATTAACATTGCACAAAAATAACCATCAATGATCTATACGCCATCTAAAAATTTGAAGATGAATCCATTACAATTTTTTTGCACGATGACACATCACTATAAGCCAATTATCTTTTCCTCTTTGGCAGGTTGATCTCATCAAACTCTTCTCATGTTTGTGTACTGAAGCATATATATTTGAATTTACAAATCCAATCATTCCAAACCTTTAATGAGGCCTTCACCATGGCCCAAAAATTGAAACATGTGCCCTTGAGTATGGCCATTTAAAGTTGAAATTGAATAAACCCAAACAAGAATTTACAAAACCATCCACACCAAACAAAAATTCAAAGGCAATAACCAATGTTGTAGTTGTTAAATCATCGCTTGCATCTACATCTAGCATAGTGAATCGATAAGGAATCACTCATCCAACGCCTAACTACACTCCCCTTGGAGAGTCATATAATACAATATTTGACAAATTAATGATAGAAAACCTTGTCACACTTCCTCCTATCTAGACTAGTTGATGATTCAAGACCAAAATCTATATGGTATTGTGAATATCACTATTGCAAGTATCAAAAAGTTTGAGACCATGACATAGAAATGTTTCACCCAATCAACCCCTTGACATTTTCAAACAACCTTTCCCAAATCATACATCAACAAGCCAAGATACCACTTCTACCACAACCTAAACACCGATGCTCATAATATAAACACCTTAAACACTAACTATGAACAACCTATATCATCCACAACTTCATCATTGATCACATCCATTCCATTTGAGATCCTTCCTACATCCATCTCGAGTCTAATCCTATATCTATAGATACCAGAACCCCATTAGAAAATATATCATTTATACCCCTAGAGACATTTTTGAAGAAACCATTTCAGCCTATTTCCACATCTGATGTTGGTCCTTCATCAACCCCATCATCTACTTCATCCATTCTAGTAAGCTTGACCACCTTACCCATGTCTATTCCACCCTTTCCTATCATACCATATTTGGAACCTATACTAGTTCTTCATCCCACTCCCTTACCCACATCAATCAAGTTGTGCTTACATCCGCACTTCAATTCAATTATACTTGGTTTGGATTCTCTTCCCCTCATAATTTCTTATGGGGAATACCAAAGCAAAAAATAATGTGTTGATAAATAAAGTTAATGATGGGACCATATTTAATTGAGCTAAGTGGTATTTCTTCCACCCACCGGTGAAATATTTAGTTGTAGTGATGATAGAGTGATGTTGTTGTGTGAAGAACAAGGATTAATAAGACTAATAAGATCGAGGCCCCATTTTGAAAATGGCCAAAGGGCCTAAGGTAGCTGCAAATATTGACTAGGAATACAAATAAGATTGGAATGTTGCTGAAATTTTTCACATCGTTTTAACATACTCACAATAGTCATGATTAAGGGAAGACGCAGTAGTAGCCAAGGTGGTGAAGGTGCTTAGCGATGACTAAGCCACTAAAGTGTCCAATACAAATACCATCGTGGACTTATTGGATGGCTCAAAAGGCTTCATGGGATTTAAGACATTGGAGAAGAACACCGTCAAATCCATGTTTATAAAGGATTCCACCAATGATCACATAGTGGTGAGTGCACTAAAAAAAATAACTCTCAACATTTTTGGACCTCTTTATTGGTCTCAAATCCTAGAAGTCAATAATAAAACTCAATTATATTTGAGACCTCTTGTTCTATCCAAGAATTACTAATTATGACTTGTTTTTAGTTTGGATTCTCTTCCCCACTAAGCAAGATACCATTACAAGCACTTTCACAATGCATCATTACAACTAGATGAGGCAAAGGTTACCATTATATTTTTTTAAGAAAGGCTTGAAAGCCTCCAAATTCACAATGAATCAGCTTGTGAAGAGGGGGAAATCTTGGAAAAAACTTCTAACTCCTGAAATAATGCATCCCCTTTACATTTTATAACATTTCTTGATTTCATGAGAGAAAGAAGGAAGAACTCCTAAAAACTAGGCATGAATGTAGTAGATGAGTTAATCATGTTTTTGGCCATGCTTGCTTGTGGCACTCCATGCACTTGGGAAAATCTCTTCCACCATGCCTTCATAAAATCAAATATTTGAATTTTCCTTCATTTAATTAAAAAAATATTTTAATAATTTTTTGGATTCAAATTGTGCCTTTGGTGTGGGACCCCTAGGTATGAATTTACATTTAAATTATTTTTAAAGGCTAGCTCGGTTATGGCTCACTAGCCACTCCCGAGCTTGTTGGTGACCTATTTGTTTAACATGATGAGCTATTTGCATATCTTGCATGCCACACCACCGATTTTTCATTGCATTGTTCACTTTGTATTTGTCTTGTTGATCGCCAAGTGCCTAGGTGAGCCATTCGACACGTTACCCCCTACTCCATATTCATTGGTCGCGCTTCTTACTCAATGACTTGTTTGTTTGTTGCATCGTCAGATTTTACAAAAATTGTTGACTTTTATGTTCACACATGAAATATGAAATTAACTCGGTGGATCTTTGTTATTTCCTTAATTCCCAATCCCATTAGTACATTGATGTTGATCTCTTTGTATTAACTTTCCAATATTTAAAAGAAACCTTGACATATAGTCCGAGTGCCACATTGATTTGAATGTATGATGTGCCCATTAACTCTAGAAACCACCTGAAACGTTTTGACCGAGTAACTTAGTGAAACTTTAAATCGCCATGACCTATCATGGAAACATGCATCTTACCTCCAACGTAGAGTTGAATGAGCTATACTTAAGGACCTCGAGTCCCTTTCATTCATTGAATGACTCATCATGGCTTATAATCACCGACTTTCTTTCGAATTCGAGTCTGATCATCATCCGATGTGTAAAATTGCCAAGGTTTCCAAAACCCAAAGACATGAAATCTAGAACTCTGAAAATCACAAGCTCTGAAATCTGTATTTTAGAGTTTAGGCTTCATAACTCTTCCTCTAATTTCTACCAACTCATCCGGGAGTCACCGAACTAAAAATCAATGAAATCCTTAAACAAGATACCTCAAAAAAATCCTACACTATGCATAGAGCTCTCCATGCTTCCTCGGCTTCACGCTAGAAAAATCACCCAATCCAAGCCATGTTCAACTTGTTACTACTATTTGAGTGCTTAAATACCACCACTAAGCCATGTTTGAGTTCTAAATTTGAGCACCCATCCATCCTTCCATAAGCCAAGCCACTATGCCTTCATGCCACGGTTCAACTCAACACCATGTTTTCTATACTCACCTCGGTGACTT
The DNA here is from genome assembly GCA_018340775.1 of Taxus wallichiana var. yunnanensis. NCBI lineage: Eukaryota > Viridiplantae > Streptophyta > Pinopsida > Cupressales > Taxaceae > Taxus > Taxus wallichiana. The sequence continues at coordinate 70,584,640 of CM031234.1, read as the reverse complement.
GTTCGATCCCAAGCGAGTGACTGTTCTCATTGAACTTAAACCCTATTATAAATTCCCCAAATGCACCAGGCTACTTAGTCTCAACTTAGGTCTCGACCGAGCTATTCCTTCTTGGACATCTTCCAACCTTCCCTAAATTTATCAACCATTTATCTCACGTTAATCCACCTCATCATTCACTGATGTACCAAGTCACCATGAGGGCCTGGCTTATCTCTACAATGACACTCCCTCTTCATGCACACCGAGCTCTAGATTTCCATCCCCTCATGATCCCCTTACGTTGATTTCATTCCTATCACCTCAATACATCGAATGAGCCACCGATCTCACCTATTTTTCCTTAGCCCAATCCTCATGGTTCATTTGATATATGCCTAAAGCTTGATCTGCATCCTTTCATGTAATACCAACTTGCCCTCCTTTCTCTATTTTTATATCTTGACCATTAAACCCAACCCCGAACTCTTTGCAATGGAAGGCTAGAACACTTGAGCGAACTATGTCAACACCCATTCCCAGTGATTCTTTTATCCATTCTCCATTCAGCTACCTCACCACATCAATATAACACCAATTCCTATCAACCTACTAGTATTCCTATGTCTCACTCAAAGTTTTTCACATACATATGCTGCTCGAGCTCCCAATCCTGTTGCCTCACCCTAATCTCCACTCGAATCCATGCATGTAGTGAAAATACAAACCAACATTTGAATGTCAAGTTACTTGAAACAAACATGTGCCCCTTCACAAATAATGTTGAGCTACTTCGATAAGCCAAATTGATCTCAACTTGTCTTCATTGGATTCCCAAGGATTGGAAATGAATCACTAGTGGTACCAACTAAAAGTAACTCTATCATCAATTATGAGGGGAAGGAAGATGTGAAGATAGGTAAGAAGGATGAGAAAATGGATATTATGATTTTTATGAGATGTCCATAAAACACCGAGCATGATACAATGACAACATGTTACACATATATAGTTATAAGAAACATTGAATACATCATATTAGGGCATGATAATTAAACATTTATAAATGATGCTAGGCAACATGGATTTAAATTCAAAATATAAATTCCATTATTGTGGTGTGATTTTTATTTTGTGCAAACATACATAAGTATATTTTAAAGTTATACATTTTTAATTAGGATTTTCATTATTATACTAGTATAAAAATACACTACATTAAAAGGGGTGGTCAAAACCCAAAAATATATCAAAAGGAAAACAAAAATATAGCAAAACAATATATTATTGGAAACTAAGTACAAGTAGATGTGGCATTAGGCAAAGGAGGAGGATCGTCATGAATCGAAAGGGTGAAGATAGTAGACATCCCATCATCGAACAATTCCTAAATAAACCAGTCATTCGAGAGGGTAATGGGTAGTGGGAGAAACCATAATTCCCCTCTAAGAGGTGGGGAACTCACCATAAGTTCACTTTCCATGTCGGAGGTCTAAAGTGACAACATAACAATAAGGGGACTAGCCGCAAACTTCCCCAATGATGGTGAAGGGATCCATTACCTATGTTCAAGTGGCGGGATGTGAAAGCAACCATGACCAAGAGAGGGGTGATAGATTTTATAATTATTTTTCCAACATCGAGAATCCAAAATTGGTGAGCTGTGGTGTTGATTCGAAGGTATCCACCTCATAGTACTATGTCACTCCCCTAGTGTGTTAGAATCTTTTGAAAAATTTGGAACTCTAGCGCCACCTTCTCCTCTTGTGCCTTAATCTAAAAGGTTCAAAATGAAAATAATATTATTTCTATCATTACATTTGAAGTGTAGAGATATATTATCATTATTGAATATAATTGCATTTTTACTTTCCATAACTGAAATAAAATTATAGCTTTAAAAATTTCCATAAGAATGCAATGTAATAATACCATGGAGAAGAGTTACTAAACAAATTCATTCTCCAATTGAGAGGCTCAGAGTGATAAGGCTTGAATAACAAGATTATCCAAGTCTATGCATCTTGGGAATGAGGTAATCACTAAAAACATTCTTGGAAGTTTTAGGGCTACTATAAGCTAAATATTTAGGATTGATAACACCAAGGTGTTCAATCTTTTCAATGATCAGAAGGCTATAATTAATAAAACATTAAAGGAAGTAGGTGATTTTAGGTTCAAGTTGGTATTTCGAATCATAATTGAGGTAGAATATACATGTTTGGGGGAGGAATTAGTCTTCTATCTAGAATTAAGCTTCTAAATGGTGCTATAAAAAGGACTCATGAGTTGGTAAAGCTATCCTAGTGTGTTATTATTCTAATAAATGTTTAAGTCCCATTTTCGTTCCTTCCACAAATTAACAGAGGTTGTAACCCCAACTTGTTGAGCATAATACCTGAAATTTGAGAATACAATGGTTTTTGTATTGTTCAATAAAAAATCAACTTTCAACTCTGGCCAAGGAATTAAATCTCTAGAGTGTACCAAACTGTTAATGGTATTAATTTCCTTCCTAAAAGTATGTAAAGATTTCATTCCAATTTATTCCACAAAAGGAATGCAATTGTTAGTCATAATAGGGAACCACTAGATGATGTGTTTATTGAATGATATCCTAGTCTTGAACCCATCTCCAATCCACCGCAAGTATGGCTACGAGATCCTCGTATAGTTGTCAAGGGGTTATAGAAAAAAGGTTCATTTAATTTGGATAAGAACCGAAGTGATCAAAATAGTGTGGAGACTAATAGTCTTCCAAAACTTCTTACCATAAGGAGTACTTTCCAAAATACAACACTTTGAAGGATAATTTTCTATGTTTTCTTCCCTTCAATGGATTTAACAATCCATTTCACACTTAGAGGGCCACCACAAGTAGGGACACATGATGAAATCCTATAGTGTGCTAAAAATTGGCCCATTAGAAACCTCGAAAGAAAAATTCTAGCTTGTTATAGGAGGTCTTAGAAGGTTCCCAACATAAAGATTAATAAACATCCAGGTGGAAGTAAGAATCTTGGAGTAAACCTGAAATTTAATGACAAGAGAAAGAGGCTTGGAGATCTATTAAGAGATATTTTCACACAATTAAGGACATATTACCAAAGAACCAAAGGCTGACATCCAAGGCAAAGGGAATTCCCATAAAATTGAACTATTCACCATGTTGGATCAATTTTCAAGAGTATTTCTTGATCCAATATGACATGGAAAAATTACTTTTCCTATAATACGTAGTTTTTACCTATAGTGAAGACAAGATAGATGCCAAATAAAATTTTTCTAAGAAGTTTAATCCTTCCACAAATTATATTTTATTTTTAGAAAGCATAAGAAAGGATTCATCTACAAAGTTCTCGTTGATAAGATGATTAGTATGGTGTGGGAGATAAATTTTGTAGACTAACCTAATGGAGGCCTATTGTGTAATTATTTAACCAAAATATTCAACAAGGAAAAAGAGGGTTTGAGCAATAGGGAAACCCTACCAAATATAGTAATAAAGGTAAAATCTAAAATATTTCTGGTTTTTGATAATGAGATGCAAAGAAACATCCGAGAAGAGATTTTTACGATCATAAGAAAAAATCACCAAAATTGATCCCATATAGCATGGTTAAAATTAAAGGACTCTCAATGTGATTATAGGTTTTGTCAAAGTCTAGTTTTAGAAATATATATTTCTAAGAACATGATTGATCTTGCTCCATACCTTCCTAATCCACTAAGATATTATCTTGTGTGTGTGTGTGTTGTGTGTGTGTGTGTGTGTGTGTGTGTGTGTGTGTGTGTGTGTGTGTGTGTGTGTGTGTGTGTGTGTGTGTGTGTGTGTGTGTGTGTGTGTGTGTGTGTGTGTGTGTGTGTGTGTGTGTGTGTGTGTGTGTGTGTGTGTGTGTGTGTGTGTGTGTGTGTGTGTGTGTGTGTGTTTCTTTAATGAATATGGTCTACTCGGGGCTAACAATCATTGAAATAATGTGGTAGAGACAATGTCCTAAAGCTTTGAAAAGAATTTTGTAAGAAACATTAAATAAGGTAATCATCCTTTAGTTGGTAATAAGCTCAGGATAAGCCATCCTATGTATGAATTTGATATTATTTTATTTAGAATTTATCCTAAGGAATGATTGGTTAATGATTCTTTGTAGACTTAGAGTATATCGGGGCTGACAAAGTACCATGTATCCTTATAGAAATCATAACAGAAACCATTAATACCTTGGGATTTTTCATCTTCCATGCATTTAAAGTAAGAATATAGCTCATCCGTCTTAAGGGGGGAGTCACACTACATTTTGGTCATTTGGGAAAACTTACACAAAACAACATGCAATCATTTTTGGAGGGAAACCTTTCATTCTTGAGTACAATCCTAAGCTTGAAACACAAGTTTTTAATACTCCAAAAAGGCATTGGTGATGTTATTCGAATTGGTGATCTGAACATGAGAAGTGGAGATGTATTTTATTTTATCTCTGTTTTTCTTGGCACAAAGGTATTTTAAACATTCTTTGGTTTCCCAATCAAAAACTTTATCCAATGCATTCTAGCCTACATTTGGGAACCTCAGTTCATCCAAGCTTCAATAAGCTTGATATTGTGTCTTAAACTAGATACATCATACCGTATGTTGGGAAGAAGAAATGGCTAATTATTATCCATGTGTAGAGATTGAATACCATGCACTTTGAAATCCACACATAGGTAACAAAGAGATATACAAATAATAGGAAGACCATCCAAGATTACATGCGCAAGTAGAAGGTAAAGATAGGTCAATACACGAAGGTGTGTGCAACATAGAGAAGTAGGTCGGTGCGTGAAGGTTTGTGTATTTGTACAGGGATTTCAAGACTTAGCCTATTTTAGAGATAAGGCTAAAATAGGAAAAATAAAATATGGCGTATCATGTAAGAAAGGTCCAAAAATAGGAAAAAATCAATCCCAAAGGTAAAGTACATGAAAAAGAAGGTGACTATTTATAGGAACAAATTATGGATGAGGCCAAGCTATTTATAGCTCACCTAGATTTAAAACAAAATTTGAAAAAGGCGTGCATCCTATAATTAGGACATCTATTATTAGGAAAATACATGTAAGTGGTGAAGGGAAAGTCCCCACCATATATACATAGGTGTTGTGTTTCATTGTAAAGTGTGTTGTGATGAGAGTGTGTGAGTTATGTAAGTGCACAAACAAAGAGATTGTTATGAATGTAAGCATGCCACTATATTTTGATTCATTATGTAGGCATGCATGGGTGTAAATAGTACATGGATGTAATCAGTATGTTTATGCAACAAACTATGTTTATGATGGATAATTATGTATGGATTGCAAGGGTTAATATATCCGAGTATGATGTAGTGGGAATTCAAATATTATTGATGATTTCTATGTTGAATAGTTTCATTATTATATGTGTTACTTTATTGTAATTTGATTTTATCTTCATTCATGTTATAATGACCAAGTATGCTAACCACATCTTGATAATTAATGCAACGAAGGAGCTTAGTGGTTAAGTGTGCTTTGGGTGAACACCTGGCATCTGTCTAGGTGATGTGACAAAGTGTGCATCACATTGTGAAGTGTTAGCTACTAGACTCCAACATTTTGGTTATGTTGTCGAGACCTATTTTTATCTTTCTCATAATATTCCCCTAAGGAGTAGTAGAGTGTGAGATCTATTATTGAGTGGAACCATCTTAATAGGTTTGATTAAGGAGTAGTAGGGTGCGAGATATATTATTTTATAGAAGGATTTTTAGCCTACCTAATGAACAATTATAGGACATGGTGGATGAGGTGGTGGGTATCATCAAGGATTTGGTAGAGCATGAGGTGAAGTGTAGCGTTGGAGAAATAGAGAAGGAGAAGTACAAAAACATAGGTGGGGAGACAAGTTTAGCAGCTCGTTTCCCCAAGGGATCACACACAGGTGGTAAGGGTGCGTCAACATCAAAAGGACCCATAATTACTTATGATGTTGATCCACACAAGGTCCTACATGCACGATTCTAGAAAATAGTGCCTACTGAGACCACCTTTTATATTGGTCATCATTTGATACAGATGGTTCATACCCGCGCATAAGGAAGATGTTTTCATGGAATTTTGATTCCCATGGTGATGAGATGGAATTTGAAGGTAATGCGGGTGCATTTTTAAACACATCGAGATTTGCGCAGAGGTAAATCCTATTGTGGATTCTCAACAGCTCATTGATGAGCAACATGTGATGCACCGAACAAGGTGTCGGTGGAGGTTGAAGAAAGGTTATTTAGGAGGAATAATAGGATTAAAGCATTAGAGAAGGAATTGGAGGAAAAGAATAAGGAGATTATAGAGAGGGATAAGGAGATAAAGGGAAAAGAGTCTATAATTGTGCAGTTGAGGACTAAGTTGAGAGAAGAGAAGGGGAAAAGTGAAAAATCTTACAAGAAAGTGGAGAATATCTCGTAATACATTATTTTATTTTATCATGCCTGAATTTATCTCACCCTACACAGAAGTATGAGTCAGCCTTCCACTTCCTAGAGGATTTGACGTGCATCATCACGATGGAGAAGAAACCACTTGCATTGGAGTTGGTGGAAGAAGTTATGGCACGGTAGAAAGAGTAGGAGAGATTACAAATTGAGGAGACCATAAATCGGTACACTAAGCTTCTTGCTTCAGTGAAAACCATGGCTCACATGGCCAAAGTTGTCTATGACAACTGTGAAGACAGAGATAGGGTGGAAAGTGTGTTGGTTGCTACACATGAGGTAGATTTGAAGGAGTTCTAGGACAAGAATAGAGGCAATCGGGAGGAAGGTGACAAAATTCTTACATAGGTTTAGAATAAATTTGAGGCAATTGAAAATTTAAGCACCTTTATTAAAGTTAAATTCAAGGAATTATATCCCCAGGTAACATATAGGATGGGCGTCTTGATTAAACTTAGCGAGAAAATGGAGAATATTGTTGACACATTGAAGGCTAAGGATGAAGAACTGAAATTTTAGGAGGTTAATTCGCCGAAAGGGGATTTATTTAAATAGACATAGAGTGAGGTGGATGCTTGGAATGAGATTGAAGCATCCTTGAATAAAAATTTCCCAATCCTTGTGCAATAGTAGCAAAATTCTTATGTTCTTTTGAATAAGTCGATACAGGTCATTTTATTCTTCCATTATTTATTCTTTGTTGGAGATTAGATTGTTTCTAAGGACGGACATCACATTTATTTTGGGGTAATGTTGAGCCCAAAAATGACTAAGTCCTAGAACAGAGGATCAACATTCGCGAGTAAGGGAGTATTGGAAGAAGGCACATGAGGAAGAGCACACAGGGATAACTAGGTGTGCATGTGGGAGCAGAAATGGGTTTGAGACTTAGACACATTTTGGGTTATGGTGTTACATGGAAAACACGCGAGGATGCAAATATGCATGATAGTGGATAAGGTTAGAGCATGGAGACTTGCAGCCCAAGGAAAGAATATTCCAAAATATAATCATTGTGTTTAATAACTATAAAGTAGAGTTAGTAATGGGTTAGCTAGAACTTGTATGTTTAGAGTACTTGAGTATATAAGGGTATGATGACATTTGGCATGTAGTTTTCTCTTGAGTGATTCTGAGGTGGTAAAGGAGAGCCCTAGATCTATTTAATAATGCATTTGGATCTCAAGCGGGAGGAGAGAAATGGATGGATGAAGATGGGTATAGAGGGATGAGAAGAAGATGTGTGATGCGATGCAAGAGATACAAGAGAGACTTTAGATGCACAAGGGAGAGCATGGCTAGGAATATTTGAGTAGAATAATTTTGTAGGGTTAGGATGCTATTTCTTGATGTATTCGGTCTACTATGACCCTTTTTGATGTAATCTGGCTACTATAAACAATTGTGAATCAATATATTTAGTGGATTGTTCGAATATATATGTTTATGGGTCTAAACCCTTGTGTTCATATTTCTCATGGTTCATGTCTAATTAGTCTATGTTATTATAATGATTACACTCATATTATGGTGCGAGATGTTATTGCATCTAGTTTCTTTACCTCTATGATAGAATGAATGTATGTATTTCTATTTTTGCAATATTCCTCCATTAATGGTAAAAATTCTTTAAAATATCACATAAAGGAGGGGCTCGGTGCATTCACGCACCTTAGGTGAGCACCCATTTCAGGATGGGTGATGTATCCACGAGCCTAGGGTTTAAAAGGGAGTAGGTAAAAGTGACTATAGGGTGTAGTGATTTGGTGATAACATTTTTTTGGAAATCTCATGCCAAGAGATATTTTTTTGAGATCTCACGCCAAGCGTGAATTTTTTTGGTGATCTCGAAACCAAGTGCGAGTTTTTGGGGTGATCTCACACCAAGAGAAGATTATTGGGGAGAGAGGTCTAGTTTTCTCTCCTTCCATGAAGCTTCCCAAATAAGCACCATTACAAATGGTATGTCCCAATTTGTTCCGATTACAACTGAAATGTACTAATAAATTAAACACTTTGACTAAAGGTAATCGCATGTTACCGTAGAATTGGTCTAAAAATGTTGGAGGTCATGTTGAACTTTGAAATTGATAGTTTCGTCCCCGTGACATTAGCACTTTGAGGGGAGGACACAAGCTCCATGTGCTATTATATTATACTAGGCACTAGTGTATGCTATGTGTTTGAGGTATAAAGCTAATTCTTGCTGATTTTATGATTGTACTCATGTGTTGATTTTTTACTAAGTTGATCTAAATTTTAGCTCGAGATGTTATAGGGGTGAATTTTTCACCCAATAGATGACCCCCCTTGCTTGGGGTACATGTGATGCTTGTAAGAGAATGTGGTCTAAAGGAGAGGAACATAATGTGATATGTATATCTGAGTGGAGATACCTACACGTGATAGGGGATGTGTATGGTAGAAACCATGGCATATGAAGACAAAAGAGGCTAGTAACATGTCTTAGTATTAAAAGTAACTAGCATGAAAAATAAGACAATGTAACTATAGACACCAAATTTGGGTCACACTCCCCCTTTACCCCACATGTATATTAATTTAATTACCTACAATTAAATTAATGCACATTATCACAATATTCATTATTTAATTACCTTAATTGAACTAATTTCCACCTCACCTAGACACCTCACCCCACCACATCACCTAGACACTTCATCATAAACCTATTCTTAGCATGTTTCCTTTTAACTAAGACTTATTCCTACCTACCTTAATTAACTAAGACTTAGTTCAACCCTAAAATCACATGCCTATTCTTCCTCTAACCACATGCCCACTTATCTAAGCACAATATTCTGTTTTGATCCACAATAATGGACAGAGCTGGCCAAAAAGATGGCCAAGATCTATCATTTTAGTAAACCTAGGATTTCCCACCTTAACCAACGCCGTTCAACCCAAAACCGACATCGGTCACCCTAAACTTATGTTAGTTACCATATATTCACTTTGGTAACCTTGTTTGAGAGGTTGGAAGAATTATTCAAGTTTTGGAGAAGAGAGATCTGCATGTAAGCATGCACCAGAGCACTCCTACACATCCAAACATCCTGAACCAATACCAAACACTGATATGAAAGGAAAGAATTCATGATAATGTTTCGAGAAGCACAGTCACGATACTAACCACTAATTCCATGGATCAACCATCACCTCCATCTAACCACTAGGTTTGCAAGTACAAGTAAGTACATTTAGATGTATATCCTTTCATACTTTGTTAGATCAGTTTATTTATCTCGGTTTAGGAGTCCTAGTCTCCTTTTCATCTCATCACCTCTCACCTTCATGCCAATCCCTCCACCTAATCACCTATAACCTCTCACCCTCCATACCGATTCTAGACATCTATGAGTATTCCTAGCACTGTCATCAACCTCACCATTCTCTATCCATTCTCTGTGTAATCACAAAGAATCTCCAAAATAAAACCTTATTAAGTTTCTATCATCCCGACCCTACCGATGCCAGTCAACCTAAACCGTCATCAGTTTCCCTCAACCGACATCGGTTATACCAGATCGACATTTGTCTTTGTGTCTAGTAAATCTTCCTATAACAACAACCCCATAACATTTACCTAAATAAACCAAATCACCTAAAGCTTGACCTTGACCTGTCCCAACCACCTTATTTACCTATCTGACTTCCAGATCTGATCATAACCTAGCCTTTGTTAGATTAGATTTTCTTATTTTACTTGAATGAGACACCTAAATCATATCAACTACAATAGGAAATTATTTGTTTACATCATTTCTTGCATTAATTTGTTTTAAACAGTGGATTGACAACCATCTAGGAAGTATCACACTTCCTAGATCTAGCATACGTTAGGTAGTCCACTGACATATATTGTTTAATATTCCTCTTGTGGTCTTTTTTGTATTCGTAGGTAGTTCCTCCTAGAAAAAGGAAGTTCTCGTAATCAACATTGGATCAGGAAATCATAACATGCACACTCTACCTTCCACCTTCATTCACAGGTATTCCTCCTCACCCTTACCTTATATGTTTTTCTCTTACGTACGTAACTATTCGTGAGAAACATATTTGGCATGCCAGTGGGACCCTTTCTTGGGTTCATTTATTTTTCTTCATATAGGGAAAAAAAAAAATTGTGTTTCTTTCATTTTGAAAAATACGCATTTAATCTTCTCCCTGGTAATATTCCTTTCTTCTAATTTTCTAAATGAAATTTTTCATTTGGTGCTTAAAATGAACCAATTCTTCCTTCTTGCATTTGCATAGTAGTGAAAGAGCATGTTCTTGACCTATTCATCATTTTCTTCATCGAATATAATTGTCAATTTGGGTTATAAATTTTTTTGCATTTCATCCTTGTATGTTGCATTATTATCTCACATTTAAAAATGAGGGCAACCTATATGCTTTGGAAGTCATGCCCAGCTGATGGTTGACACAATTGAACCATAGAAAGCACATTTCTCTCTTCTCTCTCTTTTCCAAACTACACAAATTTGAATTTACACATCTTCTTAAACAACATCCCACCCAATAATTTGTCAACAATCACATGATTAGAGGATTCACGGTGGGTTCCCAACTCGGTTATCTCTATCCAGGTCATTACCTCGGAAAGGACCGCCCGCCAAAACATAACCTGAAATCTCACCTTGAGATTTTGTTCTTCATAAGATGCCTTCCTAACCAAAAAACTCTATTCTAAATTCACAAGTCAGTCTTAAATAGCATAAGATAAAACAAACATAAATTAACTTTTAGGATTGCGTGTTTTTCTTAGCTTTGTTCTTGACTTCCGTTTTGAGTTGTGAGTTATGATTATTCATTTTTCTTCTTCATTTCACACTCCCCATTATAGTTGGAGTATTTTTACTATTTCTGAGTGTGTCAGGACCTAATCTTAGCATTCTTATATTTTCTGGGTTGATTTTTCATCTAGTTTAATTAAAAAACATCATTTTTTCTTAATTTATTCTAATTTCATAATAATTGACATCGGTCCAGTGACCGTCATCGGTTTACATCTAACCATCGTTAGTTTACCTAACCGGTGTTGGCTTCTAGATATTTTGGTTATTTTACCTGAAACAACCTTCATCATCTATTATTTTCTATTTTTGGTCCTCAAGACACCATCATATCCCTCAACATTCTGATATCTCTAACAGATACAGTTTCCCCATTGTACATTCATCAATTTTGTTTCATTTTCTGAAACTGATATTTCCCATGGTGTCGTATCGGTTATTATAACTATCATCGGTTGCCTTATAACCTTCATTAGTCGTATTGACCATCATCGGTTTCTATGTTTGATTTTTAATCAAAACACTGGACTTATTCATGCTTAGACATTATCCTTCTCTGCTTCTATTATTTTTTATGTCATTTATAGAATACAATCTTACCAAGTCAACACTAATTCACATGGTGTTGAATCACAACCAAACTAATTCCCTTGTATTTCACACCAACCATCAGCCACTCCCACCTAGTCCATCACCGCCATCCATCTTATCACCTATGGATCTAACTCATCTTATCCCCATTACTACCAGTGACGAGGAGTTCACAAGACTCCTTGATCAGAATCCCACGGCCCTACAATATTATCTCACCCAATCATCTACTTGGGACTCCTCAAAATAGTTAATAGACAACATGCCTGTATTTATCCCTCCTTCCCTTGCACCCACTTCCACGTCAGCTACCACTAGCTCAGCGCTTCCCTCATCCGCATTACCCCCTGTGGTCTCTCAGTTAGGTTCCACCTCTACCATAACTGCTTCCCCAATGACATCTATTACACCCATGGTGTCAACCGTTCCTTCACCGACTACCTTGAGCATAGCCCCATCTGCCCCCTTTTCCTTGTATATACTAGTTGCATCACAACCACCTCCAGTGATCGGTAACCCACACCACATTCCAAAATCTGGTTCTTTCCATTCCTCAATCTTTACCACCCATTACCACAAGAGTCGTTGTGACCACCCCACCTATTTACACACATCACCAATAGCCCCTAATCTTGTTTATCACTTATTTGGGGTACATTCCACCTTTATTTATTCCCCCTTTTCATTTTTCATATTCGACACCTCCATGTATCTGGGATTCCATTCACATCATATACCCATCATCAACCCCACTTTCTGCAGGAGGCACCCATTCCTCACAACCCACCAATGACCTCCTTATGATGATGATGGAAAAGATGTAGAAATTAGAAGCGTCAATTTCAGGCTCTCGTAACTCTTTGACCTCTGAAAAAATCAATAATGATCCTATTCATTCATCCATTCCTATTCATCCATATCATGTGCATTGGAAAATTCCCAAGTTCAATTGTTTCAATAGTAAAGAGGACCCACAACAACACTTGTGGTCATTCAAGCATGGGTGCTACCTAATTTCTAATGATGATGCTTTTATCTTGCGAACATTTCATATGTCCCTAATAGGACCCACCTTAGATTGGTACATAAGTTTACCTAAACATTCCATCTACTCCTTTAACCAAGTGGCTCAAGCATTTCTAGACCATTTCTCGATCGGTGTAGTAAAAAGATCACCATGACCAGCCTATATTCAACATGACAGTATGAAGATGAATATATCGTAGATTTTTTTGCTCGTTGGTGGAGTCTTATCAACAAATTAAGGTTTCGGTGGCCTCAAACTAAACATATTGAGTTGTTCATTATAGCTTGTTCCACACACATCTCACCAAATCTATAGGCACAAACCTTTTGAACCTTCAATGAAGCATTCACCATGGCACGAAATATGGAAATTCATGCCATTAAATAAAATAAAATCCAATTGCGAAACAAGAACACCTTGTTCAAACCAAATGATTCTTCTTCATTTTCAAAACCCCAAAATAATGATTCAAAAGCTAAAGGATATGCCAACGTGGTAGTTATTAAAGTGTGTCCATCTCATCCCTCTAATCAATTCCAACCTTCTTCCAATCTTCCCCCTATCCAGACCTTTCAGTTCGGGCAGAGCAGATAAGTACACTTCAATCAAAGAGCCCTATTCTTCAGTCTTGGAAAATATTCTTAAAGTTGGAGCCATTACACTTCCTCCCATAAAAACTCATACTGGTTTCAATCTCGCTCGTCCCATTCTTGCATGGTATAAGGAACTTGACTACTATAATTATCATCATGTCAAAGGCCATAGAAACAATAACTACATCACTTTTAAGAACATTGTCCAAGATATAATAGATAATGGCAACCTTGTCGTAGACAACCTGAATGTGCTTTGATAAATCAAAATTTACACATCTTTAAGAAGTCATTCCCTATCCATAAACCATCATCTAATCAAAATAGCGAACCTTCATCCAAAGATAGAAATGTCCATGAAGTCCACATAGTTTTTGATATCACACTGGTTGTTCCTCAAATTCCACCTATTTCATCTATTGAATAAATTATGGCATGAGTTCCTCTACCCACATAGGAGCATACGTATTATAGTCCTCCACCCACATAAGAGGCCCCTCCATCTCCACTATGTTTCAAATAGGAACCTACATTTTCTACCGATTCCATTCCACCGTCTACTATGTAGCCTACCGAAAAGTCAAGAATTTTAACTCTCCCATCCATAAGAGAATCTTCATCGCCTTCTCCTCCACCAAAGGAGAAGTCTACCTCACCCCACCTACCATCTCTCTTACCCTTGGGATATTCTTGAGACATACCAAGACATGTTGGAGGAAATTATCCCTCAACATCCTAGGACTCTATTGACATAATCTTGACTCTTTTACCTACAGAGTCCGAGGCTAGCCAATTCCTATCTCGCAAACATATTTTACGGGGATTGCCACCAAACCAACTACTTCTCTTCCCATAATATTCCTATTTTTGCGGATGGACGATCACTTCGATTACGTTGATAACTCCATGCTCTAGGGACATCTTTGGCTCCCCTTTTCGACTCAAATGTAAATTTTTCTAGAGGATACTTCCACAATCTACTGTTAGTACCCAAATTTGTTCTCATTTTCAGTATGAGTAGCCTCAAAAATATGGCATGAGGCTTGAAGGTAGATAGATCTTGATGTATGTCATTTTGTAGCCAAGGATATGATCTAACTAACACTCAGATTTGTGGAGAGATGGATAGCACTTTGAAAGGATTTTGATCTAATCCTCACTATTTTAGGTTGTGCCTTTCAACCAAGGTAAGAGAACCTATATTGCAGCCTCTGTTTTGTGAAGGAGGTGGAGATATCCTTATACTGTGCATATTGTATGGAGATGGCCTTGGGAAAACATGATCAATTTTCCATTATTCAAACTCAATAGAGTTGTCACTACTAAATGATGGAAATGCTTTCAAGACAAGGCTAAGGCTGCTAGAGACATGGTATGATCCTGATTTGCTTTGTGCATTTTTGTAAATGGATTGTGTTCTTTTGTTGACACACAATGCAATGCAGGGGTAGTATGGGGTAGGATTAGTTATTCTGAATTAATTTTTAGTGGGATATTTTAGACAAGACTAACCAAATTTTTCTAGATTCATTGAGGACCTTTGCGCAGAAAATTGTAACACCTAAACAACATGATGCTTCAAATGGGTTAAGGTACTCCTTCAACCAGGATATGTGAACTAAATGGAGGCCTAGATCTACACTCTTCCACACAATATTTGACAACCTGCCATAAAATCTTGAAGCAGATGAACCAACAAAGTATCCAGAAATCTCTATTTTATCATGACCTAAGGTGCACCCAAAGGTTTACAAACAATCTCAGAATTCAAGGAAGGTAAAGTGATTTTAAATCTATTTATCTCTTTATCAGATGAAAGCTCTTCTGAATGTGAGACTGTAGATGCTACTAAACTATCAACAAGAAATGAGACCATGTATGATCAAGAGAGATTTTAAACACAAGACTGTAATAGGAGCAAGAAACACAAATTGAAAACATTCTGAAACATAAGTGCATGCAAACTTTGCCAAGAGACAACACAAAATAATCCAAAATGACCAAATTTATCAGTAGGGGAATGTTATAAGAACAATCTTAGAGCTTGTTGATGGCTTTACAACTGAAACCAACTCAACATGATACAAATCTGATGTAAAAGGAATTAGAAATGGTTCTCAGGTGGTTTCTCAAAGAATGGGATTCTTCCCAGATTTTCTCGTGAATTTCTAAGTTTCTCCGACCTTTTGCATGTCTCAAAACATGCATTATATAAATTTTAATTACATTTGATCCTTCTTTCCCAAGAAAAGAATATGCCCAACATCAAGTTTGTTACAAAATTCCAACATGATTCGTAGATAGGGACATTTAACAAATTTGTAACAAAAGTTGCCAGGTGTTTCTAAAATGGTGAATCATTACAAATCCTTCATCATTATCCATTGTGGAGGCACGTTTTTCATTCTCCAAGCATGCAGACCCCTTTCATTTCATCATTTCATCCTTATCATTCCAAAAATTGATTCTACAACTTTATAATTTGACATTTCACATTTTGCATGGGAAAGAGTAAAAATTTATTTCGAAAATACCTCAAATCTGTAAATTAATCACTAAAACCACTTGCATTGGTCTTTGCAGGCACAAACAACACAAATTCACCAAAGATTCGATGAAAAATGATGCAAAATTCACATCTCCAAGCTTCCTGGAGCAAAAATGGCAGCCAAAAATGAAAATGTATAGTTACCGTTGATTTCCTCTTTTCCTTTCAATCTGGGCCCTCCATGTGTCAAAATATGATTGGGAATGAATTCGGGCTCACTTTTTGACTTTTAACATTTTTGGAAAAATGGAAAAATTTGAATTTTTCTCCACCCCTCCGCCCTTGAATTTTGGTGATGACACGTGGCATATGGTGGGTCCCATTGGAATCGTGCTTCAATTCTGCCCATTTCCACCCTTTTTTGGAATTTGGAAATTTTTCACTTTTTTCCCCGCAGCCCGCACCTCCACCTCTGTCCTTGACACGTGTCATCCTCTCTATCGCTAAAAATTTGTGGGCTTATTTCATGTTTTAACCCCTTTTTCACCGAGGAAAATTCTCCATTTTTCTTCTCGCAGCCCCCACCTCTCGATTTCTACCCTACCACGTGTCTCCTTTTGATCTCGTCACGGAGCCACACCTCAAATCTTCATTCTAAGTCTTTTTTTCATAAAGGGAAAAAATTCCCTTTTTCCTCCACAGCCCGCCGACTTGCTTTCTCCTCCAACACCTTCCAGTGTCCACCCCTTGCTCCATTGCAGACACGCGGCCCTTTCCTCAACTTTTCTCCCTTTTCACCAAAAAGGCAAAAATGCCTAAGTCTTCTGTTGGTCCACGCTCCCTTCGACCCAACCTGATTGGCTTTGGTGGATGCATGGGAATTTCCTTACCTTTTTCCCCTCTTCACCAAAAGGCAAAAAAATTCCAAGTCCCCACCAGCCTTCCATTCTGCCTTTGCATTAGAGCGTGACACGTGTCCCTCCTCTAGGACCTGCGGGGTTGTGGGAAACATTTACGAAATTTTCCAAAAGCCAATTTTTTTTTAAGTTTTTATAGAAAACCTGATGATCCTTGTCCAACTAGAAGTGGCCATGTAGGAGACGTCTCTTGAGCTTAATTTTGACAGTCAAATGACACCCGTACGATCAATCAAAAACACAAAAATTGCTAAGGATGCCCGAATTCAATTTTTTCTTCGTGGGTGAAGGATTTTTGGTCAAAAAACATATGGGAAGTGGTTTTAAGAAAATTTTGACCATGGGGAAGGATTTTTGAGGGGAAATAAGTACAAAATAAGAAAATTTAACCTCCACAGGCTGGGAAAAATGGAAAAAAAGACAGAGGCCCGTGGATTTGGAAATTTAGGGCATAAAATAGAGCTTGCATGTATTTTTATTTCAAGTTGGGGAAAAATAATAGGTTTATGAGCCATTTAAAGAATTCAATCTAGAGAACAAAGTTTGTAGAACACCAAGTTTGAAGTAAAATGTTTTTGAGCATGTAGAACAAAGGGGAAAGATGGTAAAATAACGGAGGATCAAAATGGACACCAACACTACCCAAAGGTATTTCCAGCAACTAGATCAGCCCTAATCATGCCTATCTAAATGGCTTCTTCCTCATCCATCTACCTACATCTTAACCTTTACCCATGACAAAAACCGTTCGATACCTAAAAACCTACCCAAACCTATATCTTCATCTCGTATCTAGAACTATCAATACCTTGGGTGTCATGTCGATGTCAAACCTTACCCATCCATCTATAAAATTGGACTTAGCCACATCTTCTAAAACTCTCACCAACATTATTCCTCCTTCTAAAAGTATGACCCAACCTTCTAGGCCGTTTACATTGGTCTCAACTACCAAACCTTTTTCACCTTCACCCCTTCCATCCATCCTAGGGCCTCACCCATCAACCCTGGCCAAACCTCCTACCCATGGCGACCAAAAGCTAAGTAACTTAATACTTATTCGTGAGCCTTCATTACACATCATTCAACCAAGCACCAAACACCCTCACCCTCACCCATGCACTTCTTACCACCTATACCTCCACCAGTTACTATAACCCAAACTTTTCTTATATGACTTCAACCCATACCATCCACCCAACCTCTACCAACAACTTCCACCACAACTCGGTTGTCCCCATGGGTAACCTATACTCTTCCACCATCTGCTTTCCCTTTTTCATCTCGTACTCTCATTTCAACTTTACCCATGAGGTCGCAACCCAAAGATAAGAACCCACTACCCTCTAATAAGGTAGTTAAACTAACAAAAACTTCCATTGCTAGCTATTCTACCACTCCTTTACGCAATCAGATGCCATCAAAACCTATGACAATACCACTTACTAAAAATTGGGCCAACCCATTCCCCTCCTATAACACCCCTTCCCTCATGATCATCCACACCTTTACGCAAACCCAGACTCACTTCCCATTGTGATCCATTGGCAGGGTCCTACACCAACATTCTAACCAACCTCTTAGAGAATTTTGTCATCACATTACCACTGCTTAAACCTTATGATCCTCTCAAACCCAAACCAAAAGAGTTTGATGAAATCAAGATCATGCCTATCATCATGTGTCAAGACATGATGTATAAAATTGTAAGGCTGTAAAAACCATTTTTCTCCAACTTTTTCCTCTTGAACAAAATTTTGAAGATGATGACCTTCTTGATGAGGACCATGTTCCACCTTAACCTATCACCACACATAATCATCCCTTGATTCTTCAACGAACCTCATCTCCACCCCCACAACCCTTTTTTTCCACCTCCAAAATTTGAGATCAACATGGTCCATATGAGAGAGTTGGCCAAATCACCACCCAAATGTTGGTGTGTCATATACACTTCACAAGGATTTTCCCCTATTAGGTTTTCCCATAATTATGTTACACTACTCATCCTACACCTTCTCCATTTACGACCTCCTCGGATTAACATGGTCCATGTTGCCACTGTTCCTAGAAGGACAAAGGAAAAGAAAAAGCAACTAGCCCATCAACCAACCCCATGCCCAATATACCATTTGTACCCGCGCCCAAAATTACCATTCGAGGAACCACATACCTTATCTTTTATGGGGTCATCCATCATAAAATGATAAAATAATTTCATCAATCTCCTCTATTGATGTCTTTGTACAATCTCGTCCAAAATTCTGAATCTCATAGACAAGCCCTTATGGAGGTTTTGCAATCCATCAAATTTTTACCCAACAACCCCACACCAGTGGCCTCCATTATCACCCTTCACCACGTGGCCTCTCTTACCAAATTATCTCTTTCTTCTACCCCTATGCCCACTCCTCAAGTCACCACCATCAATTTTTCTGATGAGGAGATTGTACCTCTCCAGTCAAATGATCCTGATCCCACCCTTTTCATTTCCATCTATATCGATAACATACGTGTACAACACATCATGATCGATGGTGGTGATAGAGTTAACATCATCTCATCCTACACATACAATTAAATGTGCATCCCTTCCAATTGTATGCATAATAACCCAGTTATGCTATAGTCCTTCAATGATGCCATCACCTCCACCATTGGAACCATTATTCTCCATGTTTGCATATGTCCTCAAATTGTCCCAAAATTATTCTACGTCTTAGAGGGAGAGTTCTACTATAACCTATTACTTGGAAGACCTTGGATTCATACAATGGGTTGTGTCCCTTCAAATTTACACCGTTGTGTAAAATTCAAACATGAGGGGCATAACTATACCATCCCCCGACCCGTCACATTCAAAACTTGTAACATGTTGTACCAACCTAATGATGTACTTGTACCAGTCAAGGCATCTACCACTACCCCCACTTATCCTTCACCCATGACCCCATCCACCAATGCTGCCACCACCTCTCCCACACCTAAATCTTCTATTCCTACTACTTTCACAACCTCTATAGCTGACCCATCTACTTTCTAACCAATCGATACCCCTCCTGCCTAATCATCTAGTTATTCGTCTATCCCCGCTACCTATATATCTACTACTGATCCCTTAGAAGTTGTTTTAAGGCCTCGCTCCGGTGAAGTATCGCCTATACAACATTAACATATTCCTCACTATGTAATAGTATGGAAACATGTTCCAAAGATCCTCGTTATGACTATCACATAAGATAGGTTTTCCCTTATGTTCCTCCCCACCTTTGCACAAACCTAATGTATGTTGGACTTGATACTGCCACTTATTCACCCAAACTGACATCCCAAACATGACCATTTTCATTTGACCTCCAATCTCTCACTAACCACCACTTCACCCACAATTTCCTTCACCACTGCACATGGAAAGTATTTGATTTTAGATTTTACAAACAAGGCTGCCATACCATCAGTTCATGTACCAACCATAAACACAATGATTCCAGTGACATTGTATTTTCCGCACCACCTTCTAAGAAGGCCCACATCGACCTCATTGAGGAAGAAAATCCTTCTCCACCCCATTCACCAACATCACCATGTTCACCCACAAAGTTCATAGATCCCGAATCTATTCCTCCTAACTATTTTTTCATGAACACAATTTCCTTGGGACCTCTAACTTATCAACATGATGACGAGGCTCCCTCTTCTCTTCCCTTCATGTATCCTAACATGATCGATGATAATACACCTTCTATTAACATCGTTCAATGTCAGGACGATGAGTACATCCTCACCTACCTTGGTGCTTAGAAGATTCTTATATTCACCATTCATTACCTTCTGAGATGCAAACCATGTTGAACAAATCAACCATTGAAATCAACATTAACACTCAGGGTGACCCACACATTCTAAATATAGGACAATGTTTAGATGTTGTTGAACATGAAGCTTTTACTTCTTTCCTCTAGGACCATAACAACACTTTTTCTTGTTCCTATGCTGATATTTTCGGTATTGACCAAAACATTGTGATCCACAATATTGTAACTATTCCTAATGCCAAATCTATAAAATAGAAGCTACAGAAAATGCATACTCACATTTCTCTTCTTATCAAAGAAGAGCTCCAGTTCCTTCTTTTGGTTTCCTTCATCCTACCCATTGACTATCCCGTATGGATTTATAACATCTTTCTGTCACAAAGCGGCAGAGGGACTCAATTTGCATGGAATTCTAGGAACTCAACTTAACTTACCCCAAAGATGATTTTCCTCTACCAAGAATTGACCAACTGGTTGACCTCACCACCAACCATGAGATGCTATCACTCATGGACAATTTCTTGTGTTATAATCAAATATTACTCACTCTAGAAGATCAACACAAAACTACCTTCATCACTCCTTGGGGGACCTTTTGCTATCAATTCATGCCTTTTGGCCTTAAAAATGTTGGTGCTACATATCAATGAGCCATGAATTATATCTTCCATGACATCATGCATCACATATTGGAAGATTACGTAGATGACCTTCTTGCCAAATCCAAACATTGGGTCAAAACTTGACTCTCCTTAAGGTCTTATTTGACCACCTCATTGAGTATTTTGTTTTCCTTCAACCTAAGAAGTGTGTCTTCACGGTGCTTTAAGGAAAAATACTTGGTTTCATTGATTCTTTGTGTGGCATAGAAGTTGATCCTACTAAAGTAAAGTCTATTCTTGAAATTACTCCACCTACTAATCTCCGTCAACTTCGAGTTTGCAAGGTAAGTTGAAATTTATCATTCAGTTCATTTCACAACTTTCCGACCACTATCAATTGTTTCACCATCTCCTCAAAAGGACATCTCATTCAAATGGGATGATGATTTCCATAAATAATTTGATGCCTTAAAACAATACCTTATTCAACCACCATTGCTCATCCCCCTAAAGATGACCAACCCTTTTATCTATACATTTCTATTGACCATTCCTTAGGTTCCGTTCTCTCTCATCATGATAAGCAGCACAGGGAGAAAATAATTTTTTACATACATTGTACACTTCTAGACTACGAAACTAGGTACACCCACGCTGAAATTTTTTTCTTAGCCTTATTTTTTATCACTACTAAAATTAATCACTACCTACTCAACCAAAAACCTTTTTCATCACTAACATTGATCCCCTACATTACATGTATGCTAAACCCTACCAGCATCAATGTGTTGCACGTTAGCTCATGCTTCTTATAGATCTTGACCTCAAATTCATCCACCAAAAATCTATCAAGGGCCAAGCCATCATTGACAAACTAGTAGATGCACCTCTTTCTAGAGATTAAACCTCCAACTTTGATTTCCCAGATGCATCCATTGCTACCCTCTCTTTGGAAGATACCACGTAGTAGATGAACTTATTGTTTGATCGTTCCAAATGCCAGGGGTGGAGCGGTGCAGGTGTTATCCTCATTCCTCTTGATGGTGAACCTATACCTTTATCTTTCAAACTAGATTTTGATTACACTAACAACATCACCGAATATGAAGCACTCGTATTAGGCCTTCAAAATACCATCTCCCTAGATGTTAAATCAATTAATATATTTTTTGATTCCCAACTAGTTGTAAACCAAGTCAATGATATATACCAGTGTCATAACAAAATACTCCAAAAGTACAAATGTCACATCAACATACTTTTGAAAACCTTTGACTTTTACAAACTTCAAACCACCCCACGTTATACTAATAAATTTGTAGATACCATGGCCTTCTTAGTTTCTTAGATACCCATTTTTCCTACCTACTCCAAAATATTTTTCAAAATATAAAGGTTGTAATCACCCTCTTATTTATCTTGTGGGGTAAACTTTATCATAACTGTGCACTTGACCCACGTGACCTTTAGTAAAAGTAGTTTATAGACTACCTTTCCTTTCCATTCTGCCTCTCGATCTCACTTGTAATGGATAACTTGCCTTTCTTAAAGGTGTCTCTCGGTATGTCATCATGGGTTTTCTTCTTTATAAATGTGGCTTTGATATTATCCTCTTACAATGCCTTACAATTTCTCAAATTCCTTACACCATCGGGAAGTTCACGATGGAACTTGTGGAGGACACTTTAGTGGCTTAGATGTCGCTAAATGCATTCTTTTCCTAGGCTATTATTGGCCAATCCTAAATCATTGTATTGATGTTGTGACCATGTAAAACATTGTGTGAAATTCCAGCAACATGTTAATCTTCATCGCACACCTAGTCATTCCTTACAAGTCACACGAGACCTTTGGCCTTTCTCTCAACGGGGTTTGGATTTTCTTAGAGATCAATCCTCATTCTTCAAATGCCATCAATGGATTATAACCACTCTTTTGAATAATGCACTAAATGGGTAGAATCCATTCCCATAATTTCTACAAAATATGATAAAATATGTATATTCATCAACCATCACATCATTTATCGCTTTGGTGTCCCTCACGCCTCATCACTGAAAATGGAAAGAAATTCAAAAACAAAACTATATGAAATATTTGCAATGTTTTTAGAATTCAACTCAATTTATCATCACCTTATTACTCACAAACAAATGGCCAAGTAGAATCAACCAATAAAACCTTGAACATAATTCTTATGAAAGTAGTTGATGATACTAGGAAGGATGACATATACATACATTCCTTTCACCTTGTGGGCTTACTTTGCACTAGTATTCTCACTTTGACTACAACCAAACCTTTCTCTCTAGTCTACGGTAATGAGGATATATTACCTCTCGAATTCTAGATTCCATCTCTCCAAATCTCACTACAAGACATGCTCAATAACGATAAAGTTTTCCAAGATCGTTTGACACAACTTGAGTTATTAGAGGAACATCATCTCAATGCTCTTGATCATATAAAATCTACAAAAATGTATCAAGTGTGCCTATGATAAACATGTTCATGAGTGACCTTCCGTATCGATGACCTCATCCTGAAGGAAAATCAACATGTAACAAAAGAAGAGAAAATTAAACGGGAAAATTTGCTCCTAATTGGCTTGGACCCTATATCGTTACTCATGCCTATGGATTAGGTGCTTATCACTTGTCTTCACTCGAAGGTAAACTTGAACCTGAGCCCCTCAATTCCTTGCATCTTAGACCATTTTATTGTTGAAATCAAGTCCTATATTGCCTTCTATATATTGACCACTCATCCCTTGAGTGTCATTCATCTTCCATGTCACCTATTTTGAGGATCAGTGACTAAACTAGAATCATGTGGTTACCCATCACCTTTCAACCTTATTTTCAATATGAGTACCATGAATATACTCATGGCATGATTATCAAGGATACTTTTTGTCTTTTTCAAATATGGAATCTCATGGTCATTCATCCCTTGAAACCATCTATTTCATAGTTAACCTCGTATACTATGGTTTTATTTTCTAAACAAGAACCTAATCTTCCTTTATAGTCTTGTCCATGACTTAAATGTCCAAAGATAAATGGGATTCAACTCCTTAAGTAAAACTTCCAGCAATGAGATGACTACCTCAAAAGGACATCTCTTCTTTGTATCTCACCACTATAAATAGACTAATCCCTTGAAGGAAAACTATATAAAGTCATTGCAAAAATACAATAAAATATTCAGAAGCTTCCCACATTGATCAGATTCACGAAGACCTCAAGGAGATAATAAACTCATCCCATATAGACTTCCCACATCAATCAATCTATCAAAAACAAAAAACAAAATAAGAAAATGATAACTTTTTGTCATGGAATTGCCTATTTTTGATCATGGGTTTCTTGCTAGGTAAACATGTTGTCGTACACTAAGTTACACTAAACCACCTATTTTCACCTCATTTCCTTTTCACCCTACTGTTCTATCTACTCAAGGGAGTTTCCGTAATTGCAAAATTTCATGATCATGTGACTTTCTTCACCCTTAGAATAGTCCATTATGCAAACACCTTTAGGGTCTCACGTTCATAAGCCAATCTTTGGTATGATAGACTCATTAGGGTTCTTATCAATTAGGTGGCTCTTTTACCACCTCTTACCATTCACCTTTTTCATTACTTATTGATTCTCCTATGTAAGACTAGACCATCGACAAATACATTTTAAAATATTTCCACTATCACCTAAGACTCAACCATGCCTATGACCTAGACTCAATCATGCCTAAAATCTACCAACCCATTCCTCTAATTCATCATATTCTTCCCTAGATTATGGGAGAACTACATCGTCTTGAGGCCCCTTTTCGCTAGGGCTATGTAGGAAACACTCCTAGGGCATGGGGCCCTTGGAGGTTAGCTCAGCCACTCTTTACCCTAACCTATTTTCACCCATTTTCCTATTCATATTCTATCTTAATTTTCATTTTTATAACACTTGGAAAATTACCACACATATATTTACCATTTTATCACATTATAAAAACATCCAATCAATCAATTCACATTTCCATAATATCAAAGATTTTGGAAATTTACACCATAACAGACATATAACTCATCATTCATTTCCCATGTTACCAATAACTCGGAAATTAAATGAAACGCAACACCATGACTCCATCATGCCTAAACTGACCTGACTCCATCATGCCTAAACTGACCTATCTCCATCATGCCTAAACCAATCGACTCCATCATTCCTAAACTAGCCTAACTCTATCATGCCTAAACTAACCTGACTCCATCATGCCTAAAATAACCTAGACTCAACCATGCCTAAAATGACCTGACTCCATCACGCCTAATCCACCTAGTTTCCATCAATACATAATAAGAATGGAAATTAAATTCAAGTACATCATCCATCCAATAAACATCATCAACTATATAAATGGGAGAGTCTGTGAATTGATACATATATACATAGATACAAAATAATATAATTCCCTCAAGAAATCTCATATACAACCTCACCATCTTGAACGCAAGCTGGTATATGATCAAAAATATCAAAAACTCTCATGTACAACCTCACTATCATCGGCATGCATGCCGGTATATATCAAAAAAATAATAATCAAAATGACGACATCAATCATCGGCCCATCTAATTTCTAGGATGGTATCATCTGCTCCTCCCCTCTCCTCTAGCCCCGAGAACCATACCATCATCTCTCTACCCTCTATGGGTCTATGCATCACCTCTTCCTAGCCTACCTGCTAGGTTAGACCTCTCAGAAATGGATGCCTAGGCCCCTATACTTGTGAATCATGCCTTCCTCCTGTACCATGGGACCCTGTCCCTCGGCTTGTGAGGGTGCCTGTGTTGTGACCTAGGCCTAAACGGAAACAATATAAGCATGTACATCGGTCAATTGGCCTTGAAAACCTACTATATGTGCATATATGGTGGTCACCTATCTCCCATCTCCATCTCCACCTTGTGTGGGTACTGTCTCTGCTCAACCTGGGTCCAAGGGCTAATGCTTGTGCCTGTAATGTGGAAACATGTGCCTCAGATCTTGTCGGTTGTGTCGAAGGGTATCACCTAGCCCTATAATGTGTCCCTCTAAACTATAACCGTGGCTAGGTCAAGATGCCCTAGCCTCGATGGTTTTTCCCATAGCTCTGCTTTCCCACCACTACCTCGTATCTATCCATAACTTCGGTGTCATCAATCCACTGGTCCACCACTTCCTCCTCATGCCTTTTCAAAACCATTAGCTTTAGTAGAGGCATAGGCTTCTCCACATCATTTCTCTTATACTAAGGGAATGGTGGAGGCACTTCATGAGGAAGCCCAAACTATCGTCTAACCCTATCCATAGGTATCATCTCATACTCACCGACATGACATCCATAAATCCATCCGATCTTCCTATATGAAGGGAAGCCAACATACGACCTCCAAATGATGTCCACTTTGGAAAACCCTCTAGTATGCACTTGTAGTATGCTACATCATGTGTAGCCCGGACATCCTTGCACTCTCCAAAAATAGGAACCTAATGCCTATAGCCAAATCACACCAAGCCCATCTGGAATTCATCATGCTAGGGCATACCAACTGGATGCACACATACGATGTGCTCATATGCCCAATAGTGAAGAAGAAAGGTACATCAAAAACTAAACCTCTATAGCCTCCCATAGGCCCATAACTCTCTATATAACTACACCAAGAATGCTGGTGCCCAATCAAAATGGGTCATATCCTCCATCATGTCATGGAGAACCCCCATCAGTGCCCATGGGAATCTCCCACCCTTCACATCTGGTAGCGCAAAAAACACACTACCTCCATAATCAGGACAACCAACCTCATCTTCTGAGGATGGTCCACGTACATATCTCCATAGATCAAGCTCACGCTATGGAACCTCATCTCCACAAAACCCTACCCTATTTCTCAAAAAATTCTCAAATTTGACCTAAATACCTACTCTAACCCACCCAAACCTATCCTAGCTTCATTCCCAACCCTATTTAACCTACATTGGACCTTCCCACCCCTCATTTCCTTCATTTTTACCCATAATTTCAACAATTAACTTTGTACCCAAACCTTTTCACAAAACAATTTCAAGAACAATATTTTCAACCAAATGCGTAGATCGGACAAAATCCTACCTCATCATGGTTTTGTTGGCATGGTGGTACATTTAGCTGCTAAAAAGATGGCCCACCCGATTCCTCTCCCACTTCGCCATGCCAAAACCAACACCTCACCCCTAAAATGAATGAAATCACTCGAACCAATCTCATGGAACCACCAACCGAATGCCAATCACTCACCGATAGGCTTGCAAACTCAGCTCTCCATCTTGTTATGTCATTTTCCAACATTCCAACTCTCCTATGTCATTTTCTACAATTATAAAATGAAAAATGATTCTGTAAAAAGAAGAATTTTAATTTTTAGCCCAAATTTGACATGATCGACATCAGTCATTTTGTACCTTAGCCAACCGACGTCACCACCATATAATCGACATCGGTTAACCCTTATAGTTGTTTGTTAATGCTAGGATTCTTTTTCCTGCAACCATTATTTCTCAAACACCTTTTATCATTATAGACACCTATTGAACCTTACCTACAAGCCCAAACTCCCCTACATTTCCCTAGTTGCATCTTATAATTTTTTATTTTACCTATACCTTGGCCTTACCAATGCCATGACCTATTTTCCTAAAGCTGACCTACTTGGTGTGACCATTGACCTTATGTACTCTCTCTACCTTGAAATGTTGTTACCTATGTTTTTTTGTCCTAACAACCATACCTTACCTATTTTCATGTTGTTTATCCCGACCAAACCTTTGGTGTACGGAACATACCTAGACATTCCTGCACCTGACCTACGTTGTGTTTCCAGACCATATCCTATACCTTGGATACCTGAATCACTTCACCCTTGTTTGAATAAACATATCAACCTTGGACAATGTAGAGTTTTCAAGCTCTTCAACCTACTAGTGCATTGCAATCTATATGTGTGCATGCGTTTGATTACCACTACCTATTACCCGATTTTTTCCCTAACCCATTCCCTATTACCCGAGTTGACCATCACCCTTCCCATAGTACTCATACCATTCCCAACTACTTCCACTTCTACCAACTACACATTTGTCAAACCACTCACTGATTCCGTATTGCACCTCATCGATGCCTAGTTTTAGGGGATCACCTTCACCCACACATGGGCCAACCATCTCCTATTTTTGTCGGATCATTTACCAATACAAGCTACGTGACAAAAAGGGGAAAATGTAGAAACCAAATTTGGGTCACACTCCCCTTTACTCCACATATATATTAATTTAATTACCTATAATTAAATTAATTCACATTCTCACAATATTCATTATTTAATTACCTTAATTGAACTAATTTCCACCTCACCTAGACACCTCACCCCAACACATCACCTAGAAACCTCATCATAAACATATTCTTAGCATGTTTCCTTTTAACTAAGAGTTAGTCCTACCTACCTTAATTAACTAATACTTAGTTCAACCCTAAAATCACATGCATATTCTTCCTCTAACCATATTCCCACTTATCTAAGTGCAATATTCTATTTTGATTTGCAACAATGGACAAAGCTGGCCAAAAAGATGGCCAAGATCTATCATTTTAGTAAACCTAGGATTTCCCACCTTAACCGATGCCAATCAACCAAAACTAATGTTGGTCACCCTAAACCATCGTTGGTTACCATATATTCACTTTGGTAACCTTGTTTAAGAGGTTGGAATAATTATTCAAGTTTTGGAGAAGAGAGATCTACATGTAAGCATGCACCAAAGCACTCCTGCACATCCAGACATCCTGAACCAACACCAAACATTGATATGAAAGGAAAGCATTCATGGTTACGTTCTAAGAAGCACAGCCGTGGAACTAACCACCGCCCACAAATCAACCATCACCTCCATCCAACCACTAGGTATGCAAGTACAATTAAGTACATCTAGATATGTATCTTTTCATACTTAGTTAGATCAGTTTCTTTATCTCTATTTAGGAGTCCTAGTCTCCTTTGCATCTCATCACCTCTCACCTTCCTGCCACTCCCTCCACTTAATCACCTACAACCTCTCAGCCCTCCATACTTGATTCCATACATGTATGAGTATTCCCAAAGACTTGTCATCAACCTCACCATTCTCTGTGAAATCACATAGAATCTCTAAAACCAAACCTTATTGAGTTTCTATCATCATGACCCTACCGACCCCGGTTAGCCTAAACTATCATCAATTTCTCCTCAAACGATATCGGTTATACCAGGACATACATCGATCTCTCGTCGTGTCTAGTAAATATTCCTATAACAAAACCTCACAACATTTACGTAAATAAACCAAATCACCGAAAGCTTGACCCTGACTTATCCCAACCACCTTATTTACTTGTTTGACTTCCAGATATGATCATAACCTATCTTGTTAGATTATATTTTCTTATTGTACTTGAATGAGACACCTAAATCATATCAACTACAATAGGACATTATTAGTTTACATCATTTCTTGCATTAAGTTGTTTTAAATAGTGGATTGATAGCCATCTAGGAAGTATCACACTTCCCGGATCTAGTATACACTAGGAATTCCACTGACATATATTGTTTAATATTCCTCTTGTGGTCTTGTTTTGTATTCACAGTAGTTCCTCCTAGTAAAAAGGATGTTCTCACAATCAGCATTGGATCAAGAAATCAAAACACACGCACTCTACCTTCCACCTTCATTCACAGGTATTCCTCCTCACCCTCACCTTATCTATTTTTCTCTTACGTACGCAATTATTCGGTGAAATAGTAACAAGTAGAAATACAAGATACACCATGAGAGGTAGGTTTCATAAATGGGAAAATACTCACAATGTCATAAGAAAATCAATGTTAAAGCATCCAAAGTAATGAAATTATCACACAAGACATAGGGCATATCCTTTGAATAATAGAAAATACTATCAAAAATATTAAGCAAAGTGTATAAGATAAATATTGTTGTATATATTCGTGTAAGGAAAATGCTACACATGAAGCACCTATTAGCTTGTTAAAAATATAAATACTATGTCAAAGCGTGTATGTATCAATGAAAATCAAGTGTTAGTAAGAAGAAGTATTAAATTATGATACAATAGAACATGTATTGTGTGAGAGTAGTCAAGGTAGATTCCCCATGAGCCTCGGAGAGAGACTGGATATGGATTCAATGTTGAGCATCGTGCATTATGTAAGGAGTTGTCGAGATCTAGATTCACTTCTAAAGACCAAGTGAACGTTCATGTTTATATGACAAAGATAATGGCATACTAATTATTTATCTACCATAGTAAGTAAAGTGTAAGATGTAAGTAGAATATGATAAAAAGAAAAAAATTCAACCAAGATATGCAAATTTTGTATGAGTGTGATGGTATGATAAACAAGGTGTGTAGATGATAGGAGTAGTATTTCCCCAATTTATGTGCATGATATGAGGTTCATTTATAAATTCTCCCTCAACAGTCAAGAATGAACCATAGAACAAGAGTGTGTCATTAGGAAATGAGTGTAGAGCATGAGAATATCTACTAGAAGGATATATCGTGGAGCATAGAGTGTTAAGTGTGTATGATGTGGGGTTCAAATGTGAAGTACACACTCAATAGTCAAGTGTGAACAGTAACACTAGATTACGTCATTGCGTAATGATGGTATAATGTGTGTACCAAATATATAGGAGTGGCCGAGAAAGATGAAGCTTGAAGCACGGGGCATGAAGTGTAGTTGTATATATGAGAGACAATAAATAGTAATGTAAGGGGGAAGAAATATTTATGCCCCCAAGTGTGTAAGGGTGAAGAATCAAGTAAAATCATACATGATATCATCGTGTCAAGGTCGTAGCTTATAGGATTTGGATTCCGAACTAGCTTGAAATAGTG
The DNA here is from genome assembly GCA_018340775.1 of Taxus wallichiana var. yunnanensis. NCBI lineage: Eukaryota > Viridiplantae > Streptophyta > Pinopsida > Cupressales > Taxaceae > Taxus > Taxus wallichiana. Next base: position 70,553,338 of record CM031234.1, on the reverse strand, counting down.
TGAGGTTGATCCTATAAAGGTCCTGTGGGGAGTAAATTTTACACACCCGTAGTATATTCCTCATTAGTAAAAGAAGGGTTGAGAGAATCATGTGCTTACCAACAAGTGATATTTTATGTATAGCTAATGAATTAATCATAGCATATAGAGACTTGGCCAAAATACATTTGAAATGAGAAATTAGTGTGATTTGGATCAACAAAGGTGTCACCAATATAATCAAGCCAAGATTGTATGAGTGTGAATGGAGATGACCAGTGTGTTCATGCAAAGAATAATGGTAAATGGAATAAATGGAGGTCATATTTAGAAGTGATGAAGATATATCCATGATACAAGTGAGGAGAGTGAGATGGGGGAGAAGCTCATCGAATTTGAATTCTAAGAAAGATAAACCTTCATGTGTGAAAATAGTGTCAGGACAAGTGGGATTAAATGGAATATGATTCCAATAATAGTCATGTATGAAAAGAGTACAAGTAAAGGGTTTAGGACACAATACAGAGTGTACATGGGGAGATGAAGTAGGTGGCATGTAATCTAGTATATGGATGGTACCCTAGAAAGGTATGAAGGAAGTAGTGAAAGGAGGAGATTGATTGAATTGATATTTACTAGGGACAATAGAAACAAAAGTGTCTTGGAATTAGGATTCATCTATTTCAAGAGGAGTAAAATTGAGGTTGTGAAAATTCTCATCAGTGAGCTCTACGACATCAAATTCATCATCAAAATCATCGGTGGTGGAATTATCTTGATGGATAGCATTGTCAAGGATATTGGGAAGAGTGGATCTAAATGTAAGGTTGGGAGGAGTAGTGATACGTGGATTAGTAGTAATGCTAGAGGGACATGATTTGGGTAAGATAAGGTTTTGGTGTGCAAAGAGATGGACGAAAGGCCTATGGAGGTGGAAAAAGTAGTGGGAGCACTAGATTGATCAACATCGTATGTGTTGATAATATGGTATGGAATAGGATGTAGTGGAGGTGTCATAATTATAGTGACTATACATAGGCAACATAATTGAAAGGAACGATAACCAAATTGTACCAAGCCAAGAACACAGATGCTAATCAAACACCACGATCTATAAGATGAAAGCAATTCACCCGAATAACTTTCCATAAAACCTTTGCAAAAAAATGAGAAACAATATCATATATTATTATGGAACTCAATGTAATACATTGAGAATGGGCATTGCTTAAATAGGAAAGGAATAACAATCTAAGAACCAGTCAAGGTTGTAGATCAAACCATAAATCAAGGAAATAACTAGTCATCAAGAGAACTAGTCAAGACCATAGATCAAGGAAAGAACTATACCTAACAACTAGATAATATCTCCTAATATCTAAATAAGATAAAATAAATATCCACACACATAAGTGGGTGAGGATAAATACAATAAAGGTAAATAAATTACCTAGGTGAACATGAGCTAAGGTAAATACCTACTCTAACACCCCCCCTCAAGTGAAGCTAGGGGCTAAAATAGAAGTGGCATGTCCACAGTATGAGTCCTGAAAATTAGGCCTGATGAGGTACTCATGTACAATAACTGGGAAAAAGGGACACCGCAAGGTACCCAAAACCAATAACAACAAAGTAAAGAGAGTAAAGATCCGCTCCAAGGCATCCCAATAATCTCAACTAAAAAAACTCGTACAATGTTGAAGAAGTTTGGTGTGCACTGTGGTCTAAATCCACTACTCGATCACAAAACTAAAAAACAACTAACACTAGGCTCCACTAGAATAGCTCCATATAAGGAGACTATCAATGGAGTGATGTCGAAAGTGAAAAAAACACCAAACATAATTTGATCAAGTCTGCAAATAGGTGTGCCATGATTCAAGAACAAAAACCAAAGCAACAAGGAAAGGACACAAAATCTAGAGTGTCACGATCCAAGAAAATCCAAGGTAACAAGGAAAGGATATGAAAATCAAAGAAGCAGGATCAACACCATACCCTCCCATACTACTTTGAATGGTGATGAGTGCATAGTTTGGCTCATTTATATCATTTCTTCAGACCATAAATACTCTTCGTGATATGACTTATTTGTATATGGGGATGTTTTGTATAGTCATGTCTTAGTAGGTTGATGCATTTTTCCTTGCTATATTATTTATGAAAACCATTTATCACATGACATCATACTAACTATTTTTATGAGATCAAATGTGATGATGTGTGTAGAGAATGATGTAGGTTACTGGTGGATAAGTTTCCTGAGTTCGATGCATGCGGCTGAAGACTGTTCCAAATTGACCTATTAGCTTGGGCTTGACTCTAACAGCCCGTAGGAATCTAAGAGTTTTAATTGATATTTGATGAAACAATGTTTAATGCCACCTGATATGGCAAATATTGTAACAAAAATTATCTATATGAAGACTTTGTCTTGAATCGTGGTACCACTTTTTGATCGGAAAAGAAGAAGATTATCTATATACTTTGTTATGTTCTGATTTGTTTTTGATATGTTATGAACTCATTTCAAAGTTAATGAAAGCTACAGTATTTTGAGAATCAGAATTTGTTGATCACTCTATCCCAAGGAAGAGAAAGGGCCCACTCAATCGAGGAGATATGAGGTTACTTTGATTTTTTCATGCATACAGTCCTTTGATTAGTTTTACTACAATTATCATTTGATGAATTTTTGCATGCATGCTTTGATTAACTGTCCCTGTTTTCTCCATTATTGCTTTCACTTAAAGTAGATGCTTTTGTTATGCCAATTTAGTTCATAAACAATCTTGCTTTCTGTTGAATTCCAGTTATTTAGTTATGGTTTAAATTATTTAGAATAAGTGTGCGTATTTTACTTTACAGTAGAAAATTAGTTTTTGAAATCCATTTAATTGCAAACCATTGAATTTTGTAGACTTGTATTTAATTTCCGTAGATTTTAACTACACTTCCGTAGAATAGCCACTAAAGCTAAGAAACCCCCAACAAACTAGTTCTCCTAGACTCCATTGCATATTGCCTAGGACACAACCCTGGTTTATAATGACACTAGCAAAGATTATGTTAGTTAAATGATTGGATGAATACAACGACCCATCATTTTTGGTGCCATTTCTAGGGACTACATAACCATAAGCTCCATTATTTTATTCCATATGTTATGGGTGTTAATAGAGTTCATATAGGAAACCAGTACGTTCTCTCGGACCTCGATTTAAACCAACCAACCTGGATGCATAGGTCACGAGATAACCAAGGGAGATTTATAGCACGCAATATTCAACAAATATCTTTAGACACTTCATAAGAGAGAAACACTGAGAGTGATACAGATTCCAATTCCACTCCTAGAACCTTTTCTGAGCATTCTGTATCCTCTTCACATCATTCTGCAATGGGGGATCTTGGGAATGCTGAAGAACAACCTTTGGGATGAACATTTACTTACCCCATTTTCCTCGATGCAGATGAGGATGCACCCATGAAAAACACCTCACCGTCCATCCTCCCCCTCTTTCAAGGAATGACCAAAGAAGACCCTGATCAGTTTCTGTTTGAATTTAAAATCCTATGCCAAACATATGATTACCAAACTGACAATCAAAAACTCAAATTATTTCCCTCCACTCTCAAAGATTCTACTATGAGATGGTTTATGGGGTTACCATCTAACTCCATTAATTCTTGGGAAGCCATGGAAACAACCTTCTGGATAAATACCAAGACTATTGTAGAGGAAGGGATAGGAAGGAGGAGTTCTTCCAAATACGGAAAAAGGAAGATGAGAATCTAGAGGATTATCTAGATAGATTCCTCTTTCTTCATAAACGTAGTGGGTATGAGTTACATGCAGACATCACTAAAACAGTCTTTCTGAAAGGACTGGATGAAGAAACCAAGGATTCTCTCCATCTCATGGGAGGTGGAGATGTGCATAAGCTTACCATGGAACAAATTACTGAGCTATGTAGAAGATATTCTAGAACACGTGGAGGGATAAGAAGGAAACAAACATCCAAGTCTTTGGGTACCTCTGAACTTCTAGAAGAAATGGCCAACATGAAAATAGACATTCTACTGCAATTAACATCCACCATAGATGGACTCAAGGCAAAAGCCACCCCTACTAAAGAACCATTGGACATGTATTGCCCTAAATGTTAGAAGAGACACCCCTTGAGAGAATGTCCTTTGGATGTCACAGATATGTGCTTAATCTGTGAAGTTACTGACCATGACACTAAACATTGCACACTTCTACCACAATTGAAGGGAGGTTTGAATGCCATCTCTCAAACAAGTGCTGAATTAAATTTTGTCCAGAGACCAAACAATCAGGGTGGGTTCCCATCTAGACCAACTCAGAATCCCTGGAGAATGCCATGGCCAAATCAGGCCTCTCAATCTTCTTGGGGACAACCTGAGTGGGAAAACTCAAACTGGATGAATTATCCATATCCACCACCTTGGAAAAATCCCTACACTCAGGCCCGGGTTGGGCTCCACCACCCGCATCCAATCCTTGGCACAATCAGTCATGTGGGTCCTCAACAAAATTTTAGCCAAAATCAGTCACGGCACCACCACAAAACAATAATCAACAACGTAGGTTCCAACACCACAACAAGCTTTAATTCCTCCACCTCAAGCCTACCAGAATCTAGGACAAGAAACACAAACACAACTTCTGGCTCAGTAAGTAGCCAATCCTAAAAATCAACAGAAAGCTTCAATTGATGACACAGATGTAGGTAATACCATGCAGGTTAACACTATTGGTAATTTACGATTACGATCTGGAAAAATATTGAACCCTCCTGTTGTTATCACAGAACTACCTGATGATGCCAATAAGGAAGAAAAACTTGAAGGTAACACTGGTTCTTCACCAATACCAGATGAACAGGATGCTCAAATACCCAAACCAACTACAGCCCCTTTCCCTGAGCGATTACAGGACACTCGGATTGCAGATGAAATAGAACTAGTTCAGGAATTGAAAAAAGTACATATTGAGGTTCCACTACTACGTGTAATAAGGGACATCCCTGAACTAAACCAAACCATTAGAAATGAATGTATAAAGATGCCAGGAAGAAAAAAGAAATACCCAAAGACTGTTAGAGTCGAAGGAAATTTGGCTGATTTAGTTCTGGCACCCTCATCTCACCAAAATATGGGCATTACTATTTGTATAAACAACTAGTCAATATCTAATGTTTTGGTGGATCTTGGTGTTGCTATTAATGTCATCACAACAAAAATGTTTAACCAACTATCCTTGACAGAATTCAACCAACCAACATTGTTCTATAGTTAGCAGATCAATCCATTGTTGTACCTGATGGTGTGGTTGAAGATATAATGGTCACTGTTGAATCATGGGAGTACCTAGTTGATTTCATGGTTTTGACAGCCTAAAGCTCGGAAGTTGGGATATCTAGTCATCTTGGGAGACCTTGGCTAGCTACGGTTGCTGCTTACATTGATTGTAGGTCAGGAAACATGACAATTCTAAATGGGCAGAAATCCAAACACATTTCATTATATCCTCCTGCCCAACCTTATACGAACAATTGTGACCAGGTATGGGTGGATTCTTTGGATGCTAACTCTTTGAATTCTTCTTTTCTGGCCACTATTGCAGTACACAATCATATGATGGAGGCTACAGAGTCTTATGTGCTGACTGATTCTAAGGACTCTGCAACTATGGAAATCAGTACTACTTCTACGGAATTCAGAATATCGGCAGAAGACATTACCTCTGCTGAGTCTGGTAGGAAACTCTATGCTTATAATTCCAAACATCTAGTTCCTGATTTCTATTGTCCTTTAACTAAGGTTTTGTCTTTTGATAACGTATCCATCCTACACATGCTCTAGCCCCATGTTTTCCCATTGAATTCTTTTATCACTAGTACAAAGCTTGCTCTTGCGGATGATACTAAGTAGGTGCTTGTCAGTATGGGTAGAGAGATGACTATAGGAAGTGACTTGGAGGTCAATCAAGAAGCTAGGGTGCTTGAGGTTTTGAAGAAACATTCCCATGCTTTTGCTTGGGATTACACTGATATGAAAGGAATTCATCCTAGCATCTGTACACATCATATTTACACCGATGACGTCAAACCTATAAGGCAACCACAACGAAGAATCAATCCAACATTGAGAGACATAGTCAAAATTGAGATTGAAAAGATCCTAAAGGTAGGTTTCATCTATCCTATATCTAATAGTCAGTGGGTTTCCCCATTAGTTATTGTTCCCAAGAAAAATGGTAAGTGGCAAATATGTGTTGATTACAGGGAACTTAACAAAGCCACCAAGAAAGATTATTTTCCCCTACCTTTCATTGACCAAGTCTTGGACAATTTGGCTGGTAAGAAATATTTCTCTTTCTTGGATGGGTTTAGTGGGTATAATCAAATTAGTATTGCCCCTGCTGATCAGGATAAGACTAATTTTACATGCCCTTGGGGTACATTTGCTTACAGAGTCTTACCTTTTGGGCTTTGTAATGCCCCCGCCACATTCCAAATGGCGCCTTGGCCATTTTACAAATCTTGCTAACGATTGCTTTTGAGGTTTATATAGATGATTTCACCGTCCATGGATCCAATTTTGATGAATATTTGAATAATATTGAGAAAGTAATCGATCGATGTGAAAAACACCAACTATCTCTAAGTCATGAAAAATGTCTAATGATGGTTGATCAAGGAATTGTCTTAGGTCACCATGTGTCACCCAAGGTATAAAGGTGGATCCTAAAAGATATCACCATCACCCAATTACATACACCAACTAATCAAACTGACATCAAAAGTTTCCTTGGGCATGCAGGTTATTACCGTCGATACATAAAAGATTTTAGCAAAATTGTCACCCCTATGTTTTCATTACTAACCAAAGATTGTGTTTTTGAATGGTCTTCTCAGTGTCAATAGGCATTTGATTCCATAAAAGAAAAGCTGAAAATAACACCTATCTTATGTGGCCCTAACTGGGGACAATCTTTCCTTATCCACACTGATGCTTCTAATACAGCTATGGGCACTGTCCTTGGACAAAAAGACTTAGAAGATCATATGTATGCAATTTATTTTATCAGCAAAAATATGACTCATACGGAAAAGAATTACACTACTACGGAAAAAGAGTTTTTAGCTGTGGTATATGCTTTGAATAAATGTCATCATTACATCACTGGATATAAAAATTTTGTTTACACTGACCACTCTACCATTCAATATTTGATGAACAAACCAGTGGTTGGTGGAAGGCTCATTCACTGGTTGCTCTTGTTGCAAGAATTCAATCTCACTATTATAGATAAGCCTGGGAAATATAACATTGTTGCTGACTTTCTTTCTAGAAAAAATGTTTCAGGTGATGACGAAGCAGTTCAAGATCCATTTCTCGATGAAAAATTGTTTGCTATCTCCACTAAGACTCCCTGGTTCACTGATCTCACAAATTATTTAACAACAGGGAAGTTTCCTACTTATTTTACTCATAAGGAAAGAAGGCGATTGGTTAGAAATAGTGCAACATATAAATGGTGTAACGGATTCTTATTCAAATGTTGTCCTGACATGGTTCTTCGCAGGTGTGTTCGTGAGGATGAGGTACATGACATATTGCGAGCATGTCATGATGAGCCAGGCGGTGGACATTATTCAGTGAAACAAACAATTCACAAGATCCTTGGAGCAGGGTACTATTGGCCTTCCCTCCATAAGACTGTAAAAAGTATGTGTGGCAGTGTGATGCATGCCAATGAATGGGAAAACCTACACTTTCTACGAAATGCCTCTTAACCCTCAGTTGGTTCTAGGACCATTTGAGAAATGGGGTATTGATTTTGTTGGACCATTTGATCCTCCATCTTTTGGGAAGGAGTATCTCTTGGTATGCATGGACTATATCACCAAATGGGCTGAAGTTCAAGAATTGGCATCTACCAATGAAGATGTTGTTCTTGATCTTCTCTACAACCAGATATTGCTGTGATTTGGAGCACCAAGGGCCATTATATCTGATCAAGGTCCTCAATTTGTTTCAAATATGATTGAATATTTCTTAGGAATGTACAGAATCAAGCACTGGAAATTATCGCCATATCACCCCCAATCCAATGGGAAAGTGGAGGTAACCAATCGAGAGCTCAAGAATATTCTAACTAAGGTGGTTAATGCCAATAGAAACAATTGGGTACCAAATCTTCCTGAGGCTGTCTGGGCCTACAACACGACCTAGAAAACAACTACTAGTTTCTCTCCCTATGAGCTGGTCTTTGGGAAGAAGCCACTGTTACCTGTGGAGTTCAAATTGTGCACCTAGCGAACATCATTGGAAGTTGGGATCGATTTGGATGAAGCACAACATGAGCGAGTGTTGCAATTGAATGAATTGGATGAAATGCGGATGGAGGCACAACAACAAACCAAAATTATACAGCATCAACGGAAAGCTTGGCATGATGCTCACATAAAAAAATAGATATTTCATGAGGGACAGTGGGTTTTTCTCTTTGATTCTCCTATCAATAGTTTAAAGGAAATTTGTGTACACATTGGTTAGGTCCCTATCAGGTAAATCAAGTGTTCGATAATGGCACTTTGTTCGATTGATTGATACCAATTGATGGAGACAAACAGACTCTTTTGGTAAATGGGCATAGGCTCCGAGTTTATCACCAGCCGCTAGATAGGAAGAATTTTACCAATGACATTCTGTTACAAACGGATATGCATGTTGAGGAGGCTCTTTACCTCTCATGCATGGAGTAATTAATCTTTTTCAAATTCAATAAAGGAAGATGATCCTTCATTCAATATTCTTCCCTTAGTTAGCAATTTTTATAGTAATTTCCAATAAATGCAGGAATTTTTGTTGTTTCTACTGCCGCTAATCATGTTTCATCCCAAATTGTAGGGCATGGGAATCTATGGATATCAGCTGACTAAGTGTAGCATGGGTAAGTGCATTTAACTTGCTAATGATATTTCTATGCGAAACATTCCCCCATGTAGTCATTTGTCATTATGATGCCATCATGAAATGATTGTTATGATCATTCTGGATCTCTTCCAAATCCGGCTTTATGAATGACGACATAAAAGGAGTAATGCCTCATAAATCTCCACATGCTTTGATGTGTCACACTCTCCAATGTTAGGATAGATGGTGCATGCTCCTCAACCATGGGATATGTGCCACCGCAAAAATCTTAATCTCACATGGGTGGTCGGTCTCATCACTATTTTTTTGCCATCACCTTCACTTGATGTTATGCTACCCAAGGAATATGGTGTCATTTGAAATTTAATGCTCTACAACCACCTCTTCCTATTGTGGTATGCACATCAATCACAACTGGTTTCATCAAACACTTGACGGAAGTGGAAGAAACGCTCTGCTTTGGTCTTTCCACTACTATGTATTTCTTATTTTTGGCTTAGCATGGGACCGTGAAAGACATCAGAACCTGCTTCACCTGATGCCTTGCTCCGGAATGCTGCCCTTTTATAGGTATTTCATGATTTTAGATGGTTAGATTTCATTTGGCAATTTGAAGGGTTTGATGAGAACATTGTGGAAGATTTCTTGAACAATTTTGAGTCCACATGCTCGCAAGTTGGTGGACGACGAGTTGAAATCACCAGTCAGGTCATTTCTGACCTATCTGGCCTACCAAATTTTGGGTTAAAGGTTATGATGAATGCCCCTTTGCAAAGTATTATTGCTCAGTTCCATGACAAAGGAGAGGCACTCCCGGAGGTCATCCTGACTCCATTGGGTGTCCAGAAGGGTGTTAAGTGGAAAAGTTTTCCTAGAATCTGGGGTGAGATTGCTAAATGGGTCAACAGGTATTTTATATGCGACGGAAAGGCTTCTATTCAGGTGGTGATGCACTCAAAATTCTCATTCACCTTAAAAAGGGACATGTCAACTAGGCCCTTCGGGTCAATTTTCCAGAGTACCTCACAGATTCTATCATTAAGGTATGCCAGAAACACCAGTCTAGTGGGGGCAAGTCTATGCTTAAGCACCTAGGGTTGATTCACCTATTGTGTTCACACCAAGTTTTCTTTCACCCAAAGCAGAGGCTCGAGGGATGTGTTGGTGGCAAAGGGTCTAGGCCTAAGCAACTAAAATTTGGTCTCTCTTTTACACCTCGGTCTACCCTTGCATCGGGCCCTTCACATAGTCAAGTAGAGGTGGCTGACGTTCTTGAGCATGTCGACACGGTTGGTACACCTGAGGGACCATCCCCGTCCATTTTTGATTCAAAAGGAAAGTGTCCCATGGCCCCCTCTTCCTCCATGCAACTACGGTCCCGGTGGCTTGGCTCATGTTTACAGACAGGTGGTTTCCAATCGGAGTCCTTTCCTGATGACACCGCCCACATTCGGGAGGAATTGCACACGAGGATGTCCCAGCTGCTCCATCATCTACTATTCTCGTCATCTACGAAATTCACACTGTAACTCGAAAATGCTTGACACTCAAGTGGCACCTTCTCACAACTATCTGGAGGAGATAGCACTACTAAAATCTCAGTTACAAGGTATGGAAGAATCCACCCTTTTATTACAAGCTGAATTTACACAAAAGACAGTAGAAAAAATTTGGGAGATTTCTAGCTCTGTAGCATGAAGTGAGTTGTCTAAAGTGACAATGTGATATAGGTCTTATACTCTTAAATAATTCCAACAAATTGCCCCTTCGAAAGGGGAATTACAAAAAGAAAATTAAAAATTAAAAAGGAAAATCTTTGGAAGAAAAAAACAAAAATTAACATCTATCTTAGACTCTGTTGGTCCTTTAGCCATCAAACTACTATCTTTTAGGAAACCCTCCTCAGTCTACAACATGTATGCCCAGAAGAAATTTTATTCTTGGCAGTTATTTCAATTGTGTTCTCAAGCCCCTCACAAAATTCCCGATGGACCTAGTTTTTTATCAGTCTACAAGAACAACACTCCGAAATTCAAAATTTGCTCTGTGAATTTTATCTACATAACATGATAGTAACCAATGTCCCTGATTTCTTGATCAACCTATTTGTGGGGGATTTTCAAATTAAAGCATTTCAGTCTGTATTGAGGAATCAGATAACTTGGAGACAACAAACAGACAGTTTCAATAACACTACTCAGTCCAATCAGATTTTACATTCGCCCAACCCATCACACAGATGTCGCCTGGAAAAACTTTAGATCATTGTACTACCAGGTAGGGGTTGGGGTGCATACTTCTCAGATTTTGCTTCAGTGTATTATTGATTTTGAAAATTATAGTCAGGAGAATTTTGGGGCTACTTGGAAAGCTTGTGATAGGAGATGGGATACTTTAAGCCTACCTTTAAAATGTAGGGAGGTCCTCTCTCCTCAGAATTTGAGCTGGAGCATGCGAAGGGGTGATGCCCTCATCGCCATTATTAGACAAACTATAGAAAAGACCAGCCAACAATACAATGATGAATGGGCCGCCTTCAAGTACGGCCTCCACTCCTCCTGAGCCCTCTCACAACATGGCAGAACAATGTAGCACAGTCCCCTGATAGGTTCACTGCTTGGGTGAAATTACCTCCAATACTCAGGGCTGCAAGAATACCACAAAGCAATACGCTGATCAATTTGAGGAGTATGACATGGCTGAACAACTTGGAAGGCGAGCAGGATGCAGATGAGTTGCATTGGGACATGCAATAGGTAAAGTCAGGGGGAATGATGAGTGCATAGTTTGGCTCATTAATATCATTTCTTCATACCAGAAATACTCTTCGTGATATGACTTATTTGTATATGGGGATGTTTTGTATAGTCATGTCTTAGTAGGTTGATGCATTTTTCCTTGCTATTATTTATGAAAACCATTTATCACATGACCTCCTACTAACTATTTTTATGAGATCAAATGTGATGATGTGTGCAGGGAATGATGGAGGTTACTGGTGGATAAGTTGCCCGAGTTCGATGCATGCGGCTGAAGACTATTTCCAAATTGACCTATTAGCTTGGGCTTGACTCTAACGGCCCATAGGAATCTAAGAGTTTTAATTGATATTTGATGAAACAATGTTTAATGCCACTTGATATGGTGGATCTTGTAACAAACATTATCTATATGAAGACTTTGTCTTCAGAACTGGTGGTACCACTTTTTGATCGGAAAAAGAAGAAGATTATCTGCATATTGTTCTGTTCTAGATTTTTTTGATATGTTATGAACTCATTTCAAAGTTAATGAAAGCTATAGTATTTTGAGAATCAGAAGTTTTTGATCACTCTATCCCGAGGAAGAGCAAGGGCCCACTCGACCGAGGAGATACGAGGTTACTTTGAGTTTTTCATGCATACAGTCCTTCGATTAGTTTTACTGCAATTATCATTTGATGAATTTTTGCATGCATGCTTTGATTAACTGTCCCTGTTTTCTCCATTATTACTTTCACTTAAAGTAGATGCTTTTGTTATGCCAATTTAGTTCATAAACAGTCTTGCTTTCTGTTGAATTCTAGTTATTCAGTTATGGTTTAAATTGTTAAGAATAAGTGTGTGCGTATTTTACTTTACAGTAGAAGATTAGTTGTTGAAATCCATTTAATTGCAAACCATTGAATTCCGTAGACTTGTATTTAATTTCTGTAGATTTTAACTGCACTTCCGTAGAATAGCCACTAAAGCTAAGTAACCCCCCAACAAACTGGTTCTCCTAGACTCCATTGCATATTGCCTAGACACACCTTGGTTTATAACGACACCTTTGGAAAATTTTATGTCGATTTAAATGATTGGACGAATACAAATACCCCCATCGATGGGTGGATTAATGCTACAAATCTGTATGAGTTGCCCAAAATCAACTACTCAAACACTGACAAAATAACACTGGACTTCACTAGAATAGATCCCCCACAAGACATACTGTCAACATGCCAAAAGTGTCAAAAATATAGATATAAAATCTCTCAACAAACAAGAGAGATACACTACACTTGCTAAAGAAAAATGCTCAAAACAAGAAGCATCACAATGCAGAAGGTATAGAAAGTGGAGCAAGAGGCCAAATGGTGGAGGAGCCATGACCAGAGTCATCTTAATGAATGCCTATGTTGACTCCATGAGTGATCGATATCCACCCCAAATCAACACGAGATGGATGAAGAAGATGCCGCATATGACTCGGTGTAAAATGCACAATGGGTGCATGCAAAAGAACATCATAATGTATGTTAGGTTGATCATGTCCGATACTGAAATCTCATGTTTCTCAAGCCTGGGTGAAGGTGCAGAACTCATGTGTTGCTCATGATCCTCAGAAAGAGTCAAGCGAACAAAAAAAGGAGCTCTATCAATATGTGATCCCAATGAAGTATCTGCTCAAAAACCAATGTCATGATGAGAATTCCACTTAACATGTGGAATAGAGGAAACAATACCCTGTGAATGTCTACCAATGACTCCTCTAGTGAGACCCATAGAACAGAGCATGCGAGAACTGAATGTAGTTGTATGCTTCTTAAAAAGGCCATGCAGCTGAGCAGAAGTAGGATACACAACATGTGGTATTGTAATAGGCACAGATGTGGAAGAGCATGTAGTAACAAGCCTCACATGTTTAGAAGCATCAAAAGCAAGTTCAGGCTCAAAGACTAACATATCAATGTCAGTGGGTACAAGAGCAACAACTGCAAATGGACTAGGAGCATGGATATGGTTGTCCACAATATGATGGTGATGCTATAGGCTAGCAAGTTTGTTCAGCAGGAAGTGTATTATTGTATCCTTATCATGAATGAGTGATTGTAGAAGATAATTTCGCTTCTTGAGTGATCTATTTTCTTCCACAAATTTTACAATATCCTCTTGAAGTCCACATACTTCGAGAGAAAGAATATCATTCCCGAATCCATGATAGGTACAAATTGTAACTCCCAAAAATTTAGGACGTCAAGCTCAGTCAAAATTACATCCACAATTGATTACAACACTCCTCCATATTTGGCACTTTATAATTATAGTGCAAGTCTAAAAATAAATAACTCCGATGGAAATAGCATGAAAAAACAAGCACTTTTGCAAAAAATGACACTCAAAACTGAGTTACCGATCAAAATTTACAAGATTTTTAATATTTTGCTCTGATATTTATTTAATGTTGTTGCCTTCACCACACAAATAAAAATAAAGGGGGCTGAAGTTAAGCACCAACTAGTAGGAATCACAATCTTTAAGCTCTAATATGACCATACCATATGACCAAGCTCTAAGGATTTTAATGGGTGTTTCACATCCAACTGCCGCTTCTGGTAAAAATTACTATTTCTAGAATCTGTAAACAGTGACCTTTATTGCCGAAAATAGCAACCTATGAACTTTCTTGAAATATTAAAAATGTAAACAACATTCGTAGACCCCTGCCAAAAAAGAAAAGATCTGAAAACCTTCCTACATGCAAACCAAGACAGATACGCTTCCACAGAAAAAAAACCCGAAGATGATCTCAAGAAATCCAACAAACCCGAATAAATAAAATCATGTTTTTTTCTTGGCTCGAATCCCGAGGCGTGCCTGTGTGCTTCTCTACAAAAATAAAAAACCACAAAAATTGGCCAAGTTTACAGTCGATCTTAGGGTTTTCATGCCTTCCAGATCCAATGGAAGCCTTTGTTTTGCATAAAAATTCATGTAGAAACAAAATACGACAAAATACCAAATATATGAATACACAAATAATTTATTTACAAATGAAACTTACAGACGGATGTCAACAACAACCTCCCGATCGATACCATGAAAGGAATGATAACCAGATCATACCAAGCCAAGAACATAGATGCTAATCAAATACCACAATCTATAAGGTGAAAGAAATTTTCCAGAATAAATTTACATAAAACCTTTGCAAACAAATGAGAAACAATATCATATATTATTATGGAACTTAATGCAATACATTGAGAATGGGCCTTGCTGAAATAGGCAAGAATAACAATCTAAGAACCAGGTCAAGGTTGTAGATCAAGCCATAAATCAAGGAAAGAACTACACCTAACAACTAGATAATATCTTCTAATATCTAGATAAGATAAAAGAAATATCCACACACATAAGTGGGTGAGGATAAATACAATAAAGGTAAATAAATTACCTAGGTGAACATGAGCTAAGGTAAATACCTACTCTAACAAATTTGAATGGGTTGGGGTCAGGTAGAAATGGTATGCTCATATCCATCGTGTAAAAAATTAACACACTAATGAACTATAGAAGGAAAAACATGTATGACATAAATCCATGGTCTACTAAGTAATAAATTTAATTAAAATGATGCATCGATGACATAGAATAGAGTGGGAAGAATTATATGTCCAAATTTTAAAGTTAAGGTGATGGTGAAAATGAATTTGTGAGTAGTGGAATCATATCTCGTGAATAAGAGTAAGATATTTAGTGATTAAACTATCATAATTTTTCATTTGCATGAGTAGTGATATAATACATAAATTTATAGGAAAACCATTATTAATGAGCACATGTTTGATATAAATGGAACCAATATTGGTTGTAATAAGAAAAGGCATATGAATATTGCTAGTGGTATTAGATATGATATCTTCATCACTAAAGGATATGGAATGTAGTAGGTTTTTTAGAGATTGAATAAGATGGGTAAATGCAATAGGGGAATTATTAATTTCAATATGTATAGATTGAAGGGAGGCCTCTAAGGTATGATGAAAATATGGTGCACTTCGTAAAATATCATACAGAGATATTTTGGCTGGTGTATTTTTGAGTTTCTTAATGATGTCATATCCTTTAGAGGTGTTGGTAGGAACTAAAGAGGTAATAGGTGGTGGGATAAAGAAAAGTGGAGCTGTAGGTCACCATTTGTGGCAAGTAGTGACTACATTGATACTTGGATCAAGAATTGGAGTAATGAAATAGGGAGGATGTTGAGTACAAACTTACATAAAATATGTAGCGATGGAAGCCATGAAAGAAATATTTGTTGGAGCATAGGATGCATAAGAAGATTAATCCATGAATTAACAAGAAGGGGATAGAATATGATGCATTCTCAAAAGGTAGGGTTTGAGTTATGGGGCTCACTAAATTATTTAATATAAATGGAAATTAAATATAAATTGTAGAGAATTTATTGTATTAAATTATCTACAAATGATAAAATATAATAATGACACAAGCAAGCATATAAATGTGAAACCCTAATAAAGGGAGGGAGATAAAGAGACTTAGTTTATTTCTAAGAAGTCTAGAAGTGATTTGGGCAAGTGAACTACTGAAACAGACTAAGAATAGCATCGTAGAGGCTTGGTGAGGGTTATAGGGTTTGAAATTACATAGGATAGGAGCGCTAGGAGAGGATAGGAGTGCCTAGCACTTTGGTGGGTGGATCTGGGTGTTGGTGTCCAAGTAAATGCTTCAAATCTAATTCTTTTAGGGATGAATTATGTTCATTATCCTTTTCTTTCTGTCACTCTGAATTTTTTTTTAATCCATGAATGTATATATAAGCTGTAAGAAAGAAGTTCACCTACACATACCCATAAACAAGATCAAAATTAAAAAAGGAAAATGTAGAATGGGAGTCGACTCACCCAGGATGGTCACCCAAAGATTAAACTTACAATCAATTTCTATAGTACATATCATAATCCATTTAGTTATTTTTGTAAATGTGTGTAATGATTCGATAGGATGCTCTTATGTGATTTACCTAGAGGTAGCATGATAGATCTAGAATTTAGCAAATGTAAAGAATGAGTGGGATGAAATAGAATAAAACTCCCATCCTATACTATGTATGAAGAAGAATGCAGCCCTTTTTCCTAGAATGATAGTGCTAGATGGATACCTTGAAGTGTTGTTGTGCCTTTAGATGCAAGATTAGTTGATAGTATATAATGTTTATTCTCATTCCCTTATTTTGAAAACATAATTGTGTATTTATATGATTCCCTTGTTTGAATATCATAATTGAAAATTGAAAGGCTAAACCAACGTAGTAAAAAGTAATTACAAACCGAAAGGGGTCCAAAAGGATAAGAAAAAAGTAAAAAGGGATAGGAAAACTTAATGCCAATGTCTTAACTGTAAACTAGTGTTTGAGGCCATAAAAAGATAAAATAGTCAAAAGCTAGAAAGATTTCAAGATTTATAAGGAAAATAAAAGTTCAAGACGAAGTAACAAGCTAAAGTGAGTTTTCAATTACTAGTTTTCTTACTTAGGAATCATAATAACTCCACCTCATGCTCATAATATGATACCCACCACCTCCTCCACTAATAGTCTCATAATAATAGATCTCACACCCTACTACTCCTTAATCAAACCTATTGAGTAGTAGGGGACCTTTGGATGGTTCCAATAGGTGAATAAGATGGTAATGGATGTAATTATCATGGAGTCCTCACCAAAGGGGAGAAACTATCCATAAATAATATGCTACAGTAGAGCCGTGGTGCCCGTATTTAAGGTCACATCTAGGTAGTAACTGAAGACCATGTATTTCCAAATCATCACAATGAGATATGGAAGGGGTTGAGATGGAGAGATAATCTCAAGACATAACTAAGTGCACATTGGTAAATGTGTTAATAATATAATAGTTGAAAGTACAATGCGTTAACGGTTCCACTTCTAATTTACTATCGAGGAGGCCAAATGATAGGATATAGAACCATATTTTTGTGTAATAATGTATGGTATGATCCGATTAGGGGAAATTTTTTTGTGTTGGATCCTTTCTAGAGTAGTGACATTTTTTATTTTCTATGAGGACAAGGTTGTCAAAATTAAATTCATGTTCCTTAAGGTGTTTATTATAAGAACATTTAATGTGCTCTTGATAAACATGATGGAATTTAAGAGTGAGAAGATGACGATCATTTAGTATATTGAGATTTGATAGACGAGCCTATCAATAGTCTTCATTAGAGATGAAGCCATGAAGGGATACACATAAATATGGAATTTTGACTTCAAGAGGAATAATAACTTCGAGTTCTAAACAAGAGAAAATGTGTAGGCCTTATGAAGGTATGAATGCTAGTACAATGGATTTTGAGATGCCAATTACGACCCACTTGATCAATGGTTTTGGCAAGAATGTTCCTAAGGGTTTTATTGGTAGCTTCAGATTAGCCGTCACTTGGCACTAATATGGGGAAGAGAATTTGAGTTGGATGTTGAATGCATTATATATTTTCTTGAGATCTTTGTTTTTAAAGGACTTTCCATTATCCATAAAAATTTTATGGGGAACACCAAAATGAAAAATAATGTGTTGATAAATAAAGTTAATGATGGGATCATATTTAATTGAGCTAAGTGGTATTGCTTCCACCCACTTGGTGAAATATTTAGCTACAAAGATGATAGAGTGATGGTGTTGAGAATAAAAATGATTAATAAGACTAATAAGATCGAGGCCCCATTGTGCAAAGGGCCAAAGGTCCTAAGCTAGCTGCAAATATTGACTAGGAATAAAAATAAGATTGGAATGTTGCTGACATTTTTCACATTTTTTAACATAATCACAATAGTCATGATTGAGGGAAGACGAGTAGTAGCCAAGGTGGTGAAGGCACTTAGCAATGACTAAGCCACTAAAATTTCCAATACAAATACCATTGTGGACTTATTGGATGGCTCAAGAGGCTTTATGGGATTTAAGACATCGGAGAAGAACACCGTCAAATTCATGTTTATAAAGGATGCCACCAATGATCAAGTAGTGGTGAGCACACTAAATGAAATATTTCTCAACATTTTTGGATAGGTTAGGAGGAAGGATGGATTGGGATAGATAATTGAATTTTTGAGAATACCAAAGATCTGATGAATCAAATTCAATAAGGTTAACTTGGGGAAATTCATGGAAAGGTCCATCACAACGATGAATGATGACAAGGATTTTGTACTCCTCTATTCTCCACGGGATGAGAGCCATAAGGAACACCATTGTATCAGCAAAATTATTGGTTAATCGAGGAACAACTTGGATAGTATAGGAATAAAAAGATTCAAGGAGAAGATGAATGGTGTCATGATATTTTTGAAGATTATCATTTTTACATTCATACTCACCTATGACTTGTTTGACTATAAGATTGGCATCCCCGTAGATGTCAAGGATTCGAACACCTAAAAAGACAATGGTTTCAAGACCTAGGATGAGGGCCTCATATTCCTCCATGTTGTTTGTACATTCAAAATTAAGTTTAAATGTGAGGGGAATGGGAATTTTCCACCGAGGAATATGAACAACGCCAACACATCCCCCTTTCTCAAACTTAGAGTCATCAAAGAAGAGATTGAATTTGAGATGATTAATGGATTCGTCCAAATATTTCTCATGAGTTAATTGTGTATTAGGAAGAGGTGCTTCCACCAATTGGATAGAAATAGCTTGTCCCTTAATGGATTTTTGAGAAAAATCTCAAGATCAAACTTTGTCATGAGTATGATCCATGAAGTAATGTGATCATTGTGATAAGGCTTGGACTACAATGTCTTAAGAAGATGAAATCTAGTAATGACATAAGTCTTGTGATTGAGAAGATAATGTCAAAGCTTGGATGTAGCAAAGAATAGAGTGTAAAAATTCTTTCAGCTTTAGTGTAGCGGGTCTCATAGTCATGAAGAGTATGATTGATGTAATAAATAGCTTGTTCATGACCTTGGTCATTGTGATGAGCTAACATGGATCCTAGAGCATGATTAGTGGTAGAGATGTATAGATAGAATGGATCCCCCTTGCAGGGAGGTGTAAAGATGGGTGGAGACAAGATATATTGTTTAAGATCGTCAAAATCCTTTTGATAATCATGATTCCAATTGAATTCTATTTCCTTCTAAATGAGGTGATGAAAAGGTTGAAAACAATCATAAAGTTATAAAATGAAATGGAGGATAGAGTAAAGGTGGCCTTGAAGGATGCAAAGTTGTTTGATATTGGAAGGAGGAGTTATTTTGATAATTTCCCTTATTTTAGTGGGGTTAAGTTCAATACCCCTAATATAGATGATAAAGCCAAGGATTTTACTAAATAAGATTCAAACTACACACTTGGCTGCATTGAGACATAGAAAAGAGAATGCAAAGTGCTCAAAAAGGAATTCAAGAATGGAAATATGGTTACGTCGATGCTTAGAGTTTCCTAAAATATCATCAATGTAATCATATATGGTTTTTTGAATGAGGGCGAAAAGATATAATTCATGTCCCGCTAATAAGTTGCATCGACATTTTTTATACCAAAGGGCATAAAGTGATAGCAAAAGGTCCCCCAAGGGGTGATGAAAGATGTCTTGTGTTGATCTTCTAGTGTAATGAGGATTTGATTATAACTAGAGAAACCATCCATGAGAGAAATCATCTCATGGCCTATAGTAAGATCTATGAGCTGATCAATGTTCGGAGAGGGAATTAATCCTTAGGGAAAGTGAGATTAAGATCTAGAAAATTGGTGCATATGCACGCTTTTCTCGATCTTTGTAGAAATAAGAACAATGTTGGAAACCCATTGGGTATAATCAATAAGCATGATGAAATTAGCTGACAAAAGGCATTGCATCTCCTCTTTGATAAGGAGGGAAACGTGAGGGTGCATGCGGCGAAGCTTCTTCGCTTTACCGTTTAGCATTGGGATAGGTGACGATATTGTAAAGGATAATAGATGAGTCAAGACAAAGCGTGTCTAAATATGACCATGTAAATGCCTGGCTATGATGGGAGAGGAATGTGGTGAAATATTCTAGCTCATGTGGATCAAGAGATTCGATGTATTTGGGAATGTGAGGCTCCTATGGAATCCTGATATTGACATCTATGGTGGCTTCATTAAAAATATTAGGTGAATCATATGGCAAGGAATTTTGAAGATAAGAATCTTCTCGCTCCCATGTGGGAAAGGATGGCATCGTCATCGACACCGGAGGACACCAAATGGAATGCCAATTTACAGCGATGAGGTGAAAGTAAAGTTGGAAAAGGTAGGGCTATTGCAATTGTATGAGTTTCCTTACTTTCAAAAGCCCAAGTGGATTTATCAATGGTCTATGTCACACGTGCATGAAGACAATTTCTACTTTGAAGGCCACAAGATGTGCATAACACCGCAGTTGATATCTAAGTTCACTATCCTGAATTGTGAAGGATAATCCATAGATGATGATTTAAGTGATAAAGAAGCTATCAAGGAAAAAATTGTAGCTTATGACTACAAAAAGGGTTTGTGGTACTTTGACATCGCAAAAATTCTAGACCTTATTATGAGGGTGGCCATGCACTTGGTCACCAAGCTTAATGATCAAGAAATATGGACACAAGTGAAAAATACATGGTTAAATGTATGTGGGAAGATATCAGAAGGGACTATCTATAACTTGTACGCCTTCATTACAGATGAAATCCTAAGCAACGTGCGTAGGAAGGAGAAAAGATATTATTCGTAAAAATTCCTCCTCACCATTTTCTTTTCAGAGATTGGAGTACCAGATGGGCCGGAGAAGTTTGTTTGGGAGTATCTAGAAGATAACTCCTCTCCCACAAAAAGGTTCAAGAAGTATACTTGTGAAACCATGATGTTCACTCACAAGGTGTGCCTAGAGAATCGGTATAAACAAATGCGTGATGCATTCGGGGTAGAGTGGAGGATCCTAGAGCAGTTTACCACTCTCATGGATGGAGAGGAAGAGTTTTCAGTTTATCAACATTTATGCATTGGCAAGTTTACTTTGACAAATGGGACTAAGAGCTCATGGTGTAAGCTACCCTTATCCTTCATTGCGCAATACTTCCAAACAAGGGTCAACAGGTTCAAGGAGGCCAAAAGGCTAAGGTTTGACCTTAGTGAAGTGAACCAAGACCACCATAAGCTACATCAAAATATTGTCTACCCTAAGAAGTGCACGTACATGGAGAAGTATGTCTCCCATAAAGTACAAATGATGAAGCCAATATCTTCACATAAGGCCTAAGTTTAAGAAAGGTGCCTATTTGGAGAGTGATTTATCCATTCCAAAATGCCCCATAGGTTGGAAAAAGACCACACTAAAGAAGAGGGAAAGAGAATAGGTGTAAGAGAAACATGCACCAAGTGTGTAAACTACACAATCGGTGGGTGCATTGGAAACAATCACAAATCCTAGCACTTATGCACACGAGAAAGAAGTCCCCAGTCAAGATGAAGACTCGGAAGAAGAGGTACTAGAGCATAAAGATCCCCTCACACATGAAGAATCACCAAAGAAGATCTCACCTATTAAGGAGAAAGATAAGGAATAATCTCCTATACTGGAATCACCAGTTAGGAAGAAGAAAAAGGTGATAGAAGAGGTAAACTAAGAGGAGATAGAAATATTAGATGCCTACATTGGTGATAAGGATGACGATGAGCCTGAAGGAGGTCAATACAATCTAGTGTATGATATACATGAATCTAAGGAGGAGGAAGATGAAGTAGAGAATGATGAGGAGGAAGAAAAGGATCAAGCCAAGAAGGTAAGTAAAGAGGTGAGTACCAAAACCAAGGAACCCCAAGCCTCACCAAGGAATAAGTGGAGAAAGCCATGGAGAGAGAAGTGGTAGGAATCATGAAGGATTTTGTGGAACAAGAGTTAGAGCGAAGCGTGGATGAAATTTTTAAGGAGATGGAAGAAGAAAGCATTGGGAAAGAATATGGCAGCATGGGTGGGAATCCCAATTTGGTGGTAAGCTTCCCAAAATCCACACAAATAGGTGGGAAGGGCGTAGTGGTGACACAAGAGCAAGGAATGGGATACATTAATGATCCTAGAAAGGTGCTACATGTGCACTTCCAAAGCACTATACCAACAGAGAAACTCCTGGATATGTCTTCATTTGATGAAGAAGGCACATATCCCCAAACCAGGAAGATGTTATCTTAGGCATTCGAGTCTCACATAGATGAACCTGAGTTCAAGTAAGTTAGAGAGTGTTGATGAAGGTGCTAGAAATAAAAGGAGTAAATCCCTTGGTGAATGCTCAACAACTATCAGATGAGTAGGTTTACAACATGCTCAACAAATATCATGGAGGATTCTGTGGGTTGAGGTTAGATAAAATATAGGAGTGATGACATATTTAGAGGGATGGTTATGTGTTTATCCTTGTAATGTGAAATACATAGTATATCTTCTAATGCATAATATTTCTCTGCATTATTATATGGGTATGTTATGGCCTCAATGAATGTAATGTGGTTACTGAAATCATGAATATGAATATAGGGTTCTATTTTAAATCATATATGTGTTCATGAGCATAATCCTAGTGCATTTCCTTTTTGTATCAATCAATTCCATATTTTGTTTGATATTTCTCTTTTTTGGATGCATTAATATGATAATTCATCCTAGGTTTTCAGAATGATGCATGGTTATTTTCCATTCTTTTGTGCTTAAGTATCTGTCAAAGATGATGTATTCTCAAAAGACTCACATAAAGGAGGGGCTCAGTGCCTGCACATTCCTCAGGTGAGCACCTAGCACCCACTCGGTGATAGGCCGACACGCATGGGATTAGATTGTTGTTTTAAGGGTATAAAAATTACTATACTAACATTAGTACCATAATTTTTCATGACACAAAATCATTTAAATATGAGTAAAATATTAATACATTGTCTTAATTAATATCAACCAATCAAATTATTTAATTTACTGGGCCAAGTTCCCTTTACAAATCTCAAAAAGTTGTTTCTTGCACCCTTTAGCACCATGGTAACGTCATCCGATCACCAAAAACTTATACTCAACCAAAACATTCCATGTAACCACTCAAAATAAATCAGAACTTGTATATCACTTATAAGAAATTTATAAGTCATGAAACATCCTTAACTTCAACCCATGACAACCTTTTCCTTCACCAAATCAACCTGCCAAAAATGTTGTTTCCAAAGTTTAGCTCAAAAAATCATTTATACATGCCATAAAGACCCCAAAATGAATTAATTAGATGCCAAATGAATCCCTATTTACATTATATGTTATAGGAAGCATCATCCAATCCATATCATGCTTCAAACAACACAAAACTTGCACTAAAATAGATGTTGTCTTAAACTACCAAAAATATTCTTGCTCAAAGAATGACCTAAAAACCATATCAAATGACCTCATAATAACAAAATCCATATATCATTGGAAATATATCTTAATATAATTTCCAAAAATACTTTAATCATCTCAAAAATCCACATGTAGCTCAAGTTATGCTCATTTTACTAGACCTTGCTATTTGAGACCCCAAAACTACCCTTTGATTAGTCAACCTATTTGGACCTCAAAACACCATGAATCTTCAATAACTTGACCAGAAACCTCCATGGAAATACAAAAATTCCCATACATCATGAAACATCAATTTTTTATGTTACTCCCTTTGACCATCTTGTGCTAAAACCTTCTTCTTCAAACAATTCTATTTTTGGGTGGGGCCCACTCATCACCATGACCTCAACCATACATTTCTATAATTAGAATAGAGTCCTCTACAACATAAAATCATCAATTTTTTACAATAAATCAAAATTGATTTAGTATACTTCACTTTCGCAAACTGCTCCTAGCTAGGGTTTAACTAAGGTTTTAGACCTCTTTACCTTCTTAACATTCGTTCATAAAAACATGACGATAAAACAACCTCTTTATTTTTTTAAAACCTTATAATATCACCTTATAATCATCCTTGAAATCCACAAGGTTATATGAAAATCACACTATTCACAACAAACATCTGAAGTTGTACTTCGAGCTGGAAATACACTTGCTTTTCAGCATTTCTCATAAAATTAGTCATATCTGGAAAAATACACATAAGGGGAACCTAATTTTTTTTATCAACATCATGAATCATCCCTATAACATCTATAATAATTAAAATTTCAATTCCATATCCCACACACTCTAGCCACCGAGACTTACGTATGCTTACATGTTAAATCCCCACTATAAAAGCTATGGTCAACTAAAAAAATGTAATAATTGATCTTAAAACCTCTAAAAATGACCCAGACATACCTTATATGTCATAATACACCTAAATTCATGCTTCCATGAGCTCATATATCTCCAGACCACTTTTTCACACCTCAAAGTTGTTATACATGCTTCCAATGAGCACCTGTAATAAAGTGAAACACCTATACCTACATTATGCCACTACTTTGAGTTCTCAAACACCTTCAAAAATGCTAACCAACAAGTCAACATGATTCCCAATCATCTTAGAATATCATAGTTTCATGTTGCATCTCCTAGGCACTGAATAGGATTGCAAGAGCAAGAAATCCTCATTGAATCTCATTGTCTTAGCTCAAACAGATCTGAAACACTATTTTAGCCTCATATACATCATCATAACATCATAATGAAACATTAAATTTTTTATTAATGTGGGTTGGCATCAATGACAACACCTATTAGGACCACATGCCAACAATCTCCCCCTTTGTCATTGATGGAAAATACCCTAAACTTATCCCCATTTTTACATTAATGATAAAGGAATACATGTATCTTACTTGCTTCACCTTCTTTAGCTTCATACATCCATGCTTTGGTTGGAAACATAAACCAAATATTTCAAACAAGCTCCATCTCTTGATTTTATCTCAAAAATTGATTCTTTCATTCATTTTAGGCATGCAAGCACCATGTTCCCCCTGGAAAATCATCTCCAACATCTGAACATCATCAAAAATCATAAAAGTATCATGAAATCACCTTAGCAAGAGAAAAAACATCATTTCACACCTCCTAGTCATACAAAATAAGCATAGATTAACCTTGTACCTTGTTTTAAGCTTCTTTACAACTCAGTAGCAAAAAGTTGAGTCAATCACATCTGAGATCATGCCAAAAATCCAAAGTGTAGTCAATTTTTATACCCTTAACAAATAAGGACAATCCCATGTGCATCGTCCTATCACCCAATAAGTGCTCACATGAGGCACGCGCAGGCACCGAGCCCCTCTTTTATGTGAGTTGTGTAAGAATATAACATAGATGCATAATAGAAAGACCAAAGAAACTCCTTATTCAACTGAGAACTTCGAGTAAAATGCTACACTAATATATTCATTCAGACAAGAAGCATATTGAAAAAAGATAGATCTGAACCATGAGGGAAAGAGGATGCATAATGATTATACTCATTCATATGAAACACACTAAACATAACAAAAAGAGATATGTATGAGCCACAAACCACATATATTCATAATTAAACATGTCTAGTAATCACATTACATCTATCAGGGTCATTACAGACCAAAATGATAGTGCAGATTAGAACCATGTAGCAAGACTGGACTTACGTCCCTTACAATGCAAAATAAAAACATGTACCCATCCCTTGATACATCATTCTTCCTACAGATCTCCTAGCCCAACCCACAAAGTTCTCCATGTATTTATGTAGAGCTTCACCTCTTATCTACTCTCTCTAATCTCTCTTGATCTCCCCCTTTTTCCTTTACCGGGCTCTTGTATTTATAGCCTTTCTCAATTTCTTCAAGCCTTCACGGGAGTTACAAATTTGTTGCCAAGTGTCCAAGGTAGTCCTCCATGGGAGCATGCTTCTTCAAGCTTGAGCTCTCCACTCTTTACAATGATGGCCTTCTATAATCTTCCATCACAAGGTATATTCCTTCCTAGGCCACCCTGTTACTCGGCTAACACCTTATCCACTCCGCATGCATAGTCGGGTCACACTTTTCTCATGTTTTGTATGTTACACCAAATATGGCTAAGTCCCAAAACCTTTTCTCTACCTTGTGCATGCACCACTTGTTCTATTAAACCCTCATAGAACCTTGTCCTACGTGATTTATCCTTGCATGCCCTTCTCCAAATAGGCCTTGTTCGCCCATGCACCTCTCTGTACTTGGCCAATAGATTAGGGATCAACATCACCCCATATTACACATGTTCTCTATCTGTGGGAACATTTTCTCAAATAATAAACAATGATCATCCTTGAATAGTTTGGAGAAAGAATAAAGGAATTAAATTTGTGGGGAAGAATGAAATAATGGGGAACTATGATTATTTATGAAAGAGGAGGGGGAAATATTTTGTCAATTCTACCTCTAACTTATTACAGGTATCGACTTCACTTTGTGCTTGCTATACAAAGGTCATCAACTAGGATGCTGACCTCTTCAAATATTATCCTTTCTCCCTTGGCACACATGGTTTCCACAACCTATTCCAATTGCTTGCCCATATCCTCAAGTGTTTCTATCCTACAAGTGACCTGGGGATATAATTATTTAAGTTGGTTCTTAATTGAGCCCCACAAGGTCTCAATAGCCTCTGATTTCTTCTTAACCTTGGCTATAATATTGTCACATTCTTCCCTATTCCCCTTGTTCTTATCCTATAATTACTTGATCTTTTCTTCATGGGTGGTGACCAGAATGCTCACCACTCTGTCTCTATCGATGTAGTTGTCATATGCAGCCTCTGCTGCTATCGCAACAACCCTTACATCCACGAGGACTTTCTTGTATTGGGCCACAATGGCCACAACATTCATCTTGTCCTCTTTTTCTTTACGTGTTGATGCCTCCTCTATAGAATCTAAGGCAAGTGGTCATATTTCCATTGTCATAATGTGAGTTAATTCTTCTAGGCATTGCAGATTGATTCATATTTTTGCATGGGTGGTGTCAAGTCTAGATGCTTCAAGATAATGGCACTTGTGATCATCTCCACCTTCTTAGAGACTTCACATACCCTTTCCTTCTCTTCCTTTAATTCACGCCTTAGCTGAGTGCTAACTAGTTCCTCATGTTTTAACTCCTTAGTTCTTTTCTCCAGCTCCTCTTCCTTCTTCTCCAACTCTACCTCTAGAAACTTCACTCTGTCGTTCCTCCCGAAGATTTTGGCCTCTACTTCCACCGAAACTTTATTCAACATGTTGCAATTTTTTTCGTCTAATAGCTATTGAGCATTTACTAAGGGGTTGTCACCTTTTGACTCTGGTACCTTCATTATTTCCCCTTGGCTCACTTCAAATTCTGGTTTGTCGATGTGGGACTCAAATTCCTAAGAAAACATTTTCTTGTCCAAGGGTATGCACCTTCCTCATCAAATAATGCCATAACCAAGATTTTCTCCATTGGTATGGTGCTTTGAAATCATGTGTGCAACACCTTGTTTAGGTCATCAATATAGCCCATCTTCTAAACATGTGATGCCTCTGCACATTTTCTCCCTGTGTGCATGACCTTAGGAAAGCTTGCAGCCAAACTAGGATCCCCTCCTATGCTACCATATTACTTTTCTATGCTTCCCTCCTTTGCTTCCTTCATTACTAGGCCCACGTTACACCCCATATCTTACTTTACTAGGTCTTCAATGATCTTGGAAACTTCCTTCTCTGTGGCCTCATCTATCTATTCCTTAGTGAGGCTTGGGGTCCTTTATTCTTTGGTGACTTCCTCACTTACCCCTTGTTCTAGGTATATTCTTCTTCTCCCTTGTTATTATCCCTCTTGGCAAAGATGCATTCATTTTCTTCTTCCTCTCCTTCCTCCTCTCGATTCATGAACCTCATAGATAGGATGGTCCTCACCTCTTGGTTCATCTTCATCATCATCATCTCTCTCACCTGTATAGGCCTCCAAGATTTCTATATCCTCTAAATCATTTTCTTCGACACCTTCTACTTCTTCTTGGTAGGGGATTTTGCTTCCTTCTCCTCCTCCTCTGGTGATCTTCCCTGGGTGATGTGTTCCTCATGCTCGATGCTTCTTCCTCTGGAGTCTTTTCTTTTACCAGGGACTTATTTCTCCATGTATAAGTGTTGGGCTCAATGCTCGTCCCCAAAGCACTTACCACTTGTGTAGCCTGAACACTTAGTGATTTCTACACCTCTTCCCTTTCCCTCTTCTTTGGCCCAGATTCTTTCTACCTATGGGGTCCTCATGGATGGATACATTGTTTTACAAGTATGCACCCTTTTCAAAGTTTGGCTAGATGTGAAGGTATATCCTTGTTGCATCCCTTCTAGTGATTGGAAAAGTCACTAGTTTCATCATTTGTATCTTGTGGGAGACATATCTTTCCACATAGGCATGCTTCTTGGGGTAAACCAACTTCCCACACAATTCCCTGTGGTCCTAATCCATCTTGCTAAGGTCAAACCTTAGTCTCTTTGCCTCTTTGAATCTATTCACCCCGCTTGGAAATCTAGAGCAGTGAAGGAGAAGTGAAGCTTGCACCATGGGCTCATTGTTTCATCTATATATCTAAATCCACCAATGCGAAAGTTTTGATATACCATGAATTATGATTCTCCTTACATGAGAATGGGTAACTACTCTAGAATTTTCCATTCCACCCTAAACACATCCCTTATGCACTTGTACCATTTTTCTAAACATTCCTTGTGAGTTTATGTCATTGTCTCACAAGGATATTTTGTGAACCGCTTCGCGAGTGAGGGATCCTCTTCTAGGTGCTCCCAAATAAATATTTCTAGCCCATCAGGCACTCCAATTTCTGAGAAGACAATTTTGAGGAGGACATTACCAAATAGTATCTTCTCACCTTCTTGTGTGTTTTTGATTATTTCATCCACGATGAAAGCGGACAAGTTGTAAATGGTCCCCTCAAATATTTTTCGGCACACATTCAGCCATACCACTGGTCATTGAGCTTTGTTACCAAGTGTGCGGCCATCTTCATTATGGGGTCTGGGATCTCAACAATGTCAAATTATCGCAATCCTTTCTTATAGTCATATGCAACAATTTTTTCCTTGATGGCCTCCTTGTCGCTTAGGTCATCATCAATGTTATCCCCTTCATAGATAAGGCCTGTGAACTTGGAAATTAATTGGGGAGTTATGTGCATCTTATACCCCGTGAAATAAAAGTTGTCTTCATGAATGTGCACCATTAGCCATTGGTAGAGGTGCTCAAGTTTTTTGAAGTATGGTAGTTCATAAAGTTGCAACAACCCTACCTTCTCCAATTTAACCTTTACCTCATCGTTATAAATGGGCATGCCTTTTGGTGTTCTCTTGTTGGTTAGGCACACCAATTCCAAGGCCATCTCCTTCTCTGTTGTAGTTATGCGATGGTTATAATTTCTCACCGTCATCTTCCTTAGGTGTGATTCCCATTATTTTCCTAGTAACACCCTATTTGGGTATTGCATCTCTACGTACCATTCTTCATTTGTGCTCTCAATGACTGTTGTTTGTTTTCCCTTGCCCTTTTGTTTTTGCTTCTTTGGTGAGATGGTTGGTTTTCTAGGTGCCATCTTTTTGACTAGTTTTAGTACTTAGAACTTCTCCCTCTTGCTCTTCTTTACCCCTTTATCCAGCCCCAAGCTCAATCTTTGTGGAAAACTCCTAAATTTGTTCCCTAGTCACCAAACCCTAACTAGAAAAACCCTTCCACAAGACGGTGCTTGCTTACTTAACTTCTCCATGCCCATGTACTCCTTTCCTACTGGTTTGTAAATTTACCCTAGCTATGCACTTCAGATCTCTCAAATGCTTCCTTTGTTGCAAAGATATTGCTTTGGATGCCCTAGTTTGCAAGAGATTTCTTCCCTTCATAATCACAATGCAAATAATGAAGTGCTCAACCTTTTATTTATAGTTTTTCTCTTTTCCCAACATTAAATGCTCTCTCACATACCATCGTAATTTGAACCTAAATTCATATTTTTCCTCTAAGTCGAGTCTTAAACGCCTTATCCCATGTGCCACATCTTGCATGCAAACCCCTTTACAACCTTCTAGTGCACAAAAATCCAACCCGATCAAGACTCTTACGCATACATTCATAGCATTAAAGGACTTTTCCCTTTTTTCCCCTCACCTACCTCATGTTGTTCCTATGCTCTTCCTTTTTCCTTTTCATGGTTTCTTCAAGGATTTCTTGATACCAACTATTTATGTCCATCTTTTATCTACATTCCTATTAACCTTACGTTTCTTTAGTCTTTTAACTAGGCCATTCACCGCAACTTCTACTGCCAATGCACACTTATATTATAGGCCCATACTTCACATCACCCCACCCCACACTAAAACAGATGTGCGGTCCTCTGCGCATGCATAAAATTCAATAATGACAAGAGTCACCGCACACACGTCACAAAAAAATAAAATAGAAAGAAATGAACAACGAGAATGGGAAACACAAGAAAGGAAAATGAATTAAAGGAAATTCTATTCTAACTAGAAACACTACCTTATTTACAAACACCAAGAAGACTTATTTATAGTAGGGCTTTAACCTACTCCCATTGAAGTGTCATGTTAATCTTGTCCCATGCAATGTTTGTAATTAGCATGCACCTGAATCGAGGATGTACGAGATGATGTAAGGGCCAACCTAATGGACTTTTAGGTTCCCTGGATGGCACAAAAACTTGGAATCATATAGTGAAACCATCTTTCTAATCTCAAAATTCTTGTTCTTGATATAATGATCATGTCATGCCTTTATTTTATATTTTTCAATCTTTTGGGTCCACCCGCGAGTGACCATCTTTCATCCTACTTTGCTTTCTCATCGACTAATCCTCCTGCACATGCTATACGTAGTGAAGGTAACATGAATTCAAATAGTAGGACTACCTCCACGCCAAACACCAATTGAAACAATGTGGCCTTATTTAACCTCTTATAGGTTGTCATGTATGCCTAAAGAACGGATCATACTTTTTCATCCCAATCTTATCTAACAACATCACAAATCTTAGTTAAAGTGTGACTAAGTATTTTGTTAAGTGCCTCGGTAGTTCCATTTTCTTGAGGGTGATAGGGGGTAGTCTTGTGATGGGACACCATAAATTCTAATAATAGAATCTTGACCATTTCATTGAGAAAGTGTGTACCTCTATCACTTTCCAAAATCAATGGGCATCGATACCTACTGATTATATTTTCCCATAAAAATATAATGGTTGTAGCCACTTTACAATCCTTTCTAGGTGTTACTTCTTTCCACCATGTCAAATAATCAGTGCAAGTGATGATATACCACGAACTAGTCCTTCGCGCTGCTGGTGATATTGGCCCTACAAAGTCGATATCCCATTTTTCAAATGGTTCCACACTAGCTATTGGTCATAAGGGAAGTTCATCCCTCTTTCTAGCTTTTCCAAGGCACTGGAAATGGTCACAGGCCTTACAAAACTCAATACAATCTTGGTAAATGGCTTCCCACCAAATCCCAATGAGAATAATCTTCCATGTGGTTGTATTTCCTGCATAGTGTCCTCATATGATCCCATCATGTTCTTCTTCCATAATTACAGTGCGCTCATGTTCTAGCATGCATCGGCACAGAACCTCATCATGACCCAATTTGTATAGATCTCTGCTAATCAACATGTAAGTCGTGGCGCATATGGCCAATTTTTTCCTCTTCAAGGCCTTCATTCCTTCTGGCACCACACCTATATTAAGGAATATTGGAATGTCCTCCAAATGTAAGAGCGCGCACCGCAACCTAAACGGTTGTGTGTCGGTATAATATCCTCAATGCTCTGTGCATTCTCCCCTGAGTCAATCCTCGACAGATGATCAGGTCTAGAATTACTCTTTCCTGGCTTCACAACCATGGTGAGCTTGAATTCTTGAAATAATAGGACCCAGCGACATATGCGCCCTTGAATAACAGGATTATTAAATAAATATTTTAGTTCCATGTGGTTCGTGTAGAATATAAAGGGTGTTTCCAATAGATACTACCTAAACTTATGCAATGCGTAGATCATGGATAAATATTTGCACTCAATAGTTGTGTAATTTTTCTCTGTTGGTGTTAACTTTCTATTGGAAAAACACAAGGGATGATCAATAATACCTTAACCTGGTTGTGCTAGTATTTCTCCAATAGTTGTGCCTGAGGCATCAACATGAACATGGAAAGGCTTATCCCGAGAAGGTAATCATAGTATGGGCACAGGGAAAAGCTTATCCTTTAAAGTATTAAATCCCTTCTATTGCACCTCCCCCAAAATAAGGTACTCTTGTGTTTAAGCAAATCTTCTAAGGGTGCGGCTATCCTGACATATCCCTTGATAAAATTCTTTTAATACCTTATATGTCTAAGGAATTCGCACTTTTTGGCTTAGTAAGGCTCCCCCAACCCCAAAATGATAGAAAATTTTGCAAGATCTACTAGTAAGCTCTCCCTACATATGTTGACCCCTAAAAATGTTCCAAATGGGGTAGAAAATACACATTTCTTAATGTTGAGGTATATCCTAAACTGCCAAAGATCTCTCAAACATTAATCTTAAGTTATCATAGTGGTCCTTGACTAGCCCATACACCATCCAATCATCCATATAGAATTGAAAAAAATTATGGAGGAAGTCCTGAAAGGCTTGCACCACAATGCATGAGAACACTGCAGGCGCATTCTTCAACCCAAAGGGTATGACCGTATAGGAAAAAATTCCCCACTCAATGGAAAAAGTTGTCTCCTCTTGGTCCTCTTTTGTGATCCGAACTGGTGGTATCCACGAAAATCCATCCGTAAAGGAATAGACTTTACATCCGGCCACTCCTTCCAAAATTTCTTCAGTGAAGGGGGTTGGAAAAGGATCGATGACACAAACTGCATTCAACTCCCTATAGTCTACATAGATCCTTATCCTTCCATCCTTTTTGATACTAATGACCATTGGACTTACCCACTCTGACTCTTCAACAACTTTAATGATGCCCGATGCTATCATCTTATCTATTTCTTCCTTGACCCTCACACACAGGTTAGGATTCATTCAATATGGCCTCTTCTGAAGTAGGCACGCACCCTCCTTCACCTTGATCCTCATTTCTCCCAAGGAATGGTGAACACCTTTGATTTCATGATATCCGCGAGGGAATAAATCTTGGAACTCACGTAATAGATCAATGACCTTAGAGACCTCCTTCTTCGACCAATAATCCCCAATGATGGCCTCCTTAGGTTTCTCTTCTATACCAATGTTAAAAAAATTCTTTAATGGTTAATGGTAGGAGCACGCCCATTCATCAACACTATCTATTAATTCACACGTCCTACAAAATGGTTAACATCCAATCTTTCTACTTCCTCCCCATCAATTATATACACCATCTTCCCTTTTTATTTTTCTATGCACACATGCTAAATTTATATCTCTTATGATTCTTCTTCCTCAAAGTGCACCTCCAAGTCAAGTTCACGTAGCAACTCTTATATTCTATACTCCATCATCACACTATCCCCTAATATAAAGCACTTGACAACCTGTAACACCTTATCCACTGATGGCTTTGTACTTCGATACTCGAATGCTTGAATGAGATCAGCCATCAATTCTTTCCAATTACCAGTCTGGTGGCGTGTTTATGAATGGATATACCACACATACGCACAACCTTGTAGTGTGGAATATATCTTATGTACCCATAATGATGGTGGTAAGGATTCTACACCTCCTATCCAAGCCTTCTAAAATTCTTGGATATGGAATGAAGTAGTCTCTTTACCATGGTAGTCTTAAACAACCGTGGGCGCATTTCTTCTGGAAAAACTTACAGAGAGAACACGATTCTTACCTCGTGCCACTCTAGGAGGATTTCTTGATGTGTATCCCATAAAGGTGTTACAGTCTCAAGTAGGTTGTAACTAAGCATCCCTCTTCTTTCATCCTCATTTTTCATTGAGAATTTATGTCCTATAAGAAAACTTCTGGTATGCCCCTCTAGAGTAACTTGGTAACTTCTTTATTCCTAGACACTTGAGTGAGTGCACCTTGGTCACTTTTGTTATAGACCCCCTCAGCTTGTCACCTAATTAACTCATAGGTCATGTGCACCCAATTGTCACATGCCATGCTTGTGGTATCACTCACAGACTGGGCATCCTCAAATTGGATAACTCCTTCTATAGGGTGAATTATCTCTGGTCTCTAATGGAGCACACATAAATTATATCAAGGACCTCTTCTCCCAAAGGTTTAGTGTAAGGTGTTGACTTCCCATCCGTCAAAGGGATGATGAACCATTCTTCCTTGTTTTCAAAACTAATATATCCTTTGTTGAACCTCAAGTCATCGTTGTTCTTATAGCACCATGGGCACCCAAGAAATGTTGGAAAATTTTCTACCTTGACAAGCACCAAGACTTCAAAGTCTCTAGTAAACTTGGCCCCTGAATGGTAATCAATGCATCCTTTAATACTCTAATGGGCATTGCCTTAGTTTTGTTTTCCATATACAACACATTCAAAGATGGTTGTAATGCGGGCCTTCCCATTTGATGTCAAGAATACAGTGTAATAACATTAACTTTCACTCCCATGTTAAGTAATATGTTTCTTAGAAGCCAACCATCCACAACTATGTTCAGTGTGATTTCTTTGTCATAATCAAGGCTATGGGAGGGATTTTCACATGTAACATCTACCTTTTGCACTCCGCTTTCGTGTGTGGCATATTTTCTTGTAGCCATTCTCCTAGAAAGGGAATAATACTCTCTTTTCTAAACATTTTGCATACTTCTTTGACCTCATCCAGTCCTTCTCATGAGCCTCAACATTCCTTCTTTGCTCTTGTTGCCTAGGCTGCTCCTTTAGACACCGTATTTCTCCTATCAAATCTGAATGACATCTATAATCTCTTAATACACCTCCTTCCTATGAGAATGGTATGGGTATTTCCTAGGTATCATTTCTTCCCTTGAAACTAGGGTCCTTTTCCTTGGTATTTCCTTGGCGTGTGTTGCTTCTTCTCGTGTTGTAACCAAAATAGGCTCCAATCCTGACTCATGCATCACTTGTGGCATCCACTATGTGTCACCTTCTTTACGATCACCATCACGATGCCATTTTATTTCCATTATTGTTGGATCATGTGCCCAAACAACTCAGTGGAACTCATCATACTTGTGCTTCTTTCCGCACTCCACGAGCACTACAATAGCTCTAGGCGTCGCTCTTGTAATGTTCTATAGATCTGAAATTGAAACAAGTTCCTAGTGGGAACTCACTTCTTCCTCCTCCATAGTCACTACAACCACAGAATCCTCTATGAGAACCTCTCCCATGTGCCCTTCCATCCACACATCTTTCATAATAGCAATCATCTTCCTCCTTGGATCCACCGGCAAGGCTAGTCTGGCACACACCATGATCAATGGCCTCATAAATCGGTCAATAAGACTACAATTCTTAGTATCATGGGTTGTAGAGGTGTAGATATTATGGGCTGCAACACATTCTTCCAATACACATTCTTCCAAATTATGGTCTACAACAAGGGGAATCTACTCGCATCATGGTCCCCATGACAAATTTCATAATCTGCCATTATGGTGCGTACTTCTTTCCGAGGGAAACTATTGTTGGCATGCCCCTCTACTTCACAATTTACGGACCACGACCAATATGATTATCATGTGTAGATTTTACAGACATCTTCTCCAACTGTTTGGCCATGACAGTTATTTTATCTTCCAAAAATAGACTAACACTAGTATCAACACGCTTCCAACATCTTCAAGATGTAGAGTATCTTCCTACGCCTCACGTAGGTTTGTGAAAGTCTTATGTGATAATGCCCTTCTAAATGGTGTTATCAACCCTCTAATAAACCATTGACCATTTTTTGAAGGGTGGATGTCATATGACATTTTTGACATGATATTTTTAAACCATGCATCATACTCCCACACACTCTCATCCATTCCTGTTGAATCTCTTTTAGAGCGTTGATGCTCTTCTGCTCAAAATCGGGATGTGGAATTATTTTAAGAAAGAATTTTTCAACGTGGTGTAATATACCACCATCTCGATGAGGGTCATAATTCCTATACCAACTATGTGTGCGCCCTTACTGCAATGTTGTTGTAAATTGACTAGCCTTTTGTTCCGGGGTTATGATCCCTTCGCATGCCATAGCAGCTCATACTTGTGCACATGCTCGCACCATCCTCTATACCCTGTAATCTAGAAAGTACAAAGACATTTCAAAGATTACCTAAGGAGGTGGCTGATTCCCCTATCCTCCCGACCCAATTTTTGGTTTCCTTCGGTGTTCCCTCCACTAGATCCACCATATCCAATAGGCCTATGCCTCCCGATCCATGAGTTCCACTTCTAGATCCTTATGTGGCTAGTAATGGGCTTGAAGTGGTTGCACCTAGTGTCCCTAACATCCCACTAAACTGTGTGCCAATGGTCTATGAGATTGTTCCACTTTGCGGATATGTGTCCCACGCCACTCCCGATGCTTTGTCCTAACCTTGTGTATTTTCTCCTTGCCTAAAGCTTCCTCCGAACACTAGAATTGTATGTGCAGCCATATAAGTCCCAAACAAGAAATTATATCTCCCAGGCACATATCGATCACTTCCATCTATAAAAATTGGGTTGAAAATACTTCTCCCTTGATCTAGAAAACCAAGCGCCAAGGTCCGATCACTAGGTGGGTTCAGATGTGCACCAACAACTCTTCTTTCTCCACCCAACAAACTCTCATCAGAAGCCGACGAGGTATCTCTCCTAAATTTTCCAAGATGGGGTAGCATAGACTTATGAGGTTACATTTCCTCTGCGTGAACCTCAATTCCTTCCCGCAGTTGTCTACCTCCATAGATCCATCACACTTGCAACCTCACATTGTCTAGCAATCTCCCTTTCACGCGCTTCACTATACTTGAGTCACCTCTCCTCCCTTTCTTTCTAAGTCGTAATGTCTTCCATCTTCCTCCACCCTAGCTTCCTCTCCCAATGCTTAGAAGGGTTTAGCCAGCCATTGGAAATGCCTCTAAACTCAAAGTAACGATCAAGATATTCATCACCAAAGGAATAACACATAGAAATGATCCTCTGGGATCCCACAAACTTGAACTCAGCAAATTCCAGACAAGAGTACGTAGAAATGGCATATTCCAAAGTGTAGCTAGCTAGCACTCCCTTCCACCAATGATCCTAACACGATTCCATGTCAAATCTACATCTTGTAGCCTCTGGTAATCATCTTGGGTCCATATGCGTGCTCTATAGTACCACCTTGATCTAGATGCATATGCTGAGAGCCATTCGTATAACTCTACTAGAAAGAACTAGAAATTTTCATACAACTCATGGTAGAGGTTCTCTTCTACCCATCTACGTACATCAAACTCAGGTCTAGTGTTGAATCTCTAAGAAAATTCATCCTTCGTGCTCTTGAACCATGTTTCAACATTTTCCAAGGTTAAATTCTCTGTCATCACACAACACAGATACAAAGATGTATACTATTTCTTATAACAAATTCAAAAAGAGGTCCCAAAAATGGAACCAATATGTAGTCAATTTTAATACCCCTTAACAAATAATGACAATCACATGCGCACTGGCCTATCACCCAATGAGCGTTGAGCACTCACTGAGGCACGCTGGCACCGAGCCCCTATTTTATGTGATTTGTGCAAGAATATAACATATTTTTTTCAATAGAAAGAATAAAGAAACTCCTTATTCAACTAAGAACTTCAAGTAAAATGCTACACTAATATATTCATTCAGAGAAGAAGCATATTGACAAAATATAGATCTAAACCATGAGGGAAAGAGGATGCATAATGATTATACTCATTCATATGAAACACACTAAACATAAAAAAAAAAGATATGTATGATCTGCAAACCACATATATTCATAATTGAACATGTCCAATAATCACATTACATCTATCAGGGTCATTCAGACCAAAATGATTGTGCATATTAGAACCACGTAGCAAGACTGGACTTACGTCCCTTACAATACAAAAGAAAAACATGTACCCATCCCTTGATACATCATTCTTCCTACATATATCCTATCCCAACCCACAAAGTTCTCCATGTATTTCTACAGAGCTTTACCTCTCATCTGCTCTCTCTAATCTCTCTTGATCTCCCCCCTTTTTCCTTTACCAGGCGCTTGTATTTATAGCCTTTCTCAATTTCTTCAATCCTTCGCGAAGTTGTAGATCCATTACCAAGTGTCCAAGGTGGTTCTCCAAGGGAGAATGCTTCTTCAGGATCGAGATCTTCACTCTTTGAAATGATTTCCTTCTAGAATCTTCCATTGTAAGGTATATTCCTTCCTAGGCCACCCTGTTGCTAGGTTCGCACCTTATCCACTCCACATGCGCATTCGGGTCACATGATTTTCTCACGTTCTTTCTATTACACCAAATATGGCTAAGTCCCAAAACTTTACTCGCCTTACACACGCACCACTTGTTCTACTAAACCCTCCTAGAACCATGTCTTGCACACTTTCTCCTTGCGTGCCCTTCTACAAATAGTCCTTGCGCGCCCACGTGCCTCTCTGTACTTGGCCAATAAATTAGGGGCCCAACACAAAGTAACCATGCCACATTATTAATTGAATTTTCTTGTCAATAAACCATAATATCTAGGACTAAAACAAGCTATAATAGGCATAATATTTCTTTTCATAATAACCAAGGAATTATTATTCCATAACATTCCTTTTAGTTAATTATAAACCAATTTTGATCCTTTCTAACACCTCATACAAGCTCTAAAAAAGTAGTTTCTACCTCCCTTGGCTTTAAGAACACTATACCTAGCTTCCAAGCACAATTTTAGGCAACTTACCTTGATTCCTTAGCTAGAAACTCTCTTGACCTCTTTTGCTAGGTCTCAAACAACTTTTTCATTTCCTTTCATTCATATTGGGTAGAGATAAAGAATTCATAAGTCAAAAACTCAAACTGAGAGAAATCACTTACTTCACACAAAGGATGGCCTAGAATCACTTTGGAGAAACTAGGTTTTCCACAAACACATCTCCCCTATTATTAGAAGCAAAAGTACAACTTCTTACTAGATATTCCCCTATTTTAGAGCATTATATCATAGACTCGGTCTTCTCATGGAGGATAAGAACCAACCATTGGGCCTAAAATTGATCATTTCAACTCAAAAACACACTCCACCATAAATATTCATCATGAAAAATTTCAAAAATACCAAGAGACCATCATTAGACTCTAAAACACTGTCACTATGCAAATCATGAGCACATATAGGCCTATAGGTAGCTATTTGAGCAAGAAACAAGGGTCCTTAGCCTAGTCAAGAAATCAAGACCTATTTCTTCCTCCACCTCATGTAAACCAACAATTTTGATGAATGCACATACCTTTCCAAAAGTGAATAAGCTCTTGAACATAGGACACACCACTTGAAAAAGAGTAACTCTACCTCCTTTGATCATTCATAGACTTATAGGTGTTCTTCTTCTCTTAAGAAGAAACATTAGACTCCATAAGCACATGTCAATAGAGATCAAATTCAAATTCTATCCAACCAATTTGAGATATATCAAGGACAATCCAGAGCTATTAACATCATAGAGAATTATGGTACATCATCATATATACCGATAAATCTTCACTTTTGCCACTGAACCGTAGAATCTACTTTTGGGCATAAAGCATGATGAAATATAAAAATTCTTCATCACAACAATACCTAAGCATAAGGGTAATTTATTATAATATTTGAGCATTCCTTATACTAATAAATCATCTTGAATACCTTGACTAGTCTTGAGGAATCCAAGAGATAGGGTTTTAGTTATCAAACCCTCTTCACTATGTATTGCAGCCAAAATCCTCAATTTTTTCATACATAATTGAGAAAATACACTTACTTGAGGCTCAAAACTTTCGCATCCTCTAGTCCCATATGTATAGATGATAAATACAAAATTTTGAACCAAAATTTCATCATTAGAGACTTCAAACTTGATTTTTCATGTATACTGCTCATGGGCAACCATGCAATCCCAAGAAGAGGTAGTGAGGTACCATTTTTGATTGAATTATTCTCATGAAACTTCCAAGATGGAAAAAACATATTATAATGGCATATTTAAAAATTATTATCACTTCTCATGCACGTAGCT
Source organism: Taxus wallichiana var. yunnanensis (assembly GCA_018340775.1). Classification (NCBI taxonomy): domain Eukaryota; kingdom Viridiplantae; phylum Streptophyta; class Pinopsida; order Cupressales; family Taxaceae; genus Taxus; species Taxus wallichiana. Next base: position 70,512,359 of record CM031234.1, on the reverse strand, counting down.
CTTCATAATTGCTCATAAAATAGTGTTATTTTGACCATATAAAGGTCACAATCCATCTTCTTGAGAGTAGAATGATAAATTTGGCACTTTATCACCTTAGAAAACCTTTAATAACAATTATAGGTCTAGAAAAAACTCTTAAAACTCAATACACATACTCAATACACTTAAGAACAAAACACAGACTAGACACACAAGTTGACATGAATGACACCTTTGAGAAATTGAGTACATAGAGACTCATAATGCCCAATTTCAACTTCACATACCTACTCAACACATCACACACGTGAATGAATCCTTGAATACATGATGGAAACCTCATGGAATCTTAATGACATAGTATAGAGTACAAAACTTGTCAAAAAGACAACATAAGTAACATACATACATATTTGAGGCAATATTGAGATACATAAAAATCTTTAACGTACATCAAGATCTCGAGACAAAAATCACACCAAATGACATGAAAAAGAGGCATTTGATCCTACAGAAGCAGCTCTAACCAAAAAAATACCAAGAACACCACCATACAAACCAAAATATTTCAAAATCAAGCATCTTATTACATCACCACAGAGAACATGAATACTAACATACAAGACCAACTTAAATGATCCAAGATGCATACTAAAGGACTCAAGAACCATGTACCATAGACTCACATGAAGAGATTTCAGACCTCAAAACGTTTTTTCTTTGTTAGGAGTTGATGAAACATTTCTTTCTCCCTAAAAACATACCATAGACCATTTAAGGTCTATTAGGAGCTGAGATTACTCCCAGCAAGCTCCTTAGATACTCAAATGTAGGATTTGGAAGTGGTTTAGTGAGAATGTCAGCCACTTCTTCCTTTGTAGATACATGCTCCAATTTTATACATCCTTTTCTCACAAGATCTCTTAAGTAATGATACTTGATAGGAATGTGTTTTGTCTTGGAATGTAGAACTAGATTCTTTGAGACACTAATTTCACTAGTGCTATCACACAATATAGATGTAGGTCCATCACTCTTTACCTTATAATCCTCCAAATTTTGTCTCATCCATACAACTTGTGAACAATAGTGAGTAGAAACAACATATTCAGCTTCACATGTTGAGAGTGCCACAAGATATTGCTTCTTACTTGACCATGAGACAAGGCATTTTCCAACAAAATATGCTCCACCACTGGTACTCTTCCTATCATCCATGATTCCTACCCAATCAAAGATCGAATAATCCCTCAATTCAAATTTTTCACTTTTAGGATACCATAAACCATACTCAATAGTACCCTTAAGATATCTAAGGATTATTTTCACTACTTGTAGATGTGATTCTCTAGGATCCTCTTGAAACCTTCCAACCAAACTAACTACTTGAACAATATCAGGTCTAGAGGTTGTAGCATATAGTAGGCTACCAATCATGGATCTATATTCAATTTGATTTACCTTAGGAGTGTCATCTTCCTTACAAAGTTTTCATCTTATAACCATAGGTGTGCCAATATGCCTACATTCATCCATTTGAAACTTCTTAAGAATTTATTTGAAATATTTGGATTGAGAAATGAATATACTTTTATCATGTTGACTTACTTTAAGTCTAAGAAAGAAGGAAAGTTCTCCTAACATGGACATTTCAAACTCTTTCTTCATAGCTTCAAAAAAATTGTGAACCATATGATCACTACCTCCACCAAAGATGATGTCATCCACATATACTACAACTATCAATAAATGATATCCTTCACTTTTGATATACAAGTTACTATCAGCTAAACCTCTCTTGAAACCTTGTTCAATCAATTAACTATAAAGTATTTCATACCAAGCTCTAGGGGATTTCGTAGACCATAAAGAGCCTTGTTTAACTTTCACACATAATCAGATTTATCATTCAATGAAAAACCATCGGATATTCCATATATAATTCTTTATTTAGAAAACCATTCAAGAATGAATATTTAACATCCATTTGATAAACTTTAAATCCTTTAAAACCAGCATACAACAAGAATAATTTGATTTCTTCCATCCTAGCTACAGGTGAAAAATTATCATCAAAGTACACCCCTTCACTTGAGCATAACCCTTGCAAACTAATATTGTTTTAATCCTTATTACTTATCCACTTTCATTTAGTTTGTTTCTAAAACCCATTTGGATCCAATTACATTATTATCTTTTGGTCTAGGCACAAGTTTCCAAATTTTGTTTTTTAAAATCTGAGCTAACTCCTCATTCATATCCTTAACCAAATGATCATATTTACTATCTTATACTAAATTATTATGTTAAATTTTTTAAATAAGAGCAAGGTTCTCTTGATTTGGAATACTTTCCAATTTCCTTCTTGTGGTGAATCCAGAGTCTTTCTTGCCCAAAATTTGAGATTCAGGATGATCTCTTCTAACTTGTCTAGAAGGAGTCTTTGTGTCTTATCTTTCTTCCTTGTCATCCTATTATTGATTCTCTTAAAAACTTCATCATCCTCTTCCTAATAAATATCCTCAAAAACTATTTCATTATCTCTATAAAAATATCTCATAGTGGATGATTCATCAAAATTAACACTAACACTTTCAACAATAGATTTCAACCTCTTGTTATAACATAAATAAGTTGTGTTTCTTGAGGAATAGCCCAAAAATATACCTTCATCAGATCTGGAATAAAACTTACCAAGATTTTTGTCATTCATCTTGATGAAGCATTTACACCCAAACACTCTAAAATGTTCCACATTGGCTAGGTCTTCCTTTCCATAGGTCATAAGGAGTCTTATCACTATTTACTCTTATTTAACACATGTTAAAGATAAAAACAATAGTACATATTGCTTATTTCCAATAACCATAAGGTAATTTAGACTCATTAAGCATGGTCCTTTCCATCTCTTGAAAAATACTATTCTTTCTTTCAACAACTCCATTTTGTTGGGGAGTTCTAGAAGCTAAAAATTGTCTTCTAATGTCATGCTCACTACAAAACTCATCAAATGCATTAGACAAAAATTATCCTCCATTATAAAATATTATACACTTTATCTTTCCATTCTTTTCATTTTCAATGAGATATTTGAAGGATATAAAAACATCTAAAGCATCATATTTGTTTCTCAAACATGCCACCCAAGTGTATCTAGTGAAATAATCAATAAGAAGCATGAAATAATAATCACCTAAAGTACTTTCAGTCCTCATAGGCCCACATAGATTAGTATGATAAAATTAAGTGAACTTTTAGTATACTCATATTCATTAGTCTTGAATCTCCTTCTAGTTTTCTTTCCATGCATACATGCCTTACACAAAGTATCTTTTGGTTTCTTGAGTTTAGGCATGTTTCTCACACAATTGTTAGAACTGATTTTAACAAGATTATAAAATTTCACATGGCCTAACCTCCTATGCCATAACCAATAATCATCCATCTTACTCATAAGACATATTTCATTATTAATTTCTTTAAGAACAAACATGTTACCATCAGTACTTTTTCCTTTTGCAACTAGTCTACCAGATTCTTCTTTCCTTCTCTTACAACCTTTTCTTGACCATATGACTTACACTAAGTATATTATGTTTCAAACATTCTACATATAGAACATATTTGGTGATGTTATTTCCATTTTCGAAACTCAAAGTGCCTCTACCTAGAATTTTTATGGCAGAATTGTATCCAAATCTCATTGATCCTACAACATGCTTTTGAAGAGACATAAATTTACTCTTATCTCATATCATACGAGTTGAAAAACTATCAGTAAATGTACCAGATTAGATTTTCATCATAAATATGAAAGGCAATTTGTGCAAGATTACATACTTCATTATGTTGCAAAGAGGATGAAAAAGTCCCATAGATGTCATACCAAATATCAAGACCTAAAGGATTAAAATAAGATATCATATTAATTAATGGAAACATATCACCTTGATACTTGGAACACTCCATAGTTGTGTTTCGAAGATCTCCTCGAAGCTTTCAAGTTCCTCTAGAAATTCCTTCTCTAATACCAATTATTAGAAGAACAATATATTAAGAGGGGGAGGCGGGTGTGAATCAGTCCTTATAAAAATTAAAATTATATTTCAGATATGAAACTAAAAATACCATAAGAATACAATCACAATAACCACTTATTCAACTCTTAATGTGTGCACACCATAAACCATCAATAAAGCATGTAACCATGAAAGAAAAGAAACACCATAAGAACAAAAGATATAAGTGGGAAAACCTCAAGGGGAAGAAAACCAAATGGAAAATGATATTATATTGATATTTTTCTGAATTTATTGAGGCACCAACCCCACAAGGAGCACCAACTCCTATTTTAGTAGAGCACCAACCCTACAAGGAGCACCAACCCCTAATTTTGTGAAGTACCAACTCCATAAGGAGGCTACAACCCCCAAGATGATAAATCACCCACTAAAACACCTTATTATGTTTATATATATTTTTTTCCACAACTGATGGAGATCCAATATTCATCTCGCACTTCTTCACTCAAACCCTAGGTGATCACACTTCACAAAACAAACTCTTCAAACCCTCTAAAAATCATCAAACTCTTTCTCTCATGTCCTCTGATTTTTCTTAACCTACAACACAATTTTTTCATCTTCAAATCATTCTCAAACACCTATAATCACACTTCACCTAGGTCACTCCACATGCACACACTCAACTAGTTCCAAAAAGCACCAAAAACATGCTTTTATATGATTCTCCACATTTCAAACTTAGGCACAACATTTTTAATACTTTTGTTTCAACCCATACATCAAGGAAAAATTTAAATTTTAAATACAAAATAAAAAAGTGATCCAATTAGGTCTTTCTATCTTAAACCATCATTTCATATGCCAAAAATGGATCAAAACCCCATGGGCATAATATTAAAATTTCCCTAACATTATTACCATACTTTTTCATGACCCAAAACCCTTTAAATATTAGTAAAATATCATAAAAACTCATACATAATCTCAATTAACATCAACCAATCAATTTTTTTCATTTACTTGGCCCAGCCTCCTTTATAAATATCAAAACTATTGTTTCATGCACCCTTCAAAGACCCTATAAACTTCATATGATCACCAAATAAATTACACTTAAAAAAAAATTCCATGTTACCTCTCAAAATAAATATACTAACCTATATAAAACTCATAATAAATTTACAATTCATGAAACATCCTTCACTTCAAACCACAACAACATTTTCCTTCACTGATCAACTCGCTAAAAACATTGTTTTCAAATGTTTTCTCTTAAAATAATTTATACATGAAATAAAGACCTAAAAATAGATTAATTATATGAAAAATTCAGCCCTATTCACATTACATGTGATAGGAAATATCACCCAATATATCTCATTCTTCAATCAACATAAAACTTACACCAAAACATATGTTGTCTTAATTGCCAAAAATATTATTGCTCAAAGAATGACCTGAAAACCCTTAAAACTACTTAATAATGAGGAAATAAAAATATAAATGGAAATATATTTGACTATAATTTCCAACACAACTTGAATCATCTCAAAACTCCACCTATATCTCAAGTTATGCTCATTTTACTGGACCCTACTATTTGAGACCCCAAAATCGCCTTTTTTACCTGGTCAACTTGTTTAGACCTCAAAACACCATGAAACTGAAATAATTTGACTTTAAAACTTCATGGAAATTAAATAAAACTCCCTTAAATCATGCACCATCAATTTTTCATGACTCCTTTATACCATCTTGTCCTAAAACCTTCTTCTTCAGAAACTTCTATTTTTGGATGGTGCCCACTCATCACCATGACCTAAACCATACATTTATGTTAATATAATGTATTCCTATACAACATAAAATCATAAATTTTTCACTACAAATCAAAATTGGGTCAAGATACTTCACTTCGCAAACTACTCCTTTAAGACCACTTTACCTTCTTAACATTCGTTCATAAAAACCTGATGATCAAATAACCTCATTATTTTTTTGAAACCTTCTAAAATAACCTTAGAATAATTATTGAAATAAAAATTTCTTATGCAAATAAAAATATTCACAACGAGCATCTAAAGTTGCACTTCGAGCTAGAAATACACTTGATTTTCACCCTGTCTCACAAAATACGTCATATTTAGAATAATACACATCATGGGAGCCTAAAATTTTTCTAAGAGCATCATGAATCATCTTGATAAAATATATAATCACCATAATTTCAATTCCATATACCAAACACTCCAGCCACCGAGACTTACATATGCCTACATGTTAAATCCTCACTATAGTAGCTAGGCTCAAATGAAAGAATGCAATAAATGATCATAAAACCTATGTAAATGACCCAAACATACCTCATATATAATGATAAACCTTAATACATACCTAAATTAGCTCATATATCTCCAAGCCACTTTGTCACACCTCCAAGTTATTATATCTGCTCCTAATGAGAACCTATAACAATGTTAACAACTTGTACTTACATTATGCCACTATTGTGAGTGCTCAAGAACCTTAAAATAATGTTATCCAACATATCAAAATGCTTCCCAAGAATCCAATAAGCTCATACTATCATGTCAGCATCTCCGAAGTACTCCGAATATGTTTGCAAGAGTAATCAATCCTCATTGAATCTCACCGCATTAGCTCAAATAGATCTGAAAAACTATGTAAACATCATATACATCATCAAAAATCATAATGAAACATTAAATTTATCATTAATGTGGTTTTTCATTAATGAAAAGATCTATAAGGACCCCCGCCAAAATGTGACCTTGGGCCATGTAAAAGCTTACCAAAATTTCCTTAGCATATAATATCAAAAATGCATCAAAACCCATGAGTTTGAAGTTGGTGACCTGGTTCCTAAAGAGAACCAACATAACACTAATTCGATCATGAAAAGAAAGGCAAGTTTGAACCAAATTGGCTCGGACCTTACGTCATCATAAAGAAAGTTTGACTTTGGTGCTTATAAGGTAGTTACCCGGATGGGTATGAGTTAGATAACCCCATGAATATCATGCATTTTAAATGCTTATATGATTAAGTTACCACTATCAAACATACAATTATTAAAAAAATTGTAAAATTTTCAAAAATCAAAAATTGTAAAATTATCAAAAAATCAAAAATATCTCAAAAAATAAAAACTCCAAAAATGTAAAATTATCAAAAATAATAAAATCATAAAATTTTCAAAAAAAAATAAAATTTGTAAAGTTTTCAAAAATAAAAAGTCCTAATTTTTTTAAAAATTAAAAAAATCGTAAAGTTTTCAAAAAATCATAATATTATAAAAATTTAAAAATCACAAAAACTTAAACAATTGTCAAAATTCCCATCAACGGTCAAACCTCATCCACTTGGTCAAACTATTTACAAATCCACCCCATCACCTTACAAATCCACCCCATCACCACAATCCAGTAAATCTACCTCAACCTCATTCACTCACTTTTTATTTTCTTCTACATGTGTGAATGTGAATGTTTACTTTATATCTTGCATCTTTTATTTTTCAGCCGATGATGAGGCCCCTTTTGTTTCTTTTTATTTTACATGGTCCAATGATATATGGAAAATATATTTTGTATTAATATGGACCAAGTATTTGGGAGGAATTCGCACTCACTTTCAAAGGAAGGTCATCTCCACGAAGCTGAAGGATCTCAATAAAGCCTTTGTGCAAGCATACTATATATATGATGAAAGGAAGTAAGGAAAAGGAAAGTTGAAGCCGAATTAGTCAACAAATCAAGAAAAGAAAGAGTAACAACAAAAAATTAACAAAGGTAAATGGAAGGGGAAAGGTAAAAAAACTACCACTACTTTGAATACTTGTAAAGATCCCAAGAATTTTTGTAAGAATTGTGATATCAATGGTCATATTGATGCTACATGTTGGAAGTTACATCCAAAGAACCAAACCAAGGATTCAAATAAATCCATGATAACTGTAAAGACAAATGGGGAGGTGGAAATAGAGGATGATTCTGATGTAGATGAGAGGCTTGGATGCATGGCCACCAACATGGACAACCAAGAGGAGGAAGAAGAGATGAGTAAGTTATTCTAGATCAAAATCCAAATCAAGAGAACTAAGGTAAATGCTTTGGTTGATACTAGTTCTCAATCTAATTTGATTTCTGATGTGGTTGTCAAGATATTGGTCTTGAAACTTACAAGCATCCACATCCATATCCTTTGGGATGGGTGAAGAAGGGTGTAGAGATTCAGGTACCAAGATATGTAGGTTCAAGTTTGGGATAAAATCTCAGTATACAGATGTATTGGAATTTGATGTAATCCCACTTGATGCATTTGATGTTGTTTTCGGGAGTCCTTACTTGTATATCAGGGATGCCATATTCATGAGAAGGGAGAACCAATATATATATGGGTCAAGGATAGAATCAATTACAACATCCGAGCGCACCAATGTAAGATAAAAAAATATTATGGTAAGTGATAACCAAGAAAAGAGACTTATTTAGGAAAATCATAATCATTTTTTTACTTTTATTAAAGGATAAACAAGATGGGGTAGAAATTTTAGATATTTCTAACCAAGGGATGAAGGATTTGGATAGTATTATTTAGTCTTTTCAAGAAGTATTTTAGACTCCCAGTGGGTTACCACCAAAATGGGAGGTAGAACATGAGATTCAGTTGTTGCCAAAGTCCTTTCTACCAAACATTGGGTTGTATAGGAAATCCTTACTAGAGAGTACATAAGTGAAGAAACAAATATAAGAGCTACTAGACCAAGGGGTGATACGCCCAAACAACTCACCATGTTTTTTCTTATTGTGATGGTGCTGATGAAGAATGGTTATTGAGAATGTGCATTGAATATTGTGCCTTGAACAAGATAACCATAAAGAATAGATATCCGCTCCCACGCATAGATGATATCTTGGACTAGCTTCATCATGTAAAGTTCTTAATGAAGTTGGATCTCAAGTCAGGTTATCACCAAGTCAAAATGAAGGAGGGGGTATATGAAAGACTTCCTTCAAGACAAAATAAGTTTTGTATGAATGGTTAGTAGTTCCTTTCGGTTTATGTAACGCACCCGCTACATTTATGAGACTGATGAATGATGTATTGTGGTAATTCATATATTCATGTGTCATTGTATATCTAGATGATATTCTTATTTTTAGTGCCACATGGGAGGAACACATAACAAATTTGTAGAAAGTATTACAAGTTCTCAAGGAGAAACAACTGCTATGCAATATGAAGAAATGTGAATTTGATAAAAATTTGCTTGTCTATCTTGGGAATGTGGTTGGAGGATGAGAGCTATGAGTGGATCTAAAGAAGGTGGAATCCATCACTAACTATCCAACACCAATAAGAGCCACAAATACTATAAGTTTTTTGGGATAAGTTCAATACCCGAGGAAGTTCATTCCAGGATTCTCTCATTATCGCATCACCTCTACACACATCGTCTCAGTAAAAGTAAGGGTTTTGACGGGGTAAGGAACAAGATAAGGCTTTTGAGTTTTTTTAAATACAATATTAGTCATGCTCCGATACTCGCTCTTCCTAATTTACAGCTACCCTTTGAAGTAGAGATAAAATCCAGTGATTATACCATGGTAGAAGTGTTACCACAAGGAGGTAATCTAATATGTTATCATTCAGAAAATTTCACTTTAGCAATTACAGGATATTATGATTATGATAAAGAGATGTGTGCACTAGTTCAGGAAATAAACAAATGGAAAAATTATTTGTTGAGTATAGAAATTATTGAGCACACTAACCACAAACCTCTCTAGTATTTGTAAGCACGATCAAAATTGCAGTAGGCGAAGCACTACAAGTGGATGGGATTCCTTCAACAGCCTCCAACCGGTGATAAAATACAAGAAAGGTAATGCAAAATTGGTGGTAGAAATGTTGTCTAGGCCACCACATAAGATAAAATATATTTTTTGGCCACTATCTCTCAAATTTATCCCTTCACGAAGGAAGCTTACGAGGAGGAATATGCTTATGAAAAAGACTTTGGGGTGACATATCAGCAGTTGTAGTCTCAAGGGGCTAAAAGGATGGGTATTGAATATTGTTATCTCAAAGATGGGCTACTCTACCGATGGGGGAAGCTTTGTGTTCCAAAGGAATAAATATTTTTTTATGAGGGAAGCACATACCTTAAAAGTAGTGGGACATTTTAGTGTTGGAAAGACCATATAACACTTACAAAGGTACATGTATTGGCCCAATATGCAAGAAGAAGTATCTAAATTCATAAGAGGATGTAAACTTTGTTGTACAAGAAAGCCTAAAATTAGGAAGGAAGGTTTGTATATGCCTTTACCGGTCCCTACTCATCCTTGGGAAGATATTTCTATGGATTTTGTAGGAGGACTACCTATGTCTAAACATGGCCATGATTATCTATATGTTGTTGTTGATAGATTCAGTAAGATGTGTGTTCTTATGGCATGTAAAAAGATAATAAAATCATATGAGGCAATTGAACTTTTCTTTGCTAATGTATGGGTGCATTTTGGCTTGCCAAAGTTTATTGTTTCGACATAAATTCATATTTCTTGGGAATTTTTGGACTACCTTGTGGGAAAAGATAGAAACCAAGCTAAAAAGGAGCATGGTCTTCCATCCACCGATAGATGGGGAAAAAAATGTGGTGAACATGACTTTGGTACAACTGATTAGAGGATATAATATAAAATATCCATGGACTTGGGATGAGTCCTTAGCCTACATTAAACATTCCTACAACCGGGAAGTACACACATCCACTATGAAGTCACCATTTGAATAATGCTTGGGATATATACCTACAAATCCACCGGACATAGAAATTGGGTAGCATAAAGAAGGTGAGATATGCGATTCGTGAGGTGACTAGCGTAGTAAAATTCATTGAGAGGATCTCAAAAATCCATCTCAAGGTGAGAAAATAGTTGGAAAGATCTCAAGCCAAGTATAAGGATAGAAATGATCAGCATATGAGAGAACAAAACTTCATGTTGGAGAAAATTTTGGATTTACTTGAGAAAAGAGATATTACAAGGCCAAGAAAGGAAACTCAAGCCACTACGGTATGGACCCTTCACCATATTAGAGAAGGTTGGAGAAAAATCCCTTCAAGATTGATTTTCCACCATTCATGTAGATGTACTCAGTAGTAAATTGTGAGAACTTGCACCTATATGAGCCATCCATGCTTGATGAAGATGAAGGATGTTAGTTGTTACCTTCCATAGAATATTGTGTCTTGGATTCACGAGGTGAGTTGGAGGAGGACATAGTGCTACAACAAAGATCATAGAGACAATTAGAGGTCCACAAGAGTCTTGGAAGGTTAGACATAAAGGGAAGACACCAAACCAAGTTTGGTGGTACTCAAAGGAGAAAGTGAGGGAAAATTTTCCTCATCTACTCCCCCACTAAGATTTTGTGGCAGAAAAATCTTCTTGAGTAGGGGAGGTGTGATCCATAGGGATCTAAGAAGAATCCACTTCACTAAAACAACCAAGACTGTAAGGAACAATTATAAAAATGTAGAGCATGATGTAAAGTTACAGAACTAACCCTCTATGCAGAGAGGTGGTTTCATAACCACCCCCTTCACAAGTTAATATTTACGTAACTTCTGGTCTACGTAAAACCAGCGGCCCTATCACTTATGGATGAAAAATAAAAGAACTCCACGAATAATCACAAATTTGAAACGTTCAGACTATTTCTCTTCCTCTGTGCGACCTTTCTCATTCTCTAGTACATGAGAGGACATGAGAACAACTATAAATACAAGGGGGTCAAGTGGAATGGATCATCAATTCATGAGAGAAGTAAGCAAGAAGAATTTAGTGCTAGAGTTGAATTATAGGAGCAAGGAGTGTGAGAATAGAGAAAGAAAGTATAGAGGGGAAGTGTTTACATTGTTTACTTTCCTTCATCTTATTGTAATCTGTATCTTTTGAATTGGCCAATACATACAAGTGGGAAGAAAGAGAAATTTCCCTTCCCAACTAGTTTTCCCTCAAACTGGGGGTTTCTAGGATAAAAATATGGTTGTCTTGTTGGTTTAATTTATTTCCCTTCACTGCAAATAATTCTAAGCACAAAGAAATTTTAACTAACTTCAAACAATCTGTCATTTTCAAAGTTGAAAGTAGAACAATAGAATTTGTGTGGTTTGTAAATATCTACAAAGTTAGAATTTTACAGTATCAAATCTGATGCTACATTTCACATAAATGATTCCATACCATCCTTCTACATGAATAATGAATATCCAATCCCCAAGCGCATGATGACTCACATGGATTAATCTGGTCGAGGACTAGGTCACATTGAACAAGGCATCCCTAAACCCCCTATTTTCATCCCTAATATTGTGACGGCCATGGATTAGGGTATCCATTATGATCTAAGTGACACAAATGATATAGTTGAGGTGGTTATAGATATCATCAAAACAATCCTCATATATAGCCAATACAAAGAACGTGCCACCACAAACTTCTTCCATGGCTCTATCATCCTTGCCATCAATGTTACTCTCACCCATCCCTAACTCATCTAGTGGAACCAAAATTTTGATAATATCCCTCTTGACAATATACCATTTGGCACCCATAAAATGGTTTTTGAATTATGTCTTAATAGTGACACCTATTTTTGTGAACAAGAGCCTATTCTACCTATCCAATCCCAATACAACAGCCCACATCCTTACTCTTCTTGTCATCTAGATGAGGAGGATCCCCTTTCTGAATTTTTCAAAATCCTTCACATCAAGATCATGACTCAAATATGGATCAACTACTTTTAACTCTTGAAATGCTACAATATGATGAAGCATAACTAATTAAAGAAACCATTGATATTAATATTGGCACTAAAGAGGATCCAAAGATTATCAAAATGGGGGCATCCTTATCTACAAGAATAATACATCTTTATCAAACTCCTTGAATAATTCTTGGACATATTTGCATGGTCTTATGCAGATATTCATTTTAAATGGGTTCCAAAAAAATTAAAAAATTAGCTGATGTAATGGCTACCATTAGTTCTCTCTTACACATGCCGTCAAATGCCCATAACTCACAATTATTGGTTTAAAAACTCATAGTTATAGCATATGACGTCTCTCGAATCTAAAATTATTTGTGAGATTGTTGGTTCCAACTCCTCATGGTACCATGACATCTATACTTATCTCCATGACCATATCCTTCCACCTGACATTTCCTTATAACCATCACAAATAATTCATCCAACTCTCATCCAAATTCACCATCCTTGGAGGAACCTTCTACTGTAGATGATATGATGGAACCTTGGTATGGTTACTTAACTCACAAGAGGATAAATTAATAATCAAGGAAGCTCATGATGGCATCTACAATTCTCACACCAAAGGTGGTGTGGTACTCACCAAGTAACTTCTATGCATTGGCTATAATTATCCTACCATGGAAAAATATTCATGCTCAGATGTCTGTAAATGCATCCCATGCCAAAAACATGTTGACCTCACCATGCACCTTCTTAGGCTTTACAACCCATCACTACTCGTGGCTATTTTCTACCTAGGGTATCGATCTTAAGGGAAATCTTAATCGTACCTCATATAATTGTCACAAATTCATCATTATCTGCTAGAAAATATTTTACCAAATGGATTGAATCCATTCCGCTCACTTATGTCACCAGAAAACAAATATCAAAATTCATCCTTAATCATATCATTTCTCACTATGGTATTCCATCTGCAATTATCAGGGACAATGGTAAATCCTTCAAAAATCATGACGTTCGTGAAATTTTTGATAACTTCCACATCAAGCTTAATTCATCCACCTCATACTACCTAGAAGGAAATGGCCAATTCAAAGCATCTAATAAAACCCTCAAACACATCCTCGAAAATGTTTCTAATCAGCGTAACGTAATTGTAATACATAATTCTATCATGCCTTGTGAGTCTACCATACATCCATCCACACCCCTTGTGGATCCACTCTATATTCCATTATCTTTGTCATTTAGATTGAAACTCTTACCATTTTTGTTTATCTCTAGAACCTTATTGAATATTAAGACTATCGTGTGCACCACCTTCAAGAATTCGAGTTATTGGATGAGAAACACCTCCAAGTTTTGACTGTCTCAAATATTACCAAAATCACCTTCACCGATAATATGGAAAACATATCAAAACTCGTGAATTCAAATTTGGCAACCAAGTCCTTAAAGAGAACCAATGAAACACTAATGCACGTAGTGAAAAGAAAGGAAAGTTTGAACCAAATTGGCTCGGACCTTACGTCATTATAAAAAAGTTCGATTTGGTGTTTATAAGCTAGCTACCCAAGATGGGTATGAGTTGGATGAGCCCATGAACATCATGAATCATATATTCTTCTATGCTCAAGTTTCCACTATCAAACATCCAAAAATAACTAGTTATTCAAAGAAATAAAAAATTGTAAAATTTAAAAAAATCAAAAAATTCATAAAATTTTCAAAAATAAAAAATTGTAAAATTATCAAATAATAAAAAAATTGAAAAAGAGCTCCAAAATCATAAAAGTATCAAAAATCATTAATTTTTCAAAAATAAAAAAATGATATTTATTAAAAAATCATAAAATTTTCAAAAAAAAAAATTTGTAAAAATTTAAAAATTTGTAAAAAGTAGTAAATATTGACAAAATTCCATACAACTATCAAACCTCATCCACTTGGTCAAACTATTCACAAATCTACCCCGACCTCATTCACTCACTTTTTTTCTACATGTGTGAATGTGAATGTTTACTTTATTTCTTGCATTTTTTATTTTTCACCAATGATATGAGGCCCCTTTTGTTTCTTTTTCTTTTACACGGTCCAATGATATGAAGACCATATTTTTGTATTAATATGTCCAATGATATGAGGACAAGGGCATTTGGAAATTCAATCATCATGGTCTTTATACCTTGGTGTATTTTTCTCTATGCCACATCAATAACATTGCTAATGATGAAAACATGGACAGTTCATGACAACACCCATCCCCTTTAATCATCATCCACTACTAACTATCTAACGTCATCCTCCTCTCATCTGATCATCTATTCATCCACATTTATCACTCTAAATCTTCTTAGCCCCATCCAAACAATCAACCACCCCATCCAACATCCAATTGATCTTTAAAATCCAAACCAAGAGCACAAGTGGCATGTGTTGTAATGACACCAAAATCCTATCAAATCAATAATTTTCCAATTGACCCAAGATCACGTACACAAATTTGTCTATTCTTGGGAGGTGTTCCTTACTAGTCAAACATCCAATCCTTTAATTAACAAATCTTAACCCATTTCATCTGTCATTTCCTAGGGCATATACTCAATAAACCCCTATATACCAATTAAATAACCGATATACACCTACCCCTTTCATATATCATTGATTGGGGCATCCAATGGAATTCACCCAACTTAATCTTTCCATCTAGGGCATCAAACCAATCTAATCAATTCAATCACTCAATCAAAGATCATCCTCTTGGCTTGGGCATCCAATCAATCAATCTAACCCCTCGACAGGGGCATCCTATCATTCGACCACCTTGGTGGGAATTTTATCACTCAACAATTTCTCATGATCTAAAAACTTCTTGTATGTTTCTACTAAGATGACCTTATCTTCATTTCAAGTGGTCACGTGACTTGTTTCCTCCCCACTGACCTCTCGACGGGGAATCACCCTTATTATCCTACCAATATCTCTTTCTTTAAATGGTCATTTCTCTTCAATAACCCTTCAAAGAGGGAAAAAAATGTAGACATCACATGGGTTCACTTAGTAAAAGTGTGGTATAACAATTTCGTTCGAGGGGTATTAAAGAATACCCTT
This sequence comes from Taxus wallichiana var. yunnanensis, assembly GCA_018340775.1. Classification (NCBI taxonomy): domain Eukaryota; kingdom Viridiplantae; phylum Streptophyta; class Pinopsida; order Cupressales; family Taxaceae; genus Taxus; species Taxus wallichiana. Next base: position 70,496,427 of record CM031234.1, on the reverse strand, counting down.
AATTATAGTTTATACCTCTAATTATTCAATTGATAATACCCTCTCCTATTATATGTTTAGAATGAAAATACTCCCTATTTTTTCCATGTACCTTACTTACCCATTTTTCCATTACAATTTTATTTACCCCTTTTTATTTCTACCCTAATATATTTAAAATATATATATCATGTTTCTCACTCATTTTTTTAAATATGCATTTTCTCTCGAAAGATAGTTTGAAGTCATTCGATATCTACTAGCTTTACATTATAAATGTTAAGCATTAATCATTTATCAATAATTCTTCAAATAATTAAGATGGTGAAATAATATCACTTGTGTTGAAAAACATACTCAATCCTAGTTTTCTACCATCTTATTATTTCTTGGTTAAGAATCTCTTAATTGAGATTTCTTTATTCAAAAAGAGATTATAATTTAACTTTATGACCACACTCCTTTTGTAATTTTAAGGTATTTAGTTTTTAAAACTAGGGTTCAAATGATTTAGTTTTATATTAAAATTAAACCTCCCTTTCCTTTGACCCATTTCTCTAACCTACACCCAATACATGATTCAAAATATTACTTAATTAAACCCTTTCACCCCCTCATATCTACTGGTATATTAACTTTGATTTTTTCAATTTTAATTACCTCAATATGAATGCACGTGCTAGGATATTGCCTAACTAATGAACCCCCTGTGGTAGACATATAAAAAGTTGACATAATTAATAAATAAATAAAATATATATTAAACATTAATAACTCCTAACATATATTTCCCTATTAATAATTCATCATTCCATAATTCCCATCTTGACCTTATAATAATTAATCACAAGATTAATTATTACAAACCTCTTTCCTAACTTCCCACCGACCTCATTAAAATTTCCTAGGAATTTAAAATTCCTATCTACCTTCCCACCTACTCTACACCTACCCTACAACTAGCCTCTCCTTGTAATCATGTCATTAACTCCTAATTAAACCTAAACTAATGTAATCCCACCTCCTCTATTTCTAGAATATTTTATTCTAGAAGCCTCTCTAATTTTCTACTCTTCTCCATTGAATTTTAAATTCAATGGATATTTCTCCATAATTCTATAATTCTAGAATTTTCTAATTCTAGAATTAATCCCACCTCCTCTATTTCTAGAAGCTTCTAATTCTAGAAGTCTCTCTAACTTTCTACTCTTCTCCATTGAATTTTAAATTCAATGGATATTTCTCTATAATTCTAGAATTTTTTAATTCTAGAATTAATCCCACCTCCTCTATTTCTAGAAGCTTCTAATTCTAGAAGCCTCTCTAACTTTCTACTCTTCTCCATTGAATTTTAAATTCAATGGATATTTCTCCATAATTCTAGAATTTTCTAATTCTAGAATTATCTATACTCTTTTATCTTCTCATTCAATACTAACCATTGATTTTCCATCTACATGGAAAGATTCTAGCCCTCCATTTATTCTTCTAAAAACTATAAATTGGCATGCCACCGTCCATGGAAGCCATTCTTATAAATCCTCAAAAATCTTAGAAATCCTAGAATCCTTAGAAATCCTTAAAATCTTAGAAATCCTTGAATCCTTGGAAATCCTTAGAATCCTTATAATCCTTAGAACTACTTAGAATCCTTAGAAATCCTTAGCATCCTTAGAAATCATTAGAATCCTTAGAAATCTTATAATCCTTATAAATAATTAGAAATCATTAGAAATTCTTAGGAATCCTAAAATCCTTAGAAATATAAAAATCCTTATAAATAATAAGGAAGTGCTGCCAAAATTCCTACAAATCTTTCTAATATCCATTTTCATATTTTTTAAGCATCCATAAGCAATATTCAATCCACAAAGGGGGAGTATTGTTCGTTTACTTCCACAAATTTGAAGCAAATAATCATATCTGATCATCGTGAGCACAACTACAACATCAAGGGAGGTTATTTCTTGTAATTTATAGGTGTTTATTTCATCTCCCTTTCATCTTTGCTCAATTTGAGGTAGTGTTTAAGAGGATTATATTTAGGAAATAAATTTATATTGGTTTCTAGTTTACATATATAGATAATCAACTTTTGGCATTACATCAATATCAACCTCACCACATAGATGAGTCATGAGTTCCTCATCCTTCGTACCATTTCCCAATGTAATGTGCCTCATGATCTGAAATGCTTTATGAACCAATGGCTTGATAGAAAAATAGTCAAAATTATGAATAGTATCGTCAATCAGAGTCATGCCAAATTTGTCTTCTTATTCAACTCAATATGTATATACCACGCACACACGTATCCACACAAATTGGAATAAAAATTGTGTACCTAGATAGTTGGTGGTAAATAATATTTCCTTACACCTAACTCATCTCACAATTATAAACCAACTATGGGGGAGGTTTTCCCATCGTAATCTTATACTAGTGAGGGATATTTTTTTGGAAAAACATCGTAAAGAAGGCTACTTTGTTCTCGTACTTGACAAGTAAGATGTCTCTTTGTGTAGCCCACCAATGCACTGTTATCCCTCACAAGGTATATACCATCATATTTCTCCTATCCCCTTCATTATTCCATTCTTCTCTCATTACGCGTAAGAATGATTCATAATTCTCTTCTCTAGTGTACTTTGGAAAACTGCCTTCCTAAACCTTTTGATTGTGCAAGATCAAACTATCCTTGTCACTCTTCCTCATACCTCATGAACAACCCTTTCTTAAGTAAAATGAGCCCAATTTTCATAAGCCACACTGGTAATATCACTCACTGATCACACGTCTTTCCACCGAATCATGCCCTCATTTCATGGCTTCACAATTTTCAAAGTTGCGCATCATACGTGCATAGATCATGTTAAGATATTCTTCACCGATGGGCTCTACATAAGTTATAATAATTATTTCATCCATGGGTATACAAATGGGCTCATCCTTATTTTTAAAACTTACACCACGCTTTTTAAAACACAATTCTACATTGTTAGCATAACACCAAGGATGTACTAATAAAGACGAGGGGAATTTTCTAATTTGACCAGATCCAATACCTAAAATCATTCATGAACTTGGCTCCTGAATATTAATAGTAGTTGTCGGAGTGGACCACAATTGAGGATTGATTCTGGATAGGATTGAATGCACAAAGTAGAAATGTGTGGAGAGGTGAGATCCAAAAACACTCAAGAGAAGAAAAACTCTTCATTCATTAATGTTTAAACCAATTAGACAAAAATGCGTAGGAGGTTACATTATATATTGATAAATTAGGTCACCCAAAAGGTAAGCAAAGCAACTCAAAATTAGAAAATGACTTAAAGTAATTTCCCCTAATAACCTTTGATTAACCTAAGAAAGCTAATTATACTTGTGAAAGTAAAACCACAAGGTGGGTAAAATCCTACACCAACACCCCCATTAAGCATATCTTAGGTGGGCTGAAAAGAAAGGTGGGTCCTAGTGGGAACAAACCCACAGTGGGAATAAAAATCATAAAAAGGAGAAAACCCAGTGGGAAAAAACTCCTCCCCAAAAGAGAGAAAGGAAAAGAAGGTAGGAAAAGAAATCCCCACTTGAAACAACAATAGATTGTAGTCATCTTGTATCCAAAAAATGAACCTCTCAAGTGAGTGCAAATTAGGAGGATAAATTAAAATGTGTCATATTTTCCAAAGCTTGGAATTATGTTCCAAGACATAGAATCACTACGTCTTGGATCATGAGGAATTTTGATATTGTATTGATAATTTTTTGAGAGGTACAAGGATATGAAGTATATGCACCGAGGAGTGAATCACCATGGAAGTGAATGATTTTTCCAAGTGGGTAATGGACCTCTATCCAAGATGTGGTTCCTAGACAAGGAAATTTTCTCCTCATTCAAAATAAAAGATCCAACTCCTCTATGAAGGGATGTATTATCGAAGAAGAAAAAAATAAGGAATGTGGAAGGCCTTGAAACTGAGTACTAGACTTCTTGATGTCTAATGAGTCTTCAATCAAGGTGCCTACTCCTTGAAAAGTCAATGGAGGACTGGAAGTAGGTGGATCAAGAAATAAATCCTCAAGATTTGGAAGGTGACAAGGAGATGGTGGAGGTGAATCCCCATCACTACTATACTCATCTATGCTAGAAGATAAGTCCTCATCATCAGAAATTTCCTCATGATTAGAGATGACATCAAGTGCAGGTGAATCTAAAGAAGAATCCATGAGGGACAAAGTGAGAGGAGTATAACTAAGTTTGATGATTGAATACACCCACTATAATGATAGTGTCACTATGTAACTCTATGACATACATTAAATTTGGAGTGAAATCAACAGAAATCCCTAACCAAGGTGAGTAATTTGGTAGATTAATAGGATATTAGTTGACAATGAGGGAATATTGAGAACATTATTGAATGTTTCTACACTCACTTCAATAGACCCTCTCCCAAAAACCTATGCAGAAAAATTATCACCCAATCCTATAGAGTACATGTGACATGGATCCAAAGAAGTGAGCCCATGTGAAGATGCCATTTGATGTGATGCACCAATCAATTACCCATGTAGGATTTGGTGGTAAAACTATAAATAAGGCTCTTCCCTTTGTTTTATCCTTTATTGATTCTTTCTCTTTCTCTTTTCCATGGTCATTTACCTTGGAGGATTCATGGATTGATGAAGATGGTTTAAAATACTCAGGAGCACCTGTGTTGTTCTTCTCAAGAATTCTTGTGAAGTGGTAAATCTTCTTCTTCATAAATTTTCTTTCATCATGCTTGCATGTGCAATACCCACATTTGATCCTCTCTTTCTTGGACTTAACATTGGAAGAGGAAGTTTTGGATTTTGATTTGGAGGTGGGATCATTTTGATCCTTCTTGTTCTTAGGATCCTAATTATTTTGTTTCTTCTCTTTTTTTAAGCCTTAAATTTTCATGTCTAGAAAGTACAACATGGGGTTTAGAAGACTTCAATGCACCCATTTCAACAAGATTTTATTTTTCTCGAGTTAATTAAAAACAAAATTGTCCAAGGAAGGCATGGTCCATGTAGCTCCCATGGCACTCTTGGTGGCATGAAATGTAGAAACAAAGATAGAATAGTTGGAACCCAATTTGGCAAGGATGGAAAGAACCAATTGATCATTTGTTTTGTCTATGCCACATAGTTTCAATTGTAACCTTAGTGATTTGAATTTGGTGAAGAAGTCTTGTATCATGTCAAAGTCACCTAGGCTCAAACTGATGAGCTCATTTTCCAACTCGTGACCTCTCATTATGTCTTGCTTCCCAAAGAGTCCTTCCAAAATGGTCCATACTTCATTAGGAGTATTTGTAGATTCAATATGAAAGAGAAAGTCAGAAGACATGGACATGCATAATAGACCATAGGATTCATCACTTTTGTTGTACCACTTCACCTTTTTTACATCTGGTGTCAGTTCTATTTCTATACCCATGGTGATCTAGTGTAAGCCTTTACTCCTCAAGAGGATTTTTATTTTGACTTTCCACTTGTGATAGTTGAATGGTGTAAGAATTGGAATAAGGGATGAATCCATTATAGCAAGTGGTTGTAGGTTGAACTAAGTAAGCTAATAATACTTAAGTTTTGAAAGCCCCTTTAAACTATATAAGTGAAAATTTTTCAAAGAATGAGGATACCTCTAATGTGAAGATCATAAAAAAACATGCACTTTAAAAAAATGGCACCTAATATGGAGTATCCAAAGTTGAAAGTTATGCCAATTCAGATTTTTGACCTTGTTAGACACCTCCAAAGGCCCAAAATGAAGCGTATCGTGGGTTTAGGTGGTGTAAAGCATGATTCGAACCCAAAATGTGTAAATTAGGTATCGTAACCTAAAAGGTGCAAACAAGGTGTTAGAACCCAACATTTATAAAGAAGGAGTTGGAACTTGACATGTGTAACGCAAATGTCGAACCCGACAGTGTAAAGCAATTTTAGAGCCTAACAGGTGTAAAGAAGGTGTCAAAACCTAATAGGTGAAAAAAGGTATCGAACTCAACTGGTATAAAGTAGGTTTCAAAACCTCGGCACGTGTAAATTAGGTGTTGAAACCGACAGTGAAAAGAAGGGGTCGAAACCGATAGGTGTAAAGTAATTGTTAGAACTTGATAGGTGTTAAATAGGTGTCAGAACTCGACAGGTGCAAATTAGGGTAATAAAACTAACACATTCAGGGTGGATATTTTGACTTGCTAAACATGCATGAAAACCCGATTTACACTTGGGTGGATTTTTGACTTGCTAAACACACTTGAAAACCCAATTTTCACTTGGGTGGATTTTTTCACTTGTCAAGCACATGTAAAAGCGTAAAACACTACAAATGAGGAAAAAAGAACCTTTAGATGTGAGAAAATCATATGTTTTTGTATAAAATAAAAATACCCACCAAGTTATTTGAGAAACCTAGAAAAACCCATAAGGTATTTTTCTATTTGAGCCCAAACGTGCACAAATTATGCTAAATTTGAAAAAAAAACTTCAAACCCTCAAAAAATTCAAAAATACTTATCATATAGAACTAGGTTAATTTTACAAACAACCTAATTTTTCACCCCTTTTGAATTCAACGACGCTATATTTTTTTTTCATGTAGAGACTCTGGAGAAGAGATTTGCACAAATTTCCTTAAAATCCCACCAAACCCTTGAAAACCAAAATCTATGAAAAAACAAACACTAAATGAGCTAGAATGCTAGATCTTCCAATAAAGGAAATGGAATTCAACTACCAAATCAGCTTTGATACCATGTTGGAGTGGGCCACAATCAAGGATTGAGACTGGATAGGATCGAATGCACAAAGTAGAAATATGTGTGGAGAGGTGAGATCCAAAAACACTCAAGAGAAGAAAAAACTCTTCATTCATTCATGCATAAGCCAATTAGCCAAAAATATGCATAGGAGGTTACATTATATAGTGAGAAATTAGGTCACCCAAAAAGGTAACCAACTCAACTCACAATTAGAAAATGACTTAAAGTACATTCCCCTAATAACCTATGATTAACCTAAGCAAGATAATTAGACTGTGTAGGTAAAACCACAAGGTGGGTAAAATCCTACACCAATAGTAGTGTCCTTTAGCATCCCAATGGGCATAGCCCTTATCTTGTTATCCATATACAACACATTTAAGGATTGTGGTAATAATGGATTTTCCATTTGGTTCGGAGCATCAAGCGTGAGGAAATTCACTTTTGCACATGTATTAGTGAGAATATTACTTACCATGAATTCATTAATCATTACATCCAATGTAATTTCTTTGTCATATTCATGATCCCGAGATGGTAAGTTAGCATGAAGGATATGGTGTACCCTTTCTACACCTTGATGTGGAATCTTATCTCACAACCATTCTCCCAACAATGGTTTGATGTTCTCCTTAACATTCTACATACCTCTCTAAGATCATCCACATATTTCCAAGGGAGTTCAACATTCTTCGTGTATTACCTCTCAAGCATTTTCTCTTTTAGACATTGTATTTCACCTTAAAGTTCCCTGATGATGCCCATTTTTTTATGGTAAACTTCCATCTATTGGACCACATCTGGATACTTCACATGTACAACCTATTCCCTTATGATGAGTAGACTCACCTTACCTTTCTCATGTGTGTGTGTTATCTCCACATGCATAATGACCAATAAAGCTTGAGGTTCATCTACAATAAATTTCTTAGGTGTTCATTCCTCTTGTTTAGAACGTTCCACCTTAATCATAGTTTCACCCTTATCCTTCTTGTTATTCTTGCACATTTGGGCATACAAAATTGGGAAATCCTAAAATTTACGTGCCTTTCTACAATATGTGCAAGTCTCTTCTTCGGCTCACACTAGTAGTGGTCCAAAGTGACCCAAAAGTATAACATGTTCCCTGTGTAAATCTTTCATGACCACCATGGCCTATGCCTCTATTTTTGTCATTGAATCCTCCATTTTCATTGTTATTCCCTTCTTTATTATGTCCTTCTTGTGCCTATGAGATAATCTTCACACTTATCTAATGCAACCCTATTTCACAAGCTTTATGAATCTGATCAATCTAATGACAATCGCTTTGTTTCACGTGTATGTGCATCAAAAACTTTACAATACAAAGAAACATTTTTCGCATCGAGCATTGCAAAAGTGGACGGTTATGGAAATCATGATTATTATGATAAATATCCCAGGTTGTGAGTAGTGTGTGCACATTCCTACATGACAGCTTATCCTTTGAATGACCTTCACAATCAATACACCATAGTCCACTATGATCTTATGAGCTGAATTGGCGAGATAGATTCTCTAACTAGGTGGCCATTGCTATAATGTGGGTTTCAAGAAATGGAATTACCCTAGTATCTACACTTCCATCTACTTCACCATGCAGTCTGCTACTTACAAGGACTTGTGTAGATCGGTGATTTTCTTATGTGATAGTGACCTTCGGAAAGATGTTAGAAATCCTCCTATAAACCATTGAACGTGTTAAATATAATTAATATCATAGGAAATATTGGAAAAGGTTTTGAAATGTGAATCATACTATAGAAAAATCTTAGAAAGTCCCTTCTTGATATCCTTTAGCGCACTAATACTTTTTTTCTCAAACTCAGGTATATTGAACTCATCCAAGAAAGAAATGTGTAATGCATCATAGTCCCTAACTATTTGATGTAGATCATACATATTGTATCAACTATGCACACACCCTTTAAGTGTAGTGGTGAATTGAGTAGCCTTCATGTTTGAGGATGTTATTCCCTTATTCCCCCATAAAAATTCACACTTATGCACATGATTTGTTGCATCCTCCACACCTTGATACTCTAACATGTGAAGGGACATAAAAATATTCAAGGGGTTTTTTTGTTGTGGTTATTGAGGTTTTTGTGATGTTTTTGTGGTCCTCATCTTGAAGTGGGACCAGATCCTCGAACCCGATCCTTTACTATAACTAGCTCCGTGCGGGGAGATACTTGATCCTCCCAAGCCTCCTACCATAACCTAGGGATCTATATAAAAATACCTTTCATCCCCAGTAGTGTTTAATTGTACCCCAACTATTTGTCCTGCTACCACACCTATAGGGTTACTTCCAACAAGTAGGGAGCCACTTATTTTTCCTAATGATGTGCCTACAAAATTACTTCCAAACAAAGTATGTCCAAACATGGGAGCCTTTTGTGATGTCATGTGCGATACCTTAATTTTGTGCACCTCTTATGTTGATATTAGTATGTGCCTACATGTATCTCTAACAAAACATGGTGATCATCTATTACCTTCTTTCTCACCATCACTATAATGATATTCTGTAACTACTTCTCAATTCCAAGCACCATGCATAAGGGATAGGTGTTTTGGCACAGGTCGATGTGCGCCAACAGCTTCTCATTCTCTCCTCGACTCACTCTCATCGATGTCAAGGGGTTCTTCTATTGTGATTTTCCAATACTAGATGGACATTACCTTTTGGTCCCTCACCTTTTGTAGGGTTATCATCACTACCGCCCGACATAATTCCCCGACGCACTTCTTGAACTAACCTCTCTCACATATCATTATACCTACTGAATATTTCCTTCATCTCTCTTTCTTCCACTTGGACTGATGTCATCAATCCCAAAGTTTCTTCCTACCCCTATGCATGGTGAGGTTTTATCCTTCCATAAATAAGTTCTCCATTCCTATCTCAATCATCAAGATCTTTATAGCTAATAGTTGTGCACGTAAATAGGATCCTCGAGTTTACGCAAAAATAAAAACTCTATTTCCTCCAAGCATAAGTAATTCAATATCACGTAATCCAAGGTATAATTGTATTACACACCTTCCCACCAAGGATCTCATCACACATCCATGGTGCATCTAAACTAGATAATGCATGGTAATTGTCTTGACTCTACACTTGCATATTTCCCAACCAAACAACACTATTCTATGTGTGAGTTGATAACGACTCATACAAATACTACTTGGAAATCCAAATAATGTCTCATACAAAGAATCATATAAGTTCTCTTCTAACCATTTACACACATTAAAATCATGTTTAGTTTTGTATCTTTAAGAAAATTGGTCTTGGCCTTCATCTATGTCGAACAAGGATATTAAACATTATTTAAATAAAATTTTAACCAAACATTAATATGAATAAGAAAATAAATAAAAAGATTAAAAAATATATCATAGTGAACACATAATTTACGTGGAAAAACCTCAAAGGGTAAATAACCATGGGCAAAGTGAGAAATTTCCATTATGTGAGATACTTTTACGCTTTAGAATTAACTCCTCCTAACTCCTCTCCATGTCTAATTAACCTCATGTGAATTGACCAAATATGGCCCATGACCATATTTAAATGACCCCAAGGGTCATGAAAAATTAATTGATAGGGTGTGTACCCCAGTTTAAATTAATTAGTTACTAAATAACTAATAAAACATAATATAAAGTTTATATTAAATAATCAATTATAAACTAAACATTATAAGCACTTAATATTATGTTCTAATAGTCTACCCAATGCTCAATATTCTCCAATGGTAACCATAATTCCATATGCATGTCACATCCTAATGAGAAAAATGAAAAGAGGTCCTAAAAATGGAACCAAAATGTAGTATTTTTATTTACCAATGCTTAGTTGGGCACACTAGAACTTCATCAAAACAAGGTCTAAATGCTCACCCAAAGCACACATAACCACCAGGTCCCTCTTTAGTTACTTATCAAGATGTTTTTATAGAATACATAATCATTATATCAGAATGAAGATATAACATAACAATGGAAACACATATAATAAGGAAATCAATCAACATAGACAATGATCAATAATATTTGAACTCCCATTATACCATGTTTAGATCTACTAACCCTTGCAATCCATACACAATTTACCATCATAACATAATACATTATATTACAACAACATACTTTCTTATTGCATTCATAACTATTACATCCATATGCACATATAGAATAATACCACATAATCTTACTCACACTTACAAAATCATATCATTATGTTTGCACACTTATACATCTTACACACTCTCATCACATATATATATCTCTTTATTACAAGGAGTTTGGACACATATTTATTCATGGTGGGGACTTTCACTTCATTTCTTACACACATTATTCCTAATAATAGGAATCCTAAGTATAGCTTGCATGTATTTACAATTTTTCTTTACTTTAGTTCAAGCTATAAATAATTATGACTCATCATTATTTAATCCTATAAATAAATATTCTCTATGTTATCTTTATATTTGTCTTGCATGTGCTTTATTATTCCTTTCCTATTTATAAATGTTGATTTCATTCCACTCCAAATTCATCTATTTTTCCTATTTTTATCCTCTTCTTGGAAAGCTCCTATGTCCTAAAACTCTGTGTTTATGCGTGGACCTTTCACGGGTTGACTTCCTTCTCCATTGTGCAGATCTCCACACACTAACATGTTCATGTTCCCTTTTCTTACGTGTGTGCTTCCACCCACCCCTCTTATCCTTAGCTATCTTTCCTCCATCTATATATGCACTCCTATGCATGGTCTCTAACCTTTGAGCATGGCTAGTAATTATCCATTTGTGTTTTCCAATAATTCTTTTATATGTTTCTTGTTCACATGTAGCTCTAAAAATCATCCCGAATGTCTTTGAGATAATATTTATCGTTACCATGTTTTCCATCATTAATGTATGGTACTAAAAATGGGGTTAAACTTATCATGTTTCACCTTATCTTCAGATATTATATCTCATAGTAGAACCACATCTCTAAGCATAAACTCTCCATGATGAACCTTCTTGTCAAAAAAACTTTCATTTCTTTTTAATAGTATAATATACACCTTCCATGAGCATTTCTTCTTAACTCACCAAGTTATACCATTTGAATCATTATTTTGGTGATATGATAAATATCATTATTCTTAAGTTCATGTCAAATATTATACATAGGAAGTTCCATATTCAACAACAAAACCACATTTAACTCATAGAACAACTCAAAAATACTTTTTTCTATAGATATATTTGGAGTGATCGTATCAACCCACACAAAAAATTACATCTTACTATCTTACCATTTTTATTCATCTAAAGGATTATTTTATAAATTTTCATCAAGTTTTTATTTTCAAATTCAACTTTTCAATTACCTTGTGATTGATAGTTATAAGAATAAGTTAACTCGATCCAAAAATTTATTCACAATTCCACTAGATTAGCAACTTGTAGTCACAAAATCATGCACTTTAGACATGTATTTATCATGGTTTCATACCACTAATTAGAAGGTTCTTCATTAAAGAAACTACTAATTAACCCCCATCTTTTGGCCATCTTGTTTTATTTTATTTCGTCATTAACTGACCCATTTCATCCACATGCACAACTGTTTTTATCATTTCACATTATTTTAGCCTCGAATAGGGCACCCCAGTCCTTTTTGCACTTTCCCACCACTTTTTGGGCTCTTCCTAGCCATTTGGCATCTTTATCTTTCTTTTTTTCAACCTTTTCAGGGTTAATTATAAAATTAGATCAAGGGAACCCTATAAATATAAAATTTATGAGACCATAATGAGGGACCTAACATCACTTACTACTATCACTCCATCTAGAGTTGCATCCATCTATTGCATTGAAATCACTTGCATCCACATAGCTCCATCATCAAGGCACAAGGCTCGTACATCTACATCACACTTCATAAGGGGAGGGATTCTATTATATTATATGCACACATTCTATTACATTTTTACATATAGCTATTTCTCAATACTTCACAAAGTGCAATCGACACAAGAGCATGTCATGCACACACTCACCAAAACTACATTTGGGTCCACAATGTAGTACAAAGCTCAATTAGTAAACCCATTGTTGTGGAAGCTGAGGTCATTCTATCCCATTCATTTGCATATTTATTTTTCTAGGGTTTTGGAACTTCTTTTTATATTTTATAGGTCTTCTCACCATCTTGGATTATTGTCAACATCTAGCATGGGAAAATGAATCTGATGTGACATACAACAAAGGTTCCATATCATCTCCCAACCCCGTGAAGATCTGGGCCAGAGATTTTACAAAGACCAATGTGCTCATATTATAGACTATAGCACCCGTATGCACCCCAATCCTTCTCCAGTGCTCTAGTCTAGATAGATACTCTAGATACATACTTTTTGGCACCCATGCATAGTTTTTCTTGCTCCTAATTTTTCCAATCTCCTCTACAACACAATCCCACCACTTTTTCAAATTAGATGAGTTCTTTCTTCTTCCCTTTTACACATTATTGTTTCTATTTTCATTAGTTTAATTATTTATCTCATTTACATATTGTCTTAGTGCATTTATTTGTTACATTTATATGCCATCCTAGATTAGATTAACTATCACTTACTACACTAGTTAGTCCATTTTTAGTTAATCATTTTGGTGAACCCGACTCAATCATCCATGCTTCTAGGTTCTTCCTTCTTACCTTACCAATCTAGGGTTTATTTTCCTTTTCCATGGCTCACTCTCATGAGGAATTTACTGAAGCTCACCTTAAGGCCATCAATGATCACCTTGTTGAGCATCCCCAAGATCTATATTTACTTTTTCATGTTTCTCACGAGGAAGCTACTAACTTGGTGGAACTCACTACTTCTGCCATCGTACCCACTTCCATTACCCCTCCACCACCTACTTATACTCTTCCTCCCATTTCTACTATTTCCATTTTTGTTCCTACTACTAACCATTTTACAATGCCCTTAGTTTCTCATATACGGAAAGTCTCATCTGTTGGCAATCAAGACTTAACTTATCTTTATCACAATCTTTAAGCTCAAATTCATAATTTGTAAATTCCAACTTCACATGCATCACCATCTTTAGATTCTAATTTATTATTGCATACTCCATTTGCACCTGCCATCTCTACCTATCCAATTTCTCCTTTTTTTTTACCCCTAAGCTTCACATTTTCAATGGGTATGGTGACCCACAAGAACGCATTAGAGTATTCCATGTCTTTTATCTTGACTTTTTGATGATCATACACTTTTAGCTAAGATTTTTCCTCGTAGTCTTCACAATTATGTGATGCATTGGTTCTATGAATTACATGTTTACTCAGTAACCTCCTTTATGCATATAGCTGAAACATTTCTTACTCATTTCTCCATCAACATTGGCTCAAATATTTCTTATGACAAGTTAGCACAACTTAAACAAGGCTCAAATGAACACCTAGCCAACTAAATTTTAAGGTATAAGAATAATCTAGCCAAGATGAAAAACATGCTTACTTACTTTGAGCTTTAGGACTTATTTATTCAAATTCTATTACCACCTCTACAGGAGAGTGTGCTCTTTAATACTTCTCCTTTATTTGATCAAATTTTTATTACCCTCAAGCTTTGTGAGGCTAAACTCCTACCCATAGAAAATATTAAGTATCAAGAAAAGACTTACTCTTCCGCTCGTTTTCCTAACAAGATGTCATTTAAGCCTTCCACAACTAAACCAACCAACTCTAAAATCACTATCAACATTGTCACTTCTACTAGGAGGTTCAAATACAGAACCTTAGTATACATTTAGCACCTTTCCCATGGCTCTGCATATTATATTGAAACAAATTCTTGAGAGCAATCTTATTACCCTTCCTCTCGCCACTTGAATTAGACCCATCATGACCAAAAGGTAGGAACTACAATGAAAAATTTCATTGTTATTATCATTGTTGTGTGGTACATTCTACAAATAGATTCCTAAAACTCGAACAATCATCCAAGATCTAATTGATAACAATAAACTAGAGTTCCCATAGTCTATTAGCTCTGCCACAACCAACGACAAGGGTAAACTCAAGCTCTTTAAAAATGACTCTCAACAACATGACACAAAGACCAAGGAATCTTTTTTTAATCATGTGTATCATACAATATCACCTCCAAGATCATGAGATGTGGATTTCTTATCACTAACAGTTAATCTTCACCACTAATCATTTATTTTTCCAACGATGATTATCATGCCAATTTTACATCTAATTATTTACACATCCTTACATCTATTGGCTCAACCTCTATAAAAATACTAAGGTTGACACGTCATGGCCCATTAGAGCATGTTCTATTTCACTTCTCTAGGCTATTGGGTATCCTTCATCCCAAATTCAATACCCTTTCAAAAACCCATTGGGGTTGTTCAACTGTATGTTATAGTTGGTATTCTTACTATGCTTGTCCCTTTCCTCATTGGAAACACAGTTGATGGATACGATACTTCTTGGTCTTAATTGGATTCGTCACTCTCAATATATCATTTCTATGAATCATTTGTGACTCAAGTTCATTTACAATACAAATGTCATTTCTATTGACGTTGTCCCTCCATCTCATCCATTGTTTTCGTATCCTCATACAGTCACTCATGTGTCATCTACTTCTTCTAGCACTTCTCATTATATGTTTCTCAAAGAACAATCTACTCCTATTTCACCTACTCAAGTACCATCTACATGACCGCATCATTTCGTTAGTCCTACACATTGGCATAGGCCTATTCCTAGGATAGTCACTATATCTTGACATCGATCGCCACCTCACTTTATTCCACGTGGTTTCTCATCACCTTCACGTTCAACATGATGTAGATCCCCATGACCAACACATTTTAATATGCCCCAACCTTAATCATATATTCATCCATAACATGCACATAGAATTCATTCACTAGAATAGTGTTTGTCTCCCATACCACTCCTATTAGATCACAGTCCTACGCTTTCATCCTCACAGACATCGGGTGGAGGACCTTTGTCCTTAACTATCATTGATTATTTTACTCATTTCTATATACCTAGGGGGCATAGCACCTAATACACCCCCCTACATTTTATCATAGTGACTTGTTTCATCATACGTTTTAGCATCATCATTACCCAACAACACCCTCTTGTGCTTTGGTTCACACTTGACTGTTAAGGGATTACCACACATGAACCCCACACACTACACTATAGGCATTATAAATTATGTTTCATCACACATCATGCATCATACACCATATATTCAACATTTAATTTACAAACTTTTTCACATTTGCACATTCATACATCACACATCATACTAGTCTTCATCTTACATATACCATACTTATATCATCCACATGTTTACTATCATACACTATTCATCATATGCATTACATACACTATTAGGATATTTACACATATTGCCTCACATCCTATACATAGTCATATATCATACATCATATATCATACTAGTTGTCATTAGGCATATAACACCCTAGTGTTGAATGTTATTCATCATACTAGCCATTATACGTATCACGGAATTATTAATGTTATATTACATACACATGTTTCCTTTCATTCTACACATAGTGTCTCTACATTGCGTGTCTTCACCTCGCACATTTTCTCGCATACTATAATAGTCTTCATCACATATTAGTCTAGCATTAAATTCTACACATTCAACATCACATTTTACACACTTTTTTCACATATTATATTCATTACATGCTTGCATTTCATCATTCCATACACTACATTGACTTCTACACACTACACCCATTACCCGATGATGCACTTTAGTTCCTCGGTCCATACTCCACTGCTGAGGGTTTACCAATCAAATGGATCTTCCAAAAATCAAGCATGTGACATTTCTCGACCAAAGTGGCATACACTTTAGGCTAAATCATCACCTATTATATCATTTTGTAGTGGTATACACCTTAGGTTACATCACCACTCCTCACCGCTCATCTCGTGATCGACATACGCTTTAGACTAAATCGTCAACTATTCTATCATTTTTTAGTGGTATACACCTTAGGCTACATCACCACTCCCTCTTTTCATTTTTTAGTGATATAGGCTTAGGTCTAGATCATCACTCATTCATTCATCTTATAGTGATATACGCTTAGGATAAATCATCACTTGTAAGTTCATTTATTCGTGATATACACTTTGGATATAAGGTTCACACACACATTTTATTTAGGTCACATCTCATCAATACACCCACATATTCCTCACAACACATTAGATACAACACACACTTCAACCATTTCATGATGACGCACTCTTGTTTATGGTTCATTCTTGATCACTTGAGGGGGAAAAAAAATTGATCCTCATTGCATACATTTCCATTCACTTGGGGGCATGCATATCCTATCATTCCATCTTGTGGGCGCTAAAATATTGGCTAAGTACTAAAGGGTGCATGTGCGTAGGACCAATGAGAAGAAGGGAGCTCAGGGAAAAGTGGGTAGGATAAAGGGGATTAAGAAGGGTTTAATTGAAACTAGGGTGAACACAGGAGGAGTAACATGAGTTTAAATTAGTTAGCCATATTTATCATTCTAGAGGTACTTGAGGAAAAAAATGAGGACTTGAATAGGTGTGATGAGTGGATAAGGTACCATCCTAGAACCTTGGAGGTCAAGAAAAGAATATTCCACGCAGGGAATGTTCATAGAAGACATCATTGTAGAGAGTGGATGTTTTGAAAAGGGATAACAATTCACCAATGAAGGACCACATCGACACTTGGCACATGATCAGTTCATAAGAGAAGGCATGGTAGTGTGTGTTGGTCCTATAAAAAGAGATGCTTGACTAAAGATATATATATAAGAGGGACAAAGAGATAGACAAAGACAGATTACAAAATATTGTGGGAGACAAAGAGAATGCATAGAGAATAAGAAGAAGAGTAACAAAGTGCTACAATAATGTTAGGGTTTAGAGAACTTAGTGCTAAGGGTTATGAGGGATGCCATAAGCCTTTGTATGGAACTAGGATTTGTAATAAGGGTTAAAATGGGAAAAGTATAGTTAGGGTCTCATATCGTAGATGCTTTGATAAGAGTTAGGTCCTGAAATTTAATATGTATGGTCTGATATGGCATTTGTGACTACCATAACTATGTTAAATCAATATATATATATATGGGATTGTTCATTATATATTATTTATGGGTGTAAACCCTCGTGTTATATGACTTATCATGGATCAAATCTAGTTTATTATGCTTCTTACAATGTTATTTAGCTTTTGTGATGCATTAATGTTAGATATGTTAGTTGCATCTTCTACCTCTTTAAATAAGTGAATGTACTTCTACTTCTATAAATCATCCTCCATTAATGGTGGAACCATCTCACAAATCTCACATAAAGGAGGAACTCGATGCCCATGCACGCCTGGGTGAGTTCCCAATGCTTGTTTAGTGATAGGTCGAACCACTTGGGGTTAGTAAATGTATTAAGGGTAAATAAATGACTACATCTTGGTTCTATTGTTGGGACCTCTTTTTGAAGCTATTGTGAGAATGGTGTGTGATGACAGAGCA
This sequence comes from Taxus wallichiana var. yunnanensis, assembly GCA_018340775.1. Classification (NCBI taxonomy): domain Eukaryota; kingdom Viridiplantae; phylum Streptophyta; class Pinopsida; order Cupressales; family Taxaceae; genus Taxus; species Taxus wallichiana. Next base: position 70,478,006 of record CM031234.1, on the reverse strand, counting down.
CTTGACCTTGGACAATGTCGAAGCATGGCTTAAAATCATAGAGGATGAGTTCACTCAGAGATTTAGTACTAGACCTAAGTTTGATACACATAAATGGGTAGAAGAACATCTAGTATCATGAGTTGTATGAGACCTTATTTTGTTGATTTCCATTGGAGTTGTATAAATAAAATTTGGTGTATGCATCTAAATCGAGCTGGTAATATAGATCTCACGTATGGACTTAAGATGAGTATTAGAGGATGCATGATGTTGATCTAACTTGGACATGTGTTGTTGATCATTGGTGGAGTAGAGTGTTGATGAGTTACACCTTGGAGTATGCGATTTATACATATTCCTATCCAGAGATTATTGAGTTTGAGTTCTTGAGGGAGCCAAGAGGATTGTTCTTGCATGATATCCCTTTAGCTATAAAGATCCTGATAATTACACTGAGTTTGGAAGTATTTCCTATGGCCGGCTAAGCTTCTTCTGAGTATTGGGTGAGGAAGCTAGGGTGTAGGAAGATGGTAGACCTTACGGCTGAAAAGGAGAGGGAAGAGAGATGACTAAAGTATAATTAAGGTCATTAGAGGGAGTTAGATAGACAACATGAAGTTACGAAGTGATGGATTTATGGAGGTAGATGTTGCAGGGAAGGAATTGAGATTCATGTGAAGGACATGGAGCTTGAGTAGTCTATGCTACCCCATCTTAGAAATCATAGGAGAGAGACCCCTTCAGCTTCTAATGAGATCTCATCACTTAGAGAAAGGAGAGTTGTCGGCATGCATCTGAATCCACCTGGTGACCAAACCATGGCACTTATTTTTCCAAATCGAGATATAATTTTTGCTAACCCAGTTGGTATTGGTGGAAGTGACCAATCAACACCTAGAAGGTATAAATTTTCATTTTTCACATCTATGGCTACATAATCATTTCCTGTTTTTGGAGGTATATTGTCTAGAGTGAAATTTGGGAAAATTTTGGGTACACAAAGCTTGGGTATCACATTTGGAAGTGGCACGGGACACACATCTGGTAGTGGTACAATATCATAGAATTTTAGTGCATAGTTCAGTGTGATAGTGGGGACACAAGGCATGACCACTTCAGACATTTAATGGCTAACAAAGATGGATCTTGTGGAATAGGAGCTAGTGGACCAGGTGGGCCTAGCAGATCTGGAGGATTTGGTGGATTAGGAGGAATAAGTGCTACTAGATCTACTAGTAGAGATAACACTAGAGGGAATCAAGGTTATGGATCGGTCGAGCAAGGGCCTCAACCACCTCAGCAAGTATTTTTGAAATAAATTTGCATCTACTAGATTATAAAGGTGTTGAGGATGCTATAAAGAATGTACAAAAATGTGATTTGCTATGGCATGTGAAGGGGATAACTACCTCAGAACGGAAGGCAAGTTAGTTTGCAATAACATTATAGGGACGCATGCATAGTTGGTACCGAATTATTACCCCATAAGATAGTAGTAGATTATACTTCACTACGGAATGCCTTCTTAGTTGAATTTTATATTCTTGAGTTTGAACAAAATAACATTAGAGCACTAAAGGAAATTCAACAAGGTATGGCAGAGAGTATGTGGGAGTATGACATGCATTTTAAGACTCTCTTTTGAAAATTATGTACGGTATTCATCCTTCTCAGCATGCTCAATGGTTTTTTGGAGGACTAATAATGCCTTTTAGGAGAGCACTATCACATAAGACTTTCACAGACCCACATGAGGCCTTGGAGGCTACCCTACATGCTAAGGTTTTAGGAAGCATGTATACCAGTGTTAGCCCTTTTCTTGAATTTCATATTGTTGTAATGGAAAAATAATTGGAGAAGCTATCTACAAAATCGGTGTATAAGACTTGCAAAGTGGCCTATGGTGTAGGGATTTTAAGGTAGAGGGGTATACAAAGAAAAAATTTCCTCGAGAGATAGTACGCACCATGATGGTAGACTATGAGATTTTCCACAGAGATCATGATGCAAGTAGGTGTCTCTCTTGCGCAGCGCATGATCCATAAGAATGTGTCTTTTTATTGCAATATTTGTACCTCCACTACTCATGACACCAAGGATTGTAGATTGATTGACTAGATACATGATTTCATTGATATTGGTGTGTGCCAGACCAACATTGCAAACAATTCCAAGGATGATGGTCATCACTATAAAGGATGTGCAGATGGAGGAGCTCATGGAAGAGGCTTTCAAGGAGGATTTAAAGGGTTTGGCAACCATAGAGGTGGAATAAGTGAGTTTTCATATGGAACTTGTTACAATTTTGGGTCTATGGAGCACTATAAGCGTGAATGTCCTAGCCTACTACAATGCTCTTGGTGTGAAAAGAAGCACAAGTATGAGGAGTTCCCAAAGCTATTTGAACATATGAGCCAACAACACCAAAAATATAAAGGCACTAGGATGGTAAGAATTAAGAAATAAGACTCGCAGTGGATGCCAAGGGTAACACATGAGTCAAAATTAGAACCTGCACCGGTGATGACACGAGCTAAAGATGTGTGCGCTAAGGAAATATGAAATCAGAAACTATTGATTATAAGAGAAGAGGTGGTGTATGGGAAGTATCCAAACCCTACCCATTAGAAGGAAGTCTATCAAGAGACCATGGATGTAATCAAGAGTCTTCAAGGGGAAATTCAATGTCTGAAGCAACAATCTAGGAAGTTAGGATAGAAGAAAAATGTTGACGATATATCATAGAGGTGTGCAAGGTGCTATGCCAAGAAAATATCATTCCTCTATTAGGATAATGGTTAAGGAATAAGATACCAAGTGTTGGAGTAGAGCATGAGAGGCAGGTTTTGCATGTTAACCTTCCTCCCCACATCCTCGACTACGATAAGGAGATTACCTTGAATGCATTTTTGATGGATGGCTCCTAAGTAATATTTTGATTGATATGGGCACCGAAGTCAATGTTCTCACCCTAGATGCCTAGAATAAAATGGGAAGGCCCCCATTACATCCATCTTCAAATGTGTTGTATATGGCCAATAAGACAAAGGAAATTCCCATTGGTGTTTTAAAGGATATTGTTATCACTATTTAAGGGGAAAAGTTCACCAAAGACTTCAAGTCTTATCACTTGCTAAGGAAGACAACTTTCCAGTATTACTTAGTGCCCCTAGTGCTATAATAACAATTCTAACTTATGTTTCAATAAGGGGTATATAATTTTTAATGATGAGGAATGAGTTATCATTCCTTTGACAAATGGAAATTCAACACCCTATATTGAGCCTTTAGGAGAAGAATACCTAGAAAAAATTTACATGCGCACTATCTGGGACCCTAAAGTTGTGTAACCAACTAAGGAGGGCATTATTTAGTGGGAAGATGCTCAATCTATAAGTGATACAACTAGTGTGGCATTTGAAAATTGGGCACACTAGAAATATGAGTTGGTCAGAAGGTAGTTAAGAGGCTTTGTGACAAGAGTAACAAAGGCACACTCATTCAAGTGCCTAGGAGGAAAGAAGTTGCCAAGTTATTTTGGAGGATCCAACCCTGATATTTTCCTATGATAAATGGAGACCTAGTGGAGAAGTGAGATTGAAAGGAGGAAGATGCTTACTTATACCTTACTTGGGACCATAACAAGTTGGTGGGTGACCCATCGTGATAGCCTTATAGAGTGGAAAGAAGTGAGAATAACATTCTCTGTTAGGTTTTCCTAGAGTAATGTACCTACTATTATATGAGATTATCATGGGAATGAACCCACCTTGTTTCACTTCCAAGCATGTGAGAAGGTCTAGATGGAAGGCGTGGAATCCTTTCCACCTTCTTTATGGGTACATAAGTTTTACTCCACCCTCTAATGTTGTGTGCATGCATGGTACATTCACTCAAAGATGCACCATCGTGACAAGAAACTGGTAGGAGTTGACGGCTAACCTCCTTTGATCTTTTGAATATCGAGCACTAAGCGATCAACGGATGAGGCGTTGTATGTTGTTAAGCACCTAACAACAGGAGATAATTCCATTATGGAAGATAGAATACTGGAGTTATTGGGTGAACATGGTTTAGAAGTGCACTTTTATGAGGAAGAATCAGAGGAGATACAACTTGAGTGCACATGCATGGAGAAAGAAAAAGGAAAATTGGTCTACATGATTGATGGTGAAGAAGTGGAAAATTTGGATGTTAACCATACCGTAGGTATGGGTGAGGCAATGGATAGTTCTGATGAGCAAGAGTGCACCTATCATGAACCCCTAAAAACCCAAAAGGTTAACATTGGCTTAGAAATGGGACCTAAGGAGGCTACTATTAGGGACTATTGGTCAGAAAAGGAGGTTTCAAAGATTATTGATCCATTGCATGAGTTTCAAGAATTTTTTCCATGTGGGTACCATGAGCTTAAATACCTTCACCACTCCTTGGGGGAAATTAAAATCAAGTTAAAATAAGGTGTGCACCCAATTCGGAAGAGTCCTTATCAAATAAATTTGAATCTTCACATAAAATTTGAGGAGAATATTGACAAGATGATTGCATCATCCATCATTAAGGTTGTCAAGGAATTGGAGTGGATAAGTCTAATGGTCATTAGCATTAAGAAGGATGGGAGGATAAGGATATGTGTTGATTACTTGGAATTGAATGCGTATGTGTTATTGATCCTTTCCAACCCCCTTCACTGAGGATATCCTGGAAGGAGTGGCCAAGCACGAGATCTATTCTTTCACAAACAAATTCTTAGGATATCATTAGGTTATAATTGCAAAGGAATACCAAGAAAATACAACATTCTCTAATGAATGGGGAAGCTTTTCCTACACATTCATGCCTTTTGGACTGAAGAACGTGCCTATTATGTTTTCATGCATTGTGGTGTAGGAATTTCAAGACTTCATCCATAAGTTTCTTCAAATCTACCTTGATGATTGGATGGTATATGGATTAGTAAGGGACCATTGTGAAAAAATTTAGTTGATGTTCGAGATATATCAACAATTGCTCATATCTCTCAACATAAAGAAATGTCTCTTCACTACTCCATTTGGAACCCTATTGGGGTATATCATATGTAAGGAAGGTTTGCTTTGGTGGATCCTACCAAAGTTTTCATTATTGTGGGATTGGGGAACCTACTAGCCAGAGCATACTGTCTGGATTCCTTGGGAATACAAGGTATTACAAGAAATTTATCAAGGGGTATGCCAAGATTGCCATGTCATTAGAGGAGTTACTAAAACACAAAATTCCATTTCCCTGGGGAGAGGCGCAACAAATGGATTTTTATACATTTAATAATAAGCTTATCACCGCACCCATATTATGATTTCCTTCTTAGGATAAGCCATTCCATGTACATGTTTATCCTTTAGGGATGGTGATTGGGGAAATATTAGCACAACTTGGAGAAGGAATTTTTGACCACCCCTTGTGTTTTTCTAGTAGGAAGTTAACAACATCAAAGTAGAATTATAATGCTACGAGTGCAAATCATTTTCCATGATCTACGTGCTTTAAAAATTATGATAGTATCTACTAGAATGCCCTTTATCTTCTACATGGACTACATGTCATTGAATTACTTGGTATACAAGACCATTTTACAAGGGCATATATTCTAGTGGGTCTTGTTGTTTTGATAATTTGAGTTTATGGTAGTTGTGAAACTGGGTAAGAGTAATTTAGGACCTGAACATTTATCAAGGATTAACTCAGGGGAGGATGTGCGAGCATTGAGGAAACAATTTCGATGTGTAATTATTTATATTACGCGCATGCCTTCGACTTGGAAGATATAGCTTTATTTCTTAAAATGGGTGTGGCACCATAGGGAATGAAGAATTTGGAAAGAAAACAGTTATCCATACGCATTACACCCTAAATGTTAATTGGTGGAGACTTATACAAGCTAGGCCATGATGAGGTTTTGCGTCGGTGCGTGTTAGAGAATGAACTTGTTGCAATCATTGAGGAAGCACATGGTGGAATTTCAAGAGGACACTATGCAGGGAATGTAACCGTGCACAAGATCCTTCTGGAAGGGATTTGGTGGGAAAGTATATACTAGGATTGTATTGAATTTTGTAAGGTCTCAGAACCATTTCTAGTGCTTTGGAAAACTAGGAAGAAGAGATGAGATGCCCTTGAGACCGATAGCTAGTACAAAACCATTTGAGAAGTGGGTGATTGATTTTTATGAATGATTTCACTGTCACGTGAAGGACTAGTTCGCGTTATATCATTATATACACATATTATCTTATGAGGTGGGTAGAAGCGACACCTATAAGGAATTACATAGTGGAAACATCAACTAGGTTCTTTTGGGAAAATATAATCAACAGATATGGGTGTCTCATTGAGTTTAACAGGGATAGGGGTACTCATTCATTAAATGAGATAGTTAGAATATTGTTGGAAGAATTCATGGTAGCCCATCACAAGATCACCCCTAAGCTAATGGAACCTCTGAGGCATTTAACAAGATACTGAGTCACACGCTGACTAAAATTTGTGATGTAGGAAGAAGAGATTGGGATGATAAAGTTTTTACTATGTTATGGTCATACCAAACTACTTATAAAAGACTAAATAAGGCCACAACTTTTCAATTGGTGTTTGGCGCGAAACGGTGTTACCTATTGAATTCATATTACCATCACTATGTATAGTGCACATAGGAGGATTAGTTGATGAACAAGCACTTGAGGAGAGGATTGATAAGCTAATGCAGTTAGATGAGAGGTGGGCTATTGCTTACTAGATTCAGAAAACAAAAATCCAGGTAGAAGGCATGACATGATAGACACATCAAGAACAACAAATTTTTGGTTAGGTATATGGTTCTATTGTATGAGTCCAAGTTATTGCGCCATCTTGGGAAATTCAAAGTCCATTGGATGGGCCCATACATTATATCTTATATAATTGAGTCGGTTCTTTCTAGTTACAAGTGTTGGATGGAAGACGATTACCAAGCCTTTTCAATGGGAGTAGGCTGAAGCCCTACTATAAATAAGTCTTCATTGTGTTTGTAAATAAGGAAGTATTTCCATTTAACCTAGGATTTCCCTTAACACATTTCCTTTATTTGTGTTTCCATTTTTCGTTGCTTGTTCCCTTTATTTTTTTGTTGTTTGTGCATTGTTTTCTAGTATCCACTTATAATTTCAAAAGTTTTCTATATGCACAGGAACATGCATATATTTTTGTGTGGGGTGGAGTGATGCGAAAACTACTAGAAATTGGTAGTGGAAGTTGTCTTTCGATGGCCCGAGTTGAAGGAAAAAAAAATCACGTAGTTTGGAAGAGTGCATGTAGAAAAGGTGAACATAAGGAGTTTTTCTGTCAGAAGGCTTTACAAAACCACATACAAGGATGAGAAGCGCAAAAAAACATGAGGTAGGTGATGTCAAAATTAGGGTAAGGGAAGAAGAAGTGCCTTTGGCATTGCAAGTGCATGCATAAGATCTTCATTTATTAAGTATTTTCACACACCATAAGGTTGTAGAAGTTTTTCACACATGATTGGGCATGGGGTAAAAGCGTTGAAGGATGGCTTTAGAATAAAAATTGCCTTTGTTGTAAAGGTACGTTGGTAGGTGGCATGGCATTTATTTCAAAAAAGGAAAAAGCTATAAGTAGAAGGCCAGAGTACATTATTTCTTACCTTGAATTTGTGATATCGAATAACTCTTTTGAACTAGGGAATCCTTGAAGAAAATTTGTGTGAAAAAGGGTTGTGAATATTTGAGTGCATAGCTAGTTTGATCAGTGAACTAAAGTGGAAAAATAGTACACAGGCATGAGGGAGAAGGTTGTAGAATTTTTTGAATCCTGCAAGTGAATACATCATCTTGTGGAAAGAAGGGTTTTCTAGGTTAGGGTTCTGCAGCTAGGGCACAAGATTGAAGGGATTTTCACGAAGGGGTAGAGCCACATAGTTGAGTAGAGCCAGGATCAGGAGAAAGAAAGAACTTTTAGTGACCCAACAGAGAAATGGCACCAAGGAAAGTAGCAAACATTTCACCAAATAAGGGAAAGGGAAAAGGGAAACAAGTTGTTTCCACCATCTTCAATGAGGAATGGTACGCAAAGATGCAATACCCAAATGGCATATTTCTTAGTAAAGAGCGGGTGTCTCACATTAGAAATATTGCCATGATCGACTACAAACCATTGAACAAGCACCACTAAGAAAAAGATGGCATTGGAACTGGTTCTCCTGTTGGTACCCAAATTGACTCTCCTTTTGTGACTAGGAAGCACTATAGTTTGAACAAGATGCTTGGAGATAGATAAATTAGAGTTTGATTCATTTTGAAGTCGGGAAGGATTTAGTTGACTCTTCATTCACTCAAGCCTGGAAGAAATGGATAACACTATGTACATGTGGTGTGACCTACCCGACTACTTTATATTATGCCTTCAACCAAGGTAAGAGGACCCATTTTGTAACCCATATTGGTAGATAACATCTGAAAATTTATAGTATTTTTCTTTCCTTTCACAAAATTGATAGGAGATCTTTAAAAGGTATGGTCAATACAACGTAGTCTAACTCTCATGAGTTGTCACTTTAGAGGATGAAGAAACCTTCTAAACAAGATCCAGTTACTAAAGGCAAGTGATAAAAATTTATTTCTCCTACATATTGAGGTAAGGGATGGGTAAATCGACGAATTCCCTCAACATTTATGAACAGATAGTGCAAGCAGGGGTAGTTCATGTATGGTTCATCTCTGGATATGTATTTTATGGTTGGGAAGTTAAGCAGGATAAAGTTGATTATACCAAATATCTGAGAACTTTAAACAAATGTTAACAGATCCACAAGGCAAAAAGATGAATAGCTTCAAATAGTAAAGACGAACCTTCAACTAGAAAATTGTACATCTATGAAGGCTCAAAGACACATGGCTTCACATGTTATTCAATGTTTTAACACATGAACTCATCTTAAAGAATCAATTAAACTTAAGAAAACTCCTATTATATAATTTTCATGATACACTCATAAAATGAAAAATAGCTTTGTATCACTGAAATTAAAGTAAAGTGAATTTAAATCACTTATTGCATCATGAAATGAAAGCTCTCTTCTTAATGTAATTTCAATTGCCAAAATACTTGGCATGAGGATGATATTTTGTGTGATTTCAAAAGGATTCCTAATTTAAGACTACAATAGGCACATAGATAACTATTTGAAAATATCTCTAGATGAAAATAGACATAACATAGTTCATTGATTTACATGAATTACTCAAGGTTTCTCAAATTTGATCAAGGGAAATTTTTCTGACAATCTCAAAGTTTTTTTCAATGGCTATACATCTGCAACCATCTTGACACGATCAATTTTGAAAGGCATAGAAGAAATAATCGGCTTCTCAAAAAAATTCCCATAAAATGTCTTCTCTCCTTTTTTTCTCTCTCGACTAAATTGCAAAAAATTAACCCCCCCTCTTTGGCATGGCCTTTTCATACTTTTATATCACTCGATTTACTTCAAAGATTTTCCCCCAAAAACAAGAATATTCCAAGGAATACTTTGTTTGTTACAAAAATATTCTAGAAAATGATATTTATGAACTTCATCCCATACTATCAGGTGTATGAAACATGACTCTTTTCGATGTATTGCACCTATGTTTGACTAGGACATCTAGTCTTCACTTTTAGGAGGCTATTTGAAACGATCATTTCTAATTTTGATTAACAATCATTTCAGATTGATCACTGAGTGTCTCCATATGCTTTTTGACATGACACACACTTACGCTCATTTCTTGAAATCCTTCTTGGGCTCAACGCACTTCACTTCACATCTTACTATTTTACATGCCTTGCATGATGTTTTTCAAATCATCATAATTTACCAATTATGCTCATCTATAGTTTCCTTCAGTTTTTTAATTCTCCCTTGTGGGAAATGAGCAATATCCTTCTAATCTAAGGGGAAATATTTTTCCAAACTAGAGATATTTTTCACCTTCAGCTATAAATCTCAACCTCCTAATTTTGGGTATAGCGAGAATCTTTACTTAAAAATGGCAAAGACACTTGTGGAACACATCTTGAAAGAAATATCTTCAAAAGATCTAAATTAGATATTTGATCTAAGTGGCCCAGATGAGGATTTTTTAGGGCCATTTTTGAATTATAATGTGTAGGAGACAGAAAAGAACCTCTAACATATCAACAAGTCCACTTAGCACTTTTAACCAGGCTGATCAGAATCAATCATGTATTCGCATCTTTCCAAGTCATGTATTTCCATATTTTTAGATGGGAGCATATGAAAAAACTTGAGGATTTAAAATGATACTGGGTCAAGAGGAGGCCTTAGGTTTCTGGGAAAACCAGTTTTCAATGCCCCTTCTTATGCAACAAGGAATTTGCATCAAAAGAAATTCCTAAGGAGTCATACATTTTGTATGACAAAACCTCCATTGATATGGTGCCTACCATTTCCCACAAATTGAATGAGTTGGAGAAGAGGATTCATTCCTTGGAAAATAAACAAGAAGAAAATGTGCCTCTACCTTTAGGGCCGAGCAACATTACCTTTGGGAAAGAGGAAAGGAGAAACACAAACTCAGTCTCTAGTCATCATCTCGGATGGAGAAGAAGACCAATCTATTTTTGCTTGCCACTCAAGGGAAAAACTTTATTTAGCTCAAGATAACAGAGGAAGGTTTGTAACTTGGCTATCAACACATTTGATGCATTGTGCCCCTCATTCTGAGTGGGAATTTCAAGGAACTCAGCCAATTCCTTCTTCCAGGGAAAACCCACCTTTCTCCAGGAAATGGGAAGTAGGAACTAATTCCAAGCCTCACATTTCATCCAAATACCAACATGCAATATCTTCCCCTCCTGTCATTCCAAACATCCACCTTGTCATTCCAAACATCCCTCTTTAAAGTAATCCTAGCAATTCGACCCATCATAAGGGGAAGGGGAAAATAACCTTCTTTTCAAGTGGTATGGACCTCTTGGATTGGGTATCATCTGAACAAAAGAGAACTGAGATTGAGGAAATTATGGGCTTTCCTAGGATGAATTTGGAGTATTTAACCAACACGAGGACATCCAGGGACCTGGTAGGGTCGATTATTTTCATACAAACAACACAGGACTCATATGAGTTTGTATTAAGGAAGAATTTTTTTTGTTTCAATGCCCCTTCTTATGCAATGAGGAATTTTCATCAAAAGAAATTCCTAAGGAGTCATACATTTTGTGTGACAAAACCTCCATTGATATGGTGCCTGCCATTTCCCACAAAGTGAATGAGTTGGAGAAGAGGATTCATTCCTTGGAAAATAAATAAGAATAAAATGTGCCTCTACCACCAGGTCCAATAGCAACATTGCCTTCTGGGCAAGAGGAAAGGAGAAACACAAACTCAATCTCCAGTCATCATCTCGGATGGAGAAGAAGACCAATCTATTTTTGCTCACCACTCAAGGGAAAAACTTTATTTAGCTCGGGATAGCAGAGGAAGGTTTGTAACTTGGCTATCAACACATTTGATGCATTGTGCCCCTCATTCTGAGTGGGAATTTCAAGGAACTCAGCCAATTCCTTCTCCCAGGGAAAACCCACCTTTCTCCAAGAAATGGGAAGTAGGAACTAATTCCAAGCCTCACATTTCATCCAGTCACCAACATGCAAAGATCTTCCCCTCCTGTCATTACAAACATCCACCTTGTCACTCCAAACATCCCTCTTTAAAGTAATCCTAGAAATTCGACCCATCATAAGGGGAAGGGGAAAATAACCTTCTTTTCAGTGGTGGTATGGACCTCTTGGATTGGGTATCATCTGACCAAAAGAGAACTGAGATTGAGGAAATTATGGGCTTTCCTAGGATGAATTTGGAGTATTTAATCAACACGAGGATGTCCAGGGGACTTGGAAAGGTTCATTATTTTCATACAAACAACACAGAATCATATGAGTTTGTATTGAGGAAGAATTTTTTTAATAAACTACCCCTCGCTTGAGGGGAAATTATGAATTAGGAATAAAGAATGCTTAGGAGTTATTCTCCTTTCGTTGTTTTGATTTCGATATATGTACATCTCTTTTTGTCATGAGTAAGGGCCCCTATAGAACCCTATCTTGTTTTTTTATTTATTCAACATTGCAAGCAATACAAGGATGTCAATAGTTCACATATTTTTTCAAATGTTTATGAAATTTCAATCTAATCCACTATAAACTACTACATATTGTTAACTTACAATTGAAACAAAGAAACAAGAAAATTTCAGAAAGATAGTTACATTTAATGTATCGAAATATCAATTCATAATATCATTTTAATGGAGTATAAAAATAAAATACAAAATGAGGAAGAAAGTTCTTAAACATGTTTATAATCTTTTATGCCAAAGATCCTCCTCCTCTTCACCCTTTTCCCTTTGCATCTTGTTATTCTAGTAATCATGCCACATAAGCATCATTTACTTCATCCTCTTTAGGTCTAAGGTGCTGCTTTGGAAAATCAATGTTTGTCTTGATATTAATTCCATACATTGAGCCATTTTCTATTTATATTCCAGTGGGACTGGCTTTCAAATCCTCAATCCTATCCTCAATATTCATCATAATTTTAAAATTTTCATGGGAGTAGTCATATGTATGGATATTACTTTCAAATGAATTGAGTAAGAAATCAAGACTTAAGTCCCCATAGCTCTTTTTGTACTTGTCTAGCACCATATCTTCCAATCTTCAATCAATGGCATCAAGAAGATCATCAACCCAGTTCCTTTTTACTTGAAGCTTCTTATTTATTCCATTTAAGGTATCTAACCTAATTTTTGTCAATTCTTCAGGGGCATATTGACTTCCTTTGCATCTTATTGGTATAATGCCTTCTTTCTCAACTAGCTCCTCACTAAGCCAGGTTATGTGGTCAAGCTTGGGGAGAGTTCCTCCAAGTAAAAATATCATTGTCACAGTCTTCAATTATTCCATCAATTTCATTTAATCGACCTCTAAGGTCCTCATATTTTGTCCTTGCTTCTATGATAACTTCCTTTCCTTTCTCAGTTAGTTGTTCAACCCAAGTATCCACCACTTGGACCTTCTTAACAACACTATTTACTTTATCCATTCCCTCAGGGGTATTCACATAAGTACCTACTTGTTCATGACTAGTTTGTCTTGTCAGTTGTTGCAAACATGAACTTAAGGCCTTAATTTGTTCCTTAAGTTGCCTCTTTTTCATCCCATCTTCATCCACCTTTTGTAAAAGACCATTTACTGCTTCAGATACTCCATGTTTTATTTGTTCCCTTGAAGGTTTTCCCAAGGGAATAATCTAAATGTTGTAATCATCATTGGTTATGTATTTTCTTGTCTTACCCTCAAAAGGAGTTGCTATCTCTAGGTTTCTTTCCCCCGATGAATCAGTAAGAGTCCTTGTGATGGTTCTGGCCCTTTTTGGGGCTCTCACTATTTTTGGAAAGGATAAAGCAGTAAGGTCAACATATTTTATAGGAAGGAAAACTTTTCATTTGAAATTAAGTCACCGATCCACCCTTCTTCAAAACTGCTCCAAATTTTGTTTCATGTGATCCTTGCTTTGGAGTTTCTCAAGAACAACTACTATTTTCTTGGACATCTCTTATTCTTGTTACACCAATAATTCTATTTTTTCTTGACCACTTATCCCAATTTTCTCTAATTCAATTTTGCTATGTACCATTAATTCCTCTGGATGCTTCCTTTCTTGATCTCGCACTTCAAGTTGATCATCCTTAACTTGATCTACATTAAAACTCAAAGGGAACTCCTTTACTTTTTCCTATAAAAACATGGTGGCATGAGTTTCTTCCCCTTCACCCTTTTATATCAAAGTTTGGGAAATGGATTCCTCTACTCGAAACACTTGTTGAGTTTCCAAATTGCTACTTTCATGCCCTAATGATACCTCAGAAATGTTAGGTCAAGTTTTTCTATTAGAAGTGAACCCACGTTTCCCATTGAAAGTTGTAATTCTCCACCAATAACAATTTCCTCATCAGTAATTATATCTTGTACCATTTTTAGTTTTTCTTCAAAAGATAATTTTTATTCTTGAAGAAGGTCATCACTCTTAGTAACCTAAACAGGAATGGGCAAAATATTTTCTACCACCAACTTAGTATTAACACCTTTTCCACCAATAGATCTGGGTTATCCATTTCCAAAACCATTCATTTTGGGAAGAAAATTCACTTCCCGATCTCTTACTTCAGTTTTTAGTACATGAGGACCTCTTTATGATTCCTTAATTGCTTCAATATTAACCACTAGTGTTAACAAGGGTTCATCAACAAAAAATTTATCGCATCTAGCATGGATAATCCCTCATCGCATCTATATCAATCACCTCAGTTTGTACATTTACAACCTCATGCATTGTTTCAATTGGTGGTGGATTGATATCTTTAACAAGTAGAGCTTCAATTATTTTCATACCTAGGGTAAGAAATTGAATATCCATTGGATCAACCATAGTATTACCATAGGGAAATGATCTTTGAATGCATTCCACCTCTTTTTTCATGAAGAATTAATGAGGGATCATGGGACTTGATTTCCCCATACCTGGAAATGATGTATCCTGCTGCTTCTAGATGTTATCAGTTCTTTCCACTTCTAGGGATCAATTACCCCATCCCTATGTTTGAAATTATTTGGTGTATGGGCACCTACCCTTACCAGGATTGGGTGGTGGACAATTTTGGGTTTCTTGTGTGTCTACTCAAACTACTTCAATTCTAGTGGTGCTCTCTTTTCATCTTTGTGCGGCCTGGGTTGAATGTGACCACTTGAAATGGCTGCACTCATTAACTTTTTAGTATTATGTGGCTTTGGGACAACATTTGGGCTAACCACATGTGATGCTAGACCCTTTCCCTTTTCCTGGAGTGCACTGTAGGAGTAATAGAGGCATTTTCCATGGACTTTAAAATCATTTTTTTCAATTTTATTCTGAGGGCTGACATGGAAGTACATGTCTCACTAGTAGCTACTATTTATTCATCAATAAGCCCATCAATAAGAATTTTTTAGGGTAATATATGGGATTCTACTCCTAATGGGTCAATTTTATCAACACCCTCCTTCAGAGGTGGGATATCATCATTTAAGTTTCCAGATTTCTGAAATGATTTAGGACTCTTATATTTTGTAATGAAAAGTCAATATTCAATTGAACCATCCAATTTAACATTATCCTCATGACATCATTTATCCTCATGTAGGGATCATCAGACTCCTCTTTATTCCAAACCGGGAGAGCTATAGGTTGACTTTCTATCTTTTGATTAATGTAGAATTTACTCACTGTGTGTAATCGTCGCCTACAACCCCTCTGGAATGACTGCAATTTTGAAGTCTCGCCACTTGTGATAAAGTAATTCTGAAAAATCCCTCAACCGTACTTCTTCTTCGTACCTATAATTCATCCAATAGTCCTCAAAGTGAGGCTCATGCTCAAAAGTGTTAGCAATATTGTTAAATACCCACCGAATGTCATAATTGGCTCTAGCCTCAAATGTATTCATGGCCAAATCCTTCATTTCTTCTCCAATTAGTTTGGCCTTTATAATGGAAGGGCATGAATACCTTTCAATTATGATAGGTAATTTGACATTTGTTTTGTGCCTCCCAACAATTAACTTGTGCACATGCACCAGTTGCCTTACCAATTCACATAAACATAGTTTGTCATTAACATACCTAGGTAATTTAAAAGGTTTCCCCTCAAAACACTAACCCTAATATAATTGAACCTCTTATACTCAATGAAGTAGCACCCATACTCCATAATCACTTTCCTTTCATGCTCAAACATTCTCAGATCGCCCCCTTTTGTTTGAACAAGCAAATAATCGGTGTAAAGAAAGCATCATTTACCAATCTGACATTTCCACTCAAGTTGGTTAACTGTAATTGAGGGAAAATTTCATGCATTGGGAATTTTTTAAATTAGTGTGTGGTGACAATGCTGGAAAATGTCTATGCACTGCAACATTATAAATCAGATATGTCATCATATAGAACTCCAACTCTACAGTCTCCCCTATCTCAATCCTTGCTTTGCCAGAGTAATCATATGATCATGGATTGCATCTAAAATAAAGGTGGCCCAACAAATATTTCCTTTTCTCTCAATAATAATCCATATAAATGTGGTCATCCACTCTTCAAAATCATTTGTAGTTTCCAAACCTCATCATTATCCAAAATTCACCCCCAGGGTAATTTTTGATAACATGCATCGAATATTCAAGTCCCGTGCAGATAATTGATTCGGAGAAAACATCATGTTTCGGATTCCCTCAATTTTTCTAACTCTCCCGACCAGTTGAAGAGAGCAAGCTCGAGAAAATGTGAGAAGGTTGTAGAAAATAAACTTGGGCCAGAAAATCGTGAAAATTGGCTAAGTCCTCGCAACAGCAGGTAGGGACGTGTGGGACAAAAGACGCGGATCGGCCGAAAGGCCTCTAGGCACCCGAAGCGGCAAGGACATCTCGGGACAAGTACGCGCGGCGGCGCAAAAGCCAATCCGGCCGAAAGAGGAAGAAAATGACTAACTCCGAGTAGGACAGTTCAGACAAGAGTATGCGAAGGACGTGAACCGCCGGTTCGACCAAATGAGAACAGCGGCACTCTAAGCAAATGGGACATTTGGGCCTTGAAGATGCGAACCACCTGGATCGGCCGAAATGGAGAACTTTAGTCCGAAACAATGTGGGACAAGTGGGACAAAAGGACGTGAATCGGCCGGATCGGCCGAAATGGAGAACTTTAGTCCAAACAATATGGGACAAGTGGGACAAAAGGACGCGAATCGGCCGGATCGGGCGAACCGGAAGAATTTGTCCCACAAAGCACTGGGACATCTAGGACGAATGGATGCAAACCAGCCGGTTCAGATGAAACGGGAATTTTCAGCATAAGGGCATCCGGGACGAAAAGACGCGGTGGACTCGAAAGAGCTGGCCGACCCGTGGACCAACCAAGAGATGACACATGTCACAAGGGAAAAGTCCAAGGGTCAAAGGGGCAAGGTTTGAAGCGCTGCCCGAGCCAATAGGAATTGGACACGTGTCCAATGGAGTAAGGAAGTACTGAGTTTGGGGGACTTAGAAATTTTGCAAAAGTCTTGGGCCCAAAGTTTAAAAGAAAAGGTTGACCTCGCGCCCTGTCCTCCAACCAAGATCATGCCACGTGTCGTACAAGTGGCGGGGAAGCGGGAAAAAGTGAAAAATGTTCCAAAATCATCAAAAAGGTCAAAATTCAAAGAAAAACCCATGGGTGAGCGAGGAGAGAGAATCACGCGACCAATCAATGCGTGTCACGTGTCATCCAGGTGGCGAGCGTGGGAAAGATTTCAAAACACGTTTTCATTTGTTTTGTGCCCTAAAACTTCAGACCTCCATAACTTTCGATCCAGAGCTCGGATTTGCACGTTCTTTATATCAACGGAAAGCTTATGAAATTATCTGCATGATTCTGGGATCAATCTCAAATTTTGGTGTAGTCTGGAGAGAGAAAATTGAGAAACAGCTCTAACACATGGTAATGCCGTGAAGCGACGTTCAACAACCAGGGGCTTTAATGCACATGGGTCGATTCTTCTTCAAAGATGGCCGTAAGTGATGTCTCAACCACCGATTTTAATGAAGAATGTGTTTTGGTCAATGGTTGGGTTGCTTACATGTTTTCCTATGCTTTTTGTCTCCTGGGCTTGACCCATGTATTGTATAAAGCCGATTTGGCTCATTTTAAAAGAAAAATAACAAGTTGTTCATCTTTTCTCTCTCGCCTCCCTTCGTTTCTTCTCTCTAGGATTGAAAATGGAGTTCAAACCTCCTCCCTTGCTCTGTAATGGCATTTTTGCCTTTTACTATTGATATGATGTTTTGTGCAAACTTCTCGAGCAACAAAACATGTTTTGTGATGCATCTTCCATCCTTGCTCGTTTTTGCTTGTTTCTCTTCTTGCCTCTCTTCATTGCGGTATTTGTGCATGTTTGAATGTCCATTGCAGGTTTGGAGCTGTGTTCATGGAGTTTTGGGACATTTTCTCGTGTGAAATCTATCCTTGGGCCTCGTGATGCATCTCGTCCATCCTTCCCATTTCTCACCTCTCTTTGTCCCATGGCGCTTTGATAGATGTCCAACATTCTCCTTCTCTCGTGTATCACCATTTTAGTGTAGGCTTTTGTTCTTTTCCTTTCTCTCTCTTTCTCTCTATCTCCTTGGCATTGTTATATTAGGATTAGA
This sequence comes from Taxus wallichiana var. yunnanensis, assembly GCA_018340775.1. Taxonomy (NCBI): domain Eukaryota; kingdom Viridiplantae; phylum Streptophyta; class Pinopsida; order Cupressales; family Taxaceae; genus Taxus; species Taxus wallichiana. The sequence continues at coordinate 70,459,716 of CM031234.1, read as the reverse complement.
TTAGCTTGCTTTGCACCGAATAGCTTGTGGTAGGTAGTTTAGGAGCAGAACCAGCCTTCTTTGGAGATTCCTCTCTCGCCACAAGTCCCACGCTGAGAGAGGTTTCCATGTTGTGCAATCACACTGGATGCCCGAGTGATCAACCTAGAAGCCTAATCTACATCCAGGTGTGCTATGATTTTGCACTAACAGTTTTGGTATGCCCGGTGGGACCTTAGAGGTCTTCCACTTCATCTTTTGCAGGTTGATGTGCTCCTGTGAAGATTTCATCCTTTGGAGGCACTTGCAAACACATCTGGCGACTCCATCTGGTCAACAACCCATCTCTAAAGTTGCAGACCTTCCCTTCCATTCATTTTCATTCATCCTCCATCCATTCTTCCTTCCATCTCTTCCATCTTCTTTCCCATTCCATGAGGTTGTGCAATCATGACTTCGTTTCCATCATGGAATCCACATCAACAACAGCAGTATATCACACCTCCAACATGTTTTACAAATCCTCCAAATCAGCATTTTGAGCAGATTCAAGATCAGTATGCATACCCATATGAGCAGCTATGCCAAAGTCAGTTTGGCTATGGAGCTTTCCAAGAGCAAGGGTGTGCATACAATGAAGACCATCAGATCCAAGATGCTGGTCTGTTGGAGAAGATCCAAAAGATGGAGGAAAAGATGGTGCAGTCCAGAGCAACAGCTCAAATGAGAGCTTTCAGGGATCAGTTACAGGACTCCTTGTCCATGGGGAGGCCCTTTTCCAAGACACTTCAGCCCTCAAGAGAAGCTGGACTTCATGATAAAGATGCTGCCCCAACTTACACAATGGACAAAGAGAAATAGAGGCCTATACATTCGGTGTTGAACAACCTTGTCAATGGGTAAGTTCTACACCATCATCCGGTTTTTCTCTTCCCATTACTCAAGCAAAGATCATCTCATTTGGACTTGCAAATTTTAAACTCTCCATCTGCTGTCCCAAATGTTGATCCCATGTCTCCACCTCTCAGTCTTCCACCACACCTCAATTCTTCTTTCCTTTTTCCTTCCAAACAGTCATCCTCTCCACAAGAGCTAAATGAAATACCTCCCACTCCAAAGAAACAAGAGGTTTCACCTCCTCCGCCACCACAAAAAAATGTCAAATCAGTTGAGTTACAACCCATCCCTCCTCTTGCATTCCCAAATCCATGTTGGGAGGATGACAATCAGAATGCCAGTCAAGGAAAACAACAGCAAAAAGAGAAGCCAAACAAAGATGAAGAAATTCAAAGTCTGAAGAGTTGGGCTCTTAGATTTGGGATGACAAAGATCCCCTTGATGGTTAAACCTACAGAAGAGGCTAGGGTTGGAGAACAGGTGGTGGTTAGGACTGATTTTGTTGCAGCAGAAGAAGAAGATCTTGCAGTCACAACTTGTCCTCTAGAGCAGCAGATTGAAGAGTTTGACTTGACAAACTTCATGCTGGAGGAAGAGTTCAATCAAGAGAAATATTGTCTTCAAACATTAGAGGAAGGGGAAGCTGCTCTAAATCCAAAAGAAGAGGAGCACATTCCAGGTGTGGGGGAGAAAAGTGCAGACCCAAGAGCTCTGAGCACAAAGCAGGCTACAGGAGAACCTTCAGTTCTTCTTTCTACTTCACCTCTCTCAAGTTCCAGTGCTAAAGAGGAGTTTGATTTCTCAAACTCAATATTGGAGAGTGAAGGAAATCATGGTGGTCAAGTTACGATCAAGAGGACACCATGGAGGAAATTGAACATGAGCAACAGGACAAAATGAATGAGGCGGTTTACCTATCGATTTGGAGAACTGCTTTTGATGGAGAAGAGTTGGTTGAGTTTCCACCTTTCTCTCTTTCATCATCCACACTCCAAACACTTGAGTCTGTCTGTCATGAAGAAGGAGGGCATTCATTTACAATAGCTAGCATCTTATAATAGCTCTTCGGAATCAAGATTGGAAGATTTTAATCTTTCACGTTCTTCATTGGAGGAAGAGAAAGGACAGAGGAATTTCACCATTTCTTCCACACCATCCATTCAAGAAGGTTCGCAAGAAGACTCCATTCTTGGGTTTGAAAATCAAGGAAATGGGCATACTAAAAGGATCAGACCTTGCCCAATCAGGTATTTGGCTTCATTGGAGCCAAAGGAGAATTCACAACCAGTCATGCTTTCTTCTGAGCATGAGGGTGAGCTACAAAGTACCAAGGATCAGCTGCCATACCTCTTCAATCCAAATGCAGAGCAACTAAAAGAGGTATTGGATTTGTTTTCAGCTAATACTTTGATGATTTGGATAGAAGACTAGCTTCTTGTTAATTTTCCATCCATCCAAACAGCCATGATCAGTGCCAAATCAATTGCATGGCTACCACTTTTGAGAAAGGGAAGCTATTTCTCACAACCAATTACAGGGTTTGTTTAGCTTGCTTTTGCTTCCAGTTAGAGTAGAGTAGGTAGGTTTGCTTTCAGTAGAATAAGTGCTTGTACACACTCTGCATGTTCCATTTGGGACATGTATGATTTTTAGTTTTGTACATAGTTTTGGTGTTGTTGGTTCTGCTCTTGCACAGTTCGTTCCAATGGCATTTTGGTGAGAAAAACTCCATGTCCGGTGGGTTTCAAGTGGCTCAGAGGGAGGTTTTCAAAGTTCAGATCAGTTGCAGGTTACAACTCGTGACTCCATGCCCAATGGATGCTTCAGGCAACTGGTAACTTCATCTAGCAGGTAGATGACCCCACTGAGTCGCCAAATTGTTATCCAAAATTCACCCCCCAGGGTAATTTTTGATAACATGCATCAGAATATTCAAGTCCCAGGCAGATAATTGATTCAGAGCAAACATCATGTTTCTGGGATTCCCTCAGATTTTTCTAACTCTCCTGACCAGGTTGAAGAGAGCAAGCTCTGAGAAAATGCGAGAAGGTTGCAGAAAATAAACTTGGGCCAGGAAAAATCGTGAAAATTGGCTAAGTCCTTGCAACAGTAGGGACGTGTGGGACAGAAAGACGCGGATCGGCCGAAAGGCCTCTAGGCAGCCGGAAGCGACAGGGACATCTGGGACAGAAGTACGCGGCGGGCACAAAAAGCCAATCCGGCTAAAAGAGGAAGAAAAACGACTAACTGCTGAGTCGGACAGTTCAGGACAAGAGTACGCGAAGGACGCGAACCGGCCGTTTGGCCGAAATGAGAACAGAGCGACTGCTAAGCAAATGGGACATTTGGGCCTTGAAGACGCGAACCACCCGGATCGGCCGAAATGGAGAACTTCAGTCCGAAACAATGTGGGACAAGTGGGACAAAAGGACGTGAATCGGCCGGATCGGCCGAAATGGAGAACTTCAGTCCGAAACAATGTGGGACAAGTGGGACAAAAGGACGCGAATCGGCCGGATCGGGCGAACCGGAAGAATTTGTCCCACGAAGCACTGGGACATCTAGGACGAATGGATGCAAACCAGCCGGTTCGGCTGAAATGGGAATTTTCAGCACAAGGGCATCCGGGACGAAAAGACGCGGTGGACTCGAAGAGCCGGGACAGTGGACCAACCAAGAGATGACACATGTCACAAGGGAAAAGTCCAAGGGTCAAAGGGGCAAGGTTTGAAGCGCTGGCCCGAGCCAAGAGGAATTGGACACGTGTCCAATGGAGTAAGGAAGTACAGAGTTTGGGGGGGGACTTAGAAATTTTGCAAAAAGTCTTGGGCCCAAAGTTTAAAAGAAAAGGTTGACCTCGCGCCCTGTCCTCCAACCAGATCATGCCACGTGTCGTACAAGTGGCGGGGAAGCGGGAAAAAGTGAAAAATGTTCCAAAATCATCAAAAAGGTCAAAATTCAAAGAAAAACCCGCGGGTGAGTGAGGAGAGAGAATCACACGACCAATCAATGCGTGCCACGTGTCATCCAGGTGGCAGAGCGCGGGAAAGATTTCAAAACATGTTTTCACCTATTTTGTGCCCTAAAACTTCAGACCTCCATAACTTTCGATCCAGAGCTCGTATTTGCACGTTCTTTATATCAACAGAAAGCTTATGAAATTCTCTACATGATTCTAGGATCAATCTCGAATTTTGGTGCAGTATGGAGAGAGAAAATTGAGAAACGGATCTGACGCGTGGTAATGCCAGAAGTGACGTTTCAACAACCAGTTTTAATGCACATGGGTCGCATTCTTCTTCAGCATGGCCAGAAGTGATGTCTCAACCACCGATTTTAATGAAGAATGCATTTTGGTTAATGGTTGGGCTACTTACACATTTTCCTATGTTTTCTCTCCTCCGGCTCGACCCATGTATTGTATAAAGCCAGATTTGGCTCATTTTAAAAGAGAGATAACAAGTTGTTCGTCTTTTCTGCTCTGCCCTCCCTTCTTTTCTTCTCTAGGATTGAAAATGGAGTTCGAACCTCCTCCCTTGCTCTGTAATGGTGTTTTTGCCTTTTACTATTGAAATGATGTTCTGTGCAAACTTCTGGAGCAACAAAACATGTTTTGTGATGCATCTGTCCATCCTTGCTCGTTTTTGCTTGTTTCTCTTCTTGCCTCTCTTCATTGCAGGTATTTGTGCATGTTTGAATGTTCATTGCAGGTTTGGAGCTGTGTTCATGGAGTTTTGGGACATTTTCTGTGTGAAATCTATCCTTGGGCCTGTGATGCATCTATCCATCCTTCCCATTGCTCACCTCTCTTTGTCCCATGGTAGTTTTGATAGATGTCCAACATTCTCCTTCTCTGGTGTATCACCGTTTTAGTGTAGGCTTTTGTTCTTTTCCTTTCTCTCTCTCTCTCTGTCTCCTTGGCATTGTTAGATTAGGATTAGATTAGCTTGCCTGCACTGGAATAGCTTGTGGCAGGTAGTTTAGGAGTAGGAACCAGCCTTCTCTGGAGATTCCTCTCTCAGTTTCACAAGTCCCACGCTTGGAGAGAGGTTTCCATGTTGTGCAATCACACTGGATGCCTGAGTGATCAACCTAGAAGCCTGATCTGCATCCAGGGGTGCTGTGATTTTGCACTAACACCTACCATTCAACTCAAAATCACAATGATATCCTCAACCTCCTCAACCAATTGTGCCCTAACAAAACTTTTGGGGATTTTAGTTGATGCCTTCATCTCTATAAGGAGCCATTATGTGTTTATCATTTTGGAATAATCCTTCTTCTTTGTTTCATAGTATTGCAAGGCTAGTTTTATTTCAACAAGAATCGGTTCAATAATTATAGGTAATTTTAGTAATACTCTAATGGCTTCGATGTCAATGTCACACCACATCCCCGCTCCCGTCTAACACTTCTCTCTTCTCAGAGTCATAATTCATGGCAGAAAATCATACTAGTTATGGGAATTTAACAGAGGGTGGGATGGCACCCACAGAGGTGATGCGGCTATCGTGAATTACCTTTAAAGATTCACTCAAATGAGAACTATTTAATATTTGATGAAAATCATTTAAGTCGGCACTCATCAAATCTATGTATCCATTACCTTTTCTAGGTCACTCGTGACCCCCGACGTAATAGAAGAAGAAAATTGCATAGTCTTCATTTCAAAAAACCTAATTTTACTTCAAATATTTTTCCAATGGAACAGACACAATACATAGGAGTTTGAAGCTCTTACCATGATTTTCTGCAAGTGCTCGATTAATTCTGACTCAAAACAATAGCTTTCACACTTCTCAGGTTCACAAATTAAGCTCCACAATAATTCCAATTGCACTTCACTCATAAAAAAACAAGATACCATCAAAATAACATTAAAGAATGAATGCAGTCATATCCCTTAAGGCCCTTGGTTCATGTAGAGCATTAATGGTGGAAAAATTAAATGCATTGTATCACATCCATTAACTCTACTTTTTTTCAACTTCAAATTTGAGTCATCCATGTGGAAAATTTTTAGCTGAAACGGGCCTAGGGGTATGTTTCATATTTTGTGATGCTCAAAGAAATTGTGTATTTTTTGACATTTTGGCCTACCTATCCACTTTTGATGTAGGAGCAACACGTGGCTTTACTCGGGCATCGGTGAGGTAATGGCTTACTTTTACAACTTTACTCCTTTTCAAAATAAAGCCAAAATTTCCAAAGTGCCCTGCCCCCACTTCCCCTTTATAATAAACAATGGCCACGTGTCCTTTTCGTTGGTCCTAGGCATTAATTTTATATTTTCATGCCTTTCGCATAATGTATCAAAACATAAAAAGGATCACCTTCCCACAACCACTTGATTTACGAAAAGTGTACACCTCCTAGGGCTGAAGTAAAAATTTTCTCACATCGCTTCATAGTTGTGAATATCCAATTAGAATTCATCGGGCCCCAAGACTAATTCAGGCATTTTGCAAATATAACAAAAAGTGACAAGTTCATCAAATAGACCCACCATGCCACATCCAATTAGAGATGAACACATATCCATGGATGTCAGGACAAAATTTACAAAGGAGACACGATCATGGAAAAGATAAATGAAGGGGAAAACCCATCATTCACGCCCAAACTACAAAAAGTTTCCCCATGGAAAGAAAACTATAAATAATACCATGACTCAGCGTGATCCACGACCATAGGAAAGGATTGACAACAACACCTCAATGAAGGAAAAAAATTTTCACATGCATCCATATAGGAAGACAGAAAGTACATCAAACCAGGTGGACTGAAAATTTTGAATGAAAAGGGTGAGATTATAATTGAGCACCAACACTGGCTCCGACTTGGGGATGGGCACTCCCTATGAGTGCCGTAAGAACAAAACATAATGCAACAACAATAGACCATGTGCCAAAAATCCATTGGGCCACAAAGTCAAGAACCGACCTTCAAAGAAAAGTAACAATATCCAACCCTCTAGAACAAACCAAGAAACCAACAAAAAATCGGTCACCAAGGACCGGGACAAATTGAAACAAAAAATGTAGAAAAAAAACAAAACCAAAAACTATACACTATACAATGATGCGTACCTTAATTCTGAGAAATCAATCAAGGAAATGTTTCAAGTGCCTACCATTAATAGGAAACTCAAGCATTTCTCCATCTAAATATTTTAGGAAAAAGGTATGCTCACCAATTCTAATGTCAATAGAATAAGGACCCATCCATAATGTGTCAAACTTTCCATGTTTTCCCTTATCCTCATGTCTGCTATCCCACAGTAGCACAAGATCTCCCACACTAAAAACTCTTGGGGTTACCTTTTTATCAAACATTTTTTCAACTTCTCCCTAAACTTCACATGTCTTTGATGGGATTCTCTTCTCTCTTCATCTAATTCAACAATTTGATTTATATGTAGCATCATAGGGACTAATCTCTTGATCCTCCAATTGTTGGATAAATTGATAAGAAGATAATTGCATATGTAGGGGAGGAGAGCCTTGAGTTCCATATACCAATTCAAATGGGCTCTTTCTAGTAGCTCTTTTAATAGTAATTTTGTCAGCCCAAACAAAAACTTCAACTGCTCACCCCACTTTCATTTATTTAATTCCAAGGTCCTCCTGATTATCTTCAACAATTTTTGTTACTTGATTCTGCTTGTCCATTACCTTGGGGATTGTAGTTGGAAGCATATGCTAAATTTATCCCATACTCCTGACACATGGCTACCAAAGGTTTAGCTCAAAACTCATAGCATTGTCAACAACTATTTTAGTAGGCACTCCAAACCTACAAATTATATGATTTAAAATGAATTCCATGACAATTTGGTGGGTTTCTTTCTTAGTGGGGATTTCCTCTACCCATTTGGTGAAGTAGTTAGTGGCTACCAATATCCATTTATGGCCGGCACTTGAAGAATCTGAAATCTCCCCAATGAAGTCCATCCCCACTTTAAAAAGGGGCTTCAATTGATACAGGCTGCAACAGGAGGGATCCTGAAGCTTTCAATATTCCTAAAAATGTTGACAACTCTCACATTTTCTTACCAATAAAGTTGTATCCTTAAAAATTGTTGGCCACTAGTAACCAGCCCTTAAGATCTTATGGGTTGTTACTCTTCTAGCAAAATGCCCCCACAAACTCCTCCATGGAAGTCAACAATTAATTTCAGGGCTTCATCCTCAGTGATACACCTTAAGAGAACTCCCTCAGGGTTTTTCCAAGCCAACCCATAATCAGTGATGATATATTTTTGGGAAGCCAATCTAAGTGCTCTCTTTTGATTTTTTCTTAAATACTCAGGGCATTGCAGATGTCTGAGATAAAAAATAATATCCTTGTACCATTCAAATTTATTAATTTCTCAAGAATATTCAGCCTTTCTTCATCAACCTCATTTATCTCAACTATCTACAGATTGCTTTTTGTCATTAGCTTTGCCAGGCCCAAACCTCTAACCAATTTTTTAGTTTGGATGTCCATGTCATATTCCTACAACTTATTTTCCCATCGGCATCTCTTACTAGAAATTTCCATTTCTGACAGGATATCCTTGACCATAGTATGAGGGACATAAGCTATGACTTTAGAACTTAAAATATATGGCCTAAAGATTTTTGTGGCTCTGACCAAAGAAAAGGCATGTTTCTCCATGATAGTATACTTCAACTCTACCCCTTGTAATGCTTTACTAAAGAAATCAATTGGCCTTTCAGCTCCTTCATCATCCTTCTATAATAGCACAGATGCAATGGTATTCTCAAAAGAAAAGGAAAACATTTGGAAGGCCTTTTTGTAATCAGGAGCTACTAAAATAGGGGCATTTTTCAACGCTTCCTTGATCCCAGTAAAGGCTTGAATAGTTTCTTCTTCCCATTTGATACTTTGATCCTTTTTCAACATACTAGTGATTGGGATAGTCAATTCAAAAAGTTGGAAATAAATCTCCTAATAAAATTTATCTTCCTAAAAAAGGATTGAATTCCCTTTTTGGTTCTTGGAATAGGAACTTTGCTAATGGCTTCCACTCTCTCAGATCAATCATGACCCCTTATTTTGATACAATATGTCCAGAAACTTAGCCTTTTGAACCCCAAAATGACATTTCTTAGGGTTCAATGAGATACCATATTCCCTGCATCTTAACAACATCTTTTCTAAATGTTGCAGGTGATCACTTCTCTTCCTTGAAAAAAATATCACATCATCCTGATACACAACAATGAAGTCATTTATATATCCTGAGAATGCTACATCCATTTCTCTTTGAAACATGGCTCCAACATTCATCAGGCCAAATGACATTCTCACGTACACATAGGTACCCCATGGAGTAGTGAAAGTAGTTTTGATTCTCTCTTATTGCTTCACAACCACTTGGTTATACCTAGAAAAACCATCCAAAGTAGATAACAATCTGAACCTGTAACCAATTGCAACATGTTATCCATATTTGGCAAGGGATAGTTGTCCTTAATTGATGCCTTATTTAAATTTCTAAAGTCACACACAATCTTATGTCTCTGTTCTTCTTTCGAATAGGTACCAAGTTTTCCACCCATGAAGAGTACCTCATAGGTTGTATGATTCCTCCATCCCTTAAATTTTTCAACTCTTCTTGCATTTTTAGGGAAAGGAGTGGATTAATTGGTCTTTTCTTTTTCCTAAATGGCTTGGCATTAGCCTCCAGGGGTATCTCGTGCTGAAAAAGGTCTTCCCTATATGCTTTCAATTCTGAATACGACCATGCCAAGCAGTCCTGGTACTTTTTTAACAACTAGACATATGCTTTCTTTTCCTCTCTATCCAAGTTTCTACCTAACCATATTTTCTGAGGTTTATCCTTTGTGCCTAGGTTATGTTCTTCAACATCTCTCGAGGCTTGACATGTGTCTATTAACAATGTGGTCAACATTATCAAAATTTGATTCCAGTGCAACCAAACCTCTAGGAATAGTATTGGTTTTCAATTGAATAATGTCTTTACCAAATAGGGTCTCTTTTCCTTCACTTGCACAAACCATTGGTTCCCATTCCATACTTTGATTGGTAAATTCTCCTTTATTTTGCAAAAACCTTTGACTGGGCATCATCTTCAAAAACTTGCCAATGCTTGATATTATCAGGGACAGATGGCCTAGTCAATATTTCAATATCATATTCACAATAGGGGATACTATATAATTCTCAAACCTTGATCCCAATACTGCCAATTTTTCTACTAGTATTGTATTTCCTATCATGGTGTATTATATTGAAAGAATCAAACATTTCAATTAAGTCCCAAACTGCATGCTTATATTGCTTCATTCTTTGATTTTTTGTTGCATACAACTTTCTAACTTGTTTGACTATCAAATTTGAATCCCCTTTAACAATAATATCTCTAACACCATACTTCCAAGCAATCCTTAAACCCAAGAGCAGTGCTTCATACTCTGTAATATTATTTGTGCACTCAAAATTAAGTTTAAAAGAAAATTTAAACTCCTCATGGCTTGGAGATATCAGGACAACACCAACACCATTACCAGATCTAGAACAAGCCCCATCAAACATCAGAGTCCAGGGAAAACCAACCTACTCAGATACTTGCACTCATCAATTTTATGCTCCTTAAAATCAGCATAACCCACAAAGTTATCAACATCAACGTCTGATGTATAATACTTCATAAGAAGCATTGTTAGGGTCCTCAATGAGGTGTAACATTTTCTTCTCACCATAAAACTTCACAAGGTTTCCCTCAATTGGTATGGTTGCAAATGACATGTCCATTTGTACGCTTCCACCTACACTAGCTTGCCCATTTTCTAGACAACAACATTCCCCACTTAGCAGGATAGTCCACAATAACTACATTCATGGTTAAGCATTTTCTGGATAAGCTACTAGTTGCACTACCAATCCTTTGACATATCCAATTACTAGCACTTCTCTTGAATCCATAGTAGTACACTTCCCAAAAAAATTTGTTACTTTGATATTTAACTCGTTCATTACCTCAAGAGGCATTACATTACATGAGGCTCCTGAATCAAACATACAATTATGTACCAACCTATCCTTAATAATTAAAGTGGTATAAAATGGATCCACATCAAGTTGAGATTCAACTAGAGATGTACCCAAATATACCTCAGGTGATTCACCTAGTTCCTCCAATGCTTGTGGTACTTCTAATTCTGCAATAATAGGAGGAATCTCTACATTGTTTACACTTTTTCCCTGGTAATATTTTCTTCCTTAAATCCCAAATATTCAAATGCCCTTTTCCTATGCTCAGGGATCCTAAGTAATTCAACAATGGGAATAATAACCTTGATCTTGACTCAAGATTTGGGCTATGTCACAAGGAATATATTTGGGTAGGACAATATTAGGAGGAAGATTCACAATTTCATCTGATAGTATAGGAGTTTTCACAGTCTGGGCATGGGTAGGAGTACAAGTTTTATTTGGGGTAATTAGGCCTTTTCTAGATGTATCTTTCTTAGGGGTTTCCTTTGGGATATTGGTAAGAACTAGAATTTTTGGCTTGGTTTGTGGCCCTCCCCTTTGAAAACCTTACTTCTAGTATTATATTCTTTCTCCTGAGAAACTACTGCATTCATCAATAGTTTGTCCTCTCTCTTGAAGGGATTCCTCCATCATAATTTTTAATCATCAAGGCCCTTAAGTATTCAAAATCATGATTAGGAAAATCAAATGCTTGTACCATATCAATTTCAAAAGTATTAATAGGAGGAAGAGGTAATACCCGGTGAACACAATCCCAAAAATTTTCAATAGTTCTGGCACTTATCAATTCAGTTGATGTTGCCCCTTCTTGAGTTCTCAGGGGCACTCCATCATACACACATCACCATATGCCTCATCATCATTTGTTTCCTCAACTTCCTTATCTACATCACATGGGGAATGTGGTAAGAAACACCTATCACACCACTCAATAACATTGGCCTCTTCTACGGTAGCAATCCTAGCAGTCAAAGGATCAAGAACCAATCTATTTTCCCTGGGTTGAGGTTGTTTATTTCCTGATCCCATGGGCCCCTTCCCTCTGTCATCTGATCTGTGATCACCTCTGGGATGATTTCCAAATCTCTCTGACCATGTGGCTTGTGTTGACCCTAGGAACTCTGTCCTATCCCTTTTTTTGCTCTGCTAGTTTGTATGATATCTCTTTAACCACTCCAGCCAAAGTCTTCACAACCTCTTCCAGATCCACAACTTTTTTGATTGAGGCCTCTCAGGATTGATTAACTTGACACCCTCTCTCTTAGGAGGCTTTCCAACTACTTGATGTTATTTTCTATTTGTAAGGCCATGGTGAAATCCTACCTCAATGTTCCCGAGTTCTTATCTCTCAAGTAATAAGCAACCTTTTTATCAAAAGCGTCAATATTTTATCAAACAGACTCATCACTTGGCCTTAGGATTATAGGTAACCTATTCAAGGTTTTGTTGAACCTAGTATTGAAATCCTGGATAGATTCATTTGGATTCTTCTTTATATTTTCAAACTCAGATAAAGGAACTTGGATCAGTCTTATCCCCATATTACAGTCTAAAGGCATTTTTCATCTCATTCCATGAGTCTATTGAATTATCTTGGTAAAGACTTGTACCAATCACGTGCATCCTCTTCAAGAGTATGAATGAACAACTTTATATACATATCTTCAAACTCAATTTCAAAATCTTCCATCATATTGACAAAGAGTCTTAAATGTTGGTCACCAGTGATGGCATTATTCCCTTGAAATTTTGGCAACCTATTTCTGACATCTTGTGGCACCATATTAGGATATCCAACCATACCTCTAAAATTTATTGGTCCAAAAGTATTGACAACAAAAGGAGGTCTAGGTGGAGGTTGAGCCATATTGCCTTGAGGAGGTGATCTTGTAGGAGAATCAAAATGATAAGGGACGAGGGGTCTTTGGAGCACAGAGTATAACTCTCAAAGTAAATATCCTCTAATGACTCAGTTTCTTGGAAAACCCTATCAACCTTGGAAGAAATAGGGAAAAAATAGAGAGGCACACTTTTTAGACACAAATGATGGCCCCTCTCCAATCGGGAATTTAAATTTACACAAGAGGACTACTTGGTTTAAATCACTTGAAGACGTAGGGTAATCTTCAACCACATGTTGATCACCTTTCAAAACTGATATCTCCTTTCTTGATTCTTGATTTCCAACCACTTTCCAGACTTGTTTTCCTTCTGAATTTTCTTTTCCTAGTTCTGGAAATAACTTTCTAGTAGGATCCCTAGTGAAGAAAGACCTTCTTCCCTCCATTTGCAAATATTAATGAAAAATTTCACTTGACACAGGTTAAGACACTGGTAATCATCAAAATTTTAAACCAATTCGAGTCACCACTAAGGATTCTCACCTTAGATGTGTAAATGCACTATAAGTAGTTTGTCAAATGTCTATCAATACTTAATTTCTGCAAAGCTTAGCAGATCCGACCTTCCTTTACCCACATTTATCACTATTGATGCAAATTTAGTACAATAACCACTAGAAACTAGAAATACTACACAATGAACTTGTGATCTTGCACAAATCTTACAAATCTCAACAAAGGATGATGTTTAAACAATGTATTTGTACTTAAATCATGTAAGAAACATTACTAGGGTTGGTATGTGTATGCATTTGTAAAAATAGTCCCCAAAATGGTGCCAGATCGTGTTGGTACCCAAATTGATTCTCCCTTTGTGACTAAGCAACACCGTAGTTTGAAAAAGATGCTTGGAGATAGATAAATCAGAGTGTGAGTCATTTTTTGTAGCCGGGAAGGATTTAGCTGACTCTTCATTCACTCAAGCCTGGAAGAAATGGATAACACCATGTACAGGGTTTGACCTACCCTGACTACTTTAGGTTGTGCCTTCAACCAGGGTGAGAGGACCCATTTTGTAACCCATATTGGTGGATAACATCTACAGATTTATAGTATTTTTCTTTCCTTTCACAAAATTGATAGGATATCTTTAGAAGGTATGGTCAATACGTAGTCTAACTCTCACGAGTTGTCACTTTAGAGGATGAAGAAACCTTCTAAACAAGATCCAGGTTACTAAAGGCAATGGTAAAAACTTGATTGCTCCTACATATTGAGGTAAGGGATGGGTAAATCAATGAATTCCCTCAACATTTATGAATAGACAAGTGTAAGTAAGGGGTAGTTCATGTATGGTTCATCTCTGGATATGTATTTTATGGTTGGGAAGTTAAGCAAGATAAAGTTGATTATACCAAATACCTAAGAACTTTAAACAAATGTTAATAGATCCACAAGGCAAAAAAAAAAGATGAATAGCTTCAAATAGTCAAGATGAACCTTCAACTAGAAAATTGTGCATCTATGAAGGCTCAAAGACACATGGCTTCACACATTCTTCAAGGTTTTAACACAAGAACTCATGTTAAAGACTCAATTAAACTTTAGAAAACCCCTATTATATCATGCTCATGATACACTCATAAACTAAAAAAATAATCTGTATCACTAAAATGAAAGTAAAGTGAATTTAAATCACTTATTACATCATGAAATGAAATCTCTCTTCATAATGTAATTGCAAATGCCACAATACTTGTCATGAGGATGAGATTTTGTGTGATTTCAAAAGGATTCCTAATGTAAGACTACAACAGAACATAGATAACTATTTGAAAATATCTCAAGATGACAAATAGACATAACATAGTTCATTGATTTACATGAATTACTCAAGGTTTCTCAAATTTGATCAACAAGGGAAAGTTTGTTTACAATCTCAAAGTTTTTCAATGGCTATACATCTGCAACCATCTTGACATGATCAATTTTGAAAGGCACACAAGAAATAACTAGTTTCTCAAAAAAATTCCCCAAAAAAATGGCTTCTCTCGGCTCTTCTCTCCTTTTTTCTCTCTGACTAAATTTCAGAAAAATTAACCCCCTTTTTTGGCATGGCCTTTTCATACTTTTATATCACTCACTTTACTTCAAATATTTTCCCCCAAAAAAAAAGAATATTCCAAGGAATACTTTGTTTGTTACAAAAATGTTCTAGAAAATGATATTTATGAACTTCATCCCATACTTCCAGGTGTACGAAACATGAGTCTTTTTGATGTATTCCATCTGTGTCTAACTGGGACATCCGGTCTTCACTTTTGGCAGGTTATTTGAAATGTTCCTTTCTGATTTTGATTAACAATCATTTCAGATTGATCACTGAGCATCTCCATATGATTTTTGACATGACACACACTTACGCTCATTTCTTGAAATCCTTCTTGGGCTCAACACACTTCACTTCACATCTTACTAGTTTAAATGCCATACATGATGTTTGTCAAATCATCATAATTTACCAGTTATGCTCATCTATACTTTCCTTCAGTTTTTAATTTTCCCTTGTGAACTGAGAAAGATCCTTCTCATCTCAGGGGAAAGATTTTTCCAGACTAGAGATATGTGTCACCTTCGGGTTATAAATCTCAACCTACCCTCTTGCAATTATGTATCTCTTTCCTAATTTTGGGTATAGTAGAATCTTTACTAGAAAAATGGCAAAGACACTTGTGGCACATAACTTGAAAGAAATATCTTTGGAAGATCTAAATCAGATCTTTGATCTGAGTGGCCTAGATGAGGCCTTTTTTAGGGCCTTGTTTGAAGTAGAATGCACAGAGACACAAAAGGACCTCTGACATATCAACGAGTCCACTTAGCACTTTTAACTAGGCTGATCAGAATCAATCTTGTATTCACATCTTTCCAAGTCATGTATTTCCATCTTTTTAGATGGGAGCATATGAAAACACCTGAGGATTTAAAAAGATACTAGGTTGAGAGGAGGCCTCAGGTCTCTGGGAAAACTAGTTTTCAATGCCCCTTCTTATGCAATGAGGAATTTGTGTCAAAATAAATTCCTAAGGAATCATACATATTGTATGAAAAACCTCCATTGATATGGTGCCTTCCATTTCCAACAAAGTGAATGAGTTGGAGAAGAGGATTCATTCCTTGGAAAAGAAATAGGAAGAAAATGTGCCTCTGCCACTAGGTCCAACAACAACACTACCTTTGGGCAAGAGGAAGGGAGAAACACAAACTCAGTCTCTAGTCATCATCTCGGATGGAGAAGAAGACCAATCTATTTCTTCTCGCCACTCAAGGGAAACACTTTCTTCAGCTCGGGATAGAGAGGAAGGTTTGTAACTCAGATATATCCACATGTTTGATGCATTTTTCCCCTCATTCTGAGTGGGAATTTCAAGGACCTCAGCCAATTCCTTCTCCCAGGGAAAACCCACCTTTCTCCAGGAAATGGGAAGTAGGAACTAGTTCCAAGCCTCACATTTCATCCAGTCACCAACATGCAGTATCTTCCCCTCCTATCATTCCAAACATCCCCCTTGTCACTCCAAACATCCCTCTTCAAAGTAATCCTAGAAAGTTGACCCTTCACAAGGGGAAGGGGAAAATGACCTTCTTTTCAGGTGGTCTGGACCTCTTGGATTGGGTATCATCCGACCAAAAGAGAATTGAGCTTGAGGAAATTATGGGCCACCCTAGGATGACTTTGGAGTCTTTGATGGACATGGGGATGTCCAGGGACCTGACAAGGTTGATTGTCTTCATACAAACAACACAGAGGCTCGATGAGTTTGTATTGAGGAAGAAAAAACTTTTGAATAAACTTCCCCTGCTGAGGGGAAATTATGAAGTAGGACTAAAGAATGCTTAGGTGTTATTCTCCTTTCATTGTTTTGATTTTGATGATATATGTACATCTCTTTTTGTCATGGGTAAGGGCCCCTATAGAACCCTATCTTGTTTTTTTCTTTGTTCAACATTGCAAGCAATACAAGGATGTCAATAGTTCACATATCTGTTTCAAATGTATATGAAATTTTAATCTAATCCACTATGAACTACTACATCTTTTTAACTTACAATTGAAACAAAGAAACAATAAAATTTCAGAGAGATAATTACATTTAATGTATCAGAAATATCAATTCACAATATCAGTTCAATGGAGTATGAAAAGAAAATACAAAATGAGGAAGAAAGTGCTTAAACATGTTCATCATCTTTTGTGCCAACATCCTCCTCCTCTTCACCCTTTTCCTCTGCATCTTTCTCTTCTGGTAATCTAGCCACATAAGCATCATACCTCTGGAATAATTCATTTACTTCATCCTCGTCAGGTCCAAGGTGATGCTTTGGAAAATCAATGTTTGTCTTGATATTAAGTCCAGACATTGAGCCATTTTCTACTTATATTCCAGTGGCCTTGGATTTCAATTCCTCAATCCTATTCTCAATCTTCATCATAATTTTAACAGTTTCATGGGAGAAGTCATCTGTCTGGATATTACTTTCAAAGGAATTGAGTAAGAAATCAAGTCTTAAGTCCCCATAGCTCTTTTTGGACTTATCCACCATGTCTCTAATCTTCTATCAATGGCATCAAGTAGATCATCAACCCAGTTCCTTCTAACTTCAAGCTTCTTCTTGATTCCATTTAAGGTATCTAACCTGATTTTTGTCAATTCTTCAAGGGCATATTGACTCCCTTTGCATCTTATTGGTACGATGCCTTCTTTCTCAACTAGCTCCTCACTAAGTCGGGTTATGCGGTCAAGCTTGGGGAGAGTTCCCTCCAAGTAAAAATCTCATTGTCACAGTCTTCAATTATTCCATCAATTTCATTTAATCGACCTCTGAGGTCCTCATATTTTTTCCTTGCTTCTGTGATAACTTCCTTTCCTTTCTCAGTTAGTTGTTCAACCCAAGTATCCACCGCTTGGACCTTCTTGACAACACTATTTACTTTATCCATTCCTTCAGGGGTATTCACATAAGTACCTTGTTTCATGACTAGTTTTCCTATCAGTTGTTGTAAACATGAACTTAAGGCCTTAATTTGTTCCTTAAGTTGCTTCTTTTCATCCCATCTTCATCCACCTTTTGTAAAAGACCATTCACTACTTCAGATACTCCTTGCTTTAGTTGTTCCCTTGAAGGTTTTCCCAAGGGAATAATCTGAATGTTGTAATCATCATTGGTTATGTCTTTTCTTGTCTTACCCTCAAAGGAGTTTATCTCTAGGGTTCTTTCCCCGATGAATCAGTAAGAGTCCTTGTGATGGTTCGGCCCTTTTTGGGGCTCTCACTATTTTTGGAAAGGATAAAGCAGTAAGGTCAACTACTTGTATAGGAAGGGCCACTTCTTCATTTGAAATTAATTCACTAATCCATCCCTTCTTCAAACTATTCCAACTTTTTTTTTCTTGTGATCCTTGCTTGGAGTTTTCTCAGAACAACTACTATTTTCTTGGACATCTCTTGTTCCTGTTGCACCAATAATTCTATTTTTTCTTGACCACTTATCCCAATTTCCCTAAGTCAATTTCACTTTATACCATTAATTCCTCTGATGCTTCCTTTCCTAATCTAGCACTTTAGATTGATCATCCTTAACTTGATCTACATCAAAACTCAAAGGGAACTCCTTTACTATTTCTCCAGTTGAAAACATGGTGGCATGAGTTTCTTCCCCTTCACCCTTTTGTATCAAAGTTTGGGAAATGGATTCCTCTACTCCCAAAACTGGTTGAGTTTCCAAACTACTACTTTCATGCCCTAATGATACCTCAAAAATGTTATGGCAGGTTTTTCTATTGGAAGTGAACCCACATTTCCCATTGAAAGTTGTGATTCTCCACCAATAACAATTTCCTCATCAATAATTATATCTTGTGCCATTTTTAGTTTTTCTTCAAAAGATAATTTTTTCTTGAAGAAGGTCATCACTCTTAGTAACCTCAACAGGAATGGGCACAACATTTTCTACCACCAACTTAGTATTAACACCTTTTTCCACCAATAGCTCTGGTTTATCCATTTCCAAAACCATTCATTTTGGGGAAGACAAATTCACTTCCTGATCTCTTACTTCAGTTTTTAGTACATGAGGATCTCTTTCTGATTCCTTACTTGCTTCAATATTAACCACTAGTGTTAATAAGGGTTCATCAATAGAAAAATGAGTGCATCTAGCATGGATAATCCCTCATCAACATCTATATCAATCACCTCAGTTTGTACATTTACAACCTTATGCATTGTTTCAACTGGTGGTGGATTGATATCTTTAACAAGTAGAGCTTCAGGAATTTTCATACCTAGGGTAAGAAACTGACTGTCCACTAGATCAACTATAGTATTCCCCTAGGGAACTGAGCTCTGAATGCATTCCACCTCTTTTTCATGAAGAATGAATGAGGGATCATGGGACTTGATTTCCCCATACTTGGCAATGATGTATCCTTGTTACTTTTTTGGATGTTATCAGTTTTTTCCACTTCTAGGGGATCAATTACCCCATCATGTTTTGAACTTATTTGGTGTATGGGAACCTACCCTTACTAGGATTGGTTGGTGGAAAATTTTGGGTTTCTTGTGTGTCTCAAAAACTGCTTCAATTTTGGTGGTGCTCTCTTTTCATCTTTGTGCGGCCTGGGTTGAATGTGACCACTTGAAATGGCTGCACTCATTAACTTTTCAGTATTATGTGGCTTTGGGACAACATTTGGGCTAACCACATGTGATGCTAGACCCTTTCCTTTTCCTAGAGTGGCACTGCAGGAGTAATAGGGGCATTTTCCATGGACTTTAAAAGCATTTTTTTAGTTTTCTACCTAAGGGATGACATGGAAGTACCTGTCTCACTAGTAGTTATTGTCCATTCATCAATAAGCCCATCAGTAGGCCTTTTGGAGGGTAATAGAGGGGATTTTCCTCCTAATGGGTCAATTTTATTAGCCCCTCCTTCAGAGGTGGGATATCATCATTTAAGTTTCCCAGATTTCTGAAATGATTTAGGACTCTTGTATTTTGTACTGACAAGTCAATATTCATCTTGAACCAGCCAATTTACCATTCTCCTCATGACATCAGTTATCCTCATGTAGGGATCATCAGAATCCTCCTCATTCCAAACTAGGGGAGCTATAGGTTGACTTTCTATCTTCTGATCAATGTAGAATTTACTCACTATGTGTGTAAGTCATCTACAACCCCCTCTAGAATGACTACAATTTTGAAGTCTACCACTTGTGATAAAGTCATTCTTGAAAAATCCCTCAACCGACTTCTTCTTCATCCCTACAATTCATCCAGTAGTCCTCAAAGTGAGGCTCATGCTCAAAAGTGTTAGCAACATTGTTAAATACCCACCGAATGTCATAATTGGCTCTAGCCTCAAATGTCTCCATGGCCAAATTCTTCATTTCTTCTCCAATTAGTCTGGCCTTTATAATGGAAGGGCATGAATACCTTCCAATTCTGATAGGGAATTTGACATTTTTTTGTGCCTCCTAGCAATTAACTTGTGCACAAGCACCAGTTTCCTTACCAATTCACATAAACACAACTTGTCATTAACATACCTAGGCAATTTAAAAGGTTTTCCCTCAAAACCACTAACCCTGATATAAGTGAACTTCTTATACTAAATGAAGTAGCACCCATACTCCATAATCACTTGCCTTGCATGCTCGAACATTTTGTACTTCCCCATTCTTGGTTTGAACAAGAAAATAATCGGTGTAAAGAAAGCATCATTTACCAATCTGACATTTCCACTCCAGTTGGTTAACTATAATTGAGGGAAAATTTCATGCATTGGGCACTTTTTAAAATCAGCACGTGGTGACAATGCTAGAAAATGTCTATGCACTTTGCAACATTATAAATCAGATATGTCATCATATAGAACTCCAACTCTGCAGTCTCCCCTATCTCAATCCTTGCTTTACCAGAGTAATCATATGATCATGGATTGCATCTGAAATAAAGGTGGCCCAACAAATATTTCCTTTTCTCTCAAGAATAATCCATATAAATGTGGACATCCACTCTTTAAACTCATTTGTAGTTTCCAAACCTACCATTCAACTCAAAATCACAATGATATCCTCAACCTCCTCAACAAATTGTGCCCTAACCAACCTTTTGGGGATTTTAGCCGATGCCTTCCTCTCTATAAGGAGCCATTGTGTGTTTATCATTTTGGCATAATCCTTCTTCTTTGTTTCATAGTCCTGCAAGGCTAGTTTGATGCCAATAGTAATTGGTTCAGTAATTATAGGTAATTTTAGTAATACTCTAATGGTTTCCGGTGTCAATGTCAACACCACATCCCCACTCCCGATCTAACACTTCCCTCTTCTCAGAGTCATAATTCATGGCACAAAACCATACTAGTTATGGGCATTGAACAGAGGGTGGGATGGCACCCACTGAGGTGATGTGGCTATCATGAATTTCCTTTAAAGATTCACTCAAATGAGAACTATTTAATCTTTGATGAAAATCATTTAAGTTGGCACTCATCAAATATGTGTCTGTTACCTTGTCTAGGTCACTCATGACCCCCAACGTAACAAAAGAAGAAAATGGCATAGTCTTCATTTCAAAAACCCTAATTTTACTTCAACTATTTTTCCAATGGAACAAACACAATACACAAGAGTTTGAAGCTCTTACCAATTTTTTACAAGTGCCCAAGTAATTTTGACTCAAAACAACAACTTTCACACTTCTCAGTTCACAAAATTGAGCTCCACAATAATTCCAATTGCACTTCACTGATAAAAATGACAAGAGACCATCAAAATAACAATAAAGGATGAATGTAGTCATATCCCTTAAGGCCCTTGGTTCATGTAGGAGCATTAATGGTGGTAGAATTAAATGCATTGTATCACAACCATTAACTCTACTTTTTTGTAACTTTGAATTTGAGCCATCCACATGGAACAAATTTTAGCTAAAATGGGCTTGGGGTATCTTTCGTATTTTGTGATGCTCAAAGAAATTGTGTATTTTTTGACATTTTGGCCCACCCATCCACTTTTGATGCAGGCTCAACACGTGGCTTTACCTAGGGCATCAGCGGGGTAGGGTAGTGGCTTACTTTTACAACTTTACTCCTTTTCAAAACAAAGCCAAAATTTCCAAAGTGCCCAGTGACCCGCTTCCCCACTTTTATAATAAACAATGGCCACATGTCCTTTTTGTGGGTCTTAGGCATTCATTTTATATTTTCACGCCTTTCACCATAATGTATCAAAACATAAAAAGGCCCACCTTCCCACAACCACTTGATTTACGACAAGTGTACACCTCCTGGGGCTAAAGTAAAAATTTTCTCACGCTGCTTCATAGTTTTGAAATATCCAATTAGAATTCATCGGCCCTAGGACTAATTCAGGAATTTTGCAAATATAACAAAAAGTGACAAGTTCATCAAATAGACCCACCACCACATCCATCCAATTAGAGATGACCACGTATCCATGCGGATGTCGGGAAAAATTTACAAAGGAGACACGATCGTGGAAAAAATAAATGAAGGGGAAACCCCATCATTCATGCCCAAACTACAAAAATTTTCCCCATGGAAAGAAAACTGTAAATAATACCATGACTCATCACAAAAATAAATGGGCAGGAGAGATGGACATAGATCAACAAGGCTTTGTTGAAAATTTTCCAGAAGATCTCGGAGGGGACCATCTATAAAATCTCGAGTTCATAGCAGAAGAAATCATCAATATCACACGTGATGGAGAAAAGATCATGTTTAGTAATTTCCTCCTTAACATTGTATTTTCAGAGATTGGAGTGCCCGATGGGCTAGATAAATTTTTTTGGGAGTACCTAGATGAGAACCCTTCCCCTACCAAAATATTTTATAAGTACACTTGTGACACCATGACAACTGCACATAAGGCGTGCCTAGAAAAATTATATAAGTGGATGCATGATGCATTCGGTGCAGAGTGGAGACTACTTTAGAAGTTATTTTTATACTTCAAGGAAAGGATGAATTCTTCGTAAGCCAACATTTCTATATTGGAAGGTTTACTCTGGTAGATGGCACCAAGGATCCTTGATGTTAATTTCCATTCTCCTTCACAACACAATAATTCAACGACGAAGTCAATAGATTCAAAGAGGTAAAGAAACTAATGTTTTACCTCAACACGGTAGAAGAAGATTAATTTGAGCTATGCAAGAAATTGATATATCCAAAGAAGCATGCATATGTGGAGAAGTATGTCTCCCAAGACATACATATGTTGAAGCCAGTAACATTTCTTGTTACTCAAAGGACCACAACAAGGGTATACTTGTGCATAAGGCTGATGTATGAAAAGGGAACTTACATTGAAAATGATGTCTCTATCCTAGAAGATGCCACCATAAGGAAGAAAGAAACATTAAGTAAAAGGGAGAGAGAGGAGGCCTTTGATAAAAAGGAACCAATTAAACAAAAAATGCAATCAGTAGGCGCAGGATTTGGGAGCAAGGGTGAGCACCTATGCACGAGGAATAAATCCCCCACAGAAGAGAAAGATAAGACACCTGAGTAAGAGGTGCTAGAGTAAGAGAATCCCCTATGAAAGAAGAGTCACTGATAAGAAAGGAGTCACCTAGGGAAGAATAAAAATAAGAGTCTCCTATATTGGAATCACCAGTTAGGAAGAAGCAAAGAGTAACAGAAAAGGAAGACTCGAAGAAAATAGAGAGCATGGAGGCTAACAAGGGAGACAAGGACAATGAAGAGCACAAAGAGGCTCAAGACCAACATGTGTACGATTTTTATGAGTAAGAAGAAGAGGGAAATGAAGAGAAGGATGAGGAAGAAGGAGGCACTCATAGAAAGGGGGGAAGTGAGGAGGTCAACATGAAGGATCAAAGGACTCCAAGCCTGACCAAGGAGTAGATAGAGGATGTCACAAAGAGGGAGGTAGCAGGAATCATAAAAGACTTGGCAAGTCAAGAGCTGGAGTGCAAGGTCTTTGAAGAATTACTCAAGGAGATGAAGGGAAGTGAAAGTTTATTAAAGGAGTATGGAAGCATGGGCGAGATCCCAACTGGCAGAAATATTCCCAAAGGAAGTTCGCATAGGAGGAAAGGGTATGGCAACAACACAAGAACAAGGGATAACCAACATCAATGATCCAAATAAGGTATCACATGCATTTCCAAAGTATTGTGCCTTCAAACTAACTCCTTACATGGTATTCCTTCAATGAATATGGTGCATACCCACGCACAAGGAAGATGTTATCTTGGGATTTTGAGTCCCATGTTGATGAGCCCGAATTTGAGGTCAACCGTGAGGCATTGATGAAGATACCAAATACCAAGGGAGTAAACCCTCTGGTGAATTCTCAATAACTATCAGATGATAAATTTTGTAATGCACTCAACAAAGTGTCGGTGGAGGTTAAGGTGAGGCTCTTTAGGAGAAATGACAGAGTAAGGGTCCTGGAGGAAGAACTTGAAAATAAAAATGAAGATATCATTGAAAAGGAAAAGGAGTTAAAGAAGGAGGAGATGATCAGTGCAAAATTAAGGGAGTAGAAGGAAAAGGTGCACGAGATCCATAAGAAGATAGAGACTATTTCAAATTTCATAATCTTGAAGCACCTAGATCTGGCCCCGCCTAAGCAAAAATATGAGTCAACCATGCAATGCTTGGAAGACTTGACCCACATCCTCACCATGGAAAGGTGGCCACTCACATTGGAATCAGCAGAAGAGGAATTGGCACACCAAAAGGAGGAAGAAAAACTGAAGATTGGGGAGATAGTTACTTAGTATTCTGAGCTCCTTTCCATTGTAAAGACTGTCACATAAATGACTCGAGGCTGTATATGACAATTACGTTGATAGAGACAGGGTAACAAACATACTTGGTTGATATGCATGAGGAAAATATGAAGGATTTCTAAGATAAGAAAAAAGGAAATAGGATGGAGTGGGATAAGATCATAGTCGATGTTGAGAAAAATTAAGAAGAAATTGAAACCTTACAGGGGTTTGGTTAAGAATCTACTTAAGGAACTATATCCCCAGTCACCCGCGAGAATGGATGTGCTAGATTATATCAAAGAACAAGATAGAAGGAATTGTAGATACACCGAATGCTAAGAGAAACGAATTAAGTTTTTATGAGGTTTGATCTCTAGTAGGTGACCTACTTTAGCAAGCTCAGGGTGAGGTAGATGCTTAGGAAAAGAGTGAGGCAACAATGAAGAAGGAATTCCCACTCCTACGACAAGTAGCATATTCTTTCTATTCTTTCATTCTTTATTCATATTTTCCCCACACTATTATTTATTATTTAAAGAAGTAGGATGTTTCGAGGATGGATAAAATGCTTAGTGTGGGTGATGTTGGGCATGTGATCTAGTGGCTAAGTACCAAAGGGTGTGCACATGTAGGACCAAAGGAGAAGAAGGTTACTCGGGGAAAGTGCGTAGGAAAAAGGTGTTTAAGAAGGGTTTAAGTGAAACCAAGGTGCATGGGAGGTAGAAAACGGGTTTAAAGGACTTAGCCATATTTGGAATTCTAGAGGCACTTGAGGAAAAATGTGAGGACCCGACTAGGTGTGATGATTGGATAAGGTATTAGCCTAGAACCTTGGAGGTCAAGAAAAGGATATTCCACACAGGGAATATTCCTAGAAGACATCATTACAGAGAGTGGAGGGTTTTCAAAGGGATAAGCATTCACCAATGGAGGACCACATCGAAACTTAGCACATGAT
This sequence comes from Taxus wallichiana var. yunnanensis, assembly GCA_018340775.1. Lineage (NCBI taxonomy): Eukaryota > Viridiplantae > Streptophyta > Pinopsida > Cupressales > Taxaceae > Taxus > Taxus wallichiana. The sequence continues at coordinate 70,434,181 of CM031234.1, read as the reverse complement.
CTGTTTAGAAGAGAAGGCATGGTGGTGGGTGTTGATCCTATAAAAGAGATGCTCAAGCTAGAGATAGATATATAGGAGGGATACAAGAGATAGAAAAAGACATAATACAAGAGATGGTGTGAAACAAAGAGAGTGCATAGAGAATAAGAAGTAGAGTAAAAAGTGCTATAGTAATGCTAGGGTTTAGAGCACTTAGTGCTAATGGTTGTGAGGGATTTCATATGCCTCTGTATGGCACCATGGATCTTTAACAAGGGTTAAAATGGGAAACATATAGTTAGGGTCTCATATCGTAGATGTTGATAAGAGTTAGATCCCTAACATTTAATATGTATGGTCTAAGATGACCCTTTTGATTGTAATGTGGCTACCAGAACTATGTTAAATCAATATATATGGGATCATTTGGTATATCTTGTTTATGGGTGTAAGACCTCGTGTTATATGACTTATCATGGCTCAGATCCAATTTATTATGCTTCTTATAATGTTATTTAGTTTCTATGATGCATTAATGTTAGAACTGTAAGTTGCATCTTCTACCTCTTTAAATAAGTGAATGTATTTATGCTTCTGCAAATCATCCTCCATTAATTACAAAACCATCTCACAAATCTCACATAAAGAAGGGGCTCAGCACCCATGTGTGCCTCGTGTGAGCGATCAGCACCCGCTAGGTGATAGGCTAATGCACTTAGGTTTAGTAAAGGTATTAAGGCTAAATAAATGACTAAACATATTGCATTCCATGTCATCCATCCATAGCATATTGCATTGTCTTGGGGCATTTACTTTTGTTTGCTAGTGTTTTACATTATCACTTTACTAAACATGTTATATTTATTTATTATATGTCATTATCTATATGATCCACACATTCATGTTCATGCCTTTGTCTACTTGTGATCACATATATAGATCCTTTACATGCATGGATGATTTCCTTCTACCCTTTCTACGATGGTTAGTGGGGGAATCCACATTCATCACTCATAGGTTCTATTATTTCATTTTGTACTTAGCACTTTACATTACGTGGTTATTCATGCTTTGACATATTGGTTATTCCTCTAAAATGCTAACCGGTGTTTCATGTGTAGAACTTTTTTGCAGGATTACATGTTTTCATGACTAATTTTTTTACTTTTGGTATTGGTCTATCATTGTTTGCTTCTTGTATGTGGTTTTTTCCTATGTTTGGTGTGCACACTTGTTTTTGTTTGCAAATATGATGGCCTTGTGTGTCTTGAGACATCATGATTGATGTCCCATGTTTGCACCCACTTTGCATGGCTTACTTGTCTTCTTGCATGTTTACACAACTTTTCTTACATTGTTTACATATATTACACATTGTCTTCTTATATACATGCCTTTTCGTACTAGCACTTGTTTTGGCTAGTCATCTTTGTTTTTTCACTCCTTGGTTTCTACAAAGTGCATTCCATTCCACCTGCAAGGAAAAGTTACAGTGTAGTACATGTAGTTGGTCCTATTTTGGGGCCACATTCTCTTATCAAGTGACGCGATGCACCCGCAAAGAGGGGGCATCATTTGGGGATTTTTACATACTAACACATAGATTATACACTGATTTGGTTAATTTATATACAACGATTGGGTTCAAACCAGCCTAAAAACCCGTACACAAAAACTTTTAGATGACATGGTGTCTTTAGCATTCTAGGAAGCAATTATAAGCTTTGAGGTTACTATCATCCAATTTTTCCCCTTAAGTAAAATTGAAAAAGCATTACCTGTAGAGAAAAAATGAGGGATAAATTCGTTCATGGAAGCTCACATTTCGGGCTTGACCCAAGCATGTCAATGAAGTAGGAAAAGCACATCGTAGAGGAGTTCAGAAATGAAGAATCCCTAAAGTCTAAAATTTGGAATTTAGAGGTGTGTTCGTTTGGAGGTAGGATGAAGATAAATTCGGGAATCGGTTGAAAGAAGCATGAAAAAGGAGTAGAAAGGTCCGAAACCTGAATTCCAAAATTTAGACTTCGGGGTTTCAGGATTTTAGAGGTTTTATGTGCTAGGAGGATAATCAAAACCCAAAGTCTCAAATCCCCAAAACTTGAACTCCCAAATCCCTAAAACCCAAATTCCCAAATCCCCAAACCTAAAGTCCCAAAACCCTAAAACCTAAAGTCCCGAATCCCGAAAACTTGAAGTCTTAAATCCCTAAAACCTAAATTCCTGAATCCCTAAAACCCGAATTCCCAAAACCCCAAAACCTAAACCCTTAAGGTCCAAAACAAAAAGTTTGAATTTCAGACTTTAGGTATTTGGAATTCTATAACTTTTGGTTCGAACAATCAATAGTGTCACGCGACATGATTTTGAGGTCTCAATTACAAGTCTAAATTTCAAACTTTGGAGGTTTGGCATTTTAGAACTCTCAATCCAACTTGAGCAATGAACAATACATCGATTTTTGAAGTAGAAAATCCCAAAGTTCCAAATCTTGAAAGTCCAAAATTTCAGATTTTGGAGGGTTTGCTTCAAATTCAAAGTCCGAAAAGGAAGATTAACCACTAGCATTTATTGAAGAATGGCATCCTCATCTTTAAATGACCATAACTTTTGACCACAAACTCGATTTACACAAAATAGGACTTTTTGGAAATATCTCAGCGTCCTCTAAACAAATATAGTGGAAAGATCTTTGTTTATTATTTTTAGTAAGGTTAATTATTTTAAAATGAAGAAATACAATCGACCATTTTAGAGGAATGTTTCAAGATTTCTCACTTGCCAAAATGATGAAGGTATGGGCTTCCTTTTATTCTCCAACAAGGAAAATTTCATGGAGGAATTGGTTTTACAATGGCACCCATCATTTTTGGAGGTGATTTTAATGCATTTTTGGGTAGTTGAAGTAAGACTTCAAATTCCATATCTCTCCCTTTCTCTCATTCTTCCTATATATTGTAAGGAGGGGCTAATTTTAACAGCTTATAGTGGGTGTGCCTCTTTACACTACTTCAATCAGTGGCATCAGAATGCCCAAAAACTAGGATGATACAGAGATCTCTTCACACACATTCAAGGAAGTAGTTAGAGCTTAGAGGACATAGAGCATTTCCTCCCTACACTTCTTCGGCCAAGGTGGCATGAGATCACCCAAAAAACTCACAATATAGGATATCCTTCTACACTCTCTTTCTCGACATGGATTAGGTGCACATGTTCCATTTACATTTGTGTATTTTACATATACATGTGTCTTTTACATTACATTTTTACACATACATACATACATATTTGACTACTTGATCATTTTCTCCTTACAAGTCCAAATGCCATATGTGAATCAAGCAATCAAATTAGGGGCAACAATAACAAAAATTTCAAAAATAAAAATCCATGATAGCACATGATTTTACTAACCATGTAGGTACATTACACACCACAGTAGCTACACATGCATTCGACCTAGGTTCACTCGATCACTTTTTTCTTTGCGCATTTTTCATCTTTAGTTTTCATGCTCCTCTATCTTTTTTTCATTCCATGTTTTTTTCTAGTCCTTTGACTCACTTCTACTACACTCTTCATGGACATCAGTGTACGCATATTTATCGAATTTATGTTACAAATATTTCTGCTCATCAACATAAAGTAGGGGAAAATGTAGTCAAAAATCATGCACTTTAAACATGTATTTATCTTGATTTCATACTACTATTTAGAAGGTTATTGAGTGAAGAAATTACTAATTAACGCCCATCTTTTGGCCATTTTTGTTAATTTAATTTTGTCATTACTGACCTTTTCATCCACATGCCCAGGTTGTTTCTCTGTCATTTCCCATCATTTTAGCCTGAATTTTAGAGCTTTTGCATAGATTAGGGTGCTGAGATTGCAGCCTAAATCACTCACAAGTGCTACAATACTTCTCCACATGCTCTAGTCCAGCTAGATACTCTAGATCCATCCTTTTCAGTACCCTATACAATCTTTCCTACTAATTTTTCCAATCTCCTCTATGCCAAAGTCCCACCACTTTTTAGAATCAAATGAGTTTTTTCCTCTTCCCTCTTACATATTAGGGTTTCTATTTTCATTAGTTTCATTATTTATTTCATTTACATATTGTCTTAGTGCATTTATTTTCTATGTTTATATGTCCTCCTAGTGTTTCTCCACATAGGAGTATTGTATGAAAAACCAATTTAAAAAGGTAAGGTAATGTACATGAGGAATACCTGGGGTTCATGAAGAGGTTGTGCACCATTTTTGAATACCAAGCTGATCATATAGTACTCCTTCTATTCGGGAAGGACTACCTGAGAATCAAATCAATACCATCAAATAGAGTTAAGATCATAGATCGGTGGATTGCCTTGTGTAAACTAGATCCGAGAAGCGTGGTACTCCTAAAAGGTTGTCAATCCATGTATTAATACAAATTAATGTAGATAAATAACATGAAATAGAAGGTCCTACTTGTAGTTATATGATTTGGGTATCTCACACAAATACAATACTCTAAATCTAATCTAAATAACAAATATAAGATCAAATCTAGAAAGGGCGGCTAATTGACAGAGTTTACAGAGGTGGCAGAGGGTATTATGGAGGTCTAGCTAAATTTGTGGGAGGTTTTGAGAGGTTTTAGTAGGGGAATTTGGTGTTAAAGGTGGAAAGGGGTTGGGTTTGGCTCTCTTAGATTACACAGAGTGTTGGGAAGGCTTAGGCAGGGTGTTGGGATTTAGGTGAAGGCTCGGTAGGGGTGAAAGAGGTGGTTGGAAAGGTAAGGAGGTTCATATTGGTATGGTTTTGGGTAGAGGGGCTACATAATGTATTCGAGAAGAGGAAGGAGGTGATCGTAAGAAAATAAAAGATTAAAAACCAAAGCTAATGAAACCAATGACCTAGTTAAGAATACTTATCTGAGATTGACAGGTGATGGTAGTTGATGGGTGCTTGGAGGAGAAATGGGTCCCGATCTAGTGTCACAACAATGGAGACTGAGTGCTTCCCTATGTGAATGATCTAAGGCTATGGAGAAAGAGGTTAGTTTTTAGTGAAGAACTTGAATTATTTGGTGCTGTGTTTGATCGTTGGATGCTTAATTGAATGCAAGTATGCAAAAAAATAATCAAAATCCGACCAAAAATAATAGCTCAGGAAAATATTTGAAAATTATTATTTAAAATAACCGATGGTGGTTCCTTGACCAGCGCTAACCGAGGATAACCATTGTCGGTTAGGGAGAAATAGTATTATTTGCTAAAAATAACCTTTTTCTCTCCCTTTTTGTTGTGTATAAAGAATGGTTATGGGTTTAGTATTCTTAATTCTTGTTAAAATCACATGGAAAATTGGTGGGAGAGGTAGTTGGAAATTTATATTAGGTTTATAAGAAGTCTCAATTGCTTAGGGGGAGTCATGAATCAGTCTTAGTTATTAAATGGGCTTGGAATGGGTTCAAGGTGAGGTGGAAAGGTGAGGTGGAGGGGTGAGGTAATAATTAATCTAATATAGGTAATTAGATTAATAAAAATATGTGAAAGGGGTCATGGTAAGGGGTTGTGTAATAAATGGTGACCTAGAGGGTGTCATCCGTCTACGCCTAGATTAGATTAACTATCCCTTACTAGACTTGTTAGTCCATTTTTAGTTAATCACAACCTTATATCACATTGCATTGAGGGCTATGATTTTAAAGGAAAATTCAAACTTAGTGACATTATTGTGTATGAAATTCATTGCAGCCCTAAGGTTTTCAAAAAAATTTAAGATGATGTTAACCCATTTAGTAAAAATATATAATTATCAATCTCCATTTAAATCTATTGGTTAAATTTTTAGTGATCTCCCAATGAAGTTTATTCCACATTGTAGAAATGGAGCCTCTGTGATAGTACTCAAATCATTTATTCAATATACAAATACATTTTATCACAATTCATCCAAATTATGTCACCAAATAAGGATTGGCACTAATAATATTGTGGTTAATAGTCTTGGTATTATAGTGACCTTGATGCAATTCTTTAATTAGATTTTAAAACTCTTAATTTGGACATAACATTTTGTATCCCTCCAAGCAATTGTTTATCCATAAGAAGATGTTTTTAAAAATCCAAATCAAGATATTCACTCTAATATTTGGTCAAATCCAATAGGCATTCCTTAATTAATATATAATATCCTTGTACCAAAAAAATTTAAACCATGACGTGATCATATTCGTTGTTCATTGTTCACCTCCAAACCATCCAAGTTATCCTGGAAAAACCATTTCCTCTAGCCAACTTGGTGGTTTGAACCTTCATATAAAATTTCTATAATCGACCAATGTACATAGAATGTATCATTCACCATGGGATGTACTATGTAGCATGTGTCTTGAGATATAATCTCTAAATAATTTCTCAAATTTGACTAGGACATGATTTCTTCATAATAGTCAATTTTGTTAACTCGACTACTACATTCCCAATACTTGGCTAGGTATTTTCCCTACAAGTTTATATTCTTTAAGAAAATATCCTCTTTTATTACCATAAATAATCATTATTCCTCATAATTTTTCTTGTTTTTCTATAATCATTTCTTATTGTGTCCATCCCTTTTAATTTGATGATTCTTTATTGAGACTTTTGCCACAAAGATCTTACCAAGTAGGGCATAAGATTATGATTTTTTTATTACTAATAAATGTGTATCAGCTTAGATTTTTAAAAAACCCTTTTCAAATGCAAAATTTCATGAAAAATTTGGCATTCATAATACATTTCATAATTCTTGTGGTGGTGCAAATTAACTTGCAACAATTAGTATGTTGTTTATCAATCTACAGTCATTTAATTATCAGACCAAGGGATGTAGAATTTCAATAGTTCTAGTGTTATATGCATAGTTATAGATGTTTGGGAGGTATAAAGGTAAATTTTTATCACTACAATTAAGAAATAACAATGCTTGGAAATTAACTAGATTCTGACTGGAAGCAAATACTATGGCTAAACAAAACATGTAAAAATAGAACATAGATAAAGGAATGAATTTTTGTTAATCTAATCATGCAATGAGTCAAATTGACAAAGGAGAGGGTTAGCAAACCACAAGTGGGCCCTGCCTTGGGTGTTAATCCCTCCTAAATCTTGTGACTACAAAAATGGACAAAACTCATAATTTTATTTCATTAACATGAAGATTACAATTAGAAAATACAACAAATCCTCTCTCTAATTCTCTATCTATGGATTGATCCCTTTCTCAACATTAGCATTTCCTTTTTATATCTTTCATTACAATAGAGACATGAAGAAATAGATTTCTACTAGGAGTTCTAGTTAGATTAAGTAAAATATCTTAACCAAACAATCTAGAGACTACATGCATGCAACAAAACTACTCAGTAGGTGTTTACATATCAATCACATAACTTAAGTAACTGATCAATTCAATCATTTAGTTATTAAATCAGCTAGTTCTTTGTTAAGTTGTAATGCATAATCAGATGATGGAATTGATTCCTCTCATAGTTCTCATAATTGATTATTCCATTGACACGTGAAAAATTAGGTGTGATGTCCACATCCTCCAAGATCCTTAGGATCATGACTTTATTCATGTGTGTGACCTCCTTTGGTGATAAACACTTCACTACAGATGATTTCCTTTGGCTACATGTCAGTTGTTGTGGATGACCCCTTTGTTGTGGATGATTCCTTTGGCTGCATGTCGGTTTACGCATGTTAAAAATTTCTTACAAACAAGGCTAGCATTATATAAAACATCATTTAAGCATTTTATTGCAATCAAAATAATAAATGCATACTCATTATACCAGAAAATAAAGTAAACTAATAATAAATATATTAATTAATATCCATGCCATGAGTTCAAGTTATAATGAAAATGTATAGCAAGCAGTATTCCAAGGAAATACAGTTCAAGGTAATAAATGGTTGAATAGAATATAGAAGATGAGGTGTTTTAAAAATGAAATTAAATGACTCATCACACCCCCAGACTTAACATCTTGAATTTCCTCATTTATGTTTCTTTGGATCCTCCTCATATTTCTTTGGCTTTTTCTCAATGATGCTACATAAACATTTGAAATCAACCAAGGTAGATATTCCTTCACGATTCGTGAAGAATTAACCTTTATTCCTTATGTATTTGTCCATGACTCTGTCATGTATGTCATCATCCAGTTGTTTGTCACCAAACCAATGTGGTATAAAATAGTGGAATATTAGGGGATAAAAACCAATGGGAAACAAAGGTTTGCCACATCCTTTGGAAAATTCAATTTATGTATGTACCCTCCTTAAATTTGGAATGATATTATGATAAGATTACATTTCTTTCCTTTACATCTCAAGGAACATCTCTTTCAAGCACATCCTACAGGCATATGTTATCTCTCGTGCATTGAATTTAATGTGGTCCCTAGATTCTTCATGATCTTCGTTTCTCATCTGGTATACTCATTTTATAATTTCCCTATGTTCCATGTATTTTCCATACTATTCAATAATTTCCTTTGTATTTATAGCTTCACCTCTAATCATTAATGGTTGCACTTTTGACAAGTGTCTGTATTCTTCCATCTATTTTTCTTTGTACAATTCATTGTTAAAATAAGAACACAATGCCCTAATTGGAACATCTCTAATATAAAGTACTAGGATCCAGTCCCTATCATATTCAAGGGCATAATTGTACATATATAATTCACATAACAACAATTGAATCTCATGAGGTATTTTCAAGTATATTCTAAAGAAACTTTTGGCTGTAATAACATTAAATGGAATATCCGAGTTGATACAGGTGATATTTAATTGTAATATCTATTATTTCAATAAAATAACATAAATTTTAGAAGGTGTATGCATTTAAATATGTAATTTTCTACCTGAATTGTATCTTCCTACTTTTTCTTTAGCCTTTCAATCTCCTTATCCTTGGCCTTAAGCTCCTTGTCCTTTTCCTCGATGTCCTATTGGTGCTAGAATAGAAGTTCTTCCTTTTCCATTTCCCATATTCCTTATAACCTATTAACATAGGTTTCAAAATTATGTCTCCAATAGTCAAGAAATGTCATTTGTGTTTCCATGTTCCTGCAAATTGGTTTTTCATGCTCTTTGACAACTTCTCTAATGATAATATGTGGATGCATGTTATCATGTGGCAAAAACTGTGGAGAAGGTGTAACAACTAATTTTGTCACTTTAATTATAGGGAGTTTTTTTACAAATAGTTCCCATATTTCCTTGTTCTAAATTCACATAATTTAGAACCAACATCCATCTAGATCAATCCATCCTATAATAGTTAACCATGTGTAGTTGTATGAGTCAGTTTAACTCTGATCCCTCATATCACTCTTTACGAGAAAGTATACCCAGTATACTAATGGTTTCCCATTTTTTTAGTCAAGGATAATCAAGTGTCTTATTCTAAGTGTCTACCTGGGAATCTATCATGGAATCCCATCCTAGCATCCTACATCTTAGATCATGGTGAAATTATGACAATGAGTTCAACAAGCATACACTACTCCGGCCATAGTTTTAAGTCATGTTTTCCATGCTTAGTTCCTTAACGACACACTCATCAATTGGAACTTTTCTTTCACTATCACTTAATTATCTGTTATCTAGATTAGGATTAGACATTGATGTTATGATTCAGTTACAAGTCTCATTCAAGGTACAAAATCAGGTTAAATCTGAATGATGATGTACCACTATGATATCTTAGGTTTTCTATCGGAAGGTATGCGTCTCTGTAATTATTTGCATCATTCTTGGACTTCTTCCCTTCACGTAACCATCATAAGGTGGCATTGGGGTACGATTCGTGGTTTAATCCAACTTTATAAATCTAATGAATCTCATTCTTAAATGCATTATGACTATCACAATTTGAGGGAATTGATAAGGCAACTCAAAATAGATGTTAAATGTAACAGATATCCATTAATTATCATTGTTATTAAATGGATACGACCGCGTAGCGCCATAGTGATTTAGCCCACCGAGTACCTTAAATTTAAACATTGTAACTTAATTTATTCAAGTAATTAATTAATTCACTATAGGTTACCTTATATCTCATGATAATTTCACCACAAATGAAACATACCTAAGGTCCTATCTCAAGATAACCCAAGACTTTGAATATAATTCATTATTTTACTTCACATTCCTCTTTAATGCCTAGTTACAGATGTAAATTTACTTACTGCAATAAATCTACCAACCTAGCTTTGTCTACTTATTCAAGCATTTAATATTCCCAAGAAGTTATCTTATGTGAACCACATAACTATCTGATTCAAATAGCATCATCTATTTTACACCCTTTCCATAGCTAGTATTTCTAATACCTTTATTCATAAATCAATGAAGGTTTTATAATCTTTAGTTGCATCTATGTCAAGGTTCAACATAGGTCACATGGTAATACTGCAAAAAAATAGTACAACATATCTAAAACAAAAGATCAATATAATAATTCCATTTTTTTGTACTAAGAACTTGTTTTTATTTCATTATTGATTGTATTAAATCCCTCAATATTAAAGTACCACATATTCATTTATTGTCCATCTATTATGTTCTATTCATTCACTCAACAATACAAAATAATACTCAGCATATGATCCATGTATAATTCAATAAATAGAGTACCCTTGTTCGTTATAATTTAACCCATTAGGTTTATATAATCCTCTTACCCTTAACTTAGTCTTTCTTTAGGTTACCCTAGTGTATAACTTTATAATCCTTTTAATATAATATATATACAATCATGATAAATCTTCCCATACAATGGCATGCTTAAATAGTTTATATATGTTTTGCATATCACAATATTTCAAAGGATGAGTCTTGGTACCATATAAGATTTCATTTATCATAAATCACTAAAATGTTATATGGTATTATCTTCTTTGTTAAGTAACCAGCACTCCCTAAGATACTTACACAATACATGACAACTAACAACATTCCCAAAAGTCACATGCCCACTCTAAAGGAGTCTTAAGTTCGATAAGAATATTATGATTTAATATTTTCTCATAGTCAACAAGGAGATTATAGAGGGACACATGAAATAGGTTGCTAGTCCCTTATCCTTAACAAGGATATCTTCCACCACTCCTTAACTTAATAAATTAATTAGAATTCCACTGTCTTAAGAACAGATATTTTTCCAACTATAAATTAATAACTTCCACATGTAATAAGGTGATCAATTATAAATTTATTTCACGTTTAAGCTCATTAAATTTATCATTTTAAAACTATAGTAAAATATTATAAAGATCATATCACATTAAAATATCAAGGATAATCTACGAATGAGTAAGATACATCATCAAGTATCAAATCAGTAATTATAAATTTTGTGACTATATATTCAAATCAGTCTTATCAATCAAGTGCTAAAAATATTACATCCATCTCATCATCCTTTACCACTTGCCAATGAAATATTTTAATTTTTTCAAGTACATATGCTTTTAATTCATTTTACAGGATTCAAAGACAAAAGTAATCATTTCCAAATGAACCAATCATTATCCTATACCTTCATGATACCATTCATTCCTACAAATTAGAAAGAATAAAAACATGTATATACATGGTCAGTCACAAGTACTAACATGAAAATTTATTCACCCTGCTTAACATATTATTTCATTTAATAAATGAAATGTTGCAACATTAAACACATGTCGGTTTATAAATTCTAAAACCGAATAAAACATTTCGATATTAATCATTTTGTATCCTTAATTAATTTTTTCCCGATAACATTCAAAACAATAACTTTTTATTCTTAATAGATTACCTTAGGCTTAATAGGTGTATATATATAAGCTTAGGGCATATATGCATTTATTCATTCAATCAATCAAAAGGAAATCATAGGTTTAACAAATGAACATTTCTTTTTCTTTAATGTAGCTCTTATTTAAATATTGAATTATACATATCTTATCTCTACATATACTGATAATTCTTTTTGGTATCAAATAATCCTACTATGGTAGAGTTATGATCCTTCTTATGGGTGCCTTACCTAGTCATAAAACAATTTAGAATAATTATATCGACATTGAGGTAACACAGTCCAACATATATATAATTTCGAATATATATGCTTTATTATCTTTTCCCAAGATTCCATTCACATGTCATTGACCTTCTCAAAGGTATTTCCTCATAACTATAAACATTGAATTCCTCCAATGGGGAAAACAACCTTTTTTGACATGTTTAAGGAAAGGATATTTTACCTTAATTGATCTAAAAACTAGCAAAGCCACAAATTTCCAAATTCACCTTAAAAACAAAACCTTGCATCAAGTTGTTATCACATATCTATCAGAAAATTTATATGGTACAATCATGACTAAAATATCCCATAGCTTCATGTCAATGGTATAATGAATAAAACATATTCATGTCCACGTGAACCTATCGTAAACAAGTCTAACATTTATCAAACAATCGATATCATTAGCCATGAGGGAAAGGACGATTCAACATTATAAAATGAAATTCCTTATATTCAAGGATATTCTAGATATATGCTATTATCCATGACAGTTGGAGACCTTAAAATTCCAATGATTAACCAAACTAAATGCAGTCTAATTGAACCATAGAATCGATATCTTGAAAACATGTAAATGCAAGGATAGACATGTTCTTTTGTATATCTCTATTCTTAATCCATCATATGGTAATAACGTGTCTATATATATTCTAAAGTTTGATTCGAACCTAAAATTCTATAGGAGGAGATTCACAAATATCCACATATGAGTTAGATATGTGTACCATAGAAACCCAATGAAAATCATAGACACCGAGAATATAAAAAGGGGGTATTCAAGTTATTAGAAAATTTAAAATCCCTAATGAGGGGTTTATATTTATTTAGTAATAATAAGTAGAACCCAAATTTTACAAAATAATACTTTAATCCATCGACCCGTTTTCCCACACTACAATTTTAACTTCAAAGTAACGAAATTTCCCAAGAACAATTTCACCCAAAAAAACAAGCCCAAAATAAATAAAACACGAGATTTCATTAATACAAGTAGTAAATGAAATAATTTATGAGGAAAGAGGAAGAACAGTTCATGCCTGAAAAAAATCCCGATCTCCTCCATTTCTCCTTACTTTCCCCCATAGTTTGAGTCATATTATTCTTTGAATCATTTCTAGAAACCCTCAAACTAATCTGTAATTCCTTATATCATCATGGTAGCCTCATAACGTAACATAATAGTAGGTACAATCATAGATAATGGCTTAAATGATAAACATCGACTAACATCTTTGCATGGCTTCCACCAAGTTACATAAACACACAATTTACATGCAAAGCTAAAGGGATCTTAACAATGAATCTAAAATGGAATTAAATCTTGCATGAACGGTGGATTTTTAGGTAAGCTTCAATTTCACCAACGAAGTAGTATCATCATTTAATGTATTAAACCAAAATCAGCCACGTTGTGGCTTCATAAACTTCACCTCGGGCACCCTCCATTCCTTCCACCAAATTTGGTGGGATTTTTAATTAATTGCAATCATTACAACCCCTATAACCTTCAATGTGATCAATTGAATCGACCTTATAAATAATATATCAAATTATAAACTTCACTCGAGTATGTTCGGTTGAACTATCTCATTAAGCAATAATCAAAGGCCTATTTTATGGTCGAAGGCCCCATGGATCATAAAAACATAATGAATTCTATGGTATAATTCCATTCCAAAGTTTATAAATCAATACCTAATATTACCCATGTTTATTAATATAATATCATTAATCATCCCCTTAGGAACTTATCACTATCTTAAGCATAATGGCCATGTCAAATGGCCCTTGTTAATTAAAAATCTTATGAATTTTCTTGGAGGTCTTATACCAGGACAAGAAATATCAATTCCAAGGGAATATTTATCACTCGAAGATGATGATAAACCCAAACAAGTTACGATCTAGTGCATAATGAAATAAACCAATCCAATAATAGAGCATAAGGTGTTATGATCAGTCATATAGATAACCAAGATCAGTATCAAATCAACCTTTTCTTATAATATGATAATCTTGTCTTCGATTAAAAAAATAAGCCTAAAGGGACCTAAATGGGGTATTTAGGGTATTAATGTTAATCTAAATAGGAGGACTAAAATGATTGTAAATAAAGATGTTAAACAATAACAAATGACAACAAACTAATATGCTAAAGTGATGTAAAGTAATTGCATGATTTGATCTAATGGAAATAAAACCCTAGAATGTAAGAGGGGAGTAAGGAAATGACTCACTAATTGAAGGTGACTATCACAGGTTGTCGCAGATCTAGAATTGGAACTTGACAGTGTAGAAGAACACTCAAGGACCCGTAGAGGACAAATTTGGATTGTCAAAGTGACACAAGTGCCTGGAATGTACCGGGTGCCCTAGGGCACCGTGGTCTGCAATTTGTGTGCTTAGAACAGTATAAATGCTCAAAACCTTAATTTTGCATGGTTGTTAAGTGTCTCTAAATACTCTATGTCTATCGTACTAGATTCACCGAGATAAATTGGATGACTCCTTCCTAAGAAGAAGAAGAAGAAGAAGAGTCCGGATAACCTCGGCCTACTGAGACCGGTGTACTTATCACTAAGCATTGCACTACATTACAGACCCTAATGTAGCTCTAGTGAGTAGGTGTATGTTGTGCCCTAGGTTCTCTCATGTCAATTTCACATTGTGAAATAACAAGATATGGTATATATAGAAGATATAGATGGTAAAATAGAATGAATAGAATCCCTCCTCTAAGAATGTGTGTCATACTGAGACTTTCCTAGCTTGAATATATGGTGCTATGTGGATGCAAGATGGTATAATGGATGCATCCCTAGATGAAGTGATAATAGAGATGGGATGCAATGACCTAGGACCCTTATTATGGTATTATGAGATTTATATTTATAGGGATCTCAAGTTTAATTTTGTAATTAATCCTGACAATGTCGACTGAGGAAAAGATAAAGATGACCAATGGCTAGAAGTGACCCAAAAAGGAGAGAAAGAGGTTAAGCATAGATAGGGGCATCCAAAGTGGGATCAGGGCGCCGTGGGGGTGCCACAGTACAGGTGGGGTGCCCAATTAGGGCTAGAATCTCAGGGAAGTTATAAAATTGGGTGATAAGTATCAGGAAATACACAGGAAAGATGAAGTAAAACATAAAACAAAGATGGAAAAAAGGTGGGATTAATTGGTACTTTGTACACTTGAGAACCTTCTAAATAGTAGTATAAGACTGGGATAAATATTGTCTAATGTGCAATATTTGTGTCTACAATCTTAATAAGAAAAATACTCTTGAGTCAACTTATACCTTCACTTGATGATACCAATTTTTACCTATTACAGTATAAAAATAATTTAGTATACTTAAGCAATCATTATTAAAACTGGATAATTATTTACAATTATGTATGTATTACAACCATTAA
The DNA here is from genome assembly GCA_018340775.1 of Taxus wallichiana var. yunnanensis. Lineage (NCBI taxonomy): Eukaryota > Viridiplantae > Streptophyta > Pinopsida > Cupressales > Taxaceae > Taxus > Taxus wallichiana. Next base: position 70,418,653 of record CM031234.1, on the reverse strand, counting down.
TTCCAACAAGCAAGATGAGCTAGAACATCAATAGTGGTTATAGAAATCTAGAAAAGTATCCAATGCATCAAGAACATAGCATAGCAAGGCACACTCCAACCTCTTTATAAGTATCACAATCTATCAACACAATGATATTACTAATCATTGTCCTAAGCCAAAGTAAGAAAACTTAACACCGAGAAATCAAAATGAGTTATTAAAGTAACATGTTTTACAAGTTCTTGGAGATAATAATCATTACGCAGATTGACTCCTCTAGTACATGTAGATATGTTTTTCCTTTTCGGGTAAACATATGTATACCTAGTTGTGACCCAAGAGAGTAACGCTTCTAATATCGAAGTCCTTATGACCACATTACGTTACATAACCCAGGTTTGTCGATAGTTAAGAAATGAAAAAGTGGGATGTGACATACTTCCCCTCTTAATGAATCATCATCCCAATGATTTTTACTCATTAATCACATTCAAATCATTCATACACATAATTATATTTTATATCTAAGGAGATCAATCAGCATTTTCCACAAAAATTTGAAATTTTCAGATCTAAAAATCAATTTAATTGGTTGTAACATCTTTTCAACTAGAAAAAATGTCACAAAGTCAAAGATATGACTTAATTTTTATCGCTACAACCGCTTATTTTATGTAATATATATATATATAATAAATAGTTAACTATAAGCTTTTAAAAGCTGAAACCAATAAGGTAATCTTGTTGTTTTTAACTCGGACAAGTACGGTCACGCTTTCCTTCAAACAATGAGTTTCAATATATAAGGCTTTGTCATGAGGATTTTATCTCTTAGAATCATAAAAATATCTTCTAATCACAAAGAAGTCCATAATCGTACTCCTAATTACAAGGCCTTTCAATTTTTACCTATTCCTAGACTTCATCACCTCATTTTCATTTTTGTCATCAGAGTCCACCCTACTTACCAAAACAAAGTTTTTGATTGTCATTTCAAGCTAAGAGAGTGTATTCCAAACCTCACTAAAAGTCTTACACTAACCTTCACACTATTACAGGACATGGGTTAGGTATGATCTGCATTTTGAAACATCATTACTAATCTATAGGTCTTAGCACCCTGTACACAACTTATAATATATGATTTTCAACTTTGTATACTCAGGATCGCCAATGAGTAAAAAATAAAACTAGAAATGTTAAATAATCACTTGAAATGATCTCAACTCTGCCTTAGGCCTGAGAGTACAAATTTCACCTTTAGTATTCATTTCTTCTTTCCTCATCTCTTTCAAGGAACACAAAGTACTTGAAAGGACTATAATAAACTTGGTAGTCTTCTTCAAACCATAAAAAATCCATGAGTTAGTGATTATGACATGAATCCTTTTAACCGCCCATAGCATTCACCATCTAATGTACAAGTACGCCACATGGAGGATTTATTCACAGAGCCACATTCAAGGCTCAAAACCTTTATCCTTATTAATACACAATTAAATTCATACAAAACATTGAGAATCTAATGCAAATTACAAGATTCATAGGTCACAATGATCAAGAAATCTATATATTAAAGGATCATTCAAAACAAATAGTCTGATTTATTGCTCATCAATCAATATTACAGACCCTTGAGCATCGCATGATCTCTCTCCCATGTACCTTTCTTCCTAAAATTCAAATGGAAAAGATGATCCAATGCTCTTATTTTACTTTTACTCTTTTCAAGTCAACATTTAATTCATATTTCATTTTAGCCTAATTGGCCTTTCAAATTATTGTTGCTACAGTAGATAGTCCTCTCCTATCTACTTCATCTACCCTATGCAGTTTTTATTTCATATTGGATTTAAGTTCCAAATTTTTCATTCGACAGAGTTCAATCAATCTAGAAACCCTCTACTGATTTTTATCATTTAGCTCAATTTATTTTCCTTGGCTGATCATGTTCACACTTACCAGATACTCCCAACATCCTTCTAGTTTTGTGCGTCACGAAGGACTGTTAGAGTGTTATCTAACTTACCATTGAACCTAAAGCATAGTTTATTCTGGTCATTCTCCATGGTACATCCTTCATTCATTCATTTTATATTGTTAATAAAAATCATAATTTAGTAAGCGTAAGGACCCAATAAGTCGAGAGCTCCAACCTTCATATATGATACCAAAATGTAATAACTTTTGTCACTTCAAATATTAGGAATTTTTTTACAAACAGTTCCCATGCTTCCTTGTCCTAAATTTGCATAATTTAAAACTAGTGTCCATCTATACCAATCCATCCTATAACATTTAACTATGTGTAACTCTATGATTCGGTTTAGCTTTGATCCCTCATATCACTCTTTACGAGAAAGTATACCCAGAATACCAATGGTTTCCCCCTTTCTTATTCAAGGATAATCAAGTTTCGTATTATAATTGTCTACCTAGGAATCCTTCATGGAATCCTATCTTGGCATCCTACATCTTAGATCCTGGTGAAATCATCACAGTGTGTTTAGCAAGCCTACACTACTCCAGCCAAAGTTTTAAGTCATGTTCTCCATGCTTAGTTCCTTGACGGCACACTCATCAATTTTAACATGTATTTCACCATCACTTACTACTATTTATATCGTGGATCGACACTAATGTTATGATTAGGTTACAAGTCTCATTCAAGGTAAAAATTGGGTTAACCTGCATGAGGACGTACCACTATGTCAACTTAGGTTGTCTATGGGAAGGTAAGTGTCTCCATAATGATTTGCATAATTATTGTACTTATTCCCTTCTCGGTATCCATCATAAGGTGGCATCGGGTATGTATCCATGTAGTTTAATCCAAATTTGTAACTCTAACGAAGCTTGTTCTTAAATGCATTACGACTGTCACAATTTGAGGGACTTGACAAGGAAACTTAGCATAGCTGCTAAGTAGCAATATCCAATTAACAAACATCATCATTAAATGGATACGACTATGTAGCGGTCATAGTGATTTGGCCCACCAAGTTCCTTAAATTGGAACATCGTAACTTAATTGTTTTAAGTAATTAATTAATTCACGATAGGTTACCCTAGATCTCACGATACTTTCACCATGAATGAATCGTACCTAAGGTCCTATCTCAAGATAACCTAGTACTTCAAATGTAATTCATTTTTTTACTTCACATTCCATTTTACTTCCTTATCACATATGTAAGTTTACTTACTACAATAACTCTGCCAACCTAGCTTTGTCCACTTATTTAAGCACACTAATATTCCCAAGAAGTTATCTTATTTGAACCACATAATTATCTGAGTAAAATGGCATCATCTATTTTACACCATTTCCATATCTAGCATTTCTAAAACCTTTATTCATAAACCAATGAAGGTGATATAATATTTAGTTGCATCCACACCATAGTTCAACATAGGTCACATGGTAATAATGCATAAAACAATGCAACATATCTAAAAAAAGATCAATATAGTACTTCCATTTATTTGTACTAAGCACTTGTTTTTCTTTCATTACTGATTGTATTAAATCTCTCAATATTCAAGTACCACATATTCATATTATGTCCATCTATTATGTTCTATTCATTCACTCAACAATACAACATAATACTACTCATATGATTCATGCATCCAATTCAATAATAGAGTACCCTTGGTCATTCTAATGTAACCCATTAGGTTTATATACTCATGTTACTCTTAACTTAGGCATGTTTAGGGTAACCCTATTGTATAAATTTATAATCCTTTTGATACAATATAGATATACAATCGTGATCAAGCTTCCCATACTATGGCCTCCTTAATTATTTTATCTAGGTTTTGCAAATCACAATATTGCAAAGGATGAGTCTTGGTACCATATAAGCTTTCCATTCTCATAAATCACTAAACTATTATATGGTATTCTATGCTTTTAAGGTAACCAAGCACTCCCTAAGATACTTACACAATACATGACAACTAACAACATTCCCAAAAGTCACATGCCCACTCTAAAGGAGTCTTAAGTTCGATAAGAATCTTATGATTTAATATTTTCTCATAGTCAACAAGGAGATTATGGAAGGGACACGTGAAATAAGTTGATATTCCCTTATTCTTAATAAGGATATCTTCCACCATTCCTTAACTTAATAAATTAATTAGATTTCCATTTTTGAATGATAATATATTTTTCCTGTTATAAATTAATAACTTCCACATGTTATAAGGTGATCAATTATAAATTGATTTCATGATTAAGCTCATTAAATTTCTCATTGTCAAACTATAGTAAAATCTTATAAAGATCAGCTCACACTAAAATTTCACAGATAATCCACAAAATGAGTAAAATACATCATCAAGTATCAAATTAGTAATTATGACTTTTGTGATTGTATATTCAAATCAGTTTTATCAATCAAGTGCTAAACATTCTTACATCGGCTCATTAGCCTTGATCACTTACCAACAAAATATTTTACGTTGTTCAAGTACATATACATTTAATTCATTTTGCAATATTCAGTACAAAAGTAATCATTTCTAGATGAACTAGTCACTATTCTTTCCCTTCATGATTCCATTCATTCCCGCAAATTAGAAAGAATAAAAACATGTATATACATGGTTAGTCATGAGTACTTGGCATGAAAATTTATTCATATCCCTTAACATATTATACATATATATAAATATAAGATTAGGGCATGTATACATTTATACATTCATTCACTCAAAATGCAATCATAGATTTAACAACTAAATCATTTCTTTTTCTTTTATGCAAGTCTTATTTAAATATCAAATTATACATATACCGATAATGCCTTATGGTATCAAATACTCCTACTAGGGAAAAGTTATGATACTACTTATGAGTACCTTAGCTATTCATGAATTGATTTAAACTAATTATATCAAAACTAAGGTAACACAATCAACATATATATAAAATTTTAGAATATATATATTTTCTTATATTTTCCCAAGATTCCATTCACACATCATTGGCCTTGTCAAAGGTATTTCCTCATAACTATAAAAATTGAATTCCTCCAATGGGGAAAATAACCTTTTGTTTAACATGTTTAAGGTAAGGCACTTTTACCTTAATTGATCTCGAAACCAGCAAAGCCATGAATTTCCAAATTCACCTTAAAGACCAAACCTTGCATCAAGTTGTTATCACATATCCATCGGGAAATTAATACGGTGAAATCATGCCTGAAATATCCCATAGCTTCATGTCAATGGTACAATGAATGAAACATATTCATGTCCATGTGGACCTATCGAAATGATTCTAACATTTATCAAATAATCAATATCATTAGCCACGAGGAAAGGATTATTTGACATTATCAACTAAAATTCCTAACATTCAAGGATATTCCATATATTCCATTATCCATGATAGGTTGGAGACCTTAAAAATCCTGTGATTAACCAAACTAAATGTTGTCCAACTAAACTACATAATTGATATCCCGATAGAACATAAATGCAAGGACAACCATGTTCTTTTATATAGCTCTATTCTCATTCCATCATATGGTAATAAGGTGTTTATATATATATATATATATATATATATATATATATATATATATATATATATATATATTCTAAAGGTTGATTCAAAACCTTAAATTGAACCCAAAATTATGTAGGAGGAGATTCAAAGATACCCACGTATGAGGAAGGTATGTGCTTTAAAAGCACAATAGAGACCCAATGAAAATAATAGACACCCGAATATAAAAAGGGGTATTCAAGTTATTAGAAAACACAAAAACCCGATGAGGGGTTTATATTTATTCGAATAACAAGCGAACCCAACATTTGCAAAACAATATAGTAATCCATCAACTTGTATTCTCACACTACATTAATAACTTCAAAGTAACGAAATTTCCTAGGAATAATGTCACCCAAACAAAAACAAGCCCAAAACAGATAAAACAAAGAGATTTAATTCATGCAAGTAGTAAATGAAATAAGTTGTGAGGAAAGAGGAAGAACAATTCATGCCTAAAAATAATCTTGATCCCCTCCATTTCTCCTTACTTCCCCCACGCTCAAGTCGGATTCTTCTTTGAATCATTTCTAGAAACCCTCAAACTAATCTACATTCCCTTTTATCATCGGGGAGCCTCATAATGTGGCATAACAATAGCTACAATCAAATATAATGGAATAAATGATACACATCGACTAACCTCTTTGCATGGATTCCATCCAAGTTACATAAACACAAAAATTACATGCGAGCTAAATGGATCTTAACAATGAATCGAAATTGAATTTATTCTTGCATGAATAGTGGCTTATTGGGGAAGATTTGAGTTCCCCAACAAATCAGCACCAAAATTAAATGTATCAAACCAAAATCAGCCACATTTTGGCTTCGTAAAATTTTCCACCATTTCCCTTCATTCCTTCCACCAAATTTGGTAGGATTTTTAATTAACTACAATCATTACTAACCCCTATAACCTTGCATGTGGTTTATTGCATCGACCTTATAAATAATAAGTATATCAAATTCTAAACTTCACTCAAACATGGTTGGTTGACCTATCTTATTAAGCAATAATCAAAGGCCTATGTTATGGTCGAAGACCCCATGGCTCATTAAAAAGTGATGTATTTTATGGTATAATGTCATTCCAAAGTTTATAAAACAATACCTAATATTACCCATGTTCATTAATATAATATCATTGATCATTTCCTTAAGAAATTATCACTATCTTAAGCATAATGGCCTTGTCAAATGGCCCTTGTTAATTAAAAAATTATTATGAAATTTATGGAGGTCTTATACTAGCACAAGAAATATCAATGCTAAGGTAATATCGATTGGTCAAATATAATGATAAACCCAACAAGTTATGATCCAATGCATAATGAAAACAACCAATCTAAAAATAGAGAATAAGGTTTTATGATCTATCATATAGATAACCAATATCAGTATCAAATCAACATTTTATTATAAGATGATAATCATGTCTTAATAATAAAAATACTCTTGAGTCAACCCATACCTTCACTTGATGATACCAAGTTTTACTGCATTGCGGTATCATAATAAGTTAGTATACTTAACCAATAATATTTAAAATTGAATAATAATTTACAGCTATATATGTATTACAACCAATAACTCCAACAAGAAATATGATCCATAACATCAATAGTGGTTACGAAAATCCAACAAATTATCCAATACATCAAGACCATAGCATAACAAGGCACACTCCACCTCTTTATAAGTACCGCAATCTATCAAAGACAATGATATTGCTAATCATTTTACTAAGTCAAAGTAATAAAACTTAACAACTAAGAAATTGAAATGAGTTATTAACGTAATGTGTTTCACAAGTTCTTGGAGACAAGTTTTGTTACGTAGTTGAGTACTCTGGTACATGTAGGTATGTTTTTCCTTTTCGTGTAAACATACGTACACCTAGTTTCTACCAAACCGAGTAATGCTTCCAATCTCAAAGTCCTTGTGACCCACATTATGTTAAATTTCTTGATAGTTAAGAATGAAAAAATGGGATGTGATAAAAGGCTCCAGTATGGCCTCGACAATCTCCTCACTAACTGTAGGAACATTCCCATGTACCCTCTCAATCTTCTCATATGGTTGTTTTGTTTCAACTCCATGAAAAATATTTTCAATAATTTATTCAACATCATGGGGCATATCATCCCCAATTTCTATCTCATTAGTTTGTGTCTCAAGCACTATGTGGTCATGTCCTTCCTCTATCCTTTCTTCATCATCCGTGGCTACATGAGTTGTGTCTTCAATTTCCTTTGCAAATCCTTCTCCTTCATGCTTCTCATGGGTTTCCCCAACATGAACTACCTCTTCCTATTCTTTCATTTGTTTAGTAGGGCCTTCTTGAACTATTTTCTCACCACTTTCTTCTCCCCTCTTCTCTTCCATACCCTCCATAGGCTCCCTAAGACCTTGTTGCTCATGAATTTCAACATCAACACCTCCCTACTCTATGTCCATTGATGTGGCCTCAATATTATCTTCTGTAGCTTCTTTATCACTATCAAGTAATATGGTTTGGGGATTTGTGGGATTTGATGTTTTTGGATTTTTAGTTTTCAGTCTATGAGAATGCCTAGGTGGTGTAGGAGTGGATTTGGAAGATGTAGGGGAAGACTTGGAAGATTTAGAAGTGGGCTGGAAGATTTTATATTACTCCTTGAGGTGGATGATTCAGGAGTTGAAAATCCAAGTAGGGTTTCAACAATGAGAATCCTCTTAGGGGATACAGAACAGGGTTCTCTTCAGTAGGTGGTGTATTTTTATAAATAGGGGTTTTTATGGGTAAAGAAGTGGAAACTATGGGTTTAGGCTGAGAAGTGGAAGCTACAAGTTCAACTGTATGAGTGGAATAACTACCTATACTTATTCTTCTTTTCCTTCTACGCCCCAATAATTCATCAATATTTTTGACCCTTGAAAAATATCCCCAATTCAGTTCAGGATGTTCTCTCTCCAATGTGTGTTTGATAACCAAGGTAATAAGACAATGGTGTGAAAGTGTTGACCTCCCTCTCTGTGATTCTCTACTCATATTTTTCAAGCTCTCATTTAATAAATTTGGTACATTAACATGCCTATCATTCTTCAAGTGATTGAGAAACTTGAAATGGATTGTATTTAGTCTAGAATATCTACCCTCACAAGTAAAATACTTGATAATGTAGTTTGTAATTTCAGGCCAGAGATCTTTGAGAGAAGTCCTAAGTGTACCATGGCATCATTAAGGAATCATCCTCATCGGTGAATTCACATCTAGCTACCTCTGGATTGGATTTCTTATGAAAATTTCACCCTTTGTAGGAAGCCTAGTAACTGCAGCAAATATGTCATCGTTCACCTTCAATGTTAAACCCTTGACCTTAGATTCTCCATCCTTAAATGTAGCAAAAATTCCTTTACCATAGATTCATTGAAACCATGGAATTTATTGATGTAGTCCATCCATCCACTATTATGAAAATATTGAAATATTTGTGGTTGGTTATGGATTTGATAATGTTTAGTCATATCATGGAGAAATTAATTCTCCACCCTTTTGAATTTTGTAGATTACTTCATATCTACTAATAAAATCACATGGTTTGTAAGAATGATGCAAGAATTAGATTATGGGGGAATATTTTGAGTGCTATGTTTTTGAATTCCAAGACCAACTCACAATCAAGTCGGTGTAGAAAGGAAATGAATTAAATTAATTTGATTGCAGCAAGCGTGTGAGGTGAAGTGGTGTGATGTAGTGGGGTGACGTGGAGTGAAAGCTAAGAGATTAAAGGTGGTTTCATAAAATTACATTTATGACATGGCATAAATATTAATTAAAAATAATCATACCAATGATACTTTAATAAAGTGGAATGAGTGCACTTATCTCAAGGTATGCTTAGAATGATGATTACATTTGCATTGTTGTAATTGTTCCCTTGTTGCATGATGATTTGTTATGATATTCCATATGTTGTTGTTGAAAGCGTATGTGGCATTTTTATGGTGGAATCCTTGCTTTAATCGAGAGAATTCCTAGAGAGGGAATGTTGACTTGTTCTAGTACTTGTTATCTCGATCGCCACTTAAACGTGTAGATTTTTCCTTATTTTCATTCATGTAATCATGAGTTCCATAAAACTTGAAAACAAATCAAATATTTTCTACATGTTGTTTGAAATGGAACATTTAGTATTTGGATTATCTCCTATGTCAAAGACTATGCACTTCTTACACATATACACCAAATCCTACAAAACATAAATTATAAGAAAAAAAAATGTTAGCTAAGTGTTGTTGATCACCAAGAGGGTTGATCACATAACCGTTAATCACCCTTGGAGTATTCAGTAAGCCTAATATACTAAGGCTACCAAAATATATCAATCCTCTGAAATCTCAGAAGATGAACCAACAGGCTCAACTTCTGATCTTAACTTTGATGTCCTTATCTCCATCCTATTTTGACTTCCTCTGAACCGTTGCATGAAGGTTCTCCTATCGATTGGAATTTTTTACAATCTCAATCTTTGAATATTCACTAGTAGTTTGAACCTCACAGATTTATCATGGTGAGTTTTAAAGCTCCATTGGGAAAGATTTTCTCAATCTCATATGGACCTAGCCACTTTGTGTCCTAATTTTCCCATGTGGTCTTTGTACTTTGAGTCAAACAAGAGGTCTCAGTCACCTTCTTCAAATTTCCTTGTTTTCATGAACCTATCATGTCATTTGATTCTTTTTTTTGTGTTACCTCTGTAATATGCACATCTTGTCTCCTCATTTCATCCAACTCATTGAGTTGGAGAATCCTATGCATTTGAGATTCAGAAAAATATATGCCTAGTTCAAGTGTATTCATTAGTTTCTTGTGTTCAAATTCAATAGGAGAACATCAGTCTTAACATGAAAATATCAAAAGGTGTGAATCCAATTATTGTCTTCCACATTATGTTTAATTACCAAATTACGTCAGGAAATATATCTACCTAATCTCTCCTATGGAGTGAAATATTTTTTTCAAGATGGATTTTATTTCCCTATTTGTTACCTCAACCTAGCCATTAGATTGGGGTGATAAGGTGTATAATTCCTATGTCTAATTTTATACTCCTTAGCTAGATCAAAAATAACTTCAGCAATAAAGTGTGTACCTTGATCAGTAAAAATTTCTCTTGGTACTCCATACCTTGTGAAGATGTGGTCATATAAGAATTTGGAAAATTTCTCACTCTTCTAATTTGGAAATGCTTTCACTTGTCCATTTAGTGAGGTAATATGTGCACACCAAAATGTATTCCTTCTATTGAGATTTAGGATCTATAGGACCAATGAAGTCTAAACCCCATTTGTCAAATGGTTGTAATACTAACTAAGGCTGCAATGGAATCTCATCGACCTAGTGGTCTTACCCATTCTTTGGCATCTATCACACCTCTTGGTATATAATGTTGCATCCTTATGCAGTGTTGGCTAGTAATAACCTATTTTCAACACCTTTTGTGTTGTTCTCTTTGCATAAAAGTGTCCTCCACATAGTTCATTGTGGAAAGCTTTGAGGACATTATATATTTCCTCATCATCTATGCATCTTCTCATGACATTATCCTTCCATGTGTGAAATATAAATCCATATATCCAAGAAAATTTACACTTTTATCAACTATGTATTTCTTTTTAGAATATAAGTAGTGTGGAGGTGTCTTACCTAAGACCAAATAATTGGTTATATCAGCATACCAAGGTGTTCTGGTAGAAATGGAAAATAGGTGCTCATCTAGAAAAGAGTCATCCACTACATGTTATTCATTATTATTCTCCATTATTAAAAGAAATTATACTAATTTTTTTTTGTTACTATGCTTATCCATAATGGTGACATCAAACTCTTGCAAAAGTAGTAACCATCTAATTATTTTGTTGCTTACAACTAGTTTTTTGATCAAGTATTTAATTACAGCATGGTCAATGTGAATAAAAATTGGAGGACTGTGATGTAGTACCTATACTTATTAATATCATACACAACTACCAAGAAATATTTCTATGTGACTGTATAGTTAAGTTCAAGATTCTGTAAGTTTTTTCTTAGATAATAAATTGCATAGTTTAGAACTACATCCTTTTGTCCCAAAACATCTACAATGGTATTGTCTAATGCATCGATGAATGTGAAATGGAATTTTTTTATGAAGTCCTCTTAACATAGGTGTAGTGGTCAACATTTGCTTCAATTTTTAAATCCACTAAAAGGAAGCATCCTTTCCCAATAGTACAAACAATGATGTTGCAATCTTACTTTGAAATCCCGCATAAATCTTATATAATAACTAATATGGCCTAGAAGCTCCTCACATCCTTCTATTTCTTTCGTGTTGGAAAATTTATAATTACATATACTTCTAACGGATCAACTTGAATTCCATCGATGATGATAGACAAGTACCCCAAGACTATTCCTTCAGACATCATCATGTAGTATTTTTCATTACTTAAGGACAGATTATGCTCCTTTCATCTCTTCAAAAAACAAATCCATATTCTTCATAGCTTCATCAAAAGTACTCCCATGTACTGTAAAATCATCCATGTATACCTCCATGCAGTCATTTGTTAGATCTAAAAATATGCTCAAGATTGCCCTCTAGAATGTAGCATGTGCATTGCACAAACCAAAGGGAAGAACAGAATGTGCAAATGTTCCCCATGGGCATGTGAAAGTGTTTTTTCCGGTCCTCTGTGCAATCAAAATTAGATTATAGCCACTTTATTCATCAAGAAAATAAAAATATTTCTTACCATCTAGAGTGTCAAGAACCTGATCAATGAAAGGGAGTGGAAAATGATACTTCTTTGATGATACATTCATCTCTCTATAATTATTCTTTGGTAAAATTACAAGGGGTGACACCCATTGACCGTTTGAAATTGGATATATGAATCCAACATCCAATAATTTTTATTCTTTTTTATTTTTTATTATTGTAAGAAGCTTGTGTATTCTTATGTTTTTATATAATGGAGTGTATTGGCTGAATCGAGTATTAATCTTGAGTACAATTGGTTCTTGCATGCTTGATTTCATCATGGTTATCATTCAAGTGTTTTATTCTTTAGATATAGATCTGAGCATGCACTGTAGAGTGATATATTAATTATGGATTTGAATGCATTAAGTCTTCATCTTGTTAACATACTTTACAAATGAAACCCTAAAGAGGGGCCTGGTACCTTTTTGCACTTCAGGTGAGCACTCAGTCTAGGATGAGTTATGTGCCAAAGGTGTGCCTAGGATTTTACTATTATATTCTAGGCTGCATCATTGGTTCCATTGTCGGGACCTTTTTTCAGTTGTTTTTAGGATGGTTCACGATGAAGACATATTAGTTGACCCTAGTAAGTGTTGAGGATTGGATACAAAACCTAAAAGAAGAATATGCACAGAGGTTCAACACCATATCTCGAGTTTGATGCATGCACATGGGGTGGAGCAGAATCAGTATGACTTTTTGTACATGAGATTCTTCGCTATTTTCCTAATATAACTGTATGAGTGGATGGTTTCTTATGCGTCTAAACAAAATTAGATGTATCACACACTTCTCAAGACTCGGGAGGAATTTCAGACCCTTTATGATGCAGATTTGATTTGGACTCCCATTGTGGATACATGGTTACGAGGTGTTTTGAACAGCTATATCTTGGATTACTCAATTTCCACTTATTTGTGGCCATAGTTAGCTAAATTCTATTTTTTACGATATCCCAGGGGAACTTACCTGCAAGGCATTCCATTGGCAATCAAAATGTTGATGGTAACTGTAAACTTGGAGAGAAAACTGATGGCTAACTAAACCCCACCGCACGCGGGGTAGGGGAAAGTTTGGTTATTTGTGTTTTTGCAAAAGAGTTATAAGAAACTTATTTTTCTGCATATTGAGCATCTTGTTCACATCAAGTGGCTTTCTCGAAGTGATTTCCACTTTCTTAAATAGATCAATCATGGAACATACATTTCTACTTTTAGAATTTAGTATGAAATCATGTAGGAGAATTTGGTGAAGGATGTAATTATTACTTGGAACATTCATAGTGCTTTACTATAGTAGAATTTGGTTCACATGATAGCTTAGGCACTATAATCTGCCATCTACTTCTTCAATCCTTCCATATTTATTTTGTAGGACATTGGAAAGAACAACATCTTATTCTTGTTCTTTAATTATGCATGACTTATCCAAAGATCATGAGTTGTTGCACATAACTTTGGTATTCTTCTAGATATTCAATGCATCTGGTTTGATCTTCATCACTCCACGGTTGTGCAAGAGGATAAAGAATGATATTTTTAGAGTCACTTCCATTAGAAATAATCATATTACCATATCTGCATCTTATGAATGCATCAACAGTGGCCATCCATGGTCTTCCTAGGATGATAGGATGACCTCCTAAGCTTGATTTTGGATGAAGAAAAATAAAATCAGTAGGGTATTCCCAACAATCTACCACTACCACTATATAAAAATCCTTCAGGTTTCACTAATGATCTATTTGCAAGTTGTAATATTTTGGTTATTGGTCTTAGTCCTTTCAACTTCATATCATCTATAATCTTCTTGGTTATGACGTTTATGGATGCCTGCAAGTTCAAGTGGATTGTTTTTATTATGGTGTCATTAATTGTAACATTTATAAAATGACTTCTTGGATTTATGTACTTGGGCAAGATTGAATTTCCAAGCGAGAAAATCAACTATTTGTCCAATAACTTGTATAGTAGATAGCTACTTTCTCTTCTTTCCTGGTTTCTTTATGCATAGGTCTTTAACCAAATTTTTACAAAGTGGTACATCCTTAATTACTTGAATCAATGGAATCTTGACACAAGTATCCTTTAGTTGATTGAAAAATTAGAATCGATTCGATTTGAGGTCAATCTTATTTTCTTATAATCTTAAGGGAAATGGTGGATCATTAGCCTGTGTTTTATCCTTACTAGAATTCTACTCAGGTTGCTACGGATCAGCTTGCAATATCTTTTGATTTTGTTATAGATATGTCTATAGCATTTTTTTATTTGGTGAAAATATGCTTCTAACATATTAGGTTCACCAACAATCTCGAATGGTGGGTCCACTTGGTGGAGGAATTTCTCTTCCTGAGCGGAGGTGGATATTGTTGACATCAACTACATAGGTAAGGTATTGAGCTGGTTCATTAGTGTAGGATAGCTAAGAAGATTTATTGTTGGGATTAGGAGTTAGTTGAGATGGTAGTTGAGTTGCTTTTGGATGAGATTTTGCTTGGGTGTTTGGTGCTAGATCTTGTTTCTAAGGGTAAGGAGGTTGATTATAGGATTGTTGGTAATTAGGAGGTGGGTTATTCCACTACTACCCTCCTCTCCAAGATTTCTAACATGATTGAGGGGTTGTTTCCATTATGGTTTTTCTAAAAATTAATGTTTCGATTATTCTTGGTATTGGCTGGTGTAGAACCCAACCTTGTTGCGATTATCCCAAGGTGGGGGTTGCATAAATGGATTATTAGACAAATTTTTAAATTTTGGAAATAGGGTCTTGTGACATACCTCTTTGCCTTTGCAGCCCCAATTTTCTTTAAGAAACATAGAACACTTTCCCATCCTCTATTTCTATCATCTTAAATTCAAGTGAATCCTCCTTTTCTTCTGCAATGCTGACTAATCCTCTGCATCTGCAGTAATACTTCTTTCTTTTACATGCATGGAAAAATTCTGTGATTGCTTCCTCTACATCTTCCCTTTTCTTCTTGGCATACAAAGCATCTAATTGAGTGGACATTTCATTGAAAATATTGTGTTTCATGTTCTTGAACATGCAAACAATCTTTTACTCAGATATGTCCTTAATTATTTTGGTAGCTGATCCACCTCTTGATATTATATTTCTTATCCTCTTCATAGTAGCTCTTGAGTAATTTTTACAAGCTTCACATATTTATTTAAAGGAATATTTTGAAATGTCTCCTGCTCCAATTAGATCTAGAGCATCCATGTCCTCCTCACTGAGTCCCTTCAAAAAGAGTAATTTGAGATATTCAGGAGGTAGTATTGTGTGCTTTGTCTTATAAATGCAAAACAAGAATCTTTCAAGATAATCTTCCAATGGTTCATCTTCCTTCTATGTAATTTTTTAGATTTCATCATCTCCTCTGCTACTTGGCCTATAATAGTCCTGATAGTTATTAAGGAACTTATCTATCATCTATGCCCAAGTGGTTACTGCATTTATTCCCAAACCCATGAACCATCTCAAGGTTGCATCCTTAAGTGTAGCAAGAAATAGCTTCAATTTATGTGCATCATGGTATAATCATAGCTCCTACATAAAACATCAAACTCAAATAGAAAGTTGTCTGGGTCTTAATTATGGATCCATGAAATTTAGGAAAGGTTGAGGGAGAAATATTCTTCATAACAACAACTTCATCATTGTCGGTAATGGGAAACTCAAAAGTAGTTGCCCCATTTTGAGAATTTTGGTCTACTTATTCCACCATATTTCGTTTCTCAAGAGCAACTTCAGAACTTTCACTTGGAGGGTTTTCTTCTACTATAAAACCTTATGCAAAGGAAGATATAATTTCCTTAAAATCTGATATGGAAACATGTGCTACAAGTGGGTTTGGTAAAAATCTACCATGGGCATCTCTCAAACGATGTATGTATCAACTACTAAACTCACTCAAAATTTATTAGTGGGGGTGTGAAGGTGAATTTCCTAAAACCTAAAATTCTTCTAAGAAATAAAAACCCTCTCAAAAAACCTTATAACTTGGCAAAGATCCCTAGAAACAGTGCCAAAAGTGGTGATGCAAATTAACTTGCAATAATTAGTATGTTTTTAATCAATCTACAGTCATTTAATTATCATACCTAGGGACATAGAATTTCAATAGTTCCATTGTTGCATGCATAGTTACATATTTTTGGAAGGTATAAAGGTAAATTTGTGCACGTAAAATTGAGAAATAACAATGTTTGGAAATTAACTAGATTCTAACTGGAAGAAAATACTATGGCTAAAACAAAACATGTAAAACTATAACACATATACAGGAATAAACTACTGCTAATATAATCATGCAATGAATCAAATTGACAAATAAAGGAGAGGGTTAGTAAAATTCAAGTGGGCCCTTCCTTGGGTGTTAATACCTTCTAAATTGTTTGATTACAAAAAATGGATAGAACTCAGACTTTTATTTCATTGGCATTAAGATTACAGTTGGAAAATATAGAAAATCCTCTATCTAATTCTATATCTATGGATCAATCCCTTTCTCAGCATTATCATTTCCTTTTTATATCTTTCATTATAATAGAGGTGTGAAGAAATAGAGTTCTACTAGGAGTTCCAGTTATATTAAGTAAAAGATCTTAACCAAATAATCAAGACTACATGCATGCAACAAAACTACTCAATAGATGTTTACATATCAATCACATAACTTAAGTAACCAATCAGTTCAATCAACTAATTATTAAATCATGAATTAAATCAGATAGTTCTTTGTTAAGTTGCAACGCATAATCAGATGATGGCATTGAGTCCTCTCCTAGTTCTCATAATTTCTTCTTCCATCAACATGTTCAAAATTAATTGTGATGTCCACGTCCTCCAATATTCTTAAGATCATGGATTTGTTCACGGATGTGACCTCATTTGGCTATAGATGCTTCACTTTTGCAAATTATTTCCTTTGGTTGTATGTCAATTGCTGCAAATGAATCCTTTGTTGTGGATGATTCATTCGGTGTATTTCGATTCTTGTATGGATTATTTGGTTGCATGTTAGTTGCTGCATATAACAAATTTCTTGCAAACAAGGTTGGCATTATACAAAGCATCATTTAAACATCGTATTGCAATCAAAATAATAAATGCATACTCATGATACCACAAAATAAAGTAAACTAGTAATAACTATATTAATTAATATCCATGCCATGATTTCAAGTTATAATGAAAATGTATAGTAGTATCACAGGGAAATACAAGTTCAGGGAAACAAATGGCTCAACATAATACAAAAGATGAGGTGTTTTAGAAAGGAAATTACAAGACTCATCAGTTAGGTCCCAAGCACATGTAAATTTTAATTATTAGAAGATGTTTTGAGAAATTTATTTTTAAAAAAATTCATGCGTATGTGGCCATGGAATTTTCTTAGTAAAAAAAAACTATGCTAACAACCTTTCCAATATTTTAAAAATTTAAATCATTTCAATATTACGATGGTAATCTAAATAATCTAACCCATGGATATTTTTTCATCATTTCATTATCTCGATCAAATTATGTAGTCCACGATTGTAAATATAACCATGCACTCTTCACAATATGGAAAACCCTATCTATAACCCCTCTAGATTCTTGAAGATGGTGGGGAAGTAACTTTATGTGAGATAATTTCTAAATCTCTTCCCTATTTTTCTCTATAGAATTACACAAATATTTTACAATAAATCTATTAAAATATATTAGATAACACTTAATAAACCATTAGTTATTTTCTAGCAGATGTTATGTTGTAAGCTCCTCAACTAGTATGTATACCTTTCATTGGAAGAGGATACGAAATGCAGGAAAGAAGATTGATGAGTTTTTATAAATTTGAAGAAAAAGATAAAGTTGAGGTAGGTACAAAGGAAAAATTTGGAGGATAAAACTTTTGATTGCAAGGAGAATAATAAGTTGGTGAAATCAAGTATCAATTTTTATGGGAAGGAAGATGTGAAGACATGTAGGAAGGATGAGCAAATGGTTATTACGATTTTCATGAGAATTCAAAAAAACACTAAGCATGGAATTGAATTTTCAAATTTCTATGATGCCAACACGTTATACACACCTAGTTACATGCAATATTGAATACATTGTGGTAGGGTATGATAATTCTACATTTATCAAGGATGCTAGGAAACACAGATTCAAATTCAAAATCAAAATTGCATTGTTGTGGTGTGATTTCTATTTTGTGAAAACATAAATAATTGCATTTTAAATTTATACTTTTTTAATTCGAACCGTCATAATTATATTAGTATAAACAATAAGTTACGATAAAAAGGGTATCCAGTGTCTATGCATCTTGGGCATGGGGAAAATATATAAAATGTTCTTGAAAGTTTAAGTGCTACCACAAGATGGATATTTGGGATTGATAACACCAAGGTTTTTAATACTTTCAACAATTGAAAGGCCCTAATTAATAAGACACTAAGGAAGTAGGCAATTTTAGGTTTGAGTTGGGACTTCTAAGCACACTTGAGGAAGAATAGCCATGTTTAGGTGGGGAATACATGTTTTATCTAGAATTAATCTTGTCAATGGTGGTAGAAAAATGACCTTTGAGTTAGTAAATAAATCCGGTGTGTAGTTCTTAAAATCAATGTGTAATTCCCATCACCATTCTCTCCACCAATTAGTAGGAGGTTACAATCCCAACTTGTAGAGCATAACATCTAGGGAAAACTCTTACACTTTAATAATACAAGGAGTCTACATTGTTCAATATGAGTTCAACTTTTATCTCTGGAAAAGGAATTTAATCTCTAAAGTGTACCAAATCTGTTAGTGGTATTAATATCCTTACTAAAAATATGTAAGGATTCCATTCCAAGATTCTCCACTAAAGGAATGTAATTTTCAATCATAATAGGGGACCACTAGATGATGTGATTATTTAATGGTAGTATGGTACTGAACCCATCTTTGATCCACCGTAAGTTTGGCTTGTGAGCCTCATATTCCCATCATGGGTTTGTACCAATAAAGGCATCTTCAATTTGGATAAGATCCGAAGTGATCAGAATTTTTTGGAGACCAACATTTTTCCAGCACTTCTTACCATAAGGAGAAATTGTTGAAATACTACACCAAAGTATAATTTTCCATAATTTATTTCATTTAATACTTTAATATCCCTTTCACACATAGAGAAATAATTTTCCTAAGAAATATCAAATATCCACATGCCACCTTTTTCCCAAGGGGTAAAACACACCTCTTAGGCCACACATTGAAATCCTCTAGTGTGTTTGGCATTGGCCCATGAGAATCCCCTAAAAACCTTTACAAATTGTTATAGGTGGCCTTGGAAGGCACCCAACATAAAGAGTAATAAACATGGGTGCCAATAAGAATCTTGGTGTAAACCTAAAAATTTTCAGTAAGAGAAAGAAGCTTGGAGATCTAGTAAGAGATATTATTTTCACAAGATCAAGGACATATTACCAAAGCACCAAAGGGATGAAATTAAAGGAAAAGGGAGTTCCCATAAAATTAAACTATTCACCATGTTAGATCCATTTCCAAGAGTACTTCTTGAGCCAATCCGACATGGGAAAATTACTTTTCCTATAATAAATGGTTTTTCCCATTCCAAAGAAAATCCAGACACCAAGAATAACTTGTCTATGAAGTGTAATGCTTTCGAAAAATTATATTTCATATTTTGCAAGATTAAGAAAGGAGTCATCTACGAATTTCTCATTGATAAGATAAGTGGCATGGTCAAGAAGATAAATACCACATAACATCCCAATAGAGACCCATTGTGAAAGTAGCTATCTAAAATCCTCGACAAAAAGCACAAAGTGGGTTGGAGCAAGAGGGAAACCCTACTTAATTGAGAAATAAAGTCCAAATTTGGAAGAGTTTTAGTTGTTGATTATGAGATGAGATGAAACGTCTAAAAAGAGATCTTGTTCATCCCGCAAGAAAAAATAACCAAAATTGAGCCCCTATAGCATGGTTGAAATAAAAGGCCTCTCAATGCGATCATAGGAATTTTCAAAATCTATTTTGAGAAATATAGATTTATAACAACATGCTCGAGCCTGCTCCATATATTTACAAATGAATAATCTATTTTCTTGTGTGTGTGTGTGTGTTTGTCTGTGTGTATGTGTCTATGTTTGTGCTTATGTGTCTTTAGTGAAGCTAGTCTGCTCAAGGATAACAATCATCAAAAAATTATGATAGAGCCAAAGTGTCAAAGCTTTGGAAAGAATTTTATAATAAAAATTAAGAAAGGAAATTACCCTCTAGTTGATAATAATCTCAGGATCACCCATCCTATGCATGAATTTGATATTCTTTTGTTTATAATTAATCCTAAGAATGATTGGCTAATTCTTCTTTGAAGACTTATAGTAGATCAGGTCCGAAAAAATTCCATGTAGTTTTATAAAAATCGTAATAGAAATCGACGAGGGTCATTGCAGTCCTCATCATTTAATCACAAATAATGTCAAAACCAGGTGGTGTCCACGACTATCTACAAAAGGGGCTAAAAGAAATAATGATCTTACAATTATTTGATCTAAAACTGAAAATGAATCTAATCTAAATAACTGAAATAAATTACTGAAAGTAAATCTAATTTAACAAACTGAAATAAATAACAGAAAAACAAATATAATCTATCAAAGAAAAATGAATAACTGAAAATAAATAAATAGCAACAAATAAATAAAAGTGAAGCTTCACAAACAAAGTAAAATAAAACACACAACATAGATTTTAAAAAATAAAACAAAATAACAAAAATATATTCTAACAAAACAATAAATCATCCTCCTTTGTGGGTAAGATTCAGCCCTTTCTCTTCCCTCAGATTTGGGTTAATAAAATTAAAAAGAAACTGCTACTAAAATGTTGAAACTGTGGATTTTATTAATCAGAAATGATGTTACAAAAATCATCCATTTCATACCACTATTACATTGAGTGCTTTGGAGAGATATTTATAACTCATCCCTTGGACAATACTCCAATATTATAGAACTACCTACCTATAATCTTGGAAAAGACTTGACTACATCTTCCACTTTACAATGAGATAAATGTGGAAGGAATTTTATTCAAACACTACAACTTCATATTTAACTACTTCTTCCTCTTGACAAGGAGACAAATATGGAAGATATCTATTCAAATACTTCTTCCTCTTGACACAGAGACAAATATGGAAGATATATAATCAAACACTATAACTCTAGATTGTACTACTTATTCTTCCACTTGACAAGAAGACAAATATGGAAGAGATTTAATCAAACACTACAACTCTAGATTTAACTACCTCTTCCTCTTGCACTTAACTACTTCTTCCACATGACAAGATGATAAACGTGGAAGAGAATTAATCAAATATTACAAATCTATATTTAACTATATCTTCCACATGTACTTAAATATTTATTTTCATTTTCCAAGTTTTCTCTTGCATGATTGAATATTTCAACATGACAGTTGTCTCACCATATTCTCATCCCTAATTTTTTTATCATTACTTTGAATTTATTTGGAAGAATATCTTTGAACCTTTTCTGGGTTTGGTGTTCCTTATTGTAATATTTCTATAACATATTTAATTTTTAATTTTTTTAGAAATAAAGGATAAATCATAGTTTTACTGAACCTATTTTTTTATCTTTTTTTACTTTTCTCAAACCTTATTCTGATTGAAACTTTAAATGAAGATATATCCTCAATTATTGCTTCTATGTAAAAACGGAGAGAGGTTTTTCCTCATAACAATAATATAAACAAAAAAATATCTTATATTATAATTTAATATCTTAAACTTTGGCTAGAGTGAATCTAATGTTGCATGTGTGAGTCATGCACTTGAAAACATGTTGCTTCAAATGATGATATCTTTGAAACTATTATTTTGTGTAAAAACGGAGAGAGGTTTTCCTTCTAATAATAAGAGGAAAACAAACCTCTGTCAAATTATCATTTTGATTTATTAAGTTTTATTTATAGTGATTCTTCTGTTGGTTCTTCTAGTATTGTGCTTGAAAACCTTCTTCTTCAAATGTTGATATCTTTAGAATTACTATTTTTGTGAAAAAAACGGATAGAGGTTTTTTCTCCTAACAATAAGAGGAACAAAAACATCTCTCATATTATCATTTGGATTTCTAAAATTTTATTTATAGAAATTTATGTGTTAATTCTTATAGAGTCCTACACCAAAGGTGCACTAATTAGAGTCTTGTGCCAACACACCAATTAGATTTACGTGTCGGTGCGTGAATTAATTCCCGCACTTGATTCCTATGCTCTTTTCTCTATGAATTTTGTAATATTTATGAGTCATGTTCTCTTAGCTATGTGAGTATTACACTTGTTGTAATACATTCAAGAGATCAAATGACCTGCTCATACACAATATTGCATTCCAACTTACAAGAAATATTAGGAAATGAAAAATTCATATTGCAATGGACATTTCAAAGATAGATAAAATATATTCTACATTTAATATTAAATAAGTTATATAGTTCTTAAGACTACATCTAAATCCACTTTATAAGAGAAAGAATAATGTTATTTGGTGAAATGGATGAGACTTAATTTTGTCTCATCAAAACCATCAATACCTATGGATTTTTCGTATTCCATGTATTGAAAGGAAGAATACATATCATCTAGCTTGAGGGAGGAGTCACACTATATTTTGGTCATATAGGACATCTTTCATGAAACAACATTAAGTCATTTTTGGAGGGCACCTTTCATTCTTGAATACAATCCTAAGCTTGAAAAACCAGATTCGTAATGCTCTAAAAATTCATTGGTGATGTCATTCGAACCGGTGAGCCAAGCTTGAGAAGTAGATATGGATTTTATTTTCTCTCTAGTATTCTTGGCGTGAAGGGATTTTAAAAATTCCTTGGTTGCTCAATCACCAACCTTTCGACAGTGCATTCTATCTTGTAATTTGGGAACCTCGGTCTAAGTAGGCTTGATAAATTTGAGTTTGTGTCTTAAACCAACTACATCGATTGTGGATCATCTTTAAGGTAGTATGAAACTCTTTGAAATTAAAGATAAATAACTATGTCATCTCACTTATGAACCCACATCATCTTCTTTCCAAAGTGGTGGAGGAACTTGGTAGTGCATTTGATGGCCTCATTCCACCACCCGATTCAGCTAGTAGAGTATAATGGCTAAGGTGTAAGGTTCCAAATTTAGGAAATGAGTTATATGGCCATTGCATGTTGTAAGAGTGACATGTTTAGGTAGAATTAATTATGTGACAGATTAATATGAGCTCCTCCATAATTGATGTGAAATATGATGGGAAATTAGTTAAGAGAATGAACTTATGATGGACATGTCACTAGAGAAACACACATGCTATTGAATGAGAACACGTGTTGCTCATAAATAATGGTATGATCCAACCTTTTTAAAATTATGTCTTGTCCAACTCATAAATTGAACCATGTGAACCATGGGTGTGGAGTAAAATACATTTGGAAAAGAAGTGGGTCTACTAAAATCCCATTATTTTTGAAATAAAACCAATTTTCACACTCTCCAATGTACCACTCATTGACATACCACGTTCTTTATCTTTAGAATCCTTAATCATATTGAAATTTTCACAACTTATCAAAAAATAAAGTAGCAAGTTGTTAGCAATCCATTTCCATAAAGTAGCCCTTTCAGGGCCATCATTAGAAGCATAGATATTGACAATACCAAAAGCATAGTCATTGAAATTTAATATGCCCCAAATGGCTCGATGTGATGGATCTTCCTCGATACCATGATTTAAGAGGAAAAATCATGGGATATATAAATAATAGCACCACCCTATCCGTCAGCGTGATAAGTGTGGAAGTGGGAAAAATAAAAAAGGTGCATTGTAATGTCACTTGCAGAAAGAACCATGAAATTTTCACATCCTGCAAAACACAAATTATCTAGTTTCTCAATTGTCGACATGTAGAGCACACATAATTTTTGTGAAGAATCTTTAAGACTTCTAACATTCCAAGATATGAAATTTATTAAGGAATTTATTCCACGCTAAACTCCCATTGTCCATCCTATAAGTCAAAAATAATCATCTAAAGAATAAAAACTATTAAACAAAAAAATGACAATATCTTACGTAAACTATAAAGTGAATCCACAAAAAAATATTGAATAAAGTGTTTTAGATGTTTCTTGTTCACACATAGCTCTAAAAATTCATCCTGAATGTCCTTCGATAAAAAATTTATTGTTACCAGTTTTTACATCATTGATGTATGGTACCAACCGAAGGGGGTCAAACTTATCATGCTTCACCTTATCTTCGATAGCATATCTCATAGTAGAACCAAATCTCTAAGCATAAACTCTCTAGAATGAACCTTCTTGTCAAAAAAACTTTCATTTATTTTTAATAGTATAATATACACCTTCTGTGATCATTTATTCTTAACTAACCAAGTTCTTCGGTATGAATCATTATTTTGGTGAAATGATCAAAATTATTATTCTTAAGTTCATGTAGAATATTATACATACTAAGTTTCGTATTCAAGGGGAAAACCACATTCATCTCATAGACCAACTTAAAAATATGTATTCCTATAGATTTCTTTGGAGTGATCTTATCAACCCATGTAACAAATCTCATTTTATTATCTTATATTTTTATATTCATCTCAAGGATTATTTTAGAAATTTTCATCAAGTTTTTATTGTAGAATTTAACTTTTCAATTACCTTATGATTGATAGTTATAAGAATAAGTTAATTCAATCCAAAAATTATTCATAATTCCACTAGATTAAAAACCTTAAATCATATTTTATTGCATGGGATATGCTTTTACGGGAAATTCAAACTTAGTGACATTATTGTGTGTATGAAATTCTTTACAACCCTATGGGTTGCATTCCTTTAGGATAACTTTGACCCATTTAGTAAAAAAACATATAGTTATCAATATCCATGTAAGTCTATTTAACTTTTAGTGGTATCCCTAATGAATTTTACTCCATATTGTTGAAATGGAGCTTGGTGATAAAGCACTTGAATCCTTTATTCAATCTACAACTACATTTTATCACAATTCAGCCAAATTATGTCACCGAATAAGGATTGGCATTAATAATCTTTTGGTTAATAGTCTTGGTAGTATAGTGACCTTGATGCAATTATTTAAGTAGATTTTACAACTCTTTATTTGGAAACTTCATTCTTGATCCCTCCAAGAAAGCCTTTGATCTAAAAGAATATGTATTTAAACATCCAAATCAAGAGATCTCCTCTAAGATTTGGTCACATCCAATATGCATTCCTTAGTTAATATATAATATCATTGTCAAAAGAAAATATGAAACCATGATGTGTTCATCTTTGTTTTTCATTGTTCACCTCCAAACCATCCAAGTTATCTTAGAAAAACATTTCCTCCAACCAACTTGGTGGTTTGTACCTTCATGTAAAATTTATACAATTGATGGATGTACATAGAATCATTCACCATGAGATGTATTATGTAGAATGTGTCTTAAGCTCTAAATGATTTCGTAGATTTGACTAGGGAATATGATTTTTTTATAATACTCAAATTTGTTAGCTAAAAACTACATTCCCAAATACTTGAGGTATTTTCCCTACAATTTTATGTTATTTGAGAAAATATCCTCTTTTATTGCCATAAATAATCACTATTCCTCATATTTTTTCTCGTTTTTCTATAATCATTTCTCATTAATTCCATCCATTTTTAATTTGATGATTCTTTTTCGAGACTTATGCCACTAAAATCTTAATAGGATTATAATTAATTTATTACTAATAAATGTGTGTTAGCTTAGATTTTTGAAAAACCTTTTCAAATGCCAAATTTCTTGGATAATGTCATAATACATTTCATAATGCTAGGTCCCGAGCACATGCAAATTTTATTTTTAGAAGGTGTTTTGATAAATTTATTTTAAAACAAACCCATGCATAGGTGATCGTGGATTTTTTTAGTGAAAACAACTATGCTAACAACCTTTTCAATTTTTTTAAAATTTGAATCATTCAATAATCTAACCCATGGTGATTTTTTCATCATTTATTTTCTTGATCCAATAATGTATTCCATGGTTGTAAATATAGCCATTCATTATTCACAATATGGAAAAACCTATCTAAAACCCTTGGATTATTGAAGATGGTGGGGAAGTAACTTTATGTGAGATAATTTCTACATCTCTTCCCCATTTTCTCTACCAAATTACACAAATATTTTATGACAAATCTATTAAAATTTAGTAGCTAACACTTAATGAACCATTAGTTATTTACTAATGAATGTTATGTTGTAATATCCTCAACCTGGTATGTATATTTTTCATTGGAAGAGGGTACAAAGTGCGGGAAAGAAGATTGCAGATGTTTTTATAAATTTGAAGACAAAGGAAAAGTTGAGGTAAATACAAAGGAAAATATTTGAATAAGGATCAAAGTTGTTATTGCAAGGATAATCATGATTTGGTGAAGTCAAATATCATTTTGAGGGGAAGAAAGATGTAAATACATGTAGAAAGAATGAGCAAACTAATATTATGATTTCCATGAGAAGTCTAGAAAACACCGAGCACAAAATTGAATTTTCAAACTTATATGATGTTAACATGTTACACACACATAATTACATAAAATATTGAATACATTGTGTTAGGGCATGAGAATTCAACATTTTTCAAGTACGCTAAAAACACGCATTCAAATGTAAAAGCAAAATTGCATTATTATGGTGTGATTTCTATTTTCTGCAAACATAAATAATTACATTTTTAAGTTATAATTTTTTAATTGGAATGATCACAATTATATTAGTATACAATATAAGTTCAAATAAAATTGGTGGTCGAAAAGAGTCACAACCCAAAAATATATATCAAAATGTGAACAAACATATAGAAAAACATTATATTATGAGTAACTAACTATAATTGGATGTGGCATTGGGTGAAGGAGGAGGATCTTCATGACGCTGAAAAGTTCCAATTGTAAATGGTCCATCATCTAATGGGTCCCGAACAAACAATTCATCCGAAGGTAATGGGTAGCCAACGGAACCATAATTCCCCAACCAACAGGTAGGGAGCTCACCATAAGTGCACTTTCCACATGAGAGGGACAACCTAATGACATAAAAATAAGGTAACTAGCCACATATTTCCTCCATGGTGGTGATAGGATCCATTCCCCATGCCATTAAGGTGGTGGGATGTGAAAACAACCACGACTTAAAGAGGGACAATATATTTGAGAAAGTTTTTTCCAATGCTGAGAAGATGACATTGGTAAGCCCGATTGGCGTTGATCGAAGGTATCTACCACATATTACAAGGGAACTACCCTAGTGTGTGATAATATCCAAAATAATTTGGAACTCCAAGGCCACTTTCTCCTCCTGTGCCTAAATCTAAAACATTCATAACAAAAATAATAATATTTCTATCGTTACATTTAAATTGTAGAGAGATATTATCATTATTGAATATAGTTACATTTTTAACTTTTCATAATTGAAATAAAATGATAGATTTAAAAATTTCCACAAGAATGAAATGTAAGCATACCGTAGGTAACAATCACCAAAAAATTCATTCTCCAGAGTAAGAGGCTTATGTTGATAGGGCTTGAACAATAAGTGTATCCAAGTCTATGCAGCTTAAACACAGGAGAAAAAATAAAAAATGTGCTTGAAATTTTTAAGGATGCCACAATATGGATATTTTTGATTGATAATACCAAGGTATTCAATCCTTTCACCAAGTTGAAGGCCTTAATTAACAAAACACAAAAGGAAGTAGGTGATTTTAAGTTCAAGTTTGCATTGTCAAGCACAATTGAGGAAGAATATCCATGTTTGGGGGTGGGGGAATTGATGTTCTATATATCATTAAGCTTTTCAATGGTGGTATAAAAAGGACTCATGAGTTGGTAAAGTAATTATGATATGAAATTCTTAAAATTAATGTCTAAATCCCATCGTCAGTCCTTCCATCAATTACTAGGAGGTTGAAACCCTAACTTGTTGAGCATAACATATGTGAACAACTTTTCCACTTTAAGAATATAAGGTATTTTTCATTGTTTAATTCATATTCAAATTTAATATCTTGCTAAGGAATTCAATCTCTAAAGTGTACCAAATTGTTAATGGTATTAGTGCCCTTCCTAAAAAGATGTAAGGATTTAATTCTACGATTTTTTGCCAAAGGAATTTAACTATTAGTCATAATAGGGTACCACTAGATGATGTGATTATTGAATGATAGTGTGGTCTTGAACCCATCTCCAATCCACCACAAGTATAACTTGTGAGCCTCATATTGCCATCATGGGGTTGTAGCAACAAAATTGCATTCTATTTGGATAAGAGCCAAAGTGATTAAAATGGTGTGGAGACCAATATTATTATGAAACTTCTTACCATAATGATAACTTGTTAAAATACAAAGTTGAATGATAATTTTCCATGCTTTTTGCTCTTCAATGACATTAACAATCCATTTTGGGCATAGAGAAAGACTTTTCTTGATGATTAAGCTAAATACAAAATACAAGCCTAATCTAATTGATATTGTAGCGATAAATGAATAAACAAATAAATACAAGAATTAACCCAAGTAAACTAAGACAAAATATATGAAACGCTAAGTGTAAAGATACGGTAGAAAGCCTTAGTTATTTCATAATTTTTCCCGGACTATGCCAAAGTGCTGACCAGATAAAAAGAGAGGGAGAAGTATCACATAGATCCTTGAGAAAGTGTGCAGGATGATGAGATTCCTTGACCGTGGGAACCTAGAGAGGGAAAGTGGTTCCTATAGGCACCCTAGGCCATTTTATGAGTTCCCGTGTCTACAGAAATGATTATAAAACCTCCTCTTATTGGTTGGGAGGCATTCATTGTTGTTCTCCTTTGGTCACTAGGTGATCGTATAATGATCATCGAGGTCACTAGAAACCTATAATGAAATAAAGACCAATAAAACCCTCAAAGAGACATCAAATCCTAAAAAGAAAGATGTAGAATAAGGGGTTATAATGTCCTCAAATTTCACAATGATGATCTTATGACTAATAATTGCACTACATCTCATACCCAATGTATTTCTATGTGTGTGTGCGTAATCATGCCTTAGGTAACTCTTGTGCTTGTCACACTAGATATCAAGCAGATTAGCTAGATGTAAAGAAATTTAATAGTTGTGTGCATGGAATATAATGAAATTCCCTCCTATGAAGTGTATTCATAATAACCAGCCCTTGTGTCCCTTGGATGGTGCTAGATGTATGTAATGGATCTCTTAATGGATCTCTTAGATGTTTGATGGATGCAACCTTAGGTGGTGATAGCTAATGTTTAATGTTTAGTCGCTTATTATGATCACATAACTTTATATGTATATGATTCATTTTCATTAATTTGTTAATTAACCCTAAAAATAATGACTATCAAAAAGATAAGATGTAAAAATGGCTAGAAAGGACCCAAAATATTTGAACAAAGTATACCTTTTGAGGTCGAGGCGCCCCAAAGGGGATGAGGGGACTTGCACTGGAGTCTTAGTTGGGCGTTAGTGTCTAAGATGATAAATGTCGAGGTATAAAAAGACAAACTAAGAAATTAAGGGTGCAAGATCAAAAGTGGAAATAGAAAGCAAAGAAAGGTGGCCAAAGACATGGGTTAATTAGTAATTTTCTTACTTAGGAATCATACGAATAGTAATATGCAATCAATACTAAATATTTACCCAAAGTATGTTAATTTGTGTCTACATTTGCCCACACTTTATGTATTTGAGTGAATTTTTGATAACATAAAGTGGAAAAGATACGTGTACACGATAACCATGTAGATTGATGACGAAAGTGTCTTTGAGGAAAAGACAAAGTGTGGAGTGATAAAAAAGTGTGAAGCGTGGATGCTATGGAGGAAAAGGTGTAAAAAGTGATGATGAAAATGACCCTAAGGAGGAAACACATGTGTAGATGTTGCGATTGTGAATGTTTTTGATGTCAATGTTATTTTTTTGTTGTTGTTGATGTGATGTGACTACCACTTCCCATAAGGAAGAACTTGCAAAAGAGAAGAACGAACAAGTACTCAAATACGCATTTATATGATCAAAATATGTAAAAGTGTATGTAAGGAAAGTATGTAAAATATGAAAAAGTGAAAAAGGAACATGTGCACCTAATCCATGATGAGAAAAAGGCTTTAAAAAGATCCACGATGATGTTGTGGATGAACGAGTTTTTCAAGAAATCTCACGCTAGTTGCAGATTTATGATTTTTGGGGTAATCTCTCATCAAGTCATGGAATAAGTGTAGGGAGAAAATTCTAGTGTTATCCTCCAATCTTTAACTACTTCCTGTAATGTATAACACCATTGTAGATGGTGTGTAAAATTTAAACAATTCAATCCAATGTGAAAGTAAAAAGTGTTGTGTAGTGCATGCATGTTGAGTGCTAAGGACTGTGCATCCTATAAAAGTAACTCTGTGGAGTTCTATCGACTATGTTTAAATTCCAAATTATGTGTAACTTCCCTATGGTCACAGGCATCCAGGAAGGGTCAGGGGTACCCCGAGCACTACTTTCCTAGTCTAGGTGCTAATGTTTGTGTTGTGTTAAGGACCCAAGTCTAATTTTGAGCCTGTCTCATACTAACGATTGTATTATAATGGTAATGTTTTGTGATAAACTATGATTGTGTGACACTACATGGGGTGAATGATTCACCCAAATGATGCCCCCTCATTTAGGGTGCACGTGACATCACTAAAGGAGTATGTGGCCCAAAGGAGGACTAATCGTGGTTTTAAAATTGTGCCCTTCAAGGGGAAGGGAATGTGCTTGGTAGAAACCAAGGCACGAGAAAACAAAATCAATGGGAGACAATTGTTAGTACAAGAAAATACAAACATGCATGTAGAATACAAAATGTAAGCTAATGCACAAGAAGATAATGTAAACATGCAAGTAGACAATGTAGACCTCAAAAATGTGGGTTGCAAACATGGGACACCACTCACGATGTTGCAAGGCAATCAAGGCCAACAAATCCAAAAGAATATAGTGTGCACACAAGACAAAGGGAAAATCCCACAAGCAAGATCATAGAAAGAGAAAACAATGACAAGAAATGTAATGACAACCATGGAAGAAGATAGTCATACATAAAAAATATTGAACAGAAACACTCGTTAACATGTTAGAAAGATAAAAAAGTATGTCAAAACGTGTATAATCCAATATAGAAAATTGTTATGAAAAAATGAAACAATAGCACTTGTAGTATACGAAAGTGGATGCCCCTAAGAGCCGTTGTGGGACTGGTAATAGGTATTGTGCCAAGCATCCATGTTGCATGTAATAGATATGTATAATATGCGATCACAACTAGAAAGGAAAGTGAATGTGCATGTGTGTATGATAAATATAATGACATACAAGATATATATCTAGCATGTGTAATAAAGTGTACATGTAAAAGCAACGAAAAAAAGAGTAAATGAAACCATGATATGCGGTATGATTTTGATGGTGTGGAATGGAATGCATTGTGAATGATAGGATCCGCATGCCCCGAGTGGATGTATATGCATGCAATGAGTTTCATTTATATATGACCCTCATTAGTTCGAATGAACCATAGAACAATAGTGTGTCATGGGAAATGGTTTAAATGTGTGTACTACAAAGATGTGATCATGAAAGTGAAAATCCTAGAACATGTGAGTGAGTGAGTGATAAAGGAAAAGCACAAGTGTTGTGAGGTCCATTTGAGATATAGACCCTCAACGATCGATTATGGACCATGGAACTATAGTGCATCATAGGATAGTGAGTGTAATGCGTAGTAGTAGATGTGATAAATATGTTGTGAATGTGTATAGGAAATAAGATGCAAAGTGTGTAGTAGATGTTGTGAAAGAAGATGTCACGGGTTTATAACGCATAATGTGTAGTGTGTGATGTGTAATATTTAGTGTATAATGTGCGTGTGTGAGGTTCATGTATATAGGATGCCCTTAATAGTCAATTATAAACCAAATCATGAGAGCGTGTCATCCGGAAATGAT
Source organism: Taxus wallichiana var. yunnanensis (assembly GCA_018340775.1). NCBI lineage: Eukaryota > Viridiplantae > Streptophyta > Pinopsida > Cupressales > Taxaceae > Taxus > Taxus wallichiana. The sequence continues at coordinate 70,386,171 of CM031234.1, read as the reverse complement.
GATACAAGCATGTATCAAGATGTATATATTGTATGTGATAGACTAGATATGAACTTATGGGAAAGTAAGATTTTTTTGATGCTAAAAGAGAGTGATATATAATTGTGATGCCCCCAAGTTTATGTTTATGATTTTTTTATGAATGTTGTGTGGAAGATATACATAGGTGATGCATGATGGTGATAAATTATAATAAATAGTGTATTGAGTATGTGACCAATGACTTGTATTGTATGGGTCATGAATGATAGATGGTTGTAGATATAAGTATGTATGAGTGATTATGTAATAGATATATGTGTTAATGAATCATGGGATGTAAAAATGAAATGGGGTTCTTATTGTAATATATCCCTCAATAGTCATGTAAGAACCATAAGAACACAAGTGTGTCATAAGGAAATGAGGAGACAAGAGTGTATTAAGTTGTTTTTATTGATTCTTAGGATATATTTAGACATTAAGTGTAGAGCATCAATTGAATGGGGGAAAAATATATGAGTCCCCAAAAGTATGTAAGTGATGGAGATCTAGTCAAGGACACTAAGTGGATCAATGTAAGGATTAGTTTCCTTACAAAAATGTTATTAGACATTGAAGGGATGATGTTTTAGGATCCTTGAGTGGTGGAATTCAAAAGAGGGAAGCTAGATTTTTTTGGTCTTACGTAATGGGTTGTTTCTTATTTAGAGGTTATGACACCATAGAATATTGGAGAGGTTTAGGATTCATACTGATCTTTAGAGGTGGTTGCTTAATTTTACTTGAGGATGATGTAGATGACTTGAGATGAGATGGTGTTAGATTTATTTTGAGAGGGGGTTGCTTGGGTGGAGCATGAATTTCGTATAAGGAATGTGAGAGGTGATGCCATGATGTTCATTATACATAGATGAATCAGATTTAGGAACCCATTGGGATGTAACCATTGAAGATGTAATAGGATGTTATGCAGCCAATTATATAAAACCTTGATGCTTAAGATGTTTTATTCTTAGCTTTAAAGTGTAGGAATTATTTTCATTATGTCCATTGATTTTATGATAATTGCAATATAGATGACCTTGATATTTGATCATCTAATAAGGAGGATAGTAACCAAGACCTCACAGGTTCTCCCCACATTAGAGGGTGAATATTTTTCCAAGTATGAAGACAAAGGATTTATTTTGATGGAAAATTGATCAATTGATGACTAAGGAGATTGGTAAGAATATCAGTTTGATTAACATTGCAATCAAACTTGAGTGGCTCCAGAATGGAAATACTTGAGGCACACTGATATGAGCACATGTAGAATATATATAATGAGGATGAGATGTAGAAGGATCACAAGAATGAACCCGAGAAGAATCCTTAAGATACTAGATTTCAGATTTGAGAGATGTGATTTTGAATTCCATGGCCTAAAATTTGGCTTGAAATAAAGAATGTAAAGCTTGAAGTGAGTCCAACATGGATTAATTAAATGGAGGATCACGAAGACTAGGGTCATAAAATAGACGATATAAAATAGAAATCAATTGATGTGGTGGCATATTACTAGGGAGATACATAGTGTCTAGGGATTTTTTTAGAAAAACTTGGAAATTAGGATGGATTTGAATTAAATCATACAAATAAATTTGAGGAACTTTAGGACCCATGATAGATAATATGATAAGAAAAATAAGGATTTGAAAGACTAATCATGAGTGTGGTTTACCAAAATGATTAAGATAAATATGGAAATGCAAGCCTAATCGATTGTTATTATAACAAGTAAGATAATAAAAATAAATACATAAATTAACCTAATGAAACTAAGCCAAAATATATGAAACCTAAGTGTAAAGAGAGGGTAGAAAGCCTTAGTTATTTTGATTTTCCTGGATTGTGTCAAAGTACTAACTGGATGAATAGAGAGGGAGAAGAGTCACAAATATCCTTGGGAAAGTGTGTAGGATGATGAGCTTCTGGACAGGGGTGCTTGAAGAGGGAAAGGGGAGCCTATGGGATCCCTATGCATCTTTTTGGGAGCCTGTGTTTGAAAAATTACTCAAAAAACCTCTGTTGATTGGTCGTGAGATATTCCTTGTTGTTCACCTTTTATCACTAGGTGGTCGCACAATGATTTCTAAGATCCTGAATCCTATAATGAAATAAAGACCTACAAAATCCTCAAAGAGACATCAAATCCTAAAAATTAAATATGCATAATGAGGGGTGAGCCTATCCTCAGTTGTCACAATGGTGATCTTATGATTGAGTGTTGCACTACATCTTGGACCCAATGTATTTACGTATATGTGTGTGCCAAATTTTTCCCAGGTGGCTCTTGTGCTTGTCACACTTGATAGCAAGAAAATTGGCTTAATGTAAAGAAATGTAATAGATGTGTGCATGGAATAGTATTAACTTCCCTCCTATAAAGTGTATGCAAAATAACAAGCCCTTATGTCCATTAGATGGTGTTAGATGTATACAATGGATATCTTAGATGCTTGATGGATGAAACCTTAGGTGGTGATAGCTAATTTTTAGTGCTCGTTCCCTTATTATGATCACATACATTTATATTTATATGATTCCTTTTCTTGAATTTCATAATTGACCCCGAAAAGGCTAACTACCAAAAATATAAGATTGTCAAACTAATAGAAAGGACCCAAATGATGTGAACAAAGTATACCGAGGTCGAGTCACTTAGAGGAGATGAGGGCACTGCACTGGCATCCCGGTGGGTGTTGGTGTCCAAGATGATAAATTTCGAGGTATAAATAGAAAGAATGAGCAAGTAATGGTAAAAGATCAAAAGTGACAGTAAAAAAAAGAAAGGTGGCCAAATACATGGGTTGATTAGTACTTTTCTTACTTAGGAATCATATGAATAGTAGTATGCAATTAGGACTAAATAATTACCCAAAGTACGTGATTTTGTGTCTAAACTTTAAAACATCAATAATTAACATGCCTCCTTTTTCCTTAGGGGTACAACACACCTCTTATGCCACGTGATGAAATCATCTAGTGTGTTTTGCATTGCCTATAAGAATCCCCAAAACAAATTTTACAACTTGTTATGGGATGCCTTGGAAGGAACACAATAAGAAGAGTAATATACATGGGTGACAATAAGAATCTTGGTGCAAACCTGAAATTTATCAGCAAGATAAAGAGCCTTGAAGATCTAGTAAGAGATATTTTTCTCTATCAAGGACATATTACTAAAGCACTAAAGGGGTGCAATCAAAGGAAAAGGGAATCACCATAAATGTGAATTTTTCACCATGTTGGACCAATTTCCAAGAGTAATTCTTGAGCCAATCTGACATGGGAAAATTAAATTTCTTATAATAAGATTTTTTTCCCCGTTGCAATGATAATCCAAACACCACACAAAAGTTGTCTAGGAAGTGTAATGCATCCACAAATTATATTTCATTTTTGGAAATCATAAGAAAGGATTCATCTACAAAGTACTCATTGATACGCTACGTGGAATGGTCTAGAAGATAAATTCCACATACCAACCTAATGGAGGACCATTACACTAGTAGTTAACCAAAATCATCAACAAAAATAACAAAGAGAGTTGGAGCAAGAGTGAAACCCTACCAAATTGAATAATAAAGGCCAAAGATGGAATATTTCTAGTTGTTGATAATTAATGAGATGAGAATATGTTAGGTTATGGAGCATGTTTTCATGTGTGAAAGTGTTGAAGACTATACACTAAGAGTATTGTACACTTTCCACAGTTGTCTCACCGGGTTCGGGGTTTTTGGCCTCGTAACAAAGTATGCTCCGATATATCGAGAAATGTGATTATTCTCATATGGGTGGTATTTTTGACCCATAGGTTTATGGGATGGTTTTGGCCCATGGTTTTGATAACCACAATTTTTAAAACTACTTAAGCAGTTTTCTACTTATGTGGTTTTTTGCATATGGTAGGTATGATGTAACATTACAGATATGTATGAATTTGGGTGTGAATTCTATAGAGTTTGTTAAGCATAGATCCAAACAGATCTAGGTATTGTATTGAGAGATCGATGGCTTGTAATAAAATCTAAGTAAGTGATTCTTGTTGGACATAGCCCAAATTGGGTAAACCACGTTAAATATTGTCTCTTTGTGTTGTGTTATTTTTATTATGCACTTTTATTTCAGATTTGTAATATTTTCTACATATTATTTTCTATAGTTGTGATTCTATGAGGGACTCATCTACATATGTTATCCCTTATTTCCTAATAGATTAAATGTCTAAGAAGATATTTTTACATCCCAAAGGAAAAAATCACCAAAATTGAGCCCTTGTAGCGTGGCTGAAATAAAAGACCTCTCAATGCGATGATAGGCCTTGTCAAATTCTAGTATGAGAAAGATATATTTCTAGAAAGATGCTCAAGCTTTCTCGATACCTTCCCAAACCACTAATGTATTGTCTAATATATATATATATATAGCAGTTTGCAAAGGTATTGAGCAAGCTCAAGTATCTTGCTAGAATTTTATCTTTCTCATACTACACTGACAAGGCCTATCATCACATTGTGAGGACTTTTACTCTATGTCTCTCTCTCAATGAATTTAGTTTTCTTGGGGATAACAATCATTGAAAGAATGTGGTGGAGCCAAAGTGCCAAAACTTTGGAAAGAATTTTGTAAAAAATTAAGCAAGGTAATCAGTCACCAGTTGGTAATAAGCTTGGGATCACCCATCCTATGTATTAATTTTATATTATTTTGTTTATAATTCATCCTAAGGAATGATTGGCTAATGCTTCTTTGCATACTTGAAGCAAATTAGGGGTGAAAAAGTTCCATGTAGCCTTATAGAACTCGGAAGGGAACCCATCGGTGATTTTGGGGATTTTTCATCTTCCATATATTGAAAGGAAGAATACAACTTATCCAATTTGAGATGGGAGTCACAATATATTTTGGTCATCTAGGACATCTTGCATGAAACAACATCTAGTAATGTTAGAGGTTTCCATGTCATTCTTGAGTACAAGGTTAAGATGAAAACACCGGTTGTAATGCTCCACAAAGGAATTGGTGATGGCGGTCGAACAGGTGTGCCAAGCATGAGAAGTGTATATTTATTTAATTTTCTCTCTGGTTTTCTTAGCGAGAATGGATTTTAAACATTCCTTGGTCACCTGATATCCAACCTTTATCTAATGCATTATAGCCTAGATTTTGGCACCTCGATCCAAATAGGATTCAATAAGATTTAGCTTATGTCTTAAACCAACTACATCAGATTGTAACCGAAGATAGAATGGATCATTTCTAAGGTAGTTTGAAAATATTTTAAATTCAAGCTAAAGAGTAATACCATATTTCTTATGAACCCACAAAGCATCTGCTTTCCAAAGTGGTAGAGGAACTTGGCAATGCATTTGATGGCCTCATTCCACCACCTAATCCAGTTGGCCATGTATGATGGATGAGATGCAAGGTTCCAAATTTGGGAAATGAGTTGGATTTCCCCACATGCTACAAGAGTGATGTGTTCATGTAAAATTTATCATGTGACACTTTAATATGTTATCCTCCATCATTGATCTAAAAGGTGATGGGAAATTGGTTGAAGATAATGAACTTATGATTAATATGTTATCGGGAAACATCCATTCTATTAAATGATAACATGTATTGTTCATAAATAAGGGTACAATCTAAACTTTTTAAAATTATGTCTTGTCTAGCTCATAAAATCAACCATGGTTGTGGAGTAAAATCCCTTTGGAGAAGAAGTAGGTCCACTAAAATCCATTTATTTTTGAAATAAACCAATTTTCACACTCTCTAATGTACCAACTCAATGACATACCACCTTCTTTATCTTCAAAATGCTCAATCATATTGAAATTTTCACAAATTATCCACAAAGCAAGTAACTAGTTGTTAGTGATTCATTTCCATTAAGTATCACTTTTAGGACCATCATTAGAAACATAGATATTGACAATCCCAAAAGAATGGTCGTTGACATTTAATAGGAACCAAATGGCCGAGATGCGATGGATATCCCCTTGAAGAAATGGTTGAAGAGGAAAAATTAAGGGATATGTAAATAATTTCACCAACCCAGCCATTAGCATGATAACTTATAAGTGTGGAAGTGGGAAAAATAAAACAAGATGCATTATATTGTCTCTTGCAGAAGGAACCCTAATGTTTCACTTCTTAAACACACAAAATCTAATTTCTCCTTTTTCTAACATGCAAAGCACACACATAATTTTTGTGAGGACTCTATGAGACCTATAACATTCCAAGATATGAAATTCATGAAGGAATTTCTTCCATGTTAAACTCCCCTTGTCCATCTTGCAAGTAAAACCCATCATCTAAAGTAGAAAAATTGTTAAACAAAAGTGGTCACTAGTTTGTCTTTATAAAATCCTCTAATGAAATAGAGGGGACGTTTTTCACCACTAATACCTATTGGAGATTAATATCCACCCATGGGAGGACTATGAGAATTTCAAGAGGGTTAAAAAAGGTCCCATTTACTACCCTAGTGAAATGTTTGGGTGTATCTTAGATCTACAAGGGTTCAAAGTGATAGTGTTCCAATGACATGGGAATAGAAGATTCAGGAATGTTTTCGATCTGGAGAGAAATGGGTGGGGATTTGGAAAGTGACGACAAACTTATTTTATTCTTTATGAATATTATTTATCAGCCACAATGGTCTATTTATCACCATTAGACAAAACCTCATGTCCATTCTTCATGTATTTTTCATCTATCCGCTTGGGCTTAGTCACGAGTGGATAATATTATATTATTGGTCAAGAGCATGACACTAGAAATAAGTATTGATCATGTTGAAATATATCACCTTCTGGGAAAACATTTCAAAATTTGACTTGGGTATCTAAGGTCTCTTTTAAATACTTAATTAATTCGAACTCAACATACACGTTTATTGGGTCAAGATAAATAAAAATGGTTTTATTCAAAACAAATAGCTTACCTAGTGTGTCTTATAATGTTAGGAATAAAGGCCTAGAGATGGATGAGTATATTATACTGAGACCAAAACGTGAGGGGACTTTTTGTAATCTTGACTCCTTTTGATTATGGTCTAAGGTAATCAACATATATGATGATGGATAATGCTAAGATAGGGTTGTAGATGGTGTGAAGGTGATAGGAGTGGGTATATGATAACACAAACAAGCCAAAAGAAAAGATCTATCTGTACTCTTGGGAAATTAAAACATGTTCAGGAAAATGATACTCATGTGGATGTGATTGCGGTGTATGGTATGATCAAATATAATGGAAACATAAATCCCTAGTTCTATGTCCTATTCAAGAATTGGGGGATGTTGGGTTTTGCTACTTGGGTAAAATCATTGTTCAAGATGGGTCAACTTTGATTACGAAAGGCCATGTGGGGAAAGGTAATGTAAGTGATTGAGCTCAAAAACTCAAACTTACAATGATAATAGATGTATAATGAGGTGTTATATTTTTGTCATCTTGCGGGATTCACCATTAAGAACAACTAGTTGTGGGATGATATATGTGGAAGATGGTGAAGAATAAAATACTTATCATCCAAACTTAGACAAGATGTCATCCTAATATTTTTGTGATTCAAGTGGAGTGGGGACGTGAATAAAGTGTCCAACTCTTCCCGGAATATCTAGATATCCAAAGTTATCCATGGTTTAGAAGATACACTTGTTATGTGGTGTTTTATATGATCAAAAGAAAAGCACTAAATGATCTTATGACGAAAGGATGCCTTAAGGATATTATGGACTAAAACTGGAGCATTAGGGTTGTCTTATGAGTCATTTTATTTGAAGTATTACTCACTATGTGATAGATTAGTGAGATTCCTTGTTTGAAATGTGATGATTATTGGATTGAAATTACACATTTATGTGTCATGTTCATTTAAGGTTAGCTATGATTTTTCTCAACTTTATTTGGGTTCAAAACCATCTTGTAAGTGTGCTCAAAATCCATTTTAAAATAGTTGTTTGTATTTGTTTTATTGAGATTTTGTTAAGTTCATTTAAGGAATGTTTACATGTGGTACTAAGAGACCAAATTATTGCTAGAAATGGGGTTTGGGAAGTCAAATATCAGATTGTCTCACATATATTTTATTTCCCAATATACCAATTCAATTCACTTGTTTCAATGACAACTTATGGGAACAATGTTTTTTTCGTGTTTCAAAAGGTTTTGAAACACAATAAACATGTAAATAAAAATAAATGACATCAAGAAATTAAAAATGTTCCTATTGAAATTAAATCTAACACAAGGAAAGGAAAGGAAAGTCTCAATTCTTCTAAAAACATTAATGTATTCTAATATGACAATCCTAGGTATTTTGATTGGAAGTTTCTAACTATAAACCTTATTTAGAAATATGATGGTTGTGTAAATTAAGATCTGAAACCTAAATTGAACCTAAACTATTTTGTAATTTATTGTTCTCTAATCTATAACTTGATGCAAAAATATAATTCAAAGAACTGATACTATTGATTTTTTGCATTATCTTATATTTTCTAAAACTTTATTTACCTAGATCCAAAAAAAATACTCTCTTATTATAATACCTAGAGCTTGATCTCAAAGATGGGAAGAGTCTAGAGAAAAATGATTGAACATCGCATAAAAAAATCTACTCTAAATTATCTCTCTTTGTCTCTTTTATTGGTTTTTAATTACTAATGAAGCAAGGAAATTAAATCTAATCCAATCAAACATGAAGAATGGAAATGGGAGGCGAAATGAACTAGATAGAGCCCCCTTCAATAGGAGCCTCAAGGAGGATGCTAGACTATGGGAAAATTTGGGTGCTTATAAGTTCAATAATTTCCTAGAGCATGTGAGAGTACACGACCATCATCTCTCCATATAATTTTCTCAATTCTAGAAGGATAGGATTGTGCAGTTTAAAGGACAGAGGCACCTCATTTTAGAAGGAATCATTTGTAGCCTAGATTTAACCACCAACAACCCAAGGTGCGTTGGTACATCACTTAGTATGAACTGAGTGCTGACTCGAAGAATGAAAGGGTTCTAGGTCCTTCTTTAGAGAAGCTTGTTCAAGAAGTTAGCATGATTGAATATATATTTCAGATCCATAACAGATAATCAATTAAACCATAGTGCATAAACTAGATCTAGATATTAACCATGTAAATAATACTTAAAACAATTACTATAATCAAATTTACCATACAAGATCCATGCTCAGTTACATCCAACACCAATATCCAGCCAATAAGTCCCATTATATTAAATACTGCAAAACATAGAAGCTTCATACATCGTACAGTCTCCATGGTCATGTGCGCTAAGAAATTCGCAGCATAACACTACAATAATATATGATACATAAATTGTGAAAATCAATACATATTTATAGGGGTGGGGAATTTCCCTTCACCACCCATACACCTTTCAAAAATAGGCTACATGTTAATAATAGCCATGTGCCCTTACATGAGAATATAAAAGCATGCAAGCTCGCTAATAATAGATTATCTACTAGAATAATTGTTGTTTAATCCTATTAATAGATTCAAAGCTATGCATGGTACTTGTTCTTCCACTTATCCAAAATAGCCTTTGTGTGGTATTCAAGTCTCCTATAAGACATGTTCTTCACTCCATGTCCAAAATTATCCCCAATCTGTAAAATGGCTAAGTCCTTATTTCAAACTGTTTTGGGTGCACCCTATTTTGCTATACTTCCACACGCTCCTATGCTCTATGTCCACATGCATAATCCTTCTATGCTTTCATAATTAAGTTGTATTTCATCAGCTCAACATTACCCCACACTAATTTCATTTCCGTCCCCGACAATGGGTAATCACAACTTATCTCTCCAAGAATAATGAATAAATAATGAAAGAATAAATAAATTTCTTTAGAAAAAAAGAATATAGAGGCTACTCGGTGCCTTTCTCTTCTACAAGAATGATTAACTCTGGATATTCATTCTTAATCTCTACCTCTAAATCATTCCAATCACTCAGCACTTTATTTGTTTTATCTGGAATGTCTACAACTATGGCTTCCAACTCATCAAGAGTCATCTTTTCTCCTTCATTATGCACGACCTTGAGAATATTAGCCATACTTGGGACCATTCCCTCCATTATATCCATCCTCTCTATAATGAGCTTCCCGATTTCTTTTATTCTCTCCTTATGCAAGACTCGGGAAGCTTCAAGCGTATCACACTTTTCTTCTACCAGTGTAATTCTCTCTACATGCTTGAGTGTTTAATTCTTTGTTTCTTGAAGGACTTCATCCTCTTCTACCATAGTCTTTGTCTTTATTATCACATCTGGTGTCGCACACATAGTCAATGTCAAGTCTACTTTCTTAAGCTCATCCTTCAAAATTTGTAAAATGGACTCATAACCTATAATTTTCCTTACAATTGTGGCCTTGGCCCTTATTACCTCTTCTGCAGCATCCTTATGTGTGGGCATACAAATGGGCCCTTATTCCATTACCATACAAACAAGCGCGCACACATAATGCATCATAGATGGGAACTTTTGTGGAAAGTCCTCAAAATGTGACCTCTTTTCCAAAATTTCATCTGCAATCTCCTCTCGCCATACTCTATAATGCCTTAGCCTTGGCTTCAACTTGCACCTTCTCGGTTATTAAGCACTTAATCTCTGTTTATTTTTCCTTTTTATATTCGAGTAGTTCTCGATAGTTGTCTCTTTGTCAATATTCCTATGTACAACCTTAGCATAGATATCTTCATTAAGGCATTACTTACCTATTCATCAAACATGGTAGGGGTTTGACATTCACATGTCTAGAATGGGGCACTTTCTTCATTCTACAAAAAACACAATATTCCTCACACATGTCAAAATCAGGCTCATTTATTTGAGTCTACATAGTCCAAGATAGTTGCTTGTGTGTGCATGTGTTCTCCATGTTTGCATCCATGAGTTCCCATCCATACAATTCCTTAGGTTCAAAAGTGCTTTGGAACCGCGTGTGTATGATTTTACTTGTGTCATCCACATAGCCAACTATAGGAGTTTCATAATATACTCCGTTCGTTTCCTTCCTTGATCATTTCCCTTTTGGAATTCATGCACTTGTATCCAAAAACAGATCCTCACCTAACTGTGTAGTATGGGGGGCATGCTCCTAATGGCTTACCCTTATCTTCACCTATCTCCAAGCCATCTTTCCCACTAGAGTATGTTTTTCCCCTTCATCTCCTCTTCATCTTTCTTCACTCCTCATCTTGAGGATCTTTAGTATCCTTAGTCATAACTGAAGTGTTGGTCATGTTGTCTTCATATTTTTCCTCCTCTTCCTCCTTCTGAGGAATATACCTATGCATCTTCTTCTTCTCAGGTTCTACCTTCTTAGGATAAGTCCTTGGTGACCTTCTAGGGGAGTTTTATAGGTCCCGCGCCTTGAGTCCTTATCCTTCATAGTACCCTCTTATACTAAGGTTCCTCAAGAGTCTGGTCCAGGTCTACCTCAAGCGCACCTATCTATAAACTTCATCCTCTTTTTGGAGTGGAGGGTTACCGCATGCTCACTTTTCCCTCCAACGATGGGTTGTCTTCTACCCCTATGCTCAAAACCACCACTTTCTTCATGCAATTCTTCTTCCTCTCCTTCTTCTTCCACAAGGGGTGAGGTTGGTTCCTCATCTTCCAAAGTTCCAATTGTATGTTTCCCTTGGGTGGGCCAAGAAGTTTGAACTCATTCTCCACATACTTCCCATTCTCTAACCTAGGCTTGAGTTGGATATACACAAGGGCTGCCCCAATCTCACCAATTTCCAAACTCATAGCCTTCATGCTAATATCATCTGAAATTAACCTCTCAATATATGCAGACTTACTTGGATAAACATAAGTCTTTCTGAGCATGTGGTAGTCCCAAGTATACCTTATTATCATTAAAATTCAATTGGTGCACATCTAAAAACTGTGTGCATAGATGCCTAGAAGTAACGTATGGTGAAGGAATAAGGGATTTTACACCAAGGGCTCCACTTCTTGTCCTTCATCCCAAAGCACGCAATACAAAAGTGTTGATAAACTACAAACTGTACTTACTTACCTAATACCGAAGGTAACTCCTTGGGTATTCTCCATTCCTCCTCAAATGTGACATAAATTTGCTCATACCATAACTCTTCCCTCTGTTTAAATGGTCCACTCATGGTCCCATCACATGTATACTCCTCAAATATCTCTAAAAGATATTTCTTATCTACATGATACTACCATATTTTATCCTTTGGCCCATCGGGCACCCCAATTTCTACAAAGACAAGTGATAAAAGGATCACGCCAAAACTAATATTCTCACCTTCATGTGCTTCCTCAATGATGGTTTCAAAAATGAAACCAGCCAAGTTGTAAGTTACCCCTTCAGTCATTTTCTTTTCTATGTGCAACCACAATGTATTTACGTGCGACCACCGCTCCTGGTTATTTAACTTTGTGAGGAGGTGTGCTGCTTCCTGTACCACTAGGTACTTCTAAAATTTTTCAATATCCATTTTGTGCCCTCCCTTTAGATAACCCAACTCCTTCCTGGTCACCATTATTGTCTCTTTATATGTGAGGTTGCTTCTCACTTTAGTGCCCAAACTCCTAATTCCTTTCGGACTCCGAATTAGGGGCATGGTGATCCTCATCTGGTGCCCAAAAAAATAGAATAAGTCCTAAGGGACTCTACTAATCTATCATTAGTATAATTTTTCTAGTTTTCTAAAATAAGGGAGTTCATACAACTGTAAAAATCCTACCTTTTCCAACATATTTTCACCCACAACATAATACATGACCATGTCATCTATCGCTCTCTTATTCATCTTCACAACTATCAAATTATCCAAGTCATCTTTTATCCTATCCTTTCTTCTGTGATTGTAATCACTCACCTTGCATTGGCGAACATGTGAATCCCAATCGTAACCCATGTAAACCATTTATGGGTATTGTATTTCAGAAAACCTTCTCTCGAGGCATCTTTGACTTTTATTTCAACCTCATTTTTCTTCTTCCCCCTTGTCACCACTCCAGGTGCTCTTTTTGGTGCCATTTCAACTATAAAGGTGTGTCCTTTCAATCGATTTGAACTCTACAACTTAACTCCACATGCCCTAGCTATCATCCAAGCCAAATCCAACCCTAATTCAATGTTCCTCCTCACATGCCTATGCTTCACACAAACACTTCTCCAAATGGAGTAGCAAATCACCCTAGTGCATAAATCTGACAAATTCAACTGGTTCGTAGCTCTCCGCACTTCACAACTCGTTCGCTAGCTCGCTCATCAACAACTCACTCGAATTCTCTTATTTATAAAGGTAAAAATGATTTCACAACACCACCTTATATATATTTTCAAAAAGTTTCCACATTTATTCCTCTCTACCTACCACCATACTTAGCATTGATTTTTCATTCACAATCTTTTGTGTTACTTTTTCTACACCACATTCATAACCTTCTGGTGTACCTTCTACTTCTCATCCATAGACCTCCTTTCACACACCCTCACGCTCCAAAGTACTTTTCCACTGCTCCTTTCACTAAGTATTTTTCACTATTGCACCCTACCTTTTGTTACATTATACGTCTATTTACCCATATGTGGTCTTCAATCATGAGTAATCTTTCTCTATCCACACCTTTCCTTTAAGCACTTGCTTAATTTTTCTTCCATTCATACCCGTCTTCATATAATATTCAAATTTGGGCAATTAATATTGTGTATACTCCACCCTACACTAATGGTATGTGTGGTCCTCTACGCATAAAAACACTTAGATAGTAATCATCTTTTAGCGCACAAGCGCACTTATTACACAAAACACTAAACTAAATTAACAAAGCATAACAATGATGAAGGAAACACACATAAAGGAAAAGCATTAAGGAAACCTAATCTAAGTGGAAATACAACCTTATTACAAACACCAAGAAGTCTTATTTATAGTAGGGTCTCACCTCCTCCTGTTGAATTAACTAGGAAACCGTGTTGTGTCCAATGCCTCTAATTGGAAAGCACCTAAATCAAGTATATAAGTTATAACATATGGTCCCAACTAATGCACTTTAAGCTTTCCAGGGTGGTGTAAAAACTTTGAATCATACAAAAGTACCATTTTCCCAACCTCAAGATTTTTATCCTTGATATGCCTATCATGTCATGCCTTCTGCCTAGCCTTTTCTTGCTTCTAACTCCATCATGCTATAATGTTCCTTTTATCCAATGCATTAGTTTAAAATATGTTCTTCAAGTGCTTGTTCATCTTTTAAACCTCTTGTGTGTGTAATACGTAGAGAAGGTAACATGAATTCATCTAGTAGAACATCCTTTGCGCCAAACACCAAGTGAAAGGGTGTTTCTTTATTAAACCTCTTGTAGGTTGTCCTATATGACCAAATTATAGTAGAGACTTTATCATCCCAGTATTTCCTTCCAACATCACAAATTTTGGTCAAGGTATGGCTCAATATCTTGTTGAAAGCATCAACAGTTCCATTTTCCTAAGGATGATAGGTTATTCTTGTATGGTGTGTAACAATAAATTCATCCAATAGTATTATGATGGTCTCATTAAGAAAATGAGTACCCCTATCACTTTTCAAACTTAAAGGGCATCCATACCAACTGATAATATTTTCCCATAGAAACCTTGATGTTGTATAGTGTATGCAATCCTTTATATATGTTGCTTCTTCCCACCTTATAAGATAATCTGTACAAGTTATAATGTAGTGTTATCTAGTCCTGCGTAAGTGGTGAAATAGGACCCACAAAGTCAATTGCCCATTTTTCAAAAGTTCTACGCTAGAAATAGGCCTCAAAGGAATTTCATCTCTATGCCTAGGCTTTCCAAGGCATTGAAAATGGTCAAAGTCTTTGCAATATTCTTTACAATCCTTGTATAACGTCTCCCACCATAGACTAGATAAGAGAATTTTTCACGCAATGGCATCTCCCGCATAGTTTCCACCTATAATACCATCATGATCTTCCTCCATAATTTCTTCACACTCATGCTCAAGTACACACCAGTGCAAAAATTCATCCCGACCTATTTTTTATAAGTATCCACTGATAAACATGTAAGGCATGGTGCGTATGACAAGTTGTTTCTTCTCCAAATCCTTCATCCCCTCAGGTGCCACACTTGTGCATAAAAAGACAACAATATCCTCTAAGTCTGAGGGTGCACATTTCAATCTAAATAGTTGTGCATTTGGCATTGTATCCTCAATGCTCTACACGTCCTCTCCTAATTGAATCCTTGATAAATGGTCTAGACCAGAATTACTCTTTCTTGTCTTAACCATCATAGTAAAGTTAAACTCCTGAAATAACAAAATCCAACAGCATATGTGCCCCTATAAGACATGAGTATTTACCAAATACTTCAATGCCATATGGTTTGTATAAAATAATAAAGGTATTTTGAGCAAGTACTGTCGAAACTTATGTAGAGCGTAAATCATGGACAAGGCCTCGTTCTCTGTAGTTTTGTACTTCTTTTCTTTTAGAGTTAAATTATTTCTCACAAAGTAAATAGGATGATCGACAATCCCTCTCCATGTTAGGTTAATACTACACCAATTTCCATGCTAGAGGCATCTATATACACATTAAAAGGTTTGTCCGAAGAAGGAAAGCACAAAATAGGCATTGTAGTAAGCCTTTCCTTCAATTTTTCAAATTTATGGTGTTGTTCTTCATCCCAATAAAACTTTCCTTTACCTTTCAATAATTCCTCTAAGGATGCAACTATCTTGGGATAACCTTTGATAAAATCCTATAATACCTAGTGTTCCCCAAGAATTCATGGCACCTCACTTTAGTTAGTAGGTTCCTCTAAGCCTAAAATGACAACAACCTTAGCAAGATCTACTAACAAGCCTTCCTTACAGATGATATGTCCTAGAAAAATTCCAAAGGGTGTGGCAAACACACACTTTTTAATATTCAAGGAGATGCTCAACTACTGACATCTATCAAATATCAGCCTCAAATTATCATAATGATCCTTCATAAGCCCATAGACTATCCAATCATCCAGATATACCTGTAAGAACTTACAGATAAAATCTTGGAATGCATGTATGACAATGCATGAAATTACCATAGCGCATTATTTAATCCAAAATTCATAACCATGTATGCAAAAACTTCCCCATTCAATGGTGAAATTTTTCTTTTCTTGATCCTCTTTAGGTATCCTCACCTCATAATATCTAGAAAATCCATCAAGTAAAGGAGTAGAACTCGTGCCCTGCAACACCTTCCAATATTTCTTCACTAAATTGTGTGGGGAAGGGATCAATTACACATGCAAATTCAATTCCTTGTAATCCACACAAATATTTATTCTCCCATCCTTCCTGATATTGATCACCATAGAGATCACCCATTCGACTCATCGATGGGATCAATGATTCCAAACTTTAGTATTTTTGCAATTTCTTCTTTCACCTTGATGCGCAGGTTATGATTCATCTTGTAAGGACTCTTCCTAACTAGGAACACACATTCCTTCATCTTGATCCTTATCTCATCCAAAGATTAATGTACCCACTTCAATTCATGATAACATCTAGTAAAAAAATACTGTAAGTCACGCAATATCTCAATTATCTTAGAAACCTCAAATTTAGACCAATAATCTCCAATGATGACCTCCTTAGTTTCAGCATCCGTTCCAATGTTTACTTTCTTGGTCTTCATAGGCTCATGGTAGGTGTGTTCCTTCTCATCTGCACTATCCAAGACCTCACACGTACCCTTTGTATGCTCAATATCTAGGTTATCCACCTCTTCATCATCAACTATATAGACCATCTTACCCTTTTCTCTTTCTAGGTAGGCATGCCCAAGATGTTCTACATTTGTTTCTTCCTCTCCTCTTCAAAATGTACCTCCAAGTTGTACTCACCTAACAACTCCTAAATAATTTTCTCATCCTTTTGAATATCTCCATAGTAGTCCAATTCATTCATAACCTGTGAACGCCTCATTCACCCAGAGGCTTAGTGGAAAATATTCAAAGGTATTAATCATACCTATAGTAAGTTCTTGCCAGTTTTTGGTCTCTCTATTCAACTCCGCATAGACATACCAAGCACGCGCACATTCCTACAAGGTAAAGTAGAGCTTGCACACCCACAATGAAGGTGGTAAAGATTCCAACCCCTCTTTCCAAAGTCTCTCACACTACTAAATGTGGTGTTGAATAGGATCATTACCATGAAATGCACAGATCTAAGTAGGTGCATTACTCTAGATAAATCTAGTAGATAAAGCAATTCTCACTTCCCGTCATTCCAACAAGATTATCTCTATGAACCATCCACCAGTGCTTTGTTGTCCCGCGTAGAGTATAAAATATAATGTTCCTTCTTTCCACCTGATCTATCCATTGAACCTCCATAATGCATAGGAATACCTCTGGATTCTCTTCACTAGTGTACATTGGTACTTAGTTGTTTCCCAAATTTACCTATACACACACATGGCCTTTACTTACACATGTAATCGCACTTATTACTTCATGCCCAACCATTTCATAAGTTCCATGTGCCCAATTTTCACATGCAACACTTGTAGTATCACTCATGGAATATGTATCATCCCATAGAGAACTCCTTCCTTTTATGGCTCAAGCACTTCCGCATCTCTAATGATGTGCACATAAATTTTGTTTAAATCTTCTTCACTTAAGGGCTCTACATAAGGTGCATATTTTCCATCTATCAAGGGGATAATGACATGCTCTTCCTTGTTCTCAAAACTTATATATCCTTTTTTAAGCGCATATCCGCATTATTTGCATAACACCAAGGGTGCCCAAGTAGTGCTAGAAAATTGTCTTCCTCTCTGACACCAATATTTCAAAGTCCTTAGTAAACTTGGCCCCCTGTATAGTAATAGACACATCCTTAAAAACCCCAATAGGTGTGGATTTAGTCCTATTTTCCATAAACAACACATTTGAAGATGGCTGCAATGGTGGTCTACCCATCTAAATCCACGTGTCCAAAGTGAGTACATTCACTTTTACACCTATGTCAATCAAAATGTTACTTAAAATACAACCATCAACAACAACATTCAAAGTGATTTCCTTGTCATAATCTAGGCTATGAGGAGGAAGGTTAGCATGCAAAATTTTTCTTTCATGCTTAATTCCAACATGCGGAGTGTTTCCCTTTAACCAGTTCCCCAATAAAGGAATAATATTATCTTGTCATAGAATCTTGCAAACCTCCTTTAGATCATCAACATCTATCTAATGGATCTCATCCTCCTTTTGTTCTAACTTCCTCAACTATTCTTTCAAACATTGTATCTCACCTTGCAAATTCCTAATTACCTCCATGGTCTCTTGATAAACCTCCTTCTGATGCATAGGGTCTAGATACTTTACATGTAATACTTCCTCCTTTGTGATAACATGCTTATGCTTTGGAACTTCCCTGGAGCACATAGCCTCAACGCATGTAGTGATCTTCATAGGTACCAACTCAAGATTAGATGTTAACTTTAGCATCCACTTTGGGATTATAAAGCACATTGTACTCTAACCATTCTCGCACCCTTATCTTTCTTATGCTTCTTACTCAAGTGTTCATATAAGTTCAGGAATTCTTCATAGTTGTGATTCTTTTTGTAAAAAGAATATATAATGTTCTGAGGGCATACGCATATGTAATGATCAAGAGATATTCATGTATAACATGTTCCACAAGAAAATCACTTCTTCCAATGCTACGACCTCGTCCTCTAAATCCTCCATGGTATCATCGACCTCTACCATGGCCTTTTTTAGAACACCCTTCATTATAATCATAATCATGATTCTCACCTTTATCCTTAGATTTATTTGCAATGTTGGTCTGACACACACCAATATCAATGACATCATGGATCTGATCAATCAACTTGTAATTTTTAGTATCATGAGTGGTAGACTGCAAAATCTTACGAGTAATAGGATACAATCTTCCTTATCATGCATTGCGCAGTAATGGTAACCTACTTGAATCATGATCCATGCAAATCTCAGTAACATGGAGCAAGAACATGGAGCACACCAATTCTAAGGAAAAATTTCCTTAGTTATTCCCTTCTACTTAACAATATGTGCACCAAATTATGTTGTGTGTCTCATGCACCGAATCAGCTGATAATTTCTCTAACTATTTAGCCATAACTACAATATAGGCCTCTAAAAATGGGCTCACTCTTGTGTCTACACTCCCGATCACCTTAGTGTGCAAAGATACTCCAAGTGCCTCACATGGATCTGTATAAGTTTTATGTGAGAGTGTCCTTCTAAAAGGCATGATCATTCCTCCAATGAACCATTGAGCATGTTGGCTTAGATGTATATCATAGGATAACTTAGATAGAATGGTTATAAAACATGCATCATACTCTTATACACTTTCAGTTGTCCCATTGATGCTCTTGCTCTTCTACTCAAACTCAAGGATATAAAACTCTTTCTAGAAAGCATCCCATAGTTTGGTATAATCTACACAAGTCTGGTTCGAGTCAAACTTTTTGTACCAGTTATGTGTGTGCCCTTACAGTGTAGTTACAAACTGAATTTCCTTGTGCTCTAGAGCTATAATCCCCTTTTCACACCATAGTATCTCACACATATACATGTGTTTAGTTGCATCTTCTATCCCTCTGTATTCTAGAAGACAAAGATACATCTCCATATAAATATTTTGGGGTTGGTATGGATCATGCACACCAGATCCAGTACTGTATTTCCTCTTGTGTTTCCTCTACCTCCAAATCTCCACTAGCACCTGAGCCACCTAACCCTCTTGATCCTCCTCCTAAAGTAGGAAATGGACTAGAGGATGCACTTTGCTCATATTCCAACAGTTATGCTAAACTGAAATCTCATAGCCTATGAATTTATGCTACTTTCAAACATTATATCAACGTTTTGCGTGCACTCCCACATTCTCAGTATTGATGACATGCCATAAAAGATACCTCCAACCGGACCTCCAAATAACATAGATGATGATTGTGCTACCATAGATGAATAAGCTACTTGATTAACTCCTGAACTTGATTGAAAATTAACTCTATCTACCGCAAATCTACTTCCCACACTAGCTTGATTATTGTTTACTATCATAGAATCTAGGAGACCAAGTGCAAGGATAGGTTTCCAAGTAGAATCAGATGTTCACCCACAAATATCAATATTTCTTTAGACATGCCTTCATCTGAAACCGAAGAGGGTTCTCCTCCATACTTTCCCAAATGAGGGAGTTCTAGATGCTCTAGATACACGTCCTCTGCGTGAGCTCTAAATCCTTCATGAGCCATATCCATCCCCAACACCATTCTTTCTGCAATATCTCGTTGCTTCTCTAAGTCTATCTCACGTGCTTCATTAAACTTAAGCCACATTTCTTCTCTATGTCTCTTTGTCGCTATATCCACCATCCTTCACCACACCTGCTCCTACCCCCACGCATGGTGGGGTTTAGCTAGCCATAGTTTTCTCTTCCAAATCTAGGGTCACAATCAAGATCTTAATTTCCAAAGGAATATCACACAAATATGATCCTTTGGGTTCACACATAAACTGGAACTCAACAACCTCTAGACAAGAGTAAGTAGAAATCTGCGTACTCCAAAATATAGTTATTTAGAACACCATGAAACCAATGATCCACAATGACACATCCACATCAAATCTACATCATTCAAGGCCTATAATTATTTCGCATCCAAATAATCATGTGAAACCTCCAATTCCTCTTAGACGTGTAAGAAACCAGCCACTCGTATAGCTCTATAGGAAAGGCATGTCGAAGAAAGACTCAAACAAATCGTAATACAAATTTTTTTCAACCCACACATGTGCATAAATTCAGGTCCAGTGTTAAATCTTTGAGTATACTCTTCCTCCTCTAAATAGTCTAACCACTCTTCAATACTAGCCAAGGTCAATTGGTATGTCTTCATCATGCAACATCTTTCCAAACAACTGAAAAATAGGTCTCGCAATAGAACCAAAATGTAGCCTAGATTTTACCACCAACATCCCAAAGTGTGTTGGCACATCACTCATCTTGAACTGAGCACTCACCTAAAGTGTGCAAGGGTTCTAGGTCCCTCTTTAGAGAATCTTGTTTAAGAAGTTAGCATGATTGAATGTATATTTCATATCCATAACAAATAATCAATTAAACCACAAGTGCATAAACCAGATCTAGATCTTAACCATATAAAGAATACTTAAACAATTACTATAATAAGATTTACCATACAAGATCCATGCTCAGTTACATCCAACACCAATATCTAGCCAATAAGTCCCATTATATTAAATACTACAAAACACAAAAGCTTCATACATCATACAGTCTCCATGGTCATGCACACTCATAAATTCGCAACATAACACTACAATAATATCCGATCCCTAAATCGTGCAAATCAATACATATTTATAGGGGTGGGGACTTTCCCTTCACCACCCATGCACCTTTCAAAAATAGGCTACATGTTAATAATATCCATGCGCCCTTACATGAGAATACAAAAGCATGCAAGCTTGCTAATAATAGATTATCTACTAGAATAATTGTTGTTTAATCCTATTAATAGCTTCAAAGCTATGCATGGCATTTTTTCTTCTACTTATCCAAAATATCCTTTATGTGGCCTTTAAGTCTCCTAGAAGACGTTTTCTTCACTTCATGTCCAAAATTAGCCCCAATTTGTAAAACAGATAAGTCCTTATTTGAAACTATTACGGACGTGCCCTATTTTGCTATACTTATATGTGCTCCTGCACGCTCGTGTCTGTGCACCCAATCCTTCCATTCTTTCATACTTAAGTTGTATTTCATCATCTCAACATCATTTCACATGTTCTTGGGATGAATATGTAGGATTTTAAATTCTTTAAGATAAAATGCAAGAGGGCGAGCAAGAAGCTATTTTTGTGGGTGAAAAGTAAAAGTTACAATTGGTCCCGAGGGCATTCAAAGATCCTCTTTTCCTAGGTCATATGACGAAGTTGTTAAAATGATAATCAGGAATCTAACACTTGAAGGAAGGTTACATAGAATCAACATATATCAACTAGTCTTCCTCAATCATTTTAGGAGAAACATACTAGTGAGTTTCCCTTACATACTAATGTCTATAGAAATTTCAATTAAGGAGCTTTAGTGTGGAAAGATATCACATCCCCTGCATCAAGCTGTAATTTTTCTTATTTGTGTTCACCTTAAGGCCAAGCCCCCAAGTAGAAACCCATCCCCTGTTCCACCTGAGCCCCATACTTGAGTGCTTAGGAGAAATTCCAAAAAAGGTAAATCTTTAGAGGGGCCTAGCACTAATCAAGAAGGTTTGGAAGGGGATTTGGCCACTAAATTCCTGCACGATGCAGGGAAAAACAAGAAAAAAAATAAATTGATATTGGTGATTCAAGTATGGGTATGTAATAGGGATTCCTTAATGGGATTAAAAATAGGACATATCTAGCTTAAAGGAAACAAACTTCAGCATGAAAAAACTGATAAGAAGTTCTAGAATGGAATAAATGACAACCTGGAAAAAGTGGAGCACAAGTGCAACCTTATGGTAGATGGTTTTTTCATACAAAATGGATTGCTAAAATCCATCATCAAAGAGCTGAAGACTATTGATAGCAAGGGTAAAGGTAAAGAGGTAGACAGGAAGAAGGATATTGAGGAGTGTGACAACCATATGAAGGAGATTGTTAAGATCTCTTCTCAAATTCTCAATCACTAATGAATATTTTTGGTCCCCTTCTATTTTTTTATCTTTTATATGGACTTTGTGTTACTTTATGTTTATATTTGAGTTGGTTCTAATCTAATTTTGAGGTTCTTTGGGTAGTTAGCACTAAATTCATTTGATATTTGGAATTTTTTGTTTCTTAAAATGCTAATTGTTTATATCTGGATTCTGGATCCTATGTTATAACAAGGTAGGGTCCCTTCCAAAACCCTCTCTTTACCAAATATAAAAAAATCTAATCGACTATGAAAACAAAAAATAATTATAACCCAACCTCTCTCTATCTCTCTCTCTCTTTGTCTCTTTGTCTCTTTGATTAGTTTTTAATTACTAATTAAGGAATTTAAATCTAAACTAACTACGAAAATAAAAAATAATTCAAACCCAAAATCTCTCTCTATCTTATAATTGAGATGACATTGTTTTGAATTTTTATTTTTTACCTTAGCATCCTATTTCAATTGAGCTCCTTAGAATTAGATTGTGTTTTATGTGTTCGGTGGGAAGGAAATGAGTTTGATTCACTTAACAAATAAACTAAGGATCTCTCCAAGGGAGGAAGATGTCTAGAATGGTGTCCCTTGTGTTCTTTCTTTAGTAAAGAATGGAAACTCATGGTCCTTAGGGTGTAATTTGTACTAAAAGCAATCACCTTTGGATATTTTTCTCTTTATCTCTAGATAAAGAATGAAACAATAGTAATTCTCTTCGAAAAATCTCGAAATTAGTAGGGCGGTGAATGAGCATATAAATTTACATAATAGGAAACCTTTAATTGTTCTCCAATCATACGTCAAGATCAAAACTCAATATAAGGCTTAAATTAAATCACTTATGAATTAAACTCAAGTGTTATAGGGCGAGTGGAGTGAATTAGGTGTTAGAACAAGGAAAAAGCATGCATAGATTAGAAAATATTTTTAAAATGTTGGTAATTTATGTTCTTGTCGATCATTTTAATAAAGCCACCATGGAGGTTACGTAACCTCCGCGGTGGGGGATAAAAATGTTGTGGTGATTCCTTCCTAGAATTGATATGAAGTGAAAAGAAGGAAGAAATAGGAAAGATGAAGGTTTGAAAGGGTACATAAGGGCCTAAAATAAGGTTAAAAGTGTATATATATTTAGGGAATGGTTATGAGCTCTTGAAAAAACAATCATGGTTATGAGCTCTTGAAAAAACAATCATGGTTTTGAATATCCTCACCGTCGTCACTTGGAACTTTAACTTTGACACCATAAAAATGGGGTGTGGACAAATTTCCCCCTTAGGAAAGCAGCCTGTCATGAATTGACTAGGGTTTGATGCCCATGAAGGAAGCACTAAACCAAAAATATGGTAAACTTACCTTGGTTTCTTTTCTTACCCTATGGTACAACGATGTCATCGTGTCCCACATCCATCCTGTAAATAAATGTGAAATGGAATCAAGTGCATCATATCAAATTGAAATAGAAATGACTACATAATTGAAACCAAATAAGAGGAGTTACCTTTTAGGTGGGGTTTGGAGATACTACCTTTACGCCCTTGCACGCATGTCACCTATAAAAAAGTATGAAATCATGACTACACAACAATTAACTAAAAATAGTATGGCTATCTGAATTTAGGATTATTTACATTCCACTTGAATTTTAATAAGGAAAATTACCAAAATTAGCAAATTTTCAAACCAAAAATAATCCCTATATATCGAAATTTCCAACTTTGGAAATCATTTTAAGTGAGAGTTTTTATTTTGGGATTTGGAGATCTAGCAACCATTTGAAAAATAGAGACGGTATGAGATGGAAATGAGAGCACAATGGAAGTGGCACCAAAAGGAGTAGATGGGGTGGTTGAACAATGTGAGTTATCATGTTTTTTTAGGGGGAAATTGTTTTTAATATGATCTATCATTTAGGTGTGTTATTCATTAGAAAACCAGTGTATAAATGTTGGGTAGGAAGGGTAGAAAAGGAACATGAAAAAATATTTGATTTTTGGGGGTTTTGGGGAATTTTTCAACTTTTTTATTTTTTGGTTCGCGACAAAAAAAATTGTCTCTCGTGGAATAGAACTGTTGGTATGCACAAATTGACAATTACATACCTTTCATGTTGTGTATGTAACCACTCGTATGTGGTTGCGTATTCATCTATGGAGATGACGAAACACCACGGAAATTGTGTTCTTCAATTAAAAACATGCAATTGCCCACTTTCTAGAAGTGGTGGTTTTATAACGATTTGTTAGAATGTTATTTTTTTGTCTGTAAGTTGAAAAATTTCCATTTTGGATAATTTATAACTCTTATTTTCTAATTTTTTGGGTTTATAGATTCGGTGCATCGAGAGGAGCGAGCTAGAGAGTTTGATTGACTACATTTTTTTATAGACTAGTTGATTCCATAGGAGACGATATTATTGGCCAACTCATGGCTGCTAAGATTGGTAGAGACCCCACTAATTTATCATGTGAGTAATATCATATGTGATGTTTTCACTTATTAGGATCCAGATGAATTTATTTTTTCACTAGTATAAGGAGAGTAGACCATGACTCTAGAGGATGTCTATAGGATTACAATCCTCCCAGTCACATAGAGAGGTGTTGTGGTCACGGCTAGCACAAGGATGAACTAGAATTTAAATTGGTCCAACTATTTTGGGGTTCTCATGTGCCAAAGGGTGGCACCAAACATGAGGTGAAGTTGGTGGAGGTTTAATATACTCACATTCTAAGATTCCGCAATATTATTTCCAACATATTATTCTCTTAAGTGGTTTGGGACAAGGGAATTTCAACTCTGTTGTACATCTGGGATTCTGATGTCAAAGAGATTAAGGATCATGGGTGTTAATTCAGTTGGGTGTGGGATCTGTTATCCCATACTTACAAGGATCTTTACAAGGTACAAAGATTGGGTGGTGGGGGTTTGAGATTCCCTATACTAGTTATGAGTTAGGTATATGATAGGTTCAAATTCTATTCCCGAATATTCCTAGTAGTCTTGTTCGGGAGATCAAACACGTCATTTGGGAAATGTGTCCCTTTCAAAGACACTCTAAGGGTAAAGAATGACACTTTTTATTACTAACATAATTTCCCAATCATACTTGGCGATGTTGAACTCTATTCCTAGAGAGGGTTCTTTATTGATGACATGTTCCCTTGTGTGGAAGGTCAAAGACAAATTGGGGTGTGTAGAGGTACATCTCATTACTATGATTCCTTTTTAGTTTTGGAATCTATTTTTCATTTCTCTCCTAGGTGTAGCAGTGATTTACCAAGGCCCATGAGAGTAGCAAGATTCATGGTTTGAGATTTTAGAGTGGACTTCATTCACACAAGGAGTCCCTATTCTTACAGATGTAGGTGGAGCCATGCCAACACATAGGCAACCCGGGAGGAGGGAGAGGTGGACAAAAACCATAGCAAGGATAGCTATAGCCTTATGGGAAACAACTAGCGATGTCGGGGTGTGGCGAGTCCAGGTGCCAATACATGTGATACACCTTATTGGTCAAGGAGAGGGTGGAGATGGACATGCTGAGACTATCATAGGGTAGGGAGAGGCCGGATATGTTCATGAAACCCTCAAAAAGGAGGTGTCGGATGATGAATATAATCCTTCTAATGTTGGATTAGATCTAGAGTGGTATGATAAAGATCCATGTAACCTATGTTGATTTTTTGTGTATATATGCTCCTACTTTTATTTAGATTACTACTTGTTTCGTTAGTGTTAATGACTCTTATATATAGTGGTCATTTCATTTTGGGGAAAAGATTTCTAAAAATTTCATTTACATATGTCTCGTAGAGACTATCAATGAAGTAGTACTAACTTATTCAAGACACTTTGGTTGACATATTTTCCTCACCTCGGGAAAGACGTCCGCTAAGTTATAGGTGTATCATGGAATTCCTCATAGTTTTTGGTGGCATATTCATGTTTTCTCCTTTGGATACCACAAGGTGTAGCTCTTGGCTTCGAGAGGGTAGGACCTCAACATTGGAGGTTGATATTTTTAGAGTTGATGTGTTGACACTACTAAGTGGTTCAAAATATTTTTCCAACCTATTTAGTTTTAGTTATGTACACACCAATCATTTGAGATAAGATTAATATGGGATTTTATTTTATATTTTTAGTATTTCTCCATATATTGTGCATGTACCAATTGGAGTGCTAGATATTCCTATTATTGAGGAGATTTTCCTTATCACTTTATGATTGGGAAATATTCCTCATATACTTATTTAATAGGAACATATCTCCTTTGTAAATATATACGAGAATTATAAATTTTTAGTCCCAAAATAATGTACTTTCTACTTACATCATTTACTCTAAGTATTTCATTATATAAATGATTCCTAAGTAAGAAGACTAGACATTAAAAACACTTGTTTTACTCTCGCATTGCTTTTATCTTTCCCACACTCTTATTATTTTCTTTTATGGGTTGATCAATTTATTTTTGGACACTAGATGACATATGAGCTATAATTTTAATGACAGATTAAATCTTCTAAGCATCTTGAACACTACCGCCCATTAGGGATAGGAGTAATCCAAGTGCTACTATACCCTTTGGGCACTTTTTCCCTTACCCTCCTTTTCCCAATTTTAAATTTATAGATCATTTGGTATCTTTTCTAAATTATATTTTATGATGTTGGATCCTCCTTTCTGGTTGTTAATGACGAAATTCAAACAAGGGAATCATATATATATATATATACATACATGACCTATTAACTATTATTAGGGACCGGGAAATTGGAGCTAATTCTTACTATCTACTACCTAGGAAAAGAGCAACATTCAAGGACTAGATTTGGGTTACATTGCTCACTACATAGGAGGGTCATTTCTTAATTCCATATCACACATTTTATCTTGGGGAAAAATTAGTTGTATCCCACTATCTTGGTGTGATAGCCACAAGGGAAACCTATATTAAAGGGACATAATTCAAATCACATACTCACAAGAACTACATAGAGTCTGAAATGTAGTGTAGTTCTCTGTGACAATCACATTGGGGTAACTACCAGTTC
This sequence comes from Taxus wallichiana var. yunnanensis, assembly GCA_018340775.1. Taxonomy (NCBI): domain Eukaryota; kingdom Viridiplantae; phylum Streptophyta; class Pinopsida; order Cupressales; family Taxaceae; genus Taxus; species Taxus wallichiana. The sequence continues at coordinate 70,358,273 of CM031234.1, read as the reverse complement.
ATTCGACTCAAGAATATATTTTTTTCATTTAACATTTTTTTGAGCTTTGTGTAGATAGATAAGTTTTGTTTAGAGGAACATGTTTGATACATGAACCGTATGACAGATACAAAGCGATAAAAATGAAAGGAAGGAACCAATTTTAGACCTTAAAATACCATAAGCGGAGCTACTGCTAGGACACTAATGACCAAATTATATATTAGCACTCGGGGTGGTCATGTCCTCCTATGGGAACTTCTATATGAAAAATTTTGAAATCCCGGTTTCTCAATCAGATCTTACATAATTTGAATCCATCATTCTCATCCTATTTTCCATCCCAAGATCAACCCATATCTCTTGATATAATCTAAGTAACTCTTATCTTCCACACTTGCTTATAAATTTTATGTTAGATCTTGTTTGTAACTATTATATTCATTTTATATCATTCCTCTGATATAATATTTAAATTTTATTAAATCATTTGGTGAACCCACTTATTGATCAAACCCTTGATTTTTATAGGATCCCTCATTTTGTTACTTCATCATAGCCCTAACCCTAGTACCCTTAGGGTTTCTTTCTTTGGTTGTGGATTTCAATATCTTTCATTCATCATGTTAACTCTCAGGGATCATTATCAATATCTATCTAGCTTTCCCACATCTCATAGATATCATAGCTCCTATGCATATTCATCTAGAAAAAAATATCTTGAGTCTATTGTTCATTCCCAAAAATTATTGACAATTCTCCTCCATTGTATATTCAGGTTCAAATTCATAATGTGTTTGTTAAGCATGTTTTAGTTGATAATGGATCTAGTCTTAATATATGCAAAATTTCCTTTCTCCATCAAATAGGATTTTTTGTTGCTAATCTAACTCCATCTCCTCTATATATTCATAGATTCGATAACACACCTAAGTGGATGTTGGGATAAATCACTCTACCCATTACTCTAGGTTTTTGCACTCTTAATGTTCTATTTCATGTTATGCCTCATAATTGTTGGTGAAACAATTTGTCGATATGAAAAATTAGGTGATTCCACCAACGCTCACGGGACTAGGTCCCTCTACATTGAATGATGCAACTCCGTTATTAAATGTAAGCTAATCTAATCCCATCTAAATGTTTTGGGTTGGCCAAATAGGTCGGGATCACATAGGAACACTTCCCTGAACCTGTGGTAAAATGCTTATATGGGGTATAAGGGAGGAAATTGCAGCGATGAGGGATGAAGGAGAGAAATTAGACAAAGGAAGGTTATTTTTGTGAGTAGGCACAAGCAGAATTCATACCCAATAACCAGAGTAGTTTGAAATTCAATATAGAGGAAAGCAACAATGAAGCTATCTAGTGAGAAGAAAAAACCTAGACACGGTTCTTAGATTTTTTTATCAAATATGCATAGCTCGTTCTTGATCACTATGCTTGCAAAGAGCATAAAATAAAGAAATATAAGAAAACATAACAAAAGGGGAAATGAAAGAAATGTAGCTTTATTTCATGTGTTATTGATACAAATATCAACACCCAAATCACAATCCACCATTGCTACAAAGAACTAAATTTTAAGAATTTTTCAATATTTTTTAGATCCTTTGGAATGGAGAATCCATCCCAATTTTCAGCAATATGAATTGAACTTTCACCTACCCCCACATGAATCTTTATGATATTATTCACTTGTGAATTTTCATCTTCCTAGGACATGAGAAAATTAGTTCCCTTTTTTATAAATTAAAGGGACTTTTACAATATAACTTTATAAAGTCATTTAAGTGAATGAGAAAAAATAAAATTATTACACTCAATGAATAATTAAAAAGGGTACAAAAGGAAGAGTTAGAAAGAGAAAAGAGAGAATAAGATGTAAAATTTGATGAAGAAGCTCCCTGCGATGAAGAAATTTGTTGATTCATGCCTCCTGATGATGAGCATTTGGGGTGGGCTCATGTTCCTTGAATTACTTTCTGAATTGAGCTATTGGTCGTGCCAAATTATCCACCTTTGGAATGCAAATGCAACTCAACACCTTGGTCCATGTCCCGGGGACATCACTGATCCTCTTACATTGATGAATCCATTCTTCATGATCCATTGCAATCACAACAATGTAATTTCTAATGTTGGCCAAGGAGGTTAAGTTGTCATCATTTAAGGAAAGAGAGTAACCTACCTCTTTCTTGACCAGTTCGTGGAACGAAACAATGAGTTCCTCTAGTGATGAATCTTCAGTGAGCGAAAAAAACTTGATTCTCTGAATGCAATTGTATACATCGTTCAAGATCTCGAAAACATGTTGTCAATAATAATATAACTCGGAGATTGAATTTTTGAGTACTTCATATTTCATATCCATGATGTGGATCCAAACTTGAGACAAGTTCTCTGCAGCGGATGCAAACACATTCTTACTCATGAGGGTGTGAGATTTGAAGGATATCATCTTAGATTATAGTGGAAAACTTTCATCCAAGTGAATCACCTATTTGGAAAAATCCTCTCTTTTTTTTTTTACTTCTGACAATGTTACAAGAACATACTTGATGAGAGAAATGATATCTTGAAACAATTCCTTTCATTGATTAATGATTGTCTCAAGCCACTTATCGTTGCATATCCCCTACACCATATATCCTTGTGCTTTCTTGACTACCTCGGGATCAACACTACTGATTGGAGGAATGTATTTAATCGGAAGATAAGATGTTAATTTGGGTTCTAAGAAGGGTTGAATGTAAGAACTGAGAGCTTTCATCTAATCCTCCATTTGTACAATTATTCTCATGTATTATTCATTTTGATAAAGGAGGCAAGAAGCATATTACTTGAACAGATGGGAGTCTCCCTCATGAAAATCTTGACCCAATGAGATGCGGGTCAACTCATAGTATGATGGATTCATTTCCTCCATAGGCTTATCAATCTTAGGCCTAACAACTTCAACATATTGGTTACTTGAGATGCCATTGAAGAAGTGGGAAGTTATCTAGGCCTTATTTCTTTACTTGGAATTCAATTTCTTTGATAATTCTATGAGACTACACTTGATAGAAATTTGTGTTGTCCTTGGCCCACTTTTGAGAATTTCTTGAATCTATGGAAATGGCTCTTCAAGAGTTGACACATTGTTGGTCACCGGGAACTTTCAGAAGCTTATTGTGGAACCAATTATTTATCATCACGAGGAACGTTTGCCATTGGGGAAGACATACCTAGATTCCCTTGAAGAAAAATGTGATGAAATGAATCACTCTTACAATTTTTACTTTAACCAACTCACTTTGACTTACTCAATTCAGCTCACCTTGGCTCACTTTGGCCAACTCTCCTAGCTCACTTTGGTTTACTTAGCTCACTGAGATCATTTAGCTAGCTCACTTGAGGAGTTACGGATGTACCTAAGATGATTGATGAGTTGTTTACCTTGAATTATGATGGATTTTTGACTATTTTTGAATCTATTTTGAATGTAAAATGTTCCTTGGTTTTGAACTATTGCACCCTATGATGTATTGTCTTGCTCTTGAACACAATTGTGACTAGAATGATTCCTTAATACATTTATGAAGGATGAAATTCCCTATTTTATCTATTTAATCATCATACAAACTTATGAAGATGTCAAAAATTAGAGAGGTGACTGAAAACAAATCTTTTATAACTTTCTGCACTCAAAACAGAGACTTCTTATTTTTAGCAGGTGGAATCAAGACCTAGTATTTTGGGAAATTTCACATGTTTTTTCTCAAATGTGAACTTATTGATCACCTGACATGCTCAGTTCACCTCCATTGAAGAAAATTTTCTATTTTCGAAAACTTTTTGTTTTTATACAATTGCCCTTTTTTTTCTTTATTCTACTTTTATGCTGTTGGCCAAAATTTCCTAGTTTATCACTTTCACTTCTTATTGAGTCCAGGTGTTACGAGAGGTATTAAAATTTTAGGAAAGTTATTATTTTTAGAAAGTGAGGATTTCATATACTTACTATTTTTAGAAACTACATTTTTCCACATCAATTTGCAATGAAAATGGCATCGCTGGATTATGTTCCTTGTTAGATCTCGTGTTCCAAATTTGAGTTCAATCAGCCCACCAGAATGTCGAGAAATTGAAAAAGTGGATGCTAGGGAATCAAAATAGTGTTTATTACCATTAATTATTTAGAGAATCATCCAGATATGCTGCTACAATTTTATTTAAGGTTCTTGGAATGAGAAGCAACTAAAAAAATTCCATATGATTTCATTAATAGAGTTGAAAGATATGAATTTTTCAAATTTTGGTTCATATAGTCCCTTTGGGAAGTTTTAACACAGTGTCTAGAAAATTTATAGGTATAATGGAGGTTCAAGAGCTGCATTCATGGATTATTTGAGAAATAATGAGGTGAGAATAAGTTACTTTTTGTTTGAAATATTTTTGGAGTACTTTTCACTTCACAAGAGAGGAGGAAAGAGAAGCAGTGTATAAACAATGAGTTTGTTTTCTGAGTTTTCAACTAACTTGGGAGTGGGGTGCATTTTTGTGTCCCAATTGTCCCCACTATGATGGTATAGTTGGGACAATAAAATGTTCCTTGTTCTCTGAGCCTGATAAGTTGTGAGAAATTATTCAATGAGATGGAGAGATGAGAGAAGCACTTTTAGCACCTAAGGGAGAAATTTTTGACCATACCGTGAACCTAGAAAGGGACTCGAGGGTGGAGTGCATTTTTGTGCCCCAAATATCCCGAGTGTTCTAAACAGTTGACACAGTTGGGGAAGAAAAATTTGCTAAAGGTAGAAAAGGTAAAGACTCAACCAAAAATTACATTCATGATCACATAGCACCTTTTCAATGAGGAATGGGGTCACGGGAGGGTCCAGGGGTTTAAATTTGAAGGTAGGGCACATTTTGATGTCCCTAATTGTCCTAATTGTCCTAATGAAACCAAATTTCCCAGAGTTGTAGGAGGTATTTTGGGTGAAATTTTATATCAATTTGTCTCTAAAGACCATTTGTAGATCAATGGGATTGTTTTCAATACTTTATTATGCCTCATCCACAAAATGTTGTTTTTGCATTTGGGAACGCAAGGTGAGTCTGCATAAATGTATCTTCCTTGAAAATTTCTTATATTTTGATAAGAATATGATTTTTCCATTATTTATGGCATTGAAATATCTTTATAATGGTATATTTTTACCTCTTGACTCATCCCAGACCTCCCGGAATCTTTCATTGAAGCTCAAGTGCTTTTTCACTATTTACTCCTTACACCTTAGAAACATGTAGTTGTACAACTTGTTCCTAAACCTTTAAAACACTCCTAAATCTTCCTAAACCTATTACAATATGTTTTTATCTCCTACATACCCATTACCTATTAATTTTATCTTGTAACTTTTCCCCGGAGGACACACACTGTCCCGAAAGGCTAAAAATAGATTTTCTAGGCCTATCAAATTTTCTCTCTTAGAAGCACCATACTTGAATGAATTGAATGGTTGTGTTTTGACATTTCAAACATTAAGGAAATTATACACAACACATATGAGGACTTTCAAGGATTGGGGATGTGAAATTGAGGAAGACCGATCCAGATAGGTGGTTTGAAAAGGCTTTCAAGACAAAATTTTTGAAACTAGGGTATAGTTGTCATGTTTCAACATTGATTTTTTCCCTTCAAAATCTCGTGACAATAGTTGGCTCTAGCTTGGGGACATGTTTTGTATTCAGTGTAATAAGGAAAAAGAAAGCGAAACCCCATAATCTCATAACACATCGTGGTCCAGTGCCTTATCCATTGGTTTATATGTTTCATTTCTTCTAAACACGCAAAAACACACAAACACATGAAAGGGAAACACACCGAAAGCAGAAAACAACACACAAAGGAAAGGGAAAATATATACTCGAGAAGGGGTATTTATAGAGGTAGGGAAAAAATGTACACATACCTAGAGATAGGTTAAGAGAAGTACACACCATCATGGAATACTTGGACTAAAATCCTTCCTCCAAAGATTGAAGTTTGTTATCTCGATCATACCATGCTCATGTTATGGATTTTCACAACTTGAGAAGGAGGCAAGCCAAGATTTCATATTCATAGCTCTTTTCATCTTGCACTACTAATCAACCTTCATCTTTTCAGCTTGCTCACTTTACCAATTTACTCGTTTTCCATCAATGCATCTTGACATCAACTGATCTAGGTTGACATCAATGAAAACACATGACACATGACAAAGGTCCAACAGGTGCTAGTGTCCCACCCTGGCACTCTGCCATAAGGAAAGAAACATGAACATTACATATTAGTGTATTTCCAATGATATTTTTCTCCAATTCTAGCGATGACAGACTCTGTTATAGATTACAATCGCTTACCATCAAAAACCAAATCAATGGCAAGCTACAGGAACTAATTACTTTTTTTCTCAAGATTAAATAAGGAAGTGACACCTAAGGCATATGCAGAGTAATGATATGATTGGAACAATGTATCACCCATGGAAAGTTTCAATTGGGTTTGTGATCATCTAAAGTGGCACTTATCCATAGGGAAGCATTACCGGTTAGAGGGAAAAGCCTACAACTCTCCCAATAGTTTTCTTTTGGAGACAAAATTCCTAAATCCTCGAGTTTGTGACAAGATGCTCAAATCCTCGGTACTATTTTAACCATCTCAAATGAATGAAACATACATGAAAAATTTTGTCTCTTATCTCACGGCACACAGGTGTACTTTATCCTTGATTCACTTTTTTCAATAAGCATGTTCTATTTTCACATTTATTAAGTTAAACTTCAATTTCATTTATAATGAGCATTGAATACACTTATCTTCTTTTGCAAGTCCGGCCTTACCCCGACAAAAGGATGTTTACCAATTTTCTTGTTCATTAATCAATTAAAAATAGCTAGCTAATAAAGAAATTAGCAACTCATAAATGGAGGGTTTATGTTACCTCGGATGTGATCTAAGAGTTGAATGATGGGTCTTTGTTACTACAAGTTGATGACCTATAACTGAAAGACACTAAAGAAAAATGATTAGATAGGATGTGTGAGGGCTGCCCAACAAAGTGGATCCAAGAAGCATTAACTTCCTTGGTGGATGTCAACCCCTATGTTTAGATAAAGGATAAAATAAATAATTATACACTTGATATTATCCAAAATATGAGGCACACAGAAACCGAGTAAGCTGAAATGTAAGGCACATACAAATCTGATTTGAATAGCTGTAAATAAAAGGTTACCTGACTGGGTCGACGGTGACCTAGAGTGTACAAAGGTAAATCAAAGTTGATCTGAATAGATGAAGTTGGACTGTAAGAGAATTATGTAGACCTATATAGGCCCAAATGTGAACTGGATGCAACAAAGCTCTGTAGATGCTGGAAATGACATGTAGAAAGTGACCTGAGGCAGAAAATACCAAATATTGGTAGGAAACAACAATTCAAAAGAGGTAGATTGATAATTAGGACCTTGGTCGATGACGACTGTGGTGAACCGACGGTGACTCAGGGTGCGAGATAGGTTGGTTTAAGATAACCAATGAGTAGGATGATGGCTCGTAGACTGGAGCAGAAATGCAGAACACAAGTAGAGGTCATGGGAGGCTCTAGAGGTGGAAAACATAGTTAAGGAAAGCCGAGTTGATGACAACTCAAGTTGGGTGACGATGACTATAGAAAAATAAGGCAAGGTCGAAGGTAGATTGATTGAAAAGGCAACCTGCAATTAGAAACATTGATAGAAAAACCTAATAATGGAGTCACGAGTGCTACTAGACCTATAATGTTAGATTTAACAAGGTAATAGAAGAAATAAGACAAGATATCAAAAAAGAAATGTAAACCTCCGATGTTATGCAGATGATCAATACAAGCTTCTAAGGGTTACAATAAGGTTGATGAGATGCTCTTTTTTAAGGAGGAATTGTAGAATGGAAGGAAGTCGCGCTTGTTTGTTTTATGTGTTTTTATTTTGTTCTTGTTGTGTTCTAATGATTTTTTCCTTGATTGATTGATTTTTGATGGATAATGAAAAGAAAACACTTAGTTTATAGAGGGTCGATGGTGACTAGGTTAGATCGCACGCGATTATGGGGAAACTTTCCCCAAATGGGTTGCTTTTGTGATTTTGATCCAGATTTGGGCATTTGATGAGTAGAAAAGCTACTTTAAAGAAAATGGGTGAGAAGGGATGTGATAAGGATGAGTTGGGGAATAAAGATAGTTATGAAAAAGCATTAAAAATATGGGGATATATATTTAGAATGAAATCATCCTAAATAGAAGGTTTGATCAGATATGATTAATTAATTAATTAATTAATTAATTGATGTTGATTAAATAGGATTTAAAGGTGATGGGCATTTAATTAATTAATAGGAATTGATTAATTAAATTTAAAGAGGGAATTTGATTAAATAAGGGGGATGAATAGAATAAAATATGTGCACATGGATGATGAGGGTATAAATACCGCATTTAGGTGTCTACAAAGCAAACACACAAATGGAACAAGGAACAATCTCAAGAACAAGACACTCTAAAAAATTCAATATCTAAGGAACAATGCATACATAATTTCTACTATGCACAAAATTTCACCCCTATGATCCTTATCCTTTTCTAGATTCCACAATACACATTCTACAATCTCCATTCAACGTGATATAAATTAAAATCCTCATTCGACACATTATCAATTACAACTCCCTTCGACTCTGCATAAGGTACACTCTTCTTATCTACTTTATGCTACTAAATATTCATTCACCACCATAAAGTGTCAGAAAATTTAGACATGAAATCACACACATTATATTTACATGAGTGTCTCTAAGTATGTTGTTATATACATGATTCCTAAGAAATAAGACTAGGCATTACAACACTTGTTTTACTTTTTCATTGCTTTTATCTTTCCCACACTCCTATTTTTTTTTGGAATGATCACTTTACTTTTGGAAACTAGACAACATGTGACCCAACTTTGTATTGACTATTACATCTTCTAAGAATCCTAGACACTACCACCCATTAGGGACAAGAGCACCCCAGGTGCTACTATCCCCTTTGGGAACTTATGTCCCTTACCCTCATTTTCTTGATTTTGAATTGCCACATCATTTGGTATCTTTTTTAAAGTCTCTTTTATCACTTTGGGTTAGAATTTTTAGTTGTTAATGAAGAAATTCAAACAAGGGAATTATATATATACATGACTTACTCACTATTATTAGGGGCTGGGAAATTGGAGCTAATTCTTACTATCTACTACTTGGGAAAAGAGCAACATTCAAAGACTACATTTGGGCTGCATTGTTCACTACATAGGAGGGGATATTTTTGAATTCCATCTCACACATTATATCTTGGGTGGGGGGTGGGCGGGGGGCAGGGGGTTAGTTGTATCCTAATATCTTGGTGTGACTAGCACAAGGGAAACCTAGCTTCAAGGGACATAATTCAAATCACACACTCACAAGAACTACATAGAATCTGAAATGTAGTGCAATGCTCGGTGACAATCACATTGGGGTGATTGTTGAGGTTAGTCCGACTCAAGCATATGCATTATTTGTTTCATCTAATGTTTGTTTGATATTTTTGCAAGTGATTAGGGTTTGTTTTGTAGGAACATGTGTGATACAAGAACCCTACAACAAAGCCTAAGTGATAAACATCAAAAGGAAGGAACCAAGTTCAGACATTAAAACTACCAAAAGTGGAGATATTGCCAAGATACTAGTGCCCATATGAAACACTAGCACCTGGGCACTCTCTTGTGGGCATTCATGTTCGAAGAAGTACTATATCTTAGTTTCTCAAATAGAGCGTACACATTCTAGATCCAACATTATTGGCATATTTTCCATCCTAGGATAAGCCTAAATCTCCCGATATAATCTAAGGCACTCTTATGTATTATATTGCACACTTGCTCATACTTTGCATGCTAGATATTGTTTGTACTACTATATTCATTTGATCTCAGTCCTCTAATATGATATTTAAATTTTATTAAATCCAAATTATGAGATAAATAATAATGAGACATATATTACTCCATTGTTGGTTGTAATATCTTTTGTGTGAAATGTCCGGTGTGTGTAATGGTTGTATTTTTGTGGTAATGGTGTATTGATGTGATCCTATACATATGAGAAGTATTAGATTCTCCAACATGGTATCGAGAGAAATATTTATGCAGCCATTTCCCAATTGAAAGTATGATTTTTAATATTTTGCAACATAAATTTGTGCGGTTTTGTGAAGCTGATTTGATCTCTATTGGGAACATTTCATGAGGGTTGCATTTTCATGTCTTTATTTATTTCGTGATCTAAAGATCAAAGGTGGTTATTAAAGGAAATTGTATTAGAAAGAGTTTTAAAAGGCTTGGTTTTTGGTCCAACTCACACCCAGATCACCAAATGCTGGCTCAACTTGGCCCTAGCTTACTCTACTCTGGCCCCTACATCTTGTTTCCATTATGCCCAACTCATCCCTAACTTACATCATGGACCACTCGGCTCTTGGCTCTTTTTAAACCCATCTCGGATTGAAACCTTAACTCAACCATTTGATTTTGTGATCATTGGTGGGTATGCAATCCTAGGCCCTAGTTGTTCTTACTCATCATTGGTGGTGACTCATCCTTTATTCATCCTCCATGGCCTAACTCGGCCCCGACATGGAGGTGTTTCAACATGGATGAGACTTGGTTCTTGCTCGACAGAGAGAAAGGCCTAAGTGGAAATTTTGTTTTTATTATTACCTAGGGGTGGCAATCTCATATCTATTTACTCCCTTCTTGGCATCACGGATCCATAGATCTCGGTTGAAAACTCAGCTCATCCCTCCACCATAGTTCTTTTGTTTATCATATAGATCGACTCTAGACTAGTTTAGATTTCCACCTGCAATAGAGCTTTCTAAGTGGTGTTTAATTCAACTTAGGCTTTCCCTATTCTCACCTCCTACTCATAGGATCTGTATTGGCGGTGGTAACAAAAATAATTTGAGTTTCTATTAAAAATAAAACTATCAAAGAAACAAGTTAACCATATTTCAAGTTAGATTTTGCTATATTATTTTTAAAAAATCATTCACTTTGTTTTTATTTAAATAGTAATACATTTTATTACTATATAAAGCGAGATGTGGATCCCGAGTGGTTAACATGAAAATCTTGAGGAGGATAGATCAGGATGTCGTCTCTTAAAATAAAATAAAAACCTTTTTTGGCGGGTTCTTTAGTGGGACAACTAAATATAGTGGATTTCGTGTTTTAAAAACCTCTAAATAAAATTAGAGGGAAAACACCTAAAGGGTTCAAAACATTTTTTTAGGATTATTTATTATCGGAAGCAAATATTATTATTTTGGAATCATTTTTATGTAAAAGTGGGTGAATTATTGTAAAAAAATCATAATTATAAGAAAATTTTCTGGGTGTTTTGTTGCCAAAAACTATTTTAAAGCCATTTTTTTGACATTCCAAAGGAAAAAAAAGGAATTTTTGTTTGGCTTTGGGGTGTTACCCCTCATCCCCATCCCATATCGTGATTGGGAGCACATCCCCTTGACCCCACTAGGGGTCTTTCTCCCAGACCCTCATTTTCTCGGTGTGGTGTATAATATCTTCTGGGTATCCCTCTAGCTTGTAGCATATTATCCTTAAGTGATAAATATCGGAGGGTGAGGTCTATTTTAACAAGTGACCACCCCCTCACAAGAATTTCTTCTTGTTTGTTTCATTTCCTTGCCATATTTGGTCATTCTAAGAAGTTATAGAGCCAAAATGTTAATCTATAGAGCCAAACTATTCATTTCTAGAGATAGATTAGTAATCTCTAAAGCTAGACTCATTATTTTTAGAGATAGATTATTTTTAGTAATCGTGTTATTGGTAATATCTAGAGCCATTCTTGTTATTTCTACAGCTAGGATATAAGAAAGAGAAATGACTCCAAATTATTTTAGACACATTTTTGGCAAATCCCGATGTCCTATATTTATTGAGTGTTGTGTTATTTTTTGAGTGTATTCTTACATTTAACATGGATTCTTTCCTAACATCTTTGCTTTACAATATGAGAATGAAATGATGTTCTCTAAAGTGTGTTTCATTTAGAAATACATTCAAATTTATGGAAGAAAATAGATCACTCAAGAATAAAAATTATCTTCTACGTTCCCTTATTCATGGAAATGATGACCTCATTCACTCCCTACAAAAATTACTTGCTAGCCCATAACATCACCTTCATATTATGGATGGTCATATCCCTTCTTCTATTCCACCGAAGATATTTCTCATGTACCCATAGACCTTGATTTTTCAATTTCTGCACTTTCCCCCATTGTTTACGCTCCTAATCCTATTGCCCTTGTTACTGCATGTTCTACTTCCGCACATGTGCCTATTATAGTTACACACTTTGTGTATCTCGCATCAGCTCCTTTTTCTCACATGTCGACTTCTTTGAGAAGAATACCACTAAATTTGGCCCTCGCATGCTTCATTCGATGGGTTATTCTAACAGATTCTTGGAAAAAATCACAGTGTATTTCTTCACATATACAAGTTGTTAAGTGGCATTCTCACCATGGTATTGGTTTTCGTGTATGTACTACTTCATTGGGATCACATGATGATAGAGTTGTAGATTTTTCTCTCAAATCTTTCTAGGGATCATGAAGTACACATGAGTTATACCCCTTCACTCAAGCCTAAAAACCTGATATTTTAGTTAGGAATTATCAACTTTGCACACATTATGATGTTCCCTTTCATGCTATATTTGTAAAATTTTCACAAAATCATATACAAGAATCTTCTTCAACCAGTTTTGTTCATTATGGATGGACATCCGATCACTTGTGGCAAATGACGTAAGAATTCATTGAGAGGATACTCATCTTGCATTGTAATGGTCCTTATTTTTGAGATATTTTCTTTAACGAGGTGTAGAGATATCCTTTGTTTCTTAGAGATCTTATATTTGTATTTTCAACACTTCTTAGGCATGTTAAAAATTTCCTTTGTTGTGGATCTATTCTAGTGAATCCTAATGTAGACACAAAATCATGCACTTTGGGTATCTATCTAGTCTTGATCACATACTACTATTCATATGATTCCTAAGTAAGAAAATTACTAATCAACCCATGTCTTTGGTCACCTTTCTTTGCTTTCTGTTACCACTTTTGGTCTTACACTCTTACTTTCCCGGTCCCCAATTTTTATACTCCGGCATTTCTTGTCCCGGACACCAGGCGCTTTAGCCGGGATGCTAGTGTCAAGCACCCTTGTCCCCTCTCAACACCTCTCACCTCTTTATACTTTTCTCACATCTTTTGGGTCCTTTCTAGTTGTTTGGGCATCTTATCTTTTTAGTATTAAGCCTTTTCATGGTTAATTATAAAGTTCAAGCAAGAGAATCATATAAATATAAAGTTATATGATCATAATAAAGGACAAAGCACTAAGCATTAACTATCACCACCTAAGGTTGCATTCAAAGGCCATTATCAAGAGCATTCAAGTATCCATCTAGTATCCACACAAGGGAAAGGGACTGCATTATTCTATATACACTTCATAGGAGGGAAATTTCATTTTATTCTATTTACACATCTACTTACATCTCTTACATCTATTTATTTCTTTTTATCCATGTGACACATACAAGAGCTACCTAGGGCACAATTCTTCACACACACATATAAATACATTGGGTCTAAGATGTAGTGCAGCGCTTTCGGTTGTAATATCACTTGTTTGACAGCTGAGGAAAGTCTAACCCCTCATTTAATTTTTTTCAATTTGAGATTTGATGTGCAATTGATGGTTTTGCAGGTGAAATCTTTATTACAAGTTATCAACGACATCGGTGATCATCGTGTAACATACTAGCGACAAGAAGCAAAGGATAGAGAACACCTTGTGACCAGTCAAAGATGTTTTCCTGATCTTTTTGGTAGTCACAGTGCCTGTGACTTGTCTCAGCAGCACCCACAGCACCCCGACCTACTATGGGATCCCAGTCCGATATTCCTCCATATCAACATTTTTTGGGTTTTATTGCGACAATCTGCACTTTGGATTTTCCAGTTTGTCACTTTGGCACATCCCATGATTAATTGTGAAATAACTAAGTCATTTTATCTCCTCTTTGCACTTAGGGTTTTAAATCTTAATTACTTATTTTCTTGGGTTAATTTTTTTGATTCATTGTTTATTTATTTATTGTTACATTGCAAACATATTTAGGCATATTTTATTCATTTATAATAATTTTTCTTAATCATTTTGTCAACTCGACTCTTTCATGCTTAGGATCCTCATTACATCTTGTATTTTTCTTAGGATCCTCTCATCATGCTCTCTCTTTTCATGATTTCTTATTAGCCCATCCTAAGTGCAGCGCTAAAATCATTAATATTTTGGCTACTACTCGCATTCCTACCACTACTCATCCAGATGTAGTCTATCAAACATTTGTTAATGCATTTTCTCAATAGATTACTTTTCCATCAGCTATAACTGAAAATAGTGTTGTTTATGATAATGATCCTCCTCTCTATATACAAATCTATATCAACAATTTTAGCGTCAAGCGCATTTTATTTAACACTATATCTCGAGCTCGGTCTCTTCCCTCTATCATTCTATCATCACCAATCCGGAACTATGATAATTCTCCACCGAGAGCTCCTTGTGCTATGATTATTTACTAACGTACATCTTTTAGTTTGGTGGATGTAATATGGAAACACAACAACAAACATAACACAAGAATACCATAGACTATGATACAAAGGAATGATGACAAATCTGAAATATAAGTGTAAATTATAATATCAACATGAAATTGTTACAATCTCACCCATGAGGTACTTCAAGTGTTACTAACTTCACTTGCCTTCCAACAATAACTATGGGAGAAACTTCACAATTACACCTCTTAATGGCTTCTTTAACACACTTACTCATACAATATTTCTCACTACTTCCTTCTATGCTAAATGAGGGGGTGGCCTCTTTATTTATAGAACTTTCAAGCTTATCCACCTTATCTCTAAGATAGGATAAGAAATCTACTCTGACGAATCATATTCCATACCTTAACTCTTATCTTTACATGTAAGCTTATCTTTTAAGATAAGATAAACCTTATCATTTCACATGGGTTCCACCTTTTTAGAATTTTTACAAATAAAATACACAAAATATTTATGACACCACTCCTTGTCTTTATTACTAATATAATATTTATAATTCCTAATCATGTAGACCCTACTTCTCTACTTACCCTAACTTTGACATTTTAACATTACCAAACCACTTACGAAAAATATTTACTTTTTACCACAACATTCCTATTATATTTTGACTATTACCATACTATACATTATTGGCGGTGTTGTCTGGTGGCGCCGTTATCTTCTATCAAATGCTACTATTGATTATACTTAGCATCATATTCCTAATACATACATTAATGAAATAGAAATTACGGAGAAAAATTTTAGTGTTGACATCTTCCCCCTTCCTAGCTTCTACTCCATCCTCGAGTAGACTATTCTGGTGCTTGGAAAATCTTTAACTTGTCGTGGTTGACCCATTTTGTAATGGGAGTGTCATCTAATTCTTCAAGTCGATATGTACCATTTTCATGTATTTGGTATTTTGTAGGGCCCCATCCATTTGGGAAGAAATTTTCTCTACCTTCTTTTTTTGTATTTGGAATCATATACTAGAACCAAGTCATTCACATGAAATGGAGACCAACGGATATTTTGATCAAAGTATTCCTTCTGCTTCATTTTCTTCTTATAGCTTGTATCCTTCGTTATTTCCCTCATTTCCTTTAGCAAATGAAGATGTACCAACCTTTCTTTTACTGAATCACTTTCATTCATCCTTTCATTTTTCATAATTCTCACATTAGGAATATCAAACTCAATAGGAAGAAGCTGAATCAATGCCATAAGCCAACCGAAATGGGGAGTATCTTGTTGCTGACTTTGATGTTGCCCTATATTCCCACAATGTTGCATGAATCCTTTTATCCCACTTATGTACTTGCAAGGCTACATCTTTTGCTAGAATTTGACACAACACAAAATTTGTTCGTTCCACCTGTCCATTTTTACTTGGCTTGTATGTTGTTGCCTTCTGTGTACTTAATAGAAAACTTGTTAACTAGGGCTTCTACCACCTCATTAATGAAGTGGCTTCCTTGATCTGTTACAATTTCTAATGGACAACCAAATATGGTGACAATGCGTTCATATATGAACCTTTCTACTTCATCTATGGAATCTATTTTCAATGGCCTAGCTTCAACCCACTTGGTTAAATAATGCATGGCAACTACAATATACTTATTTTGGCATGGGGTAGTTGGAAGTGGACCTACAATATCTATTCCCCACTTTTCAAAGGGGCCAAGTGGAAGAATAGGGCATAATGGAGCTGATGAAGTCTTATAGTTACCATGTGTTTGACAAATATAACATGTCTTACAATAATTATAACAATCTCTAAAAAGAGTGGGTCGATAATAACTTTGCATCCAAGAACCTTCTTGTTGTAAGTTGTCCAGAGAAGTGTCCTCCACATGTATCATTGTGGAATTCTTCTATCAACTCCTTCCCTTGATCACATCCAATAGCCCTCTTGTACTATCCATCAGGTCCTATTCGAAATAATACTCCATGCAAAATAGAATATGGACGAGTGGCTTGAGTAATTTTCCTCTTAGTCTTTGCATTGGCACCATCGAAACTTGAATTTATTGGATAATTCTAAATATCTATGTATTCACTAGGAATTGTGTCAAGGGATAACAATGCTACATCTGGGAAATTATCATCATCATAAGATGAACCTAAACCATCATAGGCTCGAGAGAGTGCATCTGCATTGACATGCTTCTTTCTAGCCTATCTATAATATCAAATTCAAATTCTTGTAGAAAAATTATCCATCTTGCTATCCTCCCCGATGGGTTAGGATTATTTACAATATATTTTAGAGCCTGATAATCTGTTACAACTATAAATTTCTGCCCTAACAAGTAATTTCTAAACTTCTTTACAACAAAAATGATAGCTAGAGCCTTTTTTTCAGTTACAGTATAATTTACCTCAGCACTACTCATTTGTCTGCTCCCAAAGTAAACTGAATGATCATTCCCATTTTCATCCTTTTGGCTCGGAGTAATTACTACCGTGCATATATGAGGCATCAAGTATATACAATGAATGGCTTGCTCCAATATAGATTCTTTAAAATAAGTGAAGAACCAAAGCTTCCTTCAGTTGTTCAAAAGCTTCATGTGCCTTATTTCTTGGTTCATAAGTAACATCCTTCTTCAAGAAATGGGTTAGTGGCTATGTAATATTTGAGAAATTCTTGATGAACCTTCTATAGTAACCCACATGGCCTAAAAATTATCTCAACTTACTTCTATTCATAAGAAATGGTAACTCTTTGATTTTTGAAACTTTATCAGGATCAATACCAATACTATCTCTGGATACAACATGCCCTAACAAAACACCTTTAAAATATCCAAAGACACACTTTGTAGGGTTTAGTGAGGCTTGTACTTCATCTAACCTTTGAAATGTTGTCTCCATCTCAGTGCAGGGGTGGTCCATCTTGCTCCCATAGATGCAAAAATCATCCAGAAATACTCGATGAAGTTTCTAATGTAGGTTTCAAACACCCTATTCATCAAACGTTGGAACATTGCTGAAGCATTACATAACCCAAAAGGCATAACTCTATAAGAAAATGTTCCCCAAGGAGTGGTGAACGTGGTCTTCACCGATCTTTCTCCACTATACGAACTTGGTTTTATCTACTATATCCATCAAAGAAAACTATAGCACTCTGGCCACTACTTCATCCAAGATCTGATCGAGAATGGAAGAGGGTAATGATCCTTATTTGTTGCCTTGTTGACCTTCCTATAATTAACACAAATGCGTAGCTTCCCATTCTTTTTTATTGATATCACAATGGGAGAAACCCATTCTCGAATTCTCCACAAAAATATGAATCTTGCATCAAGCAACTTATCTATTTCTTCTTTTATAGTCTTAGAAAAATTAGGATTCATTTTATACGGCATTTGTTTTATGGGCTTAGCACCATCTACTAGCTCAATAGAATGTTCTACCCACTTACTTGATGGATTTATTTGTAATCAAAAGTGAATAGGTGTATGTACCTTTGAAAAGGTCGAGGTAGGATTCCTTCTCTCTCTCCATCACAAAGATCAACAATCTTTATTTGTTGGAGACGATCATCAATTTCTACTTGAGATAATGTTATGGGTTCATGAGTCGGTGTGATTGGAAGGATATCCATGACTGAAACATCAACCTCACGTTCTTCATCTTTTGTGCCCACTTCATTGGTACTAGAGTAATCAGAGGATGTCCAATCATAAGTTTCATCACTTGAATCCACAGGTTCTGCCTTATGATGCCAAGGGATCACGTTTATCTTCACCCTCTCTCTACCACGTCCAAGTGTCATGAAGCCTTCATTCCAGTAGTTTCTTGCATGAACTCTCCTTAGCCATGGCCTTCCCAACAACATTGGGTATGCAACAATACCATTTTTCATCACCTAAAAGTCTACCACACATACAACACCCATAACAGATATTGCCACATTTGAAACAACACCTTTTGGTTTAGTTTTTCCCTTATTTAATGACCTTAACATAAGTGTTGAGGGGTGATCAATTTTTAAACCCAACATATTCATTATAGACTCTTGTCATTATATTAATCATGCACACCTCCATCAACTAAGATATCATGAATTGAAATACCATTACATAATACCTCGGCTTGTGGAGCGTAGGGATCCACCTCTGCCTCCCAAAATAGGGATCTCAACCTCCTTCCTTCATCAAGCATTAAGTCAACTTCAGCTCCCACCTCTTCTCGAGAAGATAGCCAAAAGTTGACCATATATAATATTTACAGGGCTTTTGGATAGATCTTCTAAGATGGAGTATGGTCCTTGTCCTTGTGAAATTAGAAAATTCCGCACACCCAACTTTCTTCTCCTATGTTTCTTACTAGTTTCTCCTTTCATCTTCTTGGGATCATTTCCATCTTGGTTATCTTTTTCTTTCTTTCTTTTTGTTACAAACACATCTGCTTCATTATTTATGCTCCTATCTACTACATCAAAAGAATTTACAAGTGTTTTCCTTTATCATTATTTCTTGTACTAGATGTAGAAGATCTATCTAGACAATTATACTTATAATGACCTTTTTATGAAAACCATCACATACAACTTCAGAAATATTTCCTTTTGGACCTCTATCTCCTCCCGAGAACTAAATTATTTTTCTTGAAGAATATTAATAGTTAACTATCCCATCTTCTTGAGAAGATCTTAATACTTAGTAGATGTACTAGGAGAAATATTTGTGCTCACCGAGAGTGGTTGTGGATTCTGGACCAAAGGTGTTGGTGTAGGCTCTAGCTCAGCAACGATTTCTTTGAGCTCTTCTTCCATGCTTTCTTCTTGCCTTCTTGCAATCTCCTTTGCTTGTTCGAGGGTTGTGGGAGGTCATACTTCACTCGTTGTCTGATCTCTAGCTTCATCCCAAGAATGAAGTGCTTACGAGAGAAATTATCCACACCATTCATCAACCCATTTGCTAATCCTTCCTTCCGGATCTGGGCATCGAGCTTCCTCCCTAGCTCTAGAACACGAGCATGATAATCTCTTATCTTCTCCTTATCTCCTTGGGATAGCTTTGTGATATTGATCATGAGATCTGCATATTTTTTTGTTCACCAAATTCTTCAAGAAAACTTTCAATTAATAAATCCCATGAGTTTTTCATAGTATTACCTAGTGTTTCAAACCACCTAAGGGTTGAACCATCCAAAAAGGTAGGAAAAATTTAGTCCATTATTCCCTTCTTATGAGGCCATTACAAATACATGATCGTTTAAACTTTTGAATGAAAGAGGAAGCATCTTCATTAGATAGGGCTAAAAAAATAGGAATCTTCCTCATTTCAAAAATAACCACAAGTGAAATACCAACCCACAAGTACAATCAACAAGACTTATGTGCACAAATAATTGGAATCACTATAATAGAAAGTGACTTTACACCTTTCTACAATAAAATAGCAATGACCACGGTAAAATATGGTAAAACTGACTTATCATGTAAAAACTCGACTTTACTATGGTAAACACTATTCACAATAAAAAGTGAAGTTACTGTGGTAAATACTATTCACGATAAAAAGTAAAGTTCTTGTGGTAAATACTATTCATGGTAAAAGTGACTTTACGATAGCAACTAGTATGCACAGTAAAAGCAAGGTTACCCTCCAAATAATTTTTGAGTAAGTGGGAATATCTCTCCAGAAAATCAACCAATGAGGAATGGTCCCAAAGCAACGGAACCAAAATGTCAACACCAATCCAACTATGATAATTATCACCTGGGAGCTCCTCATGCTATGATTATTTACTAATACATAAATTTTAGTTTGGTGGATGTAATCTGGAAACACAACAACAAACATAACACAAGAATACCATGAACTATGATACGAAGGAATGATGACAAATCTGAAATATAAGTATAAATTATAATATCAACATGAAATTGTTACAATCTCACCCATGAGGTACTTCAAGTGTTACTAACTTCACTTGCCTTCCAACAATAACTATGGGAGAAACTTCACAATTACACCTCTTAATGGCTTCTTTAACACACTTACTCATACAATATTTCTCACTACGTCCTTCTATGCTAAATGAGGGGGTGGCCTCTTTATTTATAGAACTTTCAGGCCTATCCACCTTATCTCTAAGATAGGATAATAAATCTACTCGACGAATCATATTCCATAACTTAACTCTTATCTTTACATGTAAGCTTATCTTTTAAGATAAGATAAACCTTATCATTTCACATGGGTTCCACCTTTTTAAAAATTTTACAAATAAAATACACAAAATATTTATGACATCACTCATTATCCTTATTACTAATATAATATTTTTAATTCCTAATCATGTAGATCCTACTTCTCTACCTACCCTAATTTTGACATTTTAACATTACCGAACTACTTACGACAAATATTTACTTTTTACCACAACATTCCTATTGTACTTTGATCACATTACCGTACTTATATACATTATTGGTGGCATCGTACCAACAATGTCGTTATCTTCTATCGAACACTACTACTAATTATACTTAACAACATCCTATTCCTAATACATACACTAATGAAATAGAAATTACGGAGGAAAATTTTAGTATCGATAGTTCATTTAGGTTATAGGCCTTTCTGTCACTAGTCTTAACCCTACATCTCTCTTTTGTCGAGCATATGATTCCATTGTGAATTTATGCTTAGGCATTTTCACCTGCCACTCATAGTTGGGATAAAGATTATTCCAGTTCCACTTTTTTTCATCGATCTTCCACTTTCATAAAATTGTTTACTTGGTAGACCATGGCTTCATTGAATGCAAGTAGTATCTTTTACGGTCCACCTATGTGTCAGATTCTTACGTGATGGATTTGGATATGAGATTCATTCTGATAGTACACCATTCCAATATTGTAACATAGATCATACCACTGCCTTACCTGTTCCTAATCATGTTCTTGTGCATCCTGTTGTTGTTCCATGCCCTAAACATTATCCCGACAACTTACCTCCACTTGAAGGGAGCATTTGCACATTAGACACTATTCCATCTACTTTTGATCTCCCCCATCTACTAATGTAATGGTACTTTATTGGGGGCATATCCACATGTCGGATGTTGTGCCACCTTAAGCGTCTTCTCATGCACAATTGACAAAAACACTACCTCATTTCACATGTACACTTTTCACGAATGAATCTTATTGGGAGCACATTCCATTCGACCATACTGCTCGATACTATATGCAAACATGACGGATTCACTCAAATAGGGTTTATAATGGATGACATATGTCCTCTACCTCATGATCCTCATATTAACCATGGGTTTATTCGCATTACTGTTGCTTACGGTCTTCATGTATTTTACCTCACCATATTTCTTGCACATGCTCCTCACATTTCTCCACTTATACTTGTATAGAATTGGCTTGATTACATTCGAGGCACACTAGACCCTGATCATACTAATATTTCATTCCCCCAGTTATTTGGCCATGTTTTCATTTACAATGAATCATTCCTCGATATTCACAAAACCTTACACATTGGTATGCACATGGATGTCCATTACCACCTTTCACTGATAAGGAATACGCTATGGGGATGGACAATTTGAACCTCAATTACTCTTTTCTTGATCAGCATGATACAATGCATACCAAGTCTCAGATGCCTCTCCATTCGGTTTCGACCATAACAATGACAACCTCTTAGATGACATTACTTGATCACTCTCATCATTACATACTTGGGGGGCATCACACTTCTTGCCCCCCCCCCCACCTTCTAACATTATCAGTTTTCTTACATCTTCCACACGTCACATTTAGTTTTCATCAAACACATTTTGATACGTTTGTATTGTCATTCGTGATGATGCACTCTCATGCTTTGGTTCACACTTGATTGTTGAGGTCATACTATACACATGAACCCCACACACTATACACTATACACTATACACTATACACTATACACTATACACTATACACTATACACTATACACTATACACTATACACTACACACTACACTACACACTTCACACTCAGTGCACGTTTGACATAGTTCTCTCGACACTTCTATTACGCACTATGTGATTTATTCACTCTACACACTAATGTTACATCTTTCTCGCATCTAATTTTACACGTTGCACTCATTTCCCTATGACGCATTCTAGTTCGGTGGTTCATACTCTATTATTGAGGATCTCACCCTAAAATGAACCTCACCACACTCACTCACTCTTTCCACTCTATGCTTTATTGATCACATCTTTCTAGTGTGCTATCAAACCATTTCCTCGATGACGCACTAAGCGGGCATGTATAAATGAACCTCATCACATGCATAGTCCTTTGCACTCACTCGTGGGGCACGTGGATCCTATCACACTCACTCTACATTCCATTCCATCTCATCCACAACATACTACATATCTTGGTTGCATTTACTCTTGCTTACTTATGCTTTTACATGTACACTTTATTACACATGCTAGATAAATATCGTGTATGTCATTATCTTTATCATACACACATGGGAATTCACTTTCCTTTTAGTTGTGATTGTAATATTTACACATATCCTTACACACGGTATGGATGCTTAGCGCAGTACCTATTACTAGTCCCACAATGACTCTTGGGGCATCCACTTTCGTATACACTACAGGTGTTATTGTTTCATTTTTCATAGCACATTACTTTATTGAATTATACCCGCTTTGACATAATTTTTATCTTTCTAACATTATAACAGGTGCTTCATGTGCAACATTTTCTCTGTAGGTTTATTTGTTACCATGGTTTTCTAACATTTTTCTTATTATTATTGTCTATCATTGTTTTCCGTTTTCTTGGGGCTTTTCTGGTGGTCTTGTGTGCACATTGTCTACTTTTGGACATTTTGGCCTCAATTATCTTGCAACATCATGAGTGATGTCTCATGTTTGTAACCCACTTTTCGTGGTCTACATTGTCTTCTTGCATCTTAGCTTACACATTGTCTACTTAGCTTACATATTGTCTTCTACATGCATGTTTTTATTTGCTTACACTAACACTTGTTTCCTAGCCACTTTGTTTGTGTGTGCCTTGGTTTCTACCAAGAACACTCCCTCCCCTATAGGGCATCATTTCAATTCATTGGTTGATCCTACTTTGGGCCACATACTCCTTAGTGATGTCACATGCACCCCAAATGAGGGGGCATCATTTGGGTGAATTAGTCACCCCATACGACATTATACATACATATTTCAACATAGCACATTATCGGTATAAAATAGTTTTAAGTCTCAGACATGGCTTAAAATATGACTCGGGTCCTTAGCACAACACAAACACTAGTGCCCAAACCAGGATAGTAGCACCTAAAAGCCCCTAACCCTTACTTGGATGCCTATGACCAGGGGCAGTTACACAACATTTTCCACTTCCAAAGAGTTTTTAGCACTTCACACAATGAATTTTATAGGACACACATTCCTTAGCACTCGGTATGCATGCACTACACAACATTTTCTACTTTCGTGTCGGATCAAAATTGTTCAAAATAGATCGGATTGTTAGGCACCATCTACAATGGTGTTCTACATTTCAGGAAGCAATTAAAGGTTGGAGGATGACACCAAATTTTCTCCCTACACTTCTTTTGTTCTTGGTGTGAGATCACCAAAAAAACTCATAGTCAACGCAACTGGCATGAGATCACTCAAAAACTTGTTCTTCTACATCATCTTCATGATCTTTTTACACTCTTTTACTCATCACGGATCAAGTGCACATGCTCCTTTTTCACATTTTCACATTTTTACATGCTTTCTTACATACTTTTTACACATTTTGATCATATACACGTGTATTTGACTACTTGTTTGTTCTTATCTTTTGCAGGTCCATCCTTATGGGAAGCGGTAGTCACATCACATCATCTACAACATCAATCACATCAGAAATAATTGACATCAAAAAAATATACAAACATTGCATCGACACATACGCTCTCACCCTAGGTTCATCATCATCATCACTTTTTGCACTTCCTCTTCTTTAGTATCTATGCTTCATATTTTTATCACTCTGCATTTTTCTTGTCTCTCGACACACTTTTCACCATCGATCTACATGGTTATCAAGTACGCATCTTCTATCTACTTTATGTTATCAATATTTCACTTAACAACATAAAGTGGGGAAAATTTAGACACAAAATCATGTACTTTGGGTATCTATCTAGTCCTGATCACATAATACTATTCATATGATTTCTAAGTAAGAAAATTACTAATTAACCCATGTCTTTGGCCACCTTTCTTTACTTTTTGTTACCACTTTTGGTCTTACACTCTTACTTTCCTAGTCTGACTTCTTATAATCCAAAATTTCTCATCCTAGACACCAAAGACCCAACCGGGATGTTAGTGTCGGTGGCCCCCGTCCCCCTTTGGGCGTCCCTGGCCTCTTTATACTTTTCTCACATATTTTGGGCCCTTTCTAGCCATTTGGGCATCTTATCTTTTTGGTGGTCATCCTTTTTGGGGTTGATTACGAAATTCAAGTAAGCGAATAATATAAATATATAAAGTTATGTGATCATAATAATGGACCAAACACTAAGCATTAGTTATCATCACCTAAGGTTACATTCAAAGGTTATTATCAAGAGCATTCAAGCATCCATCTATCATCCACACAAGGGAAAGGGACTACATTATTCTGCATACACTTCATAGGAGGGGAAGTTCATTTTATTCCATGCACACATCTACTTACATCTTTTACATCTAGTTATTGCTCGCTATCAAGTGTAACATGCACAAGAGCCACCTAGGGCATGATTATTTACACACACACATAGACCTACATTGGGTTTGAGATGTAGTGTATTGCTCGGTTGTAAAGATCACTTGTTTTACAACTAAGGAAAATACAACCCCTCATTTTCATTCTATTATTTTTGAGATTTGATGCGCTTTTGAGGGTTTCAAAGGTGAAATATTTATTACGAGTTATCAGTGACATTGGAAATCATGCAACATACTAGTGACAAGAAGTGAAGGATAGTGAACACCTTATGACAAGTCAAAGATGGTTTTCTGATACTTTTTGAAGTCACAAGTGCCCACAAGTGTCCATGACCTACTCTAGGCACCCTAGTCCAACATATTTCTCCATATCTACATTTTTCTAGGTTTTATTGTGACGTTTTGCACTTTAGATTTTCTAGTTTGTCACTTCAACATAGCCCAAGATTAATTGCGAAACAACTAAGTCATTTGATCTCATCTTTGAACTTAGGGTTTTAAATCTTAATTGCTTACTTGCTTGGGTCAATTTCTATACTTCATTGTTTATTTATTTATTGTTACATTGCAAACATATTTAGGCATATTTTGTTCATTTGTAATAATTTTACTTAATCACTTAGTGTCGAACTTGTCGGTGTTTGAGTAGTGGTTTACCCAGTCAAACATATTAGTGGCATCACTCCACCCATTTAGTAGTATGGGAGGGTGTGGTGTAGATCCTAATTTTGGTATTATGTCCTTTCCTTTGTGGTTGTTCTTGGTTCATGGAACACCATTTTTAGTAGTAAATCAAATTGTGTTTGGTGATTTTGTGCACTATCGACATCACCTTTGAAATTTTCCTTCTATTAATTTTTTAGTTTGTTCTCCTTTTGAAGGGTAGATATTCTATTGAGTTATAGTTTCAAAGAATCCATTGACAGTATCTTAGCATGGAGGTATTCTATTATATCATAGTGTCAGTCGATTTTGAGTTTTTTTTATCAAGCAGTGGATTTAAACCAGAGTGCAGACCAAACTTCTTCTTCGGCATAGCATGATTTTCTTTAGACATGCTTCTTGGGAAACCTTACAATAGGATATTTCTCTCTACTTTGTTGTTTCTTTTATTGGTTTTTGGATATCTTGCAATGATTTTTCATCCATGGTAACTCTTTTTCCTAGTTATTGTAAATGAGTACCTTATTAGGCCTTGTTGTTAGGACTCATATTTGGATTTTTCTCTTGGCTTTTCTCATTTTTCACTCCCAACTTTACACTTATGGACGGGTATTAGAGTTGAAGTCTTCACGATAATTGGTTTTGGATATTTTTCAACCTACCTAGTTTTAGTTGTGTTCACACCACTCGTTTGAGATAAGATTAATATGGGAGTTTTTCATATTTTTGGGTTTTTTCCCTATATTGTGCACGTACCATTTGGAGTGCACAATAATAGTAGAGATTCCAATATTTGAGGATATTTCCCTTATCACTTTGTGATTGGGAAATATTCCTCATATGCCTATTTAATAGGCACATAATCCCTTTGTAAATATATATGGGAATTGTAAATTACGAGCTGAATAATGAGGAGAAAAATTATTCCATTGTTGGTTGTAATATATTCTGTGTGAAATGTCTGGTGTGTGCAATGGTTGTATTGTTGTGGTAATGGTGTGATGATGTGATCCTAGACATAGGAGAATTGTTGGCTTCTCTAATAGAGATAAACAACCTACGAGAGTTTATGGGAACATGTTTAGGAAAGCACGAAGCTTCCTCAAGTAGGAGGACTCTGTTATATAGATGATGTCAACACCCCATGTGAGAGGGCTAAAGCTGCAAGAGTTGTTTGAGAAGCCATCACTACTCTATAATAGGTTCATAGATGCAGAGGACTAGGATTCCTCACTACTTATGTGGAGGGTCGCATCAATGACTTAATTTATAATATATGTCATAATGTATACTATACATGGAGGAACCCAGATGCCCCTTTTTATATTTTATTTTTTATCCCACACTTTCCCATTTAGTTTGGATGCAATGATGATTGTCTAGAACTTGGTGTGTGTGTGTGTGTGTGTGTACTAGACTTTTGTTTATATGATGTTGCGGGACTTATATGATTATGTATGTTCTTGGTTTCTCTTTTCTCTTTTCTTATAAATGTATGCATTCTAGTGAGTGACAAAATGAATGTTTAATGTTATAAAAAAATTAGACTTATATGCATGGTGATGCAATGAGTGAAAAAATGCAAATGTACGCTTCTTGGTTATTTTGTAGAAGAGACGAAGAAATTTCATTCTATGGAAAATCCTTATAAAACGAAGAAACAAAGCGGCGAAGGTCAAAGGTGGTTTATAGGTATGACACTACGGAAAGGAAAGTATATAATGATGTTAGAGAACAAATAAGGTTTAAGCAATCGATCGAGTAGTAATCGTGATTAGGAGCTTAGTTTTAAATCTTTCAATATCCAACCATGACACAACAAGGGATGGGAATTATCTCTCTTCTTCATTGCAAAAATTAGACTTTCTCTAGATTTTAGGATCTCTCATTGATTCAATTTATTTTTTTGTATTTCTAACCTGCAACTTTCTTTCTTATTCTTCTTTTCTTTTCTTAACTGACACACCATTTCTAACCTCGTGTGACTTGGAAGAGGCAGGGTCTCATCACTAAGGATTAGGCATGAGTAAGTAAGGGCATAAATCCTGAATATCGGCCTCACACGACATGGAATACACGTGGAATCATCTTTAAAGACGGACAAGGGTGAGTAACATAGTGGATCAACTAATAAGATTTATTTCTCTATATTTTTTGTTTTATTCTTGAGATTGAAATGGAATCTCTCCGTGCCCCAGCCTCATGTAACTAGTAAGATACAAGGACTCGTCACTAAAGTCTCGAGTAGGAAAGAAATATTTTGTATGGAAAGACTAGCTAATATTTCTTACTCAAAGTGAGTGACAGATGGGGAATGTCTCACAAAAATATTATAGAGACCGACATAAACCAAAATCTCTACACCCAATTAAGGCTTACTGGGGAGCAAGGAAATCGTGATACTATCCAACCAAGAACTAAATCTGTGGTGTAGAAGGTGAATACGTAGGGATGGTAATAAGGAAACAGTGTAGAAGATGAGAAATATTAACAATAACATATGAAAGAGGAAAGGCACATCGTGTAGATAAAGAAGAATACATCTCACTTTAAAACAACTTTGTCAAATATTAAACACAATGAAGTGGTGCCAAACAGAATGCAGTTTAAATAACACAATGGGAAATGTAAAACACGATACTAAATGCAATACCAATTGAGGTGGAGAGAGTTCACTAACTCATCAAACTCTTCACCTTCAAGTTTACAGATGTGAAAATCCCCATTATGTAAGTTTTCAGTGACTAGATAAGGTCCTAGCCGGTTCAGTCAAAACTTGCATCCTTCACCAGTATTCTTGTCTATTTGATTGTCTTAATGAAGCACAAGATTTTTGACCTGAATAGGGAATTTGTGAGAATTCTTATTATACTGTCGATCCATACGAGGGAATAGACTTCACAAGAAAATTTTCATCTGAACTTGCTAAAGCATCCAAGTTTACTTCCCTATATTCATCTTCATCTAAGAGTCCTTAAAGCGTGATTCACAGACTAGGGAGATGAACGTCTAATGAAAGAATGGCTTTATCCTAATAAATAATGAATAAGGTGTGGCACCCATGGATGCGTGTATACTATTTTTGTAAGCCCTTAGTGTGAGATATATCTGTAAATACCAATCCCTCTTGTTTCTCTTAACTTTCTTAAGCAGGATGGACTTCATTGTTTTATTCGTTTCCTCATCCTATTTGTTGGCTTGAGGGTAGTAGAGAGATGCGGTATGGTTTCAAATTGAAAAATTCTTTCATAGTTCTCGTATCTCTAGGTTCTTCAAGGGGCTCTCATTGTCAGAAATGATTTTTTTTTTTTTGGGACTCTCAACATGTAAATAATTTGGTTCGAAACAAATTTTCCTATAACTAAACCAATGACCATGGTATGAGGCATGGCCTCTACCCATATCGTGAAGCATTTTTTTTTGGTGGTTATGATGATTTTTTTCCTATCTTTAGAAGCAAGGGTCAACTTTCTAATTATTCATACCCCAAGGAGAAAAGGGCCATGACATAACTATAGGTAGAATTTCTTTTGTCAAAATGTGTATGACATGTGCAAACTCTTGACATTTAGGGAACCTTAGAACATATTTGATTTCATCATTCTCAAGAATGGACCAAAAAATCTCATCCTATGGATTTTGTGAGACATTGCATGGCTACCAACTTGATTTCTGCAAACCCCATCATGGCTTTGGAATAAAATATGTCTAGACTCTTCTTCATCAATGCACGTGAAAGGAGCATTCTATCACAAACCTCTATTGTATAAGATTGTATCCAAAATTACATACTTTGCGGCGAGAATGCAGAGACGACATCTCTATTGGGAGTTGAAATATTTGGGATAGATGCACTCAACGAGATAAGTGACAATATCTTCATACCGGGAGATGTGGCAACAATAGTTTTTCTTAAATAACAAATTAAATCATTTGGGAATTCAAGGTCTACTAGATCTCATAATTCCAAGGGTTTCTCTACAAGTAAATCAACAACAATTTTCCCCTTGACCGATTTATGATTAATATATGTCAACTCAAACTCACCAAGGAGTGTAATTAAATGTTTTTCTTTCTTGAAATGGTTAGTTTTATCAAAAGGTGTGTAGCCATTGAGATTTAATAATCACCCTAGTTTTTTTATTTATCATGTAATTCCTAATTTATTTAGTAGTAAATACTATAGCGAGGTATTATTTTTCATCCTATAAATAATGTGTTTCACATTCTAGCATAATGTGACTAATGAAATAAACAACTCTTTCTTTATCATCATCATCTTCTTGATCATGCATACAAGCTAATGAAACGTCAAGTCTGCTGAGGTATAAAATAAGTGGTATTTTAGTTGGAGGATCCATGAGAGTGGGAGGGGACAATATGAATTGTTTGACCAATTCAAAGGATTATTGAAATTATTGGGTCTATTTAATAGCAATTTTTTTCAACAATTTTATGAAAGGACTAATTGTGTAGGTGATATCTGGAATGAACCTCTATATGGATCCTAACTTCCCAAGGAAGGATCATGCCCCCGATCGGTGGTTGGAGAGACCATTTCTAGGATGGCACAAATATTAGCAAGATCAATGTCAATAACCCATGCATATATAATTTATCCTTAAAAATTCCAAATGTTACTTCAAACACACACTTCTCGGGGTTCAAATTGATGATGTATTCAAAGAGACGCATGAGAATGATCCTAAGAAATCCCACATGGTCTTATCTCTTTCCATATTTAGAAAGGAGGCCATCGACATAATAATAAACAATCTTATGAATGAGATCATGGAATATGTGATCCATTTCTCAATGATAAGTTTCTCGTGCATTTTGAGACCAAAGGTCATGACAATGTAGCATAAAGTCCCTCACGGGATAGTTTTGTTTTGATCCTCTTCTAAAATATGAATTCAATTATAGCTTGAT
The DNA here is from genome assembly GCA_018340775.1 of Taxus wallichiana var. yunnanensis. Taxonomy (NCBI): domain Eukaryota; kingdom Viridiplantae; phylum Streptophyta; class Pinopsida; order Cupressales; family Taxaceae; genus Taxus; species Taxus wallichiana. The sequence goes on along the minus strand of CM031234.1, from coordinate 70,327,115 downwards.
AAACCATCCACGAGAGAAAGGAGTTCATACTTATTGGTCTCGTCAACAATCACATCTATAGAAGGTAAAGGAATATCATCTTTACGACACAACTTATTTATATTGCGAAGTTGATACAAATTCAAATTTTGTCATTCTTTTTAAGGACTCGCACAATACAAGACAACCAATTTATGTAATATACATGCCTAATAAAACCGGCCATGAGGAGTTTGATGGCATCCTACTTTACCATTAATGTTATCTTAGACTTCATTGGCCATAAGTTTTGTTTAACGGTCTTGGCTTCAAGCTTCGTGACTAAGATATGAACAACTACGTTCATGTGAATTTCATTCATGTCAAAATAGGAGAAGACATCAACTTTAGATAACTTTGTAAGCAAGGATTTATGGTCTCCAAATTCTTGTGGTGAGAGTGAAGAGACAAGTTTCAAGACCTTTATTTCTTCCTCTATCCATATGTTTAATTTAATGGTATCTTTGATGAGGGAAACATTCCCTTCCTCAAATTTATGGAGTGTGGGCGAAGATCCAACACCTCTTCCGCAATTTCACAAATGTTAAGCTCCTCGCCATAATCGTATTTTTTTATTTTGTAATATGATTCATAATATTCATGTTGGTGTATGACTAGACTTGTCATCATTCGATGTCTTATCCGCCTAGTTGGTTAGTCATAACACTTAGTGATAATAGGTCATAGTTTAATTGGTCATAGTTGAATAGGTCATAGGGTTGTGTACAATGTTATGTATAGGAGTTACACAATACTCCTATATGTACCCCTTCATTCTGATTTATGAGCATGCCAAACACTTCGCTTTCTTTTCTATAATTGATTTTCCTTTTGATTCGTGCTCTTGCTAATTATGAAGTGTTCTCATCTCCATTAGAAGTGCAACCCTCTTCGATGTGCATGAGGTTCCAAAGCATCGATCCTCATGGAACAATCCAATAATTCATTCCCAAGGATGGATGAAGGATGTAAAGTCATGGAAAAACCCTTCTTGTGATGTGAGGGAGGTAGGTGTTTATAAGCATGTAGATACTCTAGAATGGATTCATCATTCTCCATTATGTCAAGGTTTAATAATCCAAGGTCATCTAGTTTGACTACACCTATTTTGGGTGGGAGCTCCTTCTTGACGAGAGGGATGTACCTTAAGGAGACAACAAATCGGCTTTAAGAATCCCTTAGAAAGATCAATAACATGTAGAAGCGATAACATTGGCATCAACTATATGGTTCTGACCCTAGGGATGGATTCAATAGATATGAAATCAAAATCCTTAACTAATGTCGATAACCATTCTTTTGTAGTTACAAATGTTCGATTTGGTTTGATATACTTCGCCACTTGATTAATGAGAAATTGAGAGTCATTAAGGATTTGAAGCCACCGACTACCAAGTTTACATGCTAGGATAAGGTCGTTTAATAAAGCTTCATACTTAGATGTGTTATTGGTGCATTCAAAGTTGAGGAGAAAGTCGAAAGGTAAAATTATTCTTATAGGGAAGATTAATATTGTACCTTCCCCTACCCTACGGCGCACTTAGCTCCACCGTAGTACATGGTCCATAAGTTACTTTTAGGGAGAGGTCCGTAAGACAAGATAGACGGTAGAGGTTGAATTTTTTTAATTCATCCATGTTCACATCAGCCACCATGGCTAGTGAAGGTTGATCATTTTCATTCTTAGGTAAGCAAAAATGGTACATGGAAAGCCTTTTTAGGTCAAAAGGAAGCATGAGAGGTGAATCTTTTTCTAGTATATTGATGATCTGTGCAATAGTGTTCAAGGACATGATTTCAATTTTAGATTTAGAATTATTTGTTGATTGGGAAGCTCATTTCTCTTCCTTTGAATTCTCATCTACATCCTTCTTATAAGGAGGAGTGTCGAGAGCTAGAAGAGAAGGTTTAGTTTTAACATCAACTTTTGAGACTTGGTTTTCCCTTTTCTATGGATGTGGGGTTCGTAGATCATTTTCTAGTAAATCATGATCACCATGGATGCCTTGCAATTTCTTAGTGTTGACTTGGATTATGTCGAACATGTTAGGGTTGCCTTTGGCAATGAAAACCTTTCCTAGATGCTAAAATCAAATCTCTTGGAATAGTGTCGAAGGTATTTCCTTTATCCGATGGATCCATCGCTATCCTAAAATCATGTTGTGGTTTGTTTCACATTCTATGCCATAAAACTTAGGAAGGATTGTCTTTGGGTTGAGAGTTATGAGTAGAACAATGGTTTAAATCGAAGTGGCCACGAGACTATCATACCCGTGAAGAGTCTTTCTAGTAGATGATGAGAAATTAGTATCACCATATCCAAGTTTTTGCATGAGTGAAAAGGGGATAATGTTAATGGCTCCCCATCATCCACCATAACTCGCTTTACCAAATTTTCATATATCCATATTTGTAAGTGGAGAGTTGGATCTCCTCTTCTCCTGAAATTTTCACATCTCATGTAATTAACCTTAGTCAAAGAAAAGGCCTACATCTCTCATTGTGGTACATTGAGGGACCATATCCATGTATATGTGGTTCACTTGTCCCTATGGTGGGGTTGTAATGTAAGATAAGTGTCCACTCCCTATGGCATCTAAGAGTGTAATTCGATGAACTGGGGAGTTCTTTAAGAGATCTAAAAATAAATATGGGAAAATGTCTTAACAAGCTCAGTGACAATATCATAGTTCTCAAGTTACTAGGGAATTGTGTTGTTTTGTTCTTCAAATGGAGCATGTGATAGGGAATTGGGAGTTTGATACTCTTTGGTCTTAGTGACGAGATTAGCTTATTCCTTTGTTTCTAGTCCTATAAATCCAATCATGTGTGGTTGTACCAATGTGCCTAAACGCAAGGCCACATTGGGGTTAACCACATTGGAAGTTGAAGCTTCAATGCCATGGTTTCAAATTAAGGCTATGACCTATTATTGTTGTGGTAGTTGTTATGGTTATGGTGGAGGAAAATGCCATTGTTGTTGTAGATTATTGGATTACACATTATTTAAAAGGATGTTTTTGTTGATGGTTTGGGAAGGGATTTCAATAGACACATAGATGAGAATTTTTGGAAGCAACAAGACCCATATGAGCCATATGTTGATCATTGACGTTCGATGCCCCTAAAAACTTCTCATGGAAGGTTGGTCTTTATTTTTCGGGGAAGTTTTGAATAATTCTACTATACTCCCTACACGTAGTAGTATCATGGCCCCTAACCCTATGGAAAATGAAAAACAATTTAGTATTGTAATTTTGGGGTCAATGGTTTTGTTGATCCATAGTTGGTTGAAATTTTCCATAGTTGTTGGGATAACCATAGTTGGGGACAATGTTATTTTGGTATTGGCCTTCCCTATTCCTATTCTGAACCGGTTGTTGGTTTTAGTTTTGGTTGTAATTTGGATTGGTATTTGGATCCTGGTTAAAATCAGCTATGTTGGTAGTGGGTTGATTGTTGTTATACACGAACATTTAAATTGTAATTATCATTATTACCTTTTTTTGGATGATTGACGATGTTGTTAGGGAAGTTTGGATTCTTTGGTTGATGTCTGTAACGCAATATGTAGCAACACTCTCATGTTGACTAAGCACCTTTGGACCCTATTTTTGAGAGGCTTGAGCACTATTATTATTGTTTTGGTATGCTCTGTAGTTATTGCTAAGGACAACCAGTCTTCCATTTGTGCCATAAGTCCTACAAACATTTCTTATTATTTCTTGGTCAATTCTTAATGCGCTCTCTAAAGCTTCATCGTAAAACTTGTATGGGATATTTTGTACATCTTCCCTAGTTTCCCTATTGAGAGTGTGGAGGAATAGGTCACATAGTTCCCTTTGATCCATGTTCGAGCATTGGAAGAAGAGTAAAGAACCTGTCACCATATCGTGATGAAATGTGTAACGGATTCATTAGGTTCTTGTTTGATGTGAAGAAATTCTCTAATACCATTTTTTTATAAGTTTGTTCATGTCAAAGGCCTTAACAAATTCATCTATGAGCTTCCTGAATGAATGTATGGAACCTTCAGGAAAGCGGTAATATGAATCGAGTGTTATGCCTTCGAGAGTTGGGGAATATTTTGGTAACAAATTCATTGCATGGGAGTCACGAATTGTGCCGTAGCATATGCCTTTATATGGGCATTGGGGTCTCCTTCACCCTTATATTATGGTAACTCTAGTAGAAGACGAGGAAGAAGTGGCATGCGGATGATGAAATCCAAAGGTTCTTTTAAATATTCTACATATGTTACCAACATGTTGAAATCAGAATATAAACACCCACCGTGTCAATTACTAGATGTAATGTTTGGCGATTACCAACAAAAGGAGGGTTTGAGACAACAGCGTACTTGAGGGAATTTGGTGTGTGGAAAGTGGGGAAGAAATTGTCGGGATGTGTAGATTTGGAATACAAGTAGGAGTAGGGTGTTGTGTGACTCTTGGGGAGGGACCAACAAATGGTTGAGTGGCTTGTGGGAAGGTCTCAACAATTGAGGGAAATCATGTAAGGCATGAAAATAAACTCCGTGATTGTTGCACATACGATTGTGGTTGGGCATAGGATTATGATGCAAACATAGGTTGGTCATAGGTCTTTGTAGGATTTGCTATGTTCAACGACACAAAATATGAGGTAGGGTTGTCTCGACGTATACGTGGGAATGGTATACAATGAGGATCCACTCATGTTGAGTGCACTAGCACATGTGAGGAGATCTCTTGGGTTTGGTTGCGTCATATAATTGGTAGGGGGTGTTTATTGTGACCATTCTTGCGTGGGTTGGACGTAACCTAATTTGTTTATACCATGCATTGTTTCGTGGACCAATGGTTCTACACTTCGGAAAGGTAAGGCACTTTCCAATTATCGAATTCATTTTACCAAAGTGGAAACAAGATTTCCCGATGGAATGAATTGATTTTTTTAACACCGAGTTTTGCGTTCTCCTCTATAGGGGAGGGGTGGTACCCCATGATGAATTGTTCTCCCCTTTTGGAGGCGTTCTCCCGGACTTGGCGGGAGGAAGAAGTGTTGTTTTGAAGAAGGGTATTAATGTATGTTTTCATCCCACCCAATGATTCATCAATGACTATGAGTCAATCATTGCTTCATTCAAACCGTGTTAGGAGCTTGTCATCGGGTCATAAGTAAGATGTCACCGCATTGGATTTCAATTAATCTATGGCCTAGTCAAGACTAGTGGATAAAGTTATCTAGTGAACGTCATTTTGTTAGAGCTAAAAGGTTACGGTGATGCAAAATCACAAAGACCCCCAGGACGATGATCGATTTCTAGGTTGATCACTCTTGCATCCAGTGTGATTGCACAACATTGAAACCTTCCTCCAAGTGTGGGACTTGCAAGAATGAGAAAGGAATCTCCAGAGAAGGCTGGTTCTTGCTCCTAAACTACCTGCCACAAGCTATTCCAGTGCAGGCAAGCTAATCTAAACCTAATCTAACCATGCCAAGGAGACAAAGAGAGAGAGAAAAGGGGAAAACAGCAAAAGCCTACACTAAAACGGTGATACACCAGAGAAGGAGAATGTTGAACATCTATCAAAACTGCCATGGAACAAGGAGAGGTGAGCAATGGGAAGGATGGACAGATGCATCACAAGCCCAAGGATAGATTTCACACAGAAAATGTCCCAAAACTCCATGAACACAGCTCCAGACCTGTAGTGAATGTTAGAACATGCACAAATACCTGTAATGAAGAGAGGCAAGAAGAGAACAAGCAAAAACGAGCAAGGATGGACAGATGCATCACAAAACACATTTTTATTGCTCCAGAAGTTTGCACAGAACATCATTTCAATAGTAAAAGGCAAAAACGCCATTACAGAGAAGGGGAGGAGGTTCGAACTCCATTTTCAACCCTAGAGAAGAAAAGAAAGGAGGCAGAGAAGAAAAAATGAACAACTTCTAATCGTATGAGCCAAATCTGGCTTTTTACAATGCATGGGTCGAGCCCAGGAGAGAGAAACGTGAGAAAACGTGCAAACAGCCCAACCATTGACCAAAATGCATTCTTCATTAAAATCGGTGGTTGAAACATCACTTCTGGCCATGCTGAAGAAGAATGTGACCCATGTGCATTTAAGCTGGTTGTTGAAACGTCGCTTAAACGGCTAGGTTGAAGAAGAATGCGACCCATGTGCATTAAATCGGTTGTTGAAACGTCAGTTCAGGCCATTACCACGCGTCAGAGATGTTTCTTGATTTTCCTCTCTCCAAACTGAACCAAAATGCAAGATTGACCACGGAATCGTGTAGATAATTTCATAAGCTTTCCAATGATATAAAGAACGTGCAAATCTGAGCTCTGGATCAAAAGATATGGGGGTCTGAAGATTTAGGGCACAAAACGAGCCAAAACGATATTTGAATTTTTTCCCGCGCTCTGCCACTTGGATGACACGTGTCGGGCATTGATTGGCTGAGCAATTCTCTCTCCTCCACCTTTCGCGGCTTTCCTTTTGAAATTTAGACCTTTTTCCATACTTTGAAAAATTCTCATTTTCCCCCCGTGCCCCGCCACTTGGGACACGTGGCACACATTGGTTTGTTGACAGGGGCACGGGGAAGACCTTTGCTTTTAGTTTTTCGGCCAAAACCTTTGCTAAATTCTCTAAGTCCTCCCCGAGCTCCGCACTTCCTTGCCCCATTGGACACGTGGCGTTGTTTCATTAGCTCGGGCCGACCCTTCAAACCCTGCCCTTTGAAATTTTCGGCCAACACTTAGCAAATTCATTGCGCTTCCCTTTGTGACACGCGTCAGATTCTGATTTGTTGGCGGCTTTTCCGGGTCTTCGTATCCCTCGCATATTTTTGGCCCGGATGTCCCAAACCGTCTGGGACAAATTTCTTTGATCCGCCTGATTCGGGCTTCCCTGTCCCTCTTTAAGGCGAAGACACGTGGCAAGATCTCATTGGCTCTTGGCTCCTTCGGCTCTCCGTGTCCCGCGTGCTTTTTTGGCCCAGATGTCCCAAACGAAAGTTCTCTGTTTCGGCCGAACCAGCCGGTTCGCATCCTCCGCGTACTCTTGGCCCAACTGTCCCGAGAGCATTTAGTCGATTTTCTTCTCCTTTGGCCGAACCGACTTTCGCGTCCCGCGCGTCCCGACGGCCCGGATGTTCCTTTGATCTGCAGACGCTGCTGGCGGCCTTTGGCCGATTCGCACCTAGATGTCCCAACTGTTCCAAGGGCCGCCTGGACCAGGACTTAGCCAATTTTCATGATTTTTTCTGCCCCAAGCTTGTTTTTAGCATTTCTTCCATTTCTTAGAACTTGCTCTTTTCTTCTTGAACAAGAGGGTTGGAAAGAGGCTGAGGGGACCCCAGAAACATGATTTTGGGCCCTGAATCAATCAATTTGCACGGACTTGAATATTCTCGATGCATGTTATCAAAATTACCCTGGGGGTGAATTTTGGATAATAGGTTCCATTAGAGGTCCTCGATAAGTCGATGGTTGATCGATCTCTTCAATCCTCACATTGGAAGAAACATTTGGCATTTGGATAGAAGAGACATGAGACAAAGGTGAATTTTGGGAATAGTTATCGGCCCAACCAGACAAAGAGGGTGATTGTTGAGCATTCATACGAGCATAGTAAGCCTCGAGGCCTAGAATAGGCTTGCTATAGTCCTAATCCAACATATTCGGGGGGTGTATAAACACTTGCATAATAATGGGAGAAGGAGAAGGTGGAATGATAGAAAGGGGAATAAAATGGAAATGAGTAGAAACTAGTCCTTCATGTCAAGTTCACTAGATTTATACATGCCAAAAAGTTTAGGGGCCTTTTGTATAAACTTGACTCCTCGTAAGTACATAACAAGGTAGTCGACATATATGATGATGGGATAATGTTAGCCTAGGGCTATACATGGTTTGAAGATGATAGGAGTGGGGTGTGATAACAAGAACGAGCCAAAAGAGAAGATCTTCCTATACTCTTGGGAAAGCAAAACCTTCTCGTTGAGGATGATGATACACTTGCGGACTTGATCATGATGTATGGTATGGTCAAGGATAATGGCAACACGAACCCCTAGGCCTATGTCCTAGCCATTGAATGGAGAGATGTTGGGTTGTGCTACTCGGGTAAAATGATCATTCAAGGCATGTCACCTTAATCGGGAAAGGTCGTGTGGGGGAAGGTAAGGGATAGTGAAAGTTCTTAGAAAAACTCAAATCTACAATGGTAATAGATGTTTAATGAAGTGTTAGATATGGTTGTTATCTTGTGGGGCTTCACTGTCAAGAACTACTAGTTTTGGAATGATTTATGTGGGATATGGTGAAGAGCGAAAGACTTATTGTATGATCTTAGACAAAATGTCGTCCTAAAGGTTTTTTTAATTCAAGTGGAGTTGAGACGTGAGAAAAGTCTCCAACTCTTCCCGGGATTATCTAGCTATCTAGAAGAGTCATCCACGGTTGAGGATATTAACTCATTATGTGGTGCTTGGTATGATCGGGAGCAAATCACAAAATGAGCCCGTGACGATAGGTTGTCTTAAGGATATCTCGAGCTAAAACTAGATCCTTAGGGACGTCTCGTGAGTCTATTTGATTTGAAATATTACTCATTTTCCTATGGATCAGTAAGATTTCTTATTTGAAATGTGATTATTCTTGACTTGAAATGACATGTTTATGTGTTGCATTTATTTGCAAGGTTGGGTATGATTGTTCTCAAGTTTGTTTGGGTTTAAAACGCATGTAAGTGTGCTCAAAATCAGTTTTAAAATTATTGTTCGTGTTTGTTTGATTAAGAATTTGTTAAGTTCGTTTAAGGCATGTTTACATGTGGTACTAAGAAATCAAGTGCTTGCTAGAAATGGGATTTTGGAAGTCAAAAATCATATTGTCTCACATGTATTTTATTGCCCAATTTACCAATTCACTTCACTTGTTTCAATTGCAACTTGTGGGAAAATATTTTTGGTGTTTAAAACGGTTTTGAATTGCAATAAATATTTAAGAAGAAATAAATGATAACAAATTAAAAGTGTTCCTATTGAAATTAAAACTTCCACAATGCAAGGAAATGAAAGTGTCAATGCTTCTAAGAAAACTAAAGTATTAAGATCTAACAATCATGAGTTGATTGGTTGAAATTTTCTAACTATGAAATTGATTTCAAAAGATGATGGTTGTGTAAATTAAGATTTGAAATCTAAATTGAACCTATACTATTTTGCAATTGATTGTTCTCTAATCTATAACTTGATGCAAACCCGCAATTTAAATAAATGAAACTATGCTTTTTTTTGGATTTTCTTGTATTTTCTAAAACTTGATTTACCTATATCTAGCAAACAAAACACTCTCTTATTCTAATACCTAGAGCTTGATCCCAAAGATGGGAAGAGTTTAGAACAAAATGATTAAAGATTTTAATCTAACCAACCATGAAGATTGCATAAAACAAATCTATTCTAAACTCTCTTTTTGTCTCTTTTATTGGTTTTTTAATTATTAATGAAGCAAGGAAAATAAATCTAATATAACTATGAAAACAAAAATAATTTAGACCCAACCTCTCCCTCTCCCTCTCTCTCTCTTGCAATTGAGATGAAGTTGCTTTGAATTTTGTATTTGTGCCCTCAACGAGACCACTCCAATTGAACTCTTCAAAACCGGCTTATGGTTGATGTGTTGAGTGAGAAATAAAGGAGCTTGATGCGGTCGGGAGGAACAAGTTATTAATCGAGGCTGACTCAAGGGGAGGTAGAAGTCTGGTCTGGTGGCCCTTGTGTTCTCTCTTTGGTAGTAATGGCAGCTCACGGTCCATAGTGTGCTTTTACTAGAAGCAATCACCTTTAAAGCTTGGTCTCTAGATGAAGAATGACACAATAACAATGCTCTCTGAAAAATTCTCAAAATTTTGGGTGGGTAGCAAATGAGCGTACAACTTTTCCTAATAACCAACCTCTAAGTGTTTTCCAATCACACTCAAGATCAAAACTCAATCTAAGGCTTAGATTCAATCACTTAGGGAGTAAAATCAAGTGCTAGAGGGTAGGTGGAGTGAATTGGGCATTAAAAACAAGGAAAACACATGTTCCTTCAGGCGGCATTTATGAAACCACCACGGTAGTTTACGTAATCTGTAGACCATTTTAACAAAGTCATCACGGTGGTTACGGAACCACCATGGCGGGGACGAATATGTCGCATCAGGTGGGGATAGAACCGCCGCAACGGTTCCATCCCTAATGGTTAGGAAGTGCAAAGAAAAAAAGAGGAAAATAAAGGTTTGGAAGGTTGCGAAAGGGCCTAAAAGAAGCTTAACAAGGGATGAAAGACTAAGAGAGATTTAGGAAATGGTTCTAAGCTCTTGAAAACATCTCATCATGTTTTTGGAGATCCTCTTTGTCATCACTTGGGTACTTTAACACTGGCATAATACAAAATGGGGTGCATACACGTACCGATAATTTGACTCGACTCAAGACTTTGAGTGAAACTTGATTTGAAACTTTGAAGTCTTGAGTCGAAGACGAGAAGCCAAACAGAGTGTTACATAAGAACCAACAACAAGATTTACTTAGAAAAGTTGAGGCTTGGGAAGGCTCTTTGAAAGAAAACAAGAAAAAACCCTTTGTAAGATTCCTTATACCACTGACTTGGATACCAAGAGGTTCCCAATAGAGCCTAATCTAGCACTTGAGGCAATTTTTATAGGGAATGTGACCAACATAATAAGTTATAAGTAATGCAATCTTCATACCATTTTATGATAGGTTCAACAACAATATTTAACCAAACGTTAGAGACTAGGTCAATTTCATTACCTCGTCGTAGACCTTGGGGACAAACTTCCTCGCATGCTTGGGAGCCATTATTGTCGTTTCTTGCAATCAAAGTTGTGAAAGGGAAACAATGTGCCATTTAAAGGGTGATTAAAAAGCTAATGTTTAATGAGCAACAAAGTTGAAAAACCCAACGTGTATGACAAGAAAGGCCAAGAGGGGGCAACAAGACAACAAAATAATGTGGTATTTATGAGCAATGCAATAAGCAAGAACCCTAACATAGCCGATCCAACAAACTTAATATTACTACTTATATTTTTTTGCATTTCCACTTGCACTTATTTGGAAGGTCAACATTGTGTGAATAATGGCCAACATTCAAAACCTTGTTCTATCGAAAGTGTAGTAGTTGACAAGCCAAGCTTATAATGTTTGGAGTTGCAAGATTTTAACAATCACATAATATTTTGATTGTGATAAAATCATTCTTGGCATTTTAAGGTCAATTATGAATTTTACTGATTATGACAAGCATTCTAAGAAGGCCTTGTTGTTCAATTTGTTTGAGTCATGATTTGACACCTAAGGTTCAAAAATGCCACCGAGGCAAGAGTGTTATGGACCAGGTCTTGAGTACAAGTACGACTTCAAAGAAAAGTCGGGCCTTGTAGACGAAGAATTTGTCCTTTTAGCAAAGATGCATCAATGTGGCTTGATATCATAATAGCTTCTTCACATGAAAGATCTTCGCGACCAACTTGGTGCCATCAACAAAAAGGTGGATGGTGATGACATGTTTTCTCTTGTTTTGAACAGTTTGACATCCTCATGAGTCCTTCGTGGAAGATTTACATTTGATGGCTAAAAGTTGGACCTTGACTTTTGATTAGGTTAGGTCTCACTTGTTGCAAAGGGAATGCAAGAACGATCAAGCGTGGCATTTGTTACTCGGTCAAAGGGAAGTGAAACAAATTCCTAGTAAATCATCTTCCAAATAAGATCTTTTGAAAAGAATTTCTAAAAGTGACAATATGATCTTCCCCAACATAACAAAAAATCCACGGGATGAAGAAAATGTGGCAAGAGTTGCGAGATGAACATGATTTTAGGAAGAGTGTGTTCTCACAACATCATGCTTGAAGGAAATTGCTACTAGTTGGATGATTGGTTTGGTGCATCCAGATATTTTTCTTATTGAAAGGATTGTATGTAACATTTACTACAAATCCAAATTATTCGATTTAACTCTATTAATTGATGGGAGTCATTTCAATAAATATTCATACTCTTAAATAATACTAAAAAAACTCTTAGTAAGGAACCTTAGGTATATTCCTAGCAAACATAACAATCTCATTTGCTCGTTAGTTAATATAAAAGTTGAATATTTCGATAAAATTCTCTGGGCAAAAGTGTATTGTGTCAGATGTGAAACAAGAACGGGTCATTGCCATAAGCATTGGGCAAGTTGGCCAATATAAGTTTGTTGACTCTACTATAGTCAACTTAAATGTATGTGTGGAGGAGACTCTCCCGTTCAAAATGTGCTAGATGATGAAATTCCTCGTAGGGTTGTTGATCCTTCTCCAGTCAACTTACATGCACTAATTGTGGAGGAAATATCCACTATAGATATTGTGTGATAGGTTGACATGCTTCATGTGCGGATGAGTAGATGGATAGATGTGTAGGCAAATGCAAAGCCTCGATTATAGGATGTGCGGGAGATGCATGGTCAACTAGCAAGAAAAGCCAATTCAAAAATTGTGGAGGGTGACTCCACTATCCAGATAGACGAGGCTCATCTTGAAGTAACAAAAACAACCATTTATTGTGAAATGGCTTGAAGGTCGAAGAGCACGGTCCTTTTGCTCATCTTTGCAATCAACATTTCCCATTATGAGGGAATAGATGAAAAGGAGATGGTTATTTCTTCCACTCTTTGCAAAGATGGTTGTCTCTACTTTGCTAGAGAGTTGGTTTTTTACTCCTACAATGAATACAAGCTAAGATGGTCATGTTTCAATTGCTTCACCAAAGAGTTGGATGGGGAGGTCTACATGGTGTTGCCTTAATATTATTCACAATCATTTTTGAATTTGTCGTCAAGTTTTTCTTAATTAGAAATTTTATCTTTGGTTTGATAAATTCATCTACAATCACTGTACGATGATGTACTCTAATTCGTTCCAAATTTTGATCATTTTCTTTGGTTTCCACATCTTTTCCCCTAAAGCATCCCATTCTTTGATCACCCCATGTTATACCCGCTTCCCATGCTTTGGGAACATCTAGAATTGTCCATCCAAGCTCTATTTGTCTTGGGTGTTGTTCACTACTATCTCATGCTTTCATCTTTGATCTCCCTCTTTCTTACCATGTCGGTTTCTTTCTTTTTCGTAAATGCGTATATCTTCCATCTTTTTCCTTAAATAGTTTTATTTCTCATTTTTGTGTATTTATCTACAAATATATAACATTTCTTGACATTCCAAACTTCCCTTAAATTTCCTCCCGCCACAAATTTAACTTTTTGCACATGGCAACTATGGGCATGGGTACCCAAAAGTCTACCATAAGTGGAAACATCTAAATGTGAGGCTCAAACTTGAAAAAGGCCCATTTCAAAACATCTTCGATTCTAGATCTTCAAGTTGACCCCAAATTTCTCTTTGTATCCCCTCCACTTTTATAGGATTCAATGTGTTATAAGGGTAAGATGATTATCATTAATTTCTCTTAGTAGCCCTTCTATTTTCCAGGATTTAGTGTATTGTTAGGGTTAGATGATTATCATTAATGGCATGTTTCACAATGGCCTATATTAAGAAATGCACTTTTATACTTATTAACAAATATATTGTATACATCCCCGAGATCCGTACAACATGTTTTGAGCCTCTAAAAGATTAAACATTGCAATTTCACATTTATGGTTTTTTTTAGATCTAGACAAATATTTACCCATTCTAATTACTAAAAACACAATTAAATAGTGTAACGTCCCCTTTTCTCAATCGAAGTCCTTTGGCCTATTTTATCAACCCGACGACCAAAGGAAAAATATAAGGGTGACTTAAGTCGCAATAAATTATTATAATTTTTTTCATTAAAGCACTTATATTAATTTATTTGGCTTAATAAAAATAAATAATAATCTCTATGGTCAATATAAGGGGTAAATATCATTGTGAAAGAGTTATTATAATTTATTCTCCCGCCAAAGAGGAATAATGAAGTTAGGAAGGATAAAATATTATTTGTCTTGTATTCCTCCTATGGAAAATGTCATTTGGAAGTCCAAAGGTCACTTTCATTTGGAAGTCCAAAGGTCCAAAGGTCACCTTGGGTCCCATTTCCTATATAAAGAAGAGGTTGACCTATGTAGAGGCATTCCAGATTGATTTGATATTTTCTCCTCTTGCATTTGAAGCCTTGAGCTTTTTGCAAATTAATCCAAGGATGAAAACCCTTCGGATTGACTCTAGAGGACGAAAACCCTCTTAGAGAATGTGAGGGATTTCCACACAGGAAATTCTATTGTGCTTCATTGGTTTCTAGTTATTTCCAGTAGTTGGTGTTGAGTTTTTGCATTAAAGGGGTGATGAATAATATTGCAGCAGTATTAGACTATTTTTCTCTAACGGAGTGACTCATCTTTTGGTCATTTTGATGTGTTTGAAAGACATTCCTGGTCTGTAATTTGTTGCTATCTATTGTACTAATTTTTAGTGATCAAAAGCAAGTGTTTTCAAAATTTTTGGAAGGTGTTATATTGTTGTTTTTCAGTCCTCTTTAGCTGCAGATTTCTGAGGAATTTTCCAACTTGTTTGCTCCCAAAATATTCAGTATTTTATCTTTGTATGACTGGTAAAAATCAGGATCAGTTGTGGGTAAAAAGGATACAATTTCATTGAAGATTTGTTGGGCTTTAATCATAAACCTAGTCACATTTTCTAAAGAAGATTTCAGATTTGTTTTATGCCTTAAATCTACAGATTTTGGTCTTGAAAAATATCTATTTCAGTTTGGAAATAAAGAGCTAAGAAATAGGACTGGTTTATGTGGGTTTCCTAATAAACCCTAGTCGCTTTTTCCCATATTTTATTCAGATCTGCATAATACATATCTGGTATCTTGTCTATTAGTTGCATTTCAAGTTTGGGTTTTGCTAAGAATCCGAATGAGAGTCAAAATATCCATTTGGGGATATTTCAAATATCCCATAATTATGTTCAAAATCTGCATAGCATTAAATAAATAAATAAATATTTATCTTTTCTATCATTCTATACAGTATTGTGGATTTTTAAGCCATTGCATTTCTTTACTAGCAAGAACCTAAAATAATACTTTAAAGTCTTCGAAAGACAGCTGGCCAAAGGAACTCTATACAATGAGCATCGTTAACTGGCATTGCAACTCTTCTTCCATCAGACGCTGAGAATTGTTTCAAAGCTTCATACAGCCAAATTGTACCACTCTCGTACCACAGTTAATCAGCTGTAGTCTGAAAGGATTTTCCTCATAACACAATTTTTCAACATATTACCTTATTTTCATAAGAGTGAAAATGAAATGTGTGGCTAACTAGTATTAAATAACTTATTTTGCTAGTGTAATGTGAATACAAGTTTCATGTCATACTGTGATTATCGATAAAGTACAATATGGAAGCCAATGGCAGATAAATATCATAATGAGGTATAACAAAATGCCAATACCTAGATTTCCACTTGATCAGATACATGCCATTTAACATTTGTAATGAACTTGTGAAGGATCAACCTTTGATCAATACCTACTGTATAATGAATACTAAGCACAAAGTCGTGATAATATTATACAAGTACATGAAGATGGCTTGCAGGCATGTGAAAATCCCAAGAAACAATGACCCAGTACAGTTTAGGTGTTCAGCAGAAAAATTCAATGAATCACACTGAAACGCGTTTATATAGATTCTGCAGGTAAAGTGAGCCAAATATGTATGTACATTGTAAACCAAACTTGTACTTCTGCTTCAACAAATATATCTAGTGGGATGGAAGACGAAACATGGCTGTCAATATCATTTATTTCTGCCATCTCATCCATAATTGTATGTTTTGAACATGTGGAGTAACTTCAAAATAATGATGTCAGTACGGGAATTTTGTAAGGATGCTTCCTTCAGCTTGCAAAGAGAATTGGAATAGTGCCAAATAGGCCCAGGCTTAATCTCGAATTTCCTGAATCATATCTGTAGCTCTGTTAGAGATGGCCGAGCTTATTAATATCCATATTTATCATTAAGTGAAGTGCGCCCATCTCCCGTTTGACCTGCAATCCAAAAGTAAATGCACTATTACCTTGCAAAAATCAAATAACTTGAACTAGTCAATTTCATTGCATCCCATTCAAGACAATCTTCACCAACAAGCCCCCATAACAAGAGGCACGAATGCATTAAATGTAATGATATGGAAAAGCATATCAAAAATATTTTTAATACATCCCATTCTAGGGTGACCCAAATAAGGGAAACAAATCTACTACAGACAATCATGTTCTTGTATATTAAACTTTAAATTTTAGAGTATGGAATGCTGCCATCTGCAAAACATTTTCATACAGACCTCATGCTTAAAAACAAAAAGACGTCTAAAGAACCTCATACCCATGTTCCTGTCATATTTACCTTGAGGTGGCACCCATGCATCATACCGTGTGCAATCTTCTTTCAAAAAAGCTGGTTTCTCTGGTCCAAGTCTTCTACTTTTCTTTTTCTGAGCACATTCGTTGCTACAGATTACGTCTTGCTCTTTACTCTGGTCCTGTTTATCAGAAGATGAAAGGCCCCGTTTGTGCCTCAGCAACAAAGCAACAGCATCTTCTGCAGATGTTTCTGCAGCCACTCCAGTTGTGGTTGAGGAAGCATTTTCAATTTCGTTATCTTCCCGATTTACTTTTTTGGGTTAGACTTGCAATTTATTGCTTTTGGTTTTCTTAATACAAGGCCCTCTGCATCTTCTAGAATAGACACTGAGATTCTAGCTTCATTGCTGCTTGTAAGTGCTTTTATTCTATCTTTATATCCAACAAAATCAATTGAATCAAATGCACTCTCAAGATGAATAAATTTCTCTTCATTATGCACCTTGTCTTCAGTATCGTGCACAGCTCCAAGCCACCGCTGCTTCATTGTAGCTGAAATTTCCTCATCAAAACCCCCACTGGTACTCTTCACCTCTTTATCAGAATCCCCACTTCCACTTTTCTCATGTTGTGATGCTCCATCAACCACTGCTGTCAATACAAAGCTTTTCTCTTCAGAAAATTTTGCACCAACCGCATTATTTCCTCTTTGTAATTTGTTAGGATTCTTCTGGTCTGAAGAAATGTGTGTGTTCATAGGTTTACCAGCTGAACTTAATAGCAACTTCCCTGCTTGAAAAGGTGTTGATGTACACAACTGTGAATCTTGTTTCCGAGAAACCTCTCCAGTTGGGTCTGCAATTTTCAGCAAGAAGACAACTCTGTCCATTTCAGATTGAAGCCTGTCCAATTTGTTTTGAAGTCGAGTCGTCCGATCTTTCACTGAAAAAGAAAATCTTCTATTAGTAGATAAAAATTACATCCTCAAACCGATCCCATCATAGCTAAGAACCTGTGCATTTCATATTCTAGTATTCATTTCAACTGGCACACGTTAAAAAACAGGTCAATAAGGATCCCTGATTTCACGGTTGACTAACTGTCCTGCATTTTAAGGATGATCAGTGTTGTAAAAATTGTAGTGCCATGGCCTATAGTATTTCAACGAGAAAACAAATTGGGTGACACTACAGATGAACTCTCCCATTTATCACATTCCCAGCATCATGTCAGTTCATTTATACAAAATTGGTAATACCCAAATATATTTAAAATAACTTTTTAAAGCTATTATGACCTAAGAAGCAGATACGGCACCACCAGGGTACCTGGTACTGGTACGAAACCGGATACGTACCTGGAAACAGCCAGGCAAGTCCGGGTATGGCGGGTATGTCTGCAGGCGTGCCCGGCCATACCCGACCTGCTTGGCCGTATCCTGGCGTTTCTAGGCCCACAACTGTGTGTTTTTTTCTAGTTTAAATTTAATATATCGTTACAACAGAAAGTACAGTTTTCACAGCACAACTATTCTACGGAAGGTACAGTTTTCATAGCACCATTATTCTGAAGAATGTACTAAATACAAGCCATCATAAACATGTATAAAAATAGTATGTATGAGATAAATCATAAATCTAATAGACATCTCAACTAGATATGGTAGGGACAAATGAAATTATGAATGTATGAGTAGTTTGTTGTGGTTATTTAGCTTGTTTTGTTTTTCATATGCATAATATGTGGTTAATTCCTATTTAGTAGGCTGGAATTTATATATTTTTTAATATATATATTGTACGGCCGTATCCAATGCCGTATTTGGGGCCAATTTTTTTGTTGTATCCGCGTATTGGATACTCCATATCCATACCCGTATCCAAAACGTATTGGCTACTTAGATTATGACATAATAGGTATCAGATTTGGCTGACTCTGCGTGGACAACTCCAGTCTCCGTGACAATATAAATATCAGCGGTCATGCCAATATACAATTTATCCAAGAAAATAGGGACAATGACTACCAATAAATTAGCATTCTCTTAGAAGAATTAGAAAAAGATGATAGATTATTACTACAGGTATAAGCAACAGATACAATAGCCACTGCCATGAACCCTGTTTGTCAAAGTTTTTGTGTACCTTCATGTGGTCAGTGGTCAGTGAAAGAGAGATTTTCCAAGATTAAATAGCATGCCTATTCTTGTTTATCAGTTTATCGAAATGAATACAAGTTAATGGTCTTGCATGCTTATTGATTAAAGTTCGTAATTATGGGACATTAAAAATGGAAGAAGCACAGTGCAACAGATGATATATATGGACATTGATACACAGAATTTGAATTGTATGTAAATTTAAGTTGCGATATTTCACTGAATTGAAGGGGGAGTAACCGAAGAATCGGCATCAACCCATTAAGACTAAGTAGGATTTTTTTTTGCCAAAGATTACTATGGTTGGAGACCCAGGATCTGGAAAAAAGTAGTTATAATGCTGGCCCTAACTGATATTATACAAATCAAATTGGGGCACCATAAACTAGTGAAGGATTTGAGACCTTCAAAATCAGGCATGAAAGCCAAGCCACTTCTAAACTGGCTTCCATCATGAATATAAAACCAAAATAAAAAACTGTGACTACCACTCCCTACCAATGAGTACAAAAACCCTTCCCATATTCTAATACCAAATCTGCCGAGATTTAGTTCTGAATAAAAGTGTAACATACATAAATATTGTTTAATAAACCATATTGACATAAGACAGATTGCACTAGTTTACAATCAACTATGGTCTTTCGTACCAGTGAGGAGTAGGATATGAGGAATAATTCCTCAAATCATTCATATATAAAAAAATATGCTGCCATCTGCATAATTATCTCACTCACTACTAGTTATACCAAAAAAGGAGGTAAAGAATAGAAGAGCATTGATCAATGCACACTGCACCCTGAAGTAGACAATAGAAAAGATATATGAAATGAATTTGTGCACTAAACTAAGATGTCATGAATCCATATTTAATGCTACTTTCTATTTCATAAACCCTTTCATCTTCCTTTTAAATTGATAAAAAAAAGTATTTAATTACTTTTGTACAGCTCACACCCCTCAGATGTGCATTACTTGCTTGCAAAACCTTATTCACACAAACTTCCCACAAACAGAAGAAATCAGAGGAGAGTAAAGGGGCTAAGATACAGATGGTTAAATTACAGCAACTGAAAACTACCAGCAATGCTTCCTTCTCATTGAACTCTAGTCTCTCACACATCTCTCACGATCACTATATCATTCCACGATAGAATAGAAAAATAGGAGAAAAAACCACCTATAATACACACATTAATCTCATACTGAAGCAGATAACATCAACTGGACAGAAACTGAAAGATAGTCATATGATTCAGGACCATACTCATACCCAACTTTCCAATGCAATTATTGCAAAACAGGACAGAGCAGCACATAGATTTTTTTCTGGTAATTTTCTTCCACATATGAACTTTATATACTGCTGTCGATTTTTCCTTCTCACATACAACTTTCATGGTAGATTGCATACAGGATCAGGAATAAGACACATCAATGAGATAAAATGAAAGCATGAGAAATTTTATCAAAGTCTTGCAATTATTTTCTGTGTGTGAGAGTGTGTTCGTATGTTTGTATGTGTTTGTTGGCTACTAAAAATGTGCACCCAAGAGCACCAAATGAAAGTCGGTGTCTAAGCAGCAACGGTGGGAATGCCTCCAAGGTGTGGGAACTTGGCTCCTTGAGGCAGACCTCTGGAGAAAGCTGACTCTTATCCTAAGTACTCTATGCTACAACTATTCTACTCTAACATACCAATTGCAGGGGAAAAGGGGGAGAGAAAATATGGAAAATAAACACGGTGATGCACCAATAGGCGAGGGATCACTCCCCTTATATGAGATAAGCAGAAAGAGAACAAAACACAATTCCAAAGGGCAGATATAAGCCAGAATAAACTTGCATTTAGATCTGACTCTCCCTCTCAGCCTATATCAAACATAATGAATTAAAATCCTGCAAACACTGCACACAATAAATCACAAGGAATAATAGAGAGGTAAGACACAATAACACAACAATAAAGGGCAGATCTAAGCCACAATAAGAGTTATATTAAAGCTTGAGGTATACACAATCTATTACAGTCATGAAAAGGGCATTGATGCATTTACAAAACTTAAAACCAAAGATCCAAGCACTCAGAAGCTCAATCCTCAAAAAAGCACAATTACTTTGCATTCAAGAACCGTTTACAATGAGATCTGACTACTATTTGTAGAAGAGAGAGGAGATAAAGAGAAAGAGGGAGAAAGGGGAAGAAAGAGAGAAGAGGATAAGGAATCTCAGAACTATATCTCCTTTTCTCATGTCTATCTTCTTCGCAATGATCATAGAGCTTCAAAAAGATGCCCAACTAAAAATATCCACTCCAACAACCTTGAAGCATATTCCAGGGGATCTACACAGCTGGGAGAACAAAAAGATCACCACTAACTACAATGATTCAAAGCATTAAGAGAAAATGGCAGATGGCACTTATGATTGCTCACAACATTTAAAACATGAATGATAACAACCCAAACTGATCTCAGGTTGAAGCACTCCTCAAGAGCTTTCCAACGAGACTGATTTTGCTTGATTTGGAGTTGTGAATCAAAAGTTATGGCCGTTTGAAACCGTCCAGGTCGTTTTTCTCAGTTGACGGCCATGGAATCAGCCATTTTAACCTCAGGGCCACTTTTCCCACTTGCCCTTTCCTTGTTGGCTATCTTGTTCATTGATTCCTACCCAAAGTTAAAGCCAAGTGTCCCCTTCTCAGTTGTTAAGGCCTATCTCAAGCCAAAATGTGAATGACAGCCACAAAGCCATCAAATTTAACCTCATAGATATTTGTTACCATATTTTCCACGTCAAGAAGTTCAGTTCTATTTTAGAAGTGCTAAAAATAGTAGTTGGCTAAAAATAGCAATTGGCTAAAAATAGAGGCCCACACGCCAAAGGGATAACAAGGGAGAAGTGTGTGCTAAAAATGGAAGGCTTTCTATTGATTAGTCAACTGCTGGTTCTAGATTGTTATGGCGCCAAAAATAGAAGGATAAAATTAATTAAAAACAACAGTCAGTTCCTATATGTGGCGCCAAAGAGGAGAGGTTTTTATTAAAACTACAACATGCGAGATCGACAAGACCTTTGTGGCGCCAAAAGGGAGAAAGATAAGAAGAAGATCAGACACACTTTGGGCTGTTTTGCTTTGGCAATCCTAGCCTTGTACTTGCTCCTCGAATAAAAAGCTCCATTTGCCCTCTTATAGGAATATTGTGTTGCTCTATTGTGGAATTTACTCCCTCTACCGCTGTCCTATTCTCCCAAACCCTTTAATTTATTATGAAAAATAGCTTAGAGTTGCGCAGTGTGTGGATCTTTGATTTCTCTGTGTGCGAGTTACATGCATTTGTTAAATTATTGGTGTATAATCCTTATTTCCCTTTTCCGCATTCCTTCTCCCTTTTCCTTGTCAAATTTTTAGTTTTAGGTGATTCACAAGGGAACCAACCCTCTCTAGAGGTTCACCTCAGACATAGGTTACCCACAACCTTGAGGTGTTCAAACTTTGTCAACGGGAGAGAGAATACACACACCATTCTCTATCGTGGTGCAACTTCACGGGTGACAACAGCTTCTCCCTTCTACCCGTTGCTTCCTTATTGGTTATAGACTCATGTGTCGAGATTACTTCTCCACTCAATCCCCACCTTCCCGAGAACCAACCATCTATGATTGGTCCACGTGGTGGCCCATGATTGGTTGGTACTTGCAACCTTTCATTGGCTATAAGTTTCGGGATACGAAGCACTTCCACTCTATGTTATCACCCTCTTGGACTACAAACTTTAGTGATTGTCCACGTGGCGGATCGTGTAATGTCCCTTTCTAGGATCTAAGCTGAAACAAAGGGAAATAGCACACGAGGGTTTTCGTCTTAGAATGACCATAAATCCTCAAGTGGAGATAGTTGAGCAATCAGCCAAAAAACCATGCAAAGTTTTTAGTGGTCAAGATGATGATGCAAAAATGAGCCAAGCAACCCCTTCTTATACCTTGATGTGGAGCCAAAACCAATTAAAGTCTTCTTAAGAAGACCGACCTCCTTGGGGGAATTAATAGTTCCTTTTTCCTTCTATTCTTCCATTGGCTTTTCATCTTCCCCAGCCGACCTGACTATACTTAGGAAAACTATTAAAAAAGAATGCAATGCTCACGAAAATAATTGAAAAACATGACAATTACTCCACTTGCTCATTTTCATCTTGCCCATGGGAAGTGGAATAGGCGCAGGGAAGTGGAATGGGCTCAAAGTCTTCAAATCGAACTAGCTTGGAAAAGGGGACATTCAACTTGTGATTAGCTACCGAGATGGTCCAATCACAACTCCTTAACTTTAACTTTTGGTTTTTTCGCCTTAGTTGATTTTTATTTGGCTTCCCGGGAACCGACTCTCTGTGATTGGTTCCATGTGGTACTAATGACGGGCCTTCGTGCTCGAGCTATTCCCCATGCCTTAGCCTATTTTTGACTTTCCTTGGCTCAACCTCCCAAACGCTCAAGTTTTAGGGATCACGCCACGTTGCATGATCCCAACTAGCTTCATCTTGCCACCTCAATGCTTTAGTCATTTTAAACTTGGGGAAAAAAGTTAATTCGCCAAGCTTTTGCTCCACTTAACTAAGGGAGCGTTTTTCAATATAAGCACTTAGACGTTTACCTCCTCGCAAATGTGGGAATCATCCCCAAAGCCAAAACACAAAGGGGTTGCCATTGTTGAAGCTTTGAAAGCACAATGGTGAACCAGGGGCAAACAAAATCCTCTTAAAGGCTAACTCTTCGACTACAAAGCACCGAAACCACTCATAAACACTTAAACCCAATTGTAGATCCACAAAAGGAGCTCAAAATGTGATTGTGCATGCTTGTGACTCAACACGGCTTTGTCCAAGGTGTTGTCTTGATGATGAAAGCAAAGGCTCACAATCCATCTCAAAGTTATTGTAAACATCATTAAAACCTCTACCACTGAAAACAAATCCTAAAAGTGATTGTAGAGGAGAAAAAATTTAAAACCACTTGAGGCCAAATGTGAAGCCATGAAAAGAACAAAACAAAGTGATTGCCAAACCACAAGCCATCAAAGCTCTTCCCATGGCTTATACTCAATTATGAGGAAATATCACAAGCTTGAACACTTCAAACACAACTCGATGGAGTAAGGAAAAGCCTAGATTTCATCAAAGGCCAAGCTGTAATGTGTGTAACAAGCTCAAATGCTTCAAATCCAACCATGAAACCGTGCAAAGTTGAAGTCTCGAATGACCATCGCTCCATGAGAAGAGTTCAAGAGCACCCCATGGCTAGCTTTGCTTCATGTTAACTCACTCAGTGAGACTGCAAAACACAAGCAACACTTAGGTCTACCAAAATACATCGGCTGACTTCAAAGTGACCTCAAGTGGATTATAAGGAAGAGAAAAGAAAGGAGAGAATGCTCCAAAGTTTTCAACGCTTCCCAAAGCCTCGGTGCATATAGTTATAAACCTCTGCAAATCACAAAGCCTCGGTGCATATAGTTGTAAACCTCTCGCATGAAAATGATGTGGTAAAACCTCGCATTCATTTAGGTTGCTCAAAATGGATAGAAGGCTCATTTTGGTAACATTTCGGTGAATCAAAAGGAATTTTCCTGCTAAATGGAAAGTCCAATAGCCTTAGCATCCATTGGGCAATAGATTCAAGACTTGAACATCTAATTTCTCACAAAGGAATTTTGTAACCTTCAAAACATTTCACTCTGGGATCTTAACCTTGAAACACTTCAATAACTTCCAAACAACTCCTCAGAGAATGGCTCACAAAACTTATATAAAAAAACAACACACACATATATCTTTCAAGAGAAAATGCAGGGTGTGCAACAACAC
Source organism: Taxus wallichiana var. yunnanensis (assembly GCA_018340775.1). Taxonomy (NCBI): domain Eukaryota; kingdom Viridiplantae; phylum Streptophyta; class Pinopsida; order Cupressales; family Taxaceae; genus Taxus; species Taxus wallichiana. The sequence goes on along the minus strand of CM031234.1, from coordinate 70,302,659 downwards.
TTATTAGCAAAAAGGGCTTCTTGACAAAGATCTCTAACTCATAAACTTAGGCATAACACTTATGATTTGCACATTTAGATCTAGAGAAGGCACCCACAGTTTAGAGTTGGAACAAGAAAACTGGAGAGAACAAGGAAAAATAGAAAACAAGGAACAACAAAATGGAACTACACACTATGTACAAGGGCATTTAGAAGCTTGGGGATACCGTTTGAGAAATATCTCATTGACTAGGATGGACAATAGCTCACCATCAAGTTTTTCCAACTCAAAAGGCATTATTTGCCTTACTGACTCATGATCTGGTATGGTCCATTTGAAATGGTGTCAAATTTCTCATGTCTCCCGTGTTTAGCCCTGTCTTCGTCCCACTTAAGGACCAACTCTCCCCTTTTAAAATCTTGGGTATGAGACTTCTTGCCAAACCAATTCTTCAAAGCTTGTTGATGATCTTGGAGTTTACCTCTAATTGTCTCTCTTACCTCTTCCAATTTGACTAGCTCTGCAATCCTAATGGTTCTCGCATCACGGTGCTCTAACTCTAGCCTATGAGCTAGCTCAAGGGTTGGAAGCTCTAATGAAATTAGGTGTCCGGCTTCTCTACTATATACAAGCATGAAAGATGAATTACCAATGGACTTCATGGGTGTGATCTTGTCTACCCACAAGGCTATCTTCACCTTAGTGTGCGACTGCCTCTTATTTTCTTCCATAGTCCTCTTCATCATTTTGATCAGATTTTTGTTTGAGGACTCTGCAAACCTATCACATTGAGGATAGTAATTGGAGGATGTTTTCAAGCAAATACCATGCTTGAAGACAAAATCATCAATTTTGGCACTAACAAAAGCTTTGGCATTATATAAGATTATAGTATGAGGGACTTCAAACCTTGTAATGATGTCTTCCAAAAAGTCCACTATAACATTTTTAGTTGCTTCCTTCAAAGGGACTACTTCAACCCACCTGGTAAAATAATCAGTGGCAATTAACATCCACTTGTGACTAGCATTGGAAAGAGGGTTTACCATGCCAATGAAGTCCAATTCCCATTGGGAGGATGGCAGATCTGATGCAATTGGTTGAAGAGGAAGGGCTGTCTTCTTCTTCCTTCCTGTGAAAAAAAAACATTCCTTGCAGCCCCTTACCCACCTGTGATAAACAGCAAACATATTGGGCCAAAAATAACCAGATCTGATAATCTAGTGGTTGCTGTTGTTTGAGGGGTAAAATGGTCATCAAAGAAGCCTTGGTGAAACTCTTTGAGCACACTTTCAACTTTGTTGGGTTCAACACACCTAATTAGGACACCATCAATGTTTCTCTTGAAGAGAAAACCATCAGTTAGCTCATAATGAATGGCCTGCAACCTGAAATGTCTCTTGCTGGCTCTGTTAAAATCATTGGGCAGTTCCCAATGCTTATATAATTTATCTTTTGATACCAAAAATTTTCCACATGTGCATCTGTTGTGATTTCTGCTGATTGGACACACACGAACTCTTGAAAAGGCCATAGATCCTCATCCAAGTGCTGACAAAGAGCTCTTCCTCTGATTAGTTTAGTAGACTTGATCTCCATATCGAACTCCATGATCTTGGTGATCCAAGCAACTATTTTTTCACTGATATCTGCACTCATAATAAATTGCTTGATGCTGGGATGAGTGACAAAAACTCTGATTTTATTGTTGGATAGCAGGTGCCCGAACCTTTAGAGATCTCTGAGTACAACAAATGTCTGACTTTCAACAAAATTGTATTTCAACTCATAATCTTTGAAAGTCTAGCTTGCAAAACCAATGGGCTGTTCCAGACTTTGTTAATTCTCTTGAGTTAAAATAGCAGCAGTGCTACTTGTCCCTCAAAATGCATAGAGGATGAAATCCTTGTCAAATTTTGGATTGATCAGAGTAAATGCTTTAGCTATGGCCTATTTAATTTGTTCAAAACCGCTCCTTCTTGTGTCCATTTGAAATCACATCCTTTCTTCAACATTAAAGTGATAGGTCTTACCAAACCTGTAAAGTTAGTGATGAATTTCCTCACAATTTTATTTTACCAAGGATTGAAGTGCCTTTTTGTGGGAAGGGAGAGATAAGGCCAAGATGGTTGTAATTCAGTCAAGGTCTATGATTAAGCCATTTTTTTAACACAACATGCCCCAGAAGTTTATCTTCATGATTAGCAAACACTTCTTTGGGTTGAGGGATACTCCAAACTCCCTACATCTGCTGAAAGTTTGCTCAAGGTGATCCAAATGATCCTCTTGCTTCTTAGAAAAAAGGTAATATCATTTGAGTAAACTAAGATGACATGAGTGATTAAAACTTTGAAAGCTAAAATCTATGGTTCTTTGAAAACCGGTACCAACATTAAACAAACCAAAAGGCATCTTTTCATAGCCATATGTCCCCCACTTAGTGGTGAAGGTTGTTTTATACTAATCATATTCTTGTCCTATAAAACCATCCAACAATGAAAACCTCTCAGCCCCTGCTAATGTTTACATAGAGGGCAGGGGGTAGTGATCTTCGAGGAAGCTTTGTTCAAATCTCTAAAGTCTACACTAGCCTGATTTCACCATTCATCATTCTCACAGGGACTAGATTGGCAACACAGGAGGAATGCTTGATGGGGAAATTGATACTGGCCTCAACTAACTTGGTCAATCCTTTTCTCATAAGGGGCACAAGGGGTTCAATTCCGAGGTTGACTGGCCTTTGCTTTTGCCTCACAGGTTTGGCATTAGGAGACATCTTAATTGTATGTTGAATAACTTAAGGATTATAACCTTTGAGGTCTCATATGACTATGCAAGATTATCATCATATTTTTGGCATAACTCCACAATTACTTGTTGTTCTAGAGTACATACCTTGCCCAACTTAAGTTGTTTTCTAGAAGAGATGACCGCTTCATGATAGTCTTCATTCTTAATCTTCGTATTTTTGTTCTCACCTTTGTATTGATCATCAGGTGTGAATGCACTTTCTAATGTGACCAATCCTTTTGGCAACTTGTTTGTCTTTAGCTGGATGATCTGATCACCATAGCTCTCTTATAATTGGGGTTGTGATTCAAGTAAGAACTCTGCCTCTTGTTAAATAAAGTTCAAAAATGTGTTTTTCATTCTCAAAAAAATAACAATGGCAGTCATTATCAGGCACTGTTAGTTTGATTACCAGCTTCAACATTCTGCCTTCTTAGAACAGCTTGTAAATTGATTGCATCTTAATCTTCCAAAAGCTCCCACACTCTATGTTTATAGGCTCTGAGTAAGGGGTTCTTAGCAAAGCATTGGGATCTCACTTGACGAATCACCAGCTCTGTGTCTACAAATATCATAAGCCTTTTCAACCCTTTCCTCTTGGCAATTTGCAATTCTTGGACCACAGCTTCATATTCCGCTACATTATTTGTGTAATTGAATTGAATTCTATGTGAAAAGAGTCTTCTCCCTCTTAGGTGAAACCAAAACAACTCCTGCACCAGCACCAATGTTACATTTACATCCATCAAAAACATCTCCCATAGGCCTTCCAAGTCTTCATTCACTTTTAGCAAGCTGGGAGTATGACTGTTTTCCTCACTGAGTCAATATGTGCCCAAACCAATCTTTTCAAATATGTCATATGGATCAAAATTCCATCTCTCTTGAACCTACTCATCTAGCTGTTCATCTGGAACTTTCTCTCTAGGTTCATGAGGTTCAAGATCAGATTCAAAGGCTTTGCACAATTCACTTAAGCAAGCTTTGGATCTTAAGTCCAAACGTCGAAATGAGATATAAGATCAGCGCTAATGGTTATTCTAGTGCCATTTTTGATTTCCAGGCATGTGAGACCAATTAGAGGATAATACTAATACCCTTCAACTTTGGCAGTGAAGTCTCTAGATAAGCGTATGGCAAAGGCAGAGGGAAGGTCAATCACTGAAATGTCTCGGGGAATTGTTATGTTGGGGCAGGCATGTAAGGTCAAATTTAGGCCTTTTATGACTCCTACCACCTTGACAACAGTACCAGGGAGTTGGACAATGCCTTGATCGTGGAGCAGCACCATTAAAAAGACATGCATTCAACAGAAATCCACAGAAATATTGGGATTTTCAGTTAATTGACGAATAGATAGAAGATTCTTTTGTAAAGGTACATATCTAACATTCCGTACCAATAGTTTATGAGCATTATTCAATACAATGCATATATCTCCTATCCCTTCTACTGCAAGTGATTCTCCATCAGCTAGTACTATTGATTCAAAACATATATTTGCAGTAAATGAAACATACCAGTCCCTACGACATGAAAAGTGTGCAGATGCACCAGAGTCAATGATCCAGCAACTAGTACCACTGTCATGCGAGCATGATGTCATAAGACAATAAAGAGCATGCCTGTCATCCAAATCCCATTCTTCTGCAACTGCTGCCACATGTTCCTCATCACATGGTTTTTTGTTCTGCTGCGAAAGATCATACTTCTGCTTCCGACAATCCTTCTTGAGGTGCCCAACCTTGTGACAGTAATAACATGTGACCTGATACCGAGTGGAAGACTCACCAGAATGACGTCTCCACTTTCCTTTTGACTGAGTGACAAGAGCACTCTCTGATTGTCCAGAATTGGACTCTTGAGCCGGTGTCTGTCTTCATTTCTTCTCTGAAAGAAGCCTGCTGCCCGACTTTGCCTCACGTTAAACAGTTTTTGCCACATTTTTGTTCTTTTTGCTCCTTGCGACTGGACATTGCCTTGAGCCATGACTCTGCCTTGTCTTTTTAATGGCGCTGCTCCACGATTTTGTGCAAAAATGAATGGATTTGCATCTGTATATATGTTTTTTTCTATGACGGGTATTCAACCCACGATCACGGAACAACCCACGATTTCTATTTTTGCCATCCGTGATTGGTTCGACTTTGCCCATGGCAAACACAATTCAGACCCTTCTCGAGAGTCTTCTATAATAAGCGGCAAAAAAACATCTTTAGTTTGTGCCCTACTAGGGCTTCCCCAAACTTCCAGTTCGTGCCTCTTGAAAAGGCTTCCTCGAACTGCGAACCGACTGCTCTAATACCAATGTTAGCATATGCAAAGAGAAGAAAGAATTCAGAGAAGGCTAACTACACTACTAGAATGTCACAAGCAGAGATTTATTTATATGTAGGGATGATGGTTACAAAGTTGCAAAATAGCTATCAGTTATAACTGCCTAGAACCAAATGGTTCATTATATATTCAACACTCTCTTCAACAACTGTTGTGGATGATTGAGGTGGCTCTGAATCTTGATTTGGTTGCACCAAAGAACTTTGTATTATCAATGCTTGGCCCAAGGTTCCATTAGGACAAGCATTGGAGTCATGGGGTTGTGCACAAGGGTAGTACTATCTCATGTCTTCAGCTAGAATGTTTTGCACAGGGACCAATGTTCTACTTGGAATAGTAATGGCGGGATGCAACTATTGAGACCGACCAGGGACAATTTGGCCTTGAGGGCGAGATCTATTTTGCTGATAAGTAGGGTTATATGGTTGAAAGGGTCTAAGAGCAGGTTGAGCTTGTTGTCTTTTCATGAATGTCATGTCATTAGCGATATTTCTGAGTAGAGTTTTGACCTCATCCAATTCATTCACTTGAGTGTTAGGTATGGTAGCAAGTGGTTGAACTACAAGGGGTTGGGGATGACCTTGAGCAGAGGGTGTTATCTCAAAAACAAAGGCATAGGGGGACTTGGGGATAACTTTTCTCCTCGAATCAAACTATTCTCAGCTAAAATAACATCATAAGCATAAGGGAGTTTTAATCCACCCATGGTTTGTATCACAAATGCTATATCATAATTTAAAGCTCTTACGAAGTAGAGGAAAGCAATATAAGACAAAGACCTAACCAAGAGTGAGATCATATCCCATGTTCTCTAAAATCTGAAATTGAAATCAAATTATGCTTCTATTTGAAGGATATGGGCAGGGACACCAGGTTGAGTGGATCTAGCTCTTTGATGAGGTGAAATTTCTCAAATGTTTGCAGAGATCTTCTCCTATACTTGTTCCTAGTTGGTAACTCGCAAGAATTCGAAGGGCTAACCTTCAACAACACTTACCCTTGTGGAAATCTTTCTCATGTGCTTACAAGACAATTGGAAATTAGAAATCAAAGAATAATTGAGTTGCAAGGTAGTTGAAAATGGTTCAAAAGCTAGAAAAACTAAAAGTACACCAAATCTTAGCTACAATGTAATGTCCCCTTCTCAATGCTAGTTCTCTTTGAAGACCTTGGGCCCATTCCACTTCTCGTGGGCTAAAAGGGAATGAGCAAGGGAAGTTAATGTCATGATTTTCAGTTGTTTTTGTGAGCTTTGCATTAATTTTAAGTAATTTTCTAAGTAGAGTCAAGTTGGTTGGGAAAAGGTGAAAAACCAATGGAAAAATAAAAGAAAAAGGAACTATTATGTCTCCAAGGAGGTCGGTCCTCCTTAGGAGGATTCTATTTGGTTTTTGGCACCACCTCTAGCTATTTAAAGGGGTCGCTTGGCTTGGAAGATGTTTATGCTTGCTTTGGAATTTATTCTCTTGGAGTTGGAGCACACTTTGCTTTCTCTCACCGAGACGAAACCCTCTATGGAGGTCTATTGAGAATGACATCCCTCAATAGCACTTACATTTGAGGATGAAATCCCTCAACAACACTTAGATTTGAGGACGTAAACCCTCACATCTTCGCCGCGATCTCATACAGATGTCACACTTGTGCTACAATCAGATTTACAAAGGTTCAAGGAAAATTTATTAGTGCTAGGGCATCATTTGCAGCTAGGGAAGATCAGATTTGAATGGTTTTGAGTGTGGGACAACCACACAAGTCCGTGTTTGAGCTTGCAAAGGTTTTGGACCGGCTGTTTGGCCAATTTCATAACCTCTCCTAGGGTGGTGACTTGCCCTAAGGTGGGGTTTGGGGTGTTTTAGGGCACAACAACTTCAAATTCAATCATCATTGTGTTCCTCCTATTTTTAGTAGTTGGAATCTTCATTTGTACTTGAGTTTGGAGATGGAATTCTTCATTTCCAGCCATATTTTTAAAGGATATTTGTTGTTGATAATTAATTTCCAGCTGATATTAAATTGGTAAAAAAATATTATCCGGTAAATTTTTCTTGCAATCAATTCCTGCTTTGAAGAATAATATTTTGAAGGGTTTCTATAAGTTTTCTGGCTGATTGCTATCATAAAAATAGTTTTACAACCTACTGTTGGGGTTTGCGAGTTTAATTTCTGTTTTGTTTCAATTTACTATCTAGTTCTGTGCAAGTTCATTTGGTGTTTAGATTCAGCCCAAAAGGGGCATTACATACAATTTCACAAAACATGTGTTCTTTCACCTACAAATATTGCAAATATATCAACAAGAACACAAGATGGTCCCATCGGGCATGCAATAAAATGTTGGCTGCTGAAAATGTGCACCCAAGAGCATCAAATAAGAGTTGGTTTCTCGTAGCAACAATGGGAATGCCTCCAAGGTGTGGGAACTTGGCTCCTTGAGGCAGACCTCCGGAGAAAGTTGGCTCTTATCCTAACCACTCTATGCTACCACTATTCTACTCTAATCTACCAATTGCAAGGAAAAGGGGGATAAAATAGAAAAAACAAACATGGTGATGCACCAAGAAATGAGGGGATTACTCTCCTTGTATGAGATAAGAAGAAAGAGGACAAAACACAATTCTAAAGGGAAGATATAAGCTAGAATAAATTTGCATTTAATTATGACACTCCCTCTCAACCTATATCGACACAATCAATTAAAATCCTACAAACATTGTGCACACAATAAATCACAAGGCATAACAGAGAGGTAAGACACAATAACACAACAATAAAGGGTAGATCTAAGCCATGATAAGAGGTATATTAAAGTTTAAGGTATACACAATCTATTCTAGTCATGAAAAGGGAATCGATGCATTTAAAAATTAAAAACCCCTCCGCTCTTAGCCGGGCGGTGGTGGCACTTGAGGGAAATCCCTTCTCCAAAATCTTGCAATTCCAGGTGGAAGAGCTTAGACAGAAAATTCAAATTGCAGACAACTATAATGCTCGGGCGCACAAATTTGTGCCCGCCTCCATTGGCTCAAGGTTGGGGATTGAGTTTCAAGGAATTCTTTCAATCCTCAAAGCCAAACATTCCTTTCAGCAAATCCGAGCCATTTGATATACAACGGAACTTAGCTCACAAATCCCCAACTCATGTTACAGGCCTTAGTTAATCACTACACGCAAGTTTTCCTAGCTCAAGCTCCATCGGCAGAGCGACAAGCTGCCTTGGATCAATGCTTGCCACTATGCCATGCAAGCTTTCTCAAGCAAATAAAATTACTTTTGACCGCTCGCTCTCCCTCAACGACGTACAGGAAGCGGTCATGCAAATGGCCAACGACAAGGCACCTAGTTGCGATGACTTCCTTTTCGAATTTTACAAATTGTTATGGGATATGGTTGGCCCAGACCTTTTTCAGGTTTACCTAGAAGGATTTCAGAGTCAGTCCCATGACCCCCATATTAACAAAGGGAATATTAAGTTCATCCCTAAGCCTAGAGAACCCAACCTGATAAGCAATTGGCATCCTATAACCTTGCTTAACGTGTCTTACAAATTTATTGTCAAAGCTCTTGCCATTAGGTTGTGACACATTCTCTCTGCTAGTCAAGCAAATCGGGTTTTAGCCAAGGGCGTTATATCCTTGACAATATCATCGCGGTCTGGAAGGCATGGAATGGGCGCGCAGATCCAACTAGCAAGCCCTATTCATCAAAATCAACTTTGAGAAAGCTTAAGATAGGATAGAGTTTCCATTCATTCTTGTTATGCTTCAAGCCTTGGGTTTTGGTCCCTATTTCATTCAATCTGTCAAGATGCTTTTTGCACATGCATCCGCCCATATCATCATTAATGGGCACAATTCGGCTCCAGTTGGCATTTTCAAATCCATCCGGCAAGATTGCCCACTGGCTCCCGCTCTTTATGTCCTTGCGGCTGAAGGGTTTGGCTATCTACTCGCCAAAGCGAAATCTCAGGGGCTTGTCAGGGGAATTGTCTTACCTTCATCCGATAACTCCCAACTACTCAATGGCCATTTTGCGGATGACTCCTTCCTTACACTCATTGAAGATGAAAGTAACATTAGCAATGTTATACGATGCTCTGAAAGTTTCGTTTAGCTTCAGAATCTTTCATTCAATGGCATAAAACACAATGTTATAAACAGTCCTTCCTCCTTGCACCCCCTAGATGGCTATGTATGATTGGAAGATGCTCGACCATGGTGAAATGTTTAAATTTCTCGGTATTCCTTTTGCTTTTCAAGCTTCACCTGTAGATCTTTGGTAGTATGGCATGCGGTAGGTGGCTTGAAAGTCGAGTACTTGGATTATTAAGCCGTTGTCTTTAAAAGGCAAATGTCATATATGTTCCAAAGTATTTGAAGGCACACACATGTATTACTCCTCCTGTTGGGTCCCTTCCAAAAAATTTGTGCAAAAGTTGGAAAAACTACTCAAAGACTTCCTTTAGACCAATGCTTCCTCTGGTAAAGGATTCCACAGAGTTGCATGGGAGACTTGTTTCCTTCCCAGAGAATCGGGAGGGTTAGGCCTCATTGACATTTTACGTCAAGGACAAGCGCTCTGCGCCAAATGGATAATTCGCGCATGGAAGGGGAAGAAGCTTGGAAGGTGCTTCTGTAACATGGCATTGTTGAAGGCTTCCCCTATGACCATTCCGTTTGGAAAGACATTGGCTTTTCCAATCTTCTCATTGCCCCCGTCCCAATAAAAGTAGTTGGCACTTGTGTGCTCAAAAGTATTTGGAAAGCCTGGAAGCAGATCAAACCATGGCTTCGTGCGAAGCGGGCTTCCGCATGAAGGCCTTTCATTTAACCGTCACTCCTTGTGGTGGTCTCCTTTCATTCAATTCCAAGATTGGTCTTGTGTAGGTTCCTTGGATTGTTGCATCTTGCGCCACGCCTTTTCAAGTGAGGCATTCACACTATCCAAGACCTCTTTTGCAAATGCACTCAGTCTTGACGTCCCTGGCATGAGCTCAAGGCTCAATTCAAATTAGCTCTGCCTAATCGTGCTATCATCAATGATATCATTTCCTTTGTTTCAGATCACATGATCCACAAAATCTCTGTGCTTCCATCTCGTCCTTGGTGGATAGACTGGAAGTGGTATATGGACACCCCATTCTAGAATTACTCGGTTGGTCATGGCTATGCCTAGGCTTTCACCTCATTTGCCCATGGTGGGCAAGCTTAATACCCAATGGGGATTGCAATCCTCTCCATCCAGTTGGAGAAGGAGATTCGATACTATCTGGTCCACCTGTGTGGAACCCAAAATTGCTCATTTTCTATGGTGTGTTCTTCACCAAGGCCTTTCGATTGGTGCTCGTTTGGTTCACCTTGGTGTTTTGGCCCCCAAATGCCCCTTCTATGGCCACTTGGAAACCCCAAAGGGCTTGGAACAAGATTTATTCTTTCTTCCTCCCCTTCCGACTAGAATGTTTTACTTGGTAGCACATTCTTTTAAGAGATAATCCTTGGATGCCTCATAAGTTTTCCCATATTTGGCATGCTTTCAGAGGGGAAATTCTTTTTGGCTTTGGAAAGAAAGGAATTCTTATTTATTTGCTAATGTTGAAGTTGACCAACAATTATCTATTTATAATAAGTTTGTGGTCATCATGAATGTATTTTTGCAGATCCAAGTGCAAACAAACAACGTGGTGCTCCAAACTCTCCTTCGGCACTGGGCAACGCCTTTTGCAATGTTGCCGTGAGTCGTCATCCCCTCCCATCACTCCTCGCCCAAGGCGGTGCCGGTGGTCGCCCTGAGGTGGCGGTCATCGGAGCTACTCACAACATCGCTCTTCAATTGGGCCCATCGGTCCCCGTGCGTCGACCTCTGCGAGGAGCTTCTCCACTCTGCCTTGACCGTCATCGGGGTTGGAATGCCCCGCTGCCTAGCCGACTCTGGGCTTGGGGCTTGTCGGCCGCCCCCTTGCCGCAAACTCACGACGGTTGGAGCCTCCCGCCTCCGCCCAACAAATTTCCCAGGTTGTCTCTTGCCATCTCGCCCACTCGGGCCATAGTTGAAGATACTGAAGAAGGAAGCCAACCCGGCTCTAGTTGGGACGTGTTGGATAGCGCAAAAGACCTGCGTGGTTCTGACTAGCATGATCAAGATCCACCCCCTGCATGACAACAATTCGCAGCAGCAGCTTAACTTCCTTGCTTCTCTACTTTTTGATGTTTTGTAATCATTTGTATTCCTAGGCTTTGTTTTTGCCTAGTCTGAACTTGTGGCTTTGGGGCATGCTTCCATACCGCCCATTTTTTGTGAATTATCTTGTATCATTTTACTTGTTAATATAATATAAGATCTTATTCATCTAAAAAAAACTTAAAAACCAAAGATTCGGGCACTCAAAGATCACTCCTCAAAAGAGGAGAGTAACTTTGCATTCAAGGAGGATTTGTTTACAATGAGATCGACTACTATTTATAAAAGAGTGAGGAGATAAGGAGAAATTGGAAGAAAGAGAGAAGAGGATAAGGAATCTCATAAGTATATCTCCTTTTATCATGTCTATCTCCTTCACAATGATCATGGAGCTTCAAAATATGCTCAACTGAAAATAAATGCTCCAACAACCTTGAAGCATATTCCAAGGGATCTACACACTGGAGGACAAAAAGATCACCATTAACTCTAATGATTTGACACATAAAGAGAAAACGGAAGATGGCACTTATGATTACTCATAATCTTTAAAACGTGGATGATAATGACCCAAAACCTACCCCAAGTTGAAGTACTCCTCAAGAGCTTTCCAACGAGACTAATTTTGCTTGAATTGGAGTTGTGAATCAAAAGGTATGGACATTTGAAACCGCCCAAGTTGTTTTTCTCGGTTGGCGGCCACGGACCATCAATTTTAGATTTTGGGCCGCTTTTGCCACTTGTCATTTCCTCATTGGCTATCTTGTTCATTGATTCCTTCCCAAAGTTGAAGCCATGTGCCCCTTTCTCATTTGTTACGGCCTATCTCAAGCCAAAATGTGGATATGGCCACAAGGCCATCAAATTTGACCTCATAGATATTCTCCCTTCCTCATTGGTCTGCAAGCTCTTGTGTCAAAGGTCGCTTCTCCACCTTCCCGAGAATTGGTAGTCCGTGATTGGTCCACATGTCGACTTGTGATTGGCTCCCACCTAGGCCCAAGAAAACTTCGATGAATGCAAGTATTCACACAAAGTACTCAAACGAGAGGAAGAAATTCACCAACAAAAGCACACTATATTAAACTAAAAGGAATATACAATGCATGTGTGTGCAACCAACAATGGTTGCACTAGAATAGAATCTCCTAAGAGACTACATCTCCACCAACTTTGGAGATGACTCTAAGCTCTAATCTAACTTTCCACAAGGACACAAAGGTTCCTTATATAGAAAAAGTAAGAGGTGAGTGAGAGATTGTTATTGGTTGAGTGAAAGGTGGGATAAGATCATTCCCCAAGTTACACCTCACACTTCTCACACGTGAGAATAAATACCACTTGAATGTACACTTCCCGATGTTGTGCACATAATAAATCTCGCCTTGGTAACAACACTACCTAAGGTGGACTTCACAACAAGTGTGAATATGACACACACCAACACCCCCACTAAAGATCAACTTAGGTGATGTGGTAAAAGAAAACAAGTCTTATGCTCATAAACACGGGTCCCAGAACAAAGGTTTAATGAGGTACCCATGTCCAATGATAGAGAAAAAGAACAATGAAGTTGTTGAACTAAATGTCTGTTGAATTTGATGAAGCCTCCAAATGAATAAATTAAAAGTAGCTTTTAGGAATATGGTTGTGTGAATAAGAGTAACTATAGGTGCGTGCTCCATCTGAACGAAATGCATGGTGAAAACCAAAAAGGTTGGCTCAGAAATTGTTTTGAATTTTGAAACCACCAAAGAATGTTGATTCAAAGTATTTTGATTTTGAAACCACAAAATGGTTGGCTCGAGTATATATTTGGTAATGAAAATGATTTGAAAACCCCACTAAGGGCTGGCACAAAAATGCCTTGGCACAAAAAATCAACCAACCTCTGCATCCGCTAGGAACAAACACAAGGTACATAGCATACTTGACAACCAAGGAAGCATTAACGACACAACACCCCCGTAATGTTGACTACCGAGAGAAGACAACACAATATCTTCAAACGGTGTCAATGTTATAGGTGTGCAAAAAAGCACAACAAAATCCTTTAGTGAGAGTGCACAAAATGCCACATGATGAGTTCGGCAACTTAAATGTGAAAAGGGAGTGTGGAAAAGTACACGCATGAAGGTCGACAAATCTAGAAACCACCGATGGCACTTTGTAAATCAGTGCTAGTATAAAGACATCTAAAAACCCCACCCAATATGATTTACAGTTTATAAAATAGGCCATTAAGCTGGAAAGCTTCAAATTTGAGTCAACAAAGAGAATAAATAGATGTTTCAACCGCAAAGATTGTGAAGGAATACACACTTCAAAAAAATGTAAATCCGAATTACCAGTCAAATGTTATGGCCTCATCCGAATTACCAGTCAAATGTTATGGCCTCATAAAGTTCCAACATACATGATCTAGTCAGCTAAACAAGGAAAAAACTACTAATTATGGAAATTTGGGTTGTAAAAATACAAAAATTAACATCACCGTTGTGTAGACCATGAAAAAATAGCCCATGTGGAAAAAACATCTTCCAAGGCTTCACAGATTGAAAGTTGAGTCTCGGAAGAAATGTACTCCAAGAAAGGGCTCAATGGTGAAAGTCTAGAGCTCAGGGACTAAAACCGCCCAATGGGCAGTCATATGGCAGGCCAAGAGCTGAGTGCAAGTCACATGGGCTAGAGGGTGATCGAATGGGCGACCAAGGCTAACCATGTCTACATTGCATGCAGAATGCTCCTATAATGTCGAGCATGCAGAATTCACCAGAATTGTGTTAAAACTTTAAACGCATGCCACAGGTGCCTCAGTGCTCCGTTTTTACGACCCAATACTTTCCAAAAAGCTCTTGAAGAGAAGAATAAAAAAACAGACTTTCAGCCCTTTTTTGTATTAAAATGCAAAAAAATCCAGTCTTCTCTGCTGCTCCTCGTTTTCCCTATAAATTTGAACTTTCAAAAATCATAGAAAATCACCAGAAGCTCCAAAACATATGATTTTTTAAACTTTGTATTTTTTTGAGTAGGATTCAGGAAATATGCTAAATCATACCTAGAATTTTTAATTTTTCCATAAAAATTGAAAAACCCAAAAAAAAAACTTGTAATAGTAATTTTGGCACAAAAAAAGAATACCCATTGGATAATTTTGAATATCCATAACGTTGATTGGATTAAAAATGCTTAGGAACTTGGGAAGAATTGTGGTAATTCTAGAATTGATGAAGGTGCAGAAATCCCTAGCTCAAAAATCCTCCAAAGGGAATTTTAGATCCAAAAAAAACACTCACAAGTTAAAAAAAAGGTAGAAAACTCTTCAAAAAAACTCTTCTTCATTCAGATTTGCAACCAATAATGCAAATAAATCTAAATAAAAATCCAGATCAGAAAAAAATTACGAGATGGAGATTGCAGATTTGGATTTGATACCATACAGAAAACTCCGCAATGCAAGCATCCACAAAAAGTATTTAGACAAGAGGAAGAGATTCACCAACAAAAGCACATTATATTAAACTAAAAGGAAATATACAATGCATATGTGTGTGCAACCAACAATGGTTACACTCCAAAAATCCCGTTAAGAGACTACATCTCCACCAACTTTGGAAATGACTCTAAGCTCTAATCTAGCTTTCCATAAGGACACAAAGGTTCCTTATATAGGAAAAATAAGAGGTGAGTGAATGATTGTTATTGAGTGAAAGGTGGGATAGGATCATTCCCCAAGTTACACCTCACCCTTCTCACACATGTGAGGATAATTACCACTTAAATGTGCATTTACCAATGTTGTGCACATAATAAATCTCACCTTGGTAACAACACTACCTAAGGTGGACTTCACAACAAATGTGAATATGGCACGCACCAACACTTATGATTTCCCATAACCTTTAAAACATGGATGATAACGAGCCAAAACTGATCCTAGGTTGAGGTACTCCTCAAGAGATTTCCAACGCAAATGATTTTGCATGATTTGGACTCGGAGTTGTGAATATGAAGTTATGGTCGTTTGAAACCTCCCAAGTCGTTTCGCTCAGCCACAAGGCCATAAATTTTAACCTCAAGGTCACTTTTGTCACTTGTCCTTTCTTCATTGGCTATGTTGTTCATTGATTCCTGCCCAAAGTTGAATCCATGTGCCCCCTTCTCATTTGTTATGGCTATCTCAAGCTGAAATGTGGATGATAGCCTCAAGGCCATCAAATTTAACCTCGTAGATGTTCAACCTTCCACATATCTCTTCCTCATAGGCTACAGGCACTTGTGTTAGAGGTCACTTCTCTACTCAATACCCTCCTTCCTAAGAACTTGACAGTCTGTGATTGGTCCATGTGGCAGCCCATGATTGGTTCCCATGTGGCAACCTTTCATTGGTCATATATTTCAAGCTATGAACCACTAACACTCTTTGTCCTCACCCTCCCAGACTAGGACTTTAGTTATTAGTCCAAATGGCGGCCCGTTATTGGATGCCACATGGCCCAATCACGGCTCCTTGGATTTTGACTCTATTTCTGCCTTATCCGATTTTTCGCTGACTTCACAGGGAACCGACTCTCCATGACTAGTGCCATGTAGCACCAATGACAGGCCTTCACACTCCAGGCTATTCCTCCATGCCTTAGCCGATTTTTAGCCATGAAAAGAGCTTAAAATGTGACTGTCGAACCAAAAATGAATGGAGCTCTTCCCATGGATTATACTCAACTGTGAGGGGATGCCAAAATCTTGAGCATTTCAAACACAACTACTAGAGCAAGGAAAAGCTTGGATTTCATCAAAGGCCAACCGTAGCGCGTGTAACTAGCTCAAAATGCTTCAAAGCTAACAGTGAAATTGTGTAGAGTTGAAGCTGCCTCATAATGACCATCACTCCATGAAAAGAGTTCACGAGCACCTTAAGGCTAACTTTGATAGATGTTAGCTCACTTTGTAGACGGTAAAACAAGTGCAAAGCTTAGGTCCGTCAAAATAGATGGACAGACCTCAAAGTGACCTCAAGTGGACTGTAAGGAAGAGAAAGTTGAGGAGAGAATGCTCCAAAATTTTCAACTTTTCACAAAGCCTCGGTGCATATAATTGTAAACTTTTGTGGATCACAAAAGACCAAAAGAGAGATCATGAAGCATGAAAATGATGTGATAAAATAGGGCAATTCATTTTGGTTGCTCAACCTGGGCAGGAGGCTCATTTTGGCAACGATGTGGATATCTGTGTGTATGTGTGTATGTCTCTCTCTCTGTGTATGTGTATGTGTGTGCGTGTATGGGTGTGTATGTGTGTGTGTGTGTGTGTGTGTAGTTATGAGTTTGTAGAGTTGACATAAAATACAGCCAAATGGGTTGGAAAATTACCTCAGCCAAACCCATACATAATCTTATGGTCTAAATAAGCTGGATTGAGGGAGGTGAAAATTACGCAAGCACCTCCCACCAAAATAAAAAAGGGGATATATTATTTACAGCAAAAGAAAATATACAGTATTAGAGTCTTGAAATTACCATTACAATTTTTACAGGAATTACTGTAGGACTGCTATGTCTTCTGCACTATGGTTGCCAAACTTGCATGGCTTAGCATTGAAGTACTTATCTCTACAAGAATTTTACCCATTCAGGTAGTTTTCTCCACCCACTTACCTGGATAGAAGGATTTGGTCCTTAACTTACTCACTGATCAATGCATACAGGATCAGTGTAATCCCTAACCAGCAGACTAATATCAACAACAAATCTGAGCCGAATACGAATCCAATTTATTGATACACAGGTACAATGCAGAAAAATTGATGTAGACAGATCAATGAGCAGACATTTGCATTGTTTTGCACTTTTTCAAAATCAATGTAGAAGGTAAGAAAAAATAAACATAGTAATAAGTAATGTTTCTAACCTATTTGAGATGAAAGTCCTGTCATAAATGCATCTAAGGGGTCCTCTGATACAAGGATTCCCCTACTGTTATATGTCTGATTACTGGGTTCCTCGGCTTGTAAAGCAGCCATTGTATTCTCTATATCCTTAGCAATATTTTCCCTTTTTTCAAGTAATGACTCTGCAGTCTCAACAGTTTGCTTCTCTTCTGCCTTCTGATCTGGTCCCATTCGCCTCTTTGTACGGTCATAGAATTCATCATCATCGCTGCAACAAAGAATTGCACAAATGTCTCAATTAAATGCTGATTCGCATGCTCATACCATATCTTTTGAATCTGAATACAAAGCAATAAGGCAGAAAATGGCTTTTTAATTCAACTACAGCCCCCAAATTTTTCCAAAGCATATAGTCAAGAAAAGGGATTCCACTTACCTTCGCTGTTTTGTCCCTTGACCCCACACGCACTATACATCTTGGAAAAAGAAAAGTAGAACTCCAAGCCACTCCCTAAATATTAAGATCTTAAATAAACTGGACTGTGGAGGAGAAAATTATGATGCTATGTTTTAGCTATAGATCAATCATGTTATCCAAACGGACCAAACCTATTATAAAAATTAATTGTCCAGTTATTAAAATAGTGGTGAAATGATGATGCAGGAGCATCTTGTATATGTATCAATTTCAACGCAAATGTCTACTCATAACAATTCAAATATTTAAATGAGCCATTTTTGAAACTCATGAAATTGTAATAAGAGCTCATAATGGAGTTTCCCTTGAAAATGGCTCATTTAAATATTTGAATTGTTATGTACCAAGTCAGTTGGCCTAGGAGTTAGTAAGTTAGTCAATTAGGTGTTAATATAGGCTTGATATTAATAAAATGAGGTGGACATGTAATGAACTCTCTCACTTCATCCTTACCAAGGTGTAAACTCACTCTAGTTTGCCAAACCATGTGTGAGTCAAGTGGTGGAAACCTAACTACCTCTTAATTCATCAAAAGCTTGTGAAATTGAATGAAGAAGAGTTTGTGAAGATTGGTAGAGGTTGGGGAAGGAGGAACTTTCTGTAACTGAGCCAAGGGCTCAAGGAGCTTTATGAAAAATCATGGTTATATCAAATAAAAGCTTCGTTTTTGGTGTAAACTGTGTTTTAAATGTATGATGAAATGTGATGCAGTGTCTATGGATGAAAGCTAGGTTTTAACCTCATTAACATGCATGAGTGAATGTTTCATACAGGTATAAGTTGTGTGCAGGTCTAATGAGAGCATGAAGGAGGATGTGAAAGAGTGAAATTATGCATGAGACAATCCATGTTCAAGAAAACAATGAACTGTGCTCTGAGGTAAGAAACCAAGACATAATGAAACTCAAGAGTCATGTTATGAAAGTGTATGGAGGGTTAAGGCGTAATTTGTCATCATTTATGAATGAATGAGTATTTGAATGTCTGATAATGGCTAAATGTTAGCATGAAACTTGGAGAATGGGAGAATGTTATACAAATCTGCACTTTTTCTATAGGTTGTAGGGTTTTGTACAATGATAAGACTGAGTCTAATTAAAAAAAGGAGGCATAGCAGCCTGTTGGAAGGTTTGAAACACTAAGGAGTTTAAGGGCATGCGTGAAACAAGGTAATGAACTTGCAAGTTAGAAGAATTTAACAAAATTCTGAGCTTGATAGTCAGTGTTGATTTGTTTGAATGCTACAATGCTATGTCATGAAGAGGTAATAGAAGTTGAGTGGTTACAAGTTACAAAGAAGTTTTAGAACCATCAGAAGCCATATTAGGGTTGAACCAAGTAATAGTTTGCAAGAAAGACATTCAGTCCGCCATACCCTGTTTTGGGGTTGAGAAGAAGAATTATTAAATTTTGCCATGAATACCCATAGTTACCTACCATAAGATGAGAATCAGGAGGATAAGGATTTGTATAAGAGGGATGAGGGTTGAAAGTGTGTAAGATTCTATGAAAAAGAGCACTGTTTGGAGAGAGAACTCAGAATTCCTAGGTAACTGTGCTTGCCCAGATTTGAGGGCCTAAAAGAGAGATTAATTGTCTTAAAGGGAGTCTCATAAGGAAATAGTGGATCAGAGTGTTGGACAAATTTGTAAGAATGAAATGATGCCCTTGAAAGTGTTTGCAAGATACTTGGGACAAGAAAATATGAAAAATACAGTCACTTTGCCAACTGTGACAGTCATATTTAACAGTATGAGATAATTGTTCTAAGAGGAAGGTATAAAGAGAAATGAAGACCAACAAATGTCTTTAGGAACGTACTGAGGAGTTTGAGGTATTTTTCTAGGACTGATTGGCATTGGGGAGTGACTGGAAGTCTTTGGAGTTGAGAACTAAGAGGCATTTGTGACAAGCCCTGATATAGACTGAGGGAAACCAAGAATGCTTAACAAGGTTGGGTAGTTAGTACTTTAAATAAAGCAAAGAGATAAAGGTCTTGAGAAGGGAAGGTAAGTGAAGTAGTCATAGTGAATAAAGAGTGAGAATCACGGTGAAGAGGTCTAAGAAGAGAATTAAAAAAACAGAGTATTAGAGGTCGTAGGAACCAAGAAACCTTAAAAGGATGAATGGAAGAGTTGAAGCTAGCAAGTGAAGAGATAAACAAGAGAGTGGTTTAGGTGGGTTAAGGACGTGGAGTGATAAGGGAACACTGAGGAAGTGAAGAGTTTGCCAAGGTCTAAAGAAAGTGGGAAAACAGAGCATAGAAGGACTGTGACAGTATAAGAACAAGACAAGAAAACCTAAGAGCCAAAACATGCTAAATAGCATATTTTGAAGCTAGTGAATGATGTGGGCACTTAGATCACCTTGAATAGTGTGGATTGAAGAGGTGGAGAGTGTTCATGAGGTTGAATAAGTTGATAAAGATCAAAAACATAAAATTTGACTTAAAACCCCAGTGAAGGGCTTAAGAAACAAGCAAAAGAGCAACCTTGGTGTTGGGAAGAATGTAGAAAGAGTTGGAAGATAAAAATTGGCAAAAAACAAGATTGCCCAAAAGGGAATCTGGAACACTCTTTACTTTTGATTGGTTGTTTGTAGAATTCTCCCAGTTTCAAGATTTGTACCTTTGGAGGGCTAATTGTGACGGCTAGAAAACACTCAAATTAGAATATTTTTTTATGGGAGAAGAGTTGGACTCTGAAATTTGATATGAAGCTAAATGGAGAAAATGGGTATCTAAAAAGTTTACCAGTAAGATTTGGAAGTGCATATTTTGAGAGTTATGTCAGAAAAACAGGTTTTTCAGGGCTAGAAGGCTATATGGAGGTCTAGGAGGAAAAGTATGACAAATGGAGTGATGAAACTAATTTGATGACTTTAGCAAGTTTGTTTGGTGTTTATAAGCATGTCTAAAACGATTTTTGAGATTTGATTCAGTGTTTTAAGCATTTGGGTGCATTTGAGCAACTTTTTCCTTCTTGAACAAAGTGACAAGTTATTGATTTTGGGTGATTAAATAGTGGATTAGTGGCTTCTAATTCAAAAAATTGTTGGTGATTTGAATAGTGTATGTAGGGCTCTGCATCAAATGAGAATAGCTCTAGAAACTGACCAATTAACAATATTAGGAAATAGAAAAGTGATAAAGAATATACATGTGTTTGTGTGCGTACAAGTTCTTTCTCTGATAGATTACCACCATAAAGTTCCTCATTGACTAACATGATCATGATTTTTATGTCATAATATCTCGAGTTTTCTACACTAGATATAGCAATCCATGCACTTAAGCAAGTGGGCATGATTGTGCATCGATGAATGGATGGATGGCCCCATACTATCTTGTTAGGACACGTATGTGTGCCTGTTGCATGGATTGGTTCAGCTTCTGCAACTGTTTAATGCAATTTGTACAAGAATGGTAGACAATGAAATGATTCTCATTTTTCCTGATTTACTCTCAAGTATATGACACCATTAAAGAAGTGAAAATACATTTAATTCTTCTTTATAATTCTATCCATTGCTGTGTGCAGATTTTGTCAGAACCATGCCCAACAAATGATCTCAACCCAGAATCCCTCGGTGGTGTAACTCATAACTATGCAGAACTACAACAAATTTAATGGAGAATTCAAGCAAAACAAAGTTTAATAATATGAACATTGAATTGTGCACACAATGTAGGAATTAGAAGCATTTAAATTTTAGTCAAAATATTTTCAGCGTTACATAGCTTCAATACATCATAGGGCATTGCTTGACTAAGAATTTTTTTCTTAGAGAACTATGAGAATCCACAATTATTGTTCACCACTTAAACATAGGCCGACCTCTCCATAAGATTGCCACTTCCCAGCTGGGGTGCCAACTCTGGCTACAGATTATAAATTATAATTAAGGTGTTCTTTAGAGTTTTCCAGACTCATCTCCAATGTATTATACAAAAGGTCAATTGAGTCATTTATAAACCCAATCCCTCTTGGCTCAATCTCAGTGCCAATATCCAGGATCAAGGATATTTTGGGCTTTCGAAATGTATCCAATTTTGTCATTTCAATGACACCCACTATAAATCCTTAGGGCACAGGCTCAAACTTGGACTGACCCACAGTCTGTCCCAGCATTTCCTCACCTTCTTCCTTCCACACAGTAATCAGATCTTGACCAGTCATAGGGCCAACAGATATGTTCCAAGACTCATAGACAACCCTTGCAGCACAGGCTCGGTTAGACAAACTGGCCCAGCACCACCAAAGTTACTAAGCTTCTGCTAAGCCAACAGTGGAGGTCAATTTTTAGCCTTGTTTTCCACAGGCAACTCCAATAGTTTTTATTACAACTCCCCTTCAGTGAATAGCAATTTTTTCAATTTGGCACAGAGAAAGCTCCGTGAAAGGATGAAGGATGAATTTGATGGTTTTTGAAACTTGGCTGTAAAGTATCTGAGCAGGTAGTTCTGAGGCAGAACTTGGCCAGAACCTCTTTGTCCTCTTGTCTTCAAGGGGATCCTGATCTTTCAGCTACTGGTTTTCTGCACGATATAATATATTTTTATTTTTTAATTGTTGAGCTTTTTACTAAGAGTTTCCAGCATTTCGACACTTTTTGACAGGCTGGAACGGGATGAAGCACATTTAGAAAGAAGCTGCTAGATGGGATTTGTGTTTTCTTCCGTTCAATCATCTACTCATGAATTAAAAAAGGAACTAGCTTTATGTGTAGCTATGTGAGTAAGGGTTACTTTCAAACTGTTGGAATATCTTTGGGACGCCACGATCTGGAAACACCCCTTTTCTTCGATCCACGTCCTGATTCGCGACTGGTCTGGTAGAGATGCTGGTCAGATGTTTCGTATTGAGCCAGAAGTTACAAAGACTTTCAATCCCAAATCTGGGACAATGCATATGCTGGACAAAATTACAAAATTAAAAATTAAAAATAAATAAAAATTCTAGAGCAAATCATGAGAGATTTCATATTCTTTTAGATTTCCATATCAAATAAATTGCCAAATTGACTGGGTAACATAAAGGGTGTCATTCGCGACTGGTCTGGTAGAGATGCTGGTCAGATGTTTCGTATTGAGCCAGACGTTACAAAGACTTTCAATCCCAAATCTGGGACAATGCATATGCTGGACAAAATTACAAAATTAAAAATTAAAAATAAATAAAAATTCTAGAGCAAATCATGAGAGATTTCATATTCTTTTAGATTTCCATATCAAATAAATTGCCAAATTGACTGGGCAACATAAAGGGTGTCATTCACCAATAACCAGTTTTCAGGATTACATAGGTTCTGAGCAGATTGTCTACTGTTTGACAAAATGCACTGGAAATTTGGTTGGCTTCCAAGTGTTTGACGAAATCACCAAGCATATTGTTTGAGCTTCCTGCATATTTTAGCTGGAACTCAAAGTATGGAGACCTCCCCTCTGAATCCAGAGGCTCTTTTGATGCAGGAATTGCGAACTCCTCCTGCCCCATCTCATTCTATGTTTTAAGAACCCAAAACCCGCACTGTCATGACCCCCAAAATCCAATACAGCAGACTGTCAAACAGGATTTCTTCTATTGAAAAAATGGGTGCCAAGTTTCAGGAACTCCTTCCACTTTTCCAACAGCAGCAGCAAGAGAAAGACCAGACCATGTCACTCTTCACCTATTGCAAGAGAAATCTTATCATCACCGATTTGCAAGCTAGAATCACTAAGCTCGAACAAACCCAAGCCACCCCCGTGGATTCCCGTGCTTACAGCAGCTTAATGAAGTGGTTTCAGACATTCAACATGAACACCTTCAAAAGGGTGTTCAAAAGGAAACGACAGCCCAACAATAGTCTATCCAAAACCAGGTTGACGAACAAAATTTGTGGGTACAAGTGGTTAAGGGAAAGAAAGCACCTCCAGTTGTGGAAATCGTTGTCCAAGCAAAATTTGAAGAGGAAAAGGCACTCAACCTCCGTGGTCATGGCCTCCCTAAATCAGCAAATCATGGGAGCTTCATGAGAGATTTCATATTCTTTTAGATTTCCATATCAAATCAATTGACAAATTGACTGGGCAACATAAAGGGAGTCATTCACCACGTACCAGTTTTCAGGATTACATAGGTTCTGAGCAGATTGTCTACTGTTTGACAAAATGCACTGGGCATTTGGTTGGCTTCCACGTGTTTGACGAAATCACCAAGCATATTGTTTGAGCTTCCTGCATATTTTAGCTGGAACTCAAAGTATGGAGACCTTCCCTCTGAATCCAAAGGCTCTTTTGGTGCAAGAATTGCAAACTCCTCCTGCCCCATCTCATTCTATGTTTCAAGAATCCAAAATCCGCACTGTCATGACCCCCAAAATCCAATACAGCAGATTATCGAACAGGATTTCTTCTATTGAAAAAATGGGTGCCAAGTTTCAGGAACTCCTTTCACTTTTCCAACAGCAGCAGCAAGAGAAAGACCAGACCATGTCACTCTTCAAACACCTATTGCAAGCATCACCGATTTGCAAGCTAGAATCACTAAGCTCGAACAAACCCAAGCCACCCCAGATTCCCCATGCTTACAGCAGCTTAATGAAGTGGTTTCAGAAATTCATAACAAGCAATCCAAGATAATCATTCAACACGAACACCTTAAAAGGAAACCACAGCCCAACAATAGTCGATCCAAAACCAGGTTGACTAACAAAATTTGTGGGTACAAGTGGTTAAGGGAAAGAAAGCACCTCCAGTTGTGGAAATCGTTGTCCAAGCAAAATTTGAAGAGGAAAAGGCACGTCAAACAAAGGCACTCAACCTCCATGTTCGTGGCCTCCCCAAATCAGCAAATCATGGGAGCTTCATGAGAGATTTCATATTCTTTTAGATTTCCATATCAAATCAATTGACAAATTGACTTGGCCACATAAAGGGAGTTATTCACCACGTACCAGTTTTCAGTATTACATAGGTTCTGAGCAGATTGTCTACTGTTTGACAAAATGCACTGGGCATTTGGTTGGCTTCCACATGTTTGACGAAATCACCAAGCATATTGTTTGAGCTTCCTGCATATTTTAGCTGGAACTCAAAGTATGGAGACCTCCCCTCTGAATCCAGAGGCTCTTTTGATGCAGGAATTGTGAACTCCTCCTGCCCCATCTTATTCTATGTGGTAATTACTCGTGATGTAGCACCTAATACTTACGAATGGGATTTTCTCTCTTCTCCCGCTCTTGATATAAGTAATGATGAAAGTGATTCCTCTTCTGATGTTTTGTATAATTGGCTTATTCCTCCACTTAATGCAATAATTGATGGTGTATCTTATTCTTATGATAATGACATGGAAATTGGCAATGATGATGAATGTACAAATGAATGTTCTCTTCCTTCTTCTCCCATAGATTCTAATGCAAATACAAGTTCTCTTATTCCAAATAGCACTGATATTTCTACTTGCGTTTCTTCTCTTCCTCATGAATGAACTAATGATACTTCTACTTGTGTTCCTTATTTTTTCATGAATGGAAAAATGATATTCACACTCATGCCTCTATCCTTCCTGTTATGAACAATAATTTGGAATATGTTACTGCTCCTTCTATGGCTCCTTAGGAAATAAAATATGTTAGTGTAGATACCCCTACTGTAGAGCCTTTCCCCATCACATCAGGTTGATGAGGGTGTGGTCCCTCTTCGTGAGGTGATGTGTCTTGCCAAACTTCACAACATCAGTCGGTGTGTTTTGTTGAGGGAACAATTGCAAGTTAACTAGATTTTAATCCATTTCCTTCTTGAGAGAAGAAAAACAACTCATAACCACCTTGCCAAGCATCTCGGGACAAATTTTGGTGTCCAACTGCATATTGAGGCTGTCATCGAACATTAATCGAATTTGTAAATGTCTCACTAGAGTAGTGTCCTCCCATTTATCACTGCATCGATCCCGTTTCTGAGTATTGCATTGACTGTCATTTAAATTCACGAATGTATAATAATAATTATAATAATAATAACGATTATAATTAACGGCCAGCCTTCAAATTTTGGGTGCGGTTTCAATTCCTTTCTCTGGCGAATGGGAACCAGCAATGCCCACTTCCAATTAGAACTTGAGCTTGAACCCCATCTCGGTGGTTAATGAAATCTCGCCTTCATTACATAAATTAAATTAATAGAAAATTAAATATTAAAGAAACAAAATAATGAAATGAAATGAAAATAATAAAACAAAACAAAATAATTAAACGAATGAATTTTTGTTATTGGTGATGGAGAGTGGTGGGTGAAGAATTTAAGGAGGTGGGTGAATTTAGGTGGAGCCTTGATGGAAGCACAGTGGCATACGGTAAAGGCATGGACATCCTCTCAAGTAGCTGATAACATTCCACCTCTTGCAGCCAACATGTGTCTGATCTAATCACATTACAGTGTCTAGTTGGACAGCGGGACCTAAATGCAAATCTCATCCGCAACTGAACCTTCTAAGAGATCCCTCAACAAACAACTCCTATTTGAGTCACCCTAGACTCTCCAAAACATTCATGTACAAGGATTAATTAGCCCATATTTAATTTGAGTCGAGATTCTTTTGAGGTAATAAACAAAATGAGTGAACCACCGCACTTTGCAGTTTACCAAAGTTTTCTTGATCACATTACAAGGAATAAACATTACCTTCCTTATTTGCCCTTATGATCCCATACACATACATTGATTAGCCCTTCCAGAGAGACTTAGTATAAAGACACCCATTTAAAAAAAACGTTGTTAAAACAATATATCATTCATGTCACGAGGTGACACTGTACCCTTAACTATAACAACATGCACACTTCCACATGCACAAGAAACCCTTTTAGGTGAATGACACACGAATAACACAATGCTCAAGGGTAACCTTCTCAAGGGTTGTTAGATTAGGGTCATACAGATAACTTTTAAAATAACCTCCTAAAAGTGGTCAACCCCTAACCATTCCTATAGAAGGTGGTTTCTTTTCTTCAGAGTTTCCCAAGTATTTTTGTAAAGCACACAAGAATACATAATCATTACTTTCACATAGGAGCACATTAAACAAATGGTCATTTCATTTCCAGTTAAAATGTACATCTATTAGCAAGATATATACCTATAATCAAAATCACTCCTAAATTAGAATGCCCATTTCCTCAAGATACCAATATGCTACAATTTCTTACTCATCACAAAATAATCAATAAATAACATTCTTATCATAACAATAGTGTTGATTTATCCATTTAATATTACATGTATTTCAAAGATAATCCCGTTATTACAAAAGCACAAATAACACTACAATTTTCTTCTCATCCCATGTACCTGCAACCACCGCATGGTCAGCACAATTGTTGGCATGGCATCTACCTAAAATCTAGCACAATTTACAAGTTCATAGTTTTCCAATAATAATGAAACAATATTTAGCTCACTTCAAGGGAGATAAGATAAGATAAATTTATTAAATGTCCAACAAGTGACCACAAAATAGGTCAATGGGACTGAAACAGTACAAAAGAGCGAAGCGCGCAGCAGAGGACCAAGAGGGTCCCGAAAACAACCAAAAGAGAAAAGGAGAGAAGAGGAGAGGAGAATATAAGAATGGGCAAGAAAAGGGCCTGGAAGAAGCCTGCTAAGAGCCACGGAGTCAAAGCAGGCGGAGAAAGAAGGGAAAGGAGGGGAGGAGGACCCCTCAGCAAGCCTGCGAAACTGACTGGAAGAAGTTGGTGATGTGTTGGATTCTAGGACCAAAAGCTGGGCCCAAACTTGAGGATTGATGTCTCGAGGGGGAGCTCTTTTCATGCGCCTCTTGGACCTCGGAAGCACTCTGTGGGAGGAAAGTCTTGAACTAGTGAGCATCCGACCACGAACAAATCTAGTGGGGTAGCCATGGGTGGTGTCGTTCTGTTGCTTAGTGCCTCTACGAGGGAAAGGACTGTGAAGAAGGATGTGATCAACTGCGTAGTATCCTGCCTAGGGGGCTAGAGGGTCTCCATTCTGAGCCAAAGGGCCTCCTAAAGATAAAGAGCGAGGCATCTCTGATCATGATATCTGAAGAAGTCGGTGAAAGTCGGGCGCTCTCTAAATAGACAGTGGAAACTACCCCTGATCTCGTAGTAGATAGAACAGAGAGTATAAAATAGAATGCCATTTCATTTCATTTGCAAAGCCAAGGAGAAAAATAGAGAGAGGACAAAGAAAAACACCATTTTTCCATAATCAATTTCTTTTCAAGCCAACATCAAAAGAAGGTTTCCTACAGTCATGTATTTGTGTTTACAAGGTTTCTTGATCATTATTTTGCTTGGATAAGGCCATATGACAGTTTTCTTTAGTTAGTTACAAGTTTCCAAAAAGCGTCAAATTTAGACAAGTAGCTCAACAATCGCATGCAAAAACCATATTTGAGACTCAAACATACAAGGAACAAACTCCTACTTACTCCCCTATATACCAGGAAACACTCGAGCTAACTAAACCCCTAATCTGGCGAGCCGAGTTCAATTGCACTGTCTTTCCAGGCCACCGATCGTGCTTGCCCGAATGACCTCGTCGCCCAACGATCGAAGGCCTACAAAACCCTTCTGGAAAACTAACTTGCAAGGTGATTTTCTCCGAACGAGGGCTGGTAGTGATTGACACGAGAGAAATACTAGAGGTATGCGGAAGCCAAAATCCATTTCTACACCCAGGGCCAAAACTATGGGTCAAAACCAAACTGCATTTTTAACTTTCAGCAGTTGTTTAAAGCTGTGAACTAGCCCATTGGGCTCCTAAACACGTGATGAAACAAATTCAAATAAACATCCGGGAACAACCTAGGGTTCAGTTGAACACTCCATGTGACAAGGAACATGGTCCAAGCTTGATTTTCTCATTTCGGGGTTTATAGGGATGTTTTGTGCCTCATTAAAAACAGGTTTTATTAAGATCACACAAGGTCGTCAAAAGTAGTTTTTACTAAGTTTCGTGTTTAACCCACCAACTGCATGGTTTTCGTATCCAAAACTAATATCATAGTGTTTCCAACCATCTCACGAGGTAATTGAGTGTAGTGTTTACATTCATGGTTATTGGTTTAGTTGCGTACAAAACAGAGGTGCAATTTGCTATTGAATAACATGTTTCATTTAATTCACCTAAACAAATTATTCTTCTTTAGTTGATTAACAACTCCATTAAAAATTAGGAAAACTAGAACGTTAAAATCATAGAGTAAGATGGCCATGCCTAATAGCGGTCGAACTAGGGTACACTGGGCTCCAAGCGGTCCACATTCACGATCTGCGAGACCATGCAATTGAAGAGGATTTTCGTCAAATAGTTCACGAGCATTGTGTTATCCTCCGAAACTACATACATATCATCTTGGTCACTTGCACTTAAACAACAATAAACACCTACCCATTATGCTTTGCCAGGCTGTCTATGGTTTTCTCTAGGCTCCATTTTTGGCATATTGAAAACGCAATCCAACTTAAGCGCTCCATGTATTAAACAAACAGGACCACAATCGCCACAATCAAGCCCATGCGCACCATGCGCTCCACACTTAAACCTTAGCGCATAACCATTACCAACAAAAGTGGCCCAATTGCCCTTTTCAATGATCCATTTTGTGTAGCATCGATAATCATTGTTGTCTAGGTGACCACATTTTTTTGTGAGGCATTTAACCAAACAATTCGATGTCCCTACACAGGGGACCATGCAAAGCTTTTCTATGACATCCAAATTTTCCAAACAGTCCATGAACCCTATGTGGGCTTCCCGACTCCCAATTTGCATTTGAATGAAAGTTTCCAAGTCTTCTAAACAAATCCTTTTGTGCAGCACCTTGCAATCATCACAATCCACATGACCACATTTTTTTGAGGCATTTTAATAAACAGAAAACAGTCCTAACGCTTCCTTTTACAACAGAAATCTTCCACACTTTCATACTTGTCTACCAATGCGCGTGCAAGCATCAACATCCGACAAAAATCCCTTCTTTAAACAATTGGCGGGAGTCCACCCTGTTATGAAGCCTCCTCCTTGGCATAAGACGGCGGGATGGTGGCAAGGTTTATGGAATCTGACCTCTACACCTTTCAAACGCATTGTTGAAGACCACATCTCTTTGGGCGCCCAAAAATAACCCACTCACACTGTCAAAAGCAAAATCCACACTCTACACTAAAATACAACAAAATAAGACATCTGATAAAAACCATCCACCGCCAAACTCACTCTCGTAGCATAGAGAAGACGCGGCCAAAGGGAAAGGGACTAACGGGTTGGGAGCCGGGGTTAACACCTGCTACAAGCATTTATCTTGAAAATCTCCAAAAGCCTTTTCACCAAAGAAAACACAATTCCAGACTCGCCCATTCCTATTTTGGCATACATGCATGCCCAAAAATTGCAATGACATTCCCTGACCTAGAAATAATCTCCAAAATCCTCTCATGCATGCCTGGACATTGAATAAAAACATTCTCACAAACACCAAAAATTTCATTATTTCATTCCTTGAAATGGGGTTGGCACAAGCCCCAAGCAGTTAGAGCAAATTAGGAATATTTTATGTTTTATTTAAATTTATTTGAACTCCCTTCTATTACACTAACTTTATTATTTATTTAATTATTTTAAAATTTTCTTTAACGAGAACCTCAACCACTCCCCAATAAGATACTTATTGTATTATGTAATTATTTTCATCAACTTTAATAACAATAATAATAATACAACGAAACGGCCTTGTTATTGGTGGACGCACTTCGTGTCTAAGGTCACATGGATCCTCCTAAACACCATGGAGGTGGTAATAACCCGCGTTATACAAAGACTTGACTCCCACCAAAATAAAGTGTCTTGGGGTTTGTACTTTAGTGCTTTCTTAGATATAGGAAATTGCGCTCTTGACCTTATAGGAATGATGAGATATCCAAGATAAATATCCATACAATTACTTTTATCCTTTATCAACATCTAATATTTTAATTTTAGAAAGGTAATATTATTTTTCTTACACTTTGTATTTTATTGTTTCATTTTCCAAATTATCCAAAATCGTAAGCACGACGCTAGAACAACGAACTCAATCATACCAAGGGCCAACTCGAGCTCACGCAACTAGAGTCGAAAGGGTGGTAACGAGAGGGGCATTACAAAGCCTTTTGATCTCCTAAAGGCGGGGAGTTGGGCATTATCCAAATCCCTACTAAAACTCACCTAATCTCCTAATCTCTCTCACACATCCCAATCTAATAGCAAGTTATCAAAATTCATGCACATTCATTAACGCACAAATAGATAATAAGTTCACTAACACAAATTATCTCACACAATAAGTGAGTGCTAAAATCATATTCCTAACGGACCACCTTTACATGGGGAAAGGAAGGACAGATTAGCATAAGAAAAGCGAAGGACTTTTAGATTTTATTGACATGAGATATATAGGAGGGGGAGCCAAAAGGTGAATGTCACTAGACATTAGCATAGATAGGGGAGCATAGGTTAGTGGACGGGAAAGAAAAATGAGTTCATGACCAAGGGATCTATTTGTCTCCACACCTTTATTGGCGAAAAGGTCTACCACTTTACTACCTTAGCTCTGAATATGACTGAATACTGCCACCCTTTAAATCTTTGCTCAATTTCTTGTGATCTTTTATGATGGGACACAATTACCAATGCCTGCATTCATTCATATTAATTATGTCGACAATGAGCTTCAAATCCCCCTTAACTTCAAAGTTTGTTCATCCCTTTTCTTTTTCATGTAGTAATCCTCTTCATAAAGCCTTTGCTTCAGCAAAATTATTTGTTGCATTTCCTAATGCTTCAAAATAAACCAGCACAATGTTGCCTCAATCACTACCTACCAATCCCAAATTGCCTTTTGATGCCCCATCAAAATCCAATCTCAATACCTCTTTATGTTGGGAGAAGCCCAAATACGAGTTCCTTTCTTTTTCTAATTTAGTGCACCCCTTTTATCACGTAAAGTTATGAACTGGAATAGAATTAGATATGATTCAAGGGTCACATATGAGGGGGCATGACCTATCGGTATATGACTATTTGAAAAGTTGTAGTGTCACAACATAATTAGGACTAATTACGTATATAATAACTTCCCTAACAAGAGAAGGTGCCAATGTATTCATTACTACATTGCGTGAACTTAAAGATTTTTCCCTTTCTCATTAAGGGCTGAAATCTTTGCACAAATAAATTGCATGATTCAACACAGATCTGCAGGAGCCACATTTTCCTAAATGAACAAAAACAAATCCTTAGTTTGAAATTGAACATGTCTTGTAATCATCTAATCCTCCTCTTTTCATCACTTCCATCCATATTTCTATACTCCTTACCATTTAATCCATCACGGAAATGAAGATGAAAAACCCTTCAATTCTCTTCATTTTTTTTTAGCTATAAAAGCATGATCCCAGTAAAGCCTGAAAACACCTCAAATTGCCCATTTTCATCTTGTCAAGATGTTCAGCGAGCTTTGTTACAGAAATATTGTTCATAGTGTGAACACTTAGGAGTGGTTTGGGTTATTTGGTAGTAATAGTTTTTAATATTTATAAAATAATATATGAGTGTGCAAAACAATTGTAATGCACAACTCATAGTTGAGAGATATTTGGGATATTGAGAGGACTTAGAGATTAGCCTTGACTCCTTATTTATAGGAGTTCATTGAGCTATTTATATGTAATCTCTCCATTGGGAATTTGTCCCGAATGAATTACAATATCTCTGGTTTTATTATTTTATTGTGCAATGTTTTATTTTTTATTTGATTAAATCATAGATATTTACAAGATTTGGTATCAGAGCGGGTTAGACCGCAATGATAACCTGTAGGAGTTTGTGAGGCGTTTAGATTTGGAACGAATTTGTTTCATTGGAATCAAATCTGCGACCTACATGTTTATCTACCAACAACGGTGACACTTCACTCAGGCGAATCCATACTTGGCTGCAACGCGACTTCTTGCAATATCCAGATCCGCAGTGATAGAGGTATTGCGTTTCTTTCCTTTTTGGACACAGATGAAAAAATATAAGCATAGAAATTTTTTTGCCAAATTTGGAAAGGGTCCAGGAAGATGTTGGAGTTATAACTTAAAATTGCCATAACTTTCAGCTGGTAACTCAGATTAATGTGCCATTTTTTTTTAAAATGTGTATTTTTTCGATCTCTACACATTGATCCTGTGTTTTCTATTGCTGGACAAAATAATATATTTTTCCATTTTTGGCAAATATGTCAGAAAATTTTACTTTCAGTGTTTAAAGTTTATTGTAAGGGTGCATTTTCGACTGAGTTCGACACCTATTATGGAAATTCCATTAGATAAATTCAATGGATTAAATTTTCACACATGGAAGGTGAAAATACAAATGCAATTAATGAACAAGAACCTTTGGGGAATTGTGAGTGGAAAAGAACTTGAACAGAAGGAGGATGAAGATGACTACCTATACTAAGTAGTGCCTGATGGAGGATGGAGGCATAGGAGGATGGAGGCAAATTGGCATCTCTTGTTAGTCACCAACAAAGAGATTGCTTCATGGTATTGGTGACCTTTTATTTTTGTTGTGTGGTGTGTTTACTTTATGTTGTAATAATGAATGAGTAACATTCTGTTTAAAGCTCCCGCATAAGCATAATTTATGTCTTGTAATCCCTCTATGTTAGAAACAATGATATGAGCAAAATAATATACGCTGCTATGTAGTGGTTGGTTCCACTAGAAAACCATTTTCTGAGTTGGAAGTTCTCTTTGAAAACCTCATATTGTTTGAGTTGTTGATACTCATTGAAAACCTTCATTTCTTTGTAGATCATGAGCAGGTACAGGAGATAGCTTTCCCCATATTCACATTAAGGGGGTGATTGTTACAGAAATATTATTCATAGTGTGAACACTTAGGAGTGGTTTGCGTTATTTGGTAGTAATAGTTTTTAATATTTATAAAATAATATATGAGTGTGCAAAACAGTTGTAATGCACAACTCATAGTTTAGAGATATTTGGGATATTGAGAGGACTTAGAGATTAGCCTTGACTTCTTATTTATAGGAGTTCATTGAGCTATTTATATGCAATCTCTCCATTGGGAATTTGTCCCAAATGAATTACAATATCTCTGGTTTTATTATTTTATTGTGTAATGTTTGATTTTTATTTGATTAAATCATATATAATTACAAAAAGCTTTGAGGAAAATGCAAAACTTACTTTCACTCTACCCAAATGGCCCCAAAGTCAAACATCCAAGCTAAAATAAGTCATCATACACAAATCTAAGTTAAAAGTTGCAAATGCACGGTTGGCATGTTTTTCCTTCTTTAAGTAGTTCCTACATATTCTTTCTTGCATCATGTGAACTTGAAGTTTTGTGCCCTTCCCCTTTGGGACCTTCGTACCAATATATCTCGCCTTTGGCTCAAAAATATATCCTTAGTTTGAAATTGAGCGTATTATATACTTAATTTACATTATCCACGTTTTCATCACTTCCATCCATATAATTGTCCTTGTTAACAATTTAATTCCTCGCTAAAATGGAGATGAAAACGACTTTCATTTTCTTTGTTGTTTTCTTCAAGTAAGAGCATAACCCCAATAAAGCCCAAATACATCTCAAAATCCACAACTTCATCTTGTTGAGATGTTCACCAAGCTTAGAAGAATTAAAACTTACTCTTGCTACCCAAATGGCCCCAAAGGAAAACATCCAAGCTGAAATAAGCTGCCAATACACAAATATAAGTTCAAATTTGCAAATGCAGTTGGAATGTTTTTCCTTCTCTATGTAGTGCCCATACACTGAAGCAAATATTTTTACTATTTAGAGTAAAAATGATGAATGCAAAAGGTTAATGATTTTTTTGTGAGTTGTTTGAATTTAAAACCATCATTATGACAAACATCCCAATTATAAATATAAGAAATGAAAATGGGATGCATTGTTTGGCTTGTCCCCAGACTTTACCTCATATTATCCTAGCAGTTTGAATGTCTCTATATAGCATGGGTGAGCAGCATGTCTTCAAAACCACAATTATGGGCATGTAGTGCATGCTTTTGCCACCAAGTCATTCTCAAACACATGCAAACACTTCAAATATCTTTAAGGGTCCATATTTATTATTACAGATGGAAAACATGTTAATCACTCAGAAGTTGTACGTGCTGTATCTACACTTAAACAAGTTTACAATCAATTATGGATAGCAGAAGGTGTGACTGCCAAACATTTTTTTACGAGTATGAAACCTGTATAAAACCTAAACTAAATCTCTATATAGCATGGGTTAGCAGCAGGTCTTCAAAAGCACAATTATGGGCATGTAGTACATGCTTGTGCCCCCAAGTCATTCACAAACACATGCAAACACTTCAAATATTTTTAGGAGTCCATATTTATTAATACAGATGGAACACAAGTTAATCACTCAGAAGTTGTATGTGATGTATCTACACTTAAACAAGTTTACAAAAAAATCTGGATAGCAGAAGGTGTGACTGCCAAACATCTTTTTACAAGTATGAAATGTTTATAAAATCTAAATGTAATCTCTTCCTAGCATTAAAAACATTAGTTCCAGATAACCCTCCAGGAGTATTTATAATATATACTTCTGAAAAAATAAAGCTAAGTGTATAATTGAAGATATCACTTGAATTTACCTCTGACCCTTATCTTCGTCCTCAACAACTCCTTTCATATTTTTCAAACCCACTCTTCCAGTTCGTGCCCCAATGCTCTCTTGGATGCTCTCATTAAGGGTTTCTTCTAAACTTTCAAGCTCCTCAGCAATCTGAAACAACAATCAGGTTATCATCTTACCATCGGTTAAAAGACCTTGCCAACATGAAAATGTGGTAAAAAGATATCTGTTTGTCCAATGTTCTTCAGAATATGACAAGCATGAGACTTTAAAAAGTTAGTTCTAAAATCCAAACCTGATCCATACGTAGTTCATTTCGAGCTATTTGAGTCTGTTGACCTTGCGTTAAACCACCCTGTGCTATTTCCTTTGCTTGAATTGCATCAATTTCTTTCTTCAGATTGGAAACCTTAACAAACAAAAAATTCTAGCCACTCAGAATCAATCATACAAAACAAGATGGTCAATCAAAACACGTGAAAAGATCTTTATGTTGCAACAATAGTGTCAACAAATACGACCTCCCTGTTGTCATAAATAGAGCTACTCTAGCAACTTCAATTTCAAAAATTCAGGGAAGATTCAGATTATTTCTGAGCGTATGCCTAACACATTATTTTAATTTCTGAGCCTATGCCTCAAACATCATTTTGTTTTATGCGGAAGATCATCAAGTTGTCGGCAATGTCAAAGACTCTTACAAAGTGGCCAAATATTCACAAATATGGCTCAGCTTATTACGATAAAGCAGCATTGAGACAAGAAAAAACTCGGTCAAACTTGGAGAATTTTGGAAAAATAGCTTACACTCAAAAAAATTCAAAACCAGCTTATTCTAAGGTGATGACTCAGCCATATAGAATATCAATTAAAAAGCTCAAAAACAAAGCAATTCTTTGAACCATTTTTTTAGTCAGAGTACATCTATGAAGGCAATGACTCTTCAAAGAGGATTGTTTGGACACTAAAAAGTTCCTTTTGTAAATATTAACCCAATATTATATTTCATGGAACTGAAAAACATAGAATATGCAAAAACATGAGGAATATACAATTTAATTTTTGTAGTGTGTGGAGTTAACAGACTAAAATACCACCTTGCAAAATAACCCATCCGTTTATAACTCCATTCCCATGTGTACCTAGTGATGACACCCCTTCCTCTCTGACTCCTACAGTTCCGATACCTTACATTTCCTAGTCTCTCATCTTATACACCCTCTCCTAGTCCTGGTGGCAATATCCACATAATGTTTTTCTCCCGTATCACAACTGGTTCTCAACATACCTTTGAAACCACTGAATGATTAATATTTATTATTCATTTACCAGCAGACTGAGAAGGCCATAAAAAAATTTCTGGTTTTGTTCATACTGACATTTAACGTTGCTGAGTCTTTACATTGAGAAGTTATTTTTATGCCTTACAACTTTGTGCAGATTTCAAAACCTCTAGTTTTGAGGCTCATAGGCAGAGGGCTTTAACTGAGATTGGCTAATATGTACACACTGCACTTGTTAAGCATCATGTATCTTGCAAAGATAGGATACCTAGTGATGAGTCTCCTTCCACACTACACATTCCTATACCCTACAATTCCTATTCCCTCCTCAAGATGCTCTTCTAGTCTTGGAGTCAATATCCACGTTTGTTTTGCTCCACTACCACACATGGATATCAACTTGCCCTTGAGTCTGCGAAATGGGTGATATTTCTAATTCATTCACCATCAGACTAAGAAAACCGTATAGGAAACTTTTAGATTTGTTCATACTGCATTTGGAAGTTTCTAAACCTTCATATTGACAAAGTATGGTTCACCTTACCATTTCTGTGCAGATTTCAAAGTCCCTAGTTTCAAGGCTCTTAGTTGGATGACTTTAAAGAAATTTACCAGGATATGCACATTCTACATGTCAAGCTGCAGCTTTCACACAAAGATAGGATGCACTGCAAACTCTAATGGGGAAGCAATGGAAAGACTAAAAACAAATTTAGTTTGTGTCTCTAGTCCCAAGACAACCATGTTTCTCATATTTTACAATATATCCAGCAAATTTGAAAATGTCCAGCTGTTTTATCACTTGTTACAGCTATGTTATGCTGGAGCTGGGGGAGGACAACTGCTATTCAGTTTATAATTTCTTATGGTTCAAAGTCAAACATTGTACCGTTGAAAGGCTTCTAATGAACAAACTCACTCCACTACTTTTTGGACACTCTGCACAGCCCTTTTGTACAAATGTCATTCCATATGAATTTGCACAATTTGTGAGGCTCAAATCAAATAGTCAATGACTCAAAGTCCTTCACCTTATCTATTTAAAAGCATACATGTTTTCTTAATTTGAAGAGGAATAACATAAGTATATATGATACATTGCTTTTATATATATATATATTTTTACATGAACATTTTATGTTGTATCATATCTGTCCTCAAAATTTGTTGTCCCCATGCCCATATCAGTATCCATATCTTTGTAACTTAGCTTTTATACTGTTCATAACTTCATATACTTTTGAAATTTTCAATAATATGTTTTCTATATATATTTGTATAAACGTTTCAATGTTTTATCATAGCTGTCCTCGAAATATGCTGTCCCCATGCCCATTTCAGTATCCATATCTTCGTAACTTAGCTTTTATATTGTTCATAACTTCATATACTTTTAAATTTTCAATAATATTATGTTTAATGTTTTTCAGCAAAAAAATGTGTATTGTTATATAATTATAGCTTTTGATCTATGATACCGAGTTGCCACCTCCTGCCACAAGACCCTGCCCCGATATGTCCTGCATACAAGGTGCGGGTCCGGTTCTGCAGAAAAATCAACAGGGTTCACCTTGTGCAGAGGATTCGTCCAAGTTCTACCACAGAAGAACCCGGGCGAATTTAGTTAGAAGATCCTTAGCCTGTTCTTCATTTCCCATAGGCTAAAGTGGTGGTGCAAGGGAAATAATTTAATAATTTAACTAGGTTGTCCACTTTAAGTTATATTCATAAAAATGCAACTTGTGTTTTATTACTAAAATGGTGAAAATTATTAAATGCAACTCAAAATTAAAGCATGAAAGTGAAATTATTAAAGTGGCATGATTGGGCTCATTTGGGCATCACTTTTCAACCACCTATTTTTATATTGTGAGTTTGAGCTTTTGCTTCAACTTTCAGCATTTGAGAACAAAAACTCTTCGGTGAATAAGACTTGGGGATGAAAAATTCTCTAATCGTGTATGGTGGTTCCATTCGGGGACTGCATTTGTGCTTGAATCAAGTCGACATCAGAAATCGGCATCGATAAAATAATCAGGGCAGCATTCAGGAAGTTCCAGATTTACCAAGACATCAGCTAGGGCATCAATTTGTGGATTGTCATCGTCTTTAAGGGTTGGCGTCACATTTCTAGGGTTGGCATCATCATTTCTAGGGTTAGCATCACATTTCTAGGGCTGCCATCATCATTTCTAGGGATGACATCATCATTTCTAGGGCTGGTGTCATCATTCTAGCGTTGGCAATTCTGTTTGGACATCTTCCCAGCCAAAATTCTACCTATACGATCAACTGTATTTTGTTAATTTACAGCCTGGAAAATTAAATAAAATCAGTGTGTTTCATGTTGCTGTATTTATTTCCATAAATTCCAAAAATAAAAATAAAAGTTTGTTGGTGTAAAAATTCTGATCTGCAATTTATTTGTAAAAATTACAGCCATGCATTGTATTGCTTAAATTTTCAGTATATGTTAGCAGATGTCCCTGGATCATGGCATCAGAACTTGTAACAGGTTGTAGTCTAGGTTAATTCATATTAAGTTCTTTAAGCAATACACATAGGATGGATTAGGCCTTAATTCACAGTTGCGCAATGGCTCAAGGGAGGTCATAATTTATGGAAAGAAGAGAGAGTAAACAGGAAAATGCATAAAAATAACAAAAATACTTAATATTGAATCATAACACGGACATGCTTAAGAATGGAAGGCATTAAGATAGATTTCTATTAGGATCCAAGATCAACCTTCTACGCATAGCACTTACATACTTTTATACATTATGAGGTGATTGTTGAGTTACCAGTCCCTTCTTCTTCTTCTACAAAAAGAGACTATTCGCATGTTGTTTTTATCTAAGAGAGCGCTATATCTTCTATTATTTGTCTTATTTGAATTATACATTACAATGGAACATACTTTTATACATTATGAGGCGACTGTTGAGTTAACAGTCCTTCTTCTTCTTCTACAAAAAGAGACTATTTGCATGTTGTTTTTATCTAAGAGAGCACTATATCTTCTATTATTTGTCTTATTTGAATTATACATTACAATGGGACATACTTTTATACATTATGAGGCAACTGTTGAGTTAACAGTCCCTTATTCTTCTACAAAAAGAGGCTATTTGCATGTTGTTTTTATCTAAGAGAGCACTATATCTTCTATTATTTGTCTTATTTGAATTATACATTACAATGGGATTGTGCAATCATACAAAATACATCCATGTCGGCTTTCTAATCCTTTTTACACTCCAGCACTTTCCCAGATTGTCTCGTCCTGAGACAAAAGTTGCTTCAATTATCTAGAGAATTGTTTGTGTTTTTCTTTCTAAATTGTGCCAAGCACTAATTGTGTTGCACCATGTGATTCTCCGCTTGCACTTAGCACAGAGGACACCATTTACCGGTTTTCATCCTTTGCACACTACTTAACTGCCCTTTCAGGTTTTCAATCTGCAAAAACTCCCTTATAGACCACCCTTGATGGTTTTTAGTCTATGCGGCTCTACTTATAGATATCAATCAAAATTGCGCATTTTCAACAAAATTTATATTACTTGCCACAAAATTGTGTTGCTTCTTCTCCTTATGGTTGTTTGTCAGTTGCTTAGATAATTTTGGCTAAGTGCGAGGAGTGAAAGGTGGTTGTGGCATTATAAGAGTTGTTTTCAGTCTCGATAAAACATACCGTGGGGCATTCTTCATTATTTATGTTGTGAGGAGAAATGTTTCCAAATCCCCTTGTATGTGTTTTACTATGCCAACGCCTCATTCACTTTGCCAAAGTATAGTTGCATCTATGTTAAAGCTTGCATGAATTCATACAAAGCATCTTCTTTTGCATTGTCTGCAGCTCTCCCATGGAGAGTGATGGCATTTTGAATGTCCTTTTGCAGCATTTCTAGTCAATCTCGCATTCTCTATGCTTGAACTCCAGCAAATGTATTGAGCGGTGTATTGCACTCTCATTCTTGCAGTCTGTCACCCACATTGTCTCGACCCTAAAAGATATATGCAACACCTTATCCATTTCTTGATCTTGGATACACTTAGCATTTTACCTTGCATTGTGTTTCTCATATCTATATATGTTTTATTCTCAGCCATTGTGTTCTACAACCTGAGTATTCCAATCCAACAGATTCAAAAGTGATCTACTTTGCTTGTGTCTCGGCAGTGTTTTAAAAATCGGTCAAACCGAAACCAGAATCGCCGCTTGACCGATTTAACCTTTTACGCACAAACCACTCAAGAAACTGGATCGGTTTGACCGGTTTTAGCCCAAACCGTCGGTTCGTGAATCGAAACCGAATCGGCCAGTTTGACCGGTTTAACCTTTTTTTGCACGAACGCTCAAGAAACGGATCGGTTTGACCGGTTTTAGCCCAATCGGTCGATTCCGTGCCGACCGGTTTGGGCTAAAACCGTCAAACCAATCGGTTCGACCCAAACCGCCATGTTTTGCCAAAACACCCTTATACGCCGATCCAATACAAAAAACCGACTTTTTTAATTAAAATTCTATTTTTTAATTGCTCTAAACCCTAATTTGGTGTTATAAATACACCCCCTCTATTCACTTCACACCTCTCTCATTGAGCATTTGTGAGCATAAGATTGAAGAGTTTATTTTTTGTAGTGAGCTTGGAAGTTGGAGGCTTAGAGCTTGTTTGGCATTGCTTGTGGGCTCTTTGTGGTGATATTGGCATCCATTTGTGAGCACCTCACCTCTATTTGTGAGCACCTCTCTTATTTGCAAGGATTTGAAGGATTGGGGCAGCATTGAATAGTGTTCATTTGGAGTGAGTTTGGGTGTTGTTTGGCATCAAGTGTGGGCTCTTTGTGGTGGCATTTACATCTACATTTGGAGTGTGGGCTCTTTGTGGTGCCATATACAAGCTTGGAGCATTTCTTCACCTCATTTGTGTGCACATTGAAAGGTATATTACATTTTAAACTTTCTCCTTGTAAATTTTATTAAATAAGAAATAATAAATTTATTTTGTTTTTATTTGCATTTGAAATGGCCCCCAAAACAAAAGACCCTACATGGACCCATGCGGTGTAATTGATGATCAAGTTTTTGTAAATATTGTAAGAAACACATCGAGGGATTCATAGGTTGAAACAACACTTGGCTGGTCAAAGAAGCCAGTTACCCCATGTGATGCACTTGATATTGATGCCATTAGGTTGGAAATGAAAAACATGCTTGAAAAACATAGAAAAGAGTAGACTAGGCAAAAAGAGATGGAAGCTGAAATAGGGAGAAGGAGGGAACATGCCTTGAGTGTTGATGGGTCTTGCTCGACCCTTTGTGTATTTATTAGAGAGACCCCTTTCGGTATATGCCTCCCCCATCCACTCATTGTCAAGAAAACCATCCTCAAAAAAGAAAGACCATTCAAAGCCTTTTTCCATCTTCCACACCTACTATTGCTAGTGCCTCCATGCCAACAAAAAATAATCCCACCTTGGATAACCATTGGAAGAAGCAATACAAAGAAGCAGCTTTTGAGTATATTGTTAGATGGTGGTATGATGCAGATATCCTTTTCAATGTTGCCCGCTCACCTTATTACCAGCCGATATTTGATTCCATTGTTGCTCTTAAGAGCTTCAAAGGCCCTAGTCTACATGACTTGAGAGGATCACTTTTGAAGAAAGAAGTTGCATCCATAGATGAATATTTGAAAGGATGCAAAGCTTCATGGGCCAAAACAGGATGCACTATCATGTCAGATGGGTGGAGTGATGGCAAGAACCACACAATAATAAATTTTCTTGCCTCTTGTCCACAAGGTACAATGTTTTTGAAATCGGTGGATGCATCGATAGGGTGAAAGATGCAAATTTATTGTTTGAGCTTTTGGAGGAGATTGGTTTAGAGGTGGGGTGGAAAATGTTCTACAAATCATAATGAGATAATGCCTCTAACAATGTTCTTGTTGGTAAGATGTTAGAGGCTAAACACAAAACAATATTTTGGACTCCATGTGTTGCACATTGCATCGACCTCACGCTTGAGGATATAGGGAAAAAAGATTGGACCAAGAACATTGTAGAGTATGGCAAAAGCATCACCAAACACATCTCTGATCACTCATGAGTATTGAACCTAATGAGGAAGAACACTGAGGGCAAAGAACTTGTTAGGCCAGCCATCACGAGATTCGCAACAAACTTCCTCACGTTGCAATCTCGTATTTCCCAACAACAGAACTTGAAAAAGATGTTTTCAAGTGATGAATGGAATGCATCAAAGTGGAGCTAGAAACAGGATGGGAAAGACAAAAAAATATTGATAATTTATTTTGGAAAAAAATAGCAAAGATTGTGAAAGTTGTCGAGCCTCTTGTTAAGGTGTTGCGGTTGGTGGATGGGGAAAAATTAGCCATGGACTATATTTATGAGGCTATGGATCAAGCAAAGGAGCAAATAAGGGCAGCATACAAAGACAGGGTGACAAAATATGGGCCTATATGGGAGATCATAGATAATAGATGGAACAATCAACTCCATCGGCCTATACATGTAGCTGGGTATTTCTTGAACCCGAAATATCATTACAAAGCTTAGCTTGGAGAAGATCAAACAAGAGAAGTAAAAGATGGTTTGTACGAGTGCCTAAAGCGCATGGTCCCTAATGAGATGCAACAACTTAAGGTTCACCGACAGATCAGCTTCTTCAACAGAGCCACGGGTACCTTTGGGAAAAACCTTGCAAAGATTGCGAGGGATGAGGAAAACCGAGTAAGAAATTCTAAGTTTTTTGAAGTTCATTTGATTAAAAAATTTAATGAATAATCATGAATTTTTAGCATAAGACAATCTTTATCTAATTTGTTGAATTACGCTTTAGCCTTTAAGTTATAAGTTTTTGTTTTACTTTTAATTTTTAATTGTGTTTTTAACTTTTTATCGTCATTGTTTACTAATTAAACATTTACACTTTTTATCGCAACACATTGGTGGGATTCGTTTGGTAGTCAATGTCCTCAATTGCAAAAGTTTGCAATTAGGATCCTGAGCCAAACTTGCAATGCTTTTGGGTGTGAGCGCAATTGGTCCATCTTTGAGCGGATT
This sequence comes from Taxus wallichiana var. yunnanensis, assembly GCA_018340775.1. Classification (NCBI taxonomy): domain Eukaryota; kingdom Viridiplantae; phylum Streptophyta; class Pinopsida; order Cupressales; family Taxaceae; genus Taxus; species Taxus wallichiana. Next base: position 70,258,931 of record CM031234.1, on the reverse strand, counting down.
CACACGAAGAAGAGAAACCGTTTGGAACAACAACGGTTGAATGATCTTGTCTTTGTGCAGTACAACCTTCGGTTAAGGCGCAACCAGTTGTTGAACCGAAGACCTACTCGATCCCATCGTCTTGGATGATATAGATCCACCTCGGAATGGGTAGAGGAGAGTCGGCCCGGTAGAGTTTGATCCCGATGACTTGGGGTGGATGGGTTTGGATCGGGAATCGATGAGCCATTAGTAGTACCACCGCCATCGTCGAGAGACATAAGCGAGGCACTAGTCGCTCGTCTTGCTACTCCCGACCCCGTGCCAATACAATTGTTGCAAATTGTGCACTCACGAGGATTTGGATGAGTCAGTCGAGCGAAAGGCTGGTGACGATATTGATGAGGATGACCTTGAGGATCTCATTTCCAGCAGTGGTGCAGAGTTTGATGATTGGTCATTGATGTCATCTAGTTTATTCTAGAGTTTTGTAACTTACAATATTTGTAATGTATAAATGATCATAGCATGTTGTTTTTCTGGAGTCTCGGACGATGGAGGCCATTTAGAGCCTCATTGTTTATGTATTTTCTTTCAAATCTCATATATGATATATGTATTGTGTATTGGACTTGGAGTTCGTGCCATTTTGCTATACACACCTTCTTGCATATATATAAGAGCAAACTTAGCATATTTTGTGTAATTGTTGCAATCATGGTTTTTAACCTTTCAAATATATTATTTTCATTAAAAATATAAAATTTTATGTATTTTTTAGTAAACCGGTTCATTAAGTTTGAACCGGTCTGGTTCCAATCGATTCCCGAGTTCGGTTCCAATTTTTAAAACATTGGTCTCGGCTGTTGCAACATCTTGGTGTATTCCTTCAAAAGGAGCTCTACATCCTTCGCCTCATTCTTATTTGGACAACTTGCACCTTGTTATTCTTTGCAACCTCATTTTCCTTCCAATTTTCCACTAGCTTGCTTTGACAAGCATGGTTAGTTGCATTTGCTCGCTCATTACTTGATCACATATGGTATCAGTGACAAGTTGTGGACAATTGTCTTGGATTTGTGCTTTAAGATTGTGTAGAGTCATTTCTAATGTTGCTTTACGATGTGCCAATGGAAGTGTGGTTACTCTAATATTCGCCTATAATGTAAGCAAACCTTGATATGAGTTTACTGACGACAGCCTTCTCCAAGTCTACTTGATGGTGCCCACCATGCTTGTGACGTGGTAGCTTGCACACTCGCCTAAGTGATTTGGGGGCTCTGTGTGAACGTGTATTGAGGAAAGGACCAGCTTTTGTTTTCAAGTTTGCATTGTTGAGTATGTTTCCTCGGTTTCTTCCATGAAAGGACTATTCAACACTTGATGTTCCAAATTTCAGTAGCACTTCTTAGGAGCGATTACCTGTGTACTTAATTGTGTTTGTTGTCCTTTTGGTTTTGGTTGCACCTTTTCTACCTCTATTGTTGGTTGCGGTGAGGCATGCACGGCGAATTTTTTTGGCTTCTACCTCTCTAACGCAATTGCTTCCGCATGGTTGGTGTATCCTTAGCCTTTTGCTCCTACTACTTATCTTGTGTCACCTTTTCTTATTTCTGATTATGCTCTTCTTCTTTCTTCCTATTCTCTTTCTCTTTTCTCTTGCTTTCTTCAACATCCTTCCTCTCTTCTTCTTTCTTCTTCTCTTCTTCTTTCTTCTTCTCTTGTTTTCTTCTTCTCTCTTATTCTCTTCTTCTCTTGTTTTGGCCTCTTCCTGCTTTACTTTGCTTTCTCTTATGCCTTTGCCTTGGTCCTAGAGTTTGTTTCTTTTCTCTGCTTCTCCTCTTCTTGCCTCTTATTTTCTTCCATGGCCTTTCAAGCTCAGCCTACGCAGATTGTTATCTTTGTTGCTTCCCCTCCTAGTACTTGCGCTTCCTTTCTTGCTCCTCCTATTGTGCTTTCGCAGCTTCCTCGCGTCTTCTTGTTTCTTACGTTGTTCTTCCTATTGGTGTTGTCTCGCACTGTCATATAGAGCATAGACACTATACTTTTCTCCGTGTGTTGTCGTGCATTAGGAGTTGTGGCCGGTGTAGGTTGCATGCAAACGCGTTTCCTCTTGCGTGGCATGCTGGAGTACTCGGCTCTTGCGGACATGGAGGAGAAGGTGTACCTATTTGGGCGTGGCAGCTTTTGGGATAGTCAACTTTATTCTTTTGTGTGCCTTGATTTTCTCGCCAAATTTGCAATTGTTTGTCTTTTTTAGCATTTGTTTTCCCTACTTGCTACACGAGGACTAGTTGTGTTGCCTCTTCTTGTACAATGAAGCCCTTTTGTGTGTGTTAACTCCCCATCTTGGAAGTATTGTTGATTGCCATGGTTATTGGCACACAAATTTGAATGGGCTGGTGTCTAATTTATGTTTCTTGGTGGGTGTCACTGAAATTTCCCCTCTAAACTTCAACCCCTTGCAATAGTGGTTCAAATTTTGGGTTGATTCTGCATCTTTGAGTCCTTGGTTTGTATTCTTCAAAAATTGCTCTGTGTGACATCTTCACGGCCTACGTTGATCATGAAGGATAGTGGCATATATGGCAGATCCACCATTTCTTTAGGTTTGATTCTTGGGTTCATAGTTTGTGCTTTTGACACTACATTCCATGTGAACCATTCTCTTTCTTCGGTAGGTACATCTTTAAGCCCATATCTTGAAGTGCCATTATGTGCACTTTACGTCTGCAGAAACTTTTGTATCCATGAAAATCTAGGTTAGCGAACCACGTTGGTAATCTGAATCGGTTTCCACTTGCGATTGACTTTTTGGAGCTTGCGCATGGCTTTTCCTTCCCTTTAATCATCTTCTCATGCTGGAGTTCCTCTTCTCTACAAGTTGGGCTTCACCTTTGTTGCACAATTCTTCTAGTTTGTATTCCTTGATAGTTGTTTGTGGTGGCCTCTCGATGCACAACTACACATTGGTGGGAATCGAGATCATGTTATCTAAGCTCTTCTGCGCTATCTCCATGTTGATGAAGAATGGGAGGGTCTTTAAGTGCTTTGCGTTGTCCCCTTCGATCGCAATCAATCCCATTGTGCAATTAAGTTTGGCATACAAAGTTGTGTATGCACAAACTTCCTTTAGTATTCGAGGGTTTACGTTGATTGTTTCTCTCATCCGCTTGAGCCACTCTCCCATCTTTTGTGTGTCTTCGTAAGTTGTGTACAGTTTTTCTAGAATGGATTGTGCAAACCACTTATGAGGGTAGTACACGTCTTGAACTTCAATAACACCCTCGGGTGCGCCCGAGTGTGTAAAGCGAGCAATATTATCAACCATTGATACATGAATACCTTTCCCCAATTTCATTATCTTTTGCACATTGTTGTTGTTGACCTTGTGTGCGAGAAATTCGGCCAATTAACTTAGTGCCATCTTCCCACATCCGTGTGATGATATCTACTGCGCCCGGAATGCTTGTTTACCACCTTAGGTAGCTTACGAACACTTTGTTCGGGAACAATTTATGCTAGAACCCGCACCACTTGATTTCTAATGCCTCCCAAAGGGATTCCTCGTCCCTTGCGCAATTGGCCATTTATAGTTGCGATTGACTACTTAATGGGAGGCCTAGAGCTTTTATAGGGGAGTATAGATATTCCTTGATACGGCAAATCTAGTGGCTCAAGCAGCTGTAGTTGCGTTTATGGGAATTGTGTCTTAGGCGGTGAACAAAATTACACCACTGAAATACCAAATCACAATAGTCTGCATGAGCTCAGGGTGGTCTCGCATGTATGGTAGGCACGCTAGTCGGTCAACAATTGTTCCTCGCACCAAGTCCTCCACTATCTTCCCTTCTGCAACTTCCATTTGGATTGTGGCCTTTATACACCCCATGTTTTCTCTACTCTTGCAACAAATTCATGATGGGGTGGATCACTCCACTTTGTTTGCATTAACATTGGGTAAATCCCCATGTCTTCCTTCTCTGAATCATTGAGAGGAAGGACTACGATACCTTGTTCTTCCATCATGCCTTGGTCTTTGGAACCGATGGGTAGGGTGAATGGGTCCGTCGTGTGGTTTTCAAATTTCTATCTTTCAAACTCTTTCTCACTTTACAAATGAAGTTTCAAATTTTAGCAAATACGGTTATCTTTTTGCATGTGGTCTATCTCTTATTTATGCCCCTTTTGGATGAAAGGCGGTTGTTTTTGAGCCGTTTATTTCTTGATCTACCCCCTTAATTGTTTTTATCCGATGGGGATTTAGCTTGATCCAAAGTGCTGATTTGTAATGTCCCCTTTTTGGGACATTAATTAATTAAAAATATGGGAAAACCCTTAATCCACTCATCCCATGGATTAAAGGGTAAAAATAGGGAGAAGTGTCATTACTCCTTTGTTTTAAAAATTAAAATAATTAATTCTCCTCTCATGTTTTATTTTTAATATTAAAAGAGGGAATTAATATTCTTTTTGGAGTGTGACTTTTCAGGAAAAGTGACCCATAATTAAAGTGACCCTTCTACATGAGAAAATGCGCCAAAGGAAGGAGGGAAACTTGGAGATTTGCATTGCTAAAAGCTATATAAGGAGAAGTGGCGACCCCTTGGGGGCATGATGCTGATTTTATTAAAAATTCTTCATGCTTGAAGAGGGATGTATGCCCATTGAGATCTCAAACAAAGGTGTTCTTCAACACCACCATTATTGTGGAGAGTGTGAGACCTTCTAAAGCTTGCATTGTGTGGATATCATATTATATATTCATCCTATGTGTGGCGCCATTAATTGAGAAGGATATTTGCATGTTATTGTTGAGTATTGGAGAGCTTTATAGTGATTTATGATCTGCCATTAATGCTGCAATTATTCCAGCCATAGCGACTTGCTTGGGTGGATGTTTTGGGCACATTTGGGTGTCTTTTGAAGTGATTAATAAATCTGGTCTGTGCTTGCATTTATTCCAGCTATGGCGACTTGATTTGGGTATGGTTTTGGCATGTTACAAGGGTTAATAAGCAATATTTCCAATCTGATCTGTTTTGGCATATTTTTCCAAGTGTGGGACTGATATTTTGGGGTTATTGTGTTCTTATTCACTGCTGGAAATTATCTAAAGCAAATCGACTGGGTTTGTGGTATTTTGCATCATATTTTGAGGTGTTTTTGGATAGATCTACATGCTGCTGCAAATTAATAATTATTTCAGTTATATGGGCTGGAAATAATTTGTGCAAATATTCCTAACCCGAGCGACTTGTATTCAGGCGTTGGGACCTGTTTTGAGATGGTTACGGTGATCTAAAAATTCAGATCTATAGCTCTTTGGAAAGGTCTTGATTTATAGATTAATCTGCAATTTATTTGAGGGCAAAATATGGAATATTGAGCAAGTTATGAATTTTCTAAGTTTCAGCTGTTCTAGTGCTTTCTAATTAAATTCACTGCTGCAATTAATTTCAGATTTGGAAAAGATTAATTTCCTAACTAGTTCTCCCATCTAACCCATCACTTTGGCTCACTTCAACCCCATTTGGGTTGTATTGAACATAACATTGGGTTATTTGAGGTCAAACTAGGAGGGTTTAATCTTTCTAGCACCAATTTGGGTAAAAGTGATTTTCAGATTTGAATAGTATCCCAAAAGGGGATATTACACAATTTGTCTCTTAAGTTCACTTGTTGTGAGATCTTGGCTTCTTGATATGTCAATCGTACAATTTGGTGAGCTGGTAACTTTTTATGATTTCAAATTTTTGAATTTTCTCTCTATCTTATTTACTTTCTTGCTTCTTGTTTGGGTTTCCCAAACTTGTTTGTTTTCTACTTTTTTTTTCTTTGTTTGAATTCCCACTTTCATTTTCCGGCTATTTAAAGGTGATCCTTGAATCTTTAACTAATCTAACACACATTTGAAGACAAACTTATCAAATATACAGACTCTTATCTACCAAACTTGCATGAATTTTGAAGCTTCCTACTCTATTGATGTGCCCAAGGCACTTATTATCTTTTTCTAGATTTTGCACACTTATCCATTGTAGGCTTTTAGCCTACTCCCATTGATCTTGTCAATTAGCACATTTCCTAAAGATCCCGTAATATCATTGTTCCTTATTTGATTATATGGTGACTAACATAAGGACCTTTCTATTTGATTCACAGTTTGTTCAGTGTGCTTTAAACCTGCTTTCGCAAACCAATATGTTCTCGCCTAGAACTCTTTCTTGCCTGATTGTTGTCATGCCATGCTTTTTGACTTTGTTGTGCGCTTCCTAGTTCCATTGTGCAATGATCCTATATTCCTCCATTTTCGTTCAATCCAACAGCCTATTTTGTATGCACCCCTTATCCCCTAGCCTTGTGATCATTGCAATGCAAAGACTTTGCACAATGTATTCCATCAACATGATGGCCTTTATTCCATAAACTAATTGGAATGGTGTCTACACCATAACTCTCTTATAGTTTGATCTATAAGCCCAGAGCATTCATGGGTATTATGTCGTCCCCAATCATCTCTTTGCACATTGCATATTTTTGTTAGCACCCTTTGAAGGCTTTATTTGTAGCCTCCACTTCATTTGGAAGGAGTAGCACATGAGTGGTGGTACCATGGCATGGTTATCCAAGGAAATGGCTCTATCTCTACCTTAAGGGAATTCAACCAAAGACTCATAGAAAGGTTTGATAGGAAAGATCCAGAGATCTATTTCAGGGAGTTAAACCAACTCAAACAATAAGGAACCGTGGATAGCTACATTGTTGAATTTCGAGAGATTATCGGTGATGGTACCGGATGTAACTGAAAGAAGACTTGTGGTTTTATTTGTTGAAGGATTGGTTGAACCACTCAAGGGTTTCGTAAAAGCTTTTGACCCTTTGTCTCTTCAAGAAGCAATTAAGAGGGCATTGAACCTAGAATCATCAGCTCCAAAGGGTAATTTTTGCTGTAAGACACCAAAGGACCACCTTTTGGGCAGCCAAAGTTAGCACCTTATGGGAGCAAAAAAACCATTCCAACAAGGAGGATTTCAACGAAAGGAGCTGCCAAAAGCAAGTAAGGAGATGAAACAAGGAATGAGGCCAAAAGAAGAAAACTATGCTTCACTTGCAAGGATCCATGGGAACCTGGCCACAGAGATGGCATGGGCACGGACAAGTACACTACATAGAAGTTATATCCGATGGTGAATCGGAAATAGAAGAAGTTGAGTTGGAGATTGCAGCCCATGAACCAAAACATGAGAAGAAGGAAGAGGTAGATACCCAAGAAGGCACCCTTGCCACATTATTAGGTGCTCCCAGATATCATCCTTTTAGAGTGAGGGGAGTCTTGCAGGGACAAAAGGTCACAGTGTTGATTGACAGTGGGGCAACCCACAATTTTATTGATGAAGGATTGGTAGACAAGATGGGATTGAAAGCAATAGATTTCAAAGGCTACTGCTTGAAGGTGATTGTAGTTGATGGCTTCACCAGCCCATGTGCCAAGAGAATTCGGCAGTTTAATCATACATTGGGAGGCACAAAGAAAGTAATGACTTCTATGTTATGGGCATAAGAGTAACAAACATACTACTTGGGGTACAATGGTTGCATTCTTCGGGGAATTCACTCAAAATTATCAGACTATGGACCTAAAGTTTAAATCAGATGGTTAAGAGGTTGTGCTTCATGGCATGACCAAGGAAGCTCCTAAAGTGGTCACCGCTAAGAGGATGGAGAGAGCTTTTTGTAGAGGGCAAGTAGCATGGGCAGCACAATGTTTGGTAAGTTCCACAACCCCAATTTCAAGACAACAATCATATCATTTGAATATTCAGCCCATTATAGATAAGCATGCTAAAAAGTGAGATAGAATCGAGGATAAAACTTGCCTGTATGCCATGAAGATTATTCTTGCATATGGGATCCGGGTGATCCTTTTAGAGTCAAAGAGGATAGAGGCTTTGATATCACTATTAAATTTTTCATCATTTGCATTTGGATAGAAAGGAAGTTCATGAGGAATCATAGGGTATGTTGTGAAGGATCATGGCTCATGATTCATAGATTACAACTTGGAGCTAAGTCCCACACTTGAAGACAAGGTTATAGATGA